>CM029404.1:45367486-46820663 GCA_017139565.1 Luffa aegyptiaca | reverse complement strand
CAACGGCCGTAATCGCCCTTAGTTCAACTAAAAACCCTTGGTCCTGTTTACCCCATGTTTTTCGCAACTGTTTCAGGGAGACCTTCGTTTTGGTTAGTGAAGGGTTGCCCTTAATGTTCACTTTCGAATCCCCGCTCCCGATGGTTAGAGTAAGAGTTTTCCAAGCCACAGTCGTTACGCCTAGCGTTCGCAACCACTGCATGTCGAGTATTACGTCTATACTGCCTAGTTCGAGAGGCAAATAATCATTGGCAATCATGAGCTCGTTCAGAGAGATAACTACTCCCTTGCAAATGCCTTTGCCTTTCACCGCAGTCCCTGTTCCAATGATTTTCCTGTAATTCAGCGTTTCCAATACCGACAACTTGAATTCCTCGACGAGTTTCTGGGAAATAAAACTATGGGTCACACCGCAATCAATCAGAATCACCACTTCTCGGTCTTCAATCTTGCCTTTAACCTTAAAAGTACCAGGTGAGGAAAATCCCACCATAGTGTTGAGAGAGAGCTCGACCATATCCATTTCCACTGAGGAATCTTCCACTTCCTCGACTCTACACTCCTTTGCCCTCTCTTCTTCACAGCGTTGTTCCTTGTCTTCGCTTTCGTCTGACACAATCAAGACCTTCAGTTCCTTCCCTTGTAACTCTGGGTCTTCGCTTTCGTCTAATACAATCTATGTCCCACTAAATATTTTTCGTCAGATCTGTAACACAATCGTGAGCTCGTCCAGAGAGATAATTACTCCGTTGTAACTCTGGGTCGTGTTAGGATTCCTCTTCTCGATGACCTGCAAGAAAATCCTAACAGGGCCAAACCAATTCTAACACAGATAATAATGGATGATAAGGGTCCTCTTGATGAGTTGAGAGTTCTTCAACTATCAAGGGACTATTCAGATTGTGATATTGATAATAAGAAGAAATAAGAAGAACAATAGCCAGAAATTCTAGAGGCTGGTTCTCTCCCTGATTCTCTCGGACCTCACTGCCAAGAAAAACCCAAAATCACAGAATGCTCTCCAAAACCTGCCACTCCCCTATTTACAATGGCACTCACTCACATGTACCAGATGGTCCCACTGCTTTCTAACTAACTTTTCTGTTCTTTTCCCTTTTTACCCCTTCTTTCATACGTCTTGGTAATTGGGGGCCTCACAATACCCCCGGGGGTCACATACACCTTGTCCTCAAGGTGGAACTCAGGAAACTGGGCTTGAACATCTCTTGCTGATGTCCATGTCGCTTCACACGGCTGCTGGTCATACCACTAAACCAGCCATTCCTCTTCTTGATGATCATCATTCCAACGGATTCCCAAAACTTCTTCAGGCTTCACTACCCATTCGAACTCATCAGAGATTACGGGTAACTGGGGTTGCAAGGTCTGCTGAGTACCTATCATTTTCTTCAGCTGCGAGATGTGAAAAACATCATGAATGGCTGTTGTAGGAGGCAGCTCCAATTTGTACGCCATAGTACCCACTCTTTCTAGAACCTTAAAAGGTCCAAAATATCGTGGAGATAACTTCTCACAACGACGTTTGGCCACGGATTGCTGACGGTATGGCCGAAGTTTCAGAAAAACCATGTCACCCACTTCAAATTCAAGATCTCTTCTATGCTTGTCAGCCTGTTTTTTCATTCTTTCTTGTGCCAACCGGAGGTGTTCTTTTAGTTTAGCTAGATTCTGGTCCCTTTCAATCAACTGTCTTTCCAACGTATCATTGGATGTTTTCTTGTCTCCATAGGATATCAGTGCCAGTGGTGTGCGCCCATATACAGCTTGGAATGGGGTGATATTGATAGACGCGTGGAATGTGGTATTGTACCAATACTCAGCCCACGGTATCCACGTTGCCCACCCTTTCGGTTTCTCATTACAGTAGCATCTTAGATAGGTCTCCAAGCACCTGTTGACCCGTTCGGATTGGCCATCCGTCTGTGGATGGAAAGCGGTACTCCTCTTTAAGTCAGTTCCATGAATTCGAAAGAGTTCATTCCAAAATCGACTAACAAAAATCTTGTCTCGATCTGAGACAATTGACCGGGGGTACCCATGAAGCCTTACCACTTCTTTGATGAATAGGGCCGCCACTTCTTTTGCCGAAAAGGGATGCTTGAGCAGAAGGAAATGGTTGTATTTACTCAGGCGGTCAACCACCTCCAAAATTGTATCCATCCCATGAGAAACTGGTAATCCCTCCATGAAATCCATTGTCAAATACTCCCAAATTCGATTAGGACGAGGTAAGGGTTGAAGTAACCCTGCTTGTGACACTGCCTCTGTCTTGTTCTTTTGGAAAATGAAACATTTTTCCACGTACTTCTTGACATCTCCTTTCATTCCCTTCCAAAAGAGCTCACCGCAAATCTGCTTGTACGTCCTCAAGAATCCCGAATGTCCCCCTAACACAGAGTCATGGAACATTTGTAATATAGTTGGAATTAGTGATGATTTAGCTGATAGAACCAATCTCCCCTTGTATTGCAACCGACCGTGAAGCAAGGTGAACTTCGGGTGTGATAAGGGATCTTGTTCAATCTCCTTCATGATTTTCAGCAGCTCTGGATCCTTTTCGACTTCCTCTTGAATTACGCTATGGTCAATGATGGTAGGCACTGATATTTGAGACAGCTCCCCCACTGGAACCACCCTCGATAAGGCGTCAGCTGCCTTATTCAACATCCTCGGGTGATATTTGATCTCAAAGTCATAACCCAAAAGCTTGGTGAGCCATCTTTGAAATTCTGGTTGTACCTCACATTGTTCCAACAGGTGTTTAAGAGCTCTCTGATCAGATAACACCGTGAACTTGTGTCCCAGCAGGTAGTGTCTCCATTTTTGGACTGCCATAATCACTGCCATCAACTCCCTCTCATAGATAGACTTACTTTGAGCTCTGGTAGATAGTTTTCGGCTGAAATAGGCAATTGGCCTGTTTTTCTGCAAAAGGACTGCACCCACGCCATATCCAGAAGCATCAGTTTCCACTGTAAATGGCAATGAAAAATCAGGCAATGCCAAAACGGGTAAGGTGACCATCGCTTGCCTCAGAGCTTCGAACGCTACAGTGGCCTTCTAAGACCATTTAAACGCGTCTTTCTTGAGTAGTTGAGTAAGAGGAGCCGCCAGGTTACCATAATTCTGAACAAATCTTCGGCAATACCCTGTCAACCCCAAGAATCCCCGCAGCTCCTTGATAGATTTAGGTTGAGGCCACTCTAGCATAGCGCGCACCTTCTCACTGTCAGCCTCGACACCAGCAGCTGAAACCCAGTGCCCCAGGTATTCAACTCTAGACCGAGCAAACACACACTTCTTGTGGTTGGCAAACAAGCTGTTATTTTGCAAAGTTTCCAATACAATTGCCAGGTGCTTGCGATGAGTGTTATTGTTTTTGCAAAGTTTGCAATACAATTGGGCAAACCGACCGACCAACAGGTCGGTTTTATGAATATAAAAAAATCGACCTCGACCGAGAATATCAAAAAACCAACCGACCGACGTCGGTTCGGTCAGTCGGCTCGGTTTTTCAGATTTTCTTGCTCACCCCTACCACCAAGAAACATATCAAACGATAATCGAAGAGTTGACGTATCTTCAAAAGTTCTTCTATTCATTTCTAACCACAAACTCCAAGAAAGAACTCCGGAGGCAAATTTCCATAGGATTTTGGTCTCACCTTTCTAATTCCGGTCCCCCAAGGATTAAAAAAGCCACCCATCCACCATCTCAGGCAAACAAATTTGCTCCCCAAAATGATTCAAAAGCCTTTTCGAGCACTGTTTAGCAAAGGAGCAGTGTAGAAGTAAATGATCCAAACATTCTTCATTCGACAAACAAAGAGAACATATAGAAGGGCAGAGTGCATGGTTGGGAGCCATCTTTTGAATTCTATTGTGAGTGTTCAAACTCCTATGAGCCATTGGCCACAAAAAGATTTTAATCGACCACCTAATTTTATCATCTTCATGGCCCAATCAAAAAGTTTCCAACTTTGATTTCAAGCATAACTAAAGCGGCAAACTCTCTATCAAACATCCATCTCCAAGTTCCTTGCCCCTCATCGCAACAATCAGCCATGTAGCCTCTTGCTTCAACGACAACGCAAAAATGTTAGGAAACTCATCTTTAAGAGAAGCGTTCCCCATACAAATATGCTTCCAAAATTTGATTCATCTCCCATTTTCGACTTTAAATGAGATAAAACTTATAAACCGACCTCAACTTTGCAATATCAAATCAAGGGTGGTTCTTCGAACTCCCCGAGGGGATAACGTCATCCATCCAAGAGTCTCTTCCTCATAGATGCTAGCCACCACTTGTCTCCAAAGGGCATCTTTCTCTATAGAGAAATGGTGGCCACCACCATTTAGTGAGCAGAGTTGAATTTATGTGTTCAAGAGAGTCAATCCCAAGGATACCACATGGTGAAGGGGGAGGGAAGAGGTCTTCCAATTCACAAGGTGAGTATCGACTCTAAAATCTCCTCCAACCCAAAAAAAATCTCTAATTAGCTTCTCCAAGTCCTTTAGATCCCCTTTGGAGCTCTAAGCAGGGAGAAGAAATACAAAGGGATACCATTTAAGCACGGAAGAAATGAGAGACAACCTACCTCCCTTGTAGAGCGAGGAGGGCTTCCACTTTGATATTTTCTTTCTAAACTTGTCAACTATTGGTTCCTAGAAAGCTAAGGATCGATGATTACCTCCTAAGGGAAAACTAAGGTATGTGATGGGGAGATTATCGGTTTTGCACCCCAAAAGTCTAGCCTCCCTTGTTACAATATGATCATCAATATCAATCCCGATCAAGGGGACTTAACTATGTTTAGGCTTAAATCCAAGCATCTAAGAAAGATACATATGACTGTCCAATTTTTTAGTGGAGATTTCACTGCCGGGCCAGAAATAACAGTGTTATCTGCATATTGGAGGTGTGAAACAATTACATCCTTTTCTCATACAGCCCACCCTTCAACATTCTCTTCTCCCAGAAGGGTGAACAAGAAAGGTGACAGGGGTCCCCTTGTCTTATACCCCTTTTAGCCCAAATCTTCCCTCGAGGAAGAGTAATTGTTGTAGGCTAAGAATCATGGACACAGGATACAGACACGACACGACATAGACACGACGATACGTGAATTTTTAAAAAAGTAGGACACAGACACGTTGGGGACTCATTTATTTTAATTGAATATATGTATATATTGATTCATCTTCAACATTAGGAAAGCTCAAAGGATTATAGTGGCTATGACTATGGCTAGACATTAAAGTAATCTTCTAATGGTTTTTAAATGATAAATATATACGATTTGTTAGAAAATTTAGAATTTAGTGGTCTTCTATAACTCTCATCTTTTATGAAGTTTAGGAATAGAGAGAAAGGAAAAAAGAAAAGAAAAAAAGAAACCTTACCGTATGAATTGGGTAGCGGGTAGAGAGCTGTATTGAAGAAGAACCAAAACTTTTCATTGAATAAATGAGAAGAGACTAATGCTCAAGGATACAAACTCCCAAAAAAAGCGAAGGACTTGAGAACCAAACAAAGATTTGTGATAGCATGCGAAAATGCTATCTATTTCCTATTAATTTTAAGCTAGTTTTGTGCTTAAATTATGTGCTTTGATGCCATTTTATGTTCAATTTTCAGATATCGAGCCAAAGAAGCAAAATCAGAGTTGAAGAGAAAGTTGGTTTATTTATTAAAAAAAACAAAAAAAACAAAGGAGGGATGTTCTTCCATCTGGCAAGCTTAGCTCTGAATTTTTCAACAATAGGATCTTAGGAACTTGGTGTATGGTAATTGCCCCTAAGAGGGACACTCAAGTAAGTGAAGGAGTGGTTCTCAAGTTTGCAGCCCAAAGATACAACCGGTTGAGTATCTTCTTCCTTGTTGATATTTAGACCAACAATGGAGGTTTTTGAAATGCAGGCAAATTCCTTTTAGAAAAATAGAAAAAAAAATGGTCCACCAATTTTGGAGAAATTCCTTGTTGTTTAGGTAGAAAATGAGAGTGTTGTTAGCGAGTTGGAGATGAGTAATCATCAAATTCTCCCTACGCAACATCGAAGAGTCACAAAAATGCAAAAAAAGTATGCATACCATAACAACATGCTTATCTCCTTAAAAGGAGGATGCAAGAGCACCTACTTCATCAAAGACGTCTTGATAGGAAAGAGATATTATTTATGTAAAAGGGTAGAAGTCAAGGAAAGTTTCGAGAGCTCCCCACCTCTCCTACTCAATTCGCCTAGTCATAAGATCAATCAAAAAGATATCCTTCCCAGTCCCTCCCTATTAGTTATATACTACTCTACTAATTACATTAAGTTAAGCCTCCAGATACCAGACTAACCTCAACAACTACCTACACTATTGGTCTCCACTCCCCTTTCTTACAAGCATACCTAATTGGAGGTCTATCACATCCCATCTCTGTTCCGCGTCCCGCTAACACCGAACACACCCTTCTAGCAATCCCAAAGGTGAAAAGCAAACTGGTAATCCCACAACAAATGATTCAGATGCTCCCCATGACTCTTGCAAATAATGCACTATTGCGGGAACAAAACTATGGAGTGTCTTTGGACGTGATCTAAAGTGTTGACCTTTCCTAGTAAAACTTGTCACGCAAAAAACTTTCAACTTTTTAGGAGTTTTAACCTTCCAGAGAGAGACAAAAACAAAAGCCTTAGGTGCAGCTAATGAGACAGAGGAAAGAGACAGAATGCCAGTAGGAATGGCAAGAGAAACCCATAGAGGAGTCGAGAGTCAAAACCCTAACTTCTCTCCTCCAAGGATGATAGACTGATCTCGAAGGATAAAAAGAAGACTTAGCACATCATCGCCTCACTATCATATAAAGGGCAGTGAAAGTCTAACGAAATAAATGAAGAGAGACCAGAGGGAGGCAAAACTGAGGCCACCGAATGCAACTTCTTCTCTGAAAAGAAGTAGAAACGAGAGAACAAGATGCACAAAGGTTTATCAACCACCCAATGGTCCTCCCAGAAGTTTACTTCTAAACCTTCCCTAACATAACATCTAACAAAGTGAGGAAAGGAGGGAAAAGAAGAAGAAATAACTTTCCAAAGGTTTTTGCTCAGGGCGATAACCACTCAAAGGGGTGAGAGTCATACCAACTCCCAATCACTCTATACCAAAGGGTGTCAGTTTTTGTAAATAATCGTCGCAGCCTCTTAGTCAAGGGAGCCTCATTGTGTAAGTGCTAACTCCCAATACCCATACCTTTGAGCTTAATAAGATTCACCACTATCTCCCACTTAACCAAATGATATCCTCACCCCTCATGAAAAATTTCTCATCATGCTCTTACTCCTAGAGATAGGGACCCTAAACGTGGACAAGAAAAGGCTAGGGATCCCCACTCAAGACTATCTGGATGAGTGTAAGTCTCCCCCTTTTTGAAGAAAAGACATTTTTCCAATTGGACAATCATTTTTGAAACTTTTCCACCATAGGATTCCCAAACACCTTAAGGTTTCCATCCAAGGGGAGTCTTAAATAAGTGGGAGGGAACTGACTACCTCACAACCCACCAATGGGGCCCAAGATGCTAACTTGGATGGACAACAATTTAAACAAAAAATAGAGCTTTTCAATAAATACCCTCGAACTTTAAAAAGTTTAAAAATACCCGTGAAGATCCCAAAATTGCTTTTAATGAGATGTGTTTTCTGCATGAAGAACCTTTCTTCATGGAGTTTATTGTAAGTTAGAATTTTCAAAAATACCCGTGAAGATCCCAAAATTGCCTATTGAGGAATTTGTTGAGGAATTTTCAGAATTTTTTTTTTAAGGGAGTCATGCAGCCAATAGTTCTCCATAGATTTTTATCTCTCCTCCAATTAATGTGAGTTTGTTAAGGAATTTAACGAAGGGAGTCATGCAGCCAACAATTTTCAAAAGGAATTTCTCTCACTTTCAATTAAATGGTTAAGGAATTTAATGAAAGACGTCTTGAACCATCAGTTTTCGAAAAGAATTTATCTCTCCTTCAATTAATGTCAATTCTTCTGAGGAAGGTGGGATTATAGGCATAAATGTCTCTTGGCTAGAGGGTGGTTTAAAGGAAAAATTTATTAGCACGTTGCTTTCCCTAAGTTGTAAAATAAATATTTTTTGAATGGGTGTCTTTTAAATTCTCCTCATGAACCACCAACATCCTTTATTACGTCATTTAGTGATGCTTTGTAGGCTCTTTCCAAGAGATGCCTATTGAGGCAATTGAGACACCTTTTGGAGACTCCATTAAGATTCTCCAGTCTACTAAGCCCCTTAGTTTTAAAGACATTAAGAATTGTTTTATTGCAACCTACCATTTGTTCTATTCTAGAAGAAAAGCGTGGGATTCCTCATTTCTTCCACCACTTAAGCTTGATACCTTGAATCCAGATTTAGCGGAATGAAATGCTTCGCGTCTTTTGGTCTCCTCTGCCAAGCAAGCAGCAAATCAAAAAATTTCATCAAATGTTCATTCTCGACCTCCTTTCTCCAGTTTTCATATTTCCCAAGTTTTCCCTCCATTAGTAGTGTGAGTAGTGTGAACTCCTAACAACCTATGA
This sequence comes from Luffa aegyptiaca, assembly GCA_017139565.1. Lineage (NCBI taxonomy): Eukaryota > Viridiplantae > Streptophyta > Magnoliopsida > Cucurbitales > Cucurbitaceae > Luffa > Luffa aegyptiaca. The sequence continues at coordinate 46,812,069 of CM029404.1, read as the reverse complement.
AAAATAACATTGAAGATTCTGTTAGGATACCGAACCGATTCCCTGCCAAACAACAATATAGACACACACAAGCAAGATATATGAAACCCAAACACTGTTCTATTGAGAGTTCTTCCATGAACAGTGAGGGATAAGCACACTTCTATTGATGAACAACAACAACAATTACAAAGAAAAGGAAATAACCAAACAGTAACCACCCAGCTATTCGAGAAAGCTGGTCCTCTCCTCAAAGACCAAAGTCTTGCCAAAAAACACACTGATCATTCCCCCCTCGAAAACCCCTACAAAAAGCACTCTCTCATTCCCATGGACGTACGACAGACGCACAACAAACTAGGCCCACAGACTAACGGCCTCTACACTTTTCTCTTTCCTATGAATTTAGTATCAGAGTCATAGATTTTCTATCTTCGAGATGAGGTAAATGGTAGGTCACATCAGTTCTTTTGTTTACAATCCTATTTTTTCAAAAAAAAAAAAAATGAAAAAACTCACTAGTCATGTCATCCGCAGTGTTTTCAAGGCACAAGGCACACCTCGAGGCGACGAGCCATTTGATCGCCCGAAGGCGAGAGGCGATAAAAAGGCGACGCTCGAGTGAAGCGAGGCGCACCTTAATAAATAAATAAAAATTATATATATAGTGCATAAATTTATATAGTAAACATAGTTTAAAAAATCAATATCAGAATAGTGTCATTGTAAATGTTAACAAGATACATAAATTTTTAATTAATATTTAAATAAAAAATTATATATATATATAGGTAAATATTTCTGTAAGTTTTTGTTTTTAATTTCTAATGAAGGCTTTTCACTTTCCATTTTCTCTCTCCTAGTAAATAGAATTAATGCCAGTCCAACCTAATTTTCTCACTCCTAGGAAATAGAATTAATGCTAGCCCAACCCAATTCTCTCCTAATAAATAGAATTATATTATAGAATTCTAAGTGAAGCCCTAATTTTCTGTTTACTTCTCGTCAACATCCAACCCTAGCCGCTTCTACCTCTTCATCTTCTTCGTTTCTTTCTTCAACTTCTTTCTTCTTTTTCTTCGTTTCTACTTTCTTCTTCGTTTCTTCTTCAATCTTATTCATTTTTTTGAATGGTTAGAGTTTTTTTTTTTTTTTTTTTTGGCAAAGGAAAGGGATAGGGTTTTGTTTTTTTTTTTTAAGCTTTAAATGAATTAAAAAAAAAAAAAGGTAGATCGCCTCGCTTCAACAAGGCGATCGCCTCCCATCGGGCGACAGGCGCACCCAAGCGAGCGCCCGATTGAAGGCGCTCGCCTGGGCACTCAGTGAGGCGCACCCGGGCAAAATTGCCTCGCCCGTCGCCTGAAGCGCTCGCCCGAGTGCGCCTCGAAAACACTGGTCATCCGAAGCTGGATATTTGAAGATCTTTCTTTCAAGGGCTTTCCAACTCTCTTCTCATATGAGAATTCAAACAAGCTCAATTTATACCATCAGTCACAAATCTTTGTCTATTATCTTTATTGTACAGTCTTTGGAAGAATTCAATGAACTTAGCGTAGCCTATTTGTGGAAGAAGCTTGTGTCTTCATTGCCTTCTTTGAGCCATTGAAATCTATACTTTTGGTTTCACATCCTTTGTTCTTTTGAAATCATCTCCATCAACTAGAGTTGAAGCATGTCTTCTAACTATATATCCGATTGGATTAACCCACTCTTCCTTTTGATCAATGCCATCAATTTCTTTTTGCACATTGTTTTTACCATCTTCCACCCTGCGGAAGATGTCTTTGTTCCACCTAATTAGATGGACTTTAAGCTACTTCAATTTCTCCATAATGGCCAATCCTTCACTGAGTTAGGAAAATGGGGTGATCCAGTCAAATTTTCAAATCTGTAGGAGGGGGAAAATGGAAAATAGGAGATATGCTCATTGTGGATTCTTTTTTGGGAAAATACACTTTTGGTCCCTGAGATTTGGGTTAGGTTTCATTTTGGTCCCTGAGTTTTCAAACTCGACAATTTAGTCCGTGAGGTTTGGATTTCGTTTCATTTTAAGTCCCTCCATCTATTTTTTCGTTAAGTCCTAACAGAAAGCTGATATGACTTTTGTTTTTTATTAAAAAAAATATATACGTATTATTATTATTATTTATTATTTCTAATTTTAATAAAAAAAACATTTTTATTTAGCCGGTGAGAGGCGGCGATGGCTATGGAGATTAGGGTTTGTGGTAGAAAAGAGAATAGTGTCGAGGAAGAAGATGGAGTACACAGAAAAAAGAAAAATAGAAAAAGGAAAAGGAAAAGAATAAAAAATAATTTAAAAAGAATAGTTTATTTTAATAATTAAAAAAATATTATTATTATTTAAATAAAAGATAGGTGCCACATCAGCCTTCCGTTAATATTTAACGGAAAAATGGATGGAGAGACTAAAATGAAATGAAATTCAAACCTCAGGGACTAAATTGTCGAGTTTGAAAACTTAGGGACCAAAATGAAACCTAACCCAAACCTCAGGGACCAAAAGTGTGTTTTTTCCTTCTTTTTTTAACATGTGAGGTGGGGGTTTTGAACCACGGATCTCTTGGACATTAGTACAAACTGTATGTTAGTTGAACTATGTTCACGTTGACCCTAAATGCATTTGAAATCAATATATTTTGTATCTCATTTAAAATGCAAAATTTAGTCACCAAGTTAAATGTCTCATCATTTTTCAAAAGTTAGGGACTAAACTGTCAGTTATTTAAGGGCTAAATAAAATCCTAACCCAAAACATAGGCATCAAAATTATATTTTACCCTATTATTCAAATTACTATTCTAGTGTGTATTGAGTGTTAGATTTGTTAAATTACAATTTTAGTCATTGAAATTGCAAAGTTTCCATTAAATCTTTTGAACTTTCATGTGTGTTGTAAAATTTCATATTCTACCTGTTTAGAATCCGTGAATAGGACTCTATTGAATTTACCTTCTTTCATTTAATAGTCTATGGGTAGCTATTCATGTTCCATTATTTATCAATTTCCTTACCGTGTCCATAAACTTTGTTATGAGAAAATTTGTTCTATTTGTCTTTCCTTTTTGTTTGTTATATATTTGTGTAAGTCTCCTCTTTCCCTCGCTTTCGTTCTCTGTTGGGTGAGCAAGGGTAAACCCCCTCCCATTTTAGTCCGGAATCGTGTGATTAACTACTCGGAATTCTTTTTCTTGTGATTTTGCCTTCATCCAGTGTGAAATCAGTGCGGTTTCAGCCCTCCTCGACGTTGTCTCTCCTCTGTTTGGCTTCAATCTGCGAATACCAACGCAATTCTTCTACCTTTCAGCGATTTCGGTAAGTTTTGGCACTAACCCATTCCTTATTGGCATCGAATTTAAGTTACCCATGACCCAAAAAGCGTTAATCTGAGTTACCCACTCTGTATCACCTCCTAAATTGCAGGTTCTGGCCATTTTGGACACTGTACAACACGTAATCATCACTGTTTGGTGTTGATCGGTAAGTTCCAGCAGCCTTAAAGTCTTTAGAAATTGTCTTAGTTAGCTTTAGAATAGTTTATAACCATTAGTGCTCTTAAGTGTAGTTTGGACCCAATTCGAACTTCGGACAACATTTATTCAAGGTATTTAAGTGCTGATCGATTAATTCCAACAAGGTTCCCGCCCCTGTTCGGTAAGTTTCAGCACCTTACAGCATGTTTTAGGTCCCTTTAAACCTATGTTAAGTGTTGGGAAAGTTTTTAGGTTGTTCCCAGTTCCCTAACCTCTAGAAGGTCTTTATTGTGTTCGTAGGTCCACTTAGAGCCTATTCTAATTTTTTCCAACAAGTGTTAGTTGGATTTAGGAGCGCTCTTAAGCTATTTGAAAGTAGTTTCTATCTGGATGGGCTTGTTTGTTTGTTTGTGCATGTCGTTTGCTTTACTTGCTTGTTATTATATGTTGTGTTAATATGTATGTAGCTCGCTATGTGAATAAGCACGAAGCTTTCTTTGATTCTTAAGCATGTTGCTTTGTTGATTCATAAGCTAAGAAGCACAAACACTGACACGCGACACGAACACGGCGACACGTCAATTTCCAAAAAAGTAGGACACGACACGTTTGGGACACGTTAATTTTTTTGTGTGTTCCTCTATATTTAAACATCAAAACAAGAACTTGAGAACTAGAAGCCGCGGGCCCGTCGTGATGTGATGGTGAACGCCGAACTGCTTTATCGCGTGGAGGCCGAGACTTGGTTGCTTCTATCTTGGTCTCACTCTCAACTCATAGAATGGTGGAGAAGAAATTGTGCAGAAGACCAAAAATATCGTGGGGAAGATGAGAAGACTTAAAAATGACCTAGGGCAGATTGAAAAAAAAAAACAAAAACAAAATGGCTTTTTTTTTTTAACTGTGGGTGGGTTGTGAATGAGTGGGTTTATTTTAAAACGGTGATTAAATTTTAAAAAACGGCCCTTTTTTTAAAAAACGTGTCCCTCGTGTGTCAGAGGCATGTACCTTGCGTGTCGGAGAAGTGTCGGAAAATTTAAAAAAAAAAAAAAAAAAGACAGGCCACGTTGTGTGTCCGACACGTGTCCGACACTGACACTTCGCCATTTTAGAGGTGTTCGTGCTTTATAGTTCATAAGTATGCTGCTTTGTTTAATTCATGAGCATGAGGTATTGTTGTTGGTGGGCTATGCTGCATGTGAGTCGTGTCTGCATAGTGTATGTTCATTGGGAAGAGGCGGAGCATAACGCGTAAATCATGTGTTGGGTTTGTGTGCGGAGCGTGACGTGGAAATCACGTGTGGGTGTGAGTGTGGAGCGTGACGCAAAAATCACGTGTGAGTGGCGCTACGCATGGCAAGTAATTCATGTGTTGGGTGGGTTTGCGAAGCGTGACGCGGAACGTGTCGGAGGCATGTCGGATAATTAAAAAAACTAAAAAAAAAAAGACACGCCACGTGGCGTGTCGAACACGTGTCGGAGTGTCCGACACTGACACTTCGCCATTTTAGAGGTGTCCGTGCTTTATAGTTCATAAGTATGCTGCTTTGTTTAATTCATGAGCCTGAGGTATTGTTGTTGGTGGGCTATGCTGCATGTGAGTCGGATCTGCATAGTATATGTTCATTGGGGAGAGGCGGAGCATAACGCATAAATCATGTGTTGGCTGTGTTTGTGGATCGTGACGCGGAAATCACGTGTGGGTATGAGTGCGGAGCGTGATGCGAAAATCACGTGTGAGTGGTGCTGTGCATGGTGTCACGGTCATGCTTGTCCAAGGCGTGTTGCCCATGGCCGCATGCCCATGTCAACCCCTTCCCCTCATGCTTTCATTATATGTATTTCCTTTGTATCGCTTGTTTACTTTCCTTTGCATTTCTCAAGTGTATGACTCCTCGTGATTTTCATGTGTAAGCCTGCCAAGGCTAAAATGCTTAATAATATACTATAGGGGGGGTACGACTAGTTGTCAAACCTTCCTACCCGAGAGTTGTATGCTATCAAGCTGTTGTTGTGCCTTTGCTTACTTGATAGTCTGTGCAACAAATACTCTTTCAAAATGTCTTCAAACGTTTTCCAAAATCTTTTCTCTAACCCCGTTTTCTAAAACCGTTTTCCAAGAACGGGGGTAGAGGTTGCGATATTCGCCCGTTGTGCCACCGGCGATCCGTTTTCAAGTTGGCTGACTTACTTGTGAGCGAAAGTAAGTGCCGCACAGTCGCTTTACGAGACCCTAAAGACCGCGACTGTGACAGTTGGTATCAGAGCCCAGTTGGCTCCTGAGATAGAAGTCCGAAATCATGTCGGCAGTAAAACAGTTGGGCAAGACCCACGTGGAACGATTGGTAGAGATCGAAGAGCAGATGCTCTACCTGAGGGAAGTCCCCGATTCGGTTCGCTTCCTAGAATCTCGTCTTGAAGAGATTGCGACGAGGACAGATAAGATCGATGCGGTAGCTGGCCGCGTGGATGGAATGCCCATCCAAGAATTGATTATGAGGGTTGAAAACCTCGAGAACAGAGCTGCGAAACCTAGCAACTTCGAGCGTGGGGACAGCTCGACGGGCTCTGTTGCCCAAATGGAGGAGCGTGTCGATGGTCTAGACAGCTCCCAGAAAGCAATAGTTCAGATGGTCACAGAACTGTCTGAAGATGTGAAAGCCGCCCTCGACGTCGTCAGAGCCGAAGTGGCGGACTTAAGCGCCAGACTAAACCTCACCATGAGAGCGGTGGGAAACCAAACCCCGACAGGGGGTGCGGTCCAATTAAACAAAGTAAAAGTCCCCGAGCCGAAACCCTTCTGTGGGGTTCGAGACGCCAAAGCCCTGGAGAACTTTATCTTCGATCTGGAACAGTACTTCAGGGCCACGAATACGACAACAGAGGAGTCGAAAATCACCTTGGCGACTATGCACCTGGCAGATGACGCCAAGTTGTGGTGGAGGTCCCGCTATAGGGATGCTCAAGAAGGTCGATGTGTCATTGACACATGGGAAAGACTGAAACAAGAGTTACGTTCGCAGTTCTTCCCAGAGAATGTTGAGATTTTGGCGCGTCGTAAGTTACGCGAGTTGAAACACACAGGAACGATCCGAGAATATGTCAAACAGTTTTCTGGATTAATGTTGGACATCCGAGACATGTCCGAGAAAGACAAGGTCTTCTGCTTTGTAGAAGGATTGAAATCGTGGGCGAAGTCAAAGCTGTATGAACAGAGGGTACAGTCACTATCAGACGCTTATGCAGCAGCAGAACGTCTGTTCGATCTTAGCAACGACCAACCGCAAGAACAGAAACGGAATCAAGCCTCCTCAAGTGGAGGAAATAGACCCGTGCGATCTAGCTCTCCCAAAAGTGGGGTAGGAGACAAAAGTGGGGGAAGTAACCGCAATTACTTCCAACCAAGAGGCGGAAATTCGTATCGAGGCCCGAACCAGCAGTTCAATAGCGACAAACCTTATTGTTACATCTGTAAAGGGGCACATCGATCGTACCAGTGCCCTAGTCGAACAGCATTCAATGCCTTTCAAGCTTCGTTGACGGGCAGCGTGAGTCCTGAGACGGAGATTGTTGAGAATAACACGACGAATGAGACGAATGAGGACACCCCTCGCATGGGGGCCTTGAAGTTTCTATCCGCCCTCCAAAGGAAGTCCGAAGGGGCCAAAGAGCCGCTCGAACGGGGTCTCATGTATGTTGAGGCGTGGGTTAATCAGAGGCAGGCCAAGAGTACAATGGTCGACTCTGGTGCCACCCACAACTTTATGACCGAAGCTGAAGCACGACGATTGAACCTAAAGTGGGATAGGGATCCCGGAAAGATGAAAGCGGTAAACTCAGCCGCCCTACCGATCATGGGAATTGCTAAGAGAGCGACTGTCAAGCTGGGGGATTGGAATGGCCATGCAGATTTTGTGATTGTAAAGATGGATGATTTCGACGTGGTGTTGGGAATGGAATTCCTTCTCGAACACAAAGTCATTCCAATGCCCCTAGCAAAATGCTTGGTGATCACAGGAACCAACCCCACGGTCGTGACGACCAGTATCAGACAACCGAATGGAGCGAAAATGATATCAGCCCTCCAGTTAAAGAAAGGTCTTGCACACGACGAACCCACATTCATGGCCATCCCAATGACAGAAGACGAAAATTTGGAAGCACCAGTCCCCAGTGAGATCCAACGTGTGTTGGACAAGTATCGTGATGTAATGCCAGAAAGTTTGCCCAGGAACCTACCTCCACGGCGGGGGATAGATCACGAAATCGAACTGTTACCAGGGGCGAGACCGCCCGCTAAAAATGCCTACCGCATGGCTCCGCCTGAATTAGCCGAACTGCGAAAACAGTTAGATGAGTTACTGAATGCTGGATTCATTAGGCCCGCGAAGGCTCCATATGGGGCCCCAGTGTTGTTCCAGAAAAAGAAAGACGGAAGTCTGCGGTTATGCATTGACTATCGAGCCCTCAACAAGCTCACGGTGCGTAATAAGTATCCACTTCCTATCATCACCGACTTGTTTGATCGGCTCCACGGGGCAAAGTATTTCTCGAAATTGGATCTTAGGTCGGGATACTACCAAGTACGCATCGCCGAAGGAGATGAACCCAAGACAACGTGCGTCACAAGGTACGGGGCCTTCGAGTTCTTAGTCATGCCATTCGGCCTGACAAATGCTCCGGCTACCTTTTGCACACTAATGAACCAAGTGTTCCATGAGTATCTCGACAAATTTGTGGTGGTTTACCTCGACGACATAGTAGTCTACAGCCCGACCATGGAAGAACATGAACTTCACTTGCAGTTGGTTTTTGAGAAATTGAAGAAAAATCAACTGTATGTGAAGAGAGAGAAATGCTCCTTCGCTCAACAGCGCATTAATTTCCTCGGACACGTGATCGAAGCCGGCCGTATCGGTATGGAAGAAGGAAAGGTGGCAGCCATCAGGGATTGGGAAGTTCCGACGACAGTGACAAAGCTACGTTCCTTCTTAGGACTGGCCAATTACTATCGACGATTCGTAGAGGGATTCTCGAATCGTGCCAGTCCTTTGACCGAGTTGTTGAAGAAAGACAAGACGTGGAGTTGGACTCCAGACTGCCAAACTGCGTTCGATGAGTTGAAACGAGCAATGATGGAAGGCCCGGTACTCGGAATTGCCGATGTTACCAAACCTTTCGTAGTAGAGACCGATGCGTCAGACTACGCGTTGGGTGGTGTTCTAACCCAGGATGGACACCCCATCGCATATGAAAGTCGGAAACTGAATGACGCTGAGAAGAGATACGTCGCCTCAGAGAAGGAGATGTTAGCAGTAGTTCACTGCTTGAGAGCTTGGAGACAGTACCTCCTCGGAGCCAAATTCGTCGTCAAGACCGATAACAGCTCTATCTGTCACTTCTTCAGTCAGCCTAAACTGTCCTCCAAGCAAGCGAGATGGCAAGAATGTCTCGCAGAGTATGATTTTCAGTTCGAACATAAGGCGGGTAAGGCCAACCAAGCGGCAGATGCGTTAAGTCGGAAGAGCGAGCATGCGGCCCTGTGCATGCTAGCTCATTTGAAAGCAAGCAGGTTGAACGGAACCATCCGCGAGACCATCAAGAGACATTTGTCGAACGATACGGCCGCGCATGCCATCATTCAACTGGCGAAAGAAGGGAAGACACGCCAGTATTGGGTAGAGGAGGACTTACTCTTCACTAGAGGCAACCGCCTATATGTTCCTCGTTCGGGGAACTTACGAAGACTCCTGCTAGAAGAATGTCACGACACTCTGTGGGCAGGCCACACAGGGTGGCAAAGAACTTATGCCCTTCTGAAACAGGGTTATTACTGGCCAAACCTCCGCGACGACGTCATGCAATTCACAAAGACTTGTCTTATCTGCCAACAAGACAAGGTCGAAAGGGCCAAGATAGCAGGATTGCTGGAACCCTTGCCTGTTCCCGCAAGGCCGTGGGAAAGCGTCTCCCTCGACTTCATCACCCACCTGCCCAAGGTTGGGGAATTTGAGGCCATATTAGTGGTCATCGACAGGTTCTCAAAATATGCGACGTTCATACCAGTCAAGAAACTGTGTTCAGCTGAGATGACAGCGCAGCTATTCTTCAAACATGTAGTCAAACTATGGGGTGTTCCTGCCAGCATTATTAGCGACAGAGATGCACGATTCACCGGTACTTTCTGGACGGAATTATTCAGGCTATTAGGCTCTAACCTGAACATTTCTTCCAGCTACCACCCCCAGACAGATGGCCAAACCGAGAGATTCAATAGCATGCTTGAAGAATATCTGCGCCACTTCATCGATGCAAGACAGAAAAATTGGGTCGAGATGCTCGATGTAGCACAATTCAGTTTCAATTGCCAAAAGAGCACCTCGACAGGCAAGACTCCGTTCGAAGTTGTTTGCGGGCGGCAACCCATGATGCCCCATGTCATCGATCACCCGTATGCAGGCAAAAGCCCCCAAGCGTATAACTTCACCAAAGAGTGGAGACAAACCTATGAAGTTGCTCGGGCTTACTTAGAGAAGGCGTCGAAGCGCATGAAGAAATGGGCAGATCAGAAGCGGCGTCCTCTAGAGTTCCAAGAAGGGGACAAAGTGTTGATCAAGCTGAAACCTGAACAACTTCGTTTCCGAGGAAGTCGCGACCAACGCCTCATCCAGAGATATAAAGGTCCAGTCGACGTTATCCAAAAGGTCGGGAAAGCCTCATATAGGGTTCAACTTCCTGCATGGATGAAAATTCATCCTGTCATTCATGTCAGTAATTTGAAACCCTTCCACCCCGACCTCGAGGATACCGCCCGCAATGAAGTCATTCGACCACCCGTCACCATGAAGAACGTCGCCGATAAAGAAGTCGAGGAAGTGTTAGCAGAAAGGACCCGTCGCGTCGGCAACCCACGACGGGATCTACAAGAATTCTTAGTGAAGTGGAAGGGGCTCCCAGAGGCCGAAATCAGTTGGGAGCGCGCCGAAGACCTGAAGACTGCTGCCCTCCAGATCGCAGAGTTCGAGCAGCGTCGGTTGACAGAGACGTCAACCATTTAAGTGGGGGAGGATGTCACGGTCATGCTTGTCCAAGGCGTGTTGCCCATGGCCGCATGCCCATGTCAACCCCTTCCCCTCATGCTTTCATTATATGTATTTCCTTTGTATCGCTTGTTTACTTTCCTTTGCATTTCTCAAGTGTATGACTCCTCGTGATTTTCATGTGTAAGCCTGCCAAGGCTAAAATGCTTAATAATATACTATAGGGGGGTACGACTAGTTGTCAAACCTTCCTACCCGAGAGTTGTATGCTATCAAGCTGTTGTTGTGCCTTTGCTTACTTGATAGTCTGTGCAACAAATACTCTTTCAAAATGTCTTCAAACGTTTTCCAAAATCTTTTCTCTAACCCCGTTTTCTAAAACCGTTTTCCAAGAACGGGGGTAGAGGTTGCGATATTCGCCCGTTGTGCCACCGGCGATCCGTTTTCAAGTTGGCTGACTTACTTGTGAGCGAAAGTAAGTGCCGCACAGTCGCTTTACGAGACCCTAAAGACCGCGACTGTGACACATGGCACGTAATTCATGTGTTGGGTGGGTTTGTGGAGCGTGACGCGGAAATCACGTGTGGGATGTGAGCGCGGAGCGTGACGCGGAAATCACGTGAGTGTGCGGGCATGGCTTGGAAACCATGTGCGGGTGCATAGCATGATGTGTGGATTCATGTTGTCGTCCTGTCATTGCATGAAGCATGTGTAGTATTATTTTTTTCTCATTTAAAAGTATGTTTGGTTTATCGCTTAAGAAGCATGTTGGTTGTTGTATCCCTTTTAAAGCATGATGCTTGCGTGTGAATAGCATGTCGATGTGATTGTTTGTTGTTTGCTGGTTCGCCAGGTGTGAGCTACTTACCAGTACTGTGGTTGTACTGATACCCCTCCCCTTTCTTCCCCCCAACATTTTCAGATTGTGTAGGTGTTGGCGAGTTTTATGTGCTCGGTGATGTAGATGAGGAGGTGGACGAGGGATAATCACATAAGTTCATTTACCTGTTTATTTTCTTTCTGTTGGATAGGGTAGTTCTTTGACCAATTGATGATAGGTCGAACCTATAATTTGTAGCTAGGTTGGATTAATTTTTTTTGTTGTCGAGCATGTGTAGATTTTCATGTTTCCGTTAGGTTGTAAATATGTAAATGGTTAATAAAGTTGAACAGTTTCTAGGAAGTTAAGAGCATGCTTACACTAGAAAGGTTGTAGTTTTGTTGTTGGTTGAAGATTACGAGATCTGACTCGTATGTTATGGTGGAGTTGTGGAGTGGATTGGATTTCTATAGAAGTGTTTTGTATTTATCAGGTGAATAAAAAAAGTTGGTTTCGTCCTATGTATGTCGTTATGCTGCCGAAATTTTCGGAACTCACGGTTAGTTTGAATATAGGAATTTAGTAATGTCACTAGGCTAGAATAATAAAACCTGGGGCGTTAATTTCGGTCTAAAACTCGGTTTAAATGCATAAAACTCGGTTTAAATGTATAATTATTGGTCTAAATCATGATTTCCAACATTCTGCTGAAAAACTTGGTCTCGATCCTGGTCGAGATCCTGGTCTGGAACTTGGTCAAAATCCTGGTCGAAATCCTGGTCGAGATCTTGGTCAAGATTTTCCCATGCACGTAGATTTCAAACTGTTCCCATGCAAAAAGATTTCCTTACGTGATTTCTTATGTTTTTTTTTTATTTCTTTATTTTATGCAGATCATGCCTCGTGTGTGGGTTTGTTGTGGTGGGATATGGAATGAGAGTGAAAAGGAGTACGAAGGTGGGAAGTTGAGAGGGTTCGATGTAGATGTTGGAATTACACATGTCGACTTCGTAGGTCGGGTTTATAGAATAAGTCGTATAAATCCCGCTGAGTTTGATATTGTGATAAGGTGTGTACTCCAACTAAAGTCCAAAGCTCCAGCATTTGTTATCCAAGATGACGAAGACCTTCATACTTTCCTGACATGGGAAGAGGTCTCTGTAAGACCTCTCTACGTATCGACTGTGCCAAAGTTTTCGAGTAATGAGAGACATAGGTCACTTCCCATTCCATACACGGTATCAAATAACCCCAATCAATGTAATCCTTCCTCATCCTTCCCATATAACCAAGGACAAGATATCCCCTCCACAAACATCTCTAACCAAGGACAAAGTGCAGTAGCATCACTTACTCCGATGTCCAATAATGTATCTGCATATAACTTGGGAGATGATGTAGACCATGCTTGGGGGGAACTGAGAGATGAAGGGTTGGAAGTAGATGAAGATGATGACTGGAGTGTGGATAGAGATGATGAGTCAAATGTAGATGTAGATTACGATGAGGATAGAGATGATGAGTCAAATGTAGATGTAGATTACGATGAGGATAGAGATGATGGACTTGATGAGACAGAGGCAGATGTATATGGTCATAGGGAGGCCCCGCCTGCTAATGCAACTGAAGCTCCACCTGCTAATGCATCTGAATCTCCACTTGCTAATGCATCTGAATCTCCACTTGCTAATGCATCTGAAGCTCCACCTGTTAATGCATCTGAAGCTCCCCTTGTTAATGCACCTGAGGCTATGCATGCATCAGTTTCGGTCGCCCCACAAACTTCTGTGACAGCTCCATCAGGTAACTCAATTGTCATGTCTGGTCAGTCTTCTGGTTCTGATGATATACAAGTTGGGGATATATTCATGTGCAAAAAAGACCTGACCATAAGATTGTCTGTTCTGGCGATGAGGAGAAACTTCGAGTTTAAGGTTAATAAATCCAAAAAAGATATATACGTAGTTGTCTGTCGCACTGATGAATGTAAATGGAGACTTCGAGCCATGAGATTGAAAGGGTGTGACGTACTCAAAGTTTCAAAGTATTGCAACATTCATACATGCCAGCATGTAATGATAAGTCACAGCCACAGACAAGCTACAAGTTCTGTTCTTGGTCAGTATTTGAAGCGAAAAATTCAGAATGTCGGTACTACATATAGACCAAAAGACATTATACGAGATGTTCGACAAGAGTTGGGTGTGAACTTGAGTTATGATAGAGCATGGCGAGCGAGAGAAGAAGCATTAAAGCTTGTTCGTGGATCACCAGAAGAGTCGTACAAACTCTTACCGAGGTTTGGTGAAGCACTAAAGATTGAGAATCCAGGTTCAATGTTTGAGTTTGAACTTGAAGAAGATAAATATTTCAAACAGTGTTTTATGGCCTTAGGTGCATCGATCAGGGGATTTAGGAGTTGCATTCGGCCAGTTCTAGTGGTTGATGGAGCTCACCTACGAGGAAAATACAGTGGCAAAATGTTACTCGCAACCGGTGTGGATAGTAATAATCAGATATACCCAATTGGTTTCGGAATAGCCGATGGGGAGATCGATGAATCTTGGGGTTATTTTTTTCGACATATGGAATGTGCAATAGGACAACTTCCTAATCTAGTAATAGTTTCTGACAGACACCCTAGCATTCGGAAGGGCATAAGAACGGTGTTTCCTGATGCATTTCACGGCATATGCATGCAACATTTGGGCGAAAATTTGAGGACGAAATTTAAGAAAGAGGACATCGTACCAATTTTCAAACTTGCAGCGAAAGCATTTCGTGAGTGCAAGTTTAATGAGTATTGGAGTCAACTTCCTGCCGCTGCACGAACGTATTTGGAGCGCATCGGGGTCGAGAGGTGGGCTCGATCATTTCAATGTGGACGTCGATATAATCAAATGACGTCAAACCTAGCAGAATGCATAAATGCCGTTCTAGTGGACGCACGAGAATTGCCTATAACAGCGTTTCTGAATCATATTAGAGGTTGGCTCCAGGACTTGTATTATGAGCGTCGAATTTACGCAGCCAATCGAGGAACACAATTGTCAGACTATGCAGAGACGATAATCAGTTCAGCCAAAGAGAACGCGAGGAGACATGTAGTTAGTCCGGTTGATAGTTATGAGTTCGATGTAGACGATGGGTCATTGGGTGGACGTGTCAACATACACACTAGGACATGCAGTTGTCGTGAGTTTGACTACTTCGAACTCCCATGTTCCCATGCGATTGCTGCATGCGTGTATCGTAACATTGACCCTTATTCTATTTGTTCGAGGGACTATCAGGTGGAATCTTGGTTGAATTCTTATGCAGAGCCCATACGACCACTTGGCCATGTGACAGAGTGGAAGCGATCATCGAACTTTGTTGATGTTGATGTCTTGCCTCCTAAACAAGTTTCTCGAGTAGGTCGACGTCGAACTATTAGAATACCTTCTGTAGGAGAAGTACGCCAAGTCCACAAATGTGGTAGATGTGGTGGTTCAGGGCATAACAGGAAAACTTGTCGACAACCACTCAACACGGTCTAGGTGAATTGTTATGTATGTGATGATTTATTGTTATGAAAAAAGCATGCTTTATAGAAGTTCACTTTTATATTATGTGTGCTTTTGCAGCCATTGCAACTGTTGTGACTGTTTTGATTTTTGTAGTTTTTAAAAGTTACTTTTATTGTGAACAACCATTGCAACTTTGCGAACAGGGATTATTTTTAAATTGATTGCAACGTTATTGAGGACATCGTAATTATTGTGCATTCAATTAAATTGAACTAAAACTAAAGTGTAACGCTCCAAAAATTTCGGCAGCATAACGGCATAACTATAAGCTACCCAAAATTTTTAAACACCTGCAAGATGATATATACACTTCTCTATAAGACAGATCAACCAACCAGTCATACACCCTCACTCCACGACAACCAGTCATATACCAAAAACAGGGATATCATAAGTATATAAGTTTTCAATAAACTAAAAAAAAGGTCTATTACACCACAACTGCACAGCATACTGTCGTCTACAAAAATCCATCATATTCTGACTAAGAGAACCCATGTCCACCCCAGTTACATCATACTCGAGGAATTTTGCGGCGAATATCCCACAATCTCCACTATCTACCTGTTGGGGAACTCCAATCCTCCTCTTGAATGTCCATGTAGTGCGTGGTAGTGACGATTTCACCTCCATGACACCACCTTCTTCCAAAAGCCGTGGAAGGATGGTGCATATTATTTTCATATCCTTTTCCAGCTCGGCGTCGGATGTAAAAGCCACTAGTGAATCTGTGACGACCACTTCACCTATCTTCAGGTCCACACATAACAAAACCCAGTGTTCTCTACCTAGGTTGAAAGGCATGTACACAGCATCTACCGTACTCCATGGAACATTATAATCTGTGTGCTCACCCCGAACGTATTTGAGGACGGACTTGAACCTACTCCAGTCGAAGGACTCGGGGTTGCCTCCTACAAGTTATTCATACACGTCCCCTCGCCTTAAGAACTCCTACAAAGCAAAACAAAATGGGAAAAAAAAGATCATCATAACAAATAACAAACTATAAACCCTAAACAGTAATTTGAATAATAAAAAAACACATAAACATCGTACCGTAACAACTATGTCACCGGTAACGAACCTCCAACGACATAAGTCGGGACGAGTGTCCATCTTCTTATGGATGAACATGTAAAGACAGTCAATTACCTGAAACAACCTCCACTATTTAGTGTTTATATGCAAGCATGAAAATAACATGTAATGGGTTTTAGTGTACCTCATCGCTTGTCCAATATGACGAACTTATCAAATTTTTAAACCAGAACTTGTTCTTGTATGAATACACGACCTTTCGTTCTGATCCATCAGATGCAGGGTCGTCCATCCATTTTTGAAACGATCGTTCAAACTCATCGGGAATGGAACGCATAGGGTCATACATCTTCGGTTTCTTTCGTTTACCATCAGGTCTGATGTCAGTCCATGGAGATCGTAGTTTCCAAGATATCTGACGAACACGCTTTCCACGATGCATGATGGGTTCGTCCGGTCCCGTTACGTCCACTTTGTCCTCCTCCCCGTCCTCAAACTCAACAGGCTACACAATAAGATAAATATAATTATGTAAGCCCTAAACTACGTAATTTTGAAACTCAAAGATGACTTACCTCCGGTTTAGGTACCACGATGTCATCCACCTTCCCACTGACTCTTATGTCGTCATCGGTGTCACGTACTCCGGTCGCGTCATCATGTTTTTCGGTGGATGGACCCTCGTCATCATCACCAACCCCCTTCCCGCTACCAGGTACGTTGTCCTCGGCATCACGCTCATTACCCTTGTCATCATGGTTTTTGGTGGATGGACCCCCATTACCCTCGTCATCATGTTTTTTTGTGGATGGACCCCTATTACCCGCATCGTCGTCAGGTCCAATGTACTTAGTCGGGTTTACACCTTTATCCTGTATATAACACACTCATTAATTGTCATGTAAAAAAAGGCATAAGAAATAAAAAGAACACATGTAATCAAATGATACCTTAGCAAGCTTCCGTAACAATCTACGCATGCCGTGTAACTCCGTCTCCATCCTTAATAGAATCTCCGTACATTCGCAACTCCGCTTCTTCTTCTTCTTCTTCTCTTCTCCTTCGATCACTTGTTCATCCACTACTTTCTCTTTGCCCTTATCTCCTTCAATATCTTTTTCTTTCACTTTCTCCGTCTCCACCTCCTTCTCTTTATCTTTCTTCTTCTTCTTCTTATTCTTTTCTTGTTCGATCACTTCTTCATCCACTACTTTCTCTTTACCCTTATCTTCTTCAATTTCTTTTTCTTTCACTTTCTCCGTTTCCACCTCCTTCTTTTCTCTTTCTTCTTCTTCTTCTTCTTATTCTTTTCTTGTTCAATCACTTCTTCATCCACTACTTTATCTTTACCATTTTCTCCTTTAATATCTTTCTCTTTCACTATCTCCATCTCGTCATTTGCTTTCTCTTTCATCATCTCGGCCTCCTGAGGGATAAAGTGAGTGGATCCAAAGCTTCCTTCTTCCACACCCAAGTAATCCCCCACTTCGAGTGGATCCAGCTCCATATCATCCAACCCTGCACCCCCCTCCACCTGAGGGACAGCGGCAGGGAGAGAGGGGAGGTCAGGTTCTACATGTGGAGCCTCCAACGTTCGAGACATAAACTCTCTCTCTTCGTCGGTGGGAACAAGATGTATCGTGACAACAGCCTACAAAAATTATCAACAATCAAGTTATTTTGTAACAACATCAATTTAATTAACGAACAAAATGAAATCTAGTACTAACCGCCATCGATGCAAACACCTCAGTTTCAAGACGGGTGTACGAAGGAGAGTGTGAGCATGACCATCTTCGAATGCGCGGCATGGCCGTGTCACTCATGCGATTTGCAACCCTTCCAGTCAATGAGGAAATGGTCTCATACGCCCAAACCTGCAACATAGTATAAATTAGTTTGAAATATGGAAAGAAAAACACTTTAAAAAAATTAAGACATTGAATTCAACATATGCCAACCTGAAACGCGAAAGGAAATCCATATAAACTATAAGTCACTTGCTTCTTTGAATCCGATCCTTTTGCCTTGTACGACTCTGCCTTTCCTTTCAATGCTTTCTTGAGGCTCTTTATAGTCTTTTGGAATATCATGTTGCTCCAATCCTCATTACAGAAAGCCACCCAATCGTCGATGATATTCAACAGGGATGTGTCAATTAACTGTCTTTTCTCTCTCCCCATCATCACGAGCTCAATAAAGTAAAATATGGACATCTTCACTCCATCCTCCTCAGTTTGGAACTCTAAATTAGGGTATAAATTATCTAAGTCCTCACATCTCATGGTTATGCTATTATTTAAGTAAGTTTCTCTAAGCCTATTACCCGCTGAGTGTCTCCTAGTCGGTGTAATTGCATATCTAAGACCGGTGATTAGGTCAAACTCACTCTTACCAAATGAGACTTTCTTCCCCAACAACTCAAAACTAATTACATCTGCCCTAGCCTCATTAACTTCTCTAAGTAGAATGTAATGAACAAGTTGCCCATTAAAAATCATCGACAGATCCAACAGAGGTCCAAAAACCGTTTGCCTAAACATGTTCAGCTGGGTAGGGTTTAGTTTGTCTTTTATCTTTTTTACAGTTTTATTTAGGTGGGAACAACACGTTAACACTGCTGGAAAGTAATCGGCCGGAGAGATTTTAGGAACCATTTCCATCGTGATTCACCTATAGATAGAAAATTAACAAACAAACAAACCCTAATTAGAATACATGCAAAAAAAAAATATCATTTTCTAAGTGGAACCATGGTCACTGCCCAAAATCTCGGTCCAAAACTTGGTCAGAATCGAGATGGAGTTTTTTTGCAGAGAGTTTTGCATTATTTTTAAAAGAAACCATGGTACTGCCCAAAATCTCGGTCCAAATCATGGTGTACGGTTCAAAAACAGGGTCCCAAACTCGGTCCAAATCACTGTGTCCGTCGAAATTATGGTCTAAAACTTGGTTTAAAACTCGGTATAAATCGCATCTTCAAAATTTCAAGGTGAAACTCTGTCCAAATCATGGTGTCAGTCAAAATTTTGGTCCAAAACTTGGTGTAAAACTCGGTATAAATCGGGTTAGAAGGAAATCACTGTCCAAATCATGGTGTCGGTCAAAAACATGGTCAAAAGTTTGGTGTAAAACTCGGTGTAAAACTCGGTTGAAATCGATTTTAAAGGAAATCAGCAAAACTCGATTAAAAACTCTCTCCAAATCACTGTGTCGGTTCAAATCTCCCTCGAATTCTCCCTATATATGAATCTCGACCGAGATTCATCGACTGCACTTCGATTCCTTCAATTTTTCATTGAAACACGATGAAAAAAAGTTTTAAAAAGAAGACCACGCACACAGAGAAGTTCGAAGGTCCAAAGAGAAGATAAAAAACAACCCTTCCCACTATAGATTAACCGAAACAACAAATGGAGAAGTTCTAATGTTCAAAACCCTAAAAATACAAATGAAATAAACCAAACCTCGTTGATCAATCGATTATTGAATGAAGAAGGGAACTTCCAACCAAGCCTTTTGAGTTCTTTATCAGAGAAACGAAACGAAATGGTAAGAGGGAGATTGGGCTCGAGGTTTCTACCGAGAGGGAACTGAAGAGGTGGTAAAAAATCAGAGAGAGGGAGATTGAGCACGAGATTTGGACCGAAGAAGAAGCTGAACAGACGGTAAAAGAAAAAAATGGGGAACGTTTGAATTTATATGAGGGGTATTATTGACATTTCAAATGGTCTGGTGTCCTTAGAAACATTTTTTACAGTAATGGGCCCAATTTTCTGAACAGAAAACTTAAAGGGCCCATTATTGTCAATTTCCCAATC
The DNA here is from genome assembly GCA_017139565.1 of Luffa aegyptiaca. Lineage (NCBI taxonomy): Eukaryota > Viridiplantae > Streptophyta > Magnoliopsida > Cucurbitales > Cucurbitaceae > Luffa > Luffa aegyptiaca. The sequence goes on along the minus strand of CM029404.1, from coordinate 46,792,305 downwards.
GAGAGTGATGCATTTTTCTACTCGACTTTGTCCAAAATTTCATCTTCCTCCAAAATTTGAAATTCTCTGTCGTACAAAATATATTTCACAACCCTCTCATCTCCTCCCCAAAATTCCAATATCTCCCACAGGTTTCCCTCACTTCTATGTTACAGCAAAATTGCTTTCGGTTCTCTCAAATATTTTTTTTCCAAATTGGAGTTCTTTCTCATAGAATCTCCAAATCGGAAATCACATAACCGCAAGAAAACGCATTTGGATCTTTGAATCGAAAATTTCAGTTTTCCCCACAAAATCGCAAAAACGTTGATCATTGTCTCCAAAATCACATCCACTGCTTTCGGTTAATCGATTTCAGGGATCTAGGTATTTCTCAAATCTTTTTTGGCCTTTCATCGAGCTTCTTGTAGCCTTTGTGCCTCTCTTTGCATATGTTCTCTCTATATATAAATTAAAGAGGAAATAAGTGGTGAAGCGCCTTGCAAGAGTCACTCTTTGATTCTTCTAATTTGAATCTTTTTCGTCTCTCTACAGTCAAACAAAATCTAAAATTACACCTCAACTGACTTCTCTTCATTTTCAAGGTTAGTATCTTAATCTCTATCACTCCCTTAAGTTTAACATTATGATGGTTTTCTAAAGTGTCCCCGACTCAATTCCGTCTTTAAAATTTCAACAATGAATGCCCATTTTCTAGGGTTACTGTGTTATTTATGGTTTTTTATCTCTTTTGCCTTATTTTCACTATGTTTATTTGTTTACATCACTGTATTCACTCGTCTTTAATTTTTTTTCTTAGAATCTGCAAAATTGGGGTCTCTGTGTTTTCGTTCTGCACTAACCGAGATTTGTACATGATGATTTTGTATTTGTTTCTCCTGAGTGATTTGGGCTTTTAGGTTGCAAAAGTTTTACACTTAGTTGGAGATTGTGATTTGTGTAATGGAAGAAATAGAATGGGATTGCACATATAGAAAAGATACAAAATACAGATAATACCAACACAACACAAACACAATTATGAATTTAGGTGGATTTTTTAGTTGGACTTCTGATTTATGAAATGTCTACCTAACATTCAAGATTCTTGTTCACATGGGGATTGGGTTGGGATTTAGGGAGGAAATTAGAGAGAGGGAGAATGGGAATCAAGATTGGAAGGGAGATTTGATTTTGATGTTGATATTTTTAGAAATATTATTGTTGTTGTTCTTCAAGAATTAGGGGTGAGTGAAAGAGTGGAAGTAGCTCAGAGCCCGAGCTTTTTGGGGCATTTGGTTAGTAGCAGGCATCAGCACAGAAAGCTTGGCCACAGTCCAAGAGATGGTGGGGGCATTTTGGGGAACTTGGGTATTGGATATTGTCAAGAAGCACGATTTTGGAGGTTTAGTCTGGAAAGGAATTAAGCTCACCACCACCCGTAAAGCCAATGCCAAAAAGAGGCTTCTTCGTATTTGGCAGAATTAGGCTGTTTTGAAGGCATGTTCTGAGCCACCTCCACCGAAATCTTTAGGAGATAAAATTAGCCAAGTTGGAAAAAATAAGTATGAACTCCATAGGATCCAAAAGAGTTTGGTAGGCAGTGCCAATCTTTTTCCTTATTTGGTCCTTTTAGAAAGAAAGAGAAACATTAAGTAGATTTGAGTGATGTCAAAAGTTTTCATCCTCATATGTAATTGATGACAATTACACTAATTTGAAACAAATTACTGCCTAGAGTTTCACATAAAAAAAATAAAAGTTGTTCACTCTTAATTTTGTCGAGCACTGCACTATATAATTTTCTACTTGGCAACTAATCACAAAGGTGAGTAGAATGGAAGTCATTGTTGTTTGATTTTTTTTCCTTTGGTTTCTTTTTGTGTTTGACATTTTTCTTGGGATTGAATTATCTTTGTTGCTTTCACTTTTGGCTTTGACTGTTCCTTTTGTTTTTTTTTTTTCGACTGAGTCTTCTAATTTCCTCATGAATGATTTTTGTGGTTGGTTGCTTTTTTTTTTCTCTTTTTTTTTCTTCTTGTTTTTGCTTTACTTGTTGGGAATATGGTGGTTTGTGTCGATAATTGCAAACTTGGCTTTGTTGAATTGTTTTTGCTCAAGAGAATTGTTTGAGTGGATGATTATGATTATGGATTTATTAGTATGTTTGATTTGCTTTGCTTTGTAGTTATTTTAAGTGGTAGTAAATTTAAAACTAGTTTAGTATTTGGAAGAGAAGTTGTATTCTAGACATCAGAGTCTCATTTGATTTGTTGTTTTTAGTTCTTGCTTGTTTTCTTCCAAAGCACAAGTATCAATTGATCAAACACTTGATCTCTCAAACACTTGATCTCTCACTCATGATACTATTGTTTTATAATTCTTGAAGGTATTCAATAAATGTGAGCCAAAAGCATGTTTGATTTTTTTTTTTTTTTTTTTTTTGTTTCCATCCAAATAAGAAACACGATTTTATAACATTTTGCAGATAAGTGGTGAGAAGTCTTTGTTGTATGGTTTATTCTTCTATATAACTTCCTATCATAACTTCACAGAACAAGGTTGTTCTCTTATTAATCTTCTGATCCTTACCAAGTATGCTTCCTCCAATTCTTTGAATTTTTATTGTGGAACCTGTTTTTCATTATCTTCTGTATTTCTATTTGCATCACCTTGATTGAAAATTGGATAATGAGCATTCAATTGAGTATGAGTTGCTTATCTCTCAAGTTTCTGTGAATGAGTTTGTTGTTGGCTTAAACAATTTCAATTCGGTTGTTTTGGTTGTGATGTGTAGATAATTATGCTGAAGGGCAGAAAAATGTAGAACTGAGATGAAGTTAGAATGAAAGAAATGAACTAAATAGGTTTTAAACATTTTTTAAACTAGGAATTAATAAGGAATAAGAGTTGGTAGATCACGTTTTATGCAAATTTTTACTTAATCATGCTATATGTTGTTAGGCTTAACAAATTCCATTTTCCCTACTTCAAGTTGTGGAGTAAAAGGAACTCTTTAACAAGTAAAAGTTTTGTTAGATTGAACAATTTCTGTGTTTGAATGCTTTTGTTATCAAGATTTAGTTAGAATTATGCTTCTAAAATGTTTTGTAAAAGAAATTGTGAGTACTAGTAAAAACTAATACGTACACTAAAAAATTTAAAAACTGAGTAGTTATCATGTATTCTTATTAAGTAAACTATAGTTGTGTATGGCTCCCACTTTTTTCCTTTTCTATATATTTAGTATTAAATGCTTGTTATGACATTAAATAATTACTCATTTCATTGTACTTTACCATGGGGGGGGGGGGGGTTAATTTTCTCTTTGTGGTTGATAATGTTCAATAGATCTAACTCTAGTTCTCCCCCCACAGGTACCAACTTAACAATCTCTCAAAGGTTTTATATCCTACTAGTTGTCAAGGTAAGTAAACAAATTTTCAATCCTCACATTGTGTAGAATTAGATTGTTGGGGGAAGTTTTCGATTGATTTCTTTGATTCTTTTGTTATGTAGATTCTTGGTTGTTTGAGCTTCTTCCCTTAGTTTGCTTTGATTTGTTAATGATGCTCAATTTTTTAATGTGATCATTTGGGCATTCGAGAGTATCCCAGTTAACCCAAAACCATTCTTGAACAATTTAATTGGAAAGATTGTGGCTGTGAAAATCAAGTGAGGGATGAAGTACAAAGGTTTTTCTTCTATCTTTGGCTTGTTTTTCTTATTTTTCTAACTTGCTGGAGTTTGTACTGAGTTTCGTTTACATTTCAGGATTTCTTGTCTTGGTAGACTTATACATGAACTTATAGGTGTGTTTCACTTGCATTGGAATAAATTAAGTTATTTCTTTCTAGTGTGGTCATCATCTCTTTGTTGTTTTTAAGTCTCTGTTTTTTGCAGGATTTTGTAATTAATTTACAATTTAGTGTGCATAATCTGTTTTGATTGTAATGAATGCACTATGAGAAGGGAACTTAGTGCAATCCTTCCTATGATGGTGAAGTTAGTGAATATTTTTGGGTTCTCTCTATTATCTATTTCACCTTCTTTTGTTTGTTTTGTAAGAAAAAAATGTATTGGTTCTTTTGAAAGCATTCAACAAATTTCGAAAACTCAAATTGTGCTCTATGCAAATTTATAGTACTTAAAATATGTTGTGTGAGGCATACTTGTACTCCCTGCTGGTTAGTTGAAGAAATTTCATTCCATTTGCTTCTTTTAATTTTACTTTGTTTAGTTAGTTATGAGTGTTTGGAAGTTGTGGTTCATCTGTTTCATTTAGCTATGGTTAGTTGAAAATTGTGCTATTTAGTAGCTAAAAGAAGTGGGTTTTTGAGCTCATATCATGAGTAAAAAATCCATCAAGAATGGTCTGTTGTGAACACATACGTTTAAATACTGTCTTTAGAAGCTTTTATGAGAAAACATAACTACTTTTATGCATCGCATCAACCTTACCACTCTACTATCTATCTTCATGAAATGAAATAAGTTATAGGTGTTGGCTTCTTTGCACCTTGTTGTTTAGTGTACCAAGTATTCTCCCCCAGTTCTTTGAATTTTTGTTTTGGAACCTCTTTTTCATCATTTTCTGTATTTCCATTTGCATCACCTTGAATTAAAATTGGACAATGCATTCAATTGAGTATAAGTTGTTTGTCTTTCAAGTTTCTGTGAATGAGTTTGTTGTTGGTTGATTGAAACAATTTCAATTCAGTTGTTTGATGTGTAGATTATTATGTTGGAGGGGTAGAAAAATGCAGAACTAACTAAGTAGGTTTTAAACATTTTTTAAACTTGGAATTAATAAGTATTTTAGGCCAGTTTCAAAAAATATATATATATTTTAGGCCAAGCTACTTCTGTGATAGGTAAATTTTATTTCCTTTGTCTATTTTACATTATCAAAGTTGAGGTCTCCACGCTAATTTTTTTTCTTTTTTATTTGAGAACTTATCTACTTAGGAAAGATGTCGCGTATATAATTATTGTCCTTCAATTTGTTGCAGGTAAAATTATGAGGTCTTGTTAGTTACTCATCTCTATTTTGATGGATCAAAATGTGGCCTCTTCATATGCTTATCTTGATAGTGAGGAGGCAGGAACCAAAAGAATAGAAGAGGTAACAATGGCAAAAGAGTAGAGGTCTCAAGTTTGATTTAGTTTCTTCAAATTAAAATATTGATTTAGTTTATTGATTATGTAAATATATATTGATCTTATAAACATATTTTTTTTATAGGTGAATGAAACGATGACACACCCACATATTTATTGGAGGATATGTTCATCTCAATCTCTTGAACCATGTGTTTACATATTATTGAAATGAATGTATTTGGGAATTATATATATTTTTTATTTTCATTTTTAGTTTAGGATTATGAATTACATATGTATCAGTTAGACAGTTAGAACACTTTGAGATTATCAACTTTTAGTATTACTCTTGAAAAAGTTTATGTGCATTTAAATACATTAAATATTTATGTAATTGAGTTGATATTACAATAGCATTTGAAATAATTTGTTAGTTATACAAAATGCTATAAAAATTGTTGCGTACTACTTGAAAATGGTACATAATGTAAAAAAAAAAAAAAAAAAAAAAAAAAGAAAAAAAAAAAAAGGAAGCAAGCTAGTAAAAGTTACTATCTATAACATTGTCTACAACAATGAGGTTAAAAATGCTATTAAAGACCAATTATAGCGTTTTTATACTAATGTAGTGAAAAGTTTCAATAACATTAAAATAATGCAATTGAAAATCGACTTTTTTATAGCTCTTTTTATAGCATTGAAAAAATGCTATGAAACATCAGGGACTTTCAATAACATCGGCTATGACAACGTGTCTAAAACAGCTATGATATGTTTTTTATAGCGTTTTTTTACGGCTATAAAAAATGCTATTAAAGAGCAATTATAGTGTTTTTTGCTAACGCTATGAAAAACTTCTATAACATAAAAATTGTGCAATCAAAAATATATTTTTTATAGCACTGAAAAAACGCTATGAAAAGTCAAGGACTTTCAATAACATCGGCTACGACGGCGTTTGAAAAACGCTATAAAAAGTCTATGATAGCGTTTTTTTGACGCTATCGTATGTGATATTTGTTGTAGACAGCAACATTGAGAGTTGAGAATTTCAATTTTTTTGTGTTTTTGAATTTCTTTTTTTTTAATGTCTCCCCTTCAGTTCACACTTTCTCTTTTTGCAAATTGTCAATGCAAAAGCTAACAGAGGAAACCAACAAAATTTTGAGCTTTGATTTTGATTTTTCTCTACAAGAGATATGATTCTCTAAATTTTGCGCAATCCTACTTGTGTCTATTGTCCATTCACTTTTGACCCTGATTTTTCTTTCTTTCTTTTTTTTTTTTTTTTTTTTTTTTTTTTGAGGAACCCAACAAAATTTATACCAACCTATTCACATACAGCCGTTCATAATTCCAAAAGTTCTCCCTATAATTTGTGTTTACTGTTATTCACTGCAAAATTTGTATATGGTTTAACATCTTGTAAAGGTTGTTGGATCTGAGGGCCAAGTATGTTGCTCAGGAAGTGAAATACAGGAAAATTTATTTAAATGATTAAAATTGTGACCGACTGACCGTTGTTTATTAAACCCCTTAAAAGCAGGATTTATTGAGTTGATCAATATGGGAAATGAGATGGGAAACAATAGCACAATCACAAATAGTAGCAAGAACTTGCATACCCATATAATCACAAATAGTAGCAAGTTTCAGATGTGGTTTTTAAATGACATATAGGGCTTTTGTGGATTGGATGTGGAGATTTTAGTGGGTTTCAAAATTTTTTTTTCTGTATATATATCTGATGGCGAAAGAGTAGCCGTCATAACTTAAAACATTCGCATATTTCTGTTTCTCCCTTGGTCTTGAACTGTTTTGCCATTGTTGGCATTTTTTAAAAAGAAATCTTGTTTCAGTATGTTGATTTTAAATTAAACATTTTGAAGCTTTTGCATTGCTATAGATATCACATTTATAAGTTATATCACTTGCATATCTATCTACAATGGTGTTGGCATAGAACTATTACCAATGATATTATGAGACCATTAGATGATTAAATTATCTGAAAATTGTTTATGATGTTTTAAATTTCTCAAGAGAGTATTCTTTATGCAATCTTTGTGGTATATTCTTTTTTTGCATTCTCTATTTTCCATTCCTACAAAGTAGAGGTGAACTAACCAAACTGAAAACTGACCTATTTGTTCGGTTTACTTCATGCATTTTATTGTTTGATTTCAGACTTTGCTAACAACTAATATAAATTGCAAGCATGGTAAGTTTTTGTGGAATGATCATCTTTTCATTCTTAAGTTTTTAATTATTCTCTCCTTTTCCTGTTTTCAAAAGATGGAGGTAAATATATTGAAGAGGATAAGCTCAAAGTGGCGCTCATTAGTCCACTAAATTCCCCAATAATACTCTCACCTATTGATGGAGCATTGGATACAATCATGGATGAAGTTATGAAATTGAATGAGCAAAGTGGACCATTAATGGGTGCACCATTGAGGCTTTTAAAACCATCTTATTAAATTGGAGCATAGAGGGGGGAGGTTTTGCTTCATGAGATATATTGAGCTTACGGATGCAAAGGCGAACTCAAAGAAACAATATAGATTACTTACCTTTAAGTTAATTATAATGTATTTTGTAGACAATATCACACCTCCATGCAAATGGACTAGTTGTAAAGCTTGTGTGACTAGAGATGTTAATGATCATCGTAAAGTTGGCTATTTTGTGATGTATTGAATGACAAAATTCAATTATGAAATGGAAGTTGTGATATTTTAGCCAATTGTTGGAAACGTAACTTTTAGCATTAATTTGACAGAGAACTAAAAGCAACAGAAAATGAGGGCGTTAACACAAATACAACCTACCATTTTAACATTTTCTAACTCCACAACCTGCCTTTCAATATTCTAGACATGGACAAAGAATAATCTTTGAATAAGACAAAGTAAGTTGTGTTCATCATTTCTAGAAAAATTGTTTGGCATTTCTAAATAAAATAGTGAGTTGTTCATTATTTTCAACAAAAGGTCACAATTGTACCAAGAAGGTAACTCCTTTACAATTAAATTAATGGCTAGAGATTGGACGCCATCAAATTGCTATACAAAAATAGAGTTTCCAAACAGTTGACATATGCACAAAAAAAATATGCATATTTGCCCTAGATCTAAATCTATACAAAAAAAAAAAAATCTGCATATTTGCCCTAGATGAAAGTTGCCTATATCATCTTGAAGGAGTGAAAGAAACCATGTCCAGCTATCTTTGGTCTCCGCCTCCACCACAACCCATGCAATAGGGTATATGTCATTATTACCATCTATTCCAACTGTAGCATTAGATGTCCTTAGCATGGTCCCTTGAGGTGGCATGCATCTAGTCCTATGAACGGGCGACATCCACCAAGAAACCCCTCTTTACAAGCTCTAAAGCATATATACATCTGTCTAAATATGGGGTGAGAATCCTCAACCACCCTACCACAAGTTATTTTTATTGTAGAACCCTCGTTATTCGACAATCTCAACTCTGCAGCATAGTCTCATAATCGATTGTATTGTTCCAAGAGATTTCCATTAATCTTTATCAAGGCCTTCCTTCTAGCCTTATAAGCATGGGATCTCAAAATTTGAACTTGATAATCATTTTTTACCGTTTCAATGAATTGAGTGAGACTCCAATCGGGTTGGTTTCTAATATGGTCAAGGTATTTCTTGGCCAACCAAGATGAATTCATATTTCTATTACGAAACATTCTAGGACATGTATGTTCATTAATCATTGACTTAATTTGAAATGTATTATTTGCATCCACAACACTTCCGTGCAACCTCCACTTACACCCATCAGAACAAACTGCAGTGACTCTTTTTTTGTCATTCTTTTTTAGCTTCACATTGTAAGACTCCTTAAGTGCATAGTTCTTTATAGCATTTTTTTTAAGATTTTAGTACTGCTAAATTTCATACCAACACAAAATCGAATATGATTTATATCAGTCTCAACCCTAAACTCTGGTGCTTCATCCACCTCCTCCTCATCAGAATTATGTGGATTATTTAGGATATTCTCTGACTCATAAACCGACTCAACTTCCCTTTCAATCTCAAACATGCATATCTAATTCTAAATTGGGTGAAGTTGGTCTCTTATCATATTGTCGTTTTGACCCTTCACCTCTTTCCACATCCTCATAATCATCACTAGAGGTATGATACCAATCAATAATTAAGTAAATTGTCGCTTCACCATTAAGTTGTTCAATGTTACAGGCTACAAGGAAACCATATCTACACAAAATAAAGATTGACCCTTCATTTGGATTTTGTAATATTTTTAATTTTTTTTAAAAAAAAAACATAAAATAGTGATTTATCATGGACTACAGAGAAGACAAACGACAACGTAGAAATTAGAAAGGCCCACCAAATGAAAAAAACTTGGGCAAATTGCAAAAACCACTGCTACACCTCTAAACTTTCAAATGTAAAATTAAACCCTCAAACTTTAAAAATTGTAAAAATTGAAACCCTAAACTTTCAATTGTAAAAATCAAACCATCAAACTGATAAATATAAAAATTGGTTCTATTTAATTACTTCATTCCTCTCTCCTATTTCATCTTTCTCTCTCCTTCCATATTCTTTCTTTCTCGTCCTTCCATCTCTTCTCTTTCTGAAGAAGAAAGTTTCAAGAAAGTTATGATTGTTCAAATAGACTTGTAAAAAAGGAAGAGAAAAAGCCATTGAAGCCTTGAAGAAGAATTTCAAGAAAGTGGACGTTTGTTGAAGAGAAAGAGAATAAATTATTGGAACGGCAGTCTATTGATTTTGGGCTATTTAAACTTGCGCCCCATATTTTCTGTCCCTGGATTTTGTGTATATTTTTTTTTCCTTGCAAGTTTGCAACCCATGCATAAAAAAGAACTTAATTTCCTAGTCTACAGGGGTGAACATTCGTCAGTCTATATTGATTTTGGGTATACAATCTGGCAATGAAAACTGATAATGTCAAAACATAATGCTTTCCAACATTCCAAATACGCTGCTTACCTTGCTTTTTATGCTAATTTAGGCCCCGTTTGATAATCATTTGGTTTTTGGTTTTTGGTTTTTGGTTTTTCAAAATTAAGCTTATAAATCCTATTTCCGCCTTCAAGCTTCTTTGTTTTTCTAATACCTTTCTTTCCTTGTTTTTAAAAACCAAGCAAATTTTGAAAACTAAAAAAAGTAGTTTTCAAAAACTTGTTTTTGTTTTTAGAATTTGGCTAGGAATTCAAATGTGTCATTGACAAAAATGAAAACCATGGTAGGGAAATTGGAAGAAAACAAGCCTAATTTTGAAAAACCAAATGGTTATCAAACGGGGCCTTAGATTTTTTTTTTTTTTTTTTTTAATTCCTGAGAATATATAGTTCAGCGTTGATGTCTTCTTCAAATTCAAAGCCTGAAAATACGCAACATGAAATTTAGCAGTGCATGAGTAATTCTTGGTAAATTTACCTATGGAGATTATCAGTTTGCAACTCAGCATGGGAACAAGTGAGACATTTAAAGAAAAAAAAGTGAAACACTTTTAGTACAGGTAGTACAGGATGTTAGAAAAATGTGGAGGACAAGTATGAATGGGGATGATTTTTCATTCAACTAAGCATGTCTTTATATAGGCTTACAAAAGTAAGCATAGAATACCAATGGTTCAAACTTTTAAATGTCATAAAATGCTCCCATAACTCACCTAACTCCCAAAACGCAAAAGTCACTATTGGTTACAAGAAACCAAAAGCCAAAAGTCACACTAAATGCCACAAATAAAGTTTAATAATGAAAACTTTTCATTTTCTCAACACAGGATTATTTAAAATCATCACGCTATCAATTCATTAAAATTTCCCCTTTTAAATTGCATAGAAAATGACCCTATATGCAGGTTCAGAAAAAGAAAAAGGAAAGAAAAAAAAAAGGTGACCGATGTGCCAGAAAAGCAATCGGTTTAAGAGTCAGGAAATACTTTGTGCAGCTTGCTTATTTGTTCCTTGAAGAAGAAGAAGAAGAAAAAAAACCTTTTGTTATTAGGTTTTCCTTAATTGCATTATGGTAGTAATTAACAATACACCCTATTCCAATCAGGAGGCTTTCATGAATTCCCAAACTGTAGTAACGTAATTATTGGAAAATTCACGATCGCCGCTATAAATAACATAGCCTCTCTCAATTGAAAGGGGGAGGGGTGGATGAATTGTCAAATGGTATTAGTATCATAGTCTCTCAATTGAAATGGGGGAGGGGCGGATGAATTGTCTCAAATGGTATAAGGCTTGGGCAATGACATGTCTTTCACCAAACCGCATAGCAAAGTGTTATCTGGAATGTTATATTCATCCCTGAGGGATCGAGCGGGTGAAGCAACACTGATATACAATTGTTGTCCCAAGTAACGATTTTCTGTCAACTCAGACCTTAAGTTCCACATTCCAGCATTGTCTAATGTAAGAAGAATGGCTGCCCACGATTTAGGGAAGACTTGGATTGTATGTCTGCTCACAGCATCTAGAAGATTGTAGTTCTTTCGTTTTTCTGGAGTCCATCTCCCAGGCTCAATGCTGTGAGATATCGATAAATTAAAGAATTATTAGGCATGTGCAGATTGAATGTAGAAACAGTGTGTGCATGTGTGTGCATGTGTGCATTAATTATTTCTGGTCATTGATACTTACGCAACAGCGAAGAAGGAGTAGCCATCCAAATGCCATGATTGGATGCTCTTCTCATGGTTCTCAAATATAATCTCTACGAAGTTGCGGAAGGTTGCATTAACAACATTAGGAGCAATAGTTGTTGTGTTTGCACTTTTTGCCTGTCCTTCATCAGAAATTGTATCATACATGAAGACCTTGTCGGTAATTCCAAAGTACTCTGCAAGCTTCAATGGAGTTTCAGGGTCAATATGAGAGACACCATTGATGGCATATCGCAGCCTACCATCGACTTTGGTAGCTGAATTAACTAGCTTGATGGTGCGAGTAATGTTGATGGAACCATAGTGATAGGAGCCTTGAGGATTAGGCCTAGCAGCGCTGGCAGTAAGGTTCCAACGAAAAGTACGAAATTGATTAAGTGACCAAGCCCAACCCGTCGGTGCCTCAGGGATTTCATGAGAGGCGGGGCCCTTTCCATTGGTGTATCGAACAATGCCTTTACCAACAAGAATGTTCTTGATGAATCTAGTAGATGCAACCATGTAATAGTCCTTAGGGTCTTGGTTGGCTGTGACTAGGACCGCCAGACATTGTCCCACATGAATATCAAGTGATTGGTAATCATTTTGGACAGTATGAGAGCCTTCCATCTCTACCAACTTCATGGTGTGGCCTTGCAATCTAAAGTTCAGAGATGCCTTCAATCCAACATTGCAGATTCGATACTTGTAAGTTTTCCCAGGCTTCATGGTGAAGAGTGGCTCATCGGTTCCATCACCCTTTGCAGTCTTCCCATTAATGAGGACACCGTCGGGTCTAGCAAGGGAGCGACCACCGTCCAAGAACTTCTTAAGAGTGGAGTGACTCTTGGTGTACCAGTCACCAATAAGAACAGTGTAATCATCTTCGGGGTCAGCATAAGGGATAGGGATGAGCAAACGACTATTCACACGAAGGCCACCAAAGGCTCCTCCAGCCCTATGCATGGCAGTTGATGGATAGTAGAAGAAGCTTCCAATTTGATCCTTAACTTGGAAATGGTACGTGAAGTTTGTCCCAGGTGGGATTGGGCAATTAGTTCCAAGTAGTCCATCTTGCCATGAGTTCTTTCTGTGTTGAATACCGCTCCTGCAATTCCAAGTTTATTTTTTATTAGACCATTAATTGGAGAATATATATATATATATATATATATGTATGTAAATATAAATATAATTACTGTACCAATGGAGAAGGAAGGGTTCATCGAGATTATTGAAGACATTAATGACTATGTTATTGTTGGATGTGGAGTTGATATTAGGTCCGGGGAATTGACCGTTGATAAGAATGCCTTGTTGGGGAACACCCAAAGGAGAGATGGTGTCATAGGTGACATTCCATGTGAAGAAGAAATAAGGGTCCTCACCCCGAACTATGGACATTGTTGCAGCCGAGAGGCAAAGCAGTATGGTAAACATCAACTCAGCCATCTATATCCTCCCCTTCCTTCTCTTTTTTGTCAATCACTGCTCTTTTGATAGAGCAGGCTATGTATCCCCAAAATCTCCCCAAAATTGTAAGATGGGTTGGTTGTCCCGTCCCCCAATGGCTAACCCTTCCATTCCCTCATTTATATGCATGTTAAGGTCGATTCAAACTTTTTTTTTCTTTCTTTTTTGAAACCAACTCCAAGTTTTTCTCTAACTTATTCTTTCCAGCCTTGCATATTTCCCTAAAAATAACGTCCCCCTCCCTCTCCGACCATACGTTTACTTAAATTAGAGGTTGGCTCTCCATAATACGTGGAGTCGAAAACACGTGAAAAATGTATTTTACTATACTTGGTCTTGAGTCTCTTGACTTAAGTTGCATATTATTTTATTTTTTAAGGATATATAAATTCCCAAGATGATTAATTTGCAGCCAACAAAGACATAACTCAACTGGCATAAAATTGTACTGATATATAACCACGAGATATGTCCACCCCATATATTGTCAAAAAAAAAAAAAAAAAAAGATGATTACTTTGCACGAGAGAATAATTCAAGTGTCAAAAGTCCAAATGCTTTGTTCCCATATTATTTTATTTTAGGGAAAAATGCATTTTTAGTCCCTGAGGTTTGGATTATGTTCTATTTTGGTCTCTGAGTTTTCAAACTCCAATTTAGCTCTTGAAGTTTGGATTTCATTTCATTTTGGTCTATTCGTCTAATTTTTCGTTAATAATTGACGGATGGTTGACGTGACACTAGTTTTTTATTTAAAAAATTATTTTTTAAATTTTTAAAAATAAGAATATTATTTTTTAATATATTTTTATTTCTTCTCCTTCAACACCACCAACACCCAACCTACCGTCGGCTGTTGACGATAACAAATATTTGTTTTCATTTTCTTCTTTTTCTTCTCCTTCCTCTTTATTTTCTTCTCCTTTCTTTCTTCTTCTTCTCCAATCCGATTTCCCCAAACATTCTACATCCATTCACAATCTTCACCACCAAATTCTTCAAAATCCCCACCAAGTAGCAACACACATCAAGAAATATCTCCCTCTCCGTCTCCTCCCTCAACCCCTCGTATATTGTAAAAAAAAAAAAAATGATTAATTTGCACAAGAGAATAATTCAAGTGTCAAAAGTCCAAATGCTTTGTTCCCATATTATTTTATTTTAGGGAAAAATGCATTTTTAGTCCCTAAGGTTTGGATTATGTTCCATTTTGGTCATTGAGTTTTCAAACTCGACAATTTAGCCTTTGAAGTTTGGATTTCGTTTCATTTTGGTCCATTCGTCTAATTTTTTGTTAATAATTAACGGATGGTTGACGTGGCACTAGTTTTTTATTTAAAAAATTATTTTTAAATTTTTTTAAAATAAGAGTATTATTTTTTAATATATTTTTATTTCTTCTCCTTCAACACCACCAACACCCAACCTACCGTCGGCTATTGACGACAACAAATATTTGTTTTCATTTTCTTCTTTTCTTCTCCTTCCTCCTTATTTTCTTCTCCTTTCTTTCTTCTTCTTCACCAATCCAATTTTCCCAAACATTCTACATCCATTCACAATCTTCACCACCAAATTCTTCAAAATCCCCACGAAGTAGCAACACACATAAAGAAATATCTCCCTCTCCGTCTCCTCCCTCAACCCCTCGTATCCTGATCACAACTTCTCCTGCAAATCCCCGTGCGAAATCCTCTTCTGTTTCTCCATCGCCAACTAGGAGTGTAACAAACCAAACCGAATCAGAGAACCGAACCGAACCGTCGATTCGATTCGGTTTGATTCAGTTTTAAAGACTATTACAGACAAGATTGAACCGAACCGATAGGTTTGGTTCGTTTCGAAATGTCTTTTCCTGAACTGAGAAAGCTTTTTGCCCTAAATCGATGCAGTTGTCTCCCTCCTTCTCAACAAAACTCTCTCAGATGACATCTTTCTCTCTTTTTGGCGTCTACTCTCTCTTTCTATCTCTCCTCGTCGGCGTCTACTCTCTTTCCGTCTCTCCTCGCCGAAAACCAAAAAGAGCATTTTGATCCTTTCGATTCTCATTTCTCCATGCTCTGCCTCAATCCCGATGGCGACACCGACCACCCTCCACTTTGTTTTTCATGCAGCCGCCATCAATCTCGCTCCGTGTCACACGTCTAAAAACGGACTAGAAATTTTTCCCTCGACCCTTGACTAGCCCGAGGGTTTGACACTCCGCCACACTCCCATGAAACGAAGCTCCCCACACCTCTCCATTGCCCATAATTTCTCCCACTTTGTTCTTCATCCTTTCGATTCCTTTTGGGCCTTTTTCTCCTCTCTCCACCGCTTTATTTTCGAATTCCGTAATTTCTCCCCTCCGCCGCTCACTTCGTTGCGGGGCAAGCACTTTTGTCCCAACTCCTTGCTCTCACTGCTCCCCCTCTACTGTTTGTCTCTGACACAAATTGGGAGAGAACGAGTCGGTTTGTTCGTACAATCGACCCAACCTGAATTTTTTACATCCCTATCATCGACCTCCACTCTACAATCATCCTCCCGTCGAGGACTTCGAAAGCCAGCAATAGGTTTCCGCAGTAGCATGCAAGTCACGAATCTGGCATAATCTGCGAACTCCGACGGCAGATTCGGTTACCAAAAGGCGTGGTAGGTGAAGAGCTCGAGCGACTCATCGTCGTCGAGTGGATCGAACTCTGCATCGTAAACTTCATCGACCTGCAGAGCATCGAGGATCTGTTTCTTCCACGTCGTGATTATGATTCGATCCACGTCGTTAAGGACTACGAGGAACTTCCTCTGGCAGAGTCTCTGTTAGATCTGGACAACGGCAACTGCAGAGGTGGTGGAGGAGCGGAGTTTGGTGGAGACAGTGAGGAGATCGGAGAAGAGAGTTTGCTGGAGGTGGGGGAAGTCGTCCGAAGAGGCGGTGGAAGTGTGGTTGATGTTGGGGAGGAAGGATCTGGAGTGGAAGGAGTGGAAGTATTTGTTGAAAAGTGCTTTATAGAGAGTGGTTTTGTCGATGCCGCTCATGTCGTAGATGTCGAGGATGAGAATGGAGTGGTTTGTGGAAACCACCATTAATGAGCTCAGCCGTCGCAAACGGAGGTCGATGCCGACAGGGTAGATGGCCACTTCTAGATATGTAACGTTCAGTTCGCTCTATATTCTTTCTACCATTTTCTTTATGAATTTTCCTTCGTGCCTGTAAGAAAAAAAAAGAAAGAAAAGAAAATCGAATTGAAACTTTTTGAGTGTTCATTATTGGTCCGTTTTTGGATTTTGGAATTTGAAATTTTTTGTTGCAAGAATGAAGACAGTGTTGGAATTGGTTTGAGAAATCGTGTGTTTTTTCAAAACAAAACTAACCGGAGAGAGTAATTGTGTCGTCGGTGCCAGAAAGGGAGGACGTCTCTCTCTCTTTTCTATTTAAAAAGAAAAAGGGAAATGGAGAGAAAGGAGAAGAAAAGAAGAAAAAAAGGAGAAGAAAAGGGTTTGAAAAAAAATTTGTTGCCACTGGCGAGCAACGGTCGCTGGTGGCTACCGACGGTAGGTTGGGTGGTGGTGGTGTTGAATAAGAAGAAATAAAAATAGATTAAAAAAATATTTTTAAAAAATTAAAAAATATATATTTTGAACTTGATCAGCATTGTTAAATTCTTTCTCAAAACGAAAATAGCATACAGAGGCGAGATGACCCCCCGCCAAGGCTTTGTCCACCTCTTGAATTGAAATTGCTAAAATCACATTGATCCCTTGATTGCCCATGTTTTTCTTCTGATTTCCGATGGCTGAATTTTGAGTATTAGCCATGTTGATTGTCGAAGTTGAAATAATTGGTACTCCACTTTTCTGTGAATTCTGAAACTCTAAATGCCTCTCAAAAGATAATAGTTCAACTTGCAGCTCAGCCCAGCCCAGGTGATTGAGGATCTTCCTTGAATTACCACAATGACAGGATTGTACTCATCGTCAAGCTCGAGTAGCACTTGAGAAATTCTTGAGCGGCATCGAAAATTTGTTGCCTTTTGAAGTGGTTAAAAATATTGATAGAATTCACTCCAAATTACCGTATAAGTATACACAATTAGCAACAAGTGATAGGTATTTATCGTATCCACACAGGGTCTTGAATAGAGCCACTCTATTGATTTTAAATAGTCTTTTAGTGAATTTCAAAAGTTGGTTAAATTGATTGGGTTTTAAAATGTTGAAGCAAAAGAAATGAGAAAACAGAAAACGTAAACGATTAGAGAAAACAGAATGGAAACAAACACCGGTTAAGACTTCTGTAATTGTTATAGAAATGATCCAGCAATTCTTTTTATCAGTCAATCTCATGCAGTCTTACCATTGGGATCCTCCCGGAACTCCGAATTTTTTGGAATGTGTTTCAACTCCAATGAAGCACTACCAATCATGCACTAGGTACAACAAACAGTCAAGATGATCATAATCACAAAGAATTTCCAGATTTTATAAGGATGACAATTACATAGTTCTCAACCCTTGTCTACAAGCAAATTAGTTCATAAAAGTAAACATAAAGCAAGTTACAACCTGATAAAGCACATCCATATTATAAATTCCACAAGAAAATACTAATCCTTCTAGCAATGATGGTTGAAACGACTGCTCCAAACCATCAAGAGCATGGAAAGACTTCGTCTTCCTTGAGAGAATTCACAAAATGGTCTTCTTGAGTCTCCAATTGGTTTCTTGGTCCCTAATCGGCCTCCAGGATCGAATGTGTTGACTTCATATGGCTTCTCTATTTATAAAATGAGAGTTTAACCTAATTAGGTTAATTAAGACACGTGGAGTGCTTTTCGAGCCTGATAAATACGAGATCTATGCTAAAAACACCACCTCATTTAATGAATCACGTCAGGCTATGAGCCATATTTTGCTGGATTGTCAACTTTGCTCTCTTAACTTGGTCAGCATTTACATTTCTCTACAAAGAAACTCTAAAGTATCAATTCTCATAATTAGGCTAAAACACAATAAATCCATCTAAGAACACATCAAAATGACACAAATAATATACAAATCATCAGATAATGGACTATAAAAAACTCCCTTTTGGAGAGTTATCAGTAGCGTAACTAGACTTCCAACCAATGCTACATTATCTGCATTCAATTTCATTACTAGTAAGTATTCATACATTTTTAACGACCCTTTCCGTGTTTGTTGAAAAATTTGTACTAGATAATCCTCTTTAGCTCTTGATTGGACTCCATATAGCTCTGACACAGCACCCCAGAGGTCTTTAAAATTTTTAAAGACCATCACTTGAGTAGCAACATCTTGAGTCATTGAGTTGTATAACCAACCCAACAACAATTGATCAACAGCTATCCACCTTTCATAATCAGGATTTTGCCCCTGATTCGTTTCAGCATCATCTGAACCTTTAGCAGCTTCTACTGTTTGTGGAGAATTTTAAGCGAACTTAAATATGTCAAACAGGACGCAAATTTCCAGCAGTAAAATAAATCAAAGCACAAATACAAGGATATATAGTGGTTCAACCTTTCGGTCTACATCCATTTTGAGAATCAGCTTATGAGAGTTTTATTAACCAGCAACAGTCAACAATACAGAGTACAATATTCGCACAAATCACACAATGGTAAAATACCTCAAACCTTAATCGATTTGAACTTCAAGCGAAATACTCACAACTTCGTTTCAGCGCCCCTATACCGAGACCCACTGATGAACAAGGCCGCCTCTGATCTGAGACCCTCAAAACAGTGTCAAACCGCGACACGATGCTGAATCGATACTCACAGCCCGACGACTAAACAATGAGACCGACCGGCAAGAAGACTCGCGGCGTTTACCCGAGACCCACAGCGATAGTAAACCGAGACCTCACACCGGCGAAGAGACTGTCCCAAAACCGAGACCCAAACCGGCGCGAACACAGACCCATGATGACTCCCAACTGAGACCCACTTTCGTGCTTAACCGGAAGAAAACCACACCGACGACTAACTGCCTCTAAATACGGAGACCCTCTTTTTGTTTCTGTGTATTTTTCAGTCTCTCTCACTGTGTGTAATCGTGAGGCAACCCTAAGCATAGAAAATGATGGTAAGTTTACCATTATGCCCCTCTGTATTCATAATAGTACTAAAATACCCTTTTTATCTCTTTAACCTTAAGATAACCTTGTCATTTTTACCGTTTGTAAGATGAGCTTTGGTGGACACTTCGTTTCACCGGTGAGATATACTTCAATCTTGTTAAGAAGGATTGGTAGGGCAAGATTTTGTCAAAGGAGAAAATTACTCCGATCCATTTTAATGGTGGTAATTTGGTTGAGAATTAGTTGATTCAACGGTGGACTTGTAAAACTTGAACTAAACCCACTGGAGGTTTGAGAACTTCTTTCACCAGTGACTGTGATGTTCCTTTGCTCGGCTATTTTCCTTGTGCTCTAATACCAGATTAAAAAAAATAAGGATATGGAGAATTTTAATTATTCTCTTGTATTTCTCAATAAACTGAATGCAGGGCTAAGACCCTCCTTTTATACCGACTCAGTAACAAATAAATTAGTTACACATAACAACCAAAGAATAAATTGGTTACAAATAACAAGTAAAGAATAAAATAAATTGGTTAAAAATAACAACCAAGGACTAAGACAAGAAGGTTGTTGGGTAGAGATATTTCCAATATCGACTACGGTTGAGAGGAACATTCTAGATGTGTGAAATTTTCAGCCTTTATGAAAATGACATTCGTTCGGTCCTACGTTTTGCTTTCAATGCTGTGTTTTATCATTATTCTCAACAGAAAGAGCATAGCTCGAATCCCCCAACCCCATATATGGTTGAATTAAAAAAGATGTAGATGCACTTATAGTTATTATATATATTTAATAGATACCGGGAGAATTACATGTGTATGACATTAAGATTTTTCTTTCAAGACGTCCAAAATTGAGCGAAGTAGAATAACAGTGATCAAGCAGAGACTTCCGATCGTAAGACTGACATATTATATCCTCTAGAGGTCATATGTTCGAATCTTCCTCCCTAAATGTTGTTGAATTAAAAAACAATTACAGTTGTTCTTACACACCCGTTGGTGAGAGACCTTGGTCCGTAATTAGGTTAGAGAACAACTCATATCCATTATATATTATTCTACTTGTTTGGGCTTCAGTTTGTGTCACTAGAAGATGAGGTGGTGGGTTTCTTGACTGTCCCACTAGTGACCGTGAGCTCCCTTAATTGCGAGTACATGCTGTTTATGAATGCCATTGATTTCAACTGAGACTCCTCCACTGCTTCTTTCAGCTTGCTCAATGCAAAGCAATAGGTTTTCTGCACATGTATAACTCTTTAAGTTTCAGAAAATTTATTATGTCCCAACCTAGGGGGAAAAGGAGAGAAGAAATAAAACAGAACATTTCCTTTCTATTCCTAAATTTATACGCACGCTCAACCGTTAACTAAAATTAACGTAACTATAAAAGACACCACAAACCTCCATCACTAATAGTTTAAATTCACAATCTGCTCAATAAGTTGTATCTTTCAGCTAATTTTACTAAATAAAAGAGGTCACTGAATGCATATGTTAGGGTTAATATATTGAAATCGAAAATTGTTCCTCATAAATTCCACTAGTCTTAAGCAAGCTTCTACAAATTCTACTGGGTAAAATACTTTTTTGGTCCCTCATGTTTTGGGATCAGTGTCTATTGTCTCTAGGTTTCAGAATCGGACAATCAAGTCCTCCAGATTTCGAAAATAGTTCAATTTAGTCCTTCCACTATTAATTTTTGTAATGGTTACTGACACAACACGTTAAAGTAATAAAAAAAATAATTTTTAAAATAAAATAATAATATAATAATAAATTAATAAAATAATATTCATGATCAAAAAGGTATTTTACCCAACTCTATTTTGAAACCTAGGGAATTAGTTACTGGGACCAAAATGATTGAGGTTCATACCATGAAGCGATCTAGCTCTGATTGGTTAAGCGTGTTTAAGCATATGATCTTGTTATCTTGCTGTTTGATCAAATCCGTAGCTAAGTAGCCTCTGTCCACTTCACCTATACCTCCACCCTGAACATAACATATAAAAAAGATCTATTTTCATTAGTGACGCCTTTTACACCCGTGCTCATAACATACACATACATATATATATATTGTCTGTTGGCGTCGACCCAAATACATAAAACCGACGAACAATAATGAAAAAAGTGAACACGACTTAAGCTGGCTTTATTATTATTAATAATAAAGGCTTTCTATTCTACTTGTTTTATCGTTGCATCTTCGACTACTCACCGCTTGCCCAGGAAATAACCGAAAAGGAGGGGGTTTGTTTTCTAAAAGACACCTTTTAAGGAAGTCGAAAGCTCTAGTATTTCGGTGCGCGTGTTTAGTTTCCCTTTACAAATACATCTATACATAATTAAATGAGCACATATAATATAATTAAACTCGATCACCTTCAAACAGTTGAGGTGAGTCTCAACTAACAGCCCATATAAGGGGTGGCTGGAAATTCTCCTGCGCAGCATTGCTCCTTCCTCTTCGTCTTGTAGCCCTTTTAGTTCTTGCTCTTGTTGTTCTTCTGTACAATTGTTCTCAGGCTCCATTTGAGCTAGCGTCTTAATACACCCCAAATTCAGCTACCTTAGCTTCTTTCAGGGTTGCCTCGTCTGCGCAAAGTCAAGTGTTATAAAGTAGACAAAAGTGACCATTAGGTAAAAGTTAAAACAGTCGAGAGTTGCAATATTTGGGAGGGAAAGCCAAAATAAGTGACTCATGCAAATATGTGCATATATTTTAGAATGAACAGTGTGAGTCAGAACAGTAGTAATGGATGCCAGTGGGTGTGGCCTTTCTGCTCCCCTCTTCTCCTCCTTCATGTCTTTTTACGCATCGTGAAAGTAACGCTTCGAAGGGGTTTCTCGAATAATGGGTAGCTTTGTTAGTACAAAATTTCATATACATCAGAGGCCCTTGCCATCTTTATCTTTTCTATACCTCTTTTTCTAATTACTATTCGTTCCATTGCTTTTGGTACCAAAAAACTCCAAATTCTTAACTGTTCATGATGCTGATTCCTTTTATCAATGCTCAACTCCCATTTGAGGATGAGAATGTTTCGATTACTGTCCATGCACCCTCACAGAAATGACACTTCGACGCGTATATTGGATTACGTGCTTATATCTCTGGTGGGGGCATATTTACTCTGTCCAGTTGTTGAATGTATGTATGTGTGCATATATATATTCGGTTACACTTTTGAATCTATATATGCTACATTATGTTTTCTTATTTTTATATATTTTTACTTTTGGTTTTGGGCCAGCTAGGGGGGTGTGGAAAGGAAATTCAAGCCTCAGATTTATTCTCCAGAACTCAGAATATATTCATTAATGCAAATCTCCACGGTGTATTCTTATCATAATTCCTAGTATATATGGACAATCCAGAATTCACTCTCTTCTTCTTTTTCCTATGAAATCGTAGGATTGGTCAGCATGATCAACATCTCCTTGACATCACAACATCATAGTTGTTTGATAACCATTTTGTTTCAGCCCATTTGATAATCATTTCGTTTTTTTTTTTTTTTTTTAAATTAAGTTTATAAACACTATTTTTACCCACAAGTTTTTTTTATTTGTTATCTACATATATCTTTTTCCATGTTTTAAATAATCAAGTCAAATTTTGAAAATAAATAAATTTATTTTTTCTTTGAATTTGACTAAGAACTCAAATGCCTCCTTAACAAAAATGAAAACCATGGTAAGAAAGATTACAATCACAATTTTTAAAAACCAAAAATAAAAAACGAAATGTCTATTTTGTTATAATTGTACATTTTTGTAAGCTCACAACTGGATATTAAAGGAGTTTAAAAAACTCATTTACGTATTTGTCGTTATCGGTTGATAGAAAAAAAAATATAATACTAAAATAATTAATAAAATAAGAGTTACCAAATTAAAGTAGGCATTTAGGGAAGAATAAAAATTGAATTAATGTATGAAATCTTACCATTATAAATTTAGAAGATTTAGATAAATTTGAAATTAATGGGTTAAAGAGTCCATCCACCATAATTTCTTTTTAAAAAATCAGGTTGTTTCCTTAGGCCCCGTTTGATAACCATTTGGTTTTTGATTTTTGGTTTTTGAAAATTAGGCTTGTTTTCTTTAAATTTCCTCACCGTGGTTTTCATTTTTCTTAGAGACACACTTGAATTCCTAACAAAATTCTAAAAGCAAAAACAAGTTTTTGAAAACTACTTTTTTTTAAAAAAAAAAAATTGGCTTGGTTTTTTAAAACATGGGAAGAAGGTAGGTGAAAATCCAAAGAAACTTAGAGTTGGAAGTGATGTTTATAAGCTTAAAAACCAAAAACCAAATGGTTATCAAACCGGGCCTTAGTTTTTAGTTTTGTAATTTTGAAAAACTTTTTTTTAATTATAAAGGAAAAATGAAAATGGGAAAAAAAAAATTTAACGGTTTTGACATCCACATGCTAGAGCTAGCACCTCTAAAGTCCAACATTTTTCATCCTTCTATTCATTTTCTTTTTTCTTTTTTGGTTTTTCATTTTTTTAGCAAAGTTGAAATCCTTATAATATATGTGTATATTTAAAAAGACCTTTCATTGCGCATTATTGAAAAAAAAAAAAAAAAAAAAAAAAAAAAAAAAAAAAAAAAAACACTATTTTGAACCATCTCTAGTTTAATCGAAGAGTTTTTTTAGCATCTAAAAAAAAGAATATTTTTTTCTTAAATTAATTTTAACAAATTCTAATTGCTATTTTGAAATGTTAGTTGTTTTACATTAGTCTTCCTCTTTCACTCACAAGCTCCAGTCCTCCATATGACCACGTACACGATGAGATCATCGACATCTTTGGGCAATGACTCGAGGAAATCATCTTCTTCAAGCCATAAAGATTAGATTTGCTTATGTTCGCATTTTAATTGCTTTGGTTGAGAAATGAAAGATAAAGCTTTTTTTTTTTGTCTCTCACTTGTGGTTTATTGCTTAGGGTTGAAAAAGGAGACTCAAAGATCTTCCACGAAAAAAATTTGGTATAGTGCAGGCAAATTTTATATATTCAATCTAATCAAAGTTGTTCACAGATGTGGTGAGAATACAAGTTATAAGTTGCTCCCTAATGTGGTGGGAATACAAGTTTTTTGTGCTTATTTGTCTTCCCGTGTAGACCCAATTATCTAAATATAAATTGTTGTAATAATCAATTAACAATTATAGAATAGATATGAAAATTTTCCCATCCAAACAAATTAGATATATGTTTTTAACTACTTTGTACATTTAAATTTAAGCTAGAAAAATATTCCCTTATGTTGATGGCAAAATCCGACCAAGCGCTCACCTGACCTTCACGTGACACCAACAGTGAATTTGTTTGAATCCGGGAAAGACATGGCCTGCAAAACAAGGGAAACCTGCACACCGGTGTGGTGCTTGCCACACCGCCTCCGATGCTTAAGTCAGTAATCGGAGGGAATATGAGCAAAAAACAGAGAGTTAGAGGAAGAGAAGAGATAGTTTTCGGATCCTCTCTTCAGTGACGAAGAGGGGTTTAAATACCTGCTTTTGCTCCTAGGGTTTTAGGCATTCGGAGGCGATTTGGGCTGAACCGAGGCAACCGGGGGCACCAGGGACCGAACAAAGGTAGAAGAACTCGGCCCTAGCAAGCGGGCCGAGGCCGAGCAGGGGGTCGGGCCAAATGCCCGATCCCTTCGGCTTTGGCCCGACCCTTTGGCCTGTTCTTCCTCCGGATCCCGTTTCCTAGCTGTCTCCTTGGGCTGGTATCGTGCTGTCCTCGTCAGCTCCTTACATATCGGAGTGGTCCAAAAATACCTATAACACCTTATTTTAGGGATTTGTATTGAGATTTTTGACAAAATATTAGAATTAGTGGGTAGTCCCACATCGGAAAGGTACAAGGAAGTGATGGACAATACTATAAAAGGAGTTTATGACTTTGATTTCAAATCATCCTAATTAAAATCACTAAGTCTGGTATACTAACTTTAGTTTGTGTGAGTAGTACAAAGCTTTGAGTGAGTGTTTCTTGTAACTGGGGTCAGGGAAAGAATTCAGTGTGATTGTAAAAAAAAATCAAATAATAGATTTCTTTATGTCAGTTGTGGTTTTTCTCCGATTTTGGAGTTTCCGCATAAATTCTTGTATTTCTTATTTTATTGCTTTATTTTAATTTCTCTGTTATTTTCCTGCTTATTGCTGTCGTAGAATTGGGGGGTTTTCCCAACAAGTGGTATCAAAGCTTTAGATTTGTAGTTTCTTGATTTTTTAGTATACTTTGTGACTGCAGCATTGTCTGACCTTCCACATCAGAAAATATTTCTTAAAATAAGCTTAGGTATTATGAATAGTGTGGGTTGTTCACTATTTTCAGATTAGCTAGGAGTGAAGCAGATATGTTAAACTTTATGAGTCTAGTGAAGATTGACGTGGAGAAATTTAATGGAATGATGAACTTTGACTTGTGGCAAGTGCAAGTCAAGGATGTGCTGATACAATCTAAATTACACAAGGCCTTAAAGGAAAGACCAAGCAATAGTGCTTCCAAAAGATTAAGCGGTGATGATGGTGGTACATCTATTCCAAGCAATTAGTACTTTAATGATTTGCTTCAACGAGCTGAGATGATTTCATGTAAGGCTATGTCCACTCCTATGGCAGCTGGTACATCTATTTCTGCTCATGATGATGATTTATTACCTGATCCTAAGCAGTATTGTAGTATCGTTGTGGCTCTACAATATTGCACTTTGACTAGGCCCGATTTGAGCTTTGTTGTAAACAAAGCATGTCAGTTTCTTCATGCCCCTACCTTCGTTCACTGGAATTTGGTGAAGCGTATACTTCGGTATCTAAAGACTACTCCTCATCTTGGTCTTAATTTCACGAAGTCTGGAACTCTTTCTTTGACTAGTTACACAGATGTCGATTGAGCGAATTGTCCTGATGATCGTCGTAGTACCAGTGGGTTGGCTCAAATTTGGCGTCTTGGTCCTCAGGTAAACAAAAAGTGTTTCTAGATCGAGTGTCGAGTCTGAGTATCGTGGTCTCTCTAATGTTGCTGCCAAAATTGTACAGATTCAATCACTGTTGGCTGAGATTGGTTTTTCTCCATCTTTACCCCATTACTGTTGTGTGACAATATTTCGACCACATATCTTACTGCTAAGCTAAGCTCCCTTTAGCCGTTATTTTGAAAGAAAGCCCCGCTGGCGCATTCCAATTTTCAGGCCACAAGGCAAAAGGGATTCCACGTTCAATGATCCACGTGTCTACCTCCTGACCACAATTGTCACAAAACTGTGGGTGTGGTACAAATCCTACGTGGCACTTTCCTTTAAAAATATCCTAGCCTTGGGGAACCAGGTCTACTGACACGTGTTCCCTTAGTGGACCCCATGACTCGGACGATAACCACCACTCCATCCGCGCGAGAAAATCACAAACGGTGGCTCCCAAGGGGCCACGTCATATCCACCAGCCATAACCCAATGACGGCCCACCTTTAGATCGACTGACAGAGGTAAATGAATAGAAAGTCTTCGCAGATATTTTTTGCATTTTCGCGGTGGTGAGTGAAAGCTTATTGCACACTAAGATTCTCAAAGGCGGTTTTGCCGTCAGTTTTTTCAATTTCACTCTCTCTCGTTGTTTCTTTTCTACATAGACTAAGGCGAGCGAGGAGTATTTTGGATATTTTAGTTCCTTCTTTCTTTCTTTACTCAGAGTGCGCTTGCCTTCTGCTTTTCTTCATTCAAATTAGGGTTCGAATTTGATTTCTCTGTATTCGTTTGTATTATTGGCAGGGTGTTTGAGAATGGATAAAGTCGAGTTGAGCGGTGTGGACGACGACTCTATGGAGATGAACTTCGACTTGGATGCAGATGATAGGAGAAAGAGGAAGAAAACCAAGAAAGAGGCAGTGGACGTAGAGACGAAAGGTATTCACCACGTAGAGGAAGATGGATCGCACAGGCTTATCCCGAAAACGGTGCTTAGTGTTCTTCTTGTTGAAGCTGATGATTCCACTCGCCAGATCATCGCTGCGCTCCTTCGCATATGCAGTTACAGAGGTCTTATTCTTTTTTCCCTGGTTTCCCAACCCCGTTATTCGTTATAATCTGCTGCCTTTGGACGTTACTGTGTGTAAAACTCCCGCTGAGTTATTTTTCCTACAATTCTATCAAAACGATGTTTCTTACATCTAGAGTGCTTCATCTCTTCATTCGGAGATTACAGTCTTCGACGTTTAATGTTGTTCTATTTGGTGAAACGAACGTCCGCACGATATTGTTGTATTAAAAGGAAAGTGAACATCGTATAAGAGAGTTACTAAGATTGAAGTCTTTAGCCTATGAAGTGAGTTTGTGGTTTAACAATACCCTAGTAGCATTCCATATGCTTCCTTTCTTAAATGAACACATTACTTAACAACCTATTTTGTTTTATCTAGCATAAAACTTATCCTAGCAAATACTTATAAATTTACATAAATGAAACTGGGGAAGCTCTGTTTCTAAACCTGGTGCAATGTTAGTTGCCGGCACTGAAGTATCAGATAAATTACTTGTAGGACAAGGTAGAGGCGTCTGGATTTCAGAAAAAAGTTGGTTAGATCGGTAAATGCCGCTCTTACCTCATTAAGTTAAACCATAAAATTGTAAGACTGCTTTTTGGTGTTACGGAGATTTGTTTCCTCGAATATATCATATGCATGTCATTTAATTAGTGCATAGCGAGAGTGTTTTAATGTCAATATGAAGTTCTCCATCTAGACACAGGGATTTTTGAGCTTCAATTCGCTAGACAAAGGGATCTCAGGGAGATGATCGATGAGTTCCTTCCCCATCCTCCTTTTCGGGACCAAGGAAATTTCTTATGGCAAGCTGGGATTTGTGCTATCATTTGGGGTTTGTGGGGGGAGAGAAATAACAGAATTTTTAGAGGGAAGGAGAGAAATGCGGAGGATGTTTGGGACATTATTAAATATTCTGTCTCTTTATGGGCGTCGGTGACGCGTTTATTTTGTAATTATCCTTTAGGTCTTATTTTGTTAGATTGGCGTCCCTTTATCTAAGGGGATTTTCTTTTGGGGCTTGGCTTTTTTGTATGCCCATGTATTCTTTCATTTTTTCTCAATGAAAGTTGGCTCATTATCAAAAAAAAAAAATATGAAGTTCTCCATCTATGTTTATTGGAAAACTCTGGTCTCGAGGCCTCTCTTTTCTTGTTGCAATCTATGTACTACTAAAGTTTGTGATCAATATATCCCCGAATGTGTTCTTATTTTGGTGACTGCTTTGTAGGGGTTCTCCTTCGTGTCTTTTCTTTTGAATAAATATTGCTCGTGTAAAATTGATTCTTCTAGCATGGTTTAAGTGGTAGGCTCTGTAAGCTTTCTACGTGGTGCTCGAAAAAAGCACGATATTCTCCTCATCTTTTTAGGGAGGGGGTGGGATGTGGACATGGGAAGATCCATTATTTCTTAGCGACTTTCCATGATAAACACATTTTCTTTCTTATGTATATGTGCTCTCTCTCCCTCTAGAATGATTTTATTGCTCTTTAAAAAGACAATCCCAATCTAGGCCTGGACATATACTTTTTGTGTAAGCAGTTTCTGCTGTTCCTGATGGACTGAAGGCATGGGAAACTTTGAAGGGAAGACCGCATAATGTTGATCTCATACTTACTGAAGTGGATTTGCCATCAATATCTGGTTATGCACTACTAACGTTAGTCATGGAGCACGACGTTTGCAAAAATATTCCTGTTATAAGTATGTTCCTTTGACTGAGTACTCTCATTTGAATGGTTATGAAGCTCAAAATGTCAATTTTTTTTCTCAATCAATGCAGTGATGTCATCTTGCGACACAGTTAGCATGGTCTTGAAGTGTATGTTAAAAGGTGCAGCTGATTTTCTTATTAAGCCAATTAGAAAAAATGAGCTCAAGAACCTTTGGCAGCATTTTTGGAGAAGACACACAGTATGTTGATCCTTTAGCTTTCCTCTGCATTTCCTGCTTTACTTGTCCCTGTAATTAATATTGCTTTGTCCGTTTCTTTTGGATTTAGAAGATTAGTGGGAAATTTCCCATGAATTTAACTGTAGGAAAGCGTGAAGTTGAGGCCACTTCTGATAATGATGAAGCTAGCAATTATTCAAGTGACTGTGTGGCTTCTAGAAAGAAAATTAAGGAATGCAGTGAGAAGGGAAGTGATGCCCAAGTATGTTCTTTTGTTGTTGTTGTTGTCCTTTTTTTTTTTTTTTGGAATTACAGAATTTGCTAATAGTATCATATCTCAAGAATAGATGATATAACTCTATGATTGAAAATTGCATGATACACGATATGATGATAGATGTTTCAATTTGAGAAAACTATAAAGTCGTTTCTTATCCTAAAAGATTAAAGAAACTGATGACCTTGAAAAAGATATCTGACAGTTATGCTGACTTCTTGTTATGCTTGAAGTAATAGAAGATTTCAAACATTTTATCAATTATCTAGCACCTTAATTGCGTTGTTTATTTATTTTTTAGGATTCTTTTACTTCGCTGTTAATTGCATTAGCAACAGGGAAGCAAAGAGAGTTATTGAAAATATCTATTGAGGATCCATAACACAATAATAATAGCATAGGAGAATCTTCATCAATGGTTTGGTAGGTCACTAGGCTGGCTTCATGAAGTTTCTTATGGAGACTACATGGTTTGCCACCCCTTGTGCAGAGCTCTTGTACAACACCTTACTTGGAAGCTGAGAGTAGATGCATGCCAAATATGCAGGGTCTTTCACCACTGAAGGATGGGACTGCTCCAAACTTAAACATGAATAATAAGAAACATGGATTTAGTGCTTGTATGGACAAGGAGTCTGATATACTTAAAAGCAACATCAGAGGTATACTTGATTCTTGGTTGCGAACTTTAACTATGAACTCCCTTTTCTTTTCTTTGTTGTCTCCTCCATTTGTTTTCCCCAAAGGATATCTGATATTGGCAGGAAAGGAAGAAAATTGTCTTCAGTTTTCTCTACACATGATTTTTTGGGAAGTGGTGCTGTACTTTTATTTCTTTATATTTTGGCAGAAAAGTCAGATAATGTGGCCAAAAGTGAAGCTAGCAATTCAGTGCCTTCAAGAATGAAAGAAGATTGTGCTTTTGCAGAAATAAGAAGCGAGAATGTAGTTGTAAGGCCTGACTTCTACAGGGTCGTTGCTGATGGTGCTTGTAAGATGAATAGCCACGACAATAAGGGCACCGAACCTTCCAGTGGAGTCATTGACTTAATAGGAAACTTTGACAATAATCTGAAACGTATCAATAGGGTCTGCAAGTTTGATGACCATAAAAAATGCATCAATAAATTATCCAGCTCCAATGATGTCAGCACAATCAAGTTAGATTTTTCTCCTCAGTTGGAACTTTCTTTAAGAAGAATTTGCCCGGATAAACCAAAAGGCCAGTGGAATGAAAATGTGCATGCACTGAACCACTCCAATGCTTCAGCCTTTTCATCGTGAGTGTTTGGTTTTATTATAGGTGTTGGTTGAACTTACTAATTACGATATTACTCATTGAAGATATTGTTCTAAACTGACTTTAGAGTTGCCTAATGATCAAATTGACGTGATATAAATATAGGCTTATAGATGCTAACTTAATGATATTGAATAGGTGATTTTGGATTTTGAATAGAAGATTTGAGTTTGGTTTTCTTGTTGACGTCTGCTGATGGGCTTTGTGCTGATGTCTGTGCTTAACTTAAATTGGAGCTCTGCAGGGGTAGGATCCACATTTACAGTTTCATTGGAGGTGCATATTGAATATGCATCTCTTGCATAAAATTGTTGTTTTTGAGACATAGAAATTAAGTGCTTAAAACTTCTTGCAGTATGGATATATGAACGTATATTATTGGTAACTGGTGGATTATTTATTTATTTATTTTATTAGAGACAAGGTAAATGGTGGATTATTAATTTTATTTCAGTCTTTGATGTCATGGAGATTTCGGTCAACAGTCGGATGTTTGTCATGTTTAAGGGTGTTTGGTAACAGTCAGAGAGAATTTGATTGTGCTGTTTTTTTCATTTTGCCCTTGATGTATGAAAGTTTACTGTATCTTGCTCTTTTGAATTCTTGACCAACCAGCAATCTATTTTAACAGGTACAATAGCTGTAAGATGATGAAACCCCCTTCTCTCACACAACCCAATGCTCCTACTAAATCAGACACAAGTGCAAGTGAATCTCCTGGACCATTGCAAAGTCTACTGTCAGGAAATTCGGGTTGTACTTTTCAAGAGCATGGGGTTCCAACAAGGAACAGTCGAAACAATATGAGCCCAAATATTGCTGGTGGGTTTTACCAGGCTGAACATCAAATTCTGCAAACACATCTTGGTCTTCTTCCGGCTCCAGATTTGGTATTTGATAAGACTCCCGCTGATCATGTTTTTCATTCCATGTTCTACATGCCCTCAGTTTTGCGTCGAAGGCCTAATACCAGATCAACATGTCAACAACAGCAGTTTCCCATTTCCATCGATGCCACATTCCATAAATGTCATGATATTTCCAATCCGGGAAAAGTTAATCATCAATGTGTAGAAAACACACATAATACTATTGAACGGGCGGCAGAGGAGTTGAAACATGACTCTCCTAGTGCTACACACAGTGCCAGTAGTAGCTTATGCAATGTAACAGATCATATTAATAGCAATACGTATGGGAGCATTTGCAGCCAAACAGAGGGCAACACCTCGTCTACTGTGGTGGGTGATAAGACTGCAGCCTCTGAAAATATGAATTCTACCAATGTCTCTACGAATGAAGGATATAAAGGACCAGATTCTCTTCGTTCCAGGCATAGAGAAGCAGCTCTGGAGAAGTTCAGGTTGAAACGGAAAGATCGTTGTTATGAGAAAAAGGTGAGCAAATTTAGTAGCATATTTAGAGTTGAATCATTGACCCTATGTTTGGTGTGTATTTGAATTATTGCTTGTATTCTCACAACAATTGGAGAAATTATTCGATGAGGTTGGTACAATGAGGCTTATAATTTTGCACTGTTAGATGCAAGAGAGAGAAATTGTGAAAGTACCTTGATTTTGTATCCAACAATTATAAGGTGCAAACAAATTTAAAGATCTACATTTGACAGTTTTAAAGAGATAGCCTCGTTGTGGTAGTCTCAGTGAATAATTTTTCCACATAACTAATTGTTAGAACTTGATTTTGATAAACCGTGACATAGGACTAACTTGGAAATAGATCTAAAAGTACATATGAAGATTCCAAACTATGCGAATGCTTGCTTCTTGACGAAGCCTGTTGAGGGCTCGACTATTCCTGGTGGTCTGCATTACTTTAATTACACAACTTAGATGCGTATAGAATTCTTTGATATTGATTTTACTTTCCATTTTATTCTCACATAGGTCAGATATCAAAGCCGGAAAAGATTGGCCGAGCAGCGACCACGAGTTAAAGGACAATTTGTACGTCAACGGCCTAGTGACCCACCAGCATCGAATTCTGGTTGTTGATGAAAGTTTGCATATACCCCAGATGATGGTCTACTACTTTTCATTCTAACGTGTAGTTAGTTGTTCATACGAAACTTCCAACGTTTTGAAGCTTTTAGGTTGGATAGGATCTAGTGCATGTGTGAAATTGTGCGTTCTCGGCATTTCAGAAGTTTTCTATTGTCATTTTTTGCATTTACGGAAGGGTAGTTTGTAATTAAAATGGTAAGGTCTTCTATGTAATAGCGTTCGGTTCTGTAAATATATATACACGTAAGGGAATGTGGATCGGGTGAATGATTTTTTTTTTTTCTTTTTTTTCAAACTATTATTATTTAAAATTTTAATATAGATACATATTTTTAAAAGAAACAAACGAGAAGAACAAAAAGGAAATTGAAGATAACTTAGCCCAAATAGAAGGCTCATCCTCCATCTCTTTGTTGTAAAGCTTTTCCCAGATCCTCTCAAGGCCTCATCTGTAGTGACTTCTTGCTGCTTCATGTATTAACCAATCATTATGGTAGCGGCAATGAAAGAATCAGGACAGATAAGTTCTGTAGTTTCTTATTTTAAATTACAAATTTAATCCATGAATTCTTAAAATTGTTTCTATTTGGTTTTAAAAGTTCTGTAGTTTCTTATTTTAAATTACAAATTTAATCCATGAATTCTTAAAATTGTTTCTATTTGGTTAAAATTTTAAAAGTGCCAAATAAATCTTTGAATTTTTAGTTTTGTGTTTAATAGGTCTCTGAATTCAATTTTTACATTTATGATAGTTTGGAGATTTAATTGAACTCAAAAAAAGAAAAAAAAAAAAAAGTTTGAAGGTTTAATTTTAACCTTCAAAGTTTAGGGGTTTAATTTTTACACTTTTGAAAGTTGGAAGATTTAGTTTTTACCTTGGAAACTTTAAAAATGTATTTGTTACAAATATCATATTTCAAGGTGGTTTTTAATTTTTTTTGGAGAAAACTTCAAGGTGATTTTTACTATTGGTCTAAAATAAAAAAAGATGCATGGAAGGGTAGGATTTTTTTTTATATAAATAATGTACTTCCAAAAAACAAATAGAAACTAATTCCAAAAGTAGGTAGCTAAATCGTGTACGTGGGCCGCGAGTTACGTTAATCACAGTCAGTGGTCACGATTTCGAGGGTAAATTCGCGTACATGGTACACGATTCCATAGGTTAATTGTGAACCCGGTACGTGAGTTCATTGTTGGCACACTGATAAGGCAAAGACAGGTTACTGTAGGCATGGTTGGCACGGTGATGTGGCGCTAGCAAACTCGCGTATCGTGTACGCGAGTTCCATGTAGAACTCGTGTACCACGTACACGATTTTGTGTTCCTAAAATCCTACCCCACTTGCTTTCGTGAACACGTCGCAACCCCCCCCCCCCCCCCCCTCGGGTTTTCACCTCTCTTCAATGTCTCCCTCTAAACTCGCAACCGTCGTGCCGCCATCTACTGTCGTCCATCGACTTTCTTGTCGCCACCACTGCCTACAGTTCCGCCGTCGTCGACTTTTAGGTACTACATTTTTTTCCTTTTTCGTATAGGAACATTTTTATTCATGGATGGTTTAATTTTTAGTTTGTCTTTGATGGATGAATGAAGTTTTAGGTATATTTTAGACTAATTTTAGGTTTATGGACTGTTTTAGACTGCTTTGGATGATTTATGGACTATTTTGTAGGTTTATGGATTATTTTACAGTTATTTGGATGGTTTTTGGACTGATTTGGGTGGTTTTTGGATTGATTTGGGTCACCTTGTATGATTTAAATTTTTTGAATTGTTTTGTATGATTTTATATATATTGCTTAGATTTTTTTTTTTTTTTTTTTTAGTTTTGGACCGTTTTACAGGGTTGGATTGGTTGAATTATTTTATATGATCTGATTCGTACTTTTTGGGCCTTTTTTGGACGGATTTGTGGTAGTCTGTGTAAATACTTTTGTATGATTTATATATACTTTTTTGGGTGTTTTTGGACTAGTTTATTTAATTTTTGGGCTTGTTTGGATTGATATGACATAATTTTCATAATGTTGAAAAAATAAATATTTAATTAACATTTTTCTAATTTTTCCAGTTATAGTCAAATTGGTAAAATATGTCATTGCCTCATGAGGGAGTTAGTGATACTTGAACCTGGAAATGGTGGGGATAGTGATATAGAGGAAGAAGTTGATGAATTATTTGGAGATAATGTTAATATTAATCCTCCCCCTAAACAAGCAAAATGAGGAGCCACCTTTAGATATTTTCGCACATATAAATTGGGAGATTACTAATTCAATATGTGAAGTAGGGTCCACATTGGAAGAAGGGGAAATGTGTGTAGAAATGAACCCAAATGTAATCACCAAAGGATTATTATTTGAGAGTAAAAAAGATCTACAACTTGCCGTTAAAAAATATTGTGTCGTAAACCATTATTAGATTACTTTGGTAGAATCAAATCAGGATATTTAGTATGTGAAGTGCAAACAATGAGATGAGGGGTGCAATTGAAATTACGAAGTTTGGAGGGGAACATTCGTGTTTATACCCCGAACTCACACAAGATCATTCACAACTGGACTTAGATTTTATATGTAATGAAATCCAAAATATTGTTCGAAGTGATCCTAGAGCTTCCAATAGCATTATTGCAAGAAACTTAAAAAAAAAAAAAAAATCTATGGTTATAGTGTTAATTACATGCGTGTATGCGGCAAGCTAAACAAAAAGCTTTGGTTAAAGTATTTGGCGATTGGGAGAAATCGTATGAAGAACTTTCGTATTAGTTGATGGTTGTTGTACACTACAATTCAAGAACTCCGGTTGAATGGGACTTCATTCCAACTGAGGTACCGGGTAATCAAATTTTATTATATAATGTGCAAATGGGAATGGAATTTTGGCTACATCCGAGCAAAGTACAAATATGTTGATTATGTATCCTATTACATTTGATCGCCTTATGTCCAACCAGGTAAAACAGTAATCAATTTTTTTTAAAATATTAACTTTAATTTCATTTATTAAATTTATTGTTTTATAAATTTATGATCACTTGGACACCATATACACCTGATGTTATGGCTTTACTACCGGACTACTGCCATAATGACAGGAGATTTGGTTGACTGTAAGTCCTCTCATATGTTTTCATATTGTAGAGTGACATTACCCAAATCGAGTGCTGAGACAATTTGGAATACAACAAATGGTGTTGTCATATTGTGATACAGGCATGGAGTTATATTAGTTGAACTTGTGAGGTAAGCACGATCATGATTGGCGACAACATCATGCAGCATTTATATCACTATGGCGTGCACATCGTGATCATTGTGTCTTGAGCGACATAGTAGACATGTTAGCTGTGTCTAATGACTACTTACACTGGTATGATTCAATCACAATGAGGTATATCACATGTGAGGGTGTTTATTATGTTTGCACAGTAAATATTATATATTTCGATTTGTTATTATTGAATTTCAGTTATAAATATTTTTATTATTTTATTTTAATGGAAAAAATAAACTTTTAGTCCCTGAGGTTTGGGTTAGGTTGCAGTTTGGTCCCTAAGTTCTCAAACTCAACAATTTAGCCCTTAAGGTTTGGTTTTAGTTTCATTTTAGTCCCTCCATCCATTTTTCCGTTAAAAACTAATGGTTTGCTGACGTGACACTATTTTTTTTATTAAACAAATTATTTTTAAATTTTTTAAATAAAAATATATTAAATAATAAAATATTATTATTTCATCTTTCACCTTCTTCATTCTTTTTCTCTACCAAAACCCTAAGCCTCCTTACTAAAACCCTAAGTCTCCTACCACCGACTGCCGTCAGCCACCGTCAACGCCGATCGTCGGTGACCTTTTTTTTTTTTTCTTTTCTTCCTTCCTTCCTCTTTCTTCCTTCTTCTTTCTTTCTCTCTCCCTCACCATCTCCTTCTCTCTCAACGTCCCTCTCTTTCCCTTCATCACCATGCCCAGCCCAGTCATTCGTCCTCGTGTTGTTGTTGCACCCCTTCATCACTTTCTCCATTTCAAACGTCAGTCTGAAATGAAAGGGAAATCCCTTTCGATTCAGACTTCCTCTTCGATTCTAGCGGCGGCACGAGGACAGACGAGAGGATAGTGACAAAGGAGGGACGGGAGAGAGGATGACGCGATGAGGGACGGACGAGAAGACGGTGGATCTCGAACGAGAGAGAAAGAAATGGAGAGGAAATGCGCCTGGGTTTCGCCGGATCTGAGACGGGCGAGAGGACGGCGGATCTGGGTTTCACCAGATCTACTTGCTGGGGACGTTGTCAGAGACGGGGCTGATCGACGACAAGGATGATGCAAAAGATCGAGAGCCTCCGATTTTTAACGAAAAAAAAAAAAGAAAACAAGGATAAGAAAGAATAGAGAAGAAGAAGAAAAAAAACAGATTGAAGAAAGGAAGGCTTAGGGTTATGTGGTGGTGAAGGTTGAAGAAGAGATTGAAGTAAGGAAGAAGAAGAATAAGAGAGAGAGGGAGAAAAATTTTTAAAAAATAATAATAAAATAATAATATTTTTATTTAGAAAAATTAAAAAAAATATTAAAATAATAATGTCACGTCAGCAAAATGTTAGGGTTTAATAGAAAATTGGACGGAGGGACCAAAAGTGTAATGAAGTCCAAACCTCAAGGATAATTTTGTTGAGTTTTAAATCTCAGGGACCAAAATGCAACCTAACCCAAACCTGAGGGACCAAAAGTGTATTTTTCCCTATTTTGATTACTTTTTTCTTACAAAATAACTTTGTTCGAGATGTACAACATTTTTTGATGAAACAAAATATACCACACAGTTAGATTCTATGTGTGAGTAGTACGTCACGAAGATAACTGACATCATCCAACAAACTAGGAGGCTAACCGTTGCTGACACTAATCTGACACGTGTTCGTCGTAGACGGGTCGTCGACAACACGGTGCAGACATTCCACAACAGAACGAAGATAAAGAACTTCCTATAGTTGATGATGACACTTCAGCTCTTCATGTACGGTCACTAACAGATCAAACAAACATTGCTTCAAGTTCTAGTCATGGTGACATAACTCAACAAGATATTGATGATGTGATTCATCATCAATCACATATGGAAGCACCTCAACTTTGTCGTGAAGCTCGTAAGAGAAGACCACCACCCTGTGACACTTGAGTTTTTATTACTTCTATTGTTTATATGTATTTTTTTTTGTACCTAAGAAGCTTTTGTAATAGACATTCTATTTAATTAAAAAAATTATTAGTTGTGAAATTTTTAAAAAAATTATGTATGGAAAATAATTATGAAAAAAATAAGAAATATATTTGCAATAAAAATATCCAATTGAAGAAACAAGGAGGGAAGAATGAAGAAATGTTGATGCTTCAGGTTAAATCGTGTACATGGTACACAATTCCTATGTTAAGCGAGTCCTATGTACACAATTTTAACAGCTCAATGACACACGTCACCCACATTGAAGTCGTGTACCATGTACATGATTTTTTACTACCCCAATTTTGTCAATACTTTCAACTTTTACCTATGTTCTGTAATTTGTTATTTTAAGTGCATTATTAAAATTATTATTTTAAAACTACATTAATTTTGTTATTTCTTTTTTAAACTACATTATTCCAGAGATTAGTTCGAACAGGTGAGCTCCCTTTATTCTATTTATTTTATTTTTATTATTATCAGTACTTTTAATGAGAGCTAGTTTTAAGGTAATAGTAAAAGCATCAGGTTTGAACTAAAAGAGAAAAAGAAAAAAGAAATTTGAATTCTCTCCAATTCATAACGTACGTATGTCCAGCGAGAATAGAAACGCATGTTAAACTTAAGCAGCGTCGGCTAGGGAGACGTGGGATCCGACGAGCCTTCCATGTAGATGTAATGAGGTAAACAACAAACCAACCCAACCCAGAGGCAGAGGCTCCAAAACCTAAAACATCTGTAAACGAGGCAACACAGCCACCTCACTTTTTCATGCACAAATATTTGAAATTAATTATGTAATTAACTTTCCCCCTTCAGCATTTATATATAATTTCCCGAATTCTTTCCCCAAATTTTTCATTTCCTAATTTCTATTCTTTTTTCCCACAAAAGTATTGATACTTATTCCTATAATTAACTTTTTCCCTTTAGCATATATATATTTTCGTGAATTCTTCTTCTTGAAAGAAAAAGAATCTTTTGTATTCCATTTTCTCACAAAAAGTATTGATTCTTATTCTTATAGTTAACTTTTCCACTTATATTTATATATTCCTTCTCTGTGACACCACCAGACCGGCCGCAGTTTTCTTTCCCAAACCCTCCATCCCTCGTTGTATCTTTCGTCCAAGCATGGCAGAAACAGTTGAAGAGAAAGATCATGTCCACAATAAGGAAGATTTGAAAGAAGAAAAGAATAGAGCAAGATTCTCGTCCCGATACTACTCAGAAAGCAGTCGCCGCTCTGTTTGCGCATGCATCTCCATCTTCCTCCTCATAATTGGTGTCGTCGCTCTCACTCTCTGGCTTGTCTACCGTCCCATTGACCCCCAATTCACGGTGGTTGGAGGCGCAATATACGAGCTCAACATGTCATCTCTGCCCCTGCTGTCCACAACCATGCAATTTACAATCGTTACAAGGAACCCCAACAGGCGAGTTTCCATTTACTATGACAGACTCACTGCCTTTGTGTCGTATAGGAACCAGCAGATAACGTCGCAGGTGATGCTGCCGCCGCTGTTTCACGAAAAGCGGAGCACCGTTGCGATGTCTCCAGTACTAGGTGGTGGGGCGGTGGCAGTGTCGTTGGAGGTGGCAAATGGGTTGGTAACGGATCAAGCAATTGGAGTTATAGGGTTGAGAGTAGTGCTGTTGGGTAGAGTAAGATGGAAAGCTGGGCCAGTAAAAACTGGACATCATGCGGTATATGTGAAATGTGATGTGTTGGTGGGTGTGAAAAGAGGCTTGGTGGGTCAAGTTCCCTTACTTGCTTCTCCCGCTTGCAAGGTTGATATTTAGCTGAGTCAGACAGTTTTCAAAATTAATTCTATATATAGTCAAGTCAATGCATCTTTCTATATTCTGAAATCTAAATGTTGTTTTATTACTCAGATTATTAAATATCAATTTGTGTAATTGAAAATTAAAGCATTATACTTTAAATTAAAGGTTAGCATATGTATATATATATATAAGACTCTATCGGGGCTTACTCGGTCCTACCGAGCCATTATAATTCTTAATTACCTAGCTCCATCAGCCTTAGCTTTTTATCCGCCGTGCGTTTATAACGCTTATCAGGCTCTCTCAGCCAAGTATCGTGTCAAATGAGAACTATCAAATCCTATCGATGCTTAGTATCAGGGTGTCATCGATGAGAATCAACCCATGAGATATTGTTGTTTTGCTTGAGAGAGAGAACCTTCTGAACATCCATCCATTTCACAGACACGCACAGACCGTATTAGAATCTGGGCGTAATGCCAACGTACACATGTGCACTCGGTCACTCCACACTATCCCTTGAGATTTCAGACACCCAAGACATCAGTGATCTTTGCAAACACTCAACTCATTCATTTTGCTCAACTTCTCTCTCTAATAATATTGCTTTAGCATTCTACACCCGGCCGTAAAAGCAGTGTAAATATAGGTAGGACACAATGCTGGCTGACTGGCTCAAGTGGCCTAGTGCCTAAACTTTATGAATGTGTCTAAAAAGCCTTGTTTTGGTTATTATAAGAGTGACCGAGAACAAAGAGTTTTTCCATGTCCTCAAAATGTGTAAGGATTCTTTAATTAGTGTATTATTTATGATTTGAAACTCCTATTCGCTTTTGGGGTGGCAATACTATAACAATTAACCAACGCCACGCCTCTACTGTGAAATACTCATTTCTGGGTATTATTTCATTCTATACCTTTCTTATATAAAAAAAAATAAATAAAGCAATATAATATAATTACAATAGTATCAAGACTAAATTTAACGTACTACCGAAACATAGGAGATCAAGTGTTCCAATCCATTTTCTCTTCAACTAATACTGATAACCACTTATAGAATTTAGTGATGGTTTAATAGACCTATACTTTATAAATTAATAGAGGTATCCAGATGGCTATACTTTATAGATTGATACAGGTATCAGATTCCCATGTGTTGAACATCTCTCTTTATTTGTTATTTTATTCCACCAAACAACTAATAATCCCAACAGATGCCGTAACATTGTGAATGGTAGCGTTCCAAAGAACGACCTTGGCCGCCTCTAACATTTGAATACCAAACTAAAGTGATGTCTACAAAATTTTCATGCATAAAAGCGTAAGAG
Source organism: Luffa aegyptiaca (assembly GCA_017139565.1). Taxonomy (NCBI): domain Eukaryota; kingdom Viridiplantae; phylum Streptophyta; class Magnoliopsida; order Cucurbitales; family Cucurbitaceae; genus Luffa; species Luffa aegyptiaca. The sequence goes on along the minus strand of CM029404.1, from coordinate 46,751,074 downwards.
AAAAAGTGGAGTCAAAAGCAGGACATGAGATCACTATAACAATTAACCAACGCCACTGCTGTGAGATACTCATTTCTGGATATTATTCATTCCACACCTTTATCTTACAAAAAAAATAATAATAATAAAGCAATATAATATAATTGGAATCGTATCAAAACGGTTATATTTTTATATTGGATTCTCTTAAAATATTAATTAGTAAAAAGACTAATTTTATCGTAATTCGATTACATGGGCTTTAATCTCAAAACCAATTGGCAATGGGTGGAGATGGTGCCTCTTTGGATTCACCATTCTTGGATCTTTTTATTGGACCGAATACCCGTTTGGGTTTAATGAGCTCTGATACCATATTAAATTACATGGGCTTCCATCTCAAAACCAATGAGTGGAGTGACCCTTGTAGCTTATATATTGTGAGGTCTCCACCAATTTTTTCAATGTGAGATCCTCAATAGAGACATTAGAGTTCTTTGTCAAATTCTAAAAACAAAAACAAGTTTTTGAAAACTATTTTTTTTTTTGTTTTCAAAAATTGACTTTTTTGAAAACATGAGAATGATGTAGATAACAATCAAAAGAAATGTATGTGTGAAAAGAGTGTTTATAAGCTAATTTTTCAAAAACTAAAAACAAAAATTGAAATGGTTATCAAACGGGGCCTTAATGTTTGGATTTTAAGATGTTGTAACCCAATTTCTTAGTGCTTTTTGTGTAGTCGAAAAATCCTATTTTCTTTTTAACTTTTTAGGTAGAAAATTGTTTTCAATGGAAAAATGGTAGATAAGATTGTTTATGTTTTGGATTAGAAATTTCATCCCTATAAATGAATTTTGGTTTCAATATTGGATGTGTTTAGGCTTCTGTATAAAGTTGACATTTGTTCGCAGAATTGGAATTGACATCTCTTCTAAAATAGAAATTTTGGCATGCCATGATTATACGCATAATTATGTTTTAAGCATTGTTTATATTAACAAATATTTGAAATTAAAACATTGTATGATTTGAGAATGGATTGAAATGGTGCTCTTAACAGAAAAGGAATAAAATTGAACTACTCAGCATGAAAAGCACTGAGTACTGTAGCATCAATAAATAGCCAAATAATGTCCACGTGTAGCAATACAAATGGAAGAAGGTAACAACAAGGAAAATTACACAGAAAATAACAAAGGGAAAAACAGTAAAAAAGGTAAAAGACATAGGCCAAAGATACATTGTTAATATCCCCCCTCAAGCTAACACGGTTTGGGAACCATTGTGAGCTTTGGTATGAAGATTTATGAAGCGTGGAGACGGCAAGCCCTTTGTCATAATGTCAGCCAATTGATCTTCCGAAGGCACATATCTAACTGTCAGTTGTTTTCTTGCAATCTTCTCCCAAATGAAGTGAAGATCGACTTCCAGGTGTTTGGTCCTTTGGTGCAACACTGGGTTGGCAGCAATGTAGGTTGCACTGACATTGTCACAAAGGAGCAAGGGAGGAGAAGTTGTGATGCCGAGCTCAAAGAGAATAGATTGCGCCCAAGAAATTTCAGCAGCTGCATTTGACAAGTCTCGGTACTCAGATTCGGCACTTGATCTGGAAACTACCTTTTGTTTGGAAGAATTCCATGACATAAGGTTGTTGCCAAAAGAAAGTGCAGTAACCTGACATGCTTCTTCGATCATCTGGGCAACTGGCCCAATCTGCATCAGTGTATGAAGTGATAGAGGAAGCCACGGATGGAGTAATGATGAGGTCGAGCTGGGAAGTACCTTTGAGGTATCGGATCAAACGTTTAACAGCCTGCAAGTGAGATGAAGTTGGTGCATGAAGGAACTGGCAAAGCTTATTAACCGCATAGCTGATGTCTGGACATGTTAAGGTACAATACTGTAGCGCTCCTACCAAACTTCTATACTCATATGGGGAATCCAACGTTGTACCATCGGTCAAAGAAAGAGGGGGACTAGCAGCCACATGGATGAAACACAAGGTTTACAAGAAGTCAATCCAGCATGAGAGACCAAATCCAAAATATATTTCTATTGTGAAAGATGGTACCCGCTGCCTGTTCGAACAACTTGTATGCCCAAGAAAAAGGAAATATCACCCATGTCTTTGAGAGAAAACTTTGCATTTAAATCAGAGACAAACCGATGAATCAATGACAAACAAGAATCAGTAACTAAAATATCATCCACATAGACGAGGAAAATAATCATGCTGGAGTTATTCTTATAAACAAACATTGAAGAGTCAACCCTAGATGCAGAAAATCCCCAATCGATAAGACAAGCACTCAACTTAGAGAACCAAGCACGGGGGCTTTGCTTGAGACCATAGAGAGGCTTGTGGAGTTTCAACACATGATTAGGATAAGTAGGGTCCTCAAAACCAGTCGGTTGCCGCATAAACACTTCCTCCTTGAGGTCACTATGCAAGAATGCATTATGGACATCCAACTGACGAACTGACCATCCAAGAGATACGACCAAGGATAACACAATTCTTATCGTAGCAGGCTTCACAACTAGACTAAAAGTATCGAAATAATCAATGTCGTAAGCCTGAGTGTACCCTTGTGCCACTAAACGTGCTTTATAGCGGTCAAGATCACCATTTGGTTTGAGTTTTTTGCGAAAGACCCACTTAGAGCCAACAATCTTTCTGTTATCGGGCAAAGGAACCAAGGACCATGTATTGTTTTTCAAAAGGGCATTATATTCAACATCCATAGCGGCTTTCCAATTTGGATCTTGTAGAGCTAGCCTATGATTCTTCGGTTCAGAGAGGGCAGTCATTGATGGAACTTTAGAGGAAACTAACCAAGCTTTAGGTTTGAAGATTCCAGCCTTTGATCTAGTTATCATAGAGTGAGTATTTAAACTGGGGGAGGTGGTGAGGGAGATGCGAAAGCAGGAGAGGTGGTAGATGAGGGACTAGAGTCTGGAGAGGAAGATATATTGGGAGAGGTGTGGCAAACAGGGGAGGATATAGGGACGACGATTGAGAGCAGGTAGTTGGAATCGATCAATTTAATGTTGAGAGGAGGGGTTTGGGTAGGGAACGACGATGATGAAGGCTGAACAGGGAAGAAAGGTAGGGTAGTGTTATAGGGAGGGAAGAAGGGAAGATTAGACGGTGATTGAGGTGGGTATTGGAAACCAGTGTTCGACGTAAAAGGATTCTGGGAAACATTAGGATGCTGAAGGAAGCTGGGGAAGGGGGCAACATTTGGATTTAACGGTCGGGTTGGAGTGTTTAGCTGAGTTCTGTGGGGAAGGATAGTCGGAGACGTAGTAGACGAAACGATAGGAGTGGTGACGGAGGAGGAAATAATCAGAGTGGTGAAAGAGGTGACGATTGTGGAAGAGACCACCGGCGGAAACATTGTGTTGTCGACTGAGGAGGAGCTGGAGGATGACGCCATAATGGAATTTTTTTTTTTTTTAGAAGAAGCGCCTTAGAGCTCTGATACCATGTGCTCTTAACAGAAAAGGAATAAAATTGAAATACTCAGCATGAAAAGCACTGAGTATTGTAGCATCAATAAATAGCCAAATAATGTCCACGTGTAGCAATACAAATGGAAGAAGGTAACAACAAGGAAAATTACACAGAAAATAACAAAGGGAAAAACAGTAAAAAAGGTAAAAGACAGAGGCCAAAGATACATTGCTAATAGAAACTATTGTACATGTTCTAATTGTTTGAAAGTATGTGCTTTTTTTTTTTTTTGAAAATTTGAAAGTATGTGCTTTATTAAAATAAAAAAAAAAATGCGTGTTTTATTTTGAATATTTTTTAAAAGCATTTTGGTTGTTTGATAGGGCTATCTGAATATGCAGAAAAAAAAAGTTTGGGATAATTATATACTTACTCGATCTATTTTTTTTTTTTTTTTTTTGACAATATGGAAATAGGGGATTTGAACCACAGACCTCGTGGTTTTCAGTACAACTTTATGCCAGTTGGAAGGCATATTTGCCGTTTAACATTTCTTTAGAAAATGAATATTGATAAATCCAATTTGTTATACACTTAGAATCTCCTAATTTGCTTATCTTAGTTGAATTCCTTGCGAAAAATGCTTTAAAATGAGTATAATATGTCTATAGGTCCTCGCGGAGCTTTGGAAGCAATTCGGGACTTTAACGAGCAAAACCGGAGCGTAAAATGACTATTCTGCCCCTGGAGCAGTCACAGCGTCGAAACGCTACCGTCAGAGCGTCGGGACGCTGCGCAAATTAGGAAAGGATCCTGAAGTTCGCGCGCGAGGCGAGAGCGTCGAGACGCTGTTGCCCTAGCGTCGTGACTCTAGGGCAAACCCGAGACTTTTTCCTATTCTGTAGGGGGCAGCGTCGCGACGCTATTGCCCTAGCGTCGCGACGCTGCGACTGGGTATAAAATGTATATTGCAGATTTTTGCGTTTCTTCTTGGTTTTTTCCCCCTAGATCCGATTTCTCCCTCTTCTTCTTTGTACTATTCTGAATTCCCTTGTAATTTGAGTGAGTTTTATTATATTTTGCGGATGGTTAATCGAGCCGAGGAGCTTAGTTGGAGCGTTTCGATGACCGGCTAAGTTCACGTCGTTGCAATTGGGGACTTCTAATGTAAGTTAGGCATACTCTTGAGACCTTGTTTATGGTTTTAGTTGAATTATTGTTGGTTATGTCTTGAATTCTCATTCTCAAATTACAATTGCTTTGATAGAATGGTTTGACAAACTATTTGCTTGATTTAAAGTAATTGTTTTACTAATTGGTTAGTGATAAATTTATTGTGTGATTGTGTTGAATGGATTGTGTTGAATGGATTGTTATCTCACTTGATATATTTGCATGATAGATTTAGGAATTTGAGCTTAGAATTGCATGAATTTAGGTTGTTCCTAGTTTATGTGAGTTTACTCAACGATCCAATTCGCTTAATGCGGTTAGGTTCATGTTTATGAATTCTAATTAGATTCTAACTTTGATGTTTTTGTCGAGTTGGAAGGTTATAGATCTTAATCATTGGTTCCAATGAATGTTGAGTAATCAATAATAATTCTTAAAATTTAAGTGTCAATGATTGAGTAGCCAAACCCAAGTTAGAACAACCAATTGCGCGATACCGAGGTGAGATTAACTAGACAACCTTTACTTTCCTGTTATATTACGTTATTGCAATTTATTCATTTCCAATCAATCCATCTTTCAAAAACCCCCCCTTTTTAGTTACTAATTGAGAAATCTAATTAAATTAATTAATTACGCTGCTCCTTGTGATCGACCCCGGCCACTACTGCTACAAGTTAGCTTTAGAGGTTGAGGATTATAAATTTATTTGATAAGAGACCTCGACAATCTCTTCCGTCAAATATACATATATGCGTAGTGTTACCCTCACATTATCACACACTTGAGTAATTATATATTGAGGGTCCGTTTGGAATACATTTTAATTTAAATATTTTTCAAGAATGCATTTTTTAAAAACCATTTGTATAAAAATTGTTTAGAATTTAAACACTCATATGTTTGGTTGCATTCCCTCATAGGTGTTTTTATACACAAGTTATTGTATACTAAACACTCTTCTTAAAAAAGTTGGTTTCAAGTGTTTCTCTAAAAAAGGTTTATTTATCAATCTCATTTTCTAATAAGTCATTTTTAGTGGTTGTCAAACACTATAAATTTTTTAAAAATGTTTTTTTTTTTCAAAATTAAACACTTGAAAAGTTAAACCAAACACACCCTAAATATTTTGTTTGATTTTTTTTTAGTTCATCAACACATTCATTTGAGGCTGGAAGATTCGAATCTCTGACCTCTTAGTTGAGGACACATGCCAATTACCGTTAAGTTATGCTAGCTTTGCAATTTTTTGCTCGATTTCTAATCAACATGTTTTATTGAATGAATAATTGATTGATGCTAACGGACGGATAACCACAAATGTTTTTTATTTGGTAACTCCAATTATGCATTTACTCTGTTAAACGAAAGTATTGTATTGAATGATCGATAGTCTCTAGCTGTCCATTGAAATTAAAGTTTGATTTTTATTTCAACGGTTGAAATAGTTTGCTTAATTGGATTTTTTTTTATTTGTTGTATTTCATTTTTTAAGTAAATTAATTTTTAGAACTTAGTGTAGAAATTGTCTTTATGGAGTATTTTTTACTCATTTTTTAAAAATGTTTTCAGATGACGGTGTTCACACGTAACTTCGAAGATGGAGACACGTGGAATAAAATATATATTTGTATTGACTTTAATTCTCTGATTCTCTCTCTTGTGTATGAATGTGTTTCACTCGAGGGCTGTAGCGCTTGTTCTCGAGTCTGAAAATTCAATTGATTCATGGAGCTTTTGAAGTCTTGGAGTCTTGAAGAGTCTTTGGTCTTCAAGGATTGTTGAAGTCTTCTAGTCTTGAAGAGTCTTTCAGTCTTCAAGAAGTCTTGGGGTCTTGAAGTCTTGAAAAATCTTTGGTCTTCAAGGATTGTTGAAGTCTCCTAGGTCTTCAGTCTTCAAGCAGTCTTGAAGCCTTAGAGTCTTGAAATCTTGAAGAGTCTCCAGTCTTCAAAGGATTGTTGAAGTCTTCTAGTTTTGAAGGGTCTTCAAGATTTCAAGACTCCAAGGCTTCTTGAAGGCTCTTCAAGATTTCAAGACTCCAAGGTTTCAAGACTTCAAAACCCCAAGACTTCTTGAAGATTGAAGACCCTTCAAGACTAGAAGACTTCAACAATCCAGCTTGAAGACCAAAGACTCTTCAAAACTTCAAGATCCTAAGACTTCTTGAAGACTGAAGACCCTTCAAGACTAAGACTTCTAGTCTTGAAGGATCTTCAGTGTTCAAGAAGTCTTCAAGGATTCTTCAAGTCTTAAAGAGTGTTTCTTTGAATTCTCTGAATCTGGCTGAGAGCTTCAAAATTCGGCCCCTTGAAATGGAGGAGAACTCCTCTATTTATAGGGTCCTCCCTGGATGGACCCTAGTGACTTTTGGGTCTAACAATTTGGACTTGGGCTTTATTGGTCTTGAGTTCAACTATTTGGTTTTGGGTCTGGTTTATATTTGACCCAAAAACCATATGACCCAAATATTTAAAAGACCAAATTTGATCCAATTAATTATTATTTTTTTAATTAAACTGTCAAATTAATCAATTTGATCAAAATAATTTATTTTTAATTAATTGATTAAATGGACATTTGGCTCTAAAAATTTATATTTAGTCAACTTTGTTTTCAAATTAAATTTGGGACACATGTCAATTTATAATTGGTTCCAAATTTAATTATTTATAATTTTGTCATTAGTTTTAAATAATGACGTGGCAACTTGTGATTTGCCAAAATTTCTCCTTCAACATAATTGATAGTTAGTGACTAAGGAGCAACGTTCCTGGCATAATTAACTCATGAGAAGGTTTGATATTCTTTAGGATTTAAATATTTTTATTTGACTATTAGCGTTTGTTTGTAATTCAATTAGTTGGCTCTTTTGAATGATTGTTTTTCTCTAATTTCTTCGAATAATGGATTTGGCTTTGGATTAAGCCTTGTTTTTTTTCAATTCAGTTGTTCTTTTTATTGGTTTTGGCATCTGTTTAATTGTTTCTATATTTTTATTCATTGGCCGGTTTTGGAAATTTCGGACTGTTATTATAGAGGAAAACTCCTTGCACTTGTACAATACAAAAGTCAAAGTAAAAAACACAGTGAACAAATTCAGATAATATAGCTAATGTTGATGCCAAAATCCGGACAGGGAGAACTCACCTGACCCTCACTTGCCACCAACAGTAAAATTTATTTGAAGGGAAAGATGTGGCCTGCAAAACAAGTGAAACCTGCACACAGGTGTGGTGCTTGCCACACCGCCTCCGATACTTAAGTCAGTAATCGGAGGGAATATGAGCAAAACCAGAGAGCTAGGGAAAGAGAAGAGAGAGTTTTCGGATCCCTTCTCCAAGGTTGAAGAAGGGTTTATATACCTCTGCCCTTTTTAGGGTTTCTAGGCGTTGGAAGATGATTCGGGCTGAACCAGGTTGAACCGGGGCAACCAAAGGACTCCAGGGACCGAGCTGAGGGGAGGGGACTAGGCCCGCACGTGGGTCGAGGGTCGGCCTCGGCCTCGGCCATGGGCCGGGCCGAGCGGGGTTGGGCTAATGCCCATTCCCTTCGGCCTTGGCCCAACCCTATGGCCTGATTTCCCTCCGAGTCTTCGGGTTGTGTTGTCCTTGTCTGTTCCTTGGATTCTGGGATGGTCCAAAATTACCTATAACAGTTAATACATAAGACATGTGCGTCACGAGTATGTGAATGTGGTTAATGAGCTAGTTAGCTGTCTTCGCAATATACATGATCTTAATTAAAGATATTTGCAGAGAATTAATGTAGAAACGTGTAAAGAAGCTTCTAAAATAGTTGGTGTTATATTTAAATCCTAATTAAGATGCGTAGCTTAAATAAGTGGCAAAATATTTATTTGTGAAGTGGATAACTAGAGTGATGGATATAAAAAAGAAGCATGCAAAATATGATGGTGAGAAAGACATAAAAGAATAGAGGATTATATTAAATCTATATATATCAACTATCATTTTAATTTGATTACTCTGTGTTGGTGTTGGTGTTGGGTGTTGAGGTGGAGGGGATACGATGGAGATGAGTTGCATGTGGCAGTGAGAGGAAGGAGAGAGTATGTGGTGGTGGAAGCGTAAAGTGGCGACAATGGGAAAGGGCCCTTGAAAAGACTGTCTTTGTTAGAATTACACAGACAAACCCAACCCACACCCACTGCCCACTGCCCACTGCACTGCCTTGTTAACCAGGAAAGTATACAGCAATCCCGTGCATGTGAAGTTAATTGAATGCATGCCCTTTTTAATTTCTTCATCGTCAATTAATTAATTTAATCACCTCCCTGTCCCTTGGAAGTACAAGTATATATATATATATAATTACCTCATCTTCCATTTCAATCTTCATATATATAATATTAAAATGCAAATCATCCAAATCAATTAATCAACTAATATAATATATCATCAATGGACTACTACATTACTATACAGATATTAATATTGGCTGCATGTGGATTATGTACGTAAAAAGACAAAAATTGTGTCCCGACACATTTAATGCTAAATCAAGACCATTGCCAGTAGGTATAGCCTCCTTCCAAATATTCATTTCAATTATTATACATTGCCGTTTCCCACCTTTGTAGTTTGTACCCTACTACCAATATATATATATATATATATATATATGAATCTATATATGATGCTTGTCTTATGGATAAATGAAATATGAATGTGTGAACTCTATTTTACGCAACTCTATCGTCTTTCCTTTATTCTCTTGCATGTGTACAAAATTGCCCACCATCCTCTCTCCTCTTTTCTTCGTTTAACATATCGTCCTTGTTCCTACATTGCTTTCAATTTATTTCTCACATCCTTATATTGCTTTCAATATTATTTTAATTTTTTTAATTTGAAAAAACCATTTAATATTAAAAAAAAAAAAAAAAACAACAACAACATTAATGTAAAAAAGTTGAAAAAAATAATATTATAGACCTTTTAAACTTAGTTTCTCATAACTGATGGACTAAAAATGTTCATTTTATTAACTTAATGACCTTTTAAACTTATTTTTCAAAACTCAAGACTAAAAATGTTCATTTTGAAAACTAAGGGATCATATGCATTTATTTCTCAAACTTCATGGACCTTTTATAATACATCATGTTATACATGTTTTAATTTTAATAAAAAATGAAATGAATTTATAACATGAATCAAAGTTTTTATTCTTGTTTAGTGTAATTTTGCATTTAAAATCTTTAAATTAAAAATCCAAATACACAATAAAGTTTTTAGAATTTTCATTATTTAAATCATAGAATTAAAAAATGATTAAAAAAAATTAAGGGTGAGTTTGGCTAATAATGTGAAAAACAAAAATTTGAAAGTAAAGGAAATCAATTAAAACAAAATCTTATGATGTGTTTTCACACGTGTTTACAAGTCGTTTAGAAATTGAATCTCAAATTAAAAAGTAGTTTTATATTTAGTAATCTATTCATAAACAATAATATATAATAGTATATTTAGTAATGTACTCATAAGCAATAATACAGTAGTAGTTACCAACTAGATATTTAGTTTAATTTAAACTATTATTAATTAATTTGTTATCATAAAAGTTATAAATTCTATATAATTATTATTTTACAATATTATATCATTTGTAATATACTATGCCATACACAATTTTAACTTTAACAAAAATATAATTGGTTTATGGCATGAAATAGTATATTTATGCTAGATTTTTCTTGTGCATATATTTTTGTTTAATTTAAATTTATAACATGAAAATTTTGTTTAGATGATAGAATCTAAAAATAGTTAGAACACAAACCAACATGAGCTACTCCGGTTGTGGTTCAACGGAGGTTGGGTTATTTTAACCTCGCATTTTGCTATAGTACTCATGTTTTGCTATTATAAGCCACTCACGTTCTTTCAACCCCATTGTCGTCGGCAACCACCTCTAACGAACATTTTGGCGATCGCCACCGACACTTGCAACAATTTCGAAAAAAATTTCAGCAATCACGATGGCGAACAAAATTTTTTCCTTTCTTTTCTTCTATTTTTTTCTTTATTTTCGTTTTTTATTTTTTGAAATGAAAATAAGAAGAAAGAAGAAAAAAAAAATTACAGTCACCAGTGGCGGTGCGCGGTTCCAAGTTCCTCTTACTCTTACATGCCTAAGAAGAGGTTTGCTTTGTATAGGTTGTGTGATTATATTCTTTTGACATTTTGATTAGAAATATATCGATTGTTTGCTAAATAATACACATTTGCTTGCGAACAACACATGGATTATGCACTTTTTCTTTTGGTTCAGATGCATGTAGGATTTGTCATGTACTCTTTTTCTTAAGGTCAAAAGTTCAAATTTTCATACTTCATATCTGTTGTATTAATAAATGTTAATGAATGTTGCATATCTTACTTTTCATTGAATTTTTGTTTGATGTTAAACATTGGAAAAGTTTGAAAGATTTATTTAATGGTCTATTTTTTTAGTTGGAGTTAAAATAAGATGTGTCAATTATGTGTTGGGATTTAATGATTTTTTTTTTTTTTTGAATTAGTACATTTAAAGAGTTTTTTTTTTTTCAAAAATTAGAATAGATAGCAAAATTGATTGTCATATTTACCATTCTCATAATAATAATAATAATAATAATAAAAGAAATAAAATAGTTATAACCTCAATTATTATAACCACTCTATACCACAGACACAACTTGTGCACCCCAAACACATATGGTTGACTATAATAAGTACACACTATTATAATCAACTCTAACAAATTGATATAGAAATTGTGAAAACAAAAATGAGAATTGAAATGGCATGTGAAGATGCTAAAATAGGCGAGAAAAGGTGTAAGGTAATAGAAAATTGAGGAAGACGAGAGGGATGTGAGAGATGTGAATGACGCATCATCAGACGAGCGGCACACTCCATATAGGAGTAGGACTATAGGAGGAGAGGAGGGACTTTCCGTAGCCTCTTTCACTTTCGTTTCTGAACCTAAACCTATGAAGAGGGAGAGAGAGAGAGAGTGTGTCCCCACAACTGTCTGTCTCCGCTGCTGGACAAAACTGTCACCGCCAATAATGCTTGGGGCTTTGTAAACTAACACCTCTTCTCTTTTCTTCTCCGAAGCCATCCATAAACTTGGTTGAGTTTGAGTTTCAAGTTTCTACTTTCGCTACTGTGTGTCTGTGTGGGTGTTGTAGACCTCTAGTATATCTTCTGTGTATTTACCGCCCTTCCTTTGTCTTACCTCTTCTTCATCACACTTTAACCTCCCTCCTTCCTCTTCTACAGACACTCTCTCTCTCTCTCTCTCTCTCTGTTCTCTATTCTCTTGCCATAGCATTTAATATTATTCTATAAAGAGTATCAACTGCACCAGAAACGAAGGAATATGTTTTCGGCTGATATGGGGTCTCGTTCTGCTCATTGGGTTTTACATTTAATGCTATTGTTTTGTTAGTATCGCTGTGGAATGTATGTTGGTTACCTTACCTAGACACAGGAATAAGAGTGAGACGGAGGTTAAATTGAAGAGCTGCTCTGCTCTTCAAATGGAGAGGCTCCAAGGACCCATCAATCCTTGTGTATGATAAATGCTATCCCTTTTTCTATTTATTTCCGCTTCCCTTTTCCACGGACACCCACTTTTATCAATTTCAAAATCTTGCATTCAATGCTTTGTTTTATTTTTCCAGCAAGTATATAACATCTCTACTTACAAACTTCGCTCCACCCCAATGCAATGAACATGCTTTTCTTTCTTATGGACTCTATTTTTTTCAGTTTTATGGTGAATATGCAGAGAGAAGTTACTCGGAACAAGAATTCACAAGCTTAAGATTTGAAGAACTAGAAGAAGCCTATTTCTTAACATCAAGTTTGGAAGAAAAAATGCCATTTCTTCAGATGCTGCAGAGTGTGGAATCCCAACCATTCAAGGAGCCTAACTTTCAAAACTTGCTGAAGCTGCAGCACCTAAACAAACCAGCATGGGAAGAGGAAGTTAGTCAAATTCAGGAGCTTGTAGAGTTGTATTCTTCACCAGTTAACTCAGAAACAAAAGACCAAAATCAACATCCAAATTCCGCTTCATGTACTGAGGGAGTGAGTTCAGAGTGCAACCAAATGGCAAAGGCTCCTCCGGTCACCAAGGAAAGAAGAAAACGAAAGAGATCGAGACCAACTAAGAACAAGGAAGAAGTGGAGAGCCAGAGAATGACCCATATTGCCGTCGAGCGGAACCGGAGACGGCAAATGAACGACCATCTCAACGTTATCAAGTCCCTCATACCTACATCCTACATACAAAGGGTACTAATTACAATAATGAAATATCGAATTTTAATTTTTGACGTTTTCTTGAAAGAACATATTGTTTTCTCCTGTACTAATGAGAAATTTCAAATTTTTTTTTTTTGTGCACGTGAAGGGTGATCAGGCATCGATAATTGGGGGTGCAATAGACTTCGTGAAGGAATTGGAGCAGGTACTTGAATCTTTGAAAGCACAGAGGAAAGAAAGGAAAGGAGAGGAAGGTGGTGAGTGTAAGGGTGAGCAATCCTCGCTAGGTTCACCCACATCCTCCTCAGCAATGGGAATGGCCTCCAATGGGAGAATAGGAGAAGGGGTTTGTGCAGAGCTTAAGTCAGAAGTGGCCGAGATAGAGGTGACCATGATTCAAACCCATGTAAACTTGAAGATAAAATGCCCCAAAAGGCAAGGCCAATTGTTGAAAGCCATTGTTGCTTTGGAAGATCTTAGGCTCACAGTTTTGCATCTCAACATTACTACTTCACAAGCCACTGCCACCATGCTTTACTCCATCAATCTGAAGGTATTCTTTCGTTTTCTTTTTCCTCTTTGGGGAAGAAAAGTAAATTATTACTCTGCCCTCCTTCTGTGGTCAACCTCAACCAGTCTGACTTCGGAACTCAGGCACAGCCTCTAGTTAGTTCCAACTTCCAAGAGGCTGCCTGCCTCTGTTCCCACTTCTCAATACTTTTTGTTTTTTCTAATAAAATATATACAAACTGGGGATGCAACAAAAAAAAAGAGTGCATTTTGATAGTTGCATGAACCGTTCCAAGAAATATGATGTGATTATTGATTATTGTATTGATTTGGTTGGGAGTAGAAGTAGAACAGTTTTAATAAAAAGGGGTTTTGTGTTGACTGCGTGTGGATTCAGATAGAAGATGAATGTAAGCTAGGATCAGCGGAGCAGATTGCAGCAACAGTTCATCAAATATTCAGTTTTATCAACGATGGCAGGGTGGTCAACGAGGCAAAGGCAAATTTCAGGCAGTACAGTGGCAGTCGCTGACTATGGAAGGACCCCCCTTCTCCTCCCCCTACTTGCCCTTCCCAAAAAGCAAAAAATGAAAGAAAAGCTAAGCAAATAAGGATGAGATTGGGGTGTGTGTGGGCACCTCGATTGCTGTTGTTTTGTGTACCGCAGATGGGTTGGTCAGAGTGGCAGTGTCAGGGAAGATGACTTAAAAAAAAGTGTCTGTCGTCTCCTAATTTACGCAAATTCAGAAATGTTTAACAAAATAATTACATTAATACAACTTTTTTGGTTCTTTTTCTTATCGGGATTTGAGTTTGGGTGGGGTTGGGGTCCATGCGCTCAGAGGATGATAGAAGATTTCATTTCATTTAGCAGATTGGTGCTTGCTTGCCTTTTTATGTTGACTTTGAGCAGTGGGAACTCGTTAGCATAGCATACCACGGCACAGATATTAATTAATTGAAACAACTGTATTTCTGCTCTGATGTTCCGGGCTTCATCCACCAGCTCAGCTCCATTTCGATCTTAGTTGAAATAACTCAGTTTTACCCACATTTTCTTTTTGGTCTCCCGTTGTGATTAGAGCAACTAAAAGACGTAGGAATGACAGCTTCTCTCATATACAAAATTATAATGGCTATTTGGGATTAAACTTTGAAATTATCAATCTGAGAGGAATTCTATGTATGTCTTTTCTTGCAAACAAAAAGAGATTTGACCTCATTGCCTTGCCACCATGTTGTCGACTCTTCTCCTCAATATCCCCTCTCAAACAAGAAGGGAGGTGAACGAAATTGACTTTGGACCACAATAATCGAAATTGACTATGAGTAAGAGATTTTGTTAAGTAGGCTGCCAGCTACAAAATCAACATAGATCTCTATATGCATTGTTGAGTATGGAAAACAGAGTTGGCAGCTAGAGCACTTGCACTCAAGTTATCACACCACAACATTGGTGTTTTGCGTGGACAACAAACAATCTCAATAAGAAGTTGCTTCAACTAGATAGTTTTAGGAGCGCATGGGCCAAAACTCCATACTCAAATTCTGTACTAGAACAAGCTACCACGATCTTCTTTTTGAATGACCATGGGACAAGCAGCCATTTATTTCCTATCATCAACATTAGAGGCCCAATCCACATCGAAATAGGTAGAGATACCAGTATCAGTACCTTGTTTGATCAATGAGATAAGATTTTGTTCCACTTAGGTAGTGAAAGAACTCTCTTGACTGTTGTCCAGTGCATGTACATCAGTTGAACATTTAAGAAACTAACTTAGACGATTAATAATGTATGATAAGGCTTGTGTGTGTTACATATTGTAGTGCACCAATTGAGGAAGGAATCATCAAGTAGTTGACCATAATTTAAAGTGAAATTTGTATGGATGGCAAAATATGGAGGTCGGTTTAAAAAGATTAGTGGAGACCTCTCAATTCATAAGATAGATGGGTTACTCCACTCATTGCCAATTTGTTTTGAAATGGAACCCCATGTAACCTAATATGGTATCAGAGCCCATTAAATCCAAACGGGTATTCGGTCCAAGAAAAAAAAATTGGGATCCGATCCAAGAATGGTGAACCCAAAGAGGCACCATCTTGGGGGGCATGTTGAGGATCCCACATTGAAAAGATTGGTGGAGACCTCTTAATTCATAAGATAGATGGGCTACTCCACTCATTGCCAATTGGTTTTGAGATGGAACCCCATGTAACCTAATATGGTATCAGAGCCCATTAAATCCAAATGGGTATTCGGTCCAAGAAAAAAAATGAGATGGAAGTCCATATTATTTGATAGGTTTTGAAAAATGTCCTGACAAATTGTCACGACATTAATTTAAATTAATGATGAAATAAACTTGGATCTAATTACAAATTTACACATGACCCAAGATTAAGTTAATAGACATGAAAATTTTGGATCTAATTACAAATTAATTTTCATATTAAAATTTCCTATTTAATTTTGCTCATCTTTGCATTTAGATTAGTAAATTTCAACAAATTTGTTACCCCTAAAAATTCACTGGAATTATGCTTAAATTAGTGAAGCTCTGACACAAATCCTTGTGGAGAAGATGAAAATACTTATCTTTTGCTGCACAACCTCTTTGTGGATTGCAATTGGTTGAATAAGCTTTTTTTTTTAAGGCAACGATTTTGTTTAGGGTTTACCTAGGACTCAACATGGTTTTGACTTGACTTTAGTTGTTGTGGATAGATTTAGCAAGATGGTAGTGATGCTCTGGACATTGCTCACCTCTTTTTTTCTTGAGATTGTTAGACTTCATGGGATACCTAAAACAATTGTTTCGGATAGAAATATTAAGTTCATGAGTTACTTTTAGAAATCTTTGTTGAAGAAATTTGAAACAAGTTTACTCTTTAGTACTACAAATCATGCACGAACGGATGGACAAATCGAAGTTACCAATCGAACTCTTAGAAATCTAGTACGTTTCCTTAACAGAGACAAGCCTAGGTAATGGGACCTTTCCTTGACTCAACCCAAGTTTGCTTACAATCATATGTAAAATCAATCTAGAGGGAAGTCACCACTTGAGGGCGAGAGCATGGCTTCTCGGATTCAACAACTTCACCAAGAGATCAAGGATGATCTCGAAAAGGTCAATGCTTCCAATAAATCTCTGAATGAGTTTTCATTACACAACTAACTCGAGGACAAGTTTTTTCTTTTGAGGAAGGCTCCAATGTAGGACATCTTTGATTTATTTTGACAATTTCTGAGTTCCTTGAGGATATTTTTTCATTAGTAATCTTATTTTTACCTTTCCTATAAGAGTGAAGTTTCCAGTCGGATTATTAAAAAAAAAAAAAAAAAAAAAAAAGTTTCCAGTTGGTTCCTTGTATAAAAAAAGAATTGCAATCTCTATTTTATCATCCTAATACGATTTCCCTCTCACTTGTCACCGCCACAGCTTTTAACCAAATATCGTTTATTTTTTAGCCAATTTAAGTATAACTTAACTAATAAGAGTCAAAGGTTTGAATCTCTATCCTCTTGAGTAGTACAAACAACCATCAAAATTGTTTTTAGATCATGGTAACTTTAAAAGATCTCGTCTCTAAAAGCTAACCTTCCCCTCCTCTTCTTTTATTGGAGAGTACACATAATAAGTCAAACCACAAAGAGTAAAATTGACAAGGTGGATATGGTGATGGTGGCCACTATCATAGTGTGAAATTGCAAATCTATCACTTATCCACTCGTCTACTCGTGATTTCACAATCTTCATTCAACATCATTGTAGCAGCTTCATCGAATAACTTCTCACATTAGATTTCGATAGAACAATGCCATGTACTTTATCCCTCTCACCCTCATAAGAAAAAGAGATCCAACATCAACATCACTGTTTTTGGGCATTAGACCTACTTTTGAGAAATTCAATGGAAGTAAACGAAAGACGATGGGTCAATTTGTTCCACCTGCGGTTGACCAATAGGCTATGCAAGCTTCTGATAAAATCACTACTTTTTGAGTTTTCTCCCCCCACCTTGTCTAGGCCTGCAACAATTAATGCAAGGTGAGAACCTGTGACCACTCAATTCAGTTGATCAACTCCACCACAACAAATAAAAGGAAGGTCTTTTGATTTAAAAGTAAAGATGCCTCGGAGGCAGATGATCTCCTTTATCATCTCTCCGTGTCTCCCAGTGACAGTACCTGCCACCTGGTGGCAATGACCATGCCGAAAGGCATAAAAGTGCTAGTTGAAGCAGCCCGAGAAGGATTAGAATAAATGAAATTGGAAAATAGCTGAGTTTATTTTTATTTTATCTGGGCTTTTCAGCGGTGCTCATTCACCATAGATTACAGACCACGGATATAATGAGAGATATGTTGTCCTTCGTTGGGCCTCCAAAATCAATTATCCAAGAGTTCAAATTACATTCATGCATATTTTAACATAAAATCCATGTCCACGTTGGCATTACTGAGGCAATCACGAGTACAATTTATTCAATAGCTCCAGCAACAGAACCGCAGCAGAGTCCTTGGCCTTTTTGACACTAGGCATAGGCTCTCCCACGCATTCATCTGTCCATCCCCTGTCTGTAGTATTCACCCGCACGGCAAAGGTAAACCTCTTTGCATGTGCAGGGCCACCCTCATTCACACACCTATACATGCAAATCTAATCGCTGTTAGCAATATTGTACTTATTGACAATAATAAATAACAGACAAAATTTCCTCACCTATAAAATGGCATGGGCCAATTTCTACGCAGACAAATATCATTCAAGGTCTGTCTGGTAAATGTTTGATTTCCATTCTTCTTCTTCTTCCCATTGTCTTCAATCTTTTCCTTGGCTTCATCCATTTCCTTCTCCTTCAAAACAGCAAGCGCATTCCTCGCAGCTAGTTTCTGTGCCATCTTCTTCTGTGGATTCTGAGCAACTCCAATCTGGACCCCATCAATGAAAACTTCAACAGTAGCCAAATTGCCATTGCGAGTTGCTTTGTACTCCAAACCTTCCGCCTGTTGTTGGCACCGCTCTTGCAGCTCACGGACAGGATGCATCGGAAGTGTCTCAGGAGTAACCATTGGATGCAATAGTGGTTGAAATACCTAAAAAATAAATATATTTAGTAAAAAGGAAACGACAAAGTATTTGCAATTTTTTACCTAGAAGAGAATATTTAAATTGAGAGAGAGAGACTGACCCTCCAGACAACAGCAGTGTCACGTCCACTATCAAGAAAAATAGCACCCGCAATAGATTCAACAATATCACCAAGAACTTTGGGAGCTTTACAGTCTCCCAAGCCAAAGGAGTTGAAACCAGGTTTTGATAATTCATCTTGAACTTCCTTCACGAAATCCCTAATCTGCATACATGGTCGCTCATACTTCATGGTTTGGTCAACTCAACCAATACAAGTCATTGTTTATGGAAAACATTTTCTTATCCTTTTCAGCATTTCTAATCATTTTTTTTTTTACAATGTTAATATATATAACCTATCATTCATTCAGGATGTAAAATACTTCATAGTTTTAAACATTAATATAACACTTCTTTTTCATGATGACATAAAATGACTTAATTTTTATATTAGATAAAAGAAAGCTTATAAATTTAAATAGATTGAACTTGTAGAATTTGTAGTTCTTAAGATAAAAGAAAAAGAGTTTCTGAGAGCCAATTCTTACCCTCATAAAGGGACATGCAGGTTTGCATATATAAAAATAGTAAAAAAGGATTACATATGATACCTGCTTTTCAAGAGCACTTGACCCATGCCTAAGATGAATATGGAGATTATGTTTAACAGAAACTCGTGCAAAATTTTCATTGTTTACAGCAGCAGCGCGCAAGTCAGTTAAGCGACCCGGGGGTAGATCCGTGTATGTAAAGAACAAGTGCCTAGTGATCAGATGATCTAAGACTGCATCACCAACAAATTCCAACCGCTGATAACAAGAAACTCCACAAGATGGTCGGGAAGCATGAGTGATAGCCTCTACCAGCAAACCACGATCTTGAAACTTAATGTTCAAGGCACCTTCTAATGCATCAAAATCAACGCTTCGAAGTATGCTCTCTGGAAGGTTTGATGGTCTTGTTGCAGACTCAACCTCATCAGCATCAAACTCAACCTTAATCCCTATCCATCTCATAAGGTGATTAGCAGCAGTTTTTCCCCCTTCAACATAATAAACTCCAATGAGGGCTTCAACAACATCGGCAAGAGTTTTGCTAGAAAGGACTCTATAAGAACTAGAGTCACTTTCCACCTCTCTGTCCTCCACCTCACCATCTTCGAAAGTGTCGAGATGGTGATCCATCTCGCTAATGCCATCATAATTTGATTTATCTTGA
This sequence comes from Luffa aegyptiaca, assembly GCA_017139565.1. NCBI lineage: Eukaryota > Viridiplantae > Streptophyta > Magnoliopsida > Cucurbitales > Cucurbitaceae > Luffa > Luffa aegyptiaca. The sequence goes on along the minus strand of CM029404.1, from coordinate 46,731,311 downwards.
TCAAAGAAGGATGATTCTCCATCCTTCGTATCCTCATCAAAGACGGGAAGCACACCAGGAGCAGCCCATCGAGATGGAGCAAAACGATCTGCTTGTATATAAGATTGGAGTCCTTTGCTCAATGCATATTGATATAAGACCATGTTACTGACCATTTGTTGCCTCATTCTAGTAAGCTGGCCCTCATGTTTTCTGGGGTATTTGAGAAAAAGGAATCGACTAACTACCCATTTTAGATAAGCATCTCCAAGCAGTTCTGCTCTTTCATAGCAGAACGTCTCCTGGCATGAGGCAGCAGTCAAAGCTTCCAATATCTGCAGGTAATAAAATACACGTCAAGTAGTTGGTAAAAAAAATGTCCAAGAAAGCTTTTTTTAATATTACCTTAGAGGAAGGAACGGGGTAGCTTATCATATGTTTTAACTGAATGGCAAGCAGCATGCTTTCAACTCTCCTCATGATAGACGGTAATCTCTGCGCACCACGAACAAGTGATCCAGGCAGTGGATGTACCAGACAGAGCTCCGGGGGGAGGTAAACATAGTATGTTTTGTCAAGAGTTTCTTCAGATTCATCTTCATGACCTAATCAAACGAGGTGCCTTCATTAGCCCAAAACTACAAGCAAATAAATAGGAAACAATGAGAAGGTATATAAAAAAAAAAAATGCCGGCACACTTTCTGCATGTTCGAACCGAGGGGACAGGAGATTCTTGCAATATGAGACACCGCGTCCTCTTATTAAAGGCTGATGCTTATATACCAATTCAACTCCATACCTGAACAAAGAAGACATAATAGCCAAATGCAACCCTTTTGTTGTGCAAGAAGAAAGGAAAGCTCTTCCAATCTGTAAAGCACTTCCACAACATTATATTCTTCTAATACAGATTAGAATTAACTTTTCTCTCCAGCACAACATTAGCATTGCATTATGGCTATCAAGTCCATGCAAAAGAAACTACTTAAGAAACAAGAAAGCTAGGCCAACACAAGGAAGTTCAAAGCTGGAATTGTCTTGTACTTTTGCTTGTAATAATCAGCATAGGAGCTGTATTCCAGGGGACCAAGATATCCTTCCTTCCTTGGAAAGGAATTCTCAGCAGTCATATCATAGCGTATGGAGTCCACATAAAACCTTTTCCCCGAGTGAGCAGCTGTTACAATCCTCCCTACTAAATCTTCTGCTGCCAAAGAAGTATCGGCCATCAAAAGTTTGCCTTTGGGTAGATCTGTGTGCCTTTGCAATTCAACAGCCCCTCGGTCAGGTACCAAACCAGAAGCCTTCACAACATCAAACTGTGCCACTGCTCCTCTAATACCATAGGTAGGATGAGATTTCTGTCCAAAAGCCATGCCATGACGCAGTTTTCCAAATCCATATTCCCTTCTGTCGCCACCTAATGCTCGCTCATTCGTGCCCAGATAGACATCTGGCCGAGCACGCTGAAGGGGATTGCTCCAGACTTCTGTCTGAATTATTCTTTTAACCATATCCCAATCAATTTCTTTCACTGGATCTTCAGACTTATCACCAACAACAGGCACAAATAAATAAGCCTTAGCAGGATCCCAAGGAGTGGTAGTAGGTTCAACATCCACATCCAGCACAATGCTCATTAATCTTACATGAAAGCTCTTGAGGGATACCAACTGTACAATGCCACATTTCAAATTTTTTTCAAGGATCAATAGTAGAAGCTGACAGAAAAAATATACTGTTAAAAATCAATGCAATAAGTAAATTGATTACTTACCTGACTCTCAGTAATATCACATAAACCCCTGAAGACAAGAGATGCCTTGGTAGTGATAGTTCGAGCAATAAAAAGATCCATCGACATCGATAACACCTGTTAAAAGTAAATGATGTGATTAAGTGCATACACATGATTATGTGTGTGAGAGAGAGAAAGAGAGATGCTTATAGACTAGAATTGAAAAATAGAAACCTCTGCATCCAGCTCATTGCCAAAAAGTACTGCAAAATTGGAAACTTGAGTCAAGAACGGATCTTTAGAAGAGCCAACGTTGACACACTGAACAGTGTACATATAAAGATGGAGCAATTTGGTATCATTGAAAGTATCTCTCCCAGTTAATATCCATTCTCCCTATAAATAGAACCATGCACCCACCATTAAATGGAAAAAGACTTGGGAAAAACCCTTCAAATTAATAGTTATCACAAAGTGACAGACAGTAAATCCAACCAAGAGAGACAGAAAGAAAATCCAACAAAGAAAACTTCTCATGGCTATCCCTGCACACAAACAACTCTGTAAAAAGTTCTAATGTAAGAAATTGATTATCATGAAAAGGTTGCTCTCTTGGTCCCTGTATAACAAAACAATTGGAAAGTATCCTAGACCAAATTAAGTAGAAACAGACCTGGAGAATATTAGCTACACCTTCAGGATAGAACTCCCTGTGTCTAGCAGTCCCAGGAAGCGGATCTCCATCATCATTCTGTTCAACCTTTTCCCTCTCCTCTCCGCTTCCCTTGTCTGGCAAAAGCATGTCAGTAAATGCTCCCATTTCATGGAGCTTTTTGCAAGCAGCCAAACAAACAGCCTGCTAAATAGAGATGGTTAAAGTGAAGCTATAATGATAAACCTGGAATAAAATTTTTTGAATGACATGATAACATGCCTGTTGTGCGAGCCGCATTGAGCTGCAAATTGGACCTTCAAGTTCCTCAAATGGTGCATTACAAGGAAGTTGAAGCTTACAAGAGTACTCAGTTGGACCACCTGGTTTCTCATGCCTCACCATCACAAACTCAGGTCGAAGAATGGAATACCTAGTAGAAAGGGAGCAGATATAAAAAATATATATTCAATTATCATCTAAAATTACAAAAATGGGGAAAACAATTTGTATAATGTAAAAACAGAACCTGTCACTAGGCAGCTGCGAGCAGTAGAAATGGACAAGACCAACAGCAGAATTTAAGCTAACGACGGCACCAGTTGACTCAACTTGATACACAGTACCTGGTGTTGTGTCCATGGAAATCAACCTTGATGTATCCTCAAGATGACTAAGATCAGTTCTCTCCACGGCTTCTTTACGCAAGGTCTCCTCACTATTTCTGGCATTCCTTAAAAATGCTGCATGAGACAAATTTCCCCTGTAGAGATTACAAAAACTTCAGTCCATTGACATCTATAGATATTTGCAACACCATAAACAGATAGAAAGCCAAAAGTACGATATTGTACCACCAGATAATCTTCCTAAAGAAGATACTGAACAGAGGAACTTTTTTCCAGTCCATTAATATATAAGAATATAAAGCAGGAAATCCTAGAATCATTATCAATAATTCAAGGACTTATGGTCACAAGAGAATTAGATGCATGATATTTGCTAATATTGGCAACCCTAAAGGCCAGTGGCCTAAGTTGGACATACAAGTAGGCAAAGGAAGTACCTCTCAACCATTAAAATATAATCTGAACCAGGCTTTCTAGCACGACCTCTAGACTGAATATATGCCAAAACTGTTTTTGCAAGGTCGAAGCGGATCACAACATTGCATTGTCGAATATCTAGTCCTTCTTCAGCAACACTAGTAGCAACTAATAGTGTCACCTGAAAGATGTACGGGGCCAACAATTATGAGAAATTCAATAAAAAAATCCACGTTTTCCTATGGACGAGTGATCCATAATTGTACATACACGACCGTCCCGGAATTTGGATATAGTGTCCTGCATTTGACATGTCCGCATATCTTGACTATTGTTGTGACCAATCAAGCTTGCACTTTTCACAAAACTTAGAGACGGAAGCTCTGCAAAGACCTGCACAATGACCATGATAACACATTGAAATAAGAGGATTAGAAGGTACTAAATCAATGAAAAGTATTCAGTGAAATAATCCACCTTAGGAAGAACCAAGGCAGACACAACTCTTTCGACAAAGATTATGGCACGAAAATCTTCCGTATGTTGATACTTGAGTAGGATTTTAACGAGTGATTGCACCTTTGGTGTCACTTTTCCATCAGCCACAGCAGCTCCTATTATCTCATCTACATGCTCCCCACCAGAGACAACTATTTGGTACACAAAAAAAAAAAAAGAAACAAAAGCAAAAATTGGAAACATCAAACAGTTACCATCAAGTTCTGATACGAGAGGATAAGGTAGTGATGCATATGCTATGTACGTAAGGGCCAAACTTAAGTATGCAGGGGGTATGTAAGTGATGATTTGAGTGAGAGGTGAGCCCATTGTTTTGTAATTCAGTTAGTATGCAGATAAAAGGGAACTGGAAAGAGTGAATTGAGAGGAAATAGCTTGGTAGTTTAGAAGAGAGTCAAACCTCTCTAAAATTTAATAATTTTGTATCTTTTTCCATTACTACTCTTTAATTCCTATATAACTAGTTAATATCTAATATAGCATTTACATGTGTCTCTTCCACAAGTTTCTTCTTTAATGTAAACCAATTATTCATATCTTGGATTTCATCAAATTCTTGAATCATTCTCTGAAACGTCCACAAGGGTTATTTATAGCAATTTGAATTATCCCATGTGTTTCTTCGAACCATTTCTTTTCTTGAATCATGTGTTTCTTCTTTCTTTTTAGAATTATCCCAAATCTATTAGTCGAGCAAAAGGAGGGAGAGGGATTCGAACCCACAATAGTTCTTTGTTTCAAACTATACCAGTTTTCAGGACCAAAGCTATCAACCACTCAGCAATCTCTCCAAAAGATAATTTATATTTCATCTCATCGAATGGAAGATTGACATATAAGTTGATATCATTTTGTCTATACTAAAGAAAAATATCATGCATTAATCTATATACAGAGTTCTATCGAACTGATATAAGACCCTTCTAAGCGTGCCAAAAGAAGAAAAAAATGGATAACCAAAGTAGGGTTTGTTAGAGCACAAAGGGGTAATGGTGGCAGATGTAACAGATCCTAAAGCATTAGTGGAGAGCATTACTAGGAAGGTGTTAGCGTGCTACAAGTGGGAGAGTAGTATAAAGCCAAGTAGAACTTGGATGGAGTTCAAACTCGTATTCTTGGTCTAATTTCAATATTAGCAAGAAATTGGCATAAAAGACGTTTAACTGGTTCTGAAGATTTCAAGGTCAAAATCCTGTTTTGAACCGTGCTTACCAGATTGTTTTGGAAGGCCAAAATCCTAAAGCAGGAGAGTTCTCAAGTGGATCCTCATTCAAACAAGTTGAGCACGTGTGATAGACTTAAAAGAACAATGCCTAATTGTAGGTTATCTCCTACTTGCTGCATCTTTTGTTCTTGTGCCCTTTTTTCACACCTGTTAGTCTAATCTCTTCAAAGCTTTTGGTTTCGGTTGGTTTTTCTTGAATAATACTTGATGCTACGGTCATCCCAATTTTACACGGACACCTATACCATGGTCAGGCTAGAACAATTTGGTTCAACACTGTGTTTGCAGTCATTTGGAGATCATGGTTTGAAAGAAATCAAAACAAAACCAAGCCATTTTTCATAAGATTTTTTTATCTAAAATACCATAACTAGAAATGTTTAAGATTTCGAGGCAATTGGCAAAGCAGTTCACAACCTTTAAGGTTGGCAATGGGCCAATGGCAAGCGATTCTATTTTTGGAATGCAAAGTGATTCTTTCTTCAAGAAGAGATTTCCCATTCTATCCACCATTGTATTGGATCCTATTGGTTCTATCTTTTTTCTTATCAAGTTGCAGTCCGTGGGTCTTGCAAGATATTTTCCAGAAGAAATCTAAGGAGGTGGAATTTTCAATTTGAGGTTTTCCGAAGACAAGTTCTTATCTTGCAGGGAACGTTTTGTTTTGACTCAGCTTCAGTCTTCTCATCGGTGTTCTTTGTTTAATAATTATGTTATTAACAATATTTGTCTTGATTGGGTTGATTTCATATTTCCTTATTAGTTTTTTATTTCTACTTTCTTCCAATGGGAGATTGTATTTTGAACAATTTGTGTTTCTTTTCACCAACCAATGAAAAGTTTGTTTCATGTAAAAAAATATTAATAATTAGCAACATCTAATATCAACATCCATTCAAGAGACAAACAACCAAATAACCATACCTAAAAGGTACAAATAACAAACAGTATATTAATATTTACATAAACAATACAAATATATTATAAAAAATGTATAACTTAAACTTGATTATAATCTAAATACTACCCTTTACCTTAAGTTTTCAACAAAAATATGTATTTCAAGCTAATTTTCATTGAAATAACTCACTCACAAGATAATAATTATTTTAAAAAATTATCTTAAGTTAGAAGATAATTAATAAAGAGATGATGTCAAAGGATTTTGTAATTATTCATTAGGTTTTATCATTTTGGATTAAAACCCGTTTTTATCTATAGTTCCTTGTTTGGCTTTTTTTCTAGGATGTCTTTTCAAATGCCTCTTTGTTTTCTCTTTTCTATTCTTTCATTTCTCTCCATGAAAACTTCCTTTCCATAAACATAGAAGGTTAAATTACAAGTTTATCCCCTACACTTTCAGAGTTGTGTCAATTTGGTCCCTAAACTTTAAAGTGTCTAATAGATCTCTTAACTTTCAATTTTGTGTCTAATAGGTTCCTAAACTTTCAATTTTGTGTCTAATAGATCCTTGACATATTCGAAATTTTTAAAAATTAACTCATCTATGATATGTAAAATTGAATTTTATGTCTATTCGAACCCTAAACTTCCTATTTTGTATCTGGTAGACCCATGAATTTTAAAAAATGATGAATAGGTCAAAGACTAGACATAAAATTGAAAGTTGAGGGGCCTATTGGACACAAAGTGAAAATTTAAGGACCAATAGGATAAAAAATTGAAAGTTCAAGGACCTAATTGACACTTTTAAAGTTCAAGGACCAAATTGACACAACCTTGAAAGTTAAGGAACTAAACTTGTAATTTAACCAAAATAAAATAAAGAAATAAAAGTATATCAACACAATAGGCATAAGGTCATGTCCCCTAAGTGATTGTTTGCAACCCCATTACCCATTCCAGAGCTGTTTTGTTAAATTAGTGGCATTTAATTAGCAATCCCATGAAACAGAATTGGAAAAGCATTATGAACTACTAAAATCCACGGAGTACTCTGCCAAGATCTGTTTCTGGAGAGTAGTTTCCATTTATTACTACTTTCTTTTCTTCTTTTTCCTCTTTTATCTTTTTTTCATTTTTTATGGAGCCTTGGGAGGAGATAAAGAGAAGCAATTTTTATTCTTTTTTCAGTGATCACGCCAACTTGCAAAGTTGCCGGCTAAGAGCGCATGACTTAGTTAACATGCAGAGTCCATCAAAATCAGCAAAAAGTAGTTCTATCATACACACCATGGCTATCAAGAAGTTCTCCCTCCTCAATCTCGTCATGATCCGATCTATTATTGGTGGCATCTTCCTCTAAATTTGAAGCTTTGACATCTTTGTCAGAAACAGCTCCTTCTGATAGCTGGCATTGTAAAAGAGCAACAACTTTGTTCAAATAAGATTCCTGAAACTTGACGTCAAGTTGATAGTTAGCCCTCTCATCATTCTGTAAAGCTGTCAAAAAAGACTGAGCAACCTGCCACAATGATAGATGAGATTATTCTTTGAACGAGTTAAGACTACGTCTTATAAGACAAACTTATACATCCAAACCTTGTAAGCACACCACTGACCCAGCTCCCCAAGCGCATAATTGATCGCTCTCAATTTTTGTATTAGATTAGCTGCACCATCACTTTCAGTTCTCTCAGAAACACCATAAACTTGGCGCAGCTCTTCCCTAGCACCAGCATCCCTAGCTCCCATTAGTTGCCATTTACTTCTCCTAGAACTCAATTTTGCAGCTTCCTCGACTTCCACCTCCATTTGCTTTATCTGTTCATGAAGGGACCACAAAGTGGCAGCTTTGTCATACTCCACCACAACTTCTGATGGCATTGGAACATGTTTTTCCAACTCCTTGCGGTCTTTTATGGTGCAGACTGTGGAGTCTAATTTACTTTCAAGGTTACGGATCTTAATTGCACAATCTATTTGGTTAGAAACACCTGTGTATGGCATATTCAAAGCAATAATTATAACAATAATTTTAAGTAATTACCAACTCCTCAAAAAAGTATAATACTTCGACATGTAAACTAAAGTTGGAAGAAGAAGCCCACAGTCACACACCCTTTAAATTAACAGGCGAAGCAGTCATTCCAAATACAGATGGTCTCTTCTCCTTTGGTGTGGTATGATAAAACTCAGACATAACTAGAGAATAGGGATGCTTCTTAACAGCATGATGGCATTCATCCAAGATCAGCAGATTGATTGCTTCCATTTTTATTATGCTATGCCTCAAAATGTTCAACAATATCTGTGCCGTCATAACCAGAACCTGCATTTGAAGTAAAGTTACATTGCATGAGCACCACGTTCATTAGAGGACCAAAACAAGAGTAATCAAATAGAATTGCATGCATCTCACGCATTTTAAAGCAACAGACTCCAAAGTTTTAATTATTGACATGTTTTTGATAATCAAAAAATATGTTTTAGCAAAACTCTTTAAGCTACATCACAAACAAGAAACAGAGTATGTTTATACAAGGATTGACAGGTGATAAAAGCAACACAGATAAACCCTCACGTCCAAGAAAGATAAGGCACCACCATAACGAGAAACACCGCTTTCATTGAGAAAGATAAAAGGAAACAAAAGAACAAAAAGGGCAACAACAAAAAAAAACAGCCCGAGAAAGGGAGCCACAAAGACTGTGAAGAAAGGACTCCCACCCAAAAGAATAAGACCTAGCAAATAGTTACCAAACTCTTTAACAACCGAAGTCCAAAGAGACACATTAAACCTCACTAGGGACAAACCTCCTCACTAGATCTCAACACTTCCTAAAAATCTTGTTATTTTTTTTACCAAATATGAAATCGATCAATTCATAAGCTAAAAAATATCCTTAAATAAGGTTCTGAAGCTTCTAGTACCTCTACATGATAGCACAAAAGAGGATTCAGCACAAAGGGGTTAACAACAAGGAATTGTATACAAGATTGACAAGCAACAGCTACAACTTTAATTGTTAATTAAACCGAAATCAACTACCCCTTCCATCTCCTCTTCATGATGAAGTCTTCGTGTCAAGAAGATCAAGAAGAGTCTGGTGCAAGGAATTGTTGCATTCGTGACTCATAGAAGAGTTTCCTAACTTATCACCATTTCTGGCACTTTGTTGCATTCATGACTCATAGAAGAGTCTCACAATCGAGAAGATCAAGGAAGGTTCAGCCATAGCACCATTATCGTAGTCCCCACAGGCTAGCCTCTTGGACACAGGTGGAATGAGAGTTATCCCAAGCTCATCAATTGCAATGAGATGTCGTTTGGTGAAAGGGTTGGTCCACATAAAGGTATTCATGGCTGGTGCAACGAATTGTTTTAGTCCCATGCTCGCACACAATACAAGTCAATAGATTTTTTTTTTTTATAAAGAACCAACCTTTCATTGAGAAAAAATGAAAGAATACAAGGGCATACAAAAAAAAAAAAAAAACCAAGCCCCAAAAGGAAATCCCCTTAGATAAAGGGACGCCAATCTAACAAAATAAGACCTAAAGAATAATTACAAAACAAACGCGTCACCGACGCCCATAACGAGACAGAATATTTAATAAGGTCCCAAACATCCTGCGCATTCCTCTCCTTCCCTCTAAATATTCTGTTATTTCTCTCCCCCCACAAACCCCAAATGATAGCACAAATCCCAGCTTGCCATAAGAAGTTTCCCTCGTCTCAAAAAGGAGGATGGGGAAGGAACTCATCGATCATCTCCCTGCAATACCTACGTCTAGCGAACTGAAGCCCAAAAATCTCAAAAAAAGCGTTCCAAACCAAGCGTGCAAAGTCATAGTGCCACAAAATATGATCGAGGTCTTCCTCTGCCATCCTACAGAGAGTACAACAGAACGGGCCTATCAAATTAGGCATCTTTCTCGTAAGCAGATCAAGGGTGTTTGCTCTTCCATGGAGAACCTGCCAAGTAAAAAACTGCACCTTCTTTGGAATTTTCACTTTTCAAACCAGAGAATAAACCGATTTCTCAGGAGAAGAAGGGTCTAGAAGACAATGAAAGAACGAGCGGCAAGAGAAACCCTTAGAGGGGTTAGGGTGCCACAAACGAGTATCCCTCCTATCCGGTCTAAAGGTAACCTCTTCAATCAAAGAAAGAAGAGACATAACATCGGAAGTTTCCCTTTCGGATAAAGAGCGAAAAAAACCAAAGGAAAAAGAAATGGAGCTTCCCGAAGGATTCAACACCTCGGCCACAAAATGGTTCTTCATCGAAGATAAATGATAAAGGCGAGGGTATGCAACACAAAGGGGTCTATCCCCCACCCAACGGTCTTCCCAAAAATAGGTTTCCTCCCCGTTCCCCACAGATTGATGAATGAATAAAGAAAGAGAGGGAAGCTCAACTGAAATTTCTTTCCAAGGGTTTCTGGAAGTGCCTTTGAACCCACCCGACATCCACTCAAAAGGATGACGACCATATTTGCTCACAATTATCCTATGCCACAGGGTATTGGACTCAGGGGAGAAGCACCATAACCATTTAGCCAACAGGGCTTTGTTGCGTGTTCTCAAGTTACCCACCTCTAGACCTCCTCTACTCAAAGGCTTTCCCATAGTTTCCCAACTAACCAAGTGAGCACTCCGCCCTTCATCCACCCCTTCCCACAAGAAGTCTCTCATGAGCTTTTCAATAGATTTGCAAACGGAGGCAAGAGCCCTAAATAGGGAGAAAAAATAAACAGGCAGGCCGCTCAGTACAGATTTGATAAGGGTAAGCCTCCATCCCTTGGAAAAGAAACTCCTTTTCCCGTTTGCAAGTCTCTTCCTAACCTTGCCCACCACTGGCTCCCAAAAGATAGAAGTCTTCGGATTGTGGCCCAACGGAAGACCTAAGTAAGAAGAGGGAAAGGAACCCACCTCGCAACCAACCATCGAAGCCCATCTATTGACTTTGCTCTCATCACTATTAATACCCAGAAGCTGACATTTACCCCTGTTGATTTTAAGGCCCGACATGGACTCAAAAAAGGCTAGCATATGATTCAGGACTGAAAAGGACTCATCCTTACCAGAACAAAAGAATACTGTGTCATCAGCAAGCTGAAGGTGAGATAAAGGAATACAAGTCAATAAATTGTCACATAATCCACTTGCGATCTTGCCAAGCGTGTTTGCAGACAGAGGGGCAATGACCATTTTTTTTATTAAAAATCATGCTTTCATTGAGAATAAATGAAAGAACACAAGGACATACAAAAAAAACTAGCCCAAGAAAGAGAGAGAGCCCATTAGATGAAGGGACTCCAATCCAAAATGATGAGACCTAGGGAATAATTACAAAATAAGCGCGTCACTGACGCCCAAAGAGAAACGTTATATTTAACAAGGGACCAAACCGCAACAAGATCCCTCTCCAACCCTCTAAAAGTTCTATTGTTTCTCTCACCCCAAAGCCCCCAAATAATAGCAACAAATCCCAGCTTGCCACAAAAACTTTCCCTGCTCCCTAAAAGGAGGATAGGGAAGGAACTCCTCGATCATCTCTCTAAGGCCTCTGTGTCTGGCAAACTGCAACCCAAACGAGGCAAAGAACTCATCCCACACCGCCCTAGCAAAAGCACAGCTCCACAAAAAGAGGGGCAATGACCATGATATCAGCCCATTGGCGAAGCTTAATACGAAGAACACTATCTCCATTTTTGTTCCAACCAGTCCACTCATCTTCATCGATGTAGAGTATGGCATCCTTAGGAAGAGATGCTCGATCAATGAAGTCCAAAGAAGCCCTCGAAGCCACTGCTCTAACGTCTGCCCATTCAGAGAAAGAATGGTAGAGATTCCCAAACTTAATTGAAGCTACACTTCCACTAGCAGAAAGCAAAATCCTAGGTTTCCTTGGAGAATTATTGACTAGCAAGGCATCACCTCTCATGAAACAAACTCCCAAAACGGGCTCAAGTTGAAGCGTTCTAAGCGCAACTATCTAACCTTAAAACTTGCCCCTCTGAGGTTCCAATGAAACTCCTCCCAAGGTTGGAACATTGGCTTGATACAAATGCCACAAAGGACTGCAAAACAAGTAGCCCTCCACAAACATTGCACAGCGTAAGGGTGGAAACAGAAGGACCTCATGAAAGAAGGAAGCACAATCTCTACTACGAGTGAGAGAAACCCAAAACTGCTTCAAATCACGATCCCATAGCAAAGAACCAAATTGGCATCTCTGAAGCATATGATCAAAATCATCAATCGTGCACCTATAGAGGATGAAACAATGTGGTCCCACCAAAAAAGACAAATCTCTTTGAACACAGTCCATCATGTTATACTTCCCAAGTAAAACTTGCCACACAAAAAATTTGACCTTCTTGAGAGTTTTCACCTCCCAAAAGAATGAAAAACGATTTACAAGAAACCTCCCTTGGGCACATTGGGAACCAAAAAAAAAAAAATTTTGGAGACTAGGATTTTCATTTTTGGGGGCCCAAAAATGAAAATCCCTCCCTGAAATAATCGAGACATCCCCCAACAAAATTAAAGACACAATGTCAAAAGTTTCCCTATTAGTCAAAGGTCGAATAGACCCCAAACGAGGCAAAGAGCACAAAATCCCAAAGGCAAGATAGAGGTCACCTAAGATTGAGGCATGGAAGTCATACTTACTCACAAAAACCTTAAATTGGGCCTCATTACAAAGTCTAAGATTACCAATCCCCAAACCTCCATGTTCCATTACACAAGCTCTCGGTTCCTTAATGCAAGCTCCCCACCTTAACACCTTCCCACAGAAAATCCCTTCAAACTTTTCCAACTTGAAGTTGACCGAATAAAGGACTCTAAAAGTGGAGATGAAGTAGATCAAAATCCCACCCAGAATAGATAGGATGAGACTTAACCAAACTCATTTAGAGAAGAAAGATTCCTTCCAAGAGGAGAGACGTTTTTGGATCTTCTCCACAACATTATTCTAAAACGTCAGACTCCTAGGGTTATGTCCTAGAGTGTGACCAAGATAAGAGGAAGGAAAACTACCCACCTCACACCCCACTAGTGAAGCCCAACAAGATAGCTTAGCGGAATCACAATTCATACCAATAACCAAATAGTCCCCCAATTATTCTTAAGACCTTAGCACAGACACGGACACGACGACACGTCAATTTCTAAAAAACTAGGATACGGACACGTTGAGGATACGTTGTTTTTTTTATTTTTTTCAGTATACATATAAATTTAAGGAGGTTAGGTTTTTTAAAAAAAAAAAAAACAGAAAATATATTTTCAGTTTCAGTTTCTGGCGACAATGGTGACAAGCGGCGAGGCGATGGATGGAGATTAAGGAAAATGCTGAAGAGAAGAAAGAAATGTTGAAGTTGAAGGTTGGCTGGTGGCTGCATTTTTTGGATGAATGTAGGGTTTTGTTCATTTTTCTTTTCTTTTTTTTTTTAATTAAACATTAAACATTAGCCCACTTTGGGCTTTACATTTGGGCCCATTTCCATCCATTTTTTTCCTTCAGTCGTGTCCTTGGCGTGTCCCAGTGTGTCCAAATTTAAAATATATATATATACGGACACGCAAATTTGCGTGTCCGGACGTATCCGTGTCCAACACAGATTCTTCCCCAGTTTTCAAGTATTCGTGCTTCATAGCTTAAGACCCAACATAGTCTCGAAGAAGAACAAGAAATGATTAAGATTAACAAAGGTTTCTTCCTCCCCACACTCCAAAGGGGAAAAAAATTTGTGTCATCAGTAAACTGGAGGTGAGAAAGGTGCAATGTATCACTCTCCATCTGAAACCCCTCTATCACACCTCTCTCCACCCCACTTGAGATCATCCAACTAAACAAATCCACTACAAGCAAGAAAATAATGGGTGAAAGCGGATCACCCTGTCTAAGGCCTCTAGACGCAAAATGCTTACCCCTTGGCTTAACATTCACAAGGATGAAATAATTGTCAAATCTTATGTAAGACCATATCCAAGCTCTCCAATTGTAACCTTTCATTCCAATTTTAACTTAGAACACTCCATTTCAACTTCCTTTCGGTTGGTCAGAGAGTGAAAGGCTTCAACCGACGTTTCATCTACCTTATGAAACACTCGAATTCAACTAAAAAACCCAGTTGAATGTTCAACAGCTTCTTTAATGAAGGGTGTATGAAACAAAAGTTGGTAGAGAGAAGAGTCTTGATCCTTCAAAAGAACATTAGATGGCACGCCAACTACCCCATTGAAAGCGTTATTGACTAAAGGCTCTGATTATCAAGGCCAACTATCAACATCTCTTCATGCAAATCCTCTAATAAATTAGTTGTCATTGCCAATGAAACTTCATTAATAGGTTCAACTCCCACCAACACCTCAACATGTGCTTAGCACCAATTAAAAATTTGTCCTTCTCCAATGATAAAGAATGTGAAACATCGTCTGAAACCTTTTCCCTCACCAACTATTTTTCATTAGATTATCAACCTCCACCTACGAAGAATTAAAACCACAAAAGAAATCCAAGATTTCAAGAGACCGTTCATCTCCATCGCTCACCTGAAAATCTAAGAGATTATTCAACCAATCAAAATTAAGAATGTTCAAAATTTCAAGTCTCATAGTAGAGGAATCACCTCCTAAAAGAGAGATCTGAACAATAATATTGCCAAGAACCAAATCAAACACCACCACTTACATAGGGATAAAACCACATTTCTAATAGAACCTCCACATTTCTTTCCAATAAACTCAAATTTTTCCTTTTTCTACATAGATAAAGGTAAGTTTCTGGTTTTAATCCAGCCACCAAAACAATCTATCATCTCCACCCTTCCATGTTTACAAGCACACCATTTTTTGAACAAAATATGAAAACATCCCACCTTTCTCCACCTCTCAAAATCTTCTAACAGTCGAAGCCTAATTTGAGCAAAGCTTTTTCGGTTGCAAAAGGATTAATTAAACAAGACCCCCAAAAAAAAAATTTGATAAGAAACATCAAGAGAGATATGTATTAATCACAAAAAAAAGGCGAAGACAACATAGGGGCCGGGGTGGAGAATACCCCTCCCAGAAACTATCTCAAAAGGGCTTGTCAATTGTTAATAATCATGAGCAAGCTGTAATTACAAAAGAATTTTTTGTATAAAGTAATCCACCAAGAAGCCATATTTTGTAGAGTGCTACAAAAAAAATTAATATCCATAGACTTATCTTCGAAGGTTCTGGCGTTTCTCTCCTTCCTTCCATAAGAGCCACACGGTTGCCCTGAAAGCACAACTAGCTACCACTTTCACCTTGTTCTTCAAATTCCAGGCATTAAGGCCTCACTCAACCAATCCTTTCTATGGGTAGCAAAAAGATATACCAAGTAACCCAACTACAAAATTCCACACCTTTTGAGCAAATTCACAGTGCAGGAAAATATGGTCAATATTCTCATCAGCTCTGAGGCAAAGTCTGCACGCCAAGGGGGAAATAGCCCAATCCAAAAAATTTTATTCTTAAGAGTCTTAGATATTTCTCTCTCACCACCAAAAGAGTAAGAATTTCAAAAAAAAAAAAAAAAAAAAATCCAAATTTGCCATGCCACCTACTTTTGTTTTTTAAATCCAAAAAAACAAAAATTGAAGGAACTTCAACACCAATAAAACTTGGATGAGGTAAAGAGTCCTGCTTAGATAAAGGAGCCCCCAAATCCTTTCCTACAGAAGAAGCTTCAAAAATTCTTACCTTGGCGTAAATGAAAAAATTCATTGAGCATTTCCCAAAAGACCTTCCACCCTCTTTCTGAATCCAAGCCAGAACCAAAATGGAATTTTTCACACCACCACCATAGCATAAAGAAATCTCAATGAACCAAGCAAAGTGATTTGAACTTTTAAGGATAGCAAAACTAATGTAATAGGATTAGGGTAAATTAGGGTATCTTGATTAAATCCTTGATTAATGAGGATTAGGATTAGTTTCCTAGTCTAATTAGGACTAGGATTAGGATTAGTTTGTTTTCTAATTCTCTACATAAATAGAGAACTGCCCTATTATATTCATAACTTTTGATTCATAATAAAGATTTGATTCATTCTTGGGGAGAATTCTCCTTTTATCCTCTTAGGCTAAACCAAATTGGTATCAAAGCAATCGTCTGGGCCAACGTTGGCTATCGCCAGTGGAAGACCGAGAAACTCTTGTTGATGTTGATCGCAAGAGGGAGCTTTATGAGTTTTGCTCATTGTTCAACAACCCACATTTATTTATAGGGGCACCTTTCAGAGTATTCTCTTCTCAAAAAACAAGGAAGAAACTTCAATAATGGAATTTTATAGCATAAGAGGGGAGTTCAAAGTTAGAAAATCCACTTTTGGATTTGGAACGCGACCTATGGAGGTAGAAAATTATTCAAGAACACACCTAAATTCCTACATCAATCGTGAAGCCTTAGAGGAAATCAAGAAAGGGATGGTCAAAGTCCAACGACTTTTTTGACAAAATGTCTAATACTTTGGATCAATTAGTAAAAAAGTTCAATACGAGAGACGAAGACCAATTGAGCAAAGGTGAAGGCAAGTCATTTAGGAAAGAAGACACATTCGAAGAGAAAAGTTGTGTGATTCTTTTCGACCCATTACAAGTGCAACCCGAATTGAATATTTTCAGAACCCTTAGCAAAGTCGTACATGATGAAGAGGAAGAAGGCGCAAGTGACATTAATGAAGAAGATGGTGTGAGCAAACAAGGTGGAAGCCACAACCAAGTGTTCTACAATGTCATGTGTGAAGAGAAAGAAAATGTGTTAGATTTGATGCTTGGACGACTCAATCGAGTACTTGTCAAGCGAGTTTTGTCCTTTGTGCCCCACGACCCACAAATCTTGACCTGAGACGATATGAACCCTTCTTTGAGGAGTTCGACCCGCGAGTTGTGCCTTCAATTCCATAATTTGCACGACTCGATTCAGCTCAAAACACAATTATTTTTGTTACAAAATTTAACCCAGACCACATCTGAAGGATTTGACCAAGATACCCTAATTTACCCAAAGCCCACATTTGAAGGTTAAATCGGTTACATTAAAGCTTCGATCGAGCGCATCAGCTTGGTGGGATCAACTCCAAATAAACAAAAGAAGATATCTCACAGAACTAGCAAGGGATCAAGAATCAAGAAACTTCCTCAAGAAAGGGACAAAATCAATATACTAAACCACAATAGCTACTACCTTTGTATAAATGCTTTCATTGTGGCCAAACTGGACACTTATCAAATGAATGTCTACAACGAAAGGTAGTAGCTATTGCGGAAGACAAAGAAAATCTGGATGAAGAAATTGAGGACTTAGATGAAGATGTGTCCTACGTGGAACCTAATGAGAGAGAACAACTATCTTGTGTATTACAAAGAGTGCTACTGACTCCAAAAACAGAAACTCATCCTCAAAGGCATTCTTTATTTCGAATGTGTTGCACAATCAATGGAAAGGTATGTAATTTGAATGTTTGATCATAGACAACGACAGCAGTGAAAACATTGTCTCTCAGAAACTCGTTTCAGCCCTCAATCTTAAAGTAAATCCGCTGGATTAAAAGGGGAGGTGAAGCACAGGCACAGTACCCCTATCTATTGGAAATTACTATAAAGATGGATGTTTGCCATCTTTATAATAATTTGTGATGTACTAAACATGGATGTTTGCCATGTTTTATTAGTGGTGTAGCCGATTACTAGGTGATAATTAGAATGAGAGAATGATGATTTATTAATGAAGTTCCAGCCTTTAAATAGGCAAAGGAACTAACTAAAAGTGGTTACAAGGCACATGCTACTCACATGCCATACTAAAGAGATAACTAGCTAATAGGCATATAATCGGCTACATCAGATTTCCTCGCCCAACAAAAATAACTCAACCTCGAGTTGGGTAATAAACGGCCAAAAAGATGCAACATTTCTTCCTGAGAAACAAACTTCTGCCTTTTAGAACTCCCAATTCGTCCATCTAGCCTATACCAATCTTTACCCTACTTCCAAAGTTTCCCACTCTTTTCAATGTCTGGGTTATATCAGCCTTGGTGTTCTTAATAACGTGGGCCTCATCACATACAAGAATATCGTACAAGGTATGGTAATTTCTTTAGCCATGTGCCGGTCCTTGACATGTCTACCAAGTGAAGAATTTCCCAAAGCACTATAGCCAATTAAAAAGACACCACCCGTAGCTCTCCATTTAGCAAGCAACTCCGTCCTTCTCTCCGTTGTTACGTCTTCCAACATGAAAACATGAAGGGGCTGTAATTCTGAAGGCTTCCACTTGAAGAATTCTTGCTGCCAATTATATAATGGATTGATGTGGAAGTCTTGGATGCATTATTCGCTGTTCTTGATACTTTCTTGGAGCTAAATCTGTTTCTTGAACTATTCTTTGCTCCATTGTTTGTCTTTCTTGCCGCTGTCCCATCCTTTCTTCCAATTCCCAAGATGTTTTATCTTGTTCTTGATAAGTTCTCTCCATGGTAGATTGCCCCCATTAGGTTACAGCTTGGTTCCCACTTGTTTTCCATCTTTCCAAGGTCCTTGTTTCTCGAGGAGTTCGTCCCGTCTTGTTGTCTTCTATACAAGGGATTATTGTTGAATTCTTGGAGCATTGGTCGGCGTTCTTGATGGATTCTTGGAGGAAAATCTACTTCTTGGACCATTCTTGGAGGAAAATCTACTTCTTGGACCATTCTTGGAGGCAAATCTACTTCTTGGACCATTCTTTGTTCCATTCCTAGCTTTTCTTGCCACTGTCTTGTTTTGAAATCAGCTCCTAGCTTTTCTTGTTTTGAATTCAGCTTCTTTGTTCCATTCCTAGTTTGCATCATCGGGTTTGTTGATTGTTGATCCGATTTAATTCCCAACTTCTCGCAGATTATTTCTAAGGTTTTCTTGATCTCACGCACGTCGTTTTCAACTGACAGCAAGCGTGCAGTTGATTCTTGTGGTGAGAGGACGGTGGTAGTTTCCATCTCTTTTTCAACCAATGATGAATCTCCACTCACGTTAGTTGAGATTTTCTTGGTCGTCATGATGGAAGCGCCCAAAATTCGTGCGCTCTAATACCAAATATGGTGTAGCCGATTACTAGGTGATAATTAGAATGAGAGAATGATGATTTATTAATGAAGTTCCAGCCTTTAAATAGGCAAAGGAACTAACTAAAAGTGGTTACAAGGCACATGCTACTCACATGCCATACTAAATAGATAACTAGCTAATAGGCATATAATCGGCTACATCAATTAGGAAGACCATGGTGGGAGAGAAAATACATACGAATTTATGTGGATGGGAAAAAGAATAGTCCTTTCACCCATAACTGAATCTGGTGACAAGAAGAAAACAAAAGACGACAGCAAGCCTGGAAAACAATTATTTACATTATTAAAACCAAAGTCTTTCTTAACAAAAGCAGATGATTTTGTTATTGCCTTAATTATCAAAGGGCAGGAGATTACAACTAATTTGGAGGCACAACAACAGCAAGAAATCACACACCTTTTGGAGGAATATTCAAAACTCTTTTAAGAACCTACTAGATTACCACCTTTACGAGAAATCCAGCACCATATTTGATCTCATACCAAGTTCAACACTTCTTAATCTACCTCACTATAAAATGAGCCCAAAAGAATATGTTGTTGTGAAGGAACAGGTTCGTGCTTTGATGAATAAAGGACATATACACCCTAGTCTTAACCCTTGCACAATGCTTGCACTTCTAACTCCGAAAAAAGATGGCTTGTGGAGAATGTGCATTGATAGTCATGTCATCAACAAAATCACGATTAAATACAGATTCTCTATACCTAGACTTTCTGATCTATTAGACCAACTTGGCAGGGCCCAAATATTCTCTAAGGGGCCGTTTGGCCCACTGTGTTGGTTATAATAGCCCCCGCTATTATAACCAACCCAGTGTTTGGGGCACCAACAAAAATAAGGGGCGGAGTTGGTTATTTTTCCCCTTCATGTTGCTACAGTAACCACTATTCAACTCACCCCAATTATTCTATCCATTCTCTACAGTAACTCTTTTCTCTCTTCTTCCATGTGACTCATTGACTTTTCTACCGACGACCGGCGGACGACTTTTCCGGCGACCACCGACAAGTTTTCCGACGACCGCCGTCGACTTTCCGACCACTTTTCCGGCAACTTTTTTTTTAAAAAAAAAAAAAAATCTTCTTCTCATTTTCATTTCGAAAAATATAAAAAACGAAAATAAAGAAAGAAAAAAGAGGTAGAAGAAAATGAAAGGAAAAAAGAGGGAAAAATTTTCGATCACCGAAAAATTTGTTGGTGGTCGCCGGAAAAATCATAAAATTTCTAGGGAGAGTTAGATACTAGGTTGTCTTTGTACATATATATAAATATGGAGTTTTATTACATAATTACTTTTGATAATGAAGTATATGAATGTTTATCTTCATCGTACCATATTTTTCATTCCAAATTATACTTATCGTATTTAAGTTTACCGTGATAATAATAATTTTAAAAAAAATACTAAAGTTTTTATTTTATGTGATTTCTATTTTTTTTTATTCTTTTGATAATAAAGGTAAAATGAGTTTTGAATAAACATTTAACATTTTTATGTTGGAAATACATAAATGAAACAAATATGGTTTTTCTATATGAAATCATAAAATGACTTATTTTGTGAAAAAACCATGACTCTAAAACAAAGAAAATCAACCTTTACTTTAGGTTATTTTTGTTTCCTTTTAAGCTAAACACATAATTTAACCCCTGTACCCAAAACTTTTATTTTTTTTACAACTAAACCTTTTTTTTATTATTAATATTTGAAGTACAAAGTTGTATGAGGAAAATAAACAAAAAAAAAAGTCAAGAAAAAAAAAACAGTCAGCTTGAAACATAGATTATTTGAATCCAGACTAAAATAATTTGCATCCCAAAACACTGCACTCCAAACACAGACTATTTTACCCCAGACTATAATAATCTGCACCCCAAACACAGACTATTTTATCCCAGACTATAATAATTTGCACCCCAAACACAGATTATTATAACCCCCAGACTATTATAATCCCCCAGCTATTATAACCCCCAGCTATTATAATCAACCCAGTGCCCCAAACAGCCCCTAAGATAGACTTAAAAGTGGATATCATCAAATACAAATTCAACCCAGGGATGAATGGAAAACTACATTCAAGACAAACCAAGGACTCTTCCAATGGCTAGTTATGCAATTTGGCTTAACTAACGCCCCCAGCACATTCATGCGCTTGATGCACCAGGTCCTTCAACCTTATTTAAATCATTTTATAGTAGTTTATTTTGATAATATATTAGTCTATAGCATAAACAGTGAGGAACATTTATATCATTTATGTCTTTTGTTTGACACTTTGAAAAAGCATGAAGTTTACATCAATCACAAGAAATGTTGTTTCATGAGAACCTCAATTCATTTTCTAGGATTTATAATTAGTAAGAATGACATTTCAATAGATCCTCTAAGAATTCAAACTATCAGAACATGACCACAACCAAAATCAGTTAAAGATATCCAATGTTTTCTAGGATTGGCTTCTTTCTATAGGAAATTTATAAAACATTTCAGTACACTGGCTGCCCCTTAACTGAATGCCTTAAAAAAGGGGAATTTAATTGGCAGGAGGAACAAACAAAAAGTTGAATACTCAAGGATAAACTTAGCTCCCCCTGTTTTAGCATTGCTGGATTTTATAAAACCATTTGAAGTAGTTGTAAACGCTTTAGGAATTGGGATTGGAGTTGTTATTTCTCAAAATGACCACCCCATAGAATATTGTAGTGAAAACTTATGTGAGTCACGTCAAAAATAGAGCACATATGAACAAGAATTATACTCTCTTATTCGTGCTCCTAAAATTTGGGAACACTACCTTTTAGGAAAAGAATTTATATTACTTACAGATCACTTTTCTTTAAAATTTCTTCAATAGAATGCATGTTAGATGGCTTTCTTTTATCCAACGCTTTGATTTCCTAATTAAGCACAAAGCAGGACACACTAATAGAGTTGCAAATGCTTTGAGCTGGAAGACTAACCTCTTAACCACTCACTAGATCCACAGCCTTCAAACACTTAACCACTCTTTATGAACATGATATTGACTTTCATAGTATTTAGAAGCAATGAAATTCACATGTTAACTGTGAGGATTATCATTTAGTTGATGGATATCCTTATAAAGGAGACCCGTTTGTGTATTCCGCACATGTCTCTTCATGAGGAATTAATTAAAGATGTTCACTGTGGGGGTTTAGGTAAGCATTTTGGAGTTGATAAAACACTTGAACTATTGACTAACAAATTCTGTTGGCCTCAACTACGTAAAGATGTAACTAATTTTGCCAAAAGGTGTTATATTTGTCAAATAGCTAAAGGTCATAGTCAAAACACTGGACTGTATACTCAGTCTACCCAAAACTTAGAGGGGGTTTGATTCTTTCCTTGTGGTAGTTAAACGCTTCAATAAAATGACTTGGTTTTTACCTTGCAAATAGACTTCCGATGATGTTTATATCGCCAACTTGTTTTTTAAAGAAGTGGTGAGATTACATGGGATCCCTAAGAGTATCGTGTCAAATCTTGATGTTAAATTTCTTAGTCATTTCTGGAAAACATTATGGAAGAAATTTGACACTAGTCTCAAATTTGGCACTACTAGTCACCCTCAAAACGATTGCCAAACGAAGGTAACTAACCGGACATTGGGAAACCTCATTCGATGTTTGGTCGGACATAAACCTAAACAATGGGATCTAGTTCTTTCTCGCTCAAGCTGAATTTGCATTCAACCACATGAAGAATCTAAGAAGCATGGATACGACACGATACGGACACGGTGACACGTCATTTTTTAAGAATCTAGGACACGAACACGGCATAGACACGTTTAATAAAATATACATTTTTAAAAATATATATCATTTTTATATAATAAGGAAATTCAAAATCAATAAGTTCATGCATTTGTATGCTTAAAAAAATGAGTTTGATGTATTTCACTCTTAAAATTTATTATTTTTGTCATTTAGTATCGTGTCTATTTAACATACTTAACAAGTGTTCGACATGGACCCATATTGACTTTGTACAACTAGTGTTTGCCACATATCAATTGTGCGAAGAAGTGTCAAATGTGTGTCCAACAAGTGTCGGAGTGTCCAAGTGTCTGACACGTGCCGAAAACGGATACGCTAGCCAAACTAAAGTGTCTGTGCTTCTTAGTGAACAATCGATCTACAGGAAGTGCTCCTTTGAAATAGTATACACCAAACTTTCTCGTTTAACAATTGATTTGGCTAAAGTTCCTTCTTCTATTGATCTTAACTAGGAGGTTGACCAAATGGTTGAAAGAATTGTGGAAATGCACAAAGAAGTGACTGATCATCTTCAGCAAATGAATGCATCCTATAAGAAACAAGTTGGCCTTCATAAACAAGATAAAGAGTTCAAACCAGGAGATTTGGACATGGTTCATCTGAAAAATATTAGTTACCTACTGGCACCTATAATAAATTGAAGGCTGGAAAAACAAGTCCAGTTGAAGTCTTACAACGTTATGGAACTAATGCTTACAAGCTTTCAACTCCCCACTGACCTTCGCATCAACCCAATATTCAACGTTGCTGATATTTTTTAGTATAATGCCCCATATTCTTTTCATTTGGCCACTTGAACTCGAGGACGAGTTTGATTTTGGGTAGGGGAAAATTGAGGTAGGTTGTGTTTTAGCTGATTGTATCATTTAAATTCTTTGTGATTACTGGGTCTTTATTATTTGAGTTATGAAGATTTATTTAGTTAGTTAGGCCAACTGGATTGGTTGTTAAATGTATCTTGGTAGTTAAGCGGATGGTTAAGGCTTAGTTACTGGGGTTACTTATTAAATACCCCCAAATTTGTATCTCCTGAGGTTAATCATCTTCTAATAAAACTCTCTCCCATTTGGTTTACACCAAAAACAACCATTTTCTACATGCATCAGCTTACTTAACTTGAAGGACAATTCCATAGTGAGGCAAAAGATTGTTCCAACCATAATAAAACATTCCAACGAAGTTTGACAATATAAGATCGACACTTTTTCCTTTCTTCCAAAAGATAATTTCCGTGAGCATAAGAAACAAAGAAGGAATTGTTGGCTATATTACAACTGTTTTCCATCTTTCTCAATGCCTAACACAAAACAAAAGCCAAAATAAACCAACCAAGGAGAAAATACTTATCTTAGAAAAAGAATATGATGAAGAAGAACCAGTTAAAGGCTGGGGAATGAAGGTTGAGAATGGGAGGAAGGAGGAGGGGAATGAAGGTTGAGAGTGGGAGGAAGGAGGAGGGGAATGAAGGTTGAGAGTGGGAGGAAGGAGGAGGGAGGGGAAAGGAGAGAGCATCCTTCTCCCTATGATCCCTTGTTTAAAAAAAGTATGCTCTTTCTGCTATATTAACATTACAATATAAGGTTCCCTCATATGGTAATCTCCCTATTGATAAATGAAATGTGGAAACCTTCTAGGCAATTGGAAATACTTGTTATTCTCCTTTTGTTGGTTGCATAGATCAACCCCATTTTTATTGTTGATGAATACATTGGTTTGATGGTCGAAATCCATGGAAATTTTCCATCAACGACTGCAATTGAACACACGCACTCTCTAGCAATTGAGGTAACCAAAAACTTTGATACCATCTCGGGACCATACCATCAAGCCTCCCCCATAAAAAAATTTTGTCCTTCCCTTGGATATACTCCTCCTCCCAGGGCTACATTCCTTTATCTAACACCTATTCTGAACCTTTTGACTAAGCCTCTTTACTACCAAACAAAAAGCCCACTAACCCAGTCCCACGACTCCCACCATAACCCTCAAAGCTACTCTACCCCAAAAACCTCCAACTGTTCCACCCTTGGTTTCATGGTCGAAATCCATGGAAGTTTTCCATTGACAACGACAATTGAACACACACTCTATAGCAATTGAGGTAACCAAAAACTTTGATGCCACCTTGGGACCATACCATCGAGCCTCTCCCATCAAAATCTTTTTGTCCTTCCCTTGATTATAATCCTTCACCCCCCCCCTCCCCCTTCCTTTATCTGACACTTATCTTAAACCTTTTGACCAAACCTCTCTAAAAAAGCCCACTAACCCAGTCCCACCCTAACCCCCAAAGGCTACTCTACCCCAAAAACCTCCACCTGTTCCACCATTGTCATTTTCCCCTCTCGATTATTCTTAACCTATCCTTTCCTTCACCCTCTTATCTTCTCCCAACATCATTTGATCCATCCCCTACTAAAAGTCATATTGTGAGGGTACCAAGCACTCTACTTCTATTTCGCCCTCTGGACCCGAATCTGAGGATTATCTTTCAGACCCTTATCCCCACCCCATTAGCCACATCAACTCCTAATGGAGAGTATTGTTATGAGGTTGATGATGAACTTGGTTTTGTTGAAAGGTTGATTAGTCAAATCGGTAATGTAGATAAGCATCCCAAGGCAAGGAAGGCTCTTTGACATTCATTTCTCCCCACAAACTTGTGTTATGCATAAGAGTAATGAAGAGTCCCTCTACAACCGATTTATACATTGTAATTTCGCTTCCATAGGTCTGAACTTTCATTTGTAAAGGGTTTGGGTTAGAAAGAATGGTGTTGGAGGCAAGGCCGGCTCCCTGCATTGTCTGGTTGGTAGATCAAGGTCAAAGCTAGTGTGTTTTGGTCAAATTCCTGTAGAGCTCTTTTGTGGTATGTTTGGGTGGAAATAAACTCTATAATTTTTCAAATAAGTACAATTCTTCTAACTATCCTTGTGACATCGTATAATTTGGCACCTCTAAATGGACACAAGTTTTTTTGTAACTACACTACTAATATGATCATTTTAGATTGAAAGGCTTTTGTTTGACCTCTTATTCTGGAGAAGGGACTCCTTGTCAATTGTCCCTTTGTCATTTAGTTTGTTTCGTTAGGCTTTTAGCCATTTGAATGATATCTTCTTCTTGTATCTTATCAAGAGAGAGAAGAAAAGAAAGAAAGAAAAAGAAAAGGATAAAGGTAGAATTACAAAGAAAATTTACCAACATAAGACTAAGAAGAGGAAAACAGCACTTTGGCTTCATTATGATGTGGTTGATTTATATTAGATCAAATGGATCAACTTAATCAACTATTTATTAAATATGATTGAATAGAGTAGCAAATAAGAAAGAAATAAGACCTACTTTTTGTGTGAAGCGTATGGTCAAAAGTAAGTACCTCATTAAAAAAAAAAGAGAGAGAGAAAGAGAAAAATATCAATCTGTACCCTGAACTTGTCAAGGTGTATCGATTCTGACCCTAAATTTTCAATTTAATTAAATTGCACCTTGAATTTTAATAAGTGTGTGACCTCTTTACCCTAAACTTGAATAAGTGTTGCAATATTTACCCTCTAACAGAATTTCATTTGAAAAATCATCAACAAAAATATCCTCAACTGCATCTAATGAATATAAAACACATATCTAGTATGAGATTAATGAAACTTTAAAGAAAAATGAAAGGATTTTGTTGAAATTTGTGAGTTTTAAAATATTTATTCAATTGTTGATCTTATGCATTAATTGGACTTAATTTTGTGTTGGTTTGATTTTGGTTGAAATTAGTGAGTTTTGAAAGATTTTTACTTTTTGTTAACATCAGTGAGTGATTATAATATAGCAGAAGTTAAACATTTGTGTAAGAATTGCAAGAACTTTTTAAGTTTAAGGTTCAATTTATTGAAATTGAAAGTTATGGGTGAAAATTGATACAACTTGCCAACTTCAGGGGTAAAAATTAGTTTTTTTAACTAAAATAAAGACAGACTGATGAATAATATGCTTCCAAATAGGAGCTCTTACCTGTTTGGTTTCAAATTCACGCTGCCACCTTCTAGCATCCCAAAAATCTTGACCCATTTCACCACAGTAATGACCTACTTGATAGCCAGTTCTCTCACGAATAACTTCAGCTTGCTGAAATCACAGAGAATGATGATACAGTCAACACCTTACACAACGAATGCCTACTGGAGGCAACATTGCTATATTGAGCATTAGTTACTTATTTTACCTGATAGACAAGTGGAACTTTGGGAACTAAAAATACAGCAAGCATCTTCTTATTTTGAGTTTGTAAATCATTGTAAATACTTTTAATGAGAAGAACAGCAATAAGTGTCTTCCCAGCCCCAGTTTCAAGAAAAGCTATAGTATTTTTCTTCTTCGCTTGTTCAAGAACATCCAACTGATATTGACGAGCTTGTTCCTCGGGAATTTTTTCCTTAATCTCCTCGGAACTTTTCTCTGCAGTTCCCTGGAATTCCAGGTTTTTGCCATTATCAGTCATTGCTTCTCTGTTACGATCAGCTTCCCACATCCCTGAGTGAAAAACCATCTCATTTGACCCTGATTTATCCCTCTCCCAATAACCCTTTTGTTCCCGCTCCCTCAAATCCCTATCTCTTGCATCCCTCCCACTTGTACCATAATGCTCTCTTCTCCTAAAATAACCCCTATCCCTTCTATCAATCTCATCTCGCTCACGCAACCTCTTCCTAGAGTGAAACTTTTCTCTATCCCTAGATGGACACTGCCCCCTGTTTGAATAATGTCTTTCATTACTGCCATTGCTAATACGAGGTCTCTTATTGCTTCTCTCTTCATTATCACAACCCCAATCTCTCAACGGCACATTACTAGTCTCCTCATGTTTTTGAACTCCATTTCTGTTGGGGGTTTCAACAACTTGGAGCCCTTCACATCGATTTGGTTGCTTGAACCCATTATCAGATTCATAACGCTCGCAGATATGGCTAGCATTATCAAAATTATCCTTGCTCGGCCCATTACATTGAAGAACTTCAATCTGTACGCCATTGGACTGCACAGTTGAGCTATCAACCAGCATATCACGAACCCCAGATGCCTCGTTCTCGATATAAAAGCTTTCCCCCACGGTGCAATCACGATCACCATTGCAAGTCACCGGAGAGAGGCTTCCGCCGTTCTTGATACTGTCGAGAATGTGATCAATTCCACCAAAAAAATCGTTGGCAAGGTTCTGTTGATCGGAAGTATGTTCGACTGAGGATCCGGGGGCAATAGACGCGTGAAAATCCACGAAATCATTGATGAGGTCGCAGGAGATGTCCTCACAGGCATCTAGCCAGAAAGAAGAAACCCCCAGTGAACATGTTGGCTCGGGGCTAAAACTTCCCGGAACCCTAGTCCCATCCTCCATAGCAGACTAGTATAACAGATAAATTAAAACCGAACAAGAACTAAGAAATTTCAATTTCTAGAACTTGAATCAAAAAAGTAAAAGGCATATAAAGAAAATCGAATTGAAGATAAAATCTCTGCTAAAAGATAGAAAACTGAATAAAGATAGAAAAGCTCTCGGCAGTGAATGGTTGAGGCAGAGAGAGCGGAAGCTGGGGAGTGAAGAAATGGAGAGAGAGACGCAGAGAGAGCGAGAGAGAGAGAAAGAATAAGTTGCAGAACGTTAGGAGAGTGATAGACCGTACAAAGCACGCAAAAAGTAAGGATTTTGGGGTTGAAAGTGGGGTAGAGAAACCCTAAAAACCCATAAACTTTGAGCGTGATTCTTTGAGATTCCACGGGCTATCAAACGCCTTATTCTGCCTCTGTTAAATACTTGTTTGAATTCGACCCCACGCACTTTCATCGTCCCCTCTCTCTCTCATGTCTCTGTCCCTCAGGTCTTGCTTCTGCAACTTCCCTTGCTTCCTTACTTTCTCGAGCTCCTGCTGCAATACCCCAAAATAAGCTCCCAAAGCACGCAGACACAGAGAGCCTGTCGCAGTTTTTCTTTTTTCTACTACGAGAAATACAAATTTTGCAATTTAAATTATCTGATCCAATTATTCATTTAATATTATTTATTTTTCTCTTTTTAGGAGTTCAATCACCATACGGAAAATCCTTTTCATGTCGTCTCACACCCTTTCTCATCATATTGGTATTGGGAGAGGACGAAATAGAGGAGGCGAGAGAGAGATTTGAGACGTGGGTAGTAATATTATTATTATTGCGATATGGAGGTGGTGGAATGCCAAACTGCAAAGGAATATGTAAAAATAAAGCAACCAAGGTGTTGAAAAGAAGGTTTGGCGTTTGCTTTCTCTACGAGCCAAGCCGACCATGGCGGCAAATTGGGAATAACTCGATGTGTCTACTCCAGCATACTTACCCAATTTTAATAACTCATCTTTCATCTTCCACTCCACGCCATCGATACTATACTTAATACTACTACGTCTTATCCCTTTGAGCTAGTCTAGTAATGCTGATCAGTATGCCTGCAGCACGGGTTGACAAAAAAGTTCAAACAAGGAACATATGCCATTCCATTGCCCACCTGAAAAATGGGCATCTCTTTCACACTCCAAACCCCCATCATGCTTCCTCCATATAGATTCTATCCTGAAAACGCAACCATCCATCTAAAAGGTTCTTCTTTCAAAGTCAGATGTTGTAGAAAATAACAAACAAGAGAGGGCATTTCATCGCGCAATCCCCTCTCTGTCTCCAACTCCAAATACAGTCTTTTTAATAAAATTATAGTTTTTTTTTTCTAAACAATACATAGGAGGGAATTCAAAACTCTAATCTCTTTGATCATGGTATATACCTTATGTTAGTTAAGCTTGTGTTGCGCAAATGAATCATTTTCAAATGTGACAACTTTTTAAAGTTTCACATGCATATTTAAATATTTTTACATCGTTCTCTTTTTATCCAAACTACATTATTTATTGTATAGTCTATCACTAATAGATGTTTGTTGTTGATAGACCATTTTTATGTCTGTTGATGTCGAAATCTGACAAGTGGGTTAGACATTGGACTTGCACGACTAGATCGGTCACACAATTCGGGTTATACATATTTCGACGGTACTATTCCCTTGTATATCGGTGTAGTGTTGTGTCTTGTCCACTCCTAGTCCTAACTTAGATTGGTTGGGAGCAAAGCACTTGATAAGATTACATTCCTTGTCACTCCGACAATCGTGGCAGTTGCAGGAGATCTTCCTCTTTGGATAATCGGGAGGTGCTCGACTCGACTGTCAGACTTTCGAAGGACAGTATTTTTCAAACAGTGAACCAGCTCTTCTCATACCTATATGCATCCCAATGCGACCCATGGGCTTTTTCTTGTTGTTCTTGCCTACAACAATGTCTATCGCTGATAAATTATTAATGTGTTCATCATTATAGATATCTATCAACAATTTACCACTTTTACGTCTATGATTGGTAAATTATTCATATGTCCATCACTATAAATATCTGTCAATAATGTATCGCTGTTATATCTATTATCGATGAATAGTTTTTATGTGGATTATAGAAATATGACAAGTAAAATAGTTTCCATTAAAAATTTCCTTATTTATGGTGCTTTGTTATAACAAGACCGTAATTGAAAAAAAAAAATCAATACATAAGAATGAGGTGACAACTTTTGAAAGTGTAAAGGCTAAGCTAAAAGAAATTAAAAAAAAAAAAAAAAACAAAAAAAAAAAACAAAAAAAAAAAAAAGCTCTCAACAAAAAAATACATTTACCCAATATTTCATTTTTTTGAAGTCACTTACCCAATAAATTTAATAAAAGACACGTACTAAAAAAAGAAAAAACAAAACTTTTTTAGAGTTCGTGGGAGTGATGTTTGATTATTTTTTTTTTTTCGAAGACCAAACTATGACATTTAGGGCTCATTTGATAACGTTTTCGTTTCTCGTTTCCCGTTTCTTGTTTCTTGTTTCTTGTTTCTTGTTTCTTGTTTTTTAAGACCTAAAAACAAAAACATGTTTGATAACTATTTATGTTTTTTGTTTCTCTAAAAAAAAAAAAAACACAGAAACATATATGTGTTTGATAATTGTTTCTCGTTTCTTGATTTTTAGTTGAAACAAATTTTGGTACATATAATATAAAAATTATATAGAACATACATTAAAATTATAGTTAGAGGTTGTCGGTGGTGGTTGGTTGGCGGAGGTCGGTGACGACCGGTAGTTTGAGGTCGACAGTGGCGATTGGTAGTCGAAGGTCGAAGGTCGCGACATGTCGGTGGCGGCTAGTTAGCGGTGGTCGGTGGCACCCGGTAGTCAGAGGTCGACAGTGGCGGTCGGTCAACAGAGGTCGGCGGCGATCGATAGTCAGAGGTCGACAGTAGTGGTTGGTCGTGGCATGTAGTCAGAGGTCGATGGAGGTCGACGACGACCGGTAGTCGCAGGTCGAAGGTGGCAGCCGGTCGACGGAGGCTGGTAATCGGAGGTCGACTGTGGCACCCGATAGTTAGAGGTCAACAGTAGCAGTCGGTCGCGATTGGTAATCGGAGGTCGACGACGATCGGTAGTTGGAGGTCGACAGTGGCGGTCGGTCGGTCAGCAGAGGTCGACAGTAGTCAAAGGTTGACGGTAGCGGTCGGTCGTGACCAGTAGTCGAAGTTTGACGATTGTGGCCGGTCGACAGAGGTGGACGACAGCTGATAGTCGGAGGTCGACAGTAGGGGTCGGCCGAGACCGGTATTCGGAGGTCGACGGAAGTCGACGACGGTCGATAGTCTGAGGTCAACGGTGGCGGTCGGTCGGTGGTGGTCGACGATAGCCGGTAGTCGAAGATCGACGGAGGCGATCGGTCGGTCGGTGACAGCCGATAGTTGGAGGTTGACCGTGGCGGCTGGTCGGCGACGACCGATAGCCGGAGATCAACAATGGTTGCCAGTCGATGGAGGTCAGCTACGGGCGTTAGTCAGTGATCGGCGGAGGTGATAAAAAATGTAAGAAATAACATAAATAATTTTAAAAAATGAGAGAGAAAGAAATAACGATTTTTTTTTTTAAGACGAGGAAATGGTTAAAAAAATAGAGGAAGAGAAGAGATTGGTGTAGGAATGGGAGGGAGAAATGGATACATGCATGAAATATTGAAAAAAAAAAAAAAGAGGAAACAGAAACAGAATTTGAGAAACAACTTTTTTGTAGTTTCTCAAATTTGGCCTCTTTTTTAGAAACGTTTCTAGAAAGTTGGAAACAAGAAACAGAGATGAGTTATCAAACAAGTCTGTTTCTTAAAAAATGAGAAATGGGAACAAGAAACGGGAAACATAAACGTTATCAAACGAGCCCTTAATGTCTTGGATTGGATATTCAATTAGTTGAGTTACCTTGTATCCTTTATCAAAGGAAAATTGCAATAGGTAGCAAAATATATATATATATATATATATATATATATATTAAGATATCTGTAAATCTAACAATCGTTTTTGAGATTTGTAAATATAACAAATAAATAAATATGAATTCCATTTTCTTGTTATTCTAGTTGTACCCTTGTTAGCGTATAGTATATCAGTAGTATATTTGATATACTTTACATTTAATGTATACGAAAATATAAAGTATATTAGTTAACTGACATACTCGTATACTTGAAATTACTCTAATCCAAAAGAAAATCTAAAAAGTCATGATTCAAGCATGATATACTAAAAATCCTACTAAAATGATACACTCATGTTTTACCTCAAATGAATATTTGTTATGTATGATATATGGTTAACATATTCAAAATACTACTAAAATGTTACACTCATGTTTTACCTCAAGTGAATACACTGACATACTTAATATACTAATAATATATCTGAAACATCTACTTGATTTGATATACTTAATTATGAGTATTGATATATAAATGATATACCTCATATGAATGTTGACATACCAATGATATACTTAATATGTTACTTTTCGTTGATTATATTTGTTATGTTTCATTTCCCTTTATTTGAATTATGTTACATTATTTACACATATTTTAAACCGAATGTCTTCCTTTTATAGCCCAAATGTTTGTCTTTTGTATATGTCATGAATGTTGATATGTCATTGACATACCACATTTGTTATATTACCTGATTATGAACATGTTGATGACAACACATTCAAAAATTGAAGACATGGTTGCAATTTTTTTTTTTTTTTTTTTTTTTTTTTTTTTTTTTTTTTTTTCTATTCTTGCAACTAGCCCTCTACTAAAGGCAAGGGAAAAAAAAAACTCAAGGAAAAAAAACAATACAAATATTGTGTATTAAATTATATATTTAACATTTTTCAAGGTAATACTAAAAAAGGAAAACACAATTCAAAAAATAAAAAAGATAAAATAAAAGAACAAAGAAAAAGGAATATTTGATGTGGAAGTGATTCGATGGGCGGACTAAAAGTGATTCGACGTCCAGGCCGCTCGAGGAGTAACATGGGCCTGCTCGAAGTCCCGCACTATCGACCAGAAGAGGTCGGACGGCAGTAAAAGGTCAAACACCAGCCAGGTGGGGTCGAGAAAGACAGGGCAATTGGGGATTTGATTCAAAATCCCAAAACTAAAATTTGGGCAAACTTTTTCGATTGTGTCGCTGTATCACTCACTCGGATTTCGTCGATGGGAAGGGAAACAAACGGGAATCGCTGTGTGCAGTGTGGATTTAGAACAAATCAACTGTTCGTTCTGTACTCACCCGGGAACATGCATCTTATGAAATGCGTACGCTTGCTTTATCAAGATTTCTCTCTCAACTGTCCATTTCTGCGCTCTTTAAATCCTTGTTTCTTTTCTTTCATGTAAAATCCTCGTGCTTCTTAATGTTAAAAGGATAACTGCAAATCCGTTGCGGACGAATACATTGAATGCGAAGTGATGGTGAATTGCCCACTCCTTTATTACTATTGTTGCTTTCTCTTGTGCGGTCTTTCCATCCATCTGTTTATGCAATTGCTTTATCTGAGGAATATACTTTTTCAAGTGGTAGATTGTTCTAATCGATTTGATACTGCACAAGCGCCAGGCTTACAGACATTTGCTCTACAACCTAATCGATAGAGATCGCTTATCTTATCAGGTACACACCCAATTACTTCATTTCTCACACACACAGGAAAATTTAATGGAAAAGTTGTCCTTTTCATTGATTACTAGTTCACCATTTCCTTTTGCTTCATGAATATTTATCAGTTTTAATTTTAGCCTCGCTTTGCGTCTCTAAAACTGCATTAAGGATTTTTTTTTTTTTTTTTTTAATTTTTAATTTTTTAAACATTGTTTGGAATCTTTTAGTTCGATTATTATTATTTTAATTATCATTATATAAATGGTTTTTCTTTTTTGGGTTTTTTTTTTCCTTCTGCTATATTTATTCCCTGCTGAATCCGTTGTCTCCTGGATGGAAACCGAATTTCATTTTCTGTGCGACAGTCCTAAGATCACTGGGGCATCATTCAAGTCCTTATGAGTTGTTTCTCCTAACAGTCGTTCCAGATACTAATACGGTCATTTCCTTCACTCTTTTGTAGGATTTAATGTGGAAGTTTGGTCTTAGTTTTCTTCTTTTGGATGCTTGTATCCAATTCCGTTGGGAAGTCCCCCCCGGGGAGTGTCCTGTCCTCCTCATACTTTACTATTGACTTCATATTTTTATCTTTTGACACACGTATAATTTCTAGATTGTGTACCTTAGCAGCAATCAATTAGACAGGTACATGCTTCTGAGACTAAGTGAGAAACAATCATCCACGAGCTTTTCATCAACAATTGGGATTTGTCAAAAGGTTTGCAATCCGTCCTGTAACCATTCTTTTTGGTTGCTTTAGATGTTTCATGATGATCACGTACATTTATGGAAGTTATCTCAAAGATCTTTGTAGACTTTGATGGATGTGTCTCTCGGAAATATTATGTTTCTTTGTGCTCTTCATATTTTGTCAAGGGTATTTCTGAGGAGCTCAGCTGGGGTCCATAGGTAAGTTGTAGGACATTTTTAAGATTGTTGCTTTAATTTTTGAGATACTCCCAGATTCTTTTTCTTCAGTATCAGTGCAACCAGCAACGGACTATGCGTCAATTTGCATGTAGGAAGCCTGACTGACTTTGATTCTAATTTGTTTGTTTCTCATTGCTTGTGCAGGTACAGGTACAAAGACTTTTTCTTTGCCATCATTATTTCAAGTTACTTCAAGATCTTTCTTGTTAGCATGATGGTACATTTACGATAATCTTAGTTATTTCTTTTTATTGTAGACATCGCAGTCTAATTATCTAAAATGTGTTGAATGAATAATCGTGTATCTTTCTGATATTCAGTGTGTTTTACTGTAGATCTGGGAATTTCCATCCACAGTGATCTTCATCATAGATTTATTTGTTTTATCGTCCAATGCAGTAGCAATAAAAGGTGAAAAAAGCTTTAATTTGGCAGCAGACAACTCTGGCTTCTTGAACGATTATTGTATTGATTAGGTAGTATTTCACCAAATTCATGAAGCTTTTTTGTGAAGCAGTGATCACAGAGTCAGCTGTGAGTAGATGCATTGGAACTTGCTTGTGTGCTTATGGAGCTAAGTTTTTGGCTACAAAGCTTTTGGAGAAATGAAGTAGGCACAGCAGTCAGCTCCTGTTATGTGAGGCCAGACCAGAATCCAACCATCAATTATGCAACTTCAAATTCAGAGGATGACTGTAGCAGGTGATCTGGATTGTGGTTTCTTACACAGCCAGATTGATGATAATTATTTTCAGAATTTGGTTCGGATATTTCAAATAGTCCATAATTTTGGGTTGATGTGGTGGCTTTGAAAGGAGGTATATTTCTTGTACAAACGTAAATGTAATTGTTACAAATTCTTACTACAACTTTATTTTTTGGTTCTTTGTTCCAATATCTGGTAGGAAATAGCCTCCCTTTTTAAAAAGGTTATAATTGATAGTGTTAGAATGGACTGGACTCACCCATATAATCAATACAAGGTCTGGGGTTGAAATTTTCAACGCCTCATGCTTTATGTTTAAGCAGAAGAGAGATAGCATCATATGTACAAGACAAGATCGATGTACTGCTTCGTGAGCTTGAAGTTCAATGCATCCTGAGTTTCCAGTCCTTGAATCTTCAGAAATAAATTGTTGGTCTTTTAGATTTCCAGAACCCGACAGGCCAGGCAGCCAGGGTTAATTTACTCATGATTTTGATTGTATTTAATCAGGAATATTCAAATAACAAGTTCGTCTATGCTTGGGCTTCGGGGCAGTTGGTACAACTTGTATGGTCCCTTTTTTCATCTTGTTCCTGGTAGGAAGCATGATTCAAACCACGATGACAGTTAAATAAAATTTTGAATTAAACTGAATAGCTGCAGCTATAGATGTCCCAGATTTATTGTAGAACCAAAAGATCGTTGCATTTAACATCACATCACGTGTTCACACTCTTCATTACGTCTGGTAGTATCAATCTAAATTGAGCATGGTACATGAACTGATAAAAACCTGAGATAGACACTAATAAACCTTAGAGCATGTATTTAAACCTTAACCATTTATCTTTATGGAGACATAAGAAGAATGCAGGCACCTTCAGCAGATACCCCAAAAAAGAAACAAGCAAACTCATAAGTTCACCTGCACTGCAACTAATGGGTGCTTATCTTCAGCGCCTGTGTCCGTGTAGCAGCAATTCTTGAGCAAACATTACGAACATTACGACGCCTAGAAATGCTTTGGCAACATAGACCACGGGGAGAGTAGATGTGTGGCGAATGCGTTTTGTAGTAAGGATATACGAAAAGCAATTTCTTGTACTCCCAGTAGATCCATAACATGACATGCCACTCTTGATTGTCTTGTTGCCCGCTTCACTTTTCAGCCCATCATTAGAATCTGTCGTTGATAACTGGGGTAAATCGATAATTTCGTTATGTTTTACATCTTTAGCCTGCAGAATTGAACATCAGAGTCAAAGACTATCCGGAAATCATTTTTGACACTTGTATTGTATTTTACAACAATAAGAGCTTCTACACAATAAATATGAGCACAATATTATCCTTTCACCTTGTCTTGGGACACTGCTTTACTTCGAATTTCCCTCTTCAATCGGTCTCTTTTTGGTTCACTTTCATAGGGTACAACTTCGCTGGACTTTGGTTGGCGTTGTGCTTTGAAAGTTCTTGGTCCAGGATCAGAGTTGTCACGGTCCATAGAAATGCCACAGGTTCGAGCTTCACCCTCACCAGAAAGGACAGATGAATTCCCTCGCAGCTCATCTTTTTCCTCTTTGTACTGAAAACGTTTTACAGTGAGGGGGCTTCTACGCGACTTCTTAATTGTTGACATATTTTGCACAGATGACCTCGTATATTCAGGAAACCAGCTTGGAGAAATGTGATTATTCTGCAAGACATGAAATATGCAGATAACTACTCAAAGAATAAGATTCACAAATACCTGGACTTTATAAGAAAACAAATGTGACAAACACAAGAGCAAAGGATGAGAACATATGTATTGCTGCAACCTTGTCATCAATTCTCCCGCTTAAAATTACCCAGCAAAACAATTCAAGTAAATATAACGATCTGAAATAATTTTTACCGGCAAGCCAAAGGCCGTATCAGTATCAGTGTCGCTGCTAAATCCACCATATTGAAGTTCAAAAACCATGCGATCCAATTCCTCTTTGTTGTAGCTATCAATGCCGTTGTTTGATGTCACCTCATCACAATTGTCATCCTCGACCAAGAATGTGTTCCACAAGAGCTCAGTGAGATTAGGTTCACTCGCAGAAGCTTCGGCCTGCAATAATTGGTTATTTACTTCACCATCATTGCCATTGGAAGGTTGAAACTCCATTAAAGCTGGTTCTGGTTCGGAACGCCGTGGGGACCTGCACATCTTTGAGGTCGCATCATCTAAGTATTCATCCAGACAAAATATCGAGTTCAAAGCCTCTGTGAGATTTTCTTCATTTTCAAAAGCTCCAGGCTGTATCGGTTGCATATATACTTCACCATCATGGGCATTGACGGATTGAAAATGTCTTGTAGAATTCCGTAGGGGCTGAAGGACGGATTGTCCATTTGCTTGGGCGTCCCCATTCATCTGGTTAAAAATTATAAACGAGCAAGAATTAAGCATAAAATTTGATGTTCAAAATGTTCATGATATGGGATGGGATACTCTTACCTCCTGGATTGGTCTCTGTGTGGCTTTGTTTTTCAGGTGAGAAGCAACGCCAATGTTATGTTCATCTCTGTCACAAGTTGAAACATCTTTCTCTTCTGCATTTTCCTTCAGTCGACAAATGACGAATGGCCACTGCATCAGAGGAAGGACAAGGTTACAACAAAATGGTCATTGTGAATATGAATAATATATGAACACAAACTCATACAGGGGTTCATTGTGAACAAAGTAGGAAAAGACACCTGGCATGAGATGTTAACATCTCGGGGAAGGTGATACTCGTGTATGACCCAGTTGGTCTTCACCGCATTGAAACCCCGGCCTCGATAGAACACTAAAATTTTTCTAGTTGCGATCACTTTGTTGGTTCCTCGAGCCTTGATTGGGCGGTCGTCACCGGTGCTTCTCCAGGAGCCAGTACCCGTCGTCCTTGTAGTTTTGGAGGTGTGGGCCCGGAAGAAAAACCACTCATAATTATCAGACTCGAAGAGGGATTGCTCTGCACAGGATAGAATCACAGTTGCAGTCTTGCAGACGATCTTCACAAATCTAAGATCAAATACATACCTGGGAGTTCCCAGGGCTCGTACTTGTAGAGATCAATCTCACGGATATATCGAACAAGAGATTCGTGGCCAAGTATCTTGTTGTTCAGGTAGTGGCTAATGAGCTCCTCCTCCGTGGGACGGAATCGAAAACCAATCGGCCATAAATGATGAGGAGGAAATGTAAAGGTAGAGGTAGAGGCCATGAATTGGGTAGCAGGAGCAGGGGCAGAAGCGAAGTAAGCGATCGAGAGTGGAATCGATTTCCATTATATACGAAGACTTGCATTGACTAGGTGGAGTGGACGACGGCGACGTTCGACTTCCTATACAAAGCTTATTTGTTTGTTTGTGGATCTGGATCCCACCACACCATTAGGCGTCATAGGGGGGGCGAGGAAATTTTGACTTCCGAGGCTCTACTGCTTCGGCACTGCCACTTGAACTCACCGACTCCATGAGAAGCCTACAACTATTCCATTTCTCTCTAGAATACTTGTTAGGATGAGAACAAGAAACGACCTCCTTGTAAAACTATGATCATCTCATTTGTCTAGTCAATATAGACTTTAGTTGCACTCTCTAATTCTCAACAATTCTCCCCCTCAACAAGTACCACCACACACTCTAATTCCACTTGTTAAGAACAATGATACCCCACAAATTTCCACAATGATATGATATTGTCCATTATGAGCACATATGCCTTTATGGTCTTACTTTTGGTTTACTCCAAAAAAATTCCAATAACTTTTCCTACAAGACCAAATTAGCCATCCTCTCTCACTCTTCTATCATGAACAACTTTCTCTCCCTACACAGCCGAAAGAGGCAAAATTATATACAAACTCTTTCATCAACCAAGATTTAGTATTAAAAAAAAAAGACGACTTAATCTCTTCATTATGGATAATAGCAAACAAGTTCTTTGGTTATATTCTATCTTCTAACTACAAATACATCTATCCAAATAAGCAATATTTGAAGTGAATGCCTATAACGAGTTGCATGATTTTTCTATAATCTTTTATTTTCTAAAATTGATATTTATGAAAGATTAGAACTCATCTTGATAGACCGTTTTATAATGAGTGAACTCATCTTAGATTATTTACCTCCTAAGTTCAACAACATGTGGGTAGATATTTCAAAAAAAAAAAAAAAAAAACATGTGGATAGAAGAATTTGAACTTTTCACCTCTTGGTTAAGGGTATATGACTTGGTTAGTTGAGTTACGTTCAGGTTGGCTACCCTCTTGTTAATGTGCCCTCATCCTTACTATTGAAGTGTTTGCCCCCTCCCCCAACCCTTGTCGACCATCTTCAACCAATTTGTCAACTAACATTACCTATTTAAGAAATGAATTAAGTTATAAGTTTGATCCATAAACTTTCAAGATCATATCTAATAGGTTTTTGAGCCTCCACATATCTTCACAATGGTATATGATGTTATCCACCTTGGAGATAAGCCCTCATGGTTTTGCTCTTAGTCCACCCAAAAGGCCTCATACCAATGAAGATAGTTATCCTACCTTATAAGCACATGATCTTCCATTATCTAGTCCATATGAGACTTTAGTTGCATTCCCAACAAAGTCCCAAAAGGCCCCACATTGGTTATTTGAGGGAAGACTCAATGGTACTTTCTATCATTGATAGAAATTTTTTTTATCACTGATAGATTCTATCAGTGATAGAAAAACTTTCTATCAGTGATAGAAGTTTCTATCATTGATATTTTCTATCACTGATAGAAAGCTTTTCTATCAGTGATAGAAACTTTTTATCACTGATAGAAAATTTTTCTACCACTGATAGAATCTATAGTGATAGAAAGACTTTCTATTATAGAAGATTTCTATCAAAATATATATATAAAAATTGACGAGGAAGAAGAAGATGCGTGCGTCAATCAGTTTTTCTATCACTGATAGATTCTATTAGTGATAGAAATCTCCTATCACTGATAGAAACTTTATTCTATTAGTGATAGAAACTTTCTATCACTGATAGAAAATGTTTCTACCACTGATATAATCTATCAGTGATAGAAACTTTATTCTATTAGTGATAGAAACTTTCTATCACCGATAGAAAATTTTTCTACCACTGATAGTGATAGAAAGACTTTCTATCATAGAAGATTTCTATCAATATATATATATATAATTGACGAGAAGATGCGCGCGCCAATGAGTTTTTCTATCACTGATAGATTCTATCAGTGATAGAAAAAGTTTCTATCAGTGATAGAAATCTTCTATTACTGATAGAAAGCTTTTCTATCAGTGATACAAACTTTATTCTATCAGTGATAGAAATTTTCTATCACTGATAGAAAATGTTTCTACCACTGATAGAATCTATCAGTGATAAAAATATCAGTGATAGAAACTTTATTCTATCAGTGATAGAACTGATAGAAAATTTTTCTACCACTAATAGAATCTATCCGGGATAGAAAGACTTCTATCAGTGATAGAAGATTTCTATCAAAAAAAAAAAAAAACTGACGAGGAAGAAGAAGATGCGCTCGCCAATCAGGGGCAGGGGCAATTTAGGAATATAAAAAATTAATTAAAAAATTTTGCCATATTTGCAAATATTTTTAAAATTTGCTATATTTGTCATTATTTACCCTCATGTTGCCACCCATTACAATTATCCTTACAAATATATATCAGATAGTCTACAAAATCCTTTAAAAACTTTAATATAGCAACCAGAACAAATCGACTGCAAAAACAGAACTACACAGAGGGAGGCCAATCTCCCACATTAACGAAGAGTGGCTTCTTCCAACATTTGCTATCAGCCATCAGAACACCATCTCTATTCTCTACACATCTTGCCGCCCCCACACGATTGATTGTCCAGGACTGGAGTCGGTCCTTATACTATGCTAAGCTCAGACAGCTCTGTTCATGCACACTAGGAAATATAGTTGCAAGTATGAGTATAATTACCAGCACAATATCCATACGGATTCTAAAAGTTATCACCAATTTCCATACAGCAGCACTTGTTTTGCAACTGTGACGAACAAAATGAAGCCTATACATGCTCTGGCAACATAGGCTGATGCTGGACTTGATTTGTGGTGAATGCATTTTATAGTCAGGATACTTGAACACTTTCCTCGACTCTCAAGAGATCCATGGCCAGTTGACTTGGATCGGTAGGCTACGCGATTCTCAACTTCACTTTGTTGGTCTTCAACAATGTCTTTATTTAATGTTGCAGATGGTCTGACAACTTTAATCAGTTTAGAAACTGCTTTTGCCTGCAAATTAAACGATGCTTGATGTAAAACATGGGAAATTAAACTCATTCAAACTGCTTTCACAAAAAAAAAAAAAAAAAAAGATTTTTTCGTATGTGAGCGTTTATGTTCTGTTCTCTCACCTTGTCAGGGGATGACACTACTTGGAGTTGAGGTTCCCTCTTCGATTGGACATTTTGTGAAGCATTTACATGGTCTACAACCTTATGGGATTTAGGTTGACGTTGAGATCTGAAAGTTATTATTTCCCTGTCAGAGTCATCACTGTCGTATGAAATGCAATTGATTTGAAGTCCATCTTCACGAGGGAGTGCAGAGGAAATATCTTTTTCCCCTCCGTACTTGAGAATCTTTGAAGTGAGTGGATTTCTGCGTGATTCTTTAATGATCGGCCTACTTTGAGTTTGTACCCTTGAACAGGTATGTTCATCTAACAAGCTGGGAGAAGCACGATCATACTGCAACACAGTGAAATACAGCTAATTTGGCTCTACAAGAAAAAGATCGACAGAAGCCTAGAATTTCTAACACAACATAAACCAGAAATGACAAAGCTTGAATTAATCTCTTCAGTCAAGAATTTCCAACGTGATATTTGTGTAAAATTGATGATTTACCATATTCTTTTACCTGCCAGCTTAAAGTTGCATCCATGACAGTGTCACCGCTGAATCCACCACCCTGATTTTGATCAACTAAGTGGAGCAATTCCTCCCAGTTGAAATCACTGATCGAACTATTCGGTGTCCCTTTATGGAAAATTGTTTTCTCAGTATCAACGTCCTCATCAGTAGGTCCATTTACGCGAGTCCCATAGCTATTGATAGCTTGGAAATCCATTGAGGTGGGTTCCGGGTCAGAAAACAAAGGGGACTGAAAATCGGGAAAATCATAATCCAAAATCTGGAAATCCGTTCGAAACAATGATTGTCCATTTCCTGGAATCTGAACATATAACTGTTAAGATTATTAAAACAAACTATGCTGCTCTAGGCAACATCCAGCAACTGATCTTTCTAAATTCTAACCTCTTGATTTTGGTTCACCGTGGCTACATTTTCGAAGCTCGAATTCACATAACCATTTGGTTCAGCTTCATTACAGATCAAAACATCATTCTCGTCCGACCTTCTCTTTAGGAGACAAATAACAAACGACCTCTGCATGAACAAGAGGACATCGCAAGGAGGAGTGTTGAACTAAACATCATCAAGAAAATAAACCAACATATACTGCAGACTGTAAAATTCTAGGATAGTTGCCGCATATTTTTCTAAGATTATAATGAATAAATCAAATCAACCTTTAGTATATATGAAGACTCAAAGTTTACTAATCAAAACCACATGACAGACAACATGAAAGAACATATGCAGAAGGCCCAAAAGAAACAAAAGTAGACTACAGAGACGTGAAAAAAAAATGTATAGTGGACGAAAGAATGAGGGCAATCACCAGGTGCGCGAAGTTGGGGTCCGAGTGAAGATGATACTCGTGTATGACCCAATTGGTCCTGATCCCAGTTGGAACCCGGCCGCTGTAGAAGACCAGAGTTTTTTTGGTACCAATCAACTTGTTGGTTCCTCGGGCCATGATTTTGCGATCCTTGCCCGTGGATTTCCAGTAGCCGGTTCCTGTGGCCCTATTGGATCGACGGCCATTGGAATACTTGAAGTCTTGGGCAGAAAAGAAGAACCACTCCTGATCACCTGTATGGTCGTTTGATAGGCCTACAAAGAGAAGGTGAGACAAAGTAGAGGCTCAAAAACCCCAAAGCTCGGACAAATGCAAATGCAAGATATGAATAAATGTGGTTGAGAAAGATGGAGAAACATACTAGGGAGTTGCCATGGTTCATACTTGCAGATATCAACTTGACGGATGTATTGAACTAGGGATTCCTTACCAAGCGTCTTGTTCTTCAGGTAGTGATCAATTAGCTCCTCATCTGTTGGATGGAACCGGAATCCAACAGGCCATAGATCCCGAGGAGGAAGCAAATTGATGCAACTGGCCATGTATTTCACGACAAGCTTTGTGGTTTATGTTTATGGGAAGAAGAAGGGAGTAGGCGAAGGCGAGTGAAGAGAAATGGGGAAGGAGGAGGCCATAAAATACAGGGGTCTCCATTGACTCTGCCAGTGAGAGTGCAGGTCTTCCACTACTTCGTGAAGAAGCTAATGACCTGAAAGCGAAGCTGAAAAGAAAAGATTTCGATTGGCCGAAGAAGCTTCAACCCTTTGTATGAGAATGTTTTAAAGAATGTATTATTCCAACCATACCATTTTTTTTTTTTTGAATACATCAACATTTGGGGGTGGGGGATTCGAACCTCTGATCTTATGGTCGAGGGTACATGCCAATTAT
This sequence comes from Luffa aegyptiaca, assembly GCA_017139565.1. Lineage (NCBI taxonomy): Eukaryota > Viridiplantae > Streptophyta > Magnoliopsida > Cucurbitales > Cucurbitaceae > Luffa > Luffa aegyptiaca. The sequence goes on along the minus strand of CM029404.1, from coordinate 46,686,903 downwards.
CGCTGAACTAAGCTGCAACCATACCATTTTCTATCTTCAAATCAGTTTATATTGATTCAATATAAATTAAATTTATATATTTTCTCAAATATATATATATATATATATAAATTAAATTTATATACAATTTTTTTACTTTAATAATTTAACATTCTATTGTTAACAATTCAATTCATGTTAATTTTATATGTTATTTTGTAAAAAAAATAAATTATTTATATTATTTTAAGATTTTTATTAAAAAAATAGAAATTAAATATTAATTCGGATCTTAACTTGAAATACTTTAACTATCATAGTGGAAAAGTAAAATAAATAAAACAATTCACTTCAAATTTCAATGGGAAATAATATGTATTGTGGTAAAAGAAACATGAAAGGATAAGGCATAATTTTTGGTAAAAATACCAATTTACTGTACTTTAGTTTTTTTTTTTTAAGTATTTATTATACTTTGGTTTTATTGGCTACAATAAATACACTATTATAGTTTGCATAAAAAATTGTGTACAAAAAAAAAGTTAAGGTATGAATTTTTTAAAAAATTGTTGTGTTGATGAATTTGAAAATCTGATTGCAGTACAGCTAGTTAGATAAGTATGCTATTAGGAAATGAGATTTCAAAACATCTATTTACGGAGTTAGATCGTTTTATAGTTGAACTCCAAAGTTTTATTAACATTACACTCATCTATACATGGACATGATCGAATTCTTCCTTGCCACTAGTTAAAACTATATCTCGACAAGACACAAGATAACTATGCTAGACACAATCTAGAGTGTCAGAAATATATCTCGCTCCTAGATAAATATAGTAATCTGAAGAGATTTACCTATGCCATAATGTTTTGTTTTGTTTTGTTTGATTTCTCTACTAAATAATATATATTTTGATAGGATAAAAACAACTTAAATTAATATAGTTGTGTGTATTTCTCAAAAAAAAAAAAAAGAAATAAATAAAATATAGCTGTGTGTATATATTTAGCAATGGACACGTAATTTTTCGAGAACCTATGGTGATTTTGAATAAATTCATTTGAAATCAGTTTTTATCAAACATTATTAATTTTATAATTTAGGAAAACCGATTTTATCACTAATCATAATTATATTGCTAGACACTTGGTTTGACCCATGTATTTTTAGTGAATTGATAATTTAGTTAGTAGAATTTACTATGCAATCGTTTAATCATCGTAGTTCAAAATTTGTAACAACTTAGCCAAGAAATTCTAATATCTAATAATTGAGTTTCTATATAGTTTAAATTTGGTAATAGTTTAATCTCCATGTGAAACCAACTATATATAACAATATTTTATACACAACGATTTAGACCCCATTTGATAACCATTTGGTTATTAGTTTTTCAAAACTATGCTTGTTTAGTCTCAATTTTCTTACTATAGTTTTCACCTTTGTTAGGAAAAAAAAATTATAGTTCTTAGCCAAATTCCAAAAACAAAAAAATGTTATTGAATACCTTTTTTTTTTTTTTTTTTTTTCTCAAAATTTGACTTAATTTTTTAAACCAAGTGAGTTATGTAGTTAATGAACTAAAGAAATGTACAGGTGAAAGGAGTGATTATATTTCCAAAAACCAAAAACAAAAAAAGAATTGGTTATCAAACGAAGCCTTAGTTAATATAATTTAGAAAGTAAAAACACATTAACTATTGAACAACCTATCAATCTACATGTCAAAAAAAAAAAAAAAAAAAACCTATCAATACACGAAAAAATTATCATTAATCCTTAATATGAATTTTGAATTTTCATAATATATATATAGACACCATAATTAGTCCGGTTTAATTTTTTTTTGTAAGTTAAGAATTTCTCCAAAATAACTAAATACTTTTACAAAACTAATTAATTATAGGGAAAAATACCTTTTTGTCCCTGAGTTTTGAGGAATATGTGTGTTTAGTCCCTAAGTTTTCAAAATATACATTTTTAGTCCTTGAGTTTTGAGAAATATGTTTAAAAGGTCCCTAAGTTTTCAAAATAAAATTTTTTAGTCCCTAAGTTTTAAAAAATGTGTTCAAAAGGTCCCTAATATTATTTTTTCAATTTTTTAAATTAATACTTTTTAATTTGTTAATTTAAAAAATCATTCAATATTAAAAAATAATACAAAAATATTCATTTAAAAAAGATGAAAAAGCAATATTAGGGACCTTTTAAACCTATTTCTCAAAACTCAGGGACTAAAAAGGTCTATTTTGAAAGCTTAGGGACCAAACTCACATATTCCTCAAAACTCATGGACTAAAAAGGTAAGGGTTCGTTTGGTTGGTGATCTGAAAACAGGAATTTAAAAACAAGGGATTCAATGAAAACATAGTTGTATTTTATGTTTTCAGATATGTGTTTGGTAGCAGATTCAGAAATTGGATCTGAATTTAAATAATGGTTCAAAATGTGTTTGATAATATATTTATAAACGATAAATTATTTGTAGTTATCAACTAAATACTAAGTTGAATATAAAATATTATTAATTAATTTATAAAAATGTTATGTATTATAAATTTATTATTATTATTATTTTACAATATCATATAATTTATAATACATTATATTATACAAATTTTAATTTCGCAAAAATAAATTGAGTTTATAACATGAAATACTATATTTATTAAAGTTTTTATCTTTTTTAAATTAATTCTGCATTTAAAATTTTGAGATTCAAAATCTGAATACAACGAAAACATAAAAAAGTTGTTTTCAGAATTTTCACTATTTGGATCACAGAATCCGAAAACAGTTTTCAGAAACACGTCTGCCAAACGCATATTCACTGAAAACATAAAACAGGATCCGGATTGCCTACCAAACTGGCCCTAATTTTCCCTTAATTATAATTAAATCGTTTAGCTTAAAATACTTGTGATTAAATTGTTTAGCTTAAAATACTTGTATCCCAAACATATATTAATTTTATCCAACAAATCAATGAATTCCATTGCCAGAAAAAAAAAAAAAAAAAAAATCCATGAATTTTAAAAAGGGTACAATATGACATAGACCTATTAAACACAAATTTGAAAGTTTAAAAACTTATTAAAGACACATGAAAATTTAAAGACCTAATACACAACTTCAAAATTTCAATAACAAAAATTGTAATTTAACAATCCTATAGTAATTTGAATAATTGCTACCTCAACATGTGTAAAATAAATATATATGTATGTACATACATACAATATAGAACCCAAACCATTCAAACCTTGAATTATAAATTTCAATCAATTGAACCTTAAATTTGAGAATGTGATGAAATTGATACCTTCCGATCCTTTTAAATCATTGTTGTTGCACAATTATAAATTTATTCTTTTGAACAAGGCAAACTGTTTGTTTTATGAGTTTCTTTTAAAAAAAGCTGAATTATAAAAAATACCTTTGAAGAATATTGTTTAAAAAATGCCCCTGAACTTTAAAAGTTTCAAATGAGTTTCTTTTAAAAAAGGCTAAATTATAAAAAATACCTTTGAACTATGAATGTTGTTTAAAAAATGCCCTTGAACTTTAAAAGTTTAAAAAATACACCTGAACTTTAAAAAATGTTTCAAAAATACCCTTGCCGTTAACTTTTGGATGGAAACAGTTAGAAATGTTTCAAAAATACCCTTGGCAAAAATACAATCAAGCTCTTGGAATAATGTGTTGAAAGAGAAGAAAAGCGAATGCATGGCGAATAGGAAAACTTCTCACTAATTTTCATGGAGGAAGAATTTACGGTGAGAGAAGGAAAAAAAAAAAAAGCATTTTCCAATAAGGTTATTTTTGAATTTTTTTTTTAAAGTTCAAGGGTATTAATGAAAGTGAAACTTTAACAATTTCCATAAAAAAATTAACGGATTTTTGAAGCATTTTTTAAAGTTCAAGGGTAGTTTTGAAACTTTTTTAAAGTTTAAGGGCATTTTTGAAACAAACCCCATAGTTAAGGGGTATTTTTTATAATTTAGCATTCAAAAAATTATAAAATTCACTTTTGAAAAGATATTTGATATCACGACTTGTTCTGTAACGCCCAAAGGTTTTTATTATCTAGCCTAGCGACATTACTAACCTCTATATTCAAACTAACTAAGAGCTCCGAAAATTTCGGCAACATAACGGCATACATAAGACGAAACCAAATTTTTTTCACCTGATAAACACAAAACAATACTTCTATATTATCCTCGACTACTCCACCTAACTTCAACATATTAGAACTCAACTTCACAACACAATACGAGTCAGGTCTCATGTTCACATTCAACGTTAGAGCTACAATCCTAAGTATAACATGCACTTAATATCTAGAGTCAACTTAACTTTATTGATGTCGGAAGCATGAAAATCTACACAAACTCAACAACTAAAAATTAATCCAACCTAGCTACAAATTATAGTTTCAACCTGTCATCAATTAAACAAATAACTACCCTATCCAACAAAAGACATAAACAAATAAATAAAACCATGTGGTCATCCCTCGAGAGCCTCTTCCTCTACATCATCGGGCACATAAAGCTCATCACTTGCATAATCTGAAAATGTTGCAGGAAGAAAGCGGAGGGTATCGGTACAACCACCGTACTGGTAAGTAGCTCACACCCGGTGAGCCACACACAGCAAACAACCACGTCAACATGCTATTCACACACAAATTCATACTTTGAAAGCGGTAAAGCAATCAACATACTCTTAACCATGAAAAGAAATTATACTGACACATGTATCATGCAAAAATGGGATAAACATGAATCCACGCATCATGCTATGCACCCCCACAGGTTTCCGCGCCACGCCCGCACACTCACACGTGATTTCCGTGTCACGCTCCGCACTCACATCCCACACATGATTTCCGTGTCACGCTTCGCAAACCCACCCAACACATGAATTACGCGCCATGCGCAGCGCCACTTACACGTGATTTCCACGTCACGCTCTGCACTCACACCCACACGTGATTTCCGCGTCACACTCCGCACACACACCCAAGACATGATTTACGCGTCATGCTCCGCCTCTCCCCAATGAACATACACTATGCAGACATGACTTATATGCAACACAGTCAACTAATCAACATAACAACTTTCTCAACAACAACCAAACATGCTTAAAGTATCTCATGCTTAAGAAACAAACAAAACAACATCCTTATTTCACATAGCGGAATATATGCATATATATCGAAAACGACACATAAAAGCAAAACAAGCAAACAAGTGACATGCTCAAGCAAACAAACAAGCCCATCCAGATAGAAACTACTTACACAAGTTTAAAAACGCTCCTAAACCAACTAACGCTTGCCGGAAAAATTAGAATATGCTCTAAACGGACCTACAGGCACAAAAGAGACATTCTAAAGGTTAGGGAATAGCCTAACAACCTTTCCAACACCTAACATCAAATAAAAGAAACCTAAAATGTGCTTAAAGGTGCTGAAACTTACCAAATAGGGGCGGGAACCTTGCTGGAAATAGCCAATCAACACTGAAATCCTTTAAATAAGCATTGTCCCAAGCCCGAATTGATACGTAACTGAAACTAGAGGATACCCAAAGGTTAAAAACCATTCTAAAGCTAACTAAGGCAGTTTCTAAAGACTTTAAGGCAGCTGGAACTTACCGATCCGAAATGAACAGTGATGCTTACGTGCTGTACAGGGTTCAAAAATGGCTAAAATCTGTAACTTAGGGCACGATAAGGAATGGGTAACTCAGAATAACACTTTTTGGATCATGGGTAACTTAAATTCAAGCCAATAATGAATGGATCAAGATCAAACTTACTGAAATTGCCCAAATGACGTTGAAGGAAGGCTGAAATCTCGTCGAGCACGGGTAGCTAATGCTTCTGTCGCTTGGTTATCTGCTGCATAAAATGTAAGCCTCGAATCAGTGGCTGACGGGCTGAAGAATGAGAGAGAGTGAGAGGAAAAGAGAGAGATCTGCTTAAACTGACAAAGAACGAAGGAGCGAAAAACTTACGTGCGGATCTTGTGGCGTAGGCACTGATTTGCGAGGAGGAATGACTGGAGAAGGGCGACGCGACGTGGGTGGTCGATTTCCGACAGAAAACGAGGGCGGGGAGGGAAGAAGATCGAGACCCACGACTTGTTGCCGGAGAAAGAAAAATCGAGGGAGAGGGAGACAAGGGCGACGGTGGCGGTGGCACGAGACGAGACCGGTGGCGGTGCGACGGTGCGGCTGGGAGAAAAAAAACGGAAGAAGAGATGGGGGGGTCTGACACGCGTGAGGAAGAGAGAGAGAGTTTGATTTTCTTTCTTTTCTTTTCTCTTTTTTTTTTTTTTAAAACCCAACTGACTCCAAAACCACCCACTAACCAGAAGGAAAAAAAAAACTACTTTATTGCCCACTAACCTGAAAAAACTTAACTGACTAAATCATTCAACCACTAACACACGAGAAGGGAAAAAATCTCAATTGACTAAAATATCGATTAATTAAAAACTTTGATTTACCTAAAATGCGAGGCATCACATGTTCGGTTTTTAAATCAACTTACTGATGGCAAAAAAAAAAAAAAAAAAAAGTAACATAGATATGGAGACAATATATATTATTTTAAATCAAACTCTAGAAACTTCGAAGAGGTTACCGTTAAGAGGCCAAATATCCAGAGATGAGTAAGGAGAAACCAAACAAAAAAAAATATATGTTAAAAATTTTGGTCTCCAAACTTTCATGAAAGTAACAATTTGGTTCATGTATTTTGATTTGTAACGATTTAGTCCTTATAATTTCAATTTTATAATAATTTAGTCCCTGACCTTTAATCAAATTTGTAACAAATTAGTCCTTGTACCTTCAAATCTGTAACAATTTAATCATTGTCGCAAAAAAATTTATCAAAATTAAATGTCGATTTTTATTCTTTAATGATTAAACTTTGTAGCTTATAAACATATTGGGCCCCAAATTAGTTTATTAATCTATCCATGTAAGAAATTTCATGAAATATTTACATTAAGTTTCACGATACGGACTAAATTGTTAAAATTTGAATGTACAGGGATTAAATTGCTACTTATTAAAATTTAGAGACTAAATTGTTACAAATTGAAAGTACATTTACTTGTTACTTTCATGAAAGTTCAAGGACAATTTTCTTATTGCTATCTGAAAGAGTTTTAGATTTTCCACTTGCGATATTGAAAAATCTTAGTCCTTTCTTCTCGGAAGGAAGACCAACCAAAAGTCTACCAAGGAACTGCAAAAGCAATCCGATAGGTTCAAATTCCCTACAAAAAAACACATAAGAAAATATGTCTCTTTCTATGTTATGAAGGCCTCACCATAAACAAAATAGTGCTGTACCTTTTTTAGTATTGTAACTCTTTGTACGTTTAAATCACATCAACAAAATAGTTCCTTCTTTAAGAAAAGGTCCATGGATATACTCATTCATAATCTAAGAAATAGCCAGAATGGCTGAAACTCTACAAAACCCTTTAAATAATTGTTCAACAGTGGATCCATTGAAGCAGTGGTAGTTTTTGACAGTGCTTTTTCCATGGAAGTCACCAGTTGTTTCATCCAAAACAGGTATTTTTGTATTTGGAAGGAGGAAAATATGTATTTTGTTGAAAATACGTGCAAGAAGCAGTTGCTTTCTTTGTCCATCTCCTTTTTACAGTGGTTTGAAAATGTTCTAGTTGAGGTACTACAAAATCCTATTTCTTCTTTCTTTCATAAAAAAAGTAAGGAAGACTTTGGAGTCATTAGATTGATTAAGTTCTTTTCAAACAATGAATGGTTCTTTGAATGTGCTGTATGGCCTTCCACGGGTGGGAGAAGGTTTATTCAAGCTCCAGCGGGTTTGAATAAGAAAGGCTGGTATGTATTTTGGAAAATGATTAGGGATTTTATTCACAAAATTCACCCTTCTGAAAATCAACTAATTTAGCCATCGTTGAGTAATTTGAAGGGTCATTTGGTTCCAGATAAAACTTCAAAAGGTCATGTTTCTTCTAATTCTTATGCTGAAGTTGTTAAGAGTGGTGTTTTGATGAAGAAATCATTCTCCTTGGAAAATTCAGTTAGGAATGTTCGGTTTGTTAATAAGGAAGCTTACTGGGTTCGAAAGAACTGGGATGTGCTGAAAATAGAATTGGAAAGCTCACTTGTTGTTTCTAGATTGATGGCCCATTATTCTTGGAAGGAGGTTAAGCTTGTCCTTGAGGATTTCTTTAAATCTTCAGTCTTGACCAATCCTTTTATGGATGATAAAGCTTTGATTCAGGTGGCTGATTGTAGTTTGGACCCTTATGTGAATGGTAAGTGGAAGCAATTCGGGAACCTCCATTTGAAATTGGAATTTTGGTCCTTCAGGTTCATTCACAGCCAAAATTTATAAAATGTTATGGAGGTTGGATTGCAATAAAAAACCTACCTTTGGATTTGTGGCGCAGGGACTCCTTTGAAGCTATTGGAAAGAACCTTGGTGGGTTGGTTAGTGTTTCTTCCAAAACACTCAATTTATTGGACTGTTCGGAAACTGATTGAAGTAGAATTTTTTTTTTTGTGGATTTATCCCTATTGATATTAATGTTAAGATTGGTAATAAGTGTGAATTCTCTTTAAGATTTGGGGATATTAATGCACTAGATGATAGAAATTTGAATTTTGATTAAAGCAAAAGGTTATCTGTTGATGACTTTTCAAATACCCTAGACGTAATTAGGGTCAGGCAAGCTTTATTGGATGTTGATTTGATTCTTGGCAATGAAGGGGAAAGGATGAATGAATTGCCTTCATGTTCTCGGTCTCACGAAAAAATTAATGAGGTGTTGGATTCTCCAAAGTGATGTAGCCGATTATTGGCTTTGGGGTTGTTTGTTAGTTTTAGGCTTTCAAGCCATGTGTCAGGCATGTGATCATTTAGTTAGTTATTCTGTTAGCATTAGCTGCCCTTTTGTAAAGCCTATTTAAAGGCTGGCTGCCTTCAAGTTTAAGGCATAATATACATTTTGATTTGATTCCTACCTACGGCTACATCAGTTTGGTATCAGAGCACACAAATTTTGGGCGCTTCCATCATGACGACCAAGAAAATCTCGACCAACGTGAGTGGAGATTCATCTTTGGTTGAAAAAAGAGACGGAAACTATCCCCATCCTCTCACCACAAGAATCAACTGCACGCTTGCTGTCAGTTGAAAACGACGTGCGTGAGATCAAGAAGATCTTAGAGATGATTTGGGAGAAAATTGGCAGCAAAACCGAACAGTTGACTACAAACACAGCAGCGCAGACAAGTTGGGGAAAAGATCAACAAAACCGCCAAGGGGAAAGCAGCAAGGCAAAATATCAGCAAGAAAACAAGGCAAAATATCAGCAAGAAAGACAAATTTTTTATCAAAGAACAGTCCAAGAATGGGATGTAGCTCCAAAAAGATATCAAGATTTCAATGATAATCCTTTATATAAAAGGCATCAAGAATGGACAGATTCCTCAAGTGAAGATGATGATGAACCAGTGGATTTTCAAATGGAAAGACAAAGAGGTCAAAGATTTCCCTATCAACAACAAGAAAACGATTTCAAGATGAAAATTGATATCCCAACTTATAATGGTAAGATGGAAATTGAGGCTTTCTTGGAATGGGTAAGGCATGTAGAAAACTTTTTTAGTTACATGAACACACTGGAAACCAAGAAAGTAAAGTTGGTGGCCCTCAAATTAAAAGGAGGGGCTCAAGCTTGGTGGGATCAACTTGAATTAAACCTGCAAAGATTTGGGAAGAGGCCAATCCGTAGGTGGGAAAGAATGAAAAAGATGATGAAAGAAAGGTTTCTTCCGGCCAATTTCAAACAAATCTTGTATAACCAATACCAAAATTGTCGCCAAGGCACGCGCACGGTAATGGAATACACTGAAGAATTCCATAGATTGGGGCCAGAACAAATCTTGGTGAAAATCAACAATATTTGGTGGCAAGATACAAAGGAGGGCTGCGAACAGACATCCAAGAACGCATAACCTTGCAACCAATAGCCTATTTAAATGAAGCTATTGCAGCGGCTGCCACAGTGGAGGAGCAAATTGCTAACAGGTATAAGAGACAATATTCAAGAAGAAGTGTAGGAGAACAGAGCAATACATTCTCAAGAAATAATGCAACTGAAAAAAGTTATTCACAAAATACTATTACAGCATCAAAGGGAAAACAAGTAGATATGGGTACAACCAAAAATCCTTTACCAAAGACGAGTGCAAATACCTATTCTAGACCAACCTTAGGAAAGTGCTTCAAAATTTTCCAAGTTTAAAGGTTTTTGTGGCAAATGGATTGAATGGTCGGCCAAGCGGTAGAATTTGTGCTTCTAGAGGACTTAGGCAAGGAGATCCTCTTTCTCCTTTTCTATTTCTTTTAGTTAGTGAAGTGTTGAATGCTTTTATCAACATCATCCATGAGAAGGGTGTTTATGAGGGTTTCATTGTTGGCAAGGATATGGTTCATATTTCCATTCTTCAATTTGCAAATGATACTCTCCTATTTTGTAAGTATGATGATGCTATGCTTGATTCTCTCATTTCCACCATTGGTCTTTTTGAATGGTGTTCTGGGTAGAAAGTTAATTGGGAAAAATCAGCTTTGTGTGGTATTAATATTGATAATGATAAGATTATGGCTACTTCTTCCCGGTTGAATTGCAAGGTGGAATCTCTTCCATTTTTGTATCTTGGTCTTCCATTAGGTGGTTATCCGAAAAAGATCTCATTTTGGCAGCCAGTGATTGATAAAATTCAGAAAAAGCTTGATAGATGGAAGCGTTTTAATTTATCTAGAGGCGGGAAATTGACTTTGTGCAATTCAGTTTTATCAAGTATTCCGTTATATTATATGTCTTCTTTTCTCATGCCTCCTAAAGTTGTTTCAAAAGTGGAACGGTTAATAAAGTCGTTTTTATGGGAAGGAAGTAATGGATCCAAGTTAAATCACTTGGCTCGTTGGGAGCAAGTTTCAAAACCTCTCTTGAGTGGAGGTTTCGGTGTTGGAGGCTTGAAAAATAGAAATTTGGCTCTTCTTGCTAAATGAGGTTGGAGATATATGAGAGAGCCTGATTCGTTATGGTGTAAAGTTGTTAAAAGTATTCATGGGCAGAATTGTTATAATTGGCACACTTCTGGTAAGGTCGGCCTGAGTCTTCGAAGTCCTTGGATTAATATTTCTAAGGTATGGAAGCAATTTGAGAATGTAGCTTCTTTCAAACTTGGTAATGGTTCTAGAATAGCCTTTTGGCTTGACTCTTGGGTTGTAGATCTTCCTTTTTGTTTAAAATATCCTAGTTTGTTTCGGATAGCTTCTCTTCCAAACGCCTCCGTTAAAGATCATTGGGATGGGGAGACTCTTTCATGGAATATTTCCTTTTGTTGGCTCTTAAAAGAGGAAGAAATTTCTGATTTTCAGCAGTTGATGGCATGTTTAAATGGTGCCATAGTATCTGAGTTTTCAGATTCACGCATTTGGTCCCTTGAGAATTCGGGATTGTATTCGGTGAAGTCTCTTTTTAACTACTTGGCTGCCTATTCATCTATACACAAAGAAGTGTTTAAAGCTCTTTGGAAGACTAAATGCCCTAAGAGAATTAATATTCTTTGTTGGGTTATGATCTTTGGGACTTTAAATTGTTCAGAAGTTCTTCAAAGGAGGCTCCCTTCTCATGTTTTATCTCCTTCTATCTGCCCTTTATGCTTGAATGAATCTTTGCAACATTTGTTCTTCGATTGCGTTTATTCTTATCAGTGTTGGGGGAAGTTATTGTCTATTTTCAAGCTTCAATGGGTATTGGATCAGTCATTCAAAGGAAATGTTGGGGGAAGTTATTGTCTATTTTCAAGCTTCAATGGGTATTGGATCAGTTATTCAAAGGAAATGTGCAGCAGCTTTTAATTGGTCCATCAGTTAAGTCGGTTTCTAATTTGTTGTGGTCTAATGGTGTCAAAGCCGTCTTTTTAGAAATTTGGTTTGAAAGGAATCAAAGAATTTTCCATGATATTTCTCTTCCTTGGTTGGATCGTTTCAATTCTGCACAGCTCAAAGCTTCGTCTTGGTGTTCTTTGTCCAAGCTTTTCTTAGAATTCTCCATTCAAGATATTTGCCTCAATTGGGAAGCTTTCATTTTTCCGTCTTAGTGTTGTTTGCTTACTTTTATGATGGTTTTTTTTTTTTTTTTTTTTTTTTTTTTTTTTTTTTTTTTTATCTAATTCGTTCTTATTGTATCTTTATACCATTGTACTTTGATCATTAGTCTCTTTTCATTTTTCATTTCTTCAATGAAAAGTGTGGTTTCCTTTTCAAAAAAAAAAAAGAAAGTTCAAGGACCAAAAGTGATTTTTAACCAAAAATATATCCGATACAAAAATAAAAAAAACTCAAATATTTACTTTGCTCTCATGAAATGAAAGAAATGAGAGTAAGAAACAACAAACAACAAACAAGGAGAGGAATTGAAAATTTCAATATCAAAGGGGATAGACCATAAAGGAGAGAAATTGCATTTTAGTATCAGAGGAGAGATTATAGAGAGGAAATTTATGGATCAAAAATTCAGTAAAAGTACAAAAAATATATAATATATAACAAACAAAAAGGAAAGACAAATAGAACAAATTTTCTCATAACAAAGTTTATGGAAACGGTAAGGAAATTGATAATTAATGGAACATGAATAGCTACCCATAGACTATTAAATGAAAGAAGGTAAATTCGATTTTAAAAAAGGTGGAGTATGAAATTTTACAACATACATGAAGAAAGTTCAAAAGATTTAATGGAAACTTTGAAATTTCAATGACAAAAATTGTAATTTAACAAATCTAACACTCAATACACACTAAAACAGTAATTTGAATAATAGGGTAAAATATAATTTTGATGCCTAAGTTTTGGGTTAGGATTCTACATGGCCCTTAAGTTTAATAGTCTGACAGTTTAGTCCCTAACTTTTGAAAAATGATGTGACATAATATACATTTTGAAATTTCAAAGAAGGCAATGAAGACACAAGCTTCTTCCACAAATAGGGGAAATTGACAATTATGGACCCTTTAAGTTTTCCTTTTAGAAAATAGGGTCCTTTTGTAGAAAATTGTTTTTGAGGGCCTCTTGCTGATGAAAGTGATGTCAGCATGATGTTGCAATTACAATTATACCCCTTCATTAAAAACCAATTGAAAATTTGAATGTCCCTTTCTCCTTTCTTTTCTCCTTTCTTTTCTCCCCTATCATACCTAACAATGCTGCAAAGATTCAAAGGAATAAGAATTATCCCTCTCTAATTCCAAGTCTTCTTCAATAGCAAGAGTGTCAAATTATGAACAGCGTGAACGAACAAATAATAAAAACAAATTGACAAAAATCCACACAATTGATTTTTCCGTCACAAGTGCTGCTTATGATGGAAAAATCAGAAGGCAAATTAGAATCCTAAAACATTTTCGAAAGAAGAAAATACTGATAATTGGTTGGATTTCACTTTTTTTTTTTTTTTTTTTTGTTAGTTTGCTGGGTTTAAGTGGGAAATTTCGGTCTAAATCTTGGTTTAAATGCATAAAACTTGGTCCAAATCAAGATGCACATGATTTCAAACTTTCTGTTTAAAATCACGATTCTGGTTGAGATCCTGGTCGGGATCATGGTCGAGATCCTGGCCGAAATCCTGGTCGAGATTCTTCAGAATGCAAAATCTGGGTAAAAAAATCTCAATAAATTCTCGATTTAGAAAAAAAAAGTAAAATATGGGTAAAAAATTTCCACGATTGACTACGTTTCCACGATTCTGTCGCTCACAACTCCCTCCGACACCGGAAAATTATCCCTCATCTCGTCGGCCTTCCGGTCGGCGGCGAAATCCGACCTCGTTTGGGGCAGATTTTTGCCCAAAGACTACGGATTATCGCCGGCGAACAACTTGCAAAGTTGGAAAAGAAAAACGAAGAGCATGTCACGTGATTCTGTTCCCTTCTTCCACCGTTGCAATTTTTTCTTTTTTCCATGCTTTTCAGGACTTTGAGAGAGGAGAAGTGCGATAACCAAAAGGGAGACTGCGAAGAGGGAGATTTCAACCGAGAGGAAGACAAAGAGACGTAAAAACAGTAAAAATCGGGAGGAAAAAAAAGGGGAAACGTTTGAAATGGTTTCAGGGTAATATGGACATTTAACATGTAGTTGGGGTCCCTAAAAACAATCTTTTAAAAAAGGGTCCAAAATTCTAAAACAAAAACTCAAAGGGTCCAACTTTGTCAATTTCTCCACAAATAGGCTATTGCTTAGATGAAATAAGAACATAATTGAATTTGGCAGAAGATGACGGAGGAAATCTCCTTACCCATGAAAAAAAGTTGAAGCTAAGTTCATTAAATTCTTCCAAAGACTGCACACTAAAGATAATGGACAAAGATTTTTTATTGATGGTATAAATTGAGCTTCTTTGAATTCTCATATGACAGGAGAGTTGGAAAGCCCTTTCACAGAAGAAGAGATCTTTAAAGTTGTTATGAGCCACGACAACCACAAATCTCCAGGTTCGGATGACATGACTAGTGAGTTTTTTCAATATTTTTCTGGAAACAGGATTGTAAACAAAAGAACTGATGTGACCTATCATTTACCTCATCTCGAAGAAGTATCCATGACTGGTTTTTGTTTTTGAAATTTATTGCAAGAATTTTTCCAAAACTCACTAGTCATGTCATCTAGAAATTATTGGCATTATTGGAACATCTTGAAGCCGGATATAGTAGAGGTGTTCCAAGAATTTTTTCAAAACGGCATTATTAATAAGAGAACCAACGAAACCTACATATGTCTAATTCCTAAGAAGAAAAAAACCTCCAAAAGGACTATAGACAAATAAGCTTGATCACCTCTCCTTACAAGTTGATTGCTAAAGTGCTGGCCGAGAGGTTGAAGAAGGCCCTTCCGCTAACCATTAGTAACTGCCAAGCAGCCTTCGTTTAGGGAAGACAAATTCTTGATGCTATTTTTGCAGCAACTAAAGCGGTGGAAGATTATAGAGTTAGAAATGAGAAATGCTTCTTACTCAAACTAGATCTTGAGAAGGCTTATGATATGGTGAATTAGGAATTCCTCGATGACATTTTAGAGTTGAAGGGCTTTAGTGGAGAAGATGGATAAATGGCTGCCTAGGAAACACCAACTTCTCGATTATGATCAAGGTGGCTTGGAAGTAGGCTCTCTGAGGCAAAGAATTTTCGCCCTCATGTCCAAATGGTTATGGAGGTTTACCCAGATATTTATGGGATATCTCCCTGTGGATGGAAATCCAACCAGCTTAAAGGAAAAAAAGGGAACATAATTTGGGTGGATATAACCGCAAACTATCCCATTTTTTAGCAGTTCACTAAATTTACTGTCAAAAGCGGAAGATGTATCAAGTTCTGGGAGGATAGTTGGTGTGATGAACAACCCCTCAAAACCCTCTTCTCAGACTTATTCTTAGTATCAAATAAAAAGGAAGCGACCATTGCAGAATGCTGGAACAACGAATCCCAGTCTTGGGATTTGGCATTTAGAAGGGGTCTTTTTGATAGAGAAATCAGCTGTTGGTTGGCCTTGGTGGATAAAATTAAGGATGTGAATCTGGTTAATGATCTAGATTTGATAAGTTGGAAGCTGGAAGGATCAAGCAACTATTCGGCTAAATCTATGTTTCAATCGATGATCACAACCTCTCCCAAAATCAACCAGTCCATAAGTAACTTGGATTTGGAAGCACAAGAGCCCTAAGAAGGTTAAAGTTTTTTTGTGGTCGCTTGCCTATAGAAGCCTAAATACCGATGATAAGCTACAAAAGAAGTTTAAGCAGTGGACTTTATCCCCCTCAGCTTGTAGGCCGTGTCTTCAATCAGCAGAAGACTTAGATCACCTTAGAATTGAATTTTGTTGCAAGTCTGCTGGGTATTTCTTTTTGTATGCCAAAGAAGATTGATGAGTGGTTATATTAAGGGCTGGCTCCGTGAAATCTTAAGAGGAAAGCTAAGATAATGGCTAGTTGTGTGTTCAGGGCTACTCTTTGGCTTTTGTGGAAAGAAAGAAATGCTAGAACTTTTGAAGATAAGTGCAGTAGTTTCAATTTTTTTGTGACAGTGTACAAAACACGACGTCTTGGTGGATATCCTTATACAAAATTTCTTTTTGTAATTATAGCTTGCTAATGATTATTAGCGATTGGAAGACTTTGTTAAAATAGTTTCTGGGCAAGGGTTTCCTCCACCCTTGGCCCTTAGGCTGTTTTCCCCTTTTGAGATTAATATATTTCTATGATGTTTCTTGTAAAAAAAAGAAAAAAGAAAAAAAGAAATTTATTGCAAGAATGGTGAAAAACACACAAGAAATTGAAATAAAGTAGGCATGATTTAAAATATAGAAAACTGAAAACGATATAGTTATGAAACGGGACACATAACCTAAATTACATTAAGTCGATATCAAATCCAAAAAGAGGTACACTAGTAAACACAAGTTGTGGACCTAGCCTACCAATCAATCAACTCTCACACATAAAATTTCCCAGGAAAGTTACAGATATACCGAACGTAAACATCAGAAGACAACAACAATTTGGGAATTAATCAAGATGCCATTCCATTCCCCCAAAACCACCCCTTCAAACACAACACAAAATACATCCAAACAAGAAACTAAAAAAAAAAAGAATCAAGTAAGAAATTTAGAGGAAGAAAGTATTCCTGTGCATCGTTCTATTTTCCTAAAAATAACTTTGAGGATTTTTGGGTGTGCCTTTTAAAACTCCACATGGGGTCCATACCATAGGAGGAAATTTCTAGTACTATGGAAGTATGGAAAATTTTCCATACTACCTCCATTTATTGTTTGCCATATAGGAAGTATTTAAGAATGGTGTGAGACCCATACAATAAAATATTATATCATTACATGCTCATTAAATGACGTGTTAAATGTTGAATGGAGGGAGTAGGTACTACGGTAGCACTAGAATTTTTCCCCATACCATAGGAAATCAAATGCACAAGCAAAATGCCATAGACCAACATGGAGAGCCTAAACATGTTTATTTATTTATTTATTTTTTATTTTAATTTTATTTATATATGAATGGCCAAAAGAAGAAAAGATGTGAGAGACATCTAACAAATTGGAGTTCGGTCACAAGAGTACACAAAATCATTGCTAAATTGCTTGCAAAGAAAAAAGAGGATCTACCCCTCTAATATCTCCACCATGAAAAGTTCTTAGACAGGGTGCTTTAGACCGATTATGGAAAGCTCTTCATATCTATTTACCATCATTTAAATCCAAAGAACTCATGGGATGTTTTTCTATACACATCAACTCAAAACAATGAGGTCATAATCTTGTAATTTACAAACTCACAATCTTTTAAATATTTACTTAATTAATTCGACCCAGTATAACAAATCAATATAATTTATGAGGAACTAATATCATATACAAAATATATTACATACCTTGAGACTTGGGTGGCAAGGAAACATCTGTTTATCAAGGCGATGCAAAAACTCCTTTATTGGAGCAGAAAAATATCTTCAAATCTACAATATACAAACCCAATTTCCAATAAGATATTATTAAAAATGGCAACTTAAATATATATTGTACAATATTTTGGCTTCTTACTAGAGTTCAAATGACAGATTTCTCTTGTAATTACAGTATTTCCATGATTATTAGAAATGAGAGTTTTTTTTTAGGTAAATTCTCTTAGAGAGGGGGTTTCCTCTATCCGACAATAAGAAAGTCGTTTTTATGTGGATTGAATATATTCTCTTACATGTTTCTTATTAAAAAAAAATGTTAACAACTAGAATATATTATGAGAGGTTAACAACAAAGAAGGAATTTTTCAGCGCCATGAACTAATCTTGTTATCTACTTCCTTGTTCTCCAACCCGTCAAAAACCTTAGCTTTTGATGGAAAACACAGAATACCTACTACATTATTTGTTAACAAGAAATATAGAAAAAAATTATTAAAACCGTTTGTTAGTATGTAAAGGCTATTACCAATGCACTCTAATACCATGACAAGTGGAAATCCAAGAGCAAGGGTGAGATTAATTTTGAGGCAAAGATTGACTTCATCAAAAGACGAGGCATGTGATACCTATTCTTAAATTTTCATGTTAACAAACCATGTGATTTTTGCCAATTGTTGGCTTGCTTTCCTCCATATTTGAATGGTGCAATATGATGCAATGCGAATCGAGCCACACACACTATTGACTTTGCAAGCTTGGCTATTTTTGCAAGCTAGGCTATTTTATAAGAAAACTAAGGGACGTATACAAATAACATGGTTCATAACACTAACTGACCATATGCTGCCCAATAGAGGTAGGTTCATCGGTCGGTCGGTGTCGGTTTTGGGCTAAAAACGACACCGACTGTCGACATGTCGATTTTAAGTCGGTCGGTTTTTCTCGGTTTTTAAAGGTGGTGGATGCCGATCGACTGACTGGCGGTCAGTCGGTCGGTTTTCATCGGTTTTTGTGAACTCCGACGACCTAAACAAAGAAAAAAAAAGAGAAAAGAGAAGACAAGAAATGAAGAAAAAAAGAGAAGAGATTGAAAAGAAAAAACGAGAAAATAAGAACGAAGAGAAACTTGACGGTGGTGACGATGGTAAAAGAAAATAATGGCGAGCCGGCGATGGCTTTAGACGAGGATTAAGAAAGAAGAAGAACAAATCGTGAATCGAGGCTGCTGAGGGTTTCACGTTGACGTTCAAGGAACCAAGGGTTTCGTACTTGAGGGCTGACGCGGGTTTCAGACGAAGCTCGAGGGTTTTGTGCGTGAAAATGGAAAATTCAGTTTCTCTCTAGTTTCAGACAAGGTAAAGGTTGAAGATGAAATAAATAATAATAATAAAAAAAAAAGAGAAAAGGAAGGGAGAAATGGGTTGAGAGCTGACAATAGGCTGGGACGTGGGAGTGGGCTGGGCAAAATACAAACATTTGTTTTTTAATAGTTGGTCGGTTCTTGAGACCCTGATGGAACCGACCGACCGACATGTCGGTTTTGCAGGATGCAAAACCGACACCGACTGAGAAGGTAATGAAATCGACCGACCGACGTCGGTTTGGTCGGTTTAGACCGGTCGGATCGGTTTTTAGATGTTTTTTGCTCATCTCTAGTGTTTTATGCAGGGAAGTCACGAGAGATACCTAACAAATTGGTATTAGAGCACGTCAAATCCTGGGGAAGACATGAAGTATGACTCACAAACAGATGGAGGAAAGGGTGGAAGGCAATGAGAAAGAGATAATAGAAGTTAAGCAATCGTTGAGAAAAACCTGGAGCAAATAGCGCAGAGTTTGGGAAGAAATATAAAGGGGCTTTCGCTCGATATGAAGGAGAATCAGCGAGCCATCTTGGCTCTAATGGCAGGGCAAACGACAAGTAAGGGTCAAGGATCATCCTCGATCACACTATACGGGTATTAGTATATATGATATATTTGGGGAATAGTATTAGAAGGGTAGTAAGGGTATAATAGTAAATAGCTAGGGAGCCTTGGGACCCACACACCCAACCAAACAGGATCCCAGGAAACTGACTAGTTCGGTGGTTGAAGAGACCTCTATCGAAACCGAAAGAGTGGTGGAGAACGGAGTCCAAAAGGACAAGGAGGAAACAGATGCAAATTTAAGAAGCTGGAAATGCCCGTGTTCACAGGAGAAAATCTGGATTTGTGGATCTTCAGGGCTGAACGCTACTTTGAAATACACTAGTTGAATGAGGCAGAGAGGATAACGGTAGCGATCATTAGTTTTGATCACGATGTGGTTGATTGGTACCGATGGGAGTCAAACCAGGAGAAGATTACGACGTGGGAGGGATTGAAATCCAAGATTTTCGAGCGTTATTGTCCATCTCAGGAGGGGAGCTAATGCACGCGTTTCTTGGCTATGAAACAAGAAGGCACGGTGGCTGACTTCAAGAAGAAGTTTGAAATATATGCGGCACCGTTACTGGAGTTGCCAAAGAATGTCCTGGAGAACACGTTTCTCAACAGTCTAAACCCTACTATCTGAGCCGAAGTGGTGAGCCGGCAACAGGTTGGGCTGAGAGAAATCATGAAACAGGCCCAACTTATAGAGGACCGAGATCTGGCAATTAAAATGGCCACGAACTTGATGGGCTCGATGGTGTAGCCTATCTCGTGTAGTAGTTAGTTTAGTTTCTATTTTATTTAATCATGTGACCAACACATGCTGTAACCACTTTTAGTTAGCTTCCTTGCCTATTTAAAGGCTAGAGCTTGTTAATAAAAGATCATTCATACATTCTAATTAACACCTAGCATCGGCTACACCAAGATTGGTATCAGAGCATCAAGACTTTGGGCACAATCTTTATGACAACCAAGAGAGTTTCAACCAATATCATGGGAGACTCTTCTTCGGTTGGAAAAGAGGTGGAGCCTACCACCACCCTCCCACCACGAACAACAACTGTACGCTTGCTGTCAGTTGAACAAGATATGAAAATCTTGAAGAATGATGTGGTGAGATCAAAAAATTTTTGGAGATGATATGCGAAAAGATGGGCAACAAACCGGAACAACCAAGTACAATTCCAACAATGCAAATGGGAAGAACCCAACAAGATTTCCAAATTGAAGATAGTAGAACAAGATATGGGTATGAAAACCGATCCGCGGAACAAAGGACTATTCAAGAAACAGATCCGGTACCAAGATTCCATCAAGAACGCCACGCAGGACAACAAGAATTCAAGCACAACCCTTTATTTAGAAGGCAACCCGAGTGGAATGAGGACAGCATGAGCATCAAGAAATGCAAGGGGAAGGACAAAGAAACTATAGATATCAATATCAACAAGAGAATGATTTTAAAATGAAGATCGATATACCAACATATGGTGGTAAAATGGAGATTGAGGCCTTCTTGGAATGGATTAGACGTAGAAAACTTTTTTAATTATATGAATACCCCCGATAACAAGAAGGTAAAATTGGTGGCTCTAAAATTGAAGGGAGGAGCTCAAGCATGGTGGGATGGTGTAGCCTATTTCATGTAATCATTTAGTTACTTTCTATTTTATTACTCATGTGACTAGCACATGCTTTGTAACAACTTTTAGTTAGTCTCCTTGCCTATTTAAAGGCAAGAGCTTATCAATAAAGCATCATTGATTCATTCTAATTAAAGATAATATTCGGCTACACCAAGATTGGTATCAGAGCGCACGATTTTTGGGCGCTTCCACTATGACAACCAAGAGAGTCCCGACCAACGTGGGAGGAGATTCATCTTCGGTTGGAAAAGAGGCGGAGTCAACCACCGTCCTCTCACCCCGAGCAACAACCGTACGCTTGCTGACGGTTGAACAAGATGTGAAAATCTTGAAAAATGATGTTGGTGAGATCAAGAAAACCTTAGAAATAATCTGCAAGAAGTTGGGAATTAAACCGGATCAACAATCAACAAACCTGATGATGCATACTAGGAATGGAACAAAGGAGTTGAATTCAAAACAAGAAAAGCTAGGAGCTGATTTCAAAGCAAGACAGTGGCAAAAAAAGCTAGGAATGGTCCAAGAAGTAGATTTGCCTCCAAGAATGGTCCAAGAAGTAGATTTCCCTCCAAGAATGGTCCAAGAAGTAGATTTTCCTCCAAGAATCCATCAAGAACGCCGACCAATGCTCCAAGAATTCAACAATAATCCCTTATATAGTGGGAAGATGGAGATTGAAACTTTCTTGGAATGGGACATAATTTCAAGATTTAAGGAGAGAACGCAAGGGAAAGATTCATGGGACTATTCGATTTCTAGAATAAGATTTCTGTGGAAAATTCAATCAATAAGGAAAGTGAAGTCTGGTGATAAAAGTCTTGGATGTATTCTTGCTCACACAATGGGTCTTGGTAAAACTTTTCAGGTTATTGCATTCTTCTACACTCCCATGAGAAATGTGGACTTGGGTTTACAAACAGAATTTATAGTCACCCCTGTTAATGTGTTGCATATTTGGCAGCAAGAATTCTTCAAGTGGAAGCCTTTAGAAACACAAATGATTCTGGAAAAAATTGGCAGCAAGACCGAGCAGGTGATTACAAATCCAGCAACACAGACAAATTGGAGAAAAGATCAACAAAACCGCCAAGGAGAATGCAACAAGACAAAATATCAGCAAGAAAACAAGGTAAAATATCAGCAAGAAAGGCAAGAACGACAAATTTTTTATCAAAGAACAGTCCAAGAATGGGATACAGTCCAAGAATGGAATTTTTGGCCGTTTATTACCTAACTCGAGGTCGAGTTATTTTTGTGGGCGGGAATGTTTGGTGTAGCCTATTTCATGTAATCATTTAGTTACTTTCTATTTTATTACTCATGTGACTAGCACATGCTTTGTAACTACTTTTAGTTAGTCTCCTTGCCTATTTAAACACAAGAGCTTATCAATAAAGCATCATTGATTCATTCTAATTAAAGATAATATTCGGCTACACCATGGGATCAACTAGAACTAAACCGCCAAAGATATGGTAAAAGGACAATCCAAAGCTGAGAACAGATGAAAAGGTTGATGAAAGAAAGATTCTTGCTGATGAACTTTGAACAAATTTTATATGACCAATATCAAAACTGCCGGCAAGGGAATAGATCGGTCATGGAGTATACGGAGGAATTCCATAGGCTTGGAGCAAGAACAAATCTTGGAGAAAGCCAACAATATCTAGTAGCAAGGTACAAAGGCGGCCTACGAAATGACATCAAAGAACAGATTTCCTTACAACCAATTGGGTATTTGAATGAAGCTATATCAGTGGCAACAACCATTGAGGAACAAATAGCTAATCGATACAAAAGACAATACTCAAGAAGGACAGCAGGAGAACAAGGTGGCAGCCTCAACAAAACCATGCTGGGAGATAAAAGTTTCTCAACAAAATTCGGTGGCAGCACTCAAAGGCAAACAAATAGAAGTCAATACAGCAAGAGAGGCTAAGAACTCAGACGGTACAACCACAAAAATAACGTCAAATGCCTACTCAAGACCGACATTGGGAAAATGTTTTAGATGCAATCAAACAGGCCACCTATTGAATGAATGTCCACAAAGGAAAACGCTTGCTATTGCAGACAATGTCGAATACCAAGAAGAAGAAACCGACACAGAAGACAATATAGATTTACTTGAACCAGATGAAGGAGAGCCAATATCCTTGGTCATTCAAAGACTCCTACTTGCTCCAAAATCCGATCCAAGTTATCAAAGACATGCCTTATTCAAGACTCGATGCACAATCAATGGAAAAATATGCAATGTAATCATAGATAGTGGGAGCACTGAAAATGTGGTAGCAAGCAAGCTAGTAACCACATTAAATCTTCCTTTACATCCACATCCGGCACCCTATAAAGTAAGTTGGATCAAGAAAGGGGATGAAGCTCAAGTAACTCACACAAGTACCATTCCTTTATCAATCAGAGCAAGCTATAAGGATCAAATAATATGCGATGTTCTGGATATGGATGCTTGCCATATACTCTTGGGACGTCCATGGCAATATGATGTTCAAGCAACACACAAAGGGAGAGACAATACTTACGAATTCCTATGGATGGGCAAGAAAATAGTCCTCTTACCGATAAATCCAGCAAAGCAACTAACACCAACCAACCGTTCAACCAAGAAAGGTCAACTTTTCACCTTATCTTCTGGAAAAAAATTCTTTAGCGAAAAGCAATTACCTATTATTGGTTTAGTTGTTAAACATTTCACTAATACTGATTCTAATGTTGACATTCCCTTGGAGGTACAAAACTTGCTGCAAGAATACAAAAACAACGTGGAATATCCAAACAATCTTCCTCCTTTGCGTGATATACAACACTCCATTGATTTACTGCCCGGAGCAACACTTCCAAACCTACCTCACTACAAAATGAGTCTAGCCGAGTATAAAATTCTCCATGAACAGGTTCAAGAACTCCTAGACAAAGGGCATATCCAACCAAGCCTCAGCCCTTGTGCAGTCCCAACCCTATTAACACCTAAAAAAGATGGGAGTTGGCGCATGTGTGTGGACAGCAGAGCAATAAACAAAATCACGGTTAAATATCGGTTCCCTATCCCTCGGATTAATGACCTATTGGACCAACTTGGAGGTGCAACAATCTTTTCAAAGATAAATTTAAAGGGTGGTTATCACCAAATCCGAATAAAACTGGGAGATGAATGGAAGACAGCATTCAAAACCAATGAAGGCTTATTTGAATGGCTTGTAATGCCATTTGGACTATCCAATGCTCCAAGTACCTTCATGAGGCTTATGAACCAGGTATTATTTCCATTTATTAACAAATTTATTGTAGTATACTTTGATGACATCCTAGTATATAGCCGAGGACTAGAAGAGCACCTAGATCACATCAGGACTCTGCTTGGTACACTCCAGAACCATGCTTTAGTGATAAACCTTAAAAAATGTTTATTTGCAACTCATGAAATATCATTCCTTGGCTATATAATTGGACAGAATCAAATAAAAATGGACCCTACAAATACTAAAGCTATAAAAGAATGGGGGGAACCTAAATCTATCAAAGAACTACAAAGTTTTCTCGGGCTAGCATCCTTTTATCGAAAATTCATTAAAAATTTTAGCACTATAGTGGCTCCCCTAATTAACTGTCTAAAAAGGGGCAATTTTCTTGGGGGACTAATCAAATTCGGAGCTTTAATGAAATTAAGGAGAAGTTAACTAGTTGCCCTGTTTTGGCCTTACCAAACTTTGAAAATACATTTGAAGTTGCAGTTGATGCTTCTGGTATAGGAATAGGGGCCATCCTTTCACAAAACAACCATCCAATCGAATTTTTTAGTGAAAAACTTAGGCCCCCAGGACAAAAATGGTCTACTTACGAGCAGGAGCTATATTCTCTAGTTAGAGCTTTAAAACAATGGGAAAATGATAGCAGGCAGAAATGCTGCTATTTTATCCCTAAATTAAAAGGCTTTTGTGTGTTTTTATGGTATTTTTATATTGAATATCTATTTAATTTCATTATTTTGTCCCTAGGAGTAATTTGTGGAAAAATGGAGAAAAAGAGCCCAATTATGTGAATTCCAAGTCATAATTTCCAGGGAGAATGCCTTTGAAACAAAAAGACCCAGGGAGTTTTACTGTTCCCTGTATAATAGGAGAGGTATTTTTTGATAGGGCCTTATGTGATCTAGGAGCTAGCATTAATCTAATGCCCTATTCTCTGTACAGGAAGATCGGACTTTCAGGTCTTAAGGACACTGATATCACCCTCCAGTTTGCAGATAGATCAGTCACCCAACCGATGGGGATAGTGGAGGACGTATTGGTGAAAGTTAACAAGTTCATCTTCCCGGTTGACTTTGTGGTACTCGACATGCAGGAGGACAAAAAGGTACCCATCATCCTTGGCAGACCGTTCTTAGCTACAGGTAAGGCCGAAATAAGCGTGCACATTGGTAAGTTAACTCTTAATGTTGATGATGAGAAAGTAGTATTCAGTATTTTTGGCCAGGACGATTTTGTGTGTAGTATACATACTTGTTTTTCCATTGGCTTAGATTTACTGACTGATGATGATGAGGAAGAAGAGTTAAATTTAGGCTTAGAGCTAGGGGATTTGCCTATGGATGATGTGAATATTGATCCTGATGAGTTCTTTGATGATGCATTGTTTGAGAATGAGTTGCTTGATAATGTGGAGATACCTACTGTAAATATCTATGAGCATGATTTGCCTGCATTAAATTTAGAAGAGCATATGATAAAATTTGATCCTGAAATTGTTGAATATTTTGAATCTGATTATGAGGAGTCAAATGATAGCTCTGTAGAGTCTGATTGGAATGCTGAGTCTCATGAACATATAGAGATAATACATGAAGAATACGTCTTAGTTGATAGACCGCCTCAAGATCCGAGACCAGTTGATATTATGATGCTTGACGACTCAGTAAATAATTGTTCTGTGAATAGAGATTTAGAGAAAAAATTTGATACTGTTAAATTTTTCCTGACTTGTTATTATGAGAATTTGTTTAGTGAAGACGGGCCAGGGGAAAGTTTTTTTTCTCCCTTGTTTGCAGTGTGTAATTCGGTACGTGATTTTCTTCAGAGCCTGGAGGATGACGAAAACTTTAACTTCGAACCTCCATGAGCGTGCTGAGCCTCGTCTAGCTAAAGACGTTAAAGAAAGCGCTGCTTGGGAGCCACAACCCAAGGATTAAAATATTTGTTAGTTAGTTTTCTTTTTGCGGTAAATAAATCCCCCTTGCTTTGTGATCCAATTTTGTCTTGCAGGATCCACTTAGCAAGCCCCGAAAATCCAAAGATGCATTTTCTCGGTCCCAAAGAATGAGGACGATTTTCTCCTGGACTCAGGGAAGTCTCAGTATCCCTCTTTATGCTTTCTTATTTTTAAACATTGAGGACAATGTTTAGTTTAAGTTTGGGGGGAGGCTTTTGCTGTGTTGAGCATGTTTAAATTCTTTTGGATGCATGATTAGATAGCAATGATAGTCGAGGATTTGGTTTTAGAAATTTTGGGGGATATGGTTTATATGTTGTGGAATTTGGGAGCATAGCAAAAAATGTGAAATTTTGAAAATTTGTTACTTAGTTTTATCGTCTAAAACATGCAATAGACTTATCTTTTGAAGATCTTTGAAAATCTAGATTTTTATTATGGTTTTTATAAGTTGTCACTCCGATAGGCTTAGTCTCTAACACTAGGAGTTCATGCTTGACTGTTTTAAGAACTAGGTGAAAAAAAAAATGCTATGCTTGCTAAGAGAAAAAGAAAGCAACAAAAGAAAAGAGAGAAAAAAAGAATTATCTGTTGAAAAAAGAAAAATATTTTTGCTTGCATGAAAAATAAAAGACTAGGGGTAAAAAGAGCTACCTACGGTGTGATCAGTTAGGCCAACCAAGAATAAAATTCGGGTTATGGGTCCCTGCATCGTAGTGTGAAATCTAGTGCCATTAGAATCATAAAATGCAAGTTTGGGGGAGAAGCATTCCGAAAAAGAAAAAGAGAAAAATATTTGTGAGTTTGGCTTCCCCCTGAAAAAGAAAAATATCAGGCGCCCTAGTTTCTTTGTTTGCACGATAGTAAACTCCGACCTGTTAGGACTCTTAGCAAGTGTAGGGGAAAACAAATGGAAAAAGCCATAAGACTAATCTAAGTTAGTAAAAGAATCATTAGATAAGTCTTGAGCATGCTATTCGTTAATTTTAAGTTTCAAATTCTTTGAGATTTCTTCATGAGTATGCGACACTTGCTTATTCGACTTGCATGTTTTCCATATTTTCTTAAAAGTTCTAAAATCATTAAGGCTAGAGTGTTCTTTTTCATGAATCCTTAGAATTTATTTTGCTCGGGACTAGCAAAAGCTTAAGTTTGGGGGTGTGATAGTGTAAGGGTATTAGTATGGTATATAGGGGGAATAGTATTAGAAGGATAGTAAGGGTATAATAGTAAATAGTTAGGGAGCCTTGGTGGTGCCTTGGTTATAAATAAGGGAATTAGGGAGTCTTATGGGTGTGGAGAATTTTGGTAGTGTCCATTGTGGGACTCTTGGGAGAGAGGCAGCCCTCTCGAAAGGCTATTGGTATATTGTAATTTTCTTTTGATATTGCAATATATATCTAAGTTTGTTCCTAGTGTTCGGGTTCCTAACAAATTGGTATCAGAGCACGTTTGTCTTGGAAGAAACGTCGATAGCAATGGAATTGGATATTGCTCGAATGATGGAGCTACACTGGAAAGAAATGCAACAAGGTTTCAAGGAAATGCAACAAATCTTGGAAAGAATGCAGAAACGGTTCAAGGAATATGATCGCCAAGAGATGAAGAGGGAAGAAAAGCGTAAGGAAGAGAAACAAAGAGAACATAAACGCAAAAGTATGGAGCATAGGAATTTTCAAAAGAGGAGCAAAGTCAGGAAGACGAAGTCGACTAAACAAGGTAAGAAGCTGAAACGCATGATAGAAGATCAACGTGCACACTACCTCAGCTCGAAAACCAAGCATGAACGGACTGGAAAAGTATCCGAAATGATGAAGGCAAAATTTCCAAAGCAACGTCGTCGCCCATCATCGAAGGAGGGACTATTAAGCAACCACAAGATTCGAATGAAAAGCAGAGGAAGACATCAGCACAATCAATGTCAAAGCGGTCGACCCAGACGATGGAAGAGCAAAAGTCCAGCGAGTATGTCAGAGGAGCAAGAATGTTGGCGGGCAAAGAAGCGACAAAACGAACAACTTCGACAATGGAAATTTCACAAGAATAAGGAAGAAAATGCGGAAAGGGAACGGAAGAAAGAAATCGGGTCGGCGGTCACATGGTCGGGGACGAAGACGTGGTGGAAACAACGATTGAAAAATGGATGACAAACGAAAGTAAAGGCTGATATAGGCCATTGCCGGCGACCAAGTCTGGTTTGGGCGGAGAAGCCATCTTCGAAGCGCCATCATAAAAATGGAGGAGTCATGGAAGGATTTTGGAGGGACGGCCATGAAGAGATCCATGGAGGAGGCCATCACCGGCGACGAAGACGAACATGGGCAGAGAAAAAGCCGCTGGGAAGGAGTCAACGAAAATGGCATGCGCCGGCAAGGAAGAGATTGAGGCGTCACGTGGGTGTGTTGATAAACCCTAACCCTGATCATAAGAAAACAAATCGTCTTGGGCTGTCTGAGGATGAGAATAGTGGGCTGTCTGGGCCTGGGCCTTCTCAGTGGTGTTGTAATGAGATGAATTATAATGGGCTGATTTTAAAAAGGTGGAGGGCCCACGATTTGTTAAGGGAAGGAAGTCTGGAGGCTTTCCAAGATGGGCTTTGGGTAAATATTTTGTGGGTCGGGTTGCCTTATATTTTAAACCCGAGATCCAACCCAAATAGTTATCCTCCTCACGTGAAAATTAACCCTAGCCGCCCCTGCTTATACTATGCTGTCGTCATCTCCCTTGGGCAACCTCGCATCGTCGGCCTTCGCGACCATCTGTTTTCCTCCGCCGCTGCCAATCACATGTACCGCCGTTACTTCCCTCCAACAGCCACTGAGTTGGCCGACGCCTGCACCATCAACCCCATTCGTCTCTGCCCACCAGTGTCGGCCTTCACCACAAATCAATTGTTGTTTCTCGATGCCGAAGTCGCTATCTCACCACCATCTGCCGCTTGTCGTTGTTGAAACAACAACCACCTGAATCTTTCAATTACTGTTTCTGTAGGTTCTGTGTTTGTGTCAAAAAAAAAAATCCTTTTTTGAGATTGTGTTCTGTAAGCACACCATGAGGACAAGGTGTCTTTTAAGGGCGGAGTAATGTAAGGGTATTAGTATGGTATATAGGAGGAATAGTATTAGAAGGATAGTAAGGGTATAATAGTAAATAGTTAGGGAGCCTTGGTTGTGCCTTGGTTATAAATAAGGGAATTAGGGAGTCTTATGGGTGTGGAGAATTTTGGTAGTGTCCATTGTGGGACTCTTGGGAGAGAGGCAGCCCTCTCGAAAGGCTATTGGTATATTGTAATTTTCTTTTGATATTGCAATATATATCTAAGTTTGTTCCTAGTGTTCGGGTTCCTAACAGATAGCAGGCATAAATGCTGCTTTTGTGTGCTTCTATGGTATTTTTATATTGAATATCTATTTAATTTCATTATTTTGTCCCTAGGAGTAATTTGTGGAAAAATGGAGAAAAAGAGCCCAATTATGTGAATTCCAAGCCATAATTTCCAAGATGAGTCAAGAAGGAAGCCCAAAATTCATTATTCAAAGTGTTGGGCCAAAAGAATTGGAGGAAGCCCAAGAAATCAGCTCAAATCCGCGCCAGATGGTTCTAGAATCGCCCTAGCGTCGTGACGCTAGGAGGACAGCGTCGCGACGCTGTCCTATTCTTGCCGCACAAGACACCAGTGACGTCACAGCGTAGCGACGCTACCCCTTTTTCAGGCCTATAAAAGGTGCGCCTTGGCTCCCCATTTTGGCATCAATCATCATTCCATTTCCTTTCCTTTAGTCTTCTTTAAGGCTCTTAAAGCCTCTTTGAGGGCCGAGTGAAATAATTAGCGGGAAATCATTGTAACGAGCATTTTTGGAGGCTCGGGAGCTTGTTTCGAAGGGGATCCATAGCGGAAGCGAGGGGTTCTCGACGATCATTCTCCTAACTCTTATCTTGCTCATTTTTATGCTTTATAATATGTACATTTGGGAAATTTTGACCATGTATAGCTAATCCCATTTGTGGGTCTTGGAATGAAATTTTATAGTTAATTATTATTCTTAATTGCCTATCTCTGGTCCAAATACTGATTATTTGTGTGGATGGTCTTAATGCTTTATATGATCTGGCCAATTATATAATGATTAGATTCCTAATGGAAACTCGACGGAGAGAAGTTAAGATAGATCATAGTCCACTCAACTAGGCTTAACTGCTCGTAGTGACAACGAGAGTAGTTGGTTAGGCTTAGAGAACGAAAATGAATCAGAGCTAATTAATTAACGAATTTAATAGCACTAAGGACACTTAGGTTATTAATATGAGTTAATTACAATTAGGGGAAACCGAAAGGAGAACCTATGTGCTAAACGAAGATTCTAGGTTTATAATTAGTCGGGCAAGAGATAGGACAATTAGAATAATCGATTAAATATAATTTGATTTGCAAGACCCCGCCTCACATTCGATTCTTTCTCCACCATTTTTATTTTGATTGATCACTTGCATTCGTTTATTGCTTTATTTCTTGCTTTGCTTTAGCATCATGTTTAGACTCCTAAATAATATTTCATCTTAGTATTTTTAGTGATCATTTTATTATCTTGCTTAATCACCGTCTTCCTCCCTGTGGATTCGATACTCGGTATACTTTACCGTTTTATTATTACTTGCGACCCGTGCACTTTGTGGTCATCAAAAACTATCTTTTAGGCAAAAAATTTGTCCTATTCATTGACCATTTTTCTCTTAAGTTCTTGCACACCCAAAAATCTATAAGTAGAATGCATGCTAGATGGCTTTCTTTTCTCCAACGATTTGAATTTGTTATAAAACACATAACGCGTACAACTAACAAAGTTGCAGATGCCCTAAGCCGAAAAGCAAGCCTTCTAACCATCTTGAAGGGAGAAATAATTGCCTTAGACCACTTACCAGACACATAGAGTGAAGATAAAGACTTTGCCACAATCTGGAAAGAATGTGAAGAACATCAACCAGCAGGGGACTTTCACATTGTTGAGTGGTTCCTTTTCAAAGATAATGTACTCTGCATCCCACACTCATCCTTGCGTGAAGCATTAATCAGAGACGCACATGCTGGAGGGCTAGCAGGCCATTTGGGTCATGATAAAACTTTATACATCTTAGAAAAAAGATACTATTGGCCTCAACTTCGGAAAGATGTAAGTAACTATATCAGCTGTTGCTTCATTTGTCAAACGTTCAAAGGGCATTCTCAAAATACAAGGTTGTACACAGCTTTGCCAATACCAGAACATCTTTCTATGGACTTTATACTTGGACTTCCACGGACTCAATGAGGCTTTGACTCAGTTTTAGTGGTGGTTGATAGATATAGCAAAATGGCCCATTTCTTAGCATGTAAAAAGACCTCGGATGCGGTTTATATTGCCAATCTATTCTTCAAAGAGGTTGTTCGACTCCACGACATATCCAAATCAATCGTCTCTGATAGAGATGTTAAATTTTTGAGCCATTTTTGAAAAAAATTATGGAAAAAGTTTGATACAACCCTCAAGTATAGCACCACCAGCCATCCACAAATGGATGGACAAACGGAGATTACCAACAGAACTTTAGGAAATCTGATTCAATGTCTAAGTGGGGAAAAGCCAAAACAGTGGGATATGACTTTGGCTCAACCTGAGTTTGCTTATAACCACATGAAGAACAGAACCACAGGGAAGTCTCCATTTGAACTTGTTTACACTAAAATACCTAGACTAACAATGGATCTAACCTATGTTCCTTCTTCAATTGATCTTAGTGTGGAAGCCGAAGAAATGGCACAATGAATCAAGGAGCTTCACAACCAAGTGCGGGATCACATTGAGAAGCAAACAGCTAAATACAAGGAAGCAGCTGACAAGAAGCGAAGATTCAAAGAATTCAAAGTGGGAGACCTTGTTATGATTCATCTACGAAAAAGTAGATTTCCAGTGGGGACATACAACAAGTTAAAGAAAAGAAAACTCGGTCAATTTCCAATACTTGACAAATTTGGAGAAAACACCTATAGAATTGATCTCCCTGATGATTACAACATAAATCCTACAATTAATGTTGCTGATCTATACGCTTTCAGCCCACCAGACGAGTTTGTTTTAGCAGATTAACTCGAGGACGAGTTGTTTTTGTGGGTAGGGATGTTTGGTGTAGCCTATCTCGTGTAGTAGTTAGTTTAGTTTCTATTTTATTTAATCATGTGACCAGCCCATGTTGTAACCACTTTTAGTTAGCTTCCTTGCCTATTTAAAGGTTGGAGCTTGTTAATAAAAGATCATTCATACATTCTAATTAACACCTAGCATCGACTACACCACTCGAACAACCCAAATGACAACAGTAAGGGGATCCAACAGGCAAGTGCCAAGGTTGTTGTACCTGGCCCATCGAAGCCCACGAATAGAACGAATGACCCACCGACCTATCGGTCTGTAACCCTACCTGAGAAATTGGGGAAAATATGCAAAGAGGCACTTGTCAAACGACTATCAGACGTTGAGTTCCAAGGTAAAAGAGAGAATGACGAAAAGTATACTCCAAACCATCGCAGCAAGAATCGAGAAACGCGAGAGTTGCGAGTCTTATTGGTTAACAAAGAAGAGAAGATCGAGTGGGTCCAAGGAGGACAGGTTGAGGAAGAACCCGAAGTGGAGGTACTGTGGAAGTTGGGGATCTAGTTGAATTGGACTTGAAGTCTGTCATTGAGTTTTCAACTCCAAGCACTATGAAAGTTCGAGGAACCGTCCCGGAGAAAAAGGTGATAGTGTTGATAGACTGCGGGGCGACCCATAATTTTATATCGCAAGAGCTAGTGGAAGAGTTGAACCTTCCTCTCATATCAACGACCCACTATGGTATCGTCATGGGAAATGGGGTAGCCGTCAAAGGAGAAGGGGTTTGCAAGGTTGTGGTGATAACTCTCTCTGAAATCGCAATTACATCGATTTCAGTAGACTGCCTTCCTTTGAAATTGGGAGGGGTGGATATCATTTTGGGAATGTTGTGATTGCGCACAATGGGATTTATGGGTGTGGATTGGAATGAACTTGTAATGTCATCTGAAGTAGAAGGGTCGAAGGTATTCGAGGGGATCCTGCATTTCCAAGAATTGATACAAGAGTATGAAGGAGTGATTGAGCTCCCAGAGGGACTTCCCCCCAAAAAGGTCCATCGACCACAAAATTGTGTTACATGAAGGAACAAACCCGTTGAACGTACGACCTAATAAATACGCCCATTGTCAGAAAAATGAAATTGAGAAACTAGTAAGTGACATGTTGATTTCAGGCATTATCAGACCCAACTCGAGTCTGTTCTCCAATCCAGTGTTGCTGACAAATTTTCGAAGCTTGATATATTTTCGATACCAGTGATAGAGGAACTTCTTGATGAACTTAATGGATCAACGATATATTCGAAGCTTGATCTAAATTCTGGGTACCATCAGATTCGGGTGAACGAGTTCGACATTCAGAAGACAACTTTCTGCACCCATGAATGTCACTATGAATTCTTAGTCATGCCTTTTGGATTGACAAATGCCCCTGCAACGTTCCAATCACTAATGAACCAGGTATTCCGCCCGTTCCTAAGAAGATTTATCCTAGTGTTTTTTGACGATATACTTGTATATAGTCCAGACTTGGATACGCATCGAAAGCATCTGGCGATAGTATTTGAAACTCTGAGAGACAACTCCTTATATGCCAACAGAAAGAAGTGCATTTTTGTGAAGGAACGTGTGGAATATCTCGGCCATTGGATATCCACAGAAGGGGTAGAGGCGGATAGTGAAAAAATTAAAGCTATGATGAATTGACCCGTGCCCAAGACCACCAAGGAATTGAGAGGATTCCTTGGACTTACTGGTTATTACCGAAGATTCGTCAAGAACTATGGGATGTTGGTGCTCCTCCAAACTACATTGCTAAAAAAAGATGCCTTTGTGTGGATTGAGGAGGCTTCCAAGTCGTTTGAATTGTTGAGAAACGCCATGGTAACTCTTTTTGTTTTAGCCCTTCTTGATTTCTCATTAGCTTTCACTGTTGAAATAGATGTTTCCGGGTATGGCCTTGGTGCAGTTTTATCCCAAAAGGGGCACCCTATTGCTTACTTTAGCCAAGCGCTTTCAATAGAGCACAACAAAAATCAGTGTATGAACGAGAACTGATGGTTGTGGTTCTCTCAGTGCAAAAATGGTGTCACTACCTCTTG
Organism: Luffa aegyptiaca; assembly: GCA_017139565.1. Lineage (NCBI taxonomy): Eukaryota > Viridiplantae > Streptophyta > Magnoliopsida > Cucurbitales > Cucurbitaceae > Luffa > Luffa aegyptiaca. The sequence goes on along the minus strand of CM029404.1, from coordinate 46,652,337 downwards.
GGACAAAAGTTCACGGTGCGTGCTCATTGACCAAAGAGCATTAAAACATCTATTGGAACAAAGAGAGATTCAACCGAAATATCAGAAATGGCTCACGAAGTTGATGGTATATGATTTTGAAATAAAATACCACCCCGGGCTATTGAACAAGGTGGCTGAGCGTTATTTAGAGTCATTTCTATAGGAGAGGTTCGAACAATGTCAGTTCCATCAATCATTGATCTAGCCTTAGTCCAAGAAGAGGTTGCACAAGACCCATAGTTAGTTCGAATTCGGAAGGAAATAGAGGAAGATCCTTTCAGTCATCCCAAATTTTAGTTAGAAAGGGGTCAACTACAATAAAAAGGGAGGATGTTTATCTCAAGTAAGTATTCTCTCGTACTAGCCATCTTACATACATTTCATAACTTAGTCGTAGGAGGACATTCCGGATTCCTTCAAACATATAAAAGAATGACAGGGGAGAAATATAAGAGTGTTTGGTGTTTTCTTAGTTTGGATACTTAACAAACTGAGTTCTCTAGAAAGTCAAGAGGACTCAGAAAATGAGGAGGGCTACCTATTTACTAGAAAGATGGTTTAAGCCTTGGAAAAATGGAAAATGAATTGCCTCAACCTCTAAAGGTAGTTCTGTTAGTAAAAAAAGAACAGGGGAACTGAACAATATGACAAAGAGGATCGAGATAAAAATGAGCTTAAGATGAAGTTGAATGTGAGGACGAAGATAGGAGTCAGAAGGGCCTAGAGATTACCTCATGAAGATAATCTCGTGGAATGTAAGAGGACTTCAAGCAGTGCCCCAAAGAGCTCTAGTGAAGGACATTTTGATCCGAATGCAGTGATCGTCTAAGAGACTAAGCTAATGGCTATGAGTAGAAGGTTGTTGAAGTCTATTTGGAGTTCGAAAAGGATCGGTTGGTGGCCCTTGATACTATTGGTACTTCACGGAGTGTAATGATAATGTGGAAAGCATATAGTGTCTTAATTCCCAATTCTCTGGTTGGTTTGTTTTCTATTTCTATCATGTTTTTTTTATAACAATGCTTTAATGATTGGATTATCGTGGTCTTCTATCTCAATCAAATTTTGGCAAGAGTTGGCTGATTTAGCAAGCATTTGTTTAGACGTGTGGTGTTTAGCTGGGAGTAGTATGACGACGTTTAATGGGCTGATTGATGATCCTGATCTCATTGGTGTGCCTTTAAATAATGGTAAATTCACTTCGGCTGATGGCATGGAAAGATTAATTTCTACTAGAATCGATAATTTTAAAGGAGTAAAGGATGTGGAACCACAAGTGTAGATTTCAATGCCTCAAAAGAAAGTCTTTATAGAATGGGCTCCTGTTAAAATAAATAAAGCCTTCATTACTTCGATAGAAGATGACAGTGAAAATCTCCTTACCAATGAAGGAGAAGTTGAAGCTGAGTTTATTAATTTCTTCAAAAAATTGTACACTAAAGATAATGGGTAGAGATTTATGATTGATGGTATAAATTGAGCTTTTATGAATTATCATATAAAAGAAGAGTTGAAAAGTCCATTCATGGAAGAAGAAATCTTTAAAGAATCATTAAAGCTATATAAGCCTTGGCATGACAAGTAAGTTGAAGATTTTTTTTTCTTTCTTTTAGGAACATGTTGAAGAATGACATAGTAGAGGTGTTCCAAGATTTTCTTTAAACAAGATTATAAACAAAAGGACCAATGAGACCAACATTTTCCTCATTCCATTGAAGTTGAAAGCAAATTGAGTGAGTGAATATAGACCGATCAGCCTTATTTCTTCACTTTACAAGGTGATTGCTAAGGTACTTGTAGAGCTTTTAAAGGAAGTATTGCATCACTTAACAGAAGATATGCATTGCAAACGACTTTGTAGAAAGAAGACAAATTCTTGAGGTGATTTTAACTGTGTATTGATAAGGTGGATTGGTCATACCTTGATGTCATACTTGGTTACATGGGCTTTGGCCAGGAGGAAGAGTGTGCATGGACTATCGTCGCTTGAATAAAGCTACAAAGAAGGGATAATACACGAACACAAGATCTCAAGGAAAAGAATTAAGGTGGTCAGAACTAAACTAGATCTCATCTCAAAGCTACCTCCACTACCATCAGTAAAGGAGATTCAAAGTTTCTTAGGCCATGCGGAGTTCTATAGATGATTTATCTAGAACTTTTCCTACATATCTAAATCTTTATGCAGGTTGTTGGAGAATGATAAATAGTTTGACTTTAACCAAGATTGCTTGAAAGCCTTTGTGCAACTAAAGGGAGCACTAAGCTCGGCCTCTATCATGACAAAACTTGACTGGAGTCAGTTGTTGAAGCTTATGTGTGATGCGAGTGATTTGGCAGTAGGAGCTGTGCTGGCACAAAAAAGAAACAAGATAATACATCTGACCTGTTATGTCAATAAGAACATGAACGAAGCACATGTAAACTACACAACTATAGAGAAAGGGCTTCTTGTAATGGTGTTAGTCTTTGACAAGTTTAAATCCTACTTAGTTGGGACAAAAGTGATTGTGTATGCAGATATCATTGAGCTCTAAAGTATCCCTTATTCAAAAAGGATGCTAAATCTCACCTGTTCAGAAGGATTTTACTTTTATAGGAAATTGACTAAAAGATTCGAGACAAAAAAAGAACTGAAAATCAGGGTGCTGACCATATGTCCAAGTTACGAAAGGGAGCACAACAAAAAGAGAACAAAGATCAGAGATGCTTTCGCAGATGAGAAGCTGTTGGCAGTTGAATCTTTCACATTGTCTTAGTATGCAGACATAACTAACTATTTAGTTAGTGGACTCACACCATCAGATGCAACCCCACAAAAATTGAAAATTTTTCTTTCATGACAGTAAGTATTACTTGATGTAGGATCATTAAAGATCTTTTACTATTTACTTCCTGTACATTTACCTTTGTCTTTATTTTAGCTTTTACCATATAGTTAAAAGCTTTCTTTATTGTAAATAGTTAGTTAGAGTGAGTTAGTTATCTCCAAGCCTATATGTATGGCTGTGAGTTAGAGTTTCAGCATTGAATAAAAATCATTCGAGGTATTATTTAGAAACTTGAGTGCATCAAGTTGGTATCAGAGCGTCCGAATCCAAGGTCTTCAAGAAATTGGATTTTTCTTTCTCTCATGGACGCGGAAGCTTCAAACGTCCAGAGAACCTATGATCGACACTTGCAGTCGGTTGAAACTTCGGTAGAAGACATCAAGAAGAGTGTGACTGACATTCAACAGTCCATTAGGCAACTTACACAACAAATGAGTACGCTGGCAGCAAATCAACAAGACTTGGGAGACAACAGAATAGCAATAAACCCAAGAAAACCAAGACAGATTGGTGGCGGGAGGAAGAAACATCCAAGAAAACAGAAATGAAGTTGCTGTCCATCCAAGAAGACTAGCCAATGCTGAATTTGAAAGAATCCCTGAAGCATTCAAGCCCGGTTTTATGACACAAGACTCGGATTCATCCGGTGAAGATGAAAATTTTGATTACGTTCAGCAAGATCAACAACCAAGAATTCCAAGAAGGCAGCAAGATAGACAGCTTGCTCATGAATATTCTGAGTACCGAATGAAGGTAGATCTTCCAAGCTTTAATGGGAGGATGGATGTGGAAAAATTTTTGGATTGGGTGAAGAATGTAGAAAGTTTTTTTGACTATGCCAATACACCCGAGGAAAAAAAAGTAAAACTAGTGGCTTTCAAACTTCAAAGTGGAGCCTCGACTTGGTGGGATCAATTGCAGAACAATAGGAGATATGTTGGTTTCTGTATTTTATATTTTTTCCTTAATTAGAGTTATTTGCTGTAATTATATTGTATTTATTTGTGTATCTTTTCCTTATTTGTAATTAGGTCTTTCTCTCCTACTTAAGTAAGACCTTTTTGTACCTAGAAATTATTATTCAGATTATTGAATAAAAAAAATACCTTTTGCACGTGGTATCAGAGCAAAGAAAGGTAAAACCCTAAAATTTCTAACCTAACCCTAGCCGCCACAACTGCCGCCGCCGCCGCTTAAGTCGCCGCCGACTGCATCTTACCCAGCTACGCTGTTCGACTCCCACCCGGCCGCCGCCGTTATCCAAGTGCGAGAAGATCTGTAGCCACGATATCATCAAGCCGCCGACAGACCCAATCGCGACCCACGACCGGACTCGACCCGCGTTCTTGCTCCGTGACCCGAACCTCGTGTCACCTCTGCAAGTCGCCCCTTTCTGTCCATTCCATGACCCGCGGTTTTGCTCCGTCAACTCTGGCCACTCGTCTCCGATTTCTGTTCATCCGCCTGGGATAGATTTTTTTTTCGGCTTTGTTGGGCTGTGTGATTGGTGCTGGTGTTACTTGTTTCTCATTGAAGTACCAAATTTTTTGGGTGTATTTTCCTTCACAGCAGCTAGTTCTCAACTCTCCAAAATAGCAACATGTCTGAAGAGAAATCATTGATGATCATACTCGGTTAACTTGGGTTTATTTGTTAGCTAAAAAGTCTGAGCTCAAAGATATATTTATTCGTTTTGTATTCTACATTCTGATAATGGGACTGAATACTTTAACACATATCTAGAGGATTTTTTGAAGGATAAAGGAATTTTCCACCAATCTACCTGTCGTGATACTCCACAACAAAATGGGATCGCTGAGCGAAAAAATAGGCATTTACTTGACGCTGCTCGTGCTATTATGTTTTATATGCATGTTCCTAACTATTTGTGGGGAGACGCAGTCCTTACCGCTGCTTATCTCATAAACCGGATGCCTTCTAAGATTTTGGCCTTTAAAACTCCTCTTGATCAATTTAGAAATTTTTATCCTACTGTTCGTTTGTATTCCGATTTACCGATAAAATTTTTTGGGTGTACTGCATATGTTCATCTCTCTAGTCCTTCTCAGTCTAAACTTGACCCTCGTGCTGTTAAATGCATTTTTTTAGGCTATGCTTCAAACAAAAAGGGTTATCGATGTTTTGATCCTTTAACCAAAAAATACTTTGAAAGTATGGATGTATTGTTTGTGGAGAACCAACCTTTTTTCAGCCAAAATTCTCTTCAGGGGGAGATTTCTAACTTGGAAGAAAATTTTTGGGATACTTCCCCCCTCCCTAAAACTATATGTCCTGAGACTACTAGCACTTCTATGCCAAACATGGAAAGTATCATTGATCGAAATCCTGAACTTCAGGTTTATACTAGAAGGACATTACATCAAAAGAACGGGGATCAGATAGTGGACTTGTCACAATACCAATCTAATGCTCCGACAAATGATACTGAAGATTCAGGTAACCAATCTTTACCTGATATCTCTGACCTTGATATCCCAATAGCCCATAGGAAAGGTGTCCGTAATTGTACCAAATACCCTATTGCAAATTACCTTTCTTATCATAGATTGTCTGATAATCATAAAGCCTTCACCTCTAGGATAACCAACCTATTTATTCCAAGGAACATACAGGAGGCCCAAAATGATCCGAATTGGAATTTAGCAGTTATGGAAGAGATGAATGCGCTGAAACAGAATTGTACATGGGATGTAGTTGAACTACCAAAAGATAAGAAAACGGTAGGGTGCAAATGAGTATTCACTATAAAGTGCAAAGCTGATGGTAATATTGAACGATACAAAGCCAGATTAGTTGCTAAAGGCTTTACTCAGACCTACGGAATTGATTATCAAGAAACGTTTGCTCCAGTGGCTAAGATTAACTCTATAAGAGTACTTTTATCTATTGCTGTTAATTCAGATTGTATTCTTTATCAGCTTGATGTAAAAAATGCATTCCTTAATGGTGATCTTGAAGAGGAAGTATTCATGGACTTACCACCAGGTTTTGACGTGGATCTTGGAACTAACAAAGTTTGCAGGTTAAAGAAATCTCTATATGGCCTTAAACAGTCTTCTAGAGCGTGGTTTGAACGGTTTGGGAAAGTTGTTACTAGCTATGGTTTTCTTCAGAGTTAGGCAGATCATACCATTTTCTATAAGCACACTGGAAATGACAAGATGGTTGTTTTAATAGTGTATGTTGATGATATCATTCTTACAGGTAATGATGAGGTTGAACTGAATAGTTTGAAGGAAAAACTAGCCAATGAATTCCAAATCAAAGACTTGGGAACTTTGAAATATTTCCTAGGGATGGAATTTGCTAGATCAAAAAAGGGTATCCTTGTCAATCAAAGGACATATACTATTGATCTGCTTCAAGAGACAGGCTTACTTGGTTGTAGGATAGCAAAAACTCCTATTGAACCAATTTTGAAATTACAAGCTGCAACAGAGAAAGAGGTAAGAGATAAGGGAAAATACTAAAGACTTGTGGGAAGACTTATTTACTTATCTCATACTCGTCCTGATATTGCTTTTGCAGTTAGTATGGTTAGCCAATTTATGCATGCCCCAGGGTCAACTCACTTTAAGGCAGTCTACAGGATCCTAAGATACTTGAAAGGAACTCCAGGAAAAGGCATATTTTTTAAGAAACATGATCACTTACATGTTGAAATTTACACTGACGCTGACTGGGCAGGTAGCACAACAGATAGGAGATCTACCTCTGTTGCTCATTTGTTGGAGGAAATCTAGTTACCTGGCGTAGTAAAAAACAAAGTGTGGTAGCCAGAAATAGTGCAGAAGCCGAGTTCAGAGCTTTAGCTCATGGCACTTATGAAGGTATTTGGATAAAACGACTGCTTGAAGAATTGAAATTTGTCCAAATACAACCTATGCGTGTCTACTGTGACAATAAGGCAGCCATCTCCATAGCTCACAATCCAGTCCTTCACGATAGGACAAAGCATATTGAAGTCGATAAACACTTTATAAAGGAGAAGATTCATACTGGAGTAATATGTATCCCCTATCTCCCTACAACGGAGCAAATTGCTGATGTGCTAACTAAGGGACTTCCAAAACTAGGATTTGACAAGTTGATTAACAAGCTGGCAATGGAAGATATCTTCAAACCAGCTTGAGGGGGAGTGTTGGTTTTTGTATTTTATATTTTTTCCTTAATTAGAGTTATTTTCTGTAATTATATTGTATTTATTTGTGTATCTTTTCCTTATTTGTAATTAGGTCTTTCTCTCCTACTTAAGTAAGACCTTTTTGTACCTAGAAATTATTATTCAGATTATTGAATAAAAAAAATACCTTTTGCATAAGATATTATGGAAAACAACCTATTAAAAAATGGCCTAAGATGTTGCAGTTAATGAAGAAAAGATTCCTCCCTCTCAACTATAAGCAGATTTTATACAATCAATATCAACATTGTAGGCAAGGATCAAGATCCGTTCTTGACTATACCGAGGAATTTCATTGTTTGGGAGCTAGGAACAATTTGCCAGAAACTGAGCAACAACAAATCTCAAGATTTGTCGATGGGCTTCGCGATGATATCAAGGAAGTTGTGAACCTATACACCCACTAGTATATCTTGCTGATGCTATTACTTTAGCAACAAAAATTGAAGAAAATGATGAAGCCAAGCCGCTGAGAACTTACAAAAGAAGAAACACGTGGGACAAACAGCAACAACTTCAACGAAGAACTGCGGGTGACTCGAGCAAAAATCTTCTAAAGGGAGTTCATCTAATTATGGTTCTCAATCCAAAAAAGAGGACATCTCAATTAAAAATTCATCTTCTAGTAAAGGTTTGGATACTTCTACTATTAAAAAGAATTCTAACCCTTATAACCGACCTACTCTTGGTAAATGCTTTAGGTGTGGTCAACAAGGACATCTATCCAATGAATGTTCACAAAGAAGAACATTGGCAATTAGAGAAGTAAATGAAGAAGATGTGGAGGAACAAGAATTCGAAGATGAAGTGGAAGAAGAATATTCTGAAGCCGATGATGGAGAGCAACTCTCTTGTGTTCTCCAACGGGTACTTCTAACTCCAAAAACTGATTCTAATCCTCAAAGACACACTCTTTTTAACACTAGATGCACAATTAATGGAAAAATTTGCCAAGTTATAATTGATAGTGGGAGTAGCGAAAATATAGTATCCAAGAAACTTATTAATGTCCCCAATCTTAAGACTGAACCACATCCTAATCCGTATAAGGTTAGTTGGATTAAAAAAGGAGGGGAAACAACCGTTACTGAAATATGCACAGTACCTTTGTCTATAGGAAATTCTTATAAGGATCAAATAGTTTGTGATGTGTTAGAAATGGATGCATGCCACATTCTTTTAGGAATACCTTGGCAATATGATAATCAAACCATTCACAAAGGAAGAAATAATACCTACGAATTCATGTGGATGGGCAAAAAGATAATTCTTATTCCGTTAGGTAAAGCTGAAAATAACAAGCATATTAAAGAATCATCCAATTCTAAAAAACAATTGTTTACTGTGTGTACTAACAAATCTTTTGTAGAGAACATTCAACATCCAATTTTAGCTCTAATGGTGAAGGGACAGACAACAGATAATACTCAAACACCAATGTGTTCAGCCATTCAACAGCTTTTATCAAAATTCTCTAATCTCACTGAAAGTCCTACTTCTTTGCCTCCACTTAGAGATATTCAACACCAAATAGATCTTCTACCTGGTAGTTCCTTACCCCATTTACCACACTACCACATGAGCCCTAAAGAGTATGAAATCCTTCATGAACAAATAACAGAACTTTTAAACAAAGGGCATATCCAACCTAGCTTAAGCCCATGTGCAGTACCTGCCCTTTTAGCTCCAAAAAAGGATGGCTCTTGGAGATTATGTGTGGACAGCAGAGCCACAAATAAGATTACAATCAAATACCGATTTTCCATCCCTAGAGTAACCGACTTGTTAGACCAATTAGGTGGGGCAACCGTTTTTTCTAAAATTGACCTACGAAGTGGCTACCATCAAATTCGCATCAAACCGGGGGATGAGTGGAAAACGACATTCGAGACTAATGAAGGTCTATTTGAATGGCTAGTCATGCCTTTCGGTCTAAGCAACGCTCCAAGCACATTTATGCACTTAATGAACCAGGTTTTGCTTCCTTTTCTTCACGAATTTATTGTCGTTTACTTTGATGACATTTTAATTTATAGCAAAACCAATGATGATCATTTAAATCACTTGCACCAAGTTTTCAACACATTACTAGACAACAAGTTATTTATTAATCTTAAGAAATGTATTTTTATGACTTCCAAAATTCACTTCTTAGGATTTATAATAGAAAATAACGGAATTTCAGTTGATCCTAAAAAGGTTGAAGGTATCATGAATTGGCCAATTCCTAAAGGAGTTCGTGATATTCAATGTTTTTTGGGAATTGCTTCCTTTTATAGAAAATTCATTAAAAATTTCAGTACAATTGTAGCCCCCTTTAACTGAATGTTTAAAAAAAAGGGAAATTTTGCTGGAGCAATCCTCAATTGGACAACTTTAATATGCTAAAACAGCAACTTAGTTGCACTCCTGTTCTTTGCCTCCCTGATTTTTCTAAGCCATTTGAGGTTTCGGTGGATGCATCTGGAATTGGAATTGGTGATGTTTTATCTCAAGCTAACCATCCTATTGAATTTTTTAGTGAAAAACTAAGTGAAGCTAGACAAAGATGGAGCACATATGAACAAGAATTGTACTCCTTAGTTTGAGCATTTCGGCTATGGGAACACTATCTTCTAGGTAAAGAGTTTGTATTATTAACTGATCATTTCTCCTTGAAGTTCTTACACTCTTAGAAATCAATAAGCCTGCTGGTCATTTAAACAAAGTAGCTGATGCCCTAAGTCGTAAAGGTAATCTTCTAACTTTACTACGAGGGGAAATTATTGCCTTTGATCAAATACCTGAATCCTACGCAAATGACCAAAATTTTAAAGAAATTTGGCAGAATTGTTCCAATCACATACCTTGTAAAGATTTTCACTTATTAGATGATTTTCTTTTTTAAAAGAGACACACTTTGCATACCACACACATCTTTAAGGGAATCTCTTATTAAAGAAATGCATGCTGGACGTTTAGCAGGCCATTTTGGTAGGGATAAAACTTATCTTTTATTATCAACAAAATTTTATTGGCCTCAACTAAAGAAGGATGTAATGAACTTTGTTAGAAGATGCTATATTTGCCAAACCTCAAAAGGATCAAAACAGAACACTGGCCTTTATAGTCCCTTACCTATTCCTACTTCTATTTGGGAGGACTTGTCTATGGATTTTGTTCTAGGACTCCCCCAAACTCAAAGAGGTTTTGATTCCGTTTTTGTTGTAGTAGATCGTTTTAGCAAAATGTCTCATTTCTTACCTTGTAAAAAGACTAACGATGCTTTAAACATTGCTAATCTTTTCTTTCGAGAGATTGTTCTACTTCATGGCATTCCTAAAACTATTGTTTCGGATAGGGGTGTTAAATTTATGAGCTATTTTTGGAAGACCTAGTGGAAACGTTTTGGAACAGGTCTCCTATTCAGTACCACAAGTCATCCCCAAACGGATGGCCAAACTGAGGTAACTAACAGGACTCTTGGGAATCTAATTCGTTGCCTCAGTGGAATCGATCAACAGGGAAGTCACCATTTGAAATTGTATATACTAGCCTCCCTCGATTAACTATAGATTTGTCTAACATTCCTTCCCCAATTGATGTTAGTTCTGAAGCTGACTTAATGGTGGACCAAATCCAGAAACTTCACAAAGAAGTCACAGATCATCTAGAGGAAGCCAATGCTCGATACAAGGCAGCTGTTGATGTTCATCGTCGGGATCAAGAATTCCAAATTGGAGACTTAGTTATGATTCATCTACGAAAATCAAGACTTCCTTCGGGTGCCCACTCTAAGCTTACTAACAAAAAGATCGGCCCCTTCACAATTTTGGAAAGAATTGGGAATAATGCCTACCGTGTCGACCTTCCTCCTTCTCTCAAGATCAGTCCAACGTTCAATGTTTCAGACATATATCCTTTCCATGCCCCAGATACTTTTTCCTTAGCTAATTAACTTGAGGGCAAGTTTTTTTTTTTGGAGGGAAGGATTTGATGTAGGATCATTAAAGATCTTTTACTATTTACTTACTGTACATTTACCTTTGTCTTTATTTTAGCTTTTACCATATAGTTAAAAGTTTTCTTTATTGTAAATAGTTAGTTAGAGTGAGTTAGTTATCTCCAAGCCTATATATATGGCTCTGAGTTAGAGTTTCAGCATTGAATAAAAATCATTCGAGGTATTATTTAGAAACTTGAGTGCATCATTACTATTGGGATGAACCTTATTTGTATAGGTTAGGACCAGATCAAGTGTAATGCTAAACTATTCACAAACGTGAAAGCAAGGGTATGAAATCATCAAGCGAAGTCAAGCCCAAAACATTTGCACAGTCAAACAAGTGAAACCATCTTTTTACGTGCAACACCTTATATCACATGGGAAAATAATCATGGCAATTTCATAGCTTGAGTCATGCTTGACATGACTTTGCAAGATAGGTCATTTGACATGAAATTTACAAGACCAAACAGCCAGCATTAACAAAGCAAGCCAACCATAAGTTCGACTCAACATTTCATCATCATCCATTCAGGTGATGTTTGGGGCATGGTGTACATATGATCCAACTAATCTTGCAACCCTAGAACACACCCCTAACTTGAGATTAACCCTAAAGATTATGTTAGAGATCTTTAACACGTGGCAAAATCGTTTTTCACTAAATGATATGAGCTCTCTAGGTCACCAAAAACGTGTTCTTCTATTATATATATAAAGCTCTCGACATGACTTGACACTAGACCCACTCTCTCTTTATCGTTCGTCCATTCCACAACTCTAACTACTATTTCCCATGCTCCAATCTCGACCAAGAGTCAGTAATGGTGGGTATGGATTTGGGTAGACAGTTGATTAAGATAGAGGAAAATTTTAAAGAGTATGTATGATAGAAAGAGGAAAGGGAGATTTGTAGAATTGCGAAGAAACATGGAAAAATGTTCTTCGGCTTAACGATTGAAGAAATAGTAGTTGTGTACTTCGTTGATGCCTAAGACGCCTTGCTTTTGTGCCATAAACTCAAAAGTACGGTCCCACCTTGGGGGAATGTTACTGGATTTCTTGAATGGAAAAATTACCATGACTAACATAGTTGAATGAGTTATAAAAAACAATAGCATTAAGTGAGTTACCCTTTCAAGAGCAGAAGAAAGTGAAGTTAGAGGGTTTAGGTCGAAGGGGATTGTCGTGGTTACAAGGAGAGACTTCCACGATGATTGGGTAGATTACTTGATCAGGTCCTCTAAGATATCCTCAAAGAAAAGTTCATCATAAACCCATTCCACCCAAATAAGCCTTGTAGAAATGCAAAATGACTATGATGCTGGCAGAAAGTCAGCTCCCCATGATGAAAACCAAGGCCACTCCTGGCAAGCAAAATGTGCCTGCAGCACCACCTCATTCCTCTAACCCCTCCCTTTCTAAACTTAAAGTAGAGCTCGAGCATTTGAGGGAGCAAAGTAGAGCCTATTGGGCCTATGCAAGAGAGAGAGACAAAGCCATCCGTGGAATGTAAGAGGGTTTCGAGTGGTGCCCCAAAGAGCTCTAGCGAAGGTCCTTTTGATTAAAATTGGTCCGAACGCAATGATCCTCCAAGAGACTAAGTTGATGGCTATGAGTAGAAGGCTGATGAAGTCTATTTGGACTTCAAAAAGGATCGGTTGACTGGCGCTTGATACTATTGGTACTTCACGGTGTGTAATGATTATATTGGAAAGAAGATAGTGTTTTAGTTCTCGATTCTCTCAATAGTTTGTTTTCTATCTCTATCATGTTTTCTTATAACAATTCTTTTAGTGATTGGATTATAGGTGTTTATGGACCCCGATACATGTGGCATTGTAAAATTTAGGCAATAGTTGGTTGATCTAGCAAATATATGTTTAGACGTGTGGTGTTTAGGTGGAGCTTTTAAAGTGGTTCGATGACTATCTAAAAAGACAAATGGGAGAAGAGTAACCGAAAGTATGACGACGTTTAATGCATTGATTGAAAATCTTGACCTCTAAAAAATGGTAAATTCACTTGGGCTGACATAAGGGAAAGGCTAATTTCTACCCAAATTGATAATTTTAAAGGAGCGAAGGATGTGGAGCAAAAAATGTAGATTTTAATGGCTCAAAAGAAGGCCTTCCACAAATGGGCTCCTACTAGAACAAAAAAGGACTTCATTGCTTCGATCGAAGATGACAATGGAAATCTCTTTACCAATGAAGGAGCAGTTGAAGCAGAGTTTATTAACTTCTTCCAAAGACTGTACATTAAAGATAATGGGTAAAGATTTGTGATTGATGGTATAAATTGAGCTTTTTGAATTATCATATGAAAGAAGAAATGGAAAGTCCCTTCATGGAAGAAGAGATCTTTAAAGATCTTTAAAGTTATATAAGTCTTGGCATGACTAGTGAGTTTTATATATATATATATATAAACTAAGAACATGTTGAAGAACGACATAATAGAGGTGTCCCAAGGTTTTTTTAAAACAAGATCATAAACAAAAGGACCAATGAGACCACCATTTGCCTCATCCCATAGAGGTTGAAAGCAAATAGAGTTGAGTGAATATAGACTGATCAGCCTCATCTCTTTACAAGGTGATTGCTAAGGTGCTTGTAGAGCGTTTGAAGAAAGTGTTGCATCAGTTAATAGAAGATTTACAAGTGATGTTTGTAGAAGGAAGACAAATTCTTGATGTGATGTTAATTGCTTATTGATAAGGTGGATTGGTCATACAATGATGTCATACTTAGTTACATGGACTTCGGCCAAAAATGATGAAAATGGATAGGGGTATGTTTGACGAATACGGGTTTCTCGTTTTTGCTCAATGGTAGGCCAAGGGAGGAGTTGTTTGTTGGGAGAGGTATGAAACAAGAGGACCTGATTTTCACCTTTTTGTTTACTAGTTGTAGGTGACGCTTTGAGTCGACCCCATTCCAAACTTCATATCTCGAACCAAGTCCAAGGAGCCAAGGAAAGATATATATGAGACCATATATCGCCTTTTTTCACCTAAAAACTTTCCCTTCCTCCCCCTGAGCTTGAAAACCTGGTGGAGGATGAATATAAACCAATTTGTGGAGGTCTCCATGAAAAAAAAGGCCTTTTTGACATCAAGCTAATGTAATGACCAAAATTTCTTAGTTGTAAATGACAGAATGACACGTATGGATTTTTTTTGAGTGCTTGACAGGAACGACCAACAAAGATCGTAATTACATAGATAACAACTTCTCCCCTTCCCTTCCCTTCCTTAAGGCAAAACCGTATGGCGAGTGGAAAGAAAGACGACCCCACCTTATCGTAGATAGAGTCAGTGAGAGCCACTTTAGTATCCTCGTTGACCTTCTTTTGTAGATAGAATCTTCAATGAGCCACTTTTGTTATGGTTTTTTCTTTTTTCTTTTTTTCGTTTCTTTGTATTTTGAGCATTAGTCTCTTTTCATTGCTTCAATGAAAAGTGTGGTTTCCTTTTCAAAAAAAATAAAGGTGTTTGTTGAGTAAGGCCGATGGCAAGCTCTATTTTCATTCGAAACCCAACTTCACCACTGTATCTCATTATGGCCACCATGGAGTGGTAGTTGGTGTAAGACCGCAACAGACAAGTAGGAACGATCTTTGGCATAAAGATACCGTCTTATTAGAGAAAAAGACAATCTATCTTACTAATAAGAAAAAAAAGGGTGAGATAGGTGACAGGTAGCTTCCTTCAAAGCCGACCCAACCGCGAGGAAGAAAGAGATCTTTGTCGAAGCTGACTTGGATCTCAAATAAGGGAATAAGGTGGCCACAAGCAACGAGTAGTCGCAGTTGAAGCTTGGCTTTAGTCGATAGGCTAGCTGTAAGCTTGGTGAAAGCGAAGTGCTTACCAAGTGCAAAGGAAAGGGCCTTCGCCACTTGAGTCGTATGTCGAGGAACTCGCACGTGCAGTTCTTATGAGGGGAGAGATAGTAGGAGCCATCCTATCCCAATAGCGTATATTTGGAGCTCAATATGAAATCTTATTTTCTTGCCAGACCCTTCGGATAAGGGAAAACTCCAAAGATTGCTTCGAAGTAAGATCCTTGTGTTGATCCTTTCCTGAACTCGAACCAGAGTGGGAGGAAAAGGGGATCAAAATGTCATATCAATAAAGTGAGGGCTTTACGGACTTTCCCCACCCCCTTTCCATTATTCCTTCCTCTCTCATTCCCTCTTTTTCAATAAAGAAGCCCCACTCCCTACCCCTCCGCGGATGGGTGGAAGAGAGAAAGGAGAACCCTAATCTTCAAAAATCCCTCATTAGGGAGTCTGTTGCTTTCTTTCATAACAGAGTCGAGAATAAGTCACTCAACAGACTGTCTTTGGAGTGGTAGTTGGATTGTAAATTCATTGTTAAGCTTGCAAAATGGAAGAACGTCCCTCTTTCAAACGGCGGGAAGCTCATGCTTGGGTTCTCCACTTGGAATAACCTCCCTCCCTATTTACTTCTCAATCTTCAAAGCTCCTTTGAAGGTGATAAATAAGACGGAAAGATTAGCAAGGAACTTTATCTAGAATGGTGGTGCTTATCTACAAGGTAGTCAATTTGTTAAATGGGGTTGGACAGCTCTGCTTTTGCAACATGGAGGCATTGGGCTAGTTAAATGGGGTTGACCAGAAATGGTTGTCAGCTCTCTCTGGATGCCTCTTCCAACAAACGATGCTGCAAAAGGGAGACATTGGCTGGACATAGCCACCACAGGATGCTTCTCTATACACATATCAACTCAAACTCACAATCTTAAAACTCATTACTAGAGGTCCCAATTTTGGAACTCATAAACTCACAATCCTTTAAATATTTTCATAATGCAACTAACATCAGATACGATATCTCAAATTAATTTTTTTTTTTTTAAAAAAAACTAACATCATATACAAAATATATTGCATACCTTGAGATCTAGATTGCAAAAAAATATTTGTTCATCAATGCGAAGTCTCCTTTGTTGAAGCAGAAAAATATCATCAATTCTACATCATAAGAAATGAAACTTTTAATTGAATTAATGAAAAGAGACTAATGCTCAAGAATACAAACTCCACTAGGGAATGAATAAGAACCAAATGTAGCAATAGGGGCCAGAAATGAATAAAAAACCGAAGATCTAAGAAGATAAAAAAAAAACTAACGAACATCAAAAACAACACATACAAAGCCACATACAAAGTCAAAGACAGACCATTAAAGACCAAACCAAAGACCAACAAGAACTTGAAGAAAACTGCCAAAGAGCCATGGAAAAAAAGGAGGTCAAAGGCAAAGAATGAGAAAATCGATGAAAAGCAAAACACCAATCGAAAAACTTACAAAGACCCCAAAAATGGATTCCATCTTAATTCAAGGGAAGATTTCACGTAACTCAAGACCACAAACTTCAGAAAACGAGGCAAATTTGCTAGGCACTAAGGGTGAAAGATGAGAGATCTCTTTGTCACACCCCTAAAATAAAGAAGCTAGATATTCACGGAAGGAATCCTCAATGTTATTTTTCATAGGTTGTAAGGAGTTCACACTACTCACACTACTAATGGAGGGAAAACTTGGGAATATGAAAACTGGAGAAAGGAGGTCGAGAATGAACATTTGTTGAAATTTTTTGATTTGCTACTTGCTTGGCAGAGGAGACCAAAAGACGCGAATCATTTCATTCCACTAAATCTGGATTCAAGGTATCAAGCTTAAGTGGTGGAAGAAATGAGGAATCCCACGCTTTTCTTCGAGAATAGAACAAATGGTAGGTTGCAATAAAACAATTCTTAACATCTTTAAAACTAAGGGGCTTAGTAGACTTGAGAATATTAATGGAGTCTCCAAAAGGTGTCTCAAACTCTCAATTGCCTCAAAAGGCATCTCTTGGAAAGACCCTACAAAGCATCACTAAATGACGTAATAAAGGATGTTGGTGGTTCATGAGGAGAATTTAAACGACACCCATTCAAAAAATATTTATTTTACAACTTGGAGGGAAAGCAACGTGCTAATAAATTTTTCCCTGAAACCATCCTTTAGCCAAGAGACATTTATGCCCATAATCCCACCTTCCTTAGAAGAATTGACATTAATTGAAGGAAAGATAAATTCTTTTCGAAAACTGATGGTTCAAGACATCTTTCATTAAATTCCTTAGCCATTTAATTGAAAGTGAGAGAAATTCCTTTTGAAAATTGTTGGCTGCAAGACTCCCTTCATTAAATAAATTCCTTAACAAACTCACATTAATTGAAGCAGAGATAAAAACGTATGGAGAACTATTGGCTGCATGACTCCCTTCAAAAAAATTCTAAAAATTCCTCAACAAATTCCTCAATAGGCTGAATTGAAGAAAAATCTTGCACAAAGAACTTTGGGATCTTCACGGGTATTTTCGAAACTTTTTAAAGTTCGAGGGTATTTATTGAAAAGCTCTATAAATTGTTGTCCATCCAAGTTAGCATCTTGGGCCGCATTGGTGGGTTGTGAGGTAGTCAGTTCCCTCCCACTTATTTAAGACTCCCCTTGGATGGAAACCTTAAGGTGTTTTGGAATGCTATGGTGGAAAAGTTTCAAAAATGATTGTCCAATTGGAAATATGTCTTTTCCTCCAAAAGGGGGAGACTTACTCTCATCCAAATAGTCTTGAGTGGCGATCCCTAGCCTTTTCTTGTCCATGTTTAGGGTCCCTATCTCCGTGAGTAAAATGAGAAAATTTTCATGAGGGGTGAGGATCCCATTTGATTAAGTGGGAGATAGAGGTGAATCTTGTCAAGCTCAAAGGTATGGGTATTGGGAGTTAGCACTTACACGATGAGGCTCTCTTGACTAAGAGGCTGTGACGACTCTTTACAGAAACTGACACCCTTTGATATAGAGTGATTGGGAGTTGGTATGACTCTCACCCCTTTGAGTGGTTATCGCCCTGAGCAAAAACCTTTACCAGTTTGCTTTTTACCTTTGGGATTGCTAGAAGGGTGTGTTCGGTGTTAACAGGACGCGGAACAGAGATGGGATATGATAGACCTCCAATTAAGTATGTATATAAACATAAGTTTGTGAGAAAGGGGAGTGGAGACCAATAGTGTAGTTGTTATGGTTAGTCTGGTATCTGGAGGCTTAGCTTAATGTAATTAGTAGAGTAGTATATAACTAATAGGGAGGGACTGGGAAGGATATCTTTTTGATTGATCTTGTGACTAGGCGAATTGAGTAGGAGAGGTGGGAGAGCTCTCGAAACTTCCCTTGACTTCTATCCTTTTACATAAATAATATCTCGTTCCTATCAAGACGTCTTTGATGAAGTAGGTGCTCTGGCATCCTCCCTTTAGGGAGAGAAGCATGTTGTTATGGTATGCATACTTTTTTGCATTTTTGTGACTCTTCGATGTTGCGTAGGGAGCATTTGATGATTACTCATCTCCAATTCGCTGACAACACTCTAATTTTCTACCTAAACAGCAAGGAATGTTTCCAAAATTGGTGGACCATTTTTTTTTCTATTTTTCTAAAAGGAATTTGCCTGCATTTCAAAAACCTCCATTGTTGGTCTAAATATCAACAAGGAAGAAGATACTCAATAGGTTGTATCTTTGGGCTGCAAACTTGAGAACCACTCCTTCACTTACTTGAGTGTCCCTCTTAGGGGCAATTCCCATACACCAAGTTCCTAAGATCCTATTGTTGAAAAATTCAGAGCTAAGCTTGCAAGATGGAAGAACATCCCTCCCTTGTGTTTTTTTTTTTTTTTTTTTTTTAATTTTTTATAAATAAACCAACTTTCTCTTCAACTCTGATTTTCCATCTTTGGCTCGGTTTTTGAAAATTGAACATAAAATAGCACCAAAGCACATAATTTAAGCACAAAACTAGCTTAAAATTAATAGGAAATAGATAGCATTTTCGTATGGTATCACAAATCTTTGTTTGGTTCTCAAGTCCTTCACTATTTTTGGGAGTTTGTATCCTTGAGCATTAGACTCTTCTCATTTATTCAATGAAAAGTTTTGCTTCTTCTTCAATACATACATAAGCTCTCTAGGGAGTTGAAGATTATCTCCGACTAATCTTTAAACTCAAGAGTACTCACTCAATTGACTTAGAAAGCTTAAAAGATTCAATCAATTTGACATCAACTCAAATTTTAACACATGAAAAAATAGTCCCTTACCAAATAATATGAACCCCAAGGGTATTGAAGATGATCTCCCACAAATCTTGATGACTTACAAGGCAAAACCATCTTTTATCAAATGATATGACTCCGTGAGAGAATTCAAGATTATATCCAACTAATCTTCAAACTATACAACCTAAGAAGCACAGACACTCTATTTTAGGAAGTGTCTGTGTCAAACACGGACGCGGACACGCTCCGAACATGTATTTAGATGACTTACAAGGAAAAACAGAGAGTCAGGTTCAAGATATTGGGTCTAAAGTAGCTATTCTTACGGTGAGTGATACTGTTGCATCTGGGGTTGGTCCTGATCGAAGTGGTGGGATTAGGGGTTTGTAGTGTAGGGTCTTCTTTTGGTTGCATCTGGGATGGTAGAGATTGCAATGACAAGCAAAACAGTTGAGATTGTCTTGTTATTAAATATCCTTTAGTTCCTTTTAATCCAAAGAGTCAATCACAAGGTTCCCGAAGCATTCCTCAAAATAGCATTTTCATGTATATGGAAATCTTAGCTTGATTAATTCTATAGCTGGAGAGTTAGGAAGAAAGTGTCAACATATGTATTGAAAAACGAGGAGATGGGTACATCTCAGGTCTCTCTTGATGGCGTCTTCCATGACCTCCGATGGCCTCCGATGATTTTTCCGTCTAAGGGATGAGCGTCTGGTGAGGGTGCGCTGGGTGTATTGGATTCTGGAGATCTTTCCAGAGGGAAGGGTCGAGTTTTTTCTTCTGGGAGGTTCATGGAAAGAAAGGCACCAGCTTACTGAGTGTCCGTGCGGTTTTGTGAGTGTTTAGCTGTGGCCACCATGGTGGCAAGGTATGTTTCCAGAACGATAGATAGAAAATCCTTCTCATGTTGCTTTGATAGGAACTACAAAGGTAGAGTGGTTAGGATAACAGAAACTCACCTGAAAAGAGGATTCTCCTTATTTGCTGAGGAAATTATTCTAGTGTGGATTTCTGACTCGATAGATGACTTGCTGCTATCCCCAAACACCCACAACTTTTTCAGGAAATCAGACTGCAACAATGGTTTTATTTGGATCCAGAAAGTCTCGAACAAAAGAGGGTGCTTCATAGAAATAACAAAAGTGATAAACTCAGGAGGCAAACACAATCTCGTAGTCCCAGCAGGAGAAGAATTTAGAGGATGGAGGGATTTCGCTGACCTGCTGAGAGAATTCTTGAACTGTCCTGAGGGCGAGAACCATAAACAAATCTCTCAGAAGGTGAAAGAAGGGACTTCATACGCGGAGATTGTTAGGACCCATTCAAACTCTTCGAACAAGGATATGTTTATAAAAGAAAAGGAAAACGAAAATCTATGCCTAGAGCAAAAAACTTACCAATCAGAAGTTAGGGAGATAGATTGGAAGGAAGTTATTGTAATAACTAAGAGAGACTTCCATGATGATTGGGGTAGAATCCTTGAGATTCTTCAAGAACAAGTAAGAGAACCCTTCATTATTAACCCCTCCCAACCAAACAAAGCTCTTCTTAAATGCCCCTCAAGAGATATGGCCAACCTCCCCTGTCAAAACAAAGATTGGGTGAGCTTTGGGCCAATTATTTTAAAGACTGAAAAATGGGACCCTCAAAAACATGGTAGAATAAATGTGATAACCATCGTATGGAGGATGGGTCAAAATTCGAAACATTCCCCTCCACTTATGGCAACTGAAAGTTTTTAAAGCGATTGGGAATTGTCTTGGAGGGTTCGAAGGGTATGTAGAAGGGAATTCAATGCTCATTGACTGTGTGGACGTGGGCATCAAAGTTAAGGAGAATTACTGTGGTTTTATTCCCGTCGAAGTGATTCTAATCGATGAAGAAGCTGAATATCGAGCGCAAGTAGTCTCCTTTTCAGATGGAAACCTTCTCATTGATAGGGTGGCCAGAATACATGGGAGTTTCTCCCTGGCAGCCGCTCACGGGTTTTTCAAGGGACCAAATGATTCAGACTTTTGCCCGGTGGATAAATGGAGAATCGAAAACGACGGGCAAAGTCCGGTTAATGTGCAGACCCTAGCCGTAGACCTCCAACTATCACGTACGACCTTGGACACGGAAAATTGTGAATTTAAATTATCCCACCAAACAGACTTTATGGTTTCAGGTGAAGTAGAACGGCCCATTACTTCTAAGGCCTGGATGGAAAAAGGAAAAGCCCACGAGATGATAGAAGAGTATGCCCACGAAAAAGCCCATAGTCGGAAAGAAAAAGAGCCGCAAATCGGGGAAGAAGGCCAACAGAAAGAGCTTGAAAGTCAGAAGAAAAAGAACAAAGGAATCTCCTTTGCTAAGGAAGCCCAAGTGGTCACCATTCTTAAGAGAGGAAAAGCTCAATCCACCGCTAAAGGAGATGATCCCAGCGGCAAAAGGAATGATTTAAAACAATATGGAGAAGAAAATTCCGAGTCGGAGATCTCCATATCTAGCCCAGACAGCAGAGCCTCTAACGAAAATTTCGAACACGACGAAGCTGAGAGGGAGAAGTTGATTGACGAAAATTTCGAACTCGATGAAGCTGAGAGGGAGAAGTTGATTGACGATTTTCTTGACGGTTTTCAAGAATGTTTCTGTGAGAGGGATATAAAAGAAGCGGAAGTTTCAGAAGGGGCAAAGGCTTTAGTGATGGTAGAGAACTCCACAAAAGATAGCCCATCGATTTTAGCTAAAATATGACCGAAAGAAAATGGGAGAAAAGGAAAGAACGTTAAAGTTCCAGAACGATTTGCTATTAGTAAGGAGATGGTCTTAACTTTAAAGAAGAATAATTTATGTATAAGACCCATAGCTGGAAATTCTGCCAAGAAGGGGAGTTCTACCCAAAAAAAGATGGCTAGAGAAGTGTGTAGTTTACTCAGATCGTGGGAGAAAGAACCAGAGGTTAGTGATGGCCTTTTGTCTGATGTAGAGAACGATCTCAATAGAAATATCGATGTAGAAAGGGACACTGAAGTGATTTAATGACGATTATTACGTGGAATGTTACGGGGCTCGCCCTAAAAGAGCAGTGGTGAAAGACTTGTTGAGAAAAGAAAATCCGGATATTGTTATTCTTCAAGAGACTAGGTTGGCGCAAGTTGGTAGGAGGGTGATTAAATCCATATGGAGTTCTAAAAGGGTTGGTTGGTTAGCCTTAGACGCTTATGGATCGGCAGGTGGTATTCTTCTTATGTGGAAGGAAGATAATGTCACCATAAAAGATTCTCTATTAGGAAGCTTCTCCATCTCAATAGACTGTTGCTTCAATGGGAGTTCGGAAGGTTGGGTTTCTGCAGTGTATGGCCCATGCTCGATTTATGGTAGAAATGACTTTTGGTGAGAGCTTTATAATCTAGTGGGACTTTGCCAAGGCAGTTGGTGTTTAGTTGGTGATTTCAACGTGGTGAGATGGATGGAAGAACGGTTAAATGGTACCCGAATGACCAGAAGTATGAGGAAATTCAACCAGTTTATTATGGCTCACGATTTGATTGACCCTCCCCTGTTAAATGGCTCCTTTACATCGACAAGTATGGGGGAAAGAGCAGCAACTTCCAGAATTGATAGAATTCTTGTTTCTAGAGATTGGGCTAGCTATTTCCGAGATTATAGAATAGAGAAGCTTAGTCGCCCCACTTCGGATCACTTCCCTCTGGCTTTATCTATAGGAGCTCTGAAATGGGCCCCCTCCCCCTTTAGATTCGAAAATACTTGGCTGGAGGCTCCAAATTTTGAAGACAAGTTTAAATCTTGGTGGGAAGAGCAATCTGCCACGGGGTGGGCTGGATATAAATTTATGACTAAGCTGAAAGGTATCAAGTCTCGTATTTTAGAGTGGAATAAAGAGAGTTTTGGGAATGTTAATGACAAGAAAAAAGAGACCATGCTTCAGATTGAGGAAATTGATAAAGCTGAAGAACAGGGACAAATGATCTTATCTCAAAAAGAGGAGAATTGAACTAAAAACCACCCTTACGGATTTAATCATCAGTGAACAAAGAATTATAAGCTAGAAATGTAAGCTCAAATGGCTCAAGGCAGGCGATGAGAACACCTTTTTTTTCCACAGATGGGCATCAACAAAGAAAAATAGAAACTTCATCGCTACTTTGGAAACAGAAGATGGTCGATTACTGACGTCGATTGAAGACATTGAGTAGGAAATTATTGGCTTCTTTGAAAAGCTGTACACTGATGATTTGGCCCCCGGTTCACTATTGAGGGTATTAATTGGACCCCCCATCGAAAGGCAGGTCCGTAATCAAATTGAAAGACTTTTCCAAGAGGAGGAAATCCACAAGGCAATTAAAGATATGGGCAGCCTTAAATCTCCAGGCCCGGACGGTATGACTGGGGAGTTTTATAAAAAAATTTGGAACATTTTGAAGCCAGATATAGTAGAAGTGTTCCAAGAGTTTTTTCAAAACGGCATCATCAACAAGCGTACTGATGAAACCTATCTCTGTTTTATCCCTAAGAAGAAGACAGTGACAAAGGTTAGAGATTTTCGCCCCATTAGCCTCATCTCTTTTATTTACAAAATTATAGCCAAAGTGTTGGCAGAGAGATTGAAAGATGTGCTCCCTAGTATCATCAATGATAATCAAGCTGCTTTTGTTAGAGGTAGACAAATTAT
The DNA here is from genome assembly GCA_017139565.1 of Luffa aegyptiaca. Taxonomy (NCBI): domain Eukaryota; kingdom Viridiplantae; phylum Streptophyta; class Magnoliopsida; order Cucurbitales; family Cucurbitaceae; genus Luffa; species Luffa aegyptiaca. The sequence goes on along the minus strand of CM029404.1, from coordinate 46,628,492 downwards.
GGATGCTATTTTAGTGGCTTCGAAGACTGTGGAAGAGTGGAAATCCAGAAATGAAGGGGCTTATATTCTGAAATTAGACCTTGAGAAACCTTATGACAAAGTGAATTGGGACTTCCTTGATTCAATTCTAGAATTTAAAGGGTTCGGCAGTAGATGGAGAAGATGGATAAGGGGCTGTGTTCAAACCGCAAATTTCTCCATCATGATTAATGGTAAACCGAGGGGTACATTTTCAGCTTCTAGAGGCCTTAGACAAGGAAATCCTTTGTCTCCTTTCCTTTTTACAATTGTTGGGGATCCTCTTAGTCGTTCGATCCAATTTTGTTTAGAAAAAAAGAATTCTAAGAGGCCTTAAAATCGATAGGGATGAGGTGGAAATTTCCCACCTTCAATATGCAGACGATACAATCATTTTCTGTCCGGCAAATACTGAAAATATCAGACGTTGGTGGGACATTTTGAACATCTTGTCCATGGGAACAGGGCTATCTCTAAACCTTTCAAAGACCTCTTTGATTGGTATTAAAGTAGACCCTCAGGTTGTGGAGCATTATGCAGATGACTTTGGTTGCAAGGCCGAGAAGCTACCTATTAATTACCTTGGGTTCCCTCTAGGTGACAACCATCGTAAAATTTCCTTTTGGGAACCCCTAATAGACAAATTAGGCAAGAAGTTGGATGGGTGGCGTAGTCTATTATTATCCAAAGGAGGAAGAGTTACTTTAGCTCAAACGGTCCTTAATAGCCTTCCTAATTATTATTTTTCTCTTTTGCGAGCTCCTAAGAAGGCTATTAACTAGATGGAAAAGATTATCAGAGATTTTGTTTGGAATGGAAGGACTTGTAAACCTGGAAGCAATCTTGTTAAATGGGAATGGACTGCTCTTCCCATCTCTTTGGGCGGTTTGGGGATTGGATCCCTCCATCATAAGAACACAGCCTTACTCACCAAATGGCTATGGAGGTTCACGCAAGAAAATGCATCCCTATGGATGGAAGACTTGTGAATTGAAGGGGAAGAAAGGCAATAGACCTTGGGTTGACATAGCAAAGAACACTACTCTCTTCAGTAGATTCTCTAGCTTCAAAGTAGGAGAAGACAAAAATATTCGTTTTTGGGAAGATGTGTGGATTGATCAAGCTCCCCTCAAAATAGCTTTCCCAGATATTTACAACGTCTCCCTCAACAAAGAAAAATCTATTTTTGAGTGCTGGGATAACGAAAATCAATCGTGGAATCTTGGCCTTAGGAGGGGCCTTTTCGATAGAGCTGCAAAATTGGATAGCGTTGGTAGAGAAGCTTAATATGATTCATCTGGGGGACGGTTTGGACCGTATCATTTGGTCCCTTGAAGCCTCTGGAACCTATTCCAATAAATCTATGGTCCATCAACCAAATGCTAGATCCTCCAAAGCCAACTTCCCTCTAACTAGTTTTAGAAGTCTTATGGTATATGACATTTAGAAGTCTAAATACTGACGATAAGCTTCAAAGGAAATTTAGGGGGTAGACCCTATCCCCCTCGGGATGCAGATTATGCTTGAAGCAAGAAGAAAGTCTGGACCATTTATTTCTACACTGTGATTTTGCCTATCAATCTTGGTGTTTCTTGGCTAAAAGGTTGGGTATCTATCTTTGCTGGCCTAGAAGTGTTGAAGATTGGCTGATGGAAGGTTTCAGCGGCTGGAATTTGAAAGGCAAAGCCAAAATTATTGGCAGTTGTGCCTTTAGAGCGTTTTTGTGGCATATTTGGTTGGAAAGGAACGCTAGATCATTTGAGAACAAATCCCTCCAAAAAGATTATTTTTATAATTATATACAAAACACGGCATCTTGGTGGATATCTTTACATAAGAAATTCTTTTGTAATTACAGCGCTTTGATGATTGTTAGTGATTGAAAAGCACTTGTAGTTTAGTTTTGGAGGGGGTTCTCTCTAACCCAGCCCTTAGGTTGTCTCCCTTTTTTGGTGGAATGATATCCTATATCTCGTTTCTTATAAAAAAAAAAAAAAAAAAATACAAGGCAAAACCATCTTTCATCAAGTGATATGACTCCTTAAGAGAATTAAAGATTATATCCAACTAATCTTTAAACCCTACGATCTAAGAAGCATGGACACTCTATTTTAGGAAGTGTCTATGTCAAACACAGACACACACGCTTCGAACACATATCCGACACGCCAAAAACAATGTCCAATATTTGATTATTACTTTTTTCCCTCGTACACATTTAAAATTAAAATTCATTGTGAACAAGATTAAAAGCCAAGTCCGTTAAGCCCAACATAAAAAGTATATTTAAAAAAAAAAAAACCTTAAAACTTTTAAATTGAAAATCCTAAAATGTAAAAACCATTTCAAGGTGTCATTGGTTTGTCAACTGCGCTACCCGCTACCCACTACCCACAACCCAATTCATACGGTAAGGTTTCTTTTTTTCTTTTTTTTCCCCTCTCTCTCTATTCCTAAACTTCATAAAAGACGAGAGTTATAGAAGACCTCTAAATTCTAAATTTTCTAACAAATCGTATATATTTATCATTTAAAAACCATTAGAAGATATCTTTAATGTCTAACCATAGTCATAGCCACTAAAATCCTTTGAGCTTTCCTAATGTTGAAGATGAATCAATATATACATATATTTCATTAAAATAAATGTGTCCCCAACGTATCTGTGTCCTACTTTTTTAAAAATTCACGTATCGTCGTATGTGTGTCGTGTCGTGTTTGTATCCTGTGTCCATGATTCTTAGCCTACAACAATTACTCAATTAAGATCAAGCCTGAGGACTAGGTTAAGATCTATAACAAACGGAAAATCGCTTCTCATAGCAGAAAAATATCTTCGAAACTTCCATGAAATAGAAAGCCAATTCATACTCCAACAAACTATTTTCAATGTTATTCATGAACTCAAACATAATATGAGATTCAAAAGAAGTGTTTAAGACAATTTGTTTTTCTTACCAAGTTATCACTGTCTCTATTTTTCATCCCCTCAAAAATCCTGAGCTTTTAGAGAGTCCAGAAGACTTAATACATGTGGTTAAGAACCGGACAACTAGGAAACAAAAAGAAAAAACAAATTGGTATTTATTGAAAAGCTCTATTTTTTGTTTAAATTGTTGTCCATCCAAGTTAGCATCTTGGGCCGCATTGGTGGGTTGTGAGGTAGTCAGTTCCCTCCCACTTATTTAAGACTCCCCTTGGATGGAAACCTTAAGGTGTTTTGGAATCCTATGGTGGAAAAGTTTCAAAAATGATTGTCGAATTGGAAATGTCTTTTCCTCCAAAAGGGGGAGACTTACTCTCATCCAAATAGTCTTGAGTGGCGATCCCTAGCCTTTTCTTGTCCATGTTTAGGGTCCCTATCTCCGTGAGTAAAATGAGAAAATTTTCATGAGGGGTGAGGATCTCATTTGGTTAAGTGGGAGATAGAGGTGAATCTTGTCAAGCTCAAAGGTATGGGTATTGGGAGTTAGCACTTACACGATGAGGCTCTCTTGACCAAGAGGCTGTGACGACTCTTTACAGAAACTGACACCCTTTGATATAGAGTGATTGGGAGTTGGTATGACTCTCACCCCTTTGAGTGGTTATCGCCCTGAGCAAAAACCTTTACCAGTTTGCTTTTTACCTTTGGGATTGCTAGAAGGGTGTGTTCGGTGTTAACCGGACGCGGAACAGAGATGGGATGTGATAGACCTCCAATTAAGTATGTATATAAACATAAGCTTGTGAGAAAGGGGAGTGGAGACCAATAGTGTTATGGTTAGTCTGGTATCTGGAGGCTTAACTTAATGTAATTAGTAGAGTAGTATATAACTAATAGGGAGGGACTGGGAAGGATATCTTTTTGATTGATCTTGTGACTAGGCGAATTGAGTAGGAGAGGTGGGAGAGCTCTCGAAACTTCCCTTGACTTCTATCCTTTTACATAAATAATATCTCGTTCCTATCAAGACGTCTTTGATGAAGTAGGTGCTCTTGCATCCTCCTTTTAGGGAGAGAAGCATGTTGTTATGGTATGCATACTTTTTTGTATTTTTGTGACTCTTCAATGTTGCGTAAGGAGCATTTGATGATTACTCATCTCCAATTCGCTGACAACACTCTCATTTTCTACCTAAACAGCAAGGAATGTCTCCAAAATTGGTGGACCATTTTTTTTTTCAATTTTTCTAAAAGGAGTTTGCCTGCATTTCAAAAACCTCCATTGTTGGTCGAAATATCAACAAGGAAGAAGATACTCAATAGGTTGTTTCTATGGGCTGCAAACTTGAGAACCACTCCTCCACTTACTTGAGTGTCCCTCTTAGGGGCAATTACCATACACCAAGTTCCTAAGATCCTATTGTTGAAAAATTCAAAGCTAAGCTTGCCAGATGGAAGAACATCCTTCCCTTGTTTTTTTTTTTTTTTGATAAATAAACCAACTTTCTCTTCAACTCTGATTTTCCATCTTTGGCTCGGTTTCTAAAAATTGAACATAAAATAGTACCAAAGCACATAATTTAAGAACAAAACTAGCTTAAAATTAATAGGAAATAGATAGCATTTCCGTATGGTATCACAAATCTTTGTTTGGTTCTCTAGTCCTTCACTATTTTTTGTAGTTTGTATCCTAGAGCATTAGTCTCTTCTCATTTATTCAATGAAAAGTTTTGCTACTTCTTCAATACATACATAAGCTCTCTAGGGAGTTGAAGATTATCTCCGACTAATCTTTAAACTCAAGAGTACTCACTCAATTGACTTAGAAAGCTTAAAAGATTCAATTAATTCGACATCAACTGAAATTTTAACACATGAAAAAATAGTCCCTTACCAAATAATATGAACCCCAAGGGTATTGAAGATGATCTCCCACAAATCCTGATGACTTACAAGGCAAAACCATCTTTTATCAAATGATATAACTCCTTGAGAGAATTCAAAATTATATCCAACTAATCTTCAAACTGTACAACCTAAGAAGCACGGACACTCTATTTTAGGAAGTGTCTGTGTCAAACACGGACGCGAACAAGCTCCGAACACGTATTTAGATGACTTACAAGGCAAAACAGAGAGTCAGGTTCAAGATATTGGGTCTAAAGTAGCTATTCTTACGGTGAGTGATACTGTTGCATCTGGGGTTGGTCCTGAAGTGTCAACATATGTATTGAAAAATGAGGAGATGGGTACATCTCAGGTCTCTCTCGATGGCGTCTTCCATGACCTCCGATGGCCTCCGATGATTTTCCCGTCTAAGGGATGAGCGTTTGGTGAGGGTGTGCTGGGTGTATTGGGTTCTGGAGATCTTTCCAGAGGGAAGGGTCGGATTTTTTCTTCTGGGAGGTTCATGGAAAGAAAGGCACCAGCTTACTGAGCGTCCGTGCGGTTTTGTGAGTGTTTAGCTGTGGCCAACATGGTGGCAAGGTATGTTTCCAGAACGATAGATAGAAAATCCTTCTCATGTTGCTTTGATAGGAACTACAAAGGTAGAGTGGTTAGGATAACAGAAACTCACCTGAAAAGAAGATTCTCCTTATCTGCTGAGGAAATTATTCTAGTGTGGATTTCTGACTCGATAGATGACTTGCTGCTATCCCCAAACACCCACAAGTTTTTCAGGAAATCAGACTGCAACAATGGTTTTATTTGGATCCAAAAAGTCTCGAACAAAAAAGGGTGCTTCATAGAAATAACAAAAGTGATAAACTCAGGAGGCAAACACAATCTCGTAGTCCCAGCAGGAGAAGAATTTAGAGGATGGAGGGATTTCGCTGACCTGCTGAGAGAATTCTTGAACTGTCCTGAGGGCGAGAACCATAAACAAATCTCTCAGAAGGTGAAAGGAGGGACTTCATACGCGGAGATTGTTAGGACCCATTCAAACTCTTCGAACGAGGATATGTTTATAAAAGAAAAGGAAAACGTAAATCTATGCCTAGGGCAAAAAACTTACCAATCAGAAGTTAGGGAGATAGATTGGAAGAAAGTTATTGTGATAACTAAGAGAGACTTCCATGATGATTGGGGTAGAATCCTTGAGATTCTTCGAGAACAAGTAAGAGAACCCTTCATTATTAACCCCTTCCAACCGAACAAAGCTCTTCTTAAATGCCCCTCAAGAGATATGGCCAACCTCCTCTATCAAAACAAAAGATTGGGTGACCTTTTGGCCAATTATTTTAAAGACTGAAAAATGGGACCCTCAAAATTGTAGAAGGGAATTCAATTTCCTCACCATAAAACAACAACAAAAAAAGGTTTATCAAAGAGTCTAGAACAGATGTGATGTGATGGTGGATGTTTTTTGGAAAACAAGTGTTTGGGAGATTTTGTTGAACATATCTTGAAGTGAAATGCTTTTATCATTATACCCTCCATGTAGTAAGGGTAACTTCTCATAAACGAAAACTAACCTGTAGTCCATTTTCATGGGCTCTCTGAGCAATCTCTAGGACCGATGAAACATCTTGCTTCTCGAAGACGTAATATTTCATTCAAAGCAAGATCAGCCTTTTAAAAGTTTCAAGATCACAAAAATGTGTCAGCTAAATTTGCTAATGGAGATAAAGTGAGGAAGGTTGATTGTGATAATGTACAAACCAGCTTCGATGAGATTTCTGGATCACAAGAAAACTTTACGCTAATATCACCACAAACAGGACCACTTCTTGAAGGTTTGTTACCTCCAAGAAATACTGAAACCCCAGCAGAATAGATCTAGAACAGAAAAGTAACAAGAAAATTAAGCAAAAGGATAAAAATAAATAAATACTCACAAAACCCAGAGAATACAGATACATGCCTATGCTTGAAATGCAGCAATTGCACCATTCTTGTCTCAAGCAATTTGCTCAAAAAGCCTACGAAATGAATTTCCTCAACCTGCAATTTTTTTTAACAAAGCACATTCTGAACCATTGGGGAAAAAAGTAATAAACAGGACACTTTAATTAGAATGTACCCTTCCAATTGACAATAAAAGCGAAAGAAATACCATGGTTTCATTTGTGAGCTCCACAGGAAAGCATAGCTAAACTGAACATTTGGCTTCAACCATGGGACCATATACCACTTCTCTACGATGCATCCTCTCCTGGTGTCACATTTGTTGTGAATAATTGATAAATAAGCTGCAGAGAAACAGAATGTACTCAAGACATGTAAAACAAAATGTCAAGAAATTGTCAAAAGTTAAAAAAAAAAAAAAAAAAAAAAAAAAAGTAAGTTCAGATATGGACCACCACATTATTAATAGAGGAGCTTCAAGGGGACAATGCCAGTCATATTGTGTTTTTGGAACAAATATTTTTATTGTGCTCTTTCATTCAAAGTGTATATAATAAGTAATGGAGAACCGGGGTTAATTAGTTTGACAAAAATAATAAAAAAACCTGCAAGGCAGTTTCTAGATCGGAGGGTGAACAATCACCAGAAAAGGTTCTCATATATGCTCCAAGCTGTGTACCAACTTCAGCTCTCTTACCCGCCAGCATTTTCATTCAGAAGGTAGATAACCGAACACTCCGATTTCTCCAACAATGGTTGAACCCATCAAGCAAGAACTATACTCTCTCTGGGAGTTCAGATAAGGCCCCATAACAGAACCCTGAAAAATATTACCTGTTAAGATAAAATTATATGCTAGAAAAACAAAAAAAAAACACCAAAAGAACCAGCAACACCCAAAAAGAGGAACAAAAAAGGAAAAAGAAACTTAACGAAGTGAAGAGTTTAGCATAGGAATTCGACAAAACAAAAATAATGTGATACTAGTTAAATCTTGCTAGTCCTCGAGCAAGGCACACACAAACCAAAGAAAAGATGTTGTGCATATAAGTGTAAAGTGATTTAATCCTAAAAGCTCTAACATTCAAAAACCTAAGCAATCAAGAGACATTCGCATGAGACCCAACGAGGAGACAAATCAAAAGTTTCCAAAGACAATCTTGCACAAGAGAGTTCTATCCCACCTAAAGAAGACTTTACTAGCCCGGAATTGGTTTACTCAACTCTCATCCTATCTTCCCCCTACACTGGCACTAAGGTCTTGCTAAAAAGCCTAAATGGAACAAACTAGGTTGCTTCCTCCTTGCCTAGGTGCCTGAAATATAATAAATTATTTTTATTCTTATAAATATAATAAATTAATTATTAATTAATTTATACTTATAAATTAAATAATAATGCAATTACTCAAATAAAAATTTTCAATTTACTAAATTTTAAGCAATGTATTTGTTAATGTAATGCATCATTGAATACACAATTTCCGGAATTCTCTTTTTTTTCTTTTTTTTTATGGCAGGCGTTTTTTTTTTCTCTCCTACGCAAGACTCCACAAAAAATTTTGCAAAAAATTTAGACTTTCTCACTAAACTTTACACCTATCGGGGTGACAACAGGAATATGAGCTAAGTAACTCGCTCCTAGGCATTCAAGTCCTACTCTAAAGCAAGAAAGACACCCAACCTGTGCAAGACATGTCCAAGAAAAGTTTTAAAAAGACTCCCTTTTGGGGCACTCATGATCACAACTCATCAAAAGCTATAAATTTTAAAAAAATTTGAGCCAATCCTGGGAAATCATTATCACTAAAGCAAATATATACACAACAGGCATGCAAGATATATATTAAGCACAAACGCTGGGCCGATGCACAGATGCCCAAGGCCAATCCTAGAAAATCAATCACTAAGGCAAATATATACACAACAGGCATGCAAGATATACATTAAGCACAAACGCTGGCCCGACGCACAGATGCTCAGGGCCCATCAGAAACTAAAGCAGAATACCCCACCCCCAACCTAAAAGGTTACATTGTCCTCAATGTAATAGATCATGTAAAACAGGACAAATGCATAAGGAAAGAATAGAAACTTCCCTGAATTAAAGCTCGTGGGAGGTGAATCACGTTTACATACAAATAAAAGGGCTCGCTTTGGTACCGCCAATCCTAAAAAGAAACAAAACAATCAAACAAGCATCAAAAGCAACTAATCAAAATAACATAAACTAAGAAAAGAAATGACAAAAAGCAGTAACCTTATTCGGTGCAAATGTTTAAGGTCGGTTGCTCGACCAGATTCTCCTCGGTTTTCATCTGAAATCGATCTCTTTGATTTTCATTGACTAAAGTAAACATACAATCGTACCAGACAATGCACCATCAAGGCTCCAACTTCCCACAATTCTATTTTACCTACATTTGTGCCAACTGAAAACAGAATTTTCTTCATTATTTGTCAATTTTAATGTGAATATCAAAATAAAGAAACATACCATCTACAACTACATTGTTCTATTGGTAGCTTAAAACCAAAAAAATAAAATTATACAAAATAAATTTAAATATACCAATAGCAGAGTTTGTTGGACTGGATGAAAATCCAAGAACATGGGAGATGACCCTTGATTTGGTGTTCGCATAACAGTCTTTGGCAAATCATGACCATGATCAGCAAATGATACGGGCAGAACATTAACCGGTAGATTTACCTTCATTATATGACAAAAGTAAGAGGCAGTAAGAACAAACAAAAATTTAATACACATCACAGCAAATTCAAGGCCCAAATAAAAGAAAGCAAGGAAATGCAAATGCCTCAAGTTCCTTAGAGATTCATATTAGTAGCAAATGCCTCAAGTTCCTTTTAATTGCAAGGAAACCTACGCAACACAAATAAAAGAAAGCAAGGAAAAAATATCTAACTAAAGTTACTTTATCACATCGATTAAAAAGGAATTTAACTAAAATAGCACGAATCGGGTGCTATCAAAAACCCCCAACCTAAATCTTGCTAGTCCTCGACCAAGACACACACAAACCAAAGAAAAGATGTTGTGCATACAAGTGTAAAGTGATTTAATCCTCAAAGCTCAAACATTCAAAAACCTTAGCAATCAGGAGACAAATCAAAAGTTTCAGAAGACAATCTTGCACAAGAGAGTTTCTATCCCACCTAAAGAAGGCTTTACTAACCCGGGATTGGTTTACTAAACTCTCATCCTATCTTCCCCCTACACTGGCACTAAGGTCTTGCTAAAAAGTCTAAATGAAACAACCTAGGTTGCAAAAAAATTAGACTTTCTCGCAAAACCTTACACCTATCGGGGTGACAACAGGAATATGAGCTAAGTAACTCGCTCCTAGGCATTCAAGTCCTACTCTCAAGCAAGAAAGACACCCAACCTGTGCAAGACATGTCCAAGAAAAGTTTTAAAAGGACTCCCTTTTGGGGCACTCATGATCACAACTCATCGAAAGCTATAAATTCCCGAAAAATTGAAGCCAATCCTAGAAAATAATTATCACTAAAGCAAATATATACACAACAGGCATGCACGATATACATTAAGAACAAACGTTGGGCCGACGCACAGATGCTCAGGGCTAATCCTAGGAAATCATTATCACTAAAGCAAATATATACACAACAGCATGCAAGATATACATTAAGCACAAACGCTGGCCCGACGCACAGATGCTCAGGGCCCATCAGAAACTAAAGCAGAATACCCCACCCCCAACCTAAAAGGTTACATTGTCCTCAATGTAATAGATCATGTAAAACAGGACAAATGCATAAGGAAAGAATAGAAACTTCCCTGAATTAAAGCTCGCGGGTGGTGAATCACGTTTACATACAAATAAAAGAGCTTGCTTTGGTACCGCCAATCCTGAAAAGAAACAAAACAATCAAACAAGAATCAAAAGCAACTAATCAAAATAACCTAAACTAAGAAAAGAAATGACAGAAAGCAGCAAACTTATTCGGTGCAAATGACAGAAAGCAGCAAACCTAGTCTCTTTGTTTGATTGAAAGTTCCATTATGGTAACAAGTATTTTCTTCCACCATGGAACTCAAGTTCCTCCTTTGGTCTAAAATTTTATTGTCCTCATTTTAAATATATAAACCATAAAACTCAATAAATCTAAAATATGGTCCTTTATAAATCTTGTCGGCTATACAATCTAACTCCTTCCTAGCATTAACTACCCTAACCTCCTTTATTAATCCCTAATTACAAAACTCAAAATCAAATACCAATGGTAGATGGAATTTCAATAAATTGTGTCCAAGAAAAATCCACAAATACAACAATCACATGAAAGTGATTCCTAAATGACTTAGCTTTTAGCAAAATTATATAAAATTAAAAAACATCTTTATGTCATCTTTTCAAAGCATTCATCAATGGTCGATTTTGAAGCCTATTCCTATACATAATCCTCCATCCACCATACTACTACATGTACTTTTTCATTTAACTACATAATCTCTAAAGTTACCTATCCATTTCATTCTCAATATTATTGCAATAAATCAAAGAAAAAAGGTCAGATATTTAATATTCACCACACGTAAATATAGCAATAGTTGCATTTCCATATTGAAGTGGCATAGCTCATTCAAATCTCGACTTCCACTCATTTCTATAATTTTTTTTTAAATCTTTCATGCCTCAAAGTAGAATCCAGCCAACTCGAATAAATTAGGAAATAATCAACCTATTGACAAACAATTGGGGTGTCCAGTACTAAAATGATTATAGCCCATAGCTAACTTTCATTCTCAAATAAATATTGACAGAACAACTGCTGGTAGTCCAACTCAATCAGTCCAGACTGCAAACGATATCCTAAAAAGTATAACTAAATTGCTAACATCCAGATGTAATTAGGGAGCTCGAACATATGATAATGACCAACGAATTCAATTGAAAACAAATTAATTGCCCATGGCACAAAATAAGATACATTAACAAAAACAAAATATTTTAATCCAATAAATCATCAACATCTATTACAATCTACCATCAAACTAAGTTCTAATTTGAGTTGTCTGATTGAAGGAAGAACGATTCACAAATAAATGCAATACCTTCGATCTTTATGAAATACTTATTGTTGGGAGAATCGAACATCCTTCTTAATTAATTTCCAGACGCAACTGAGTAGGTTAGCCACTGATCTCAAACTGACAAAGAAACAAAACCCAAATCAATCAATCATGGAGCAAACAACATAAAACAAAAATATCCACAACAACCAGCATTTAGTCACACACAAAGCGCATAAACAAACAAAAAGCATATTCTTACTCTCACCAACAATGAAGAAAATCAGTAGTTCAACAAAAATCAAATATCAAAGAAGGTAAAACAAAAAATAAACATACGTCCAGGAGGATTTACTTCACCAACCTTTATAGTAACAATTTAGCATCGTTTTAGTAATTTAATGATTCTAAAACCTTTTTTTTTTTTTTTGAAAGAATTCTAAAACCAATTTTAAAAGCAAACATTAATCATTTAAAAAATACTTTTAATTAAAATAAAACCACTCTTATACGTGTAGAATAGAGCCAAATATTAAAATGATTTAAAATAAAATTCTTTTACCAGACTAATTGGTTATAATTAAATTATTTAACTTAAAACACTTATTTAAAAATAAATCTCAAACATTCGCTTAGTTATAGAAAACACATGGTAAACCAAGGACTTGAGGATAGGGAACAGCAAAGATAACAATGATTTTTTAAAACAATAAATCAATAAGAAGATTGAAAAGGAACAAACTATAGAGCCCAAAGAAGCATACAGAACAAACGCCAAAAATACAGCTCAGACAAAAATAGACATAAAGAACTATACAATTATAATTGCATTTGAAAGTGATATCCATAACTACTGATGATATGAACAAGGAAAATCAAAAAAATCCAAAATTGATAAAAAGCTCAAACGAAGAAACAAAACTTCATTTGGCCATTCATAAACGTATTATAAAAAGTATCGGGATAAATTCCAACAATCAGTTTTAAGCGCTGGCAGCAAAAGGCCAGATAAAATCATCCTCCAAAAAATACACAAGACAGAAGGACCCAACATGCAAAAGCCCATCTAGCAAGTTTACCGATATAATAGAAAAACCCTACCACTCTATAACTGCTACATCTTACTAAGGATATAGAGTTGAATAATTCATGGAGCACGAGATTTTCCTTCTAATAATCAGAAATAAGGACAATGAACAGAAAAATAGATGTAGGACTGGAGTAGAAAGTTCTGCAGAATGCCACATTGTGACTAACGACCTAAGCATAACTTGCATTCCCAGATTATATTAGAAGTTCTAAAACTTTTAAGCATGAGAAAACAAGTATGGCACTGCCATCAAATTTACACTTCATAGCCAACAACCTAGTTGTAAATTAAATCTTATTCACACTGCACCTAAAAAAATGCTCAAAAAAGAAATAAAAACTAATACCAAGAAGCATCCCACCATAGAAGAAATCACCCAATTTCAGAGCATACCTCGTTTATTCTTCACTCTTGTGAATTCTTTAGCTTTTTCAACCTCTGCAGCTGCCTTCTTAATAAGAACATTCTCTTTCTTCTCCAGCATTTCAAGTGTCTAAACAGAAAATAACAGACGATGAAATGGAAACAATTAAATGAAACAATGCTGGACAAAACAACGGCCCAAAAATATTGATATCAATTAGAAAAAGCTTTGTCAGACTACAAAAGACTATGCGATCACAATCACCATCAGTTTGGACGTTATTCCAATTATCTATTCCTTCAATATATCCAATAAGGAAGAAAAACATAGCAATGTTGTACACAGTTTTCCTTTCTTACATAAGTGAAATTTCACCTCAAGTACGGCAATTACCAGTGGCAGAAGATATGTAAAATACAAGTTCACCAAATCCAAATAAGCCGATAATTTCAACCGGAAACCACCATTTGACCGAGTAACAAAGAGAACCAATTACTATGACATCATAAACACTAATACTCCGTCAACGAGAGCCAATTACTAAAACCTAACATTTAGAAACGCAATAGAAAGAAGAAGGATCTCGAAGTCAATCGTCCATCAAGATCGATGAGATACAGCTAGGGTTCAGAACAAGCGAGAAAAAGAAAAGATCGTTTCCATAAAAAAAAGAATACTGAAAACAATAAAACAACAAAGTGAATACGAACCTCGCTCAACTTGTCCAACGTAGCCAAAGCATTGGCTTCTTGTTTAGGTTTACCAAAAAGCCTCTTCTCGATCTTCTGCAACAACGAAATCACAAACAAAATTAAACCATGAAAACGCTTGGTTTCAAGAAATCGCACTGCCGATCAACTTCGACACGATAAAATGAGATTTTAAAAACAAATCGGTGCCTACCAAAGGAGAAATCGAGAAACCAGTGAGAAATTGAGACGGAAAGATGAGAATCAGAAACAAATTTCCAAAAAAGGAGAATGAATCGAAAGAATTTGTGAAGAAATTTGGAGTAGAAACGCGGCAACGTACTTGTTGGTTTCCGTAGATCAAAACTACCAATTATTCACTCCGCCAATTCAATTTAAATGGAAGATGTGGGTCGGGCCCGATCCGAACCCTAATATGGGCTGGATATCACGTCATGAATACGAACCTCGCTCAACTTGTCCAACGTAGCCGAAGCATTGGCTTCTTGTTTAGGTTTACCAAAAAGCCTTCGCGATCTTCTGCAACAACGAAATCACAAACAAAATTAAACCATCAAAACGCTTGGTTTCAAGAAACCGATCAACTTCGACACGATAAAATGAGATTTTAAAAACAAATCGGTGCCTACCAAAGGAGAAACCGAGAAACCAGTGAGAGATTGAGACGGAAATACGAGAATCAGAAACAAATTTCCAAAAAGGAGAATGAATCGAAAGAATTTGTGAAGAAATTTGGAGTGGAAACGCGGCAACCTACTTGTTGGTTTCCATAGATCAAAACTACCAATTATTCACTCCGCCAATTCAATTTAAATGGGAGATGTGGGCCGGGCCCGATCCGAACCCTAATATGGGCTGGATATCACGTCATGGATCGGCCCATAATCTTACTTGGGCTGTGAACGTCTATATGGGCCGAACGAAGTCAGGTACCGACAAGCCCAAACATTATGTACAGACAAATTAAAATATATTTAAATTAAATGTTTAGTCCTGTCTATGTCTAATAGGTTAATATTTTTTTAAATTAACAAATCTATTAGACATAAAAATGTTCGGTAAGTCAATGATTTATTAGATACATAAATGAAATTTCAATAATTTCTTGGATACAAAATTGAAAGTATAGAACATTAAACTATATTGGATAGCAATAACTAACGTTGAACACATTAAAAAAATTATGAACTTTAATATACTTGGAAAAGTTGAAATTAGGGGTGTTCAAAAAATCCGACAACCCGACGAACCCGGACTACCCAACCCAAACTGCAAGGGTTGGGTTGGGTTAGTTTTTTGCACGGTTTGGGTTGGGTCAAAAATTCAGCAAACCGAATTTTCGGGTCGGTTCGCGGGTTGCCATTTTTTGGCTCGGTTGAACCCGAACCGACCCGAGTTTAATTTTTTTTTTTTTTAAATATATATATATATATATATATATATAATAAACCAAAATAAAAAAACTCTTAGTATTTGTTTTTTAAGATTGTTATGAGTATTAGGTATTTGAATTTTATGTTTATTTTAGTTATTAGTTGTCATATGTTGGGGATAAGATAAGCATGAATGTTCAATGAAAAATGAATTTTAAATAATTAAGAAATTAAAAAAATAAAAAAAAAACAAAAAAAAAGATACAACCCGACAACCCAACCCAACCCAACCCGAAAATAGAAGGGTTGGGTTGGGTTGGGTTGCTACCCTTGGTCGGTTCGTTCGGGTAGCCAACCCGACCAACCCGAATTTTCGGGTTGGTCCAAAAAAACCCCCCAACCCAACCCAACCCAACCCGTGAACACCCCTAGTTGAAATTCACAATTAAATATAATGTGAATTTGGATTTGAATATTTGCTAACTAGTTAACAAGAACATAGTTTAAATTGTATAAAGTAAGTATTTTTTTATAAATAGATTCAAATCTCTCACCCTATGTATACCTGTTAACCTTTTGAAGGAAGAAAATAAAAACTATTGAATTGAAAGAAAAACAAAACTTAAAAAATAATAGAAATGGGCCTTTGTTTAATGGGTCTGCTTCTCTGCACAGCCCTACTCTTTCCCAGAAGGAATTGATTTACTTTTTCTTTCTCGAAAGAAGGAATTGACCAACCGTAGTCTAGTTTATAGTAGAGTCCAAAAATATGTATTTTCCAACTCATAAATTTCTTTCCTTTTTTTTCAATAAAAGATATCATTAACACATCTCTTTGATAAATTGATGTGATTATCACACGTGGCCATCATTATCTAAACTTTTGGATTAATGATTAATACATAATTTTTTTGAGTCGATCTCTTGCATCCAAATGATATAAAATTGTCGGTCATATTATTTTATGCATGTTCATATATTTCTTAGTAACAATTCAATTTGTACTCCTACTAATTTTAAAGCCTAAGAATACTAGAGAAACATGAGGGCCCAATTTGAAAAACAATAGCAAGAGAACATCCTCTACCATACAAACTTTAAGTATATAGTCAAAAGTAGATATATATCTTACAACTTTAGGTCATATAGCATACAACAAAACCTAGAAACTCACGCATATAATTTTAAGGAAAAAATAGCTTAATATAAAAGATAAACCAAACTCATCCTTAAAACTCCAACTAAATTTGTAGCTAGTCATGGGAAAAATCAACTTCTTGATGGGATAGATGTCTTAAATTTGCCTAATATATTGATAGGAAGCAAACTCATCAATGTCATGTATCTGAATCAAATAAGCTTTGGGTTTATGGGATACAATGGATGGTGGTGGTGTAAGAATGAGCTTTTAGTGCAATAGATAAGAGTATATGTAACAAACAACTAATAATTACAGGAACAAACTCTCAAAGGAGAGAGTGAAACATTAAAACCAACAACTCATTAATTAGAAAAGTTTTAAAACCATATGCATAATAATTGATAATGCATAAAGTATCTCCTAAGTGGGTTGTTGCTTTGATCATCAAAGAAACAGCAGGCAAGAAATTTCCTAATTAACTTCTCCAAGTAACTGAATTACTAACCTAGCAGTTAGAACTTAGAATTAAACCTCCAATGTCGGTTCCAAATCATTCACCAATAAAGCATAAACAAAGCATTCTAAGAAGAGGAAATTCAAGAAGTCAGTGGCAGGGCAGTGACGGACAAAAACAGAATCTGATAACCATTAACAAAACCAAAAGATTCAAATCAGAATCACAAACGCTAACACAAATCCGCCGGTTCCATTGAAAAAATACCTTTCAAGAATGTCTAGTCGACGAGAGAAAGAGGAAATGGAAGATCGAAATCGGTGGTATTTATTTGGGGTTTTTTTTTTTTTTTTTTTTTTGCGACTGCCGAAGTTCCAATTCTAGCCAAATGAACAGTTGGGGATCGTCTTCAACCTGTAAAATACATTGTTGGAGATACAGGAAGCCATTGTGTCATATTCGTTTGTAGTCGAAAAAGAAGAAAACATTAAGGAAGAAGACGAAGGGAAGATTGAACAAACCCGACGGCAAGCACGGAAAGCACCGCGCGGAGACGGCAAGCACCAGCGGCGACGGCGGCAACCACGAGCATGAGAGGAGAGGCGACAAGCAACAGACGATGAGGCGTAACCGCGTAAGTGATATGTCGCGTATGTGACAAGCAACAGACGTTTGAAATTGAAACCCTAGTTAATGAAAAAAAAACGTGTGCGTATGTGATATGTCGGTTCGGGAAAAGAATATGTGAGGACCGAACCGAACCTTGTTGGTTTGGTTCGGTTCGGTCAGACTTAAACTTGAAACCCGAACTGAATCGGTCGGTTCGGTTCGGTTTCTTACACCTTTGAATGGTAGATGGAATTTCAATAAGTTGTGTCCAAGAAAAATCCACAAATACGATAATCACATGAAAGTGATTCCTAAATGTCTTACCTTTTAGCAAAATTATATAAAATTAAAAAACATATTTATGTCATCTTTTCAAAGCATTCATCAATTGTCGATTTTGAAGCCTATTCCAATACATAATCCTTCATCCACCATACTACTACATGTACTTTTTCCTTTAACTACATAATCTCTAAAGTTACCTATCCATTTGCCAAAGTGAGCTTAGCTCAGCGGTAATTGTCATGTACCCTCGACCAAGAGGTCAGAGGTTTGAATTCCCCCCCCCCCCAAATGTTGATGTACTAAAAAAGAAAGTTACCTATCAATTTAATTCTTCAAGTCAAACCCCATAGGTCATTCAATGTAAATATCTTTGTCAAATCATCTTAATATTTCATCCTCTTTGCTTAAACTTTACAACTCATTTTCCTCACTTGTTCCAATATAACGATTTTTTTTTTTTTTATCGAAAAACCAACTTTCATTGAGCAAAAATGAAAGATTGCAAGGACATACAAAAAGAGAGCCCACAAAATAAAGCCCTATTAAAGGAAGGGCCTCCAATCCAACAAAATAAAACCTAGAGGATAATTACAAAAATATTTCATAACCGAAGCCCAAAGGGATGTATGGAATTTAGCTAAGGACCAAACATCACCCGGACTTCTAACTACCCCCTGAACACCCTATTATTCCTTTCCCCCTGTAAGTTCCATAAAAGCGCACACATGCCGGCTTGTCCCAAAAATCTTCCCTTGTCGTGATAATAATTATTCGTTATATTGGAACAATATAACCAATTATTCTTATCCAACTCTCTAATAAAAAACTCTTTGTACAAAAGGTTCAAGTATGATCTCATTCTTTAATCCAAAATTTCCTCATCTTGACAAAGTAATCTTCTTTAATTGCATACCCATGAACTCAAGTCTGGTCTTTTGCACTAATCCAAAATTTCATTATGCTAACAAAGTTTTTTTTAAGCCCAAACTGAGCAAGACAAGAAGAAGAATCGTGGCATGAGAAATATTTACAGCCCTTGGCTACTGACAAGGTAAATCAATTGTGTCAGCTAACACCTGCAAGTTCCATACTCTTGATATGCGAATCTTGAACTATATCCATTCACTTGATAAACTAAAAGATAATATATACTATATATAAATGGGGCTACGAGGGGAGAATCTTTGCCTTCCCATTTTGCCCTTAACATTTTAATAAATTCCTCTTTTGTCCCTCCCTTCGAATAGTTGCAACTGTTAGAAGTGTCCCGTTGAGAGAATTTAATCCATGGGGAGTGGTTACATAGTGAAACAAAGCATTCTTTCACATATGGGTGTGACTATTCCATTGCTTCGAATAGTTGCAACTGTTAGAAGTGTTTGTTGAGAGAATTTAATCCATGGAGAGTGGTTACGTAGTGAAACAAAGCATTCTTTCACATATGAGTGTGACTTCCACTGTCTATGGGTGTTATCTAGATCGTAAATTTGAAACATCATGATTTAATAGTGGAGACGTGTCGTTTATAGGTTCTATAGAAAACAACCTCTTTATTCCTATTTTTGGGTTATACAATAGTGTCCCAAATGATTGAGTGTTTGAAAATGTTTAGTTCACGTTTATTGTTATAAACAATTATTTTGACATCTAATCCTAAAGTTACATGATACTTCATTAGGAGAAACTTCCTCTTTCTATTTTTCCCTTCTCATTTTTTATTCACTTTTTAATAATATTTTCCTTAAACATTATATGCATATTTTAGTTTTTTTGACATTTAGTACTCGTGTTCTTTCAATTATATAAATATCAATATTTTATAGACAAAATGTTCAAAATATTTCATAGAGATGCAAATATCTCATAATATACTTTTTTTTCACTTAAATAAATGTGTATTTTTAGAATAATTTTCTTAATTTAATTATTAATAATTAATTTAAAACAATAATATAATTTATTTATTTATTTCTTATATGTATAAGACACAACTATGTAAACAATTCTAAATTATATTTTTTTCTTTAGAATTTTCACGAAAAGGATAAAAATATAAAAACATTAAAATGAAATTTTTTTGATGTATGTGTTTCACTATATCAAAATATTAACATATTCGTTTAACAAATTAATTAGGGAAAAATACACTTTTGGTCCCTGAGGTTTGGGTTAAGTGACACTTTGGTCCCTGAGTTTTCAAACTCAACAAAAATACCCCTGAGGTTTGAGATAAGGAGCATTTTGGTCCCTGCCGTTAATTTTTCTGTTAATTTCTAACGGTTGCTGACGTAGCACTATTATTTTAATATAAAAAATTATTTTTTTATTTTAAAATAAAAAAAATAAAAAATAATAAAAAATAATAAAATACATTATTATTTTAATTATTTTAAAAACTAAACCCTAACCCTCTTCTTCATCCTCTTCCCTCACCCCTCCATCTTCTTCCTCCAGCAGCTGCGCCGCCCACATGCCGTCGCCGGCGGCGACTTTTTTTTTGTTTTTTCCTTCCTTCTTCTCTTCTTCTTCGGCCTCAAAGCTTCAGCTGCTGTTTTTTTTTTAAAAAAAAATGAAAGAGAAAGGAGGAGGGAGGGAGGGTTCCTCCTCCCTCCGTTCCGGCGCCGGAAAACAGAGGAGGGAGGAACCTCCTCCCTCCCCTTTTCTCTTTCATTTTTTTGTTTTAAAAACAGCAGCTGAAGTTTTGAGGAAGGAGAAGAAGAAGAGAAGAAGGAAGGAAGAAAAGAAAAAAAAAAAAAAAAAGTCACATCCGGCGAGCGGCGGCCGGATGAAATACACGTGCAATACCCTAAACTATTATTTTCTCATATTTTAATTTAAAACTATAATATTTCACGTGCAATACACGTGTTACTCAACTAGTTTATATGAAATAGTAGCTATGCAATTTGAAAATACAAGATTAAAAATTTACCCGAAGCTAGATACAGTAAATAAGCAGAAAATAACATATGAAATTAACCACTATAAAGTGGCAACAAGAACAACAAAGTCTACACACTATATTATTTTTATAAAATATCAAAATTACTCTATTACGCGGGAAAAATCAAAAAGCAATCTGATACCATATTACAACTAAGAGAGTAAATAAAGCTTGCTCCATTATTATTGATCAATGAAGCAAAGCTATAAATAGCCAATGAATCATATGGTAAGGTAAACTAATATGTAACTAAAATAATAACAACCTAACTAATGATTTACAACTTCTTCTTTATTCTGTTACAAATTTATGTTTTTCAACTAACTACAATTGTACTAGAAGATTAATTTGGCCGCATAGATAGTATATTTTGTTCCTAAATAAAATTAGGATATGAGACCTAATACAATGTAAGAAAAGAAGGCCGGTAGACATTTTTGTTTTTCATAGCTTATATGTTATTTTTTGTAATAGTTATGTAGATTTCACTCCAATAAAAGAGTCAAAAACAACAAAAAATAATGCCTACGGTTTGTCATTTTGAAAATTACAATAGGAGCATAATTAGTAAATTAGATATCGATTATCTTTTTTAAAATTCATGTTGAATGTTTGATGATCATCTACTCCTATATTCGGTGAATTCTAAAAAAAATGGGTGGATATAATTAGCTCTTGTTATGTTATTAGACATGTTAAAGAAAAGTTAATTAACTTGATATTAGAGTAAAAAAAAACGTCATATTTTTTAAGAGATAATTGAGATAAGTGTGGTTGACATAATATATAATTTGAATATTAATTGGGTGGTTTTAATTTAATTAGGAGGAACGACTTGGAAGTTTCCTTACCTGACACGAGTTTTTTTGTGTTTCTCCCTCAATGTGGAAGTGGTTCTTTACTTAAAAAATGACTTTAGTCATTTTTTTTTCTTTTTTCTTTTTTGTTTTTTTTGTTTTTTTGTTTTTTTGTTTTTTTTGTTTTTTTTTGTTATAACAACAAAATGACTTTAGTCTTTGGCTTGGGAATATTAATAATTTTATGTACAAGTACACCTAAATCAAAAAATAATAATAACAATAATAAAATCATTTTCGTTAACTTTGAGAATAGTCGAAGTCAAAATTCAAGGTTAAAGACTTTGAAACCGTGTTAGCCTTAGCCCTACTTCTTTGAATCACCATTGACCCTAACGGTCTAAACACTTGTTATTTCCACCATTCTTTCAAAAAAAAAAAGAGGACGGTTGCAAAAGTAACAAAATGACCCAAACTAATTGCAAAAGTAGCAGCCCGCAGAAATATTTGCAAAAATGGCAAAATCTCACAATGACAAAAGTAAAATTAATAAAATGTCCATCATTGATAGAAAACTTTCTATCACTGATAGAAATTTTTTTTATCAGTGATAGAAAAACTTTCTATCAGTGATAGAAGTTTCTATCATTGATATTTTCTATCATTGATAGAAAGCTTTTCTATCAGTGATAGAAACTTTCTATCACTGATAGAAAATTTTTCTACCACGGATAGAATCTATCAGTGATAGAAATACTTTCTATCATAAAAGATTTTTATCAATATATATATATATAAATTGATGAGGAAGAAGAAGATGTGTGCGCCAATCAGTTTTTCTATCACTGATAGATTCTATTAGTGATAGAAATCTCCTATCACTGATAAAAACTTTATTCTATTAGTGATAGAAACTTTCTATCACTGATAGAAAATATTTCTACCACTGATATAATCTATCAGTGATAGAAACTTTCTATCACCGATAGAAAATTTTTCTACCACTGATAGAATCTATCAGTGATAGAAAGACTTTCTATCATAGAAGATTTCTATCATTTTTCTACCACTGATAGAAGATAGAAAGACTTTCTATCATGGAAGAATTCTATCAAAATATATATACACACTACAACAATTAAGGTCTTTCCCGACGCTCTTTCTCCCGACGCAGTAAAATGCGTCGGGAGAAGTGGGGTCTGCCGACGCCGAAATAACGATGTCGGGGAAAAAAATTCGTCAAGTTTCTGCCGACGCCGTCATTTACGGCGTCGGCAGAAAGCACTTCTCTCGACGTCGTTATTTTCGGCGTCGAGAGAGGGGAAGGCTGGTACGTCTCTCCCGACGTCGTTAGTAACTGCGTCGAGAGAGATCGTCACTGCCGACGCCGTTAGTAACGGCGTCGGGAGTGATCCATTCTAAAACCCTATTCCCTCTTTTAATCTCCAAACTCACGCTCCCTCTCCCCTATCTTTCTCTGCTGCGATTTTCGAACCCCCCCTCGTCTGTTCGCCGCCGCTCATTCGGCCTTTCGCCATCGTCTCGTCTCCTTCCGTCGCCGCCGCTCGTTCCGCCCTTCGTAGCCACCGCCGCTCGTTCCTCCCTTCGCCGCCGCCGCCTCTCTCTTCGTGTATTTGGTAAATATATCTCTATCTCTAGATGTGGGTTTTTCCTTAGTTATTTGATTAGCGCCGTTCTTATTCATTTTCTTTCTCTGGTTCATAGTTCGAAACTGAATCGCTGGAGAGTTTTTCCGATTCACTGCGTGATTCGTTTTGTCGTACTGGTGAGAACTCCTTTTAAAATCTTCAACCTCTTTGATTTTCTTCTCTGTTGTCGTATTTTGAAGTTTTAATTTGTGACTATTTCTTCAATTCGAATTACAATTGAACGTTATGTGAGTTTTTTTTTCTGTTTTATTCTCTTCTTGTTTGAGTAGCTTGGGAGTTGGGAGATACTGTTTTTGTTTTCTATATAGTTTGTGCATTGATTTGAATTGTTTTTGCTGTTCTTAGTTTGATTTCTTTGAATCTTTGGTGTTTTCTGGACTTTGCGTGGTTGTTTTTTGATTCATGGATTCGTTTTGGTGATGGACTGTTGGTCATTTCTTTTTCCTCTGTGACCGGTATGGGTTTTGGGTAGAATTATTCTTTGGATAAATGAAAGAATCTAAGTATGGAATTTCAACTATGGATGTGGACTCAAAGAAAAGTATTGTTTGCTTGTTAGAGGAAAAATTCGAACTGTTTGGGTAGGATAAGCCTTAGGAGTTGTTTGGTACCTAATCCATTTTCCATTTTTTTTTTTGTTTTTGGAAAGAATAACTCAACTTATGTGGCAGTTCTGTTTTTGGAAATGATTTTCAAAAACACCCATTTAATGAATCCAATTTTTGAAAATGCATGTTGGTTTCTTTGTCCATCGAGTTTCATGTTCATAAACATAGAATGGGGTTGAAAAATAGAATATCCTATTGTCTTGTGAAACATAGCCTCTCTCTATCTTAGCCTTCTTTCTTTGTGTATAAGCATCCTCTCTATCTCTGAGGCTCCTGTCTCTCTCTATCTTTTCTTTTCTTCAAAATGAATTCTACTAAACATATATTCATTTTCTGTATTTTTAAAGTTCACTACCGAACATAGTAATTTGAGACTTTTTAATTTCAATAAATATATTATTTATTTGAGAAGCATCCAAGTGTTGGTACCAGAAGGTACTATTTATTTGAGAAATTTAGTTCCCACTAGGATGGGGAAGTGGGGTTGGAGTTTCACAGGGATTGGATTTGGATACCCTCTGGTTTGTTTTAGATTTGAAATGATAATAGGTCTAGCTTTTAACCACAATCCTCACGTCTGTGGTTTGTTATTTTGCACTAGACACTTGAACGTGGTGTAATCCTCCAGTATCTGTACTAAAAAGATTACTGTTGATGTGTGATGGTTTATACTATAGGTTGCGGTTAATGCTAGCTGTAGTCTAATCGACTTTTTGATCATTTATAGTTAGGTTTTAGATTGTGGTTAAAAAGAAATTATAATCTATAGGTACTTGCATTTCTTTTAGACTAGTTAGAAGACTAATTCATTTTAACCACTTCTTTTTTGAGAATCCAAAATCTAATATCTAAAATCGAAGTTTGGTTTATGCTCAAGTTTGGTTTTAAAGACTCCTAAAGGTTTGACGAATTAATAGGAGTATTCTTTTTTAGAATGAAAGTTTAGGATCAGAGTTCAGTTTTTCAAAAGGTTTATTTCATTTGTTAAATTGACTACTTTTAATTTTGGTTGCATTTGGCTAAAAGGTTTTGGTTGCGGTTTCTCGTCATCCACCATGAATCATTTCGTTTGTCCTTACCATTATGTTTGTTACTAATTAGCATCGGACTGACCCGCTTTGAGCAAGCTTTGTCTTTGTTTTTTATGGTTTAATTGCTTGACTCTTCAATGATTTGTATAATGAACTTTTTTGTTGCGTTGGTTTGAAGTTTTAGCTCATTTTTTAAAATTACTTGAAATGATTGTTTAGTTAAAATGTTAGTTTAACCCGAGTTTATATATGTTGGTTGGTTTGTTGGTTATCCTGCAGTTATGGTAGCAAATGAATATGGTTGTTTAAATTTGTTGTTATCTTAGTTCTATATATATTTTAGGAGTCTATCAACTCATGTAACAATATTTTAATGTTCTTACTTATGAATGTGCATATGTATGTTTAACATTTCTCTTGTCTATTTGAAACAAAGGTTAAATTGGTTGTTAGTTCATTAATGATTTGTTTAGTTTAATATGTTTATAGTTTGGCCCTAATAATTTAGTTCTTAGGTTCATGTTTTTATACATCAAACTATTAGTTTTGTGGTTTTTCAAACTTAACCTTGGATTTTTTTTTTTTTTTTTTGTGATTCAGTTTTGTTTCGAGGCGATTAATTTGAGTTGAACCGAGATTGTGGGTAAGATTATGCCTTTTGAATGCTTTTTTAGCTTCAGTTCATATTGTTGCTATCCCACAACTATGGTAGCAAATGATATTGTAGGTAGTTTGTTTTAAGCTAGAGTTTATAGTTAATGATGTTGTAATCTTTGCTCTCTCACATTATGAATTAAGCTTTTGCAACAGACCTCTCTGCCTTTGTTTCTCTGTCCTTCTTCAGCATGTCTTTAAATACACATTAGATGAGTTGGGAGATTAGAAAGATTGCAAGCAGAGAGATTAAGATAGTTTGATTGATTTTTGAGAGAAATGCAAAACTAGGGATTGATTTTTGAGAGAAATGCAAAACTAGGTACTGCATATAAAATAAGTTAATATAGTTAATTTGCTAAATCCATAATATCAAGCTCCAAATACCCAAGTATATGAAAAATCCCAATTGTGAGAAAAGTATATAATTACCTAGCTCTTGAAAACTTGTCTGACTAATTGATGTCAATACTTTTACCCACCTCTTATGTTTTATATACTTATGGACAATGCTAAGATTTTTCCTTTCGTTCTTTGAATAAAATCATTCACTCTAGTTATCTAAGCCACAATGCTGTCACATGCCTCCTTCCTTCAAAAGTTTTGCCTTAGAAGTGAGAAGTCTCACCATTCAAATTAAAAGGAAGAAAAGGAATTTCTCTAAACTGCCTGCACCATCCATATGAAGCTCGAGTGCAATGTATATTAAGCTCATGATTGCTTTGGCCTTTGTTTAGTTTAAAGCTCATTGTTTGTAGTTTGAAATGGATCATCCATTTTACAAACTTTGTGAATTGCTTGTGACTTTGCCGGCAATTCACAAAGGGCGCCCTTCTTTGTGGATAGGGCGTCCCACGCTTTCTGCCGACGCGTTGACCACCGCATCGGCAGAAATGGTCTCTCCCTACGCGATAGTCAACGCGTCGTTGCTCCCCACATTATGCGTCGGCAGATAAGGTCTCTGCCGACGCATGACAAATACGCGTCAGCAGAGGCTCTGCCGACACGTCTTTCCCGACAATTCTCCCGACGTCTGAATACGCGTCGGTAGAACCTTTGCCTTGAGTTCAATATAACTTTTCTCCATGGTTGGACTTGGAATTATATTTTCTAACTTGAGTAATTCATAAAAATATTCTCCATGGGTTAAGTCCTCCATGAATTTTCATTCGAGGGTATGTGAACCAGGTTTTTGAGAGGGACATTCACTTTCAACTTGCAAGATAGCTACTGCTGTTTCTACAGTGATACCACATATCTCTCTCTTCACTCATTCAAACTCTTGGTTTCTCCATTCTCCTCTCACGTAAGTTCCCTTCCCGTTCCATTATCTGGGCTTTCTTGTTCTCTCTTCATCACGATTTTTGATATATACACATTGCTAACTTTTAAAGACTTAGGTTGAATAGGAGTGTAGATTCTTCAACAATGAATAAGGAGTGGATTAAAATTCGAGATAAACTTTCAACAGAGTATAAGGCTGGGGTTGCTCAGTTCCTAGAGGTGGCAAAGCTTCACGTTACTGATCTAGGAAAAACACGGTGCCCATGCAAGAAATGTATGAATGCAATATGGCAGTCATTAGACGGGGTGGAACGACATCTACTCACATTTGGAATATCCCCCTCTTATAGTCAATGGGTGTATCATGGTGAACCAATCGACTTATCTAGAGGATTTGACGTTCAGAGAACTAGTCCAATACGAACTGATCAGAATAGAAGTACCGATGAGCCAAGTGGTGTAAGCGAGGAAGTCGATATGTTCGACCTCTTAGATGATCTACAACCCCCATTTTTTGATGCGGACGTCGATGGGCAACGCGTCGAAAATGAGAGGTCCACTAATTCCCATGTGAATGAGACATCGAGTCGATTTGAGGACTTAATGTCTGAGGCCCGTAATCCGTTATATCCTGGTTGTACAAGGTTTTCTTCATTGCACTTTATTGTCAAGTTGATGCATACTAAAGTTATCAACGGGTGGAGTAACAAGTCCTTCGACATGTTATTGGAACTACTAAAGCAAGCATTTCCAAACGACACAAACATACCCAGTGGATTTTATGATGCTAAGAGAAAATTGCGTGACTTAGGGTTAGGTTATGAGTCCATCCATGCTTGCAAATATGATTGTGTGTTATATTGGAAGGAATTTTCCGATTGTCAAGAGTGTCCCGTATGTGGGGAGGCTCGATATAAGGTTAATGATGGAAAAGGCAAGAAAGTTCCACATAAAGTGTTACGTCACTTTCCACTGATACCGAGGTTGAAACGATTGTTCGCATCGAAACATGTTGCTTCTGAAATGATATGGCATAAAGATAAGCGTGTTGAGATGGAAGGTGTGTTACGTCATCCAGCTGATGCTGAAGGGTGGAAGCATTTTGATCGCGAGTTTCCTCAATTTGCCTCAGATCCACGAAATGTTCGTTTGGGCCTAGCTTCAGATGGCTTTAATCCATTTGGGAATATGAGTACATCGTACAGCATGTGGCCTGTCGTGCTAGTTCCTTATAACTTGCCCCCTTGGAAATGTATGAAAGAGACAAGCTTCTTCATGTCATTACTCATACCCGGGCCGAAATCTCCAGGTAAAGAAATCGATGTTTACTTGCAGCCACTAATAGAAGAGTTGAAAGAGTTATGGAATAATGGTGTGCGCACCTACGATTGTGCTAAGGGTGAGTATTTTCAACTGCACGCAAGTTTGTTGTGGACTATCAATGACTTTCCTGCATATGGTGACTTGTCCGGATGGAGTACAAAGGGCTATCAAGCATGTCCCATTTGTAAGGAGGATACATCATCATTCAGGATTAGAGGAAAGATATCGTACATGGGAAATCAACGTTATCTTCCGCGAGACCACCGTTGGCGTAAAAGTAAACAACACGACGGAAGAGTTGAAGATAGGTCTCCACCAGTGATTATGGGTGGGGAGGATATCCTTCGTCAAGTTAGCCAGATAGATTTTCCCGTGCTCAGTAAACATCCAACCAAGCAAGACAAGAAAAGAAAGCGCAGTTTGAATTGGAACAAAAATAGTATATTTTTCCAACTCCCGTACTGGTCGAAGCTGATGTTACGACATAAATTAGATGTCATGCATATCGAGAAAAACATATGTGACAACTTGGTCGGTACGTTGTTAAACATCGAGGGAAAAACGAAAGACACAACGAAAGCTCGGTTAGATCTTAAAGATTTGAAAATACGAAAAGAACTACACCTACAACAGGTGGGGACCAGAGTAGTGAAGCCGCACGCTGCGTACACATTGACTTCCAGGGAGAGGATCGCTTTCTGTAAGTACTTGAAGTCAGTGAAATTTCCAGATGGTTTTGCGTCGAATATTTCCCGATGTGTGAATGAGAAGGATGGAAGACTATGGGGGATGAAGACACACGACTCTCATGTCCTACTCCAGAGACTACTACCGATTGGTGTTCGAGGTTATTTACGAAAGGACGTGTCCACTGCTATTGTTGAGCTGTGTACATTTTTTCGAGATAATTGTGCGAAAACAATACGTTTAAGTGATTTAGATCGGCTACAAGCAGACATCATACTCATCCTGTGTAAGTTGGAAAGAATATTTCCACCGGCATTTTTTGACGTAATGATACACCTTGCTGTTCACCTGCCATATGAAACGAAGGTGGTTGGTCCGGTCAGCTACAGTTGGATGTATCCTATTGAAAGAAATCTTCGAACATTAAAACAATATGTACGAAACAAAGCACGTCCTGAAGGGTCGATCGCCGAAGCGTTTATAATGAATGAATCACTTACGTTTTGTTCGTTGTACCTAACTGGGATCGAAACGAGATTTAACAGGGATGAACGAAATGATGATACCATTGCAGAAGATCAAGATCTTTGCGAATTTGATTTGTTTCGACAGAGTGCACGTCCGTTGGGGTGCTCAAATTTAAGGACATTTACAGATGATGAGATGCAGAATGCTCATTGGTATATTCTAAACAACTGCCGCGAGATAGAAACTTATCGTAGGCAACATCTAAGACTAAAACGACCTCAAGCTCGGAGCGCAGCCGATTTATATAATCGACACAAGCAGGCATTTCCGGAATGGTTTAAGGCACAGGTGAAAATTTCATTTTTCAAATAAACGTACAGAAAATGAATGGTGCTGACCTTATATTTAATTTTTAACAGGTCCTTTCGTTACGGGAGAGTGGCAATATGTCCGATGATTTGTACTCACTAGCGATGGGACCCGCGTCTGGTGTGCGATCGTATAGTGGATGCATTGTCAACGGGGTTCGATTTCACACGTTCGATTGTGATGCGCGTCGGGCAACACAAAATAGTGGAATTATGGTCCCTGGAGAAAGTGCGAGCGAAGGTGATGAACGTAATTTCTACGGTGTATTGAACGAAGTTCTAGACCTCCGATATGCTAATAGAAGACGCGTTATGTTGTTCAAGTGTACATGGTTCGACACATATAGTAACAAGAATATGTCACACATGGATTTAGGGTTCAAGTCAATCAATACATCTCGGTTTTGGTATGCTGATGAACCTTTCATTCTTGCTAATCAAGCACAACAGGTCTTCTATATCAACGACCCAAAATATGGTGACCCTTGGAAAGTAGTTCAGACAATCCAACATAAACGCTTGTGGGATGTACCGGAGGCAGAAAATATGGAGGATGATCAACTTGCACCGCTAGAAGCTGTTAGTGGAATAGGTGTTGATGAATCGATTGAGGAAGATAACAGAATGTGTAGAGATGAAGTTGAACCCACAATCATAGAAGGACAAATTACTGAGAACAACGATGACAATTTCATAAATGACGAAGAAGATGACGTTGAAGTACCCTCTGACGAAGAAGATGACGTAGAATTTGATGTTGCAACCTCCAGTTCAGAACAAGAAGCCTGACATGAGCCATGAGTAACTATAATTTTCATGTATGCACTAATTATAAGTATGTTTGATTTACTTAACATTGTTTTCTTTTTCTTTTTCAGGTCTACGATGGCATCGTCATCATCACGCATACACGACGAGACTGATGGAGAGTATGTCGAGGTGCCGGCACCCCCTCCCGTGAACTTACCATCTTCCACGGGGACACGTCAGGTACATCATGTTCAGTCAATTTTCATCAAATTTTCTTGTTACTTAAACGATCAAGTGGTTTCCTATTTGCCCTCAGATGGTACATCCATGACTGGGAGGAACAAGCGTGGATATGGACGGAATTTTCTATTGGACAACTACGTCACGAAACATGGCAAAATTCCAATTACAATCGATCCAGAGGTGAAAAAACCAGTTGGAAAATGGGCGACGCAATTTAGCATATCTATTGGTACTGGCGTTCGGGAGTCTTTTTCTGTTCGATTCGACACTTGGGATGACGTAACTGAAGAGGCTAAGAAGCTGGTAAAGTCTCGACTACTGGTGAGTAGAACATCTTCTCGTGTTGTTACATTATGTGCTACATCAAAGTTTCATACTCAGATATCTATTGTTCTTTTGTAGGACCATTTTCTGCTTGACTTCAATTCACCTGCAGTTGTGCGCTTTATAGACCACAGAATGATGAACGCATATAGGGAGTACAGAGGGGAATTATCTAAACATTACAAATCTTTCGACACTCACGAACAGGCACGAGAGCATCCACCCGACCGACTGAAAAATTCATTGGATGATTGGCATTATCTTTGCAACAAGTTCCAGGACCCGAATTGGAAGGTATAAGAGTATATTCTTGTTGTTGGTTTTGATTTGCTTTGCAAAGTTTAGATCCTTATGTATGTTAACTTATGCAGAAATCTTCAGCATTGAATAAAAGGAGTCGATCCATGTTGGCGTTCAACCACAAGGCAGGGTCAAAATCATTTATAAACATTCAACACGAAATGGTAAGATATGAATAAACTAATTAAGTTATCTTTACGATTATCAATAAGTGATTTCTTAAAATTTTACTTGTATTTGAATTGCAGAAAGAGAAGGAGGGTCGAGACATAGATCCGATTGAACTGTTTGAACTGACCCATTCGAAAAATGGAAAGTGGGTGAACCAGGCAGCGGAGGATGCACATGTAAGAATCTAAACTTTAGTTACTTTTGTGTAGTTTTAAAGAACTTAATCGTATATTTTATAAATGTAGGGGAAGATGTTAGATCTGCGGGATGCTCCTATTCCAGAAGGGTCTCAACCACTCAGTAAACCTCTCATATGTGAGACGGTTTTGGGTAAACGACCCGGCCACGTTAAAGGCATGGGTTGGGGACCTAAGCCATCTCGTTCAAACACGAGTGGCAGCACATCAGTTAGTTCGGGACCCACGCAGAGAGAACTTGAACAACAAGAAGAGATTAACAACTTGAAGGCCCAGTGCGAAAATATACAAAAGGAGCTCCAGACCAGCAAGCAGTCTGCACAGAAGACGATAGATGAAGTAAATGTCCTGAAAGACATGGTTCGACATCTCGTGGAATCACATCATTTAATCGGCTCACAACATATGGACACCCCAAACTTAGGTACGAAGAAGTTCAGATTTCCTTTTAGTGCCAATTTACGTATTCGTATCCTAATTTATCATATCTTCATGGTTTAAGTTTTAGATGCTATGTATGTCCATTTAGAAGTTCATTATGTTCATATGGATTGTGTAACTTTGGAAGTTAGTTTATCTTAAATTTGGTGTTTTGCTTGTATAGTTATGTAATTTTATTAGTTAAATCTTAACTTCATTAGTTATGATTTGGATTACTGTGTTATGCGAAATCTGACTCGCTTGTATTTGGAGATTGTGGTGTTGCCCAGGTGTTATGAGGGTTGTAGTTGGGTGTTTCTAGCTATATTGAAGTGCATTTCTCTTATTTAGCAGGTCTAAAAAAATATGGGTTACTCTTATCTATGTCGTTATGCTGCCGATTTTTTTGGAGCATCTAATTAATAATTTAGATGGTTTAAATTAGTTTAAAACTTAGTATAAAACTTAGTTTCAAGATAAGACTTTTGCTTCTAGCATCTAACTGATTTTCTTCCTTTGAATTTTTGTAGATGATTCGACTCAATCTTGACATGAAGGGAAACATTTGCATTTCGAGGACGCCACGAGCTTGTTAGATATTTTTCCTGTAACTAAAGACTTTCGTTTCTAACTTTTTATTAGAATTATGTGTATCGAACAATATTTTTAATTTCGTGTATTTTTTTATACTTTTAGTTTTCTATACTTCAATTTATAATGCAGGATTTTATATCTCTCGACTTTCATGTATGTGTAATATCTTGAATTTAAATGAATGCATTTTGATTTAATGTATATGGTGTAATATCTTGAATGTATTTATTTTAGACTTTCAAAATAGAAAAAAAATAATAATAAAAAGATAAATAAAGGCTCTGCCGACGCGTTGACTTCCGCGTCAGGAGAGACCATTTCTGCCGACGCGCAAGTCAACGCGTCGGCAGAAATTGCTCCACAAAACTTTCTGCCGACGCGTTGACTTCCGCGTCGGGAGAGACCATTTCTCCCGACGTATGGTCAACGCGTAGGAAGAAAATCGAGTCCATCGCTTTCTGCCGACGCGTTGACCACCGCGTCGGCAGAGATGCCCTCTGCCGACGCGGAAGTCAACGCGTCGGCAGAAACGCCCCATAATCCCTCCCCACATTATGCGTCGGCAGAGATGGTCTCTGCCGACGCATGACAAATACGCGTCGGCAGAGGCTCTGCAGACACGTTTTTCCCGATGCGTCTCCCGACGTCTGAATACGCGTCGGGAGAACCTTTGCCGACGCGTATTCCGATCTTTCCCGACGCATATGCGCGTCGGGAAAGACCTTAATTGTTGTAGTGATATATATATATAATTGACGAGGAAGAAGAAGATGCGCGCGCCAATCAGTTTTTCTATCACTGATAGAAACTTTTTCTATCACTGATAGAAAGCTTTTCTATCAGTGATACAAACTTTATTCTATCAGTGATAGAAACTTTCTATCACTGATAGAAAATGTTTCTACCACTGATAGAATCTATCAGTGATAGAAACTTTATTCTATCAGTGATAGAAACTTTCTATCAGTGATAGAAAGACTTTCTATTAGTGATAGAAGATTTCTATCAATAAAAAAAATAAAAAAAAAAAACTGACGAGGAAGAAGAGGATGCGCTCGCCAACCAGGGGCAGGGGCAATTTAGGAATATAAAAAATTAATTAAAAATTTTTGCCATATTTGCAAATATTTTTAAAAATTGCTATATTTGCCATTATTTACCCTCATGTTGCCACCCATTACAATTATCCAAAAAACTCCCGAAAAAACCATTCTTTCATTCTAGCTTCTTTTAACGAACCGGTTGAATATGAATTACCTTAATCTCTATGATTTAGTTTAGATTTATTTTATACTTAAAAAAAAGTTTATATTCATTTTTATGTTAAAAGTTTCAATTTAATCTCTATAATTTGATCAAATTTCACAAATCATCTCTAATTTAAAATTTTCATACTTTAATCTCTATGATTTAAAAGTTTCAACTTAATCTTTATAATTTGATCAAGTTTATTAAATTATAAGGACTAACAAAACTAAAATCAAACCATATGAGTAATTTTAAAATTATATGGATGAACTTGAAACTAAGTTCCAACTATAAAAATCAAATTGGTAATCTACCCAAAGACTATATGCATCATAAATAATGCATGCTTTTAAATCATGGTTTCAATTCGGTTTATTTTTGTATTTACTGTTGATGTCAAAATCCGGACAAGGAGAACTCACCTGTCATTCATGTGACACCAACGGTAAATTTTTTTGAATAGGGGGAAGACGTGGCCTGCAAGACAAGAAAATCTGCACATGGATGTGGTGTTTGCACACCGCCTCCGATGCTTAAATCAGCAAGGAGAAAGATCAGAGGCAAGTAAGAGAGAGCAAGAGGAAGAAGAAAGAGTTCATAAGCAGAGTTTCGGATTCCTTCTTCAGTGTTTAGGATTTCTAGGCATCTGAAAAGTGATTTGGGTTGAACCAAGTCATAAGAATGGAATGGCATTATAGATAGTGTATAGAGAAATGGTGTATTTTGTTCACGTTTTTTTTTAAGAGAAAAGGAAATATGGTATTTCTATCTGGACCAAATAATAAATTATATTAGGTGCCTTTCATGGAAGCAGCGGGTGGCAGAGTGATGAAATGAAATGTATATCTATATATAAAGAAAAGAATAGAATTAGCTAAGACATCAAAATTAAATTAAAGCATGCAGCAGTGACCACTGACCGGTCGGAAAGACAGATCCAGTGATCCAGATCAAAATGTCGTCGTCGTCGTCCGAAATCTTGGAGTGGATCCGTCAACATCTTCTGGAAGAAAATGATACGGATACGGAAGCAGCATCAGTAGCTGTGATCCATTCCCAGATTGTTGATGATGAAACCGACAGTACAAGTACTAGTGCTTCAGATCAGATTGGAAATGGAACAGGAGAGCAATGGACCTTCAAGGGAGTGAGGCGGAGGCCATGGGGCAAAAACGCGGCGGAGATTAGAGATCCAAAGAGAAACGGAGCCAGAACCTGGCTTGGGACTTTTGATACGCCCCGAGATGCAACTTTGGCTTACGATCGAGCCGCTTTCAAACTCCGAGGAGCTAAGGCTAAGCTCAACTTTCCTCATCTCATTCATTCTAACTGCGCCCTTCTTCCAAATCCACTACTCACTTCTACTTCTAATAAGCGTAATAGAGTACTTCCCCTTCCAACTACCACCCACACCCATCAAACTTCTGCTTCAAAACGCCGCCGCTGATGCTCTACGTCTTCCTCTCACATTCCTCAACTTAATTTCAAATCCACCACAACAAAAATATAAAACTCAACCTTTTTAATCTATAGCTACTGTGGCCTCAATTCTTCCATGTGTGTTGGCCACCATGATCCTACACAATTTTCCTGCTCCAGTCTAGTGTCTATCTGGTGGCAAGTTGATATTGGATCATTTTAGACCGTTATATTTAAATTTTAATAACCTAGCGAAAACGTGTGTAATTTCGTCTTATTATTTCTTTTTAATCAAATACCATAGTTAATAACAATTAACCTTGTTAAAATTTAAGGGGAGACTCTACCTAAATATGTAAGGTAAATCAATATGTTAGATTTACTTTAGTTCATATTATATCGTTCATGTTTTCTTTGTTCTTTTTTTTTTTTCACAAAGTCAACAATTTCATCGGCAAAAGGAAATGAATCAATAGAAAGGTTGCAATCTCAAACGAACAAAGGATGTGAGGTGTCATATACCATGCATAGTGGGGATCCCTCAAAGATGGAGGATCCCCAAGGCTCAGCAATCGTTCTTGCACCTCTCCTCTTGCCCGCTCGCAATTATCCTACTCATCAATGTGAGGTGCAAGCCTACAAAACCTTCAACAATCAAGTCAACTTCAGATTTACAATAACAAGAGTTATAGATCTTTTAGTATCGCTTGCCTTTGTTGTTGGAGTTCCATCTTGTTTATACGGCAGTGACCATCTTATTCGGTGTCCCTTGTCACCCTTTCACTAAATGTGGATTGGTTGGTTTTCTTTTTCCAAAGGTGTGAGCTCGCCAAATCAAAGTTACTTAGAGAATTGAGACGACGTGGCTAAGAGTTAGACATAAAATTGAAAGTTTAAAGATACATTAAATACTTTTTTAGCACGAAACTAATCCACAAATTTAAAAGTTCAAAGACAAAGCTTGTTGTTTAATCTAATAGATAGTAGAAAACAAGATTAAAAAGTAGGTGATTGGCATTTCCAGAATATTCTCATTCCTGTTATGAACTTTCACATAAACTTCTTTATTGTCGGAGGGTATAAATCCTCATGTTAAGAAATTAAATGTATTGTAACTCATTAGTATGAACTTTTTGGTTCAATGGTTATTTAATATGTTTATTAGAGAACAAAGTTATTACTTTTGTTGATTACCCTGAATAAAAGGTTAATTAATGTTTATATTGCTTAAAAAAAAAAGGTTAATGTTTATATGACATTGCTCAACAAGGCTTCTTTATGTCTAGGTATGTGGTTTTCTATGTACTATGAAGGATGCTTTCCTTTTCAATTTGGTAACTCTTGTTTCAGATGTTTATGATCCTCATCACTTGGTGTTCTACTCAAGTCACTTGATGAGGATATCGTGTTTCTGGGCAACTCTTTGGTTTCTCCAAAGGCAAAGATACAAACTATTGTTTCTTCTTCTTTTGAGGCATATATTGTGCATTTGCACATGTTATTTAGTCGTGAGCTAAAGGCACCTGTACGTTTGATTCGATGATACTACCTCAAATTGAAAGCATGTTGCGTACTAGCATGCGATTTGGTTTCGAGATTTCGAAGGACAAAACCAAATTGTGCATGCGTAAATAAAGCATAAACAATTGGGATGACGGTGATATCAACCAACCATACCACTGTGGAGTTGAAAGTTGGAATTGTAGCGGTAGAGAACTATCTAAGAAATAAATAAAACGTAGAACAACTTCAAATCCATCACAAAGTTTAAAAAGTAACATCAGGTAGGTTTGTCTCTGAATCATCCATCCCATCAACGTTAACAGTAACTAGCACCACTACGATGGCAAACAAGAGAACTAAAAAACACCATAAAGCCATGCTCATAGCCAGCCATTGATTAAAACACAGAAATGTCTCAACTTAAACACATCAGCCAAAAGCTTGGTGAGCCATTAAAAAGAGGGGAAAAACAAAGGGCCGGACCGGATGGGATGATTGACAGGATTGATTTCTCACTCGTAGATCCAGGAATGGAGGCTGCCCTGCCAGCTAACAGGACCTTCCGGGAACCACAGAGCAATTTCCTTCATCGCACTATCCACCGAGTCACTTCCATGAATGATGTTCCTGAAAAGTGAAAACCAACAATCCATCATCCACACGCCTCTTCTCTTTATCAACTTGTAAAGTCGAATCATTACCTGCCAACATCAATTGCAAAGTCACCACGGATGGTTCCTACATCAGAGTCAAATGGCTTCGTGGCTCCAATGATCTTCCTACCAGTTGCAACAACATTCTTCCCCTCCCAGATCATGGCAACGACAGGGCCAGAAATTATGTACTCAATCAACCCATTGAAAAAGGGCTTGCCAGCAAGATCAGAGTAATGGTTCTCAGCAAAAGCACGATCCACAGACATAAACTTCAAACCTAACTTACATCATGTTATACAAAATCAGCAACGTTCTAAACTCAATACTATTTAAAACTGCTGATTGCAGATGGGATGCATGACAAGATTTCTGTCAAACTCAAACTCAACTCAAAATCAGGCAAGCAAGAAAAAGTTGGAAAAATCCAAGCCAAAACAGTCATCCGAGTTCACATCAACACACAGGAAAAGGACACACACAAAATCGGAAAAAGAAAAATAATAAATTCGATCAAAAAAAAAAAAAAAACATAACAGAGAATTCATAAAACACTCAGAAAGTAATTACCTTTTAGAGAAAAGCCCTTCTTCTCAAACCTACTGATAATCTCTCCAACCTGAAAAAAAAAGGTAGAGTTGTTAATCAAAGGAAAAGGCCGGTAGACCGAAAGGCAAATGGATGAGAAATCAGATATAAGAAAATGAAGAGGCGCAATGGGTGTAGAAGAGAGGAAAGAATGATACCAGGCCTCTCTGGACTCCATCAGGCTTGATCATGATAAAGCTCTGCTCCATTTCTGTGGACCGGCGTTCTGCTGGGCTATGCTTCTCTCCAAACTTAGTGCAGACGCCGAGACCGTGGTGGTGATGCGGGGTATGAGCGTAAAAGGGATTTTATAGCTAAATTTGGCGTCGCCAAACCCTAGTCCTCTTCCAATGGAATCGAATATCCTTTGAACAATAATATATAATTTATTTCAATTATTTTTTCTTTAATTACAGTCGAATTTAAATCTTTCCTAATATGCTCATCTCTTATACACCCGACCACTATTACCTAACTATTTGAAATATACATATTCACTTATATACTCTTTTTCCATTAAATATAATATGATTCGTTCAAATTTAAAATCCAAATCCCAAGTTAATATGCCAATTACATATTTCATGGTTTAAGGGAAAAAAACTATATATTGCATGTTGATATTAGAAAAAAAAAATTGGCATAATATTTTATTAAAAGATCTTATTCATCTAGACTATGATTTTACTGTTGTGTTATTTAATAATAATGGAATATATGTTAACACTTTATACATAGAAAATAACTAATTAAAGACAAGTAATTGATAAATTAGATAGAAAATTTAATTTCATAATATCTCGTAATAGAAATACATTGATTAAAAATTATGAGTTTTTTTTTTTAATTATTGGATGGGACTTAGGAGAGGGTAAAATTATGTAAAACGATTAAAAATATAAATATAATGGAGATCTCATTAGATAAGATAAATAAAGAAGGAGAGATTGATGAAGTTTATTTTTTTTAGGGAATAAGATTCTCCTTTTCTTTTTTGAGAATGATTCACAATTTTAAAGTGAAGCCCACATTTTGATACCATTCTTTTGCTTTGGCAAGCACGTGAAAGATACTAGGAACTTTGGTTTCTTAATCCTTAAATTTGAACGTGACACATGGGTTAGAGAAATTGCATACTTGACATTTGGAGTATTTTGGTTTTGGAAAAGAAAAATAGAGTGAGGAGAATATGAAAATTTGCAAGGAGTGGGGTTTTGTTTGAGTTTATTTTGGGTGAGCGTACATGACAACATTGCCGCAACATGAGCATTATTCTTAGGAAGAATTATAGGGTCGGAATCTGGGGATGGCATGGGCACGGGCCACACGTTACCACCGAAATGGTTTTGGGCTGGGCTGGACCAACGCCAATGCCAGCCCATCGCACCTACCATCAAATGGGCTGTGTAAGTTGTGTGGTTCTCTTCTTTCTTTCTTTCTTATATTAATAATAATAATAATAATAAAGCAGGAGGTGAAGAGAATAATTAATATAGGTAGAATTTAGGGAGCATTTGGAGTGGAATCCATCTCATGTCATGTCCTCTTATCTCTAAATAATTTAATACATGAGCAGACATTTTTGGAGAAAAAGAAGAGAAACTTAAGAAATAATTATACAAGCTGCAAAGGCAAGTGAAATGAAATTAGGAAAGCAAGAAAAAAGAAAAAATATATATAAAAATGTAGGTAGATGAGATGAAAGAGAAGGGTAAAGTTTAGTGAGAGATGAGTCAGAAAGATGTAAAGGGTTCGTGCTCTGAAGAATTGGAGTCGTCGCAAGGGGAGTGGTTGTGTCTGCCTTCGTAGGTGGTGATCACCATCCGGCAGTCCTCCGACAGTCGCTCCACCCTCTTCTTCACTCGGCAGTTGCTGTGCGTGCAACGATAGTAGCTTCTGCAATAATAATTAATTTGAACCAAGAACTTAATTAATTAATAATGAATTAGAATATGATCAGTAGATGCAAACAAGGAAGCAAACAAACAAATCAAACTAGTCAAAACACACAGAAGAATGCATGACTGGTAGTTCTGGGGGTTGGCATTGGCACCGTATCTATAACCAAAAACCCAAATCAATAATGATGGCTCTGCTTCTCAGAGAGAATATAACACAATCATTCCCATCTGCCTACTACTGAAACTCAACTGTGAACAACCCACCCCCAAACCCCCGCCCTTCACTTCACTTCACTTCTCATACTCATAATTATTACCCTTTCTCTCTCTCTCTCTCTCCCTCCCTCTCATAGTCGCATAAATATATATATATATATATATATATATATATATATATATTCTTCAATAATAGTCTTACTCTACTCTATATATTCCCATCTCACCAGTACTACACAACACACACCCACTCCATTCATGCATTATATTTCAATCTCTCCTACTTAGCTTCTTCCCTGGCAATGTCATATATACATACAATGCAACCATTGTTATATTAACCAACTAATTATCCCAATCAGCTGCATGGCTTCCCGTCCTAATTTTTATTAGGTAATGTACATAAGTAATTAAGCACGTACAGAAATAATTAATTAATAATTAATTATGACAAGAATGGATGTCGTAAACACAAACACACACAAGGGTTTGGGTTTGGGCATATAAGAAAAGAAAAGGGGCAGTGTAGTGCATGGGCAGCGAGCGAGCTAATTAAATATGTATGTATATGAAAATATGATCAAAAGAAGAAGAAGAATTGAATTGAATTGAATTGAATAGAGATGAGGAGGGCGGTACCTTGGATGAAGGCTGTTCTTGACGACTTTTTGTCCATATTTTCTCCATTTGTAGCCATCGTCGAGCACATCTACATCGCTTCTGGTCTGGAAACAGAAACGTGGCTCTCTCAGCTTTCTCCTCACCTTCACTTTATTCTTATCTGCATTCGAGTTCCTCCACCTGCCAGTCCGCCCAAACCCCAAAACACACATCCATTTTTCAATATACATCATTCTTTTGTTTCCTAATTTCTACTCTATCTCTCCACCACAAACATATATATATTTTTCCCAATCTTCGCCCATCTAATTATTTTACATTTGAAATTTTCTCATTCCATTTGCAACCCTATCTCTTTCATTTTCGGATCACACCCTAGCTACTCATCTTCCTTTCTTTAATAATATATATTTTTTTATTTATTTGCCAAACAAATCAAGGGAGGGGATTGGTTGGGTTAATGTAAACCAACCAAAAAAAAAAAAAAAAAAAAAACTAGGGAATTGAAGCGCGGTGTATACCATGAATTGCTGCCGTCGCTTGCGCTGCCGGTGCAGTTCTCGTCGTGAGCGGGCTTCGGATCCAGTGTTCCTACCTGAATTTTCCAACAAACCCAAAGGTTAACACGCAAGCCCACTATAAGATCCATCCATTCACGTAACAAAAAAACAACAACGAGAACGAGAATTCGGCCTTTTCTAATTTTTTTAGAATAGAAAAATAGGAGATGTTTAATTTGATTTTATGTAATCTTCTGGAATGGAATCTTAGGGTCTCCCACCTGCTCGTTACTCCAAGAAGGTCTACTACTGACGAGGTGGGCGTGAGGCGATGGGAAGGCAGCGGGCATGGTGGCGGTGGGTGCA
Source organism: Luffa aegyptiaca (assembly GCA_017139565.1). Taxonomy (NCBI): domain Eukaryota; kingdom Viridiplantae; phylum Streptophyta; class Magnoliopsida; order Cucurbitales; family Cucurbitaceae; genus Luffa; species Luffa aegyptiaca. Next base: position 46,586,768 of record CM029404.1, on the reverse strand, counting down.
GTGGCAGTGGTGGCGGCGTTGTTGGGTGCCAAGAAGCTCAAGACTTGGTTGTGGTCTTCGAACTGGACGAATCCCATTTCGTGGATGGGTTGCGGATGCGGTGCATTTGAGAGGAAGGAGACTTGAACTTGATAATTGTGAACCCCTGATCTTTCTGATCCTTCCATTATTCGTCTTTCACAATATGATTATAACAAAGAAAGGCAGGAAGAAAGAGAGAAAGAAAAATAAAGAAAAATAAAGAAAGAAAGAAAGAAAGAAAGATCCCTTGGCTGCTGTTTTCTTCTCCTTGTTGTTGTTCGCTTAATTGTTTAGGGCACTTTGTTAAAAGCAACAACCTTGCTCTCGTGTCTCACACACAATTCGATCAGGTCAGGGCGCTGTTCGGGTCAACGACTTCAAATGCGAAAAGGAATGTTTTCAAAATTGTCTTCCACTTCTACTCTCTCTCTACTACTGTACAAACGCAACGTTTGTTTCTTAGCTGCTTATTACCTTGTATTCTATATATATATATAAATTAAATTAAATGCATTTCTTTATTTATATGTCTAGCTTCTTCATTTCCAATAACTTTCTCACTCTCTTTTTCCCCGTTTGCACAGTACAATTATGTACATCTTGAAAACAAGACGAGAAACTTGCACAGTCGCACTGCCCATTAAAACATATCATATGCCAGCTGCTGCTCCATAATGCGGGTCTACGCCACTTCTTTTGTTCGTACTCTAAAAGCTATTGAAAATATTCGAATCTTCTTTTCTTATTTTACCCTCTTTTAACCATTTTTCATCCAAACCATCTATTTCTCACTTCTACATTTTTTCTATCATACTTTAACTATAACCCAAAGTCTCCGTTTTTGTCCCCACCTTTTCTTTTCTTTTTATATTCTCTCTTCATTCGTTTTTATTCTAACAAAAAAACCGCTTCATTCAATCCAATCCACATCCATTTAACCAACGGTTAATTATATATATCCTAAATTAAATTCTATATTGCCCAATTCAATTGTTTATTTCAATATATATTTTTTGTACAAAAAGTGTTCGTTTCACAATTGATTACTTGTATTCTTCATGTATAAAGCAAGGTTTCAAAATGTCACCTTTATCTTTTGTGATTCCATATTTTATTGAATAAGTTGTAACATCTGCTTAACAACCTCCAATATTATAATATTTATTTATATAATATGAATCAACTATCGGCCCATTACTCCCTAACCTCACTTGATAGGTAACCTTCTAAAAAGAAGTGCAACATTAAACTTTGCCCATACTTTAGGATTGTCAGTCTTGAATATAATAATGTGATGTAATTTGTCTTGATAATTATATTGACAATGAGTGTCATAAGAAGAGTATGTTTTAGGTAATCTAAATCTAGTAGTAGAGGGACACACATTGACATGCCCACCCATATAATAGAGGTTGGAAGCCCTTCTTTCCCCAACTAACTCATTTTTATTTTCAAAAAGAACATTAATTACTTTCATCTCTCCCGTTATCTCATTTTCCCCATATTTAGGTCAGTATAATGATGCATTTTATCCCATCAAAGAATTTACTTCTCATTCTTTTTGGAACAATTTTGTTCAAGTAAATATGTATATATACTTTTTTAATGTTTATCGTATAGATTGTTAATTTTTTTTTTTTTTTTTTTTTTTGGGAAAGATACTTTTATCAGCAGCAAACGACAATGTATGTGAGAAACAGACCAAAAGAGATTATGTTATTTATATAGATGGTTAAACTTGAACTGGTTGGCATTGAATTATGTTATTTTAACTTTCATGTCATATTTAGAAGTAGTCAAATAAAGAAACCTGTTCCTATATTCTTTCAATGTTATTATTATTATTTTATATTTTTATTGGTAAGGAGAAAATAATATATGTTAGTTGAGAGTACATGTCAATTACCGCTGAACTATGCTTACTTTAGTTTTTGAATGGTTCATAGGGAATTGATATATACCGTAAAACCCTTATATGGATGTGAACATAAATTATACGTTACATGAAGGATCAAAGAAATACTTTTATTGACAGTGACATGGGTAATAAAAAGATACATGGATAAAAATGATAGAACATGAGGCCGCATGAAAGGAGGATAGTAATAATGGCAAAATAATAAATAGCATTGAAGTTAAATTGCAAATTTTGAGAGTAGTTCACCAGATAAAGGCATCAATTACAATTTCGAAGGTCGATGAGAATTTTCAACCTCGCAATTGTTGAACTTAAAAATAATCATCAAGGTAAAATTATATAAAATGGGTATTTATAATGAGTCAGCAAACATTTGTCATATTTACAAATATGACAACCATTTGTCATATTTACAAACATTTGTCATATTTACATCTTTTATTTATCACCTTCATAGGAAGTCGAATTTTATTATCTATTTTTTTCACAAGAAAAAAAATTAGGATCCGATCCAAGAATGGTGAACCCAAATAGGCACCATCTTGAAGAGGCATGTTGAAGATTCCACATTGAAAAGATACAGGGGTCACCCCACTCATAGCCAATTGGTTTTGAGATGGAAGCCCATGTAATCAAATACTTACTGTATTTACTTATTCAAACAGATGGCTCACTTTAAGGTATAACCAACTTTTTTACTCTCTTGTTTTTTTTTTTTTTTTTCATAGATGAAAATTAGAAAAGTGTTTGCTATATCTTCTATTAACTATTGATTTTTTTTCTATATTTTTAAAGCAGCCCTTCAAAATAACCCATGAACATCTTAGATTTCAATTATTATGCTTTTAGCCCTTAATTTCAAAATCATGTAAAATATAACTCATCCATTAGTTCTACAATTAAAATAAAGATGAAAATTCGACGGTGAACTATGAAATTTTTTGAAGGATTTGATTAGTCATAAACAATTGACAAGATATGTAGGGCCTCCTCGCAAGATCAATTGAAACCCAAGATAATGGAGCCTAAAAAACTTGCCTTTGAGTATAAACATATCTTCCTCCATGTATACCCATGCTTCCACACACCAATTATTCCGCAAATTTTCCCTAACGAACATATTCCTCTCCTAAAACTTTATCTCTTGACTGTACTCTCCTTCAACGACTTTACAGCTCTTCATTCTCCTGAGCTCTCCAAATGTGCTTTGTTAAGGACGAGGACACGACACATATCTCCACAATGGTATGATATTGTCCACTTTGGGCATCAGCCCTCATGGCTTTGCTTTTGGTTCCACCCAAAAGGCCTCATACCAATGGAGATACTTGTCCTCCCTTATAAACCCATGATCATCCCCTTATCTAGCCAATGTGGGACTTTGGTTGCACTCCCAATTCCCAACAATCCTCCCCTCGAACAAAGTACCACAAACGAGCCTCCCTTCAAATAGTCATCTATCCGTCCATATCTCCTTTCATAGGGAGGAGTTTTGCTCTTAGAGCCAGATTACGGATTCTATCCGTCCATATCTCCTTTGATACAGAGGAGTTTGCTCTTAGAGCCAGATTACGGATTCGGAGTTTGCTCTTAGAGCCGAGCCAAATTACGGATTGTATCCGTTCAGATCTCCTTTCATACGGAGGAGTTGCTCTTAGAGCCAGATTACGGATAATCTGTCCAGATCTCCTTTCATACGGGGGAGTTTTTGCTCTTAGAGCCAGATTACAGATCTCCCCCATGACTATTTCTTCAAGGCTCACAAATCCTTTGTTCGGCACCCGAGGAATTTACGAAAGACATGGCTAAGTCCGGGTCTAGCTCTGATACCACTTGTTATGACGAAAACAGTAACAACGTAACAAGAACGAAAGGGCGAAGAGAAACAACACACAGATATACGTGGTTCACTAACAGTGTGTTAGCTACGTCCACGGGCAGAGGGAGAGAACGATCTTATTATGTGAGGAGTATTCAGAATACAGAGAGATTAGGGCAAAGAATAGGTTAAGAGGGTTTATATATGGCACCACTCTTAACCCTACTGGGTCGTTCGGAGCGCTTCATATCAGATTCAAGGCATATCAACATATATATTCTATTCTATGGTTTTTGTTTTTGTATTTGCAAATGGTTGAGGGACCTCTCTCTTCTGAACGAATCTTCCCTTCAACGGCAACCAGCAACCAGCAACCAGCTCGTCCTTAATTTCGGGCACATAAACAAAACACAACACACATCCCAATCACATATAAAACTTTATTCTACTTTTCCTTCTCGATCATTGTTACCTTCCCACCCTAATGCCCACCGCAGCCTTAATCTACTTTTTATCCCATCCTTTCACCACACATAAATATATTTTACTTTCACTATACATTCTATTATTTTCCTTTTCTTCCACACTTTAATTTAATTTGTATGCACCAAAAAAGCTCTCTTGCCAATATCAAATTAACCTCATAATTCTCCTACTTCACTTTTCCTTTTTTTCCACAAACCGCCGGGGCACCATCCACATCCACCACGTGTTTAACTAACAAAATGATATATATACACATGCTTAATTAATTATACTGCTCTCTATGCAAATTCTCTTCCAGTTTTCTAGTGTTTTCCATAATTACTCTTCCAAATTCAAAACACAGACTTAATAATTAAATATTAATTTAACACTGATTAAACACTCTCGGCCTCTACTCTAATTTGATTTCCCCAAAATCACACTCTCTCACCTGTCTTCTTTTTGATAAAAATCTTGCTTTGAAAAGAAAATGGCGCATGTGGATGAATGGGCATCGCCATAGATATTGCATCAGTTAAATATTCCATCAGAATCCTATGATTATTATATTCTTTTTAATAAGAAGTCGAATCATTGTACAATGATTTAATCTACCGAAAAAAGAAAAAGGGTCAATAAATAAGACAAAATGAAAAGCAAAAAAAAATCTTATCTTAATTACCTTTTCATAAAGAAGAGGAAATCTTTAATATTACTACTGGTTATCGTTCGTCAAATTGTTAAGAAAATTAGTTTTTTTTTTTTTTTTCTTTATTGGACTTCGTCCTCGGGAGATTTGTGGATTAAATTAATTAATACGGTCCCAGAACATGAATCTGAAGCCTCAAAATCAGAGAAAATCCAACTCAGATCCTGTCCATATGGCTTTTGACGTGGGTGGGCCGTGCAAGATACTCATAAGTCATACCCTATACTTCCAAGTTCCACCAACGTCAACCATTTCTAAATTCTTTAATAAATTACTTTAACATTTTATCTACGCGTTCTTAATCTCTCTTTCTCTCTTTCTCTCATTGCATTGTCCGTCCAGTTTTCATTCATTGCACGATTCAGAAGGTGATCAGTGTATAGCCGTGGATCTCACAACTTTTCTTTTAGTAGAGTTCGATATATTTTTATACTAGCTCAGTTTATTTTAATTCATGTCCAATTTTAACCATGGTAATTGCAATCGATTTTAAATTAGATTTTGTCATTGGTTTGAAGTTGATTTTAATTAAACTTAGTAAAATAACAATATTAATAATTTTCCTTAAAAAAAAAAAATACAATTTCTAGAATTTACAAAGAGAGGGTTAACTGCAACCTTTTTTTTATGTGAACGGTAATAGCAAAGACTAATTTTAATATTTATTGGGAGTACATATATTAAATTTAGACATTTGAAATAACAATAACTAAAATAAAATGAGTCCCACGGTACATGGACAAAAATTGTATTTTGATATATTTTTTTGTATAAATATATAAAAAAATGAAATTTGAGAAACAATAATTATAATTTTTGTTTTATAAGAATTATAGTTTCTTGTTGAAATAGTTCCTAAAACATAATTTACCAACATTTAAATATATTTTTATTCGTCAATCCAAGCATAGCTAGTAGATAAAGCACAAATTACCATCTCAAAAGTTGATGTTTCATCTCTATTCCGACAATTGTTGGACTAAACAAAATATATTTTTATTTATATTTGATATCAAGAAAAAAAAAAAGTCAAATTTAAAAGAAAATTAGAAAAGAAATAAAATATATATTTGTTATTATTTGTCAATATGAGTGTAACTCAACTATACACCATCAACCAAGAAGTTTGAGATTCGAAATTTGAATTATGGTTGAACTAAAAAAATTATTTATTATTATTTTATATTTGTAAATTGCAGATACTTTATAGATTGAAATCTTTAAAGGAAATATGGCCAACCATTTAAAATTTTATATATATAAATATTTAAAAGCAAAAAAGTCTTCGTTAATGAACATTGTTAGCTAAGTATATATAACTAACAACGAAACCATTTTTAAAAAATGTTATTGTAAATCAAATGCTTTATCCAAATCTTACACACATACGTGTTACTAGTAAAGAAAATATATGACCTTGCGAAGATCCCAATCCAGACACGATGGGGTTTAGGCTTTAGAGGCGTGGTTGCCACCAAGGGCAGAATACCTTCTTTTTTTTTTTACAACAGAATACAATTTTGTTAGTCTAAGTGAATTATGTAATATAGACTAATAGAATATATTCTAAAGCTTGGATGAGTGTCGTAGTTATAAGTTTTTTTTTTTTAATACAATTACCATTTCTCTTTCAAGTCTTCAATTACTTTTCAATCGAGGGTTTTTTTTTTTTTTTTAGGAAATAAGGTTGGTTGTTTCTCTTTCTAACTTGGTGTATCTTCCATTTTAATTAACGTTTGCTCAAGTTCATATTTATATATAAGTGTAATCCCAAAAAAGAAAAGTGATACTAGTATGTACAGGTAGAGTGTCAATTAGGGGTGTTCTTTTTCCTTATGGGACTTGCTCCTAACGAAACGAGAAATCACTGTTTAGATAGGGAACGAGAAAGGGAGTGGGAAGAAAAGCTAGTAGGGACAGAGATAAGGAATATATTCTCCGTCCCCGTAGCGATCCCCACCCCATATGCTTTTGAACCACTTGAGGTTATGTCGTAATATTTCAATCTAAAGTTTATTTTGTTTAATAACTTGGGTATTTTATTTATTTTTATTTTTTATTTTTTAGTTCAACAAGTGTGAGGTGGGAAAATTTGAATCTCGACCTTTTGTTCTGAAATATATATGCACCAGTTAAACTACACATTCAAATTGATAGATATTTGATATGTTTGAACTTTGAACCATATGAAATGTTTAAACATGAACTACATTTTTGGATAATGATCTCAATTGATATCCATATGAAGTATTATTTTGTTTTTATTATGAGGTTGGTTGTTTACTTTTTAAATGGAATTCTTCCTTGAGAATTAAGGTCCGTTTGGAATACATTCTAATTGAAATGTTTTTCAAGAATGCATTTTTTAAAAAACATTTTGTATAAAAAATGTTTAGAATTTAAACACTCATATGTTTGGTTGCATTTCCTCATAGGTGTTTTTATACACAATGTATTGTATACTTAAAGACTATTTTTAAAAACGTTGGTTTCAAGTGTTTCTCTCAAAATGGTTTATTTATCAATCTAATTTCTTAATAAGTCATTTTTAGTGGTTGCCAAACACTATAAATTTTTTCAAAATTAAACACTTGAAAAGTTAAACCAAACACACCCTTAATCACTTAAGTAGAGATTTTCGAAAATGATTCATTTTATCTAATTAAGATTAAAAGGCAAACAAAGAATATTTTTTTAGGAACTCCCTCCCACAAATTTCCACAAAGAATTTTTGTCCCCATCTCTGCAAAATTTAGCAAAGAATTTGATATGGCCCGACCCAAGAACATCCCAAAGATTAATTAGGTAACATAAATAAATAAATGTTAATTGGAGTGAGCCCAAAGAATCCCAAGTAATTATATTAAGAACAATACTTTGGTTGGGTATGTAGGGGTCTCGTTATATACTCAATTGAGAAATTCCGACAACTAAAAAAAGAGAAAGGTGGAAAATGAAAAAACTTGTTTATCTCTCTTAGAGTGACATATGTAGAGATTTTTTTTTTTTTTTTTTTTTGATAATAATGTAGAGATCCTTATACATTGAGTCAATTGTTTTTCTTATATAAATGCAGAAATCCACAAAGAGGAATATCTTTATCTTTTATCTTGGGCCTTATCTTGTCCTTTTGGTGAGTAAAAGTTTGACTTGTTTCCTAATTAACATAGGCTAGAAAGTGTATGTATCGGTTGCAGCAAAGTTTAATTTAGGGAATGAAATATACATTCGTGTTTTTTTTTTTTTTTTTTTTTTTGGGGGGGGGGGGGGGGTTTAGAAAGGAAATTAGTAGTTTCACTTTTAGGGTTAACACTATTAGTACCGTGAGTAATGGAGTAGAATAGGGTTAACAATTGTGTTTTTTTTTTCTTTTGTGAATTAAGTGAGATATCTTGAGATGTGTTGAGGGTTACGCATAGGCAGCGATGCTTAAAGAGAGAAAAAAGTTGGTTGAGGGAGAGAGTGAAATGGTTGTAGTGTTGTGCAATTGTGGGGGAAGTTGGGGGGCCCTTTTCATGGAGAGTTAAGAGAGAAAATATAATGGGGGGAGTGGGAGTGGAAGTGGAAATTGAAATGGGTCTTAGATTAAATTAATTAATTAATTTGGAAAAAAAAAAAAGAGAGAGAGAGAGAGAAAATAGAAGGGGAAATGAAATATAGAAGAGTAAGGGGGAAATTGATATTGGAATTTGATTTGGCAGGATTTGAAAGGGGTTTCATCATTTTCATTCGCTCATATCTACAGCCATAGACATCCCGACATGGATGGAAGCTTTGATGTAACCCCCACCACTCATTGCTCTTAAGACTTGTGCTTCTCTCCGCCCTCTCTCTAAAATCCTTTCTTTTCATTTATTTCTTTTCTTTTCACATCCTCCCTACTCTCTTATACTTATAAATTCTAATCTAATAATGCCAAAAACCACACACTCTCTTCCCATTTTCTCATTTTTATCCACGAATTTTTCAGTTGACATGTCTCATTTTCACTTTTTCCTCCTTCATATATTATACTATGCTGCTAAATTTAATTAATTATTTTCAACAACTGGTCAACATAATCAACTTTTGAAAAAAATAAGTTTCTCTTCACACATTTATAAACCAAATTGCATATTTCTTAAGTTACATACATGCACCAACTTTAGGTGCACCGACCCATACACAAATAATCTTAATATTATACTTAAACAATAATAATGTTTTGCTGCATTCTTAATTATATCGTCTTTTCCACAATACCAATATCAATATCAATACCAATTTGGTCAGAAATAAATTCACTGCACTCGTAGAAATGATTGACTATATTATAATTAATACATAAATTAATTAAACTTTAAATTGTATATAATAATTAATCAAATGAGGTGAGGCAGGAAGAGTATGTGTTAGAATTACAAAAGACAAACATGAAGTTGTCAGAAGAAGAGAAGAGAAGAGAAGATAACAATCAAGCTAAGCAACCCACTTAAGGTCAAAGCATCGATGATGAAGGTACGCACACATTTGACATTAGTGTTCGTTTCAGTTGGCAAGGCATACCTTTGCGTTGCTTTTCCAGCATACGCGCTCCAAAAGCCAAAACACACTTTCTTTTTTTAAACTATTACGTTAGATTATACCAAAATGCTAATCAATTTTAAGGTAATATGTTTCAATTATGTCCTCACCTTTATCAAGTTTAATTTATACCATCAATATTTTTAATTATTTAAAAGCAATCTTTCCTTCAACTTTTGTCTATAAAAAAAAGAATACGAAATGTGATGTGATAGTGAGTTATAAAAATACAGGTTTATACAGGCCTTCTGACGAGTTGTAAGGATGGAAATCACAACTACTTACAAATGAATAGTTGAAGCATTTTAATCACATTTAAAAAAAGTGTCAATTAAAGAGGGAAACATATTGAGAGATAGAGTTTTAGTCAAAATTGTCACGTTTAAGTGAGGAAGCTACACATTATTAGTAAACTGTATTGGGAATTTTGTTGCCACAAATATGGAAAAAGAATAGATTCTCAAGTATTTGTATGCTTTATCCATTTCAGTCACTTTTATTTTTTTCTTCTCATTAGAATTGTTTCACAGAGGCTTGCCCATGATAGGAAAGAAAAGAGGAATAAGCATGTTGGGAATTGGGAGTGCAACCAAAGTCCCACATTGGCTAGATAAGGGGATGATCATGGGTTTATAAGGGAGGACAAGTATCTCCATTGGTATGAGGCCTTTTGGGTGGAACCAAAAGCAAAGCCATGAGGGCTGATGCCCAAAGTGGACAATATCATACCATTGTGGAGATATGTGTCGTGTCCTCGTCCTTAACAAGTGGTATCAGAGCCTCGGTTTCGTGTTTTTCCGCAACAGTTTTTCAAGCGTACAAGGATGTCAGCTATGAACGTGAAGATCGACAAATTCACCGGGAGGAACAGTTTTGGTCTGTGGCAGATCAAGATGCGATCTCTGCTAAAGCAGCAGGGATTATGGGCGCCGCTGTCATCGAGGTCGCGAATGTGGATACTGCCGCCGGGCTCTGGTCTAAGCTCGAGAGCCTCTACATGACGAAGTCTTTGACTAAGAAGTTGCTCTTGAAGCAACGTCTGTTCAGTTTGCGAATGCAGGAAGGTACGCCCCTTAGAGATCACATAGACCAGTTGAACTCTATTCTGTTAGATCTACGTAATCTTGAGGTTAAGGTAGATGATGAGGATGCTGCTTTGATTCTGTTAGTATCTTTGCCGTTGTCGTATGAGAATTTTGTAGATTCTTTTATTAGTGGTAAAGATAAATTGTCTCTAGAAGAAGTAAAAACTGCCCTTCTGACTAGAGAAGTCCGTCATAAAGTAGCAAGTTCGGTTACAGAAAATCAGGCATCTGGGTTGGTTGCTTCGAGTAGTAAGGGACATAGGAAATCTGGTAGAAAGAAGTCCAATGGTAAGAATTCGAAGCCTAATGAAGCTAATCCTAGAGCGAATGACATCTGTAATTACTGTAAAGAAAAGGGGCATTGGAAATATGACTGTAAAAGGAAGGGTAATATGTATAAAAAGAAGGAAGGTTCTGCTGCTGTGGCAGAAGCTAATACTGATTCAGATGATGACTTAGCCCTAGCTGTAAATGAAGAACCGTGTCTTAAAGATCTGTGGGTTCTTGATTCTGGGGCGTCGTATCATATGTGTCCAAATAGAGAGTGGTTTTCGACTTATCAGCAGGTAGATGGTGGTAATGTCACTATGGCTAACAACGCTGTCTGTAAGGTAGTCGGGATAGGCTCAGTCAGGATACGGACACATGATGGTTTTTTCTGCACTTTGGATGAGGTTAGACATGTTCCACTAATGACCAAGAGTCTGATATCTTTGAGTGTTTTAGACAGTAAGGGTTTCAGTTTCAGAGGTGAAGGTGGAGTTACTCATGTCTGTAAGGGTTCCAAGGTGGTTCTGAAAGGTGTCAAGCGTGGAACTCTGTATTATCTGGCAGGTTCTACGCTGACTGGTTTTGCTGCTGTTGCATCCTCTACAGTTCGCAGAGATGATATGACTAAGCTGTGGCATATGAGACTTGGTCATATGAGTGAAAGAGGGATGCAAATTTTGTCAAAGAGAGATCTTCTTTGTGGACACAAGGTGCAGGATCTGGGATTTTGTGAGCATTGTGTGTTTGGAAAGCTTCATCGCAGTAAGTTTCCAAAGGGTGTTCACAGTACGAAGGGAACACTTGATTATGTTCACTCTGATTGTTGGGGTCCTTCTCAAGTTGAATCTATTGGAGGTAGTAGATATTTTCTGTCTATCATTGATGACTACTCAAGAATGACTTGGGTTTTTATGATGAAGCACAAAAGTGAAGCCTTCAAGAATTTCAAGCAGTGGAAGACCTTAGTAGAAAATCAAACTGGGAAGAAGATCAAAAGGCTACGAACTGATAATGGTCTGGAATTCTGTGGGTCTGAGTTCAATGAGTTTTGCAAGAATGAGGGGATTGCCCGTCATCGCACCGTTAGAGATACACCACAGCAAAACGGGGTGGCAGAACGAATGAATCAGACACTTCTTGAGAGAGCAAGATGTATGCTTTCTAATGCTGGGTTACCTAGAAGATTTTGGGCAGAAGCAGTAAGCACAGCGTGTTATTTGATTAACCGAGGACCTCATACAGGTATTGATTGCAAAACACCTTATGAGGTGTGGTCTGGTAAGCCTGCAGATTACTCTTTGCTGAGAGTTTTTGGTTGTTCAGTTTATTATCATGTAAATGAGGGTAAATTAGAACCTAGAGCTAAAAGAGGTATATTTGTGGGATTTGGTGATGGGGTCAAAGGTTATAGGATATGGTCACCTTCTGAAAATAGAGTTATACTCAGTAGAAATGTTGTGTTTGATGAAAATTCTATGTTTAACTCTGTTGTGAAGCCCGTTGTTGCAGAAGAAAGTAGTGATGTTGATAAACAGGTGGAGCTGCAATTCACCTCTGGTCAGGATGAATTACAGCACCAAGGTGGAGAAGATCAACATGCTGCTATAGAAACTGCTATAGAAACTGATGTGCCAGTTGTTGATACAGGTACAAGAATAGATGAGCCAGAGTCTTCTAGTTCAGAAACAGCACGTCAGCCAAGTATAGCTCTTGATAGAGCTAGGAGAGTTGGCATTCGACCCCCACAGAGGTATGGTTTTGAGGATATGATTGCTTATGCACTACAGGTTGCTGAAGAGGTGGATCCCCATGAGCCGTCCACCTATAGAGAAGCTGTTTCGAGTAGTGAGTCTGCTCAATGGCTTGCTGCAATGGGAGATGAGATTGAGTCACTTGACAAAAATCAGACTTGGGAGCTAGTCAGACGACCTAAGGAAAGAAAGATTGTTACTTGCAAATGGGTCTTTAAGAAAAAGGAAGGAATCTCACCTACAGAGGGTATTAAGTTTAAAGCTCGAGTTGTTGCAAGAGGGTTTACACAGAGAGAAGGAGTTGACTACAATGAAATATTTTCACCAGTGGTCAGACATACTTCCATCAGGGTGCTTCTAGCCATGGTTGCACATCAGAATTTAGAACTTGAGCAACTAGATGTGAAGACAGCTTTCTTACATGGAGAGTTGGAAGAGGAGATTTATATGACCCAACCAGAGGGGTTTCAATGTCCTGGTAAGGAAGACTATGTTTGCAAGTTGAAGAAGTCTTTATATGGGCTCAAGCAGTCTCCACGACAGTGGTATAAGAGGTTTGACAGTTATATGATTGAGTTAGGCTACAACAGAAGTCCGTATGATTGTTGTGTGTATCACAACGAGCTTGGTGATGGATTGAAGATTTATCTGGTTCTGTATGTAGATGACATGTTGATAGCTGCTAAGTCCAAGTCTGATATTATGAAGTTGAAAGACCTTCTCAGTGCTGAATTTGAGATGAAAGATTTGGGTGCTGCTCAGAAAATTTTGGGTATGGAGATTTATAGGGAAAGAGATAAAAATAAGCTTTTCTTGTCACAGAAAGGATATATTCAGAAGATATTGTCCAAGTTTGGGATGTCTTCAGCTAAGCCTATAGATACTCCTAGTGCTGCAAGTGTTCGTTTGTCTTCTGTACTTGCATCACAATCTGAAGCTGAGAAGGAATACATGGCTCGAGTCCCATATGCTAGTGCAGTAGGAAGTTTGATGTATGCTATGGTATGCACTAGGCCTGATCTTGCACATGCTGTGAGTGTTGTCAGTAGGTTCATGGGGCAACCTAGAAAGGAACATTGGCAAGCTGTGAAGAGGATTTTTCGTTACCTTAGAGGTACATCTGATATAGGTCTCGTTTATGGAAGTGATACAGAATGTTTAGTGACTGGTTATTCTGATTCTGACTATGCTGGGGATGTTGACAGTAGAAGGTCCATGACTGGTTATGTGTTTACCCTTGGTGGTTCTGTTGTTAGTTGGAAGGCAACCCTACAGCCTACAGTTACTTTGTCTACTACTGAGGCTGAGTATATGGCACTAACAGAAGCTGCTAAAGAAGCAATATGGTTGAAAGGACTAGTTGGTGACCTTGGTCTTCATCATGATCAGGCTGTTGTATATTGTGATAGTTTGAGTGCAATATGCTTAGCCAAGGATCAAGTTCATCATGAGAGGACTAAACATATAGATGTTAGATATCATTTCCTGAGAGATGAGAAGAGGATTAAGGTGATGAAAGTTGGGACAGCTGATAACCCCGCTGATATTTTCACCAAGGCAGTCCCAAGTGGCAAGTTCCAACATTGTTTGGACTTGCTAAATGTTCTGAATTGCTAAGTGGTCCCTAGGGGACCTTATGAAGCAGAGGGAGAATCTGGTGACTTTTTTTAAGTTGCATCTGGTACTTTTCTTTGGGTACATCTGGTTCATCTGTTATGTGTGAGAGAGTTCAAGTCAAGGTGGAGATTTGTTGATATGCCTTGAATCTGATATGAAGCGCTCCGAACGACCCAGTAGGGTTAAGAGTGGTGCCATATATAAACCCTCTTAACCTATTCTTTGCCCTAATCTCTCTGTATTCTGAATACTCCTCACATAATAAGATCGTTCTCTCCCTCTGCCCGTGGACGTAGCTAACACACTGTTAGTGAACCACGTATATCTGTGTGTTGTTTCTCTTCGCCCTTTCGTTCTTGTTACGTTGTTACTGTTTTCGTCATAACAATATACAAGAGACTTAAGAGAGAGAGAGAGAGAGAGAGAGGTGTGGGGGAGGGACCTGGTCGTGTTGGAAAGGAATCAGGCTGGCTGGCTTTGGGGAGCAACCAAAAAACACACTGGGTCATGCCAAAAATTAAAATTCCTTCATCCCCCCTCCCTAGCTCGAGGCCACCATATATCTGCATATGCCTTTTAACTTCCCTCTCCACGATCAGAAACAAAATGAGGCATTCCCACATTATATATTAATAGTAATTAGGCATATATTATTATTATTAATAAAATGTATATAGCCAGGGTCCCTCTCCCTCGCCCCTCCTAGAAAAGAAAGCGACGTGTTTTTTTATTATCATGAATCATGATTTCTGGATACAAAATTCAAAAAAGAAGGGATAGTATTTAACTTGGGAGAGGGGATTATATGAATATGAATATGAATATGAATATGGTGTGTGTTTGTTTTTGGTTGGAATTCCATGCAGCAATGATTGCCTGTTTCCATGAAATTCTAAAATGGAATTATGATAGAGTGAGGCACCACATCTTTGGTGGGTTCCACGGTGTCTCAAAAATCTTCTCTCTCTTTCTTCTCCTTTTAATTTCCTTGAGTTGTTCGACGCACTAAATAGACTGATCATCAGCCTTTTTTGGTTTACCCAAAGCGCCCTAATTCAACGGCTCTCCTGACCCACTTGACATTCTTCAACCGCGCCATTCCCCAATTCCCCTTCCTTCACAATAATCCACAATACAACACTTTTTCTTTTCTTCCAATCACTTACCTTACTTAGGGTTTACTGTTTCCTCTTATGTCCTTTCCTCCCTCCACTCTTCCCAATCTTAAATTTCAGTGTCCACCAATATAATATATATAAACTGCTTCTTCAACTCCTTTCATCCATACATTATTTTATATATATATAGCCTTCTGCATCTCTCTTTTTTGGCCTTAATTAAATTAGTAATTTCTTAAATGCCTTATACTCCTTTTCGTTAAACGTCATTTGATCCAATATGGTAAATCAACCCAAACATTAATTATTATTACTACAGCTCGTTATATATCTTTTATGATTCATTCGTGGGCTAGCTGTGTATATATATATATATATATATATATATATATATATATATATATAGGGTAATAAAACGTAGGGATCGTATTGAAATCAGGTTTATCAAAAGGAAACTTCGGCATCTCTATTACTCTGCATAAAATAATTAACATAAACAAATTAAAATTTGGAAGCTCTAAACTGCAGAATTGCACCCACTCGTGGGTTGGATATACTTTTGTTTGCTGTCAACCTATTGGAGATAAGGTTGCAGAGTTATGGTTAGTTTTAAAATTAACAACTAATTGAATGAATTTTATAAGAAAGGGCCCAGGAACAAGAGAATACGAAAGAGTACAAATAAAAAGAAAATATAAGTATGTAAGATATCATATTTAGTCTTAATAATGTGCATTATATTCAAGTTGTTAATTTGGGCTAATCAATACTTTTTTTTTTTTTTTTTTAACATTTTGTTATAAATCTATGCGTTTGAATTGTGTTTGATAGGTTCAAACATCAGTGAAATTGAGTAGTTTTCAGAGTTTTCTTCTTCTTGCTTCCAGGTTAACATAGATAACAAATGAATAATGAGAAGTAATATTGGTCCAATTGTTAAAAAGAAAAAGTTTGTTTTAGAAAATTATTTCAAAAAAAGACTGTTAGTTGTGCAACAAAACGTATTCAGAGGAGGACAAGACTTGAGGTTCAGAAAATACATAATAAATTATAGTGGAGTCGGGCCGCATGCAGAAGAATTAGGGTAGGTTGTGTTTGGTTTGAGAAAGATGGTGTTGGTGGTCCAATTCGTATAATTGAAGTTGGGCCTTATTTGGGCGGCCCAGATGACCTTCCTCCACTGGGCCGATCTATTATTCGGTGTACGTAGGTGGGCTTGCAACCGTTCCATTCAGAAATGAGAATTTCAACGTCCGATAATATAATATAATATAATATAATATAATATAATATTGGTATTACACCAGTTGTTCCAGCTTCAGGATGCGTGTATTTTTGTTTGTTGCGGAAGCAGAAGCCAGAAGCAAGGCGCGTTAAGATTAAGACCAAACTCGATACATCCATATTGCAGGGAGAGACAGGGGGTTCCATTTTGGAGAGCACAAATGTCCGCTCGGCTGCTCAAAAAGGTTTTAAAGGAACAGGAGGAGCTGCGACACCACTCTTCTCAATCCTCTACCACTGAAGACGGACAAGATCCTGGGCCATCGTCTCCTACTGCTTCTTCTTCTATCAATCCCTTCGACCTCCTTATCGACGACGAAGATGACTCCCAAATTAACCCTCAACAGGTTTCTTTTTTCATTCCCCTCTACAATTCTCTCAATTCGCTCTTACTTTCTCACTCCGACCTTATGCGTAACCTCACAATTCATTACTTCATTCGCCTTTTTTCTTTTGCTAATTCAACCATCGGTTTCAATTTTTTTCTTTGTCCATACACTCTCAAATTTTCACATGCCTGGATTCTTATTAATGCAAGTAAATATTCTAATTAAGCATATTTGCTTGCATTGAAATTTGATAGTTTAATGGTTCCTTGTGCTGCTATGTGTGCCCAATTATAAACGTATGAATAGTGTATGTTTTGACAATATATTACTCTTATTTATTAGCCATTATACAAATCTTCAGAAGTTTATGCCTCTTAGAAAGTAGGCTTTGAAAGTGCTTTTTGTTTTTTAATCAATCACAGTTTTGTGACTTAGACAACAGCAAACATATTCCAACAAAAAACAATTGAAACATAAAGAACAGTTTTTATAAATTTACCTGTTATCTTTGTGTTTTCTAAAAAACCATCTATTCATTGAAATCAGGCTTGCATTCATTATATGTTTTAAACAAACTTTTAAACAATTTTTCCTGAAGTAAGGTTAAACTATTTTTTTTACTGTTTTTTTTATCCATCAGTATCAACTTTGGCCAATTTTTTGCCACAGCTCTTAACTATTTTTTAAAGCCAAATGTGGTTGACTTGAGCTTAATATTGATACCAAACCACTTACTGCATTTTCCCTTCCAGGCATGGACGAACTCCTCCTTTAGTTCAATATGGAAACCTGGCTATCACTAATTCTATTATGTGTGTGTGTGTGTGATGAGAAACCAACTAGTGGGGAGCACAGAAAACTTGCAAAAACAGAGAATCCAACTTTTGCAATTTAATAAAGGATAATTACATGACATAATTAAGTCAAGAACCTAAGGGAAGCATTGAAGTTGCAAAATTTGAGACATCGTCCCGTGATTTGTCTAACCCTATAAACACATTCTCATATTCCTTTTCAAGCTTTAACCAAGGCACATAATGACAAAAAAGCCACCCTACTAACAAACATAGCCTTTTAGTAGCCTCTTTTCATTATATCAATGAAAAGTCTTGTTTCTTGTTAAAAAAAAAAACGAACATAGCCTTTCTGATCCTGTGAGGGTTGTGCTAACGGCTAAGTAGGTTGATCAAATGTGGGGTGGTTCCTTGTAGGAAAGAAAAGGTTCATATCTCTCATATTCAATTTGCAGATGACACATTTGTAGGATGAGATCGAAGAAAAGGCTTCATCACGTCTTCGTAGTGGTTATAGTCTTCAGGATTTCTTTCAGAGTAAGGACCAATTGTGAAAAGATCCATATCTGTGGAGTTAGCATACCTAGCGGTGATGATCAAGAGTTGCAGTAGAGATGGGGTGTAAAGCCTGCACATATTCTTTGTCCTAATTGGGAATTGTTGTTGGGAGACAATCCAAAGAGGCTTGAATTTTGGGAAGTTCTGGAGGAAAAGGTTTTGTGCAAGCTTGATAAGTGGAGAAAATTTTGTTGACCCAAGAGTGGAAGATTGACTGTGTGAAATGATGGAATACTGCCAAGCTGAAAGGCCTTGTCCTAAAGCATTATTGAGTGAGAGTTGAAGATGGGAAGATGATCGAGTATTGGGAGGATTAGTGGTTGGATGTTCAATTCAACTCTTAGCTGTGAGCTTCCCTAATTTATATGGAGTCATGGAGCCTATACGTAAGCCAATTAATGAGTTGTGGGATAAGTAATCTAAAACTTAGTATATGTTGGATGAGAACTCGGTGAGCTCAATGCCATTTTGAGGCTGCTGGAAAATAGAAAAATTTGGTAGCAATTGGGTGGCAGGAGTTGGAATTTGCATCCATCTTGTGAGATAAATATATATATATAATTTGTTGAAGTTCCTAGTTTTTAGCTTAACTAATATTTAGATACCTTTTTCTACGGTTTGGAAAGGAAAATGTCCTAAAATGATCGAAATGTCTTTGCTGACAGTTTGCTCCAGTGGGTAGGATCTACATGGAATGGTCTCACATTGTTCGAGAGGAAGTGGAGTGAGCCACTTTTTCTTCCATTGCTTCTATAGCTAGAGGTGTTGGAACTCACAAGAAGCAGCCCCTTACTCACCTCTTCAACATCTATAAAAAAGCTTTCCTATATTTTTTTTGGCTACTCAGTGGTCTTTCATAATCCTCAAAGGAAAATTTAGCCCATTTACTGAAAGGCAGGGCTAGCAAATTGTGGTTGTGGGTCAATGTGATGAAATTTGCTCTTTGGAGTCTTTGTTTTAAAAGAAATGATAGGGCATCCAAGGAAAAGGCAAACAATTCGTCAGAGACATTCGAGTAGCTAAGTTGCAATGTTCTGAACGGGTCTCGTTGGATAGTTGAAGACTATCACATTGTTATGGCATCTAAGATCTCAAGAAAAGAGTGCCTTGAATTTGTTGCAGAGAATAGGGGAAATTGGGTTTGGATATCTTTCTTGAATTTTTGGAAGATTGTGAGAGTACTAGTTAGGGATATATTGGGAATAGTAATGGAAGATGAGTAAGGGTATAGTAGTAATTAGATAGGAGTGCTTTGGTTATAAATAGGTAAGTTAGGGTCTTAGAAGGGTGTGGAGAACTTCAGTTGTAGTGTCCATTGTGGGACTCTTGGGAGGGAATTAGCCCTCTTGAAAGGCTATTAATATGTTGTAGTTTCTCTTGATATTGCAATATATATCTAAGTGTGTTTTTAGTGCTCGGGTTCCTAACAAATTGGTATCAAAGCACGTTCATCCTGTAACAAGTATGACCACAATGGAGTTGGCTCGTAGGATGGAATTACATCGGTAAGCAATGTAGCAAGAGATCAAGGAAATGCAACAAAGGATCAAGAAAGTGCAGCAAATCTTAGAAATAATGCAAAAACGGTATGAGGAATACAAGCGCCAAAAGATGGAGAGGGAAGAAAAGCGTAAAGAAAAGAAGCAGAGAGAGTAGAAACGAAGAAGGATGAAGCATCTAAGTTTTCGGAGGAGGAGCAAAGTCAAACAGAAGGAAAAAGATAAGAGTCGAATGAAAGGTGAAAGAGATATGTAGAAGGCATCGGAAAATATGATAGCCAAGACAAAAACCAAAAGAATGAGAAGCTGGAAAAAAAGAAGGATTAGAGGAAAGCCCACGGGAGAGAACAAACTGGAAAACATAGTTTTCGAAAAGAACCAACAAAGAAGGAATGGAGTGATCAACAAATATTCGATCGCTATTTGAGAACTCAAGAGGTTGGAAAGGCGTACAAGGCGCTGGAGTCGGAATTGCAAGGGAGAAATCGTCGAAGAATGCTATTGGAACCGAAATCCCGAAGGAAGCATCGACAACGTAAGGGAATTTCGAGTAAGGGAAGAAAAATGGAAGAAATTCGTTTGGTTAAGAAAATGAGGGAAATAGCCAACGAAGACGAGTGTGGTCGGAGACGAAGACTTGGAAACGTCGCTTGAAGAATGGAGAACAGATAGAAGTAGATACCAACTTAGGTCATCACTAGCGACATTTGTTGGTTTCTTAGAGGCGACAACTCAAATTTAGTGGAGTGGTGGTGGACGGATTTGAGAAGGATGACAATGAAGAGACCTGTGATGGAGGCTACTACTGATGGCGAATGCGAGCGTGGCCGGAGATGAGACACAAATTGTGTATACAGGCAAGTGACAGATGCGGATCGATGAGTCACGTGGGCTGGTGGTTAAACCTTAATTCTAATCACGAGAAACTAGATGGTTCTAGAAGAGTAGGGGACCACGGGCTATCTGGGCAGGGGTCTAGTGGGTTGTTTTTAGATAGTTGGAGGGAGGCCATTCTTTTTCAATGGCAGAAAGTTGGTTGGTTTTACCATATGGATTGTGGATTGGGTTGTTTTTTTTTTTTTGTTTTAAACCCGAAACCCAAATCGGAATGACAAAAACCTACCCATGAGAAGCCACTAACCTTGGCCACCATGGTGTTCTGTGCTACAATCACATCGTTGACCATCTCGATTGGGCAAGCTCATGTTGTTGTCGCTCACATGTACGACTACTACGTTCCATCAACAACCACTAAGTTCACTTTTTTTAACCCTAATATGGACTATCGTGGGGATGAAGATGATCTTGGAAGTATGTGGGGGCTATGAGCTTATTAGTAACAAGCCTATTTCGTTTCAGAAGCAATTAATATGGGGATGCAACATGGTTTCTTTGGGTGGGGTTGTTCTCTAGTTGCACTCCAACCGCTGGCCCAATATGACACTAATGGGTCGAGGTGAAGTTCTCAAACCCAACCCTACTACCATAAGAAACTTCCAAATATGCTTTTCACTCACGTTGCTCAATGTTGGCCACAGTCTCTTCCGTACATTGCCAACTATCGACTCCTTCTCTATCACTGCCAATCACCGCTGCTAACCACCGGCCACCACATAGGACTGACGAAGCGCCGACCAGTTGGGTTTTGTCTTTAAGAATGCTTATCTTTTTTCTTTTCTTTTTGGAAGAATGTTGGTCATGTACTTTCATTTTCTTGGAAAAGGAATAGTTGTCCAATTTTGGGATTGTGTTTTGTAAGCACACCTTGAGGACAAGGTGTCTTTGAAGGGTGGAGTATTGTGAGAGTAATAGTAGGGATATATTGGGAATAGTAGTGGAAGATGAGTAAGGGTGTAGTAGTAATTAGATAGAAGTGCTTTGGTTATAAATAAGTAAGTTAGGGTCTTAGAAGGGTGTGAAGAATTTTAGTTGTAGTGTCCATTGTGGGACTCTTGGGAGAGAATTAGCCCTCTCGAAAGGCTATTAATATATTGTAGTTTCTTTTGATATTGTAATATCTATCTAAGTGTGTTTGTTGTGTTCGGGTTCCTAACAGTTTCGTTCTAAATTGTATCTCAAGTATGAACCATATGCAAGTGAAAATTAACTTTCGTGGTGACAGTTCAATTCCTCACAGGTTATATTAGTAAGCATTAACTACCAAGTTACCAACTATAGGATTTCTATACCAACTTACTGAAACCCTTTTAAACGTTGCTGATTTGAGGTCATAAAATTCTTCTTCCACAAATCATTAACGATGTCATCGTAATAATCTTCCTTACTTTAGCTGTTCCTTTTTCTTTGTTCTTGCCAGTTATCATTAAGTCTTATGAAGTACTGGCTATAGAGTGCATTCATTAAATGTAAGCAAAACTTTTGCCTAATTGGCTGTGTAATTTGTCTACAGGACAATGACCCGGAGGCTGCTGACGAAATCTCTGTGGACATGCACAAGCAGTTTGTGCGCAATGGAGCAAAAAGTGCAATTTCAACCTCGAATAAAAAATTGAAGAAAAAGAAAAAGAAGAAAGAGCGTGAGAATTCTTCTTCCACCACAGTCACAGATAAAATTCTTGATAAACCCTTGGATTTGATTCTAGAATCTCTGTCTCTGGATGTTAAACCCTCTGCTTCAAGCCGTCAACAGGGCCCCGAGAAAGCCAAAAGTGGTGCAGAAGAAAGGAATTGTGGAAAACAATGTTTGCCTTCATTGTTAGAAGTGGATCCTAAATATTTAAATGCTGGGAATGAGCTACGAAGAATATTTGGTTCTAAGGTAGTAAAATCATTTGAAAAAAATAATCAGGCCAGTAGTTCTAGACAACTACGTGGGGGAAGACGTGTCAACCATCTTGCTAGGAGGACCTATCTTGTTAGTCCATCAGACCATTGGCCTCGTTGGGATGGTTCTATTTCCATGGAATTTTTGGAGACAAGGAATGGATATCACTACTTCAGGTGAATTTCATCTTCGTTTTATCTTCTCTGTTTTCCCCTCTGCTCCCTAAAGTACACATACCGAATTTAAGTAGCATTAAACTAGAATGGGATGACATTGTACAAGCTGAAGTTCAATTTTATGAATCTATATTGTCTCTTGAGACATGAAGAAAATACCTAGAGATGAATTTTCATTAAAAAAATGTCCATTCATCAATAAAATATTGTTGATCATATTTTCTTTTTGTCTTCATTTTTCCAAACCCTTTCAATTTGTACTTAGTGTGGACCCTTGTTTTTCATTTTTTTGGACATTTTTTAATTGGTTTTCTATAAATTAGCACCACCCCTGTATCAAAACATGTTAATATCAATATAATGTATTTTTCATCTGGGTTTTGGATTGTAATGCAATTAATTCCAGATATGTATACCCGCCATCCTATGTTGAAGCTCAGAAAGCATTCGAAGATGCCAAATCTATTCATGATCTCAATGGCATTGCTAGTATTCTGTTGTACCACCCATATCACTTGGATTCACTTATAACGATGGCAGAGTATTTTAAATTTGTGGGTGACCATGAAATGTCCTCTGATGCAGTTGCAAAGAGTTTATATGCCTTGGAATGTGCATGGCACCCTATGTTTACTGTCTTACAGGGTAACTGCCAGTTGAAGATCAGTCACGAAACGAACAAACCAATGTTTACATCACTTTTCACTCACGTAAAATACTTGGATAGACGTGGTTGTCATCGATCTGCCTTGGAAGTTTGCAAACTACTACTTTCACTGGATTCTGATGATCCAATGGGGGCTCTTTTCTTCATTGATTACTTATCGTTGAGGGCAGAGGAATACACTTGGCTGGAAAGGTTTGCCGAGAGCTACAAAAATGATACTTCTCTGTGGTTGTTTCCAAACTTCTCCTTTTCCCTTTCCATATGTCGATTTTATCTTGAGCGTGAAGAAGCCTCAAAGGATGATAATGTTGATGCTACGAGGGCTAATTCAAGAGATCTTCTGAAGCAGGCGTTGATGCTTCACCCTTTGGTCTTAAAGAGATTAGTGGAAAAGGTTCCGCTGAAGGAACAGTTTTGGGTGCATATACTCAAGCATTCCTTCTTCCTGCCTGATCAGACTGGAATTCCATCCTTGGATCACCTCATTAATTTGTATGTCGAGAGAAATTACATTATATGGAGAATCCCAGATCTACAGAAGTTACTCAGAGAGACTGCACAATCGGTAATTGAAGTCTTGGAAACTGATCGAAATGATGCTAAAGATTGGGCTTGTGTGAGAAAAGAAGCATTCTCATCCGAGAAAAATGAGTTAGTATCTTCTTCTTCTTAGATTCAAATTGTCTATGTAGTTTCCGGAGTGTACTTGTGGAATTTAATAATTATCAATGCAATTTTTTTTAAGGTAAAAGGGATGCTTTCGTTTATTGCCAGGTATGCTCATTTATTGGTCTCGGATTTCTCTGATTCAGTATCATCTGCCCCTCCTGAAGCCTTGCAAGATTTTGTGGTTGATCCGAGGATGAGAGACGTGCAGAATATAATTCAACATGTCAATCCTCCTGATCAACGGCAACCCACCCGGGAAATTGCAAATAGGAGTGCATTGGCTGTCCTGTTTGAATCAATGCTACCTTGGGTTAATTATGGGGATGAAAGAGATGTAGGTGTTGATGAAGGCAACCAGTTCGATGAGCATGACCATTAAGTTGTCAATTCTTCTTGAGTTGGTGGTTCTCTTCCAAAATGCTTCGTGAGAATGGACTTAATGTGAGCAAAGATCACGTATGCGCAACTTGGCTCGTGTTGTAGCAATTACATTCAGTTTTGTTTACTGCTATCTGTCATTGGTTGCCAACCGAGATTGCTTGGTACTGGTAGTTGTACTTGTATGTAGGAAGTTTTGAATTCCCAAAGAAGATCAATCCCAAAACTGGAAAAGAATTTTTTTTCTTACAAGTTGCACTGTATATAGAGGACTAAATATTACTTTTCTAGCTGGCTACCTCTAGTTATAGTATATACTCTATGACGATGTTAGTTAGAAATATGCGAAGAGATAGAAATAGTCGTGGGAACATGTTTGCTTCGTAAGAAATAAGAGTGATCATCATAGCTCTTTCTTTTGTAAAGGAATAAAGAAAGAGTATGTTGTGGATGGTGCATGCGGCTGCGAGGCCTGACTGCATCCCAATTATTACACGCAGAGCAGCTGCGTCAGTTGGATTTTTGAGATTGATAAGCAGTCGGACGGCGCGGGGGGCCGCCCTTTCGTTATGATTAGGCGCACTAGCATTGCCCTCGACATCAGCCCATCATTTCGCTCACACCCCAACCCAATTGCCAATTGCCAATTGCATGAAGAGTTATTTGCAATCTCTTAATCATATCATATGCCAATACAAAGCCTGCTTCTGGTCCTCTAATAATTAATTATCATAATTATTATACAGATACTTGCTTTCATAAATAATTGATTATCATAATTATTATTTTACTTACGTGGTCCTCTATTCTACAGTACACCTCACTGCCAGGAGGCTTTACTCATTGTCTTTGTTAAAATTAGGGACCATTTTAAGTACAGGTATATCAATTGCACAAAATGAAAATTTACATTCAGTTATGATACCCTAAATTACAAAAAGTTTTTTAGTTTTATTAATACCCTTGGAAAATGCTTCTTTTTTTTTTTGTCCTCATTTCACTTGTAAATTCTTTTTCCATGAAAATTAATGCAAAACTTTGCTTATAAAGGTTGGGTGTAACACAATACTAGATGAAAACAGAGTTTGAAATCGAGTTTCTCTTTTAGAGAGTGTAAAGTATATATATATATTCTTTCATTTTTGCTCTCTCTATTTGTGTATGTTAGTGATAAGTATAAGAAATGTCTATAAAACTGTAGATTTGTTCTAGTTTACAATATTAGTTAATCAAAAGTTTATATATGATTTTGTTATTATTGATGTTTAAGGAGTGTTAGAACCACCATACAATACAACAATAGTTTCATTTATTTTTCATAAAATGAATGTAGAAACTATTAACAAAATTAAGTAAAACACATATAGACTTTCAATAACAAAACAAATGTCATTTTGAGGTTTCAACACGAAATTCTAGTCAAGCTCTTGGGACGATGTGTTGAAAGAGAGAAAAACTCCTAGTCTATGAATACATGACAAATAAGTAAAGCTTCTCACTAATTTTCATGGAGTAGAATTTGTAGGGAAGGAAAAAAAGCATTTTCCAAGAGGGTATTTTTAAATTTTTTAAAAAGTTTAAGGGTATTAATGAAACCACAACTTTTTGGTGGTTAGTACAAGAACTATGTCATTTGAGCTATGCTGGTTTTGATAGGTATTATTATAATTAAGCCAAATAAATTCACCTAACCCGGTTACAATTACAAAGTCAAAGAGAGGACCGAAAGTGAACTCAAAAAAAACAGAAGACCGAAAAGTCTCGTCTCAGCCGCAGCCCTATAAAAATGGTTAGGGAAGTGAGCAATTAGCTGTGGGAGGCATTGACATAAGCGAGGCTGCGGTGCGGACGATCATCGAGCAAGATTTTAACAGGAAAGTTGGAAACCCCATGGCCATGGGTAGCGGCGTAAATGGCGGTAATCTGAAAAGTGCTGTCATAGCTTTACTGGTTCCGCTTCCCTCCATTCTCTTTTACATTTGTTTCCTGAGCAACTGTGGTACTGGTTCTGGTAGTTTTCTCTGGAAATGGTGCTATGACCATCCTCTTTTATTGGTGAATGCACTCTTCTTTCTCAATGTCAACCTTGTCTTCTGGCTCATCAGCCATGTCCAGTCTAGCCACTGGGTGAGCCTCCTTTGCCAGAATTCCTCTCAATTTCTCAGCACCTACGGCACGGTTGATTTTGTTTTATGTTTTAATTGGTGGTGCAGATGATTGACTTGTACTGGACTTTGATACCCGTGATGCTCGTTCACTATTTTGCTTCTCACCCCTTGGCTCAGTATAATGCTTTGAGGTCATGGATCGCAATTGCTTTGACTTGGATATGGAGCATAAGGCTTTCCCACAACTACTTAAGGCGGGAGAGATGGCAGCTGGGAGCCAGAGAGGACTGGAGGTTCACGGATATGCGCCGCCAGTACGGCAAGAACTGGTGGTGGGTTTCTTTCTTCGCCGTCTACCTTTCACAGCAGGTAATAACTGGTCCACGAATTTCATGTCGATGGTCCATGACTCAATGTCTAAGCCTAAGCCAGGCTTTCCTTTCCTTTCAACTTTAATACAGGTATTTCTGATCGGCGTTTGCCTCCCCCTGTACGTTGTCCACTCAGTTGACGAGGCATTGAAGATGTGGGATTTGGTAGCCACCTTTGTGTGTGCTTCTGGAATTGTGATCGCCTACTTTG
Source organism: Luffa aegyptiaca (assembly GCA_017139565.1). Lineage (NCBI taxonomy): Eukaryota > Viridiplantae > Streptophyta > Magnoliopsida > Cucurbitales > Cucurbitaceae > Luffa > Luffa aegyptiaca. Next base: position 46,559,603 of record CM029404.1, on the reverse strand, counting down.
CTGACACCCAACTCCATGAATTCGTGACTAGGAACAGCAAGCTAAAAATGAGTGGAGAATCGATGGTGCCCAATCTTGAGGAGGGATTGTGGCGTTACTCTCGACACCCGAACTACTTTGGAGAGCAGTTGTGGTGGTGGGGACTTGTGATATTTGCGTGGGGTTTAGGCGAGGAATGGAGCCTTGTTGGATCACTGGTCAACAGTGTGTGCTTAGCTTATGTGACTAAGCTGGTTGAAGAGCGAATGCTGAAGCAAGAGTACAGAGCAGAAGCTTACAGGCAATATCAGAAGACGACATCAGTCTGGATACCTTGGTTGAAGACATCAGTGTCACATGAGAAGGAGAAGAATATGTGACCTGTGGCGTGGCGTGGTTCTTTCTTTTTGTGAATGTGGATGTGATGAGCTGTGTTGATTTATGTTATCTTGTTGTAAAGCTTTCTACTGTGAATTATATTTGGGTGAGAAAAAGTATGGTTTTCTCCTCGTCTGTTGTACCAATGTAAAAACAAGCTGTCTTGTTTTCATGGATAGCTTTCTCTTACCATTTCACTCATCACTCTCTCGACAATTCAATCCCATGAAAGAAATATCATGAAAATAACTCAATTATTTATTTAAATAAAAATTATACATTGAGGAATATTAGTCGGTATCCACAAAAAAATTGATACCTCGAGATATTTCCAGGATTTCAAGTTGCAGACGCTTCTCCTTCCATTTTAAAGAGGGGTAAAAGGCCTGAGAGTGAGAGAGAGAGAAAGATGGTTAGGAGGAAGTTGGTCTCTGAATGCTCTCTGCGTCACCTGGACCAACGAACTAACAACTAGCGATTTCCAGAAGCTTCATTGGGTAAGGAATCTTGTGGCTTTAATTTCTCTAAGTGTTTTTTCGATTTGGCAGCCAACCCAATGACAGACGTATGCTGAGGGCACCGACGCCTGATTGCTTTGTCGGTTCGGTTCAACAGCCGTAATTACACTGCATTATTGTGCGTTCTCTTTCTCTCTACATGTATTTACATGTTTCTTTTTATCCCTTGAACTTGAATCCAACGCTTGAATGGATTTGTCTTTAACTTTGTAACAGAAATATTGCTACAGAATCACAGGCTGATGCTTTGTATCTCCGCTATGCCTATGCTTTGTATCTACGGTCATGCTACTGTGCAACTCAGTTGTCAAGTTTTAGACATCATTTTTTTTTTTTTTGAAATGAAGTTTTAGACATCATTCATTAAATAAATAATAAAATTTCAATCCTCCTATACTCATGTCCCGTATTTTTCTAAAATGTCAATTTAACTTTATTCATCTTTTCAAAATATTTATTTTTAGGACCATAATGAGTATAAAATAATAACGATTCAATCTTCCTCCTAAGTGTACCTACCCATTACCATCGTTGTTTCTGTTTTCTCGAATCTTTTTCACTCGCTTTGTCGTGAATAAAATCATAGGCTTCAGCATTTGGTTATCCTCTCCCCTCTGTCTCTTTTTCATCTCTCATCAAACCCATTTGGAAATTTTCGTGTTCGTTTGCTTTCCCGTAACTTAGAAGGAACAAATCACATTCCAAGTACAGATCGGTGTTGTTTTGTTTTCAATTGCAGGTGGGTTCTCGTGCTCGTTTGCTTTCCTGTAATTTAGAAGGAATAAATCACATTCGAGTACGAAAGATTGTTGTATTCAGGGGGAAGTGGTGGATTCTTATTTTGCTGAGATTGAATTAATTCAAAGCGATATCCATCATATTCTCCACATCCTTTCAAGAACCAAGAGCTGTAATTCTAAACCTATGGCAGAGTCGGGGATAAGGGAAGGACTGTTAAGATAGCCCATTAACATTCTTTTGTAAATGTTTATAAACTGGCCCATTTGCTTTAGGCCCATTCTCTGCCCTCTTTATCAGCCCGTGTATTTTAGGGTTGTTGCAAATATATTCTATCTGCAGGTGGAAATTAGCAAGGAGAGAAGAAGATTCGAGAGAGAGCTGAGCGAAAGTTTTTCTATGGTCTTTTTTGCAAGAGTTTTTCTCCCCAGGCCTCTATATATATGGCTGTAAAATTCATGCTTAAATATATAGAAGCAAAGGGTTTTCTCTTGCATATTGTGGTTTTTTTTCTTTCCTCTTCTTCTCGTGATATGTTTCTTTTTTGATCTGTTAGGATGGTATCAGAGCCCACTGTCTAACGACCAAGGGTTTCTGTAATTTTTTTTTCGAATACTGTGGGTGCTGATGTCTACCGAAAGCTCCACAAGTGCGGCAATGGAGGAATCCGCAAATTCATCTCCTCAGACATTTAGTCCTGGTAACAAAATTTCAATTGTTAAACTTACTGATGACAATTTTTTGTTATGGAAGTTTCAGATCCTTATGGCCCTAGAAGGATATAATCTGGAGAAGTATCTTGAAGAAGACCCACCCGCTAAAACCCTAATCACTGCTACTGAAGGAACTTCATCCGCTGAACCTGTTCGACAAGAGGTCCCAAACCCTGTTTATTCCGTATGGAAAAAGCAGGATCGCATGATTTCATCTTGGCTTGTCGGCTCTATGTCTGAGGAGATACTCCATCAGATGATTCACTGTACGTCTTCTAAGGAAATTTGGGTAAGTCTCAAACAGATCTTTACCACTCGAAATCTCGCTCAAATGATGAAAATCAAGACCAAACTTCAAACGATTCAGAAAGGAGGTATGTCTTTAAAGGAATATTTTGCGAAAATACAACAGTATATTGATGCCCTTGCTGCTGTGGGAAAACCTGTGGAAGTTGAGGATCATATACTGTTTATTTTAGCTGGTCTGGGCACTGAATATGAATCTATGGTATCTGTAATTTCTGCGAAAGTTGGCTCTCAAACGGTCCACGAAGTTATGTCCCTTTTATTGACTCAAGAAAACCGGATTGAGAGCAAAATTTCATCTACTGATAGCTCTCTTCCTTCTGCAAATCTCATGGTTCAATCAAAACCACCGGATTCTGATTTACAACGGTCAACTCCTAACAATTTTTCTCCTAATCCTGGTAGTGGAAACAGAGGTAGAGGTGGTGGCCGTGGTGTTTTCAACTCGAATCGTGGAGGTCGTTCCTGGAACAATCGAAATAGACCACAGTGCCAACTCTGTGGGAAGTTCAATCACACTGCTCCTAGATGCTTCTTTCGTTATGCACCTTCTGGTTCATCAAACAATCCAGGTTCGTTTTCTCCAAATTCTAATCAATTTAACCGCCCTCCTCCTTATCCCCAGATGGCTGCCATGCTTACTTCCCCTGATTTAAACCAAGATACCAACTGGTATCCGGATTCGGGTGCTACCAATCATCTTACCCATTCCTTCAACAATCTCTCCGTTGGAACTGAATACGGTGGTGGAAATCAAGTGCACGTGGGGAATGGAGCAGGTTTGCCTATCCTTAATTTTGGTTTTAATTCTTTTGCTTCTCCTGTCTGTTCCAGTCGAGTGTTCCATTTAAATAACTTACTTCATGTGCCCTCTATTACAAAAAATCTAATTAGTGTAAGTCAATTTGCTAAAGATAATGGTGTATATTTTGAGTTTCATCCCACCCTTTGCTATGTGAAGGATCAAGTCTCTGGTCAGGTTCTACTCCAAGGGACTCTCCATGATGGCCTCTATCGCTTCAACTTGTCTGGTTCGTTGGAGCAACCTCGAGATAAACCTTCAGTGCAAGCCCTCACATCTCAACATTTGTTATCTTCTAATGTTTCCAATGATCATTGTTCTGTGTTAGACTTATGGCATAGGCGTCTAGGCCACTCTTCTTTGTCTACTGTCAAACATGTTATACAGAGGTTTAAGCCTCAGCTGTTGATAAATAAGACTTTCCAATTCTGTTCTGCTTGTGCTATGGGAAAGAATCACACTCTCCCTTTTCATAATACCACTACTGTCTATACTGCTCCTCTCCAATTAATTGTCACTGATCTTTGGGGTCCTACTTACATACCATCTTCTCAGGGGTTTAGATACTACATTAGCTTCATAGATGTCTATAGCAGATACACTTGGGTTTACTTCTTAAAAACCAAATCAGAAGCTCTTTCGGCTTTCATTAAATTTAAAACTCTTGTGGAAAAACTTCTTAATACTCCTATCTTACGTCTTCAATCCGATAACGGGGGAGAGTTTCAAGCGTTTAAACCATTCCTAGAGTCCAATGGCATTAGTCATAGATTTACTTGTCCCCATACCTCTCAACAAAATGGGTTGGTTGAACGAAAACATAGGCACATTATTGATATAGGGCTTGCTCTTTTATCGCAATCCAAAATGCCTCTCAAATACTGGGATGAGGCGTTTGCTACTGGGGTTTATCTCATCAATCGGCTGCCTACTCCAACATTGAATCATGAAAGTCCCTTGGAGAAATTATTTCACACCCTACCCGATTACTCATTCCTTAAAGTCTTTGGTTGTGCATGTTTTCCATGTCTTAGACCTTACAACACTCACAAGCTTGCCTATCGATCCAAACCCTGTGTCTTTCTCGGTTACAGCCCCTCTCATAAAGGGTATAAATGTCTTGCTCCTGATGGTCGTATATTTATATCTCGGAATGTTCTGTTCAATGAAAATAGCTTTCCTTTTTCTACCTCCCACTCAATCTCATCAATCTCTTACTCATCCAATGTGCTTTTACCACCTCCTGAGACTGTTCCAACATCAATCTCAGCCACACCTTCTACTCCTCAATCAAGTACGGACCTTGCTCCTATTCCCCTCGCACCTGCTTCCTCATCGACATATCCTCCCACTAATGACAACCCTTCTCCTAGTCCAGTTGTCTCTCTGCCACCGCCACCTCCTCCTCCAACCTCTGTTACCAATGAGCACCACATGATGACTCGTGCAAAACATGGCATTTTTAAGCCTAAAGCTTATATCACTGATACATCTACCCTATATCTCGACACTGAGCCACCAAATGTCACGGAGGCTTTAAAGTCACCACATTGGTTAAAGGCAATGAAGGAGGAGTATGATGCTCTAATTAAGAATGATACTTGGGACTTGGTTCCAATGCCCAAAGACAAGAAAACGGTTGGCTGCAAATGGATATTTCGAATAAAAAGAAATTCTGATGGATCCATCTCTCGATATAAGGCCCGTCTTGTAGCCAAGGGCTTTCATCAAACGGTTGATATTGATTACACTGAGACGTTTAGTCCAGTAGTAAAACCAATCACAATTCGCGTGCTCTTAACCCTTGCTTTGTACTATGGTTGGACTATGAGACAAGTTGATGTTAATAATGCTTTCCTACATGGTCAACTAACCGAATTGGTCTATATGGATCAGCCATCTGGTTTCAAAAGTGCAGGTACTCAAGGACTTGTTTGTAGACTCAAAAAGGCGCTATATGGGCTAAAACAGGCCCCTCGTGCATGGTATGATCGGCTCAACAGGTTCCTTCACACTCTTGGTTTTAAAACTTCAAAAGCTGATCCTTCTCTAATGATTAGAAATTCTGCATCTTCCTGCTGTTACATTCTAATTTATGTCGATGATATTATTATCTTGGGGAACTCGGATGCTGAGGTTACAACTCTGATCACCTCTTTAAACAATCAGTTTTCGTTAAAAGATCTGGGTAAGCTGAATTATTTTTTGGGCATTGAGGTGTCTTATCCATCTAATGGCGGTCTCTTTTTGTCCCAATCAACCTACATTACAGACATACTTTCTCGAGCAAATATGCGGGATGCAAACTCTATTGCTACACCTATGGTGAGTGGCTCCACTGTCTCAGCATTTCAAGGTGAGTGTTTTCAAGACACTTACTTGTACAGAAGCATCGTGGGTGCTCTGCAATATGTGACATTAACTAGACCTGAAATTTCATTTAGTGTTAATAAAGCATGCCAGTTTATGCATCATCCTAAACTCATTCACTGGCAGCTTGTTAAACGCATTTTACGTTATCTGAAGGGTACTCTATCCACTGGTTTACTGCTTATGAAACCCAAAAATTTATTCTTATATGGCTTTGCTGATGCCGACTGGGCATCTGATCCTGATGATAGGAAAAGTACTACTGGTTTCTGTGCTTTTTTCGGTGGTAACTTAATTACATGGGGCTCTAAAAAGCAGAGCATCATCTCTCGTTCAAGCACTGAGGCTGAATATCGCAGCCTTGCAACCATTGCTGCTGAGTTGGTTTGGCTTAAATCTCTCTTCTCTGATTTACATATTCATCTTTCTAACCCCCCTATTGTTTGGTGTGACAACTTAAGTGCAGTCCATCTAAGTGTGAATCCCATACTTCATTCTAAAACAAAGCATGTGGAGCTGGACATCTACTTTGTAAGAGACTTGGTGCTCAACAAGAAAATCGTGGTTCAACATCTACCAGCTACTGAGCAAGTGGCTGATATTTTCACCAAGCCTTTGTCGGCTACCTCCTTTAATCAGCTGCGTTTCAAGCTCAATGTTCGTGATGCCACTGCCATTGGCTTGCGGGGGGGTGTTAAGATAGCCCATTAACATTCTTTTGTAAATGTTTATAAACTGGCCCATTTGCTTTAGGCCCATTCTCTGCCCTCTTTATCAGCCCGTGTATTTTAGGGTTGTTGCAAATATATTCTATCTGCAGGTGGAAATTAGCAAGGAGAGAAGAAGATTCGAGAGAGAGCTGAGCGAAAGTTTTTCTATGGTCTTTTTTGCAAGAGTTTTTCTCCCCAGGCCTCTATATATATGGCTGTAAAATTCATGCTTAAATATATAGAAGCAAAGGGTTTTCTCTTGCATATTGTGGTTTTTTTTCTTTCCTCTTCTTCTCGTGATATGTTTCTTTTTTGATTGTTGTATTCAGGGGGAAGTGGTGGATTCTTATTTTGCTGAGATTGAATTAATTCAAAGCGATATCCATCATATTCTCCACATCCTTTCAAGAACCAAGAGCTGTAATTCTAAACCTATGGCAGAGTCGGGGATAAGGGAAGGACCATGTGTGTCTTGCACCACTTTTAACATTCTAGCTCCTATTTATAAACGTCTTGATCAACAGGTCTGTCTACTCTTCTTTCTCATTATAATCAAAGGATGTTCCTTTTAAATGAAACTGCATCTCATCTTCCTCCTTCTTCTTCTTTTTTTTTTTTCTTTTTTTTTCTTTTTTAACAAATTTTATTTTAATTTTGGGGGACGGGTTCAGAACCAGAGCCTCAGGGAAAGCGACTTCAGAGCGTTTTGGTTGGGTAGAAACCGGAAGATTTTAGACCGGTTGCTTTATGAATCATCTTCCATTATATGTCTCCAGGTTGTATTGTATTTTTACTTGCAACTTGTTCATCTTTTCTCTACTCCTGATCCATAAAGGGGTACAGAGCTTTCGAGCTCCGCTTCCCTCATCTGTTAATATAAGAGGCTATTTGGCCCATGGTTTCGGAATCAGAATCTTGGGAATCAGAACCCTGGGGAGTTTGTTCTGGCGTGTTTGAAAACCTGGGAATCAGAAAACAGTGTTTGGGGTGCTGTGTTCTGAACCCTGGGAATTAGAAAACAGTGTTTGGGTGCTGGGTTCTGAACCCCGGGTTTGGACAATTTTTTTTTCTTTTATATTTTATTATTTTTTATTTTTTTGGGTGAATGTTTTATTAATTGTAAAACTCCTTGTGTAACATAGATTAATTTTTAAGAGAATTTTGAATTAAGCATTTAATTTATGGTATAGACGAAAAATAAGAAAATTGTTTCTAATAATCAAAATATTGATTATCATTGACAAATTGAAAAACATAACATGAAATTCTTAGGTCCCATTTGAAAATTAAAAAGTTTGAAAACAAAAAAAAATATAGTTTTCAAAAAATAGTTTTTGTTTTTGGAATTTGTCTAGGAATTCAAATGTGTCTTTAACAAGGATGAAAATCATCCTAAGAAAATTGAGAGAAAACAAACATGATTTTCAAAAATAAAAAACCAAAAGCCAAATTATCAAACGGGGGTTTAAGTTTGGTCATTTTTTCCATGGATCCACATGCAAAATTTAAATTCAAAACAATAGTTCATTAATGTTAAATTAAAGTAGTTAATGAGACAAAAAAAAAAAAAAAATATGGTTCATGGGAAAATAAAATTTTGGAACATATAATCACATAACAAATAAAATGGAATCTATAGGTTACTTTAAAATCACTAAATTAAATATAAATTTATGTATATTTATATTATTTAAATATAAATAAGTTCAAAATAAATATCATATGCCAAAATAAACTTAGCTTAGCAATAATTGGTATATGCCCTCGATCAAAAAGTTAGAGATTCAAATATTCCCACATCGAAATGTTGTTGAACTAAAAAAATTGTACATATAAATTTGTTTTTGTTTTTGTGTATGTAATTTAAAATTAAATACTTTATTTACTTTAGCGGATTTAAAATTAAATATTATTCATTTTATTTTAATAAATTCAAAATAACATACTATTTATTTTTGTCACTCGGAATATTGTTAATTTGAAGATAAATACATATTTTTTTAATACGTTAACTCAAAATTATATTTTATTTTAAAAATATTTATATGGGTAAGTTGGCTAAAATAACTTTCTTTAGGTTAAAATTATAAAATTATATATATATATATATTAAATTATTGTTAATTAAATATAGAGAAATGAAAAGAATTATGAGAAAAATGGAAAGAAAAATGATGGGACCCACCAAATTTATGACAAAAATGGATAAAGTAATAATGGGTCCCACCAACTTTATGGAAGAAAGAGAAATCATAGATTTGGGGTGGGTTTGGAGAGAAACACCATGGGGTTGTTTTTGGAATCCATGGTGTTGTGATTACAATGGGGGCAAACATGGTTTTGGGTTTGGAACACAAAACCACCCAAACCCAAAACCATGGCCAAACACCCCCTAAATTCTTTTTTCTTGGGATTCATGAACTGGAGTTTTGGGTTGGCAATGAAGAACTTGTACGTTTGTATTTGGAGAAGCTTGGTCATGCAGGATATAGATGCTTCAAACTTGCACGGACCAACAATCGTGGAGATGGTATATGTTCTTACCCGGTCCACCAATCATAAACTTACAAAATCTTTTATTTTTCTAGCATCAATCACGAGTCTTTAACTGATCCAGTGTAATTCTCTGCCTTCAGATTTATGAAATTCTAGTAGCATGAGTTCTCTTTGGTAAGGATTTCTGTCATGAAAAATTTGGAATTATTTTTTGGTTATCAGCATCGGGTTAGTCTTCCATTGGAAGCTGACGTTGGATTGGACTTTTTGATTAAAATTGATGTTGGATTAGTTAGCATAATCAATTAAGGAACTGTGGCTGTAACCAGAATGCACGTGGTTTTCTATGAGTATTACTACACTACCAAAGTTGAAAGTCATTGACTTTTAGGTGAATTTATCATTGAATTCCAACCTATGATTGATATCATTTAGGGTGAGTTTGGTATAACTTTTGAAGTGGTGAAAATTGCTTTTAGTTGAATAAAAACACTTTAAGAATTTTCTTGTGGCACATAGTTAGATCATCGATAATAGTTTTGAAAAATTCTAAAAGCACTTGGAAAGAACCTGCATTGTTAGGAGCACTTAATTAGAGTGCTTATAAAAAAGAGGTGCTGGTTCTTCTAGAAATGCTCCGATAAGAAATTATTTCTTATAAGCCATTCTAAACTCACTATTAGCTGATTATAAGATTAAGAAAACGTCATTTATTGGCCATGAGCAAAATTTCACGTCATACTGATATTTAATTTTGTTTACATTGCATAATGATCTTTGTTAGTTCTTTTGGTTCCATAAGTTGAGCAACTCCATTTCTCCTTGTAGGTCTGCTAACTGCTGTGCATAAGGATTACTTTACAGTTCTTAATGTTCAAGATCTGCTTTTTAATGACTTTGGTGATCGTGTTGCCCAATTATTACATATTCAATTGGTTAAGCCCCTTTCTCAAAACCTAAAAAATATTGTTCCCCCAGAAATAATTATTGTTAACACTCATCTATTATTTCCTCATGATTCCAGTCTATCCATAGCAAGATTACATCAGGTATACCGACTTGCCTGCTCCTTATTCGCATTAGCATTTTTTTCTAATCCAGTGATGAGCGAAGTAAATTTTTTTCCTCTGCTAGGTTTACAAGATATTGCAATATGTAGAATCATATCAGATAGAAAATCATCTCCAACCCTGCCTGTTATACTCTGCGGGTTAGTGTGCTATTATTCTTTTCAGTTGTAAGATTCATGTCAAAAACATAGGTCACTAAAGTTCGGTTAAAAAGTGAATATTTTGATTGATATTCTTTTAAGATATTTTTTTTTCAGGGACTGGAATGGAAGCAAACGTGGGCATGTTTACAAATTTATTAGGTCACAAGGATTTGTATCATCATACGACACTGCTCATCATTATACTGACAATGAAGTAGATGCTCACAAGGTTTATATTAGAAAATGTTGATTTCATTTCTGCAGCCTCATTAATATCCTTGAATATCAACTTAGTAATGATGCAAGTTGGATCTTTCTCCCATGTCGTACAGTGGGTTAGTCATCTCAATCATCGGGGAAATATCTGTGGTGTTGATTTTATTTGGCTTCGCAATCCTAATATGTCCAGAAAACCATTGAAGACAAGCTGAAGCAGTTTTTGGTATAATTAAGGTACATCTGTCATTTCCAAATTATATGTATCGTATGTTATTTTATATTGGTTTTTTCTTTTTTTAATTGTCCAATGCTATACCTGTTCTCATATATTTAATCACAACAATAATGAAGTTTTCACCTTGCCAAGCTCTACGGAAGGGAGGACCTCTATTGGGGGCGTTTTGTTCATGAGTTTGTGTTTTGGTGCAATGGGTTTGCTTATCCTAAGTTACCAGTTTGCTAATTTTACCATTTTAAACAGTAAAGTTATACTGGAAATTTCCAAAACCAATTGACTACACAAACTTCTATAACTCCCAAATCTACAAACCAAATACAACCTACACGAGTCTAGTGTTCTGGAATTCACTCTTTTAATAACCTATGATGGCTACCCAAACACTGACTTTGTTGATTTTAATACCACAACCGAACAAACCACAACTCAGATCAATCAATCAGCAGACAAACAAAGCTTTGCACAGTTTACAAACTAACGAAACAATGGACAATGGCAGATTAAGAACATACGATTCAGGGAGGAGTATTAAAGAAACAGAACACGCAAGAATTATAGTAGTTCGACCCCAAAAAGATGGTCTACATCCACTTAGCCATTCTCATTAACTTCATTAGCAGAGGAATTACAAGAACACAGTTTATTCAGAGATAAAACTCTATAACCTGGAAACCCAGCCAACAACGCTTCTCCTGAGCTTGTTGTATCAATCGTGAACTACAAAAACAGAGCAATGCCAAGGCTATGTGGATTCCAAGAGACTACCAGCTCTATACCTTTTGAATCTCACTGAAACCTTCACCTTCGTCTTCTTCAAGCCACCCTCTCGAAAATACCACGGAGAATGAACGCTCTCAGAAGAAAACTGAAATGATGCTCTCTCTCTCACACTGCTGTAAAATTCCACCGGAAGGAATAGATCTTCTGTCCTTCTAAATTCGGTTAGAAAGTGATGTTGGCCATATGTCACCATCTAACACGCTGGAAGCCACGGACAATGGAGCTTGACTGAGTTGTCTAACCATGTGTAATTAATCATACACATCAGCTCCATTTAACCAGGTCAGCAGTGAACATTCCAGCTCAGCAATCTGACTTGTGCTGCCAAAATCAACAGACTTCTTAAAACCTTATTCTTAACACCACCCTCCCCACGCCCCTTATCTCTAATGTTTGGGTGGGTTGGTGGGATGAGATTGCTGCCATAGTATAGTAACATGTTAGTTATTCTTTTTTTTTTTTTTTTTGAAAAGAGTAACATGTTAGTTATTCACTTTCTGAAAAGGATTCTTTTGCATTTATGAGGGGGACTAGAATAGTCGAATTGATGTAATAAAATAATCAATCAGCGGACAATTACTCCCAAAGAAAGAGAATGTAAAACAACAAAGTGAATAAAAGCAGGCGAATAAGTAATTATTTTGGTTGACCTGGCTTTGTTCTAACATAAATGATTTTCTGTCTAGAACAAAGAAAGAAGAAGAATTATTTGTGACCTCTCATATCTAATTCTGTAATCACTAGTTGTTTCAGAACCAGCTCCGAAAAGTTTCACTGTCTGAAAAGGACGCTTTTGCATTTCTTAAGGGTGAAACAAATGATGATATAATTAGATACTCAACTTTTTGTGAAGCACTTCGCCAGGTATTTTAGATCCCAGCTAATTCCTTTCTGCAGATATTTGAACGGAGATATTAAATATGACTAATTTTGTCTTCAACCTCACACAGGTAAATTTGATTGATCGCCCTTATGGGTTGAGTTTTCAAGAAATGGAGAATCTGTGGACACAAGCAGACATTGATGGAAACGGTGTAGTCAGTTATGAAGAATTTCTGGTATGTTCATCACATTTCCTTGTTTGTGCGGTGACTATTGGAAACAATCAGCCAACGGCCTTTTTTTTTTTTTTTTTTGTTCACAGTCTATGATGTCTATGAAATCTTTTGGCTTACCTACAAGGTTAATATTTATAAGCCACGAAATGAGTGTATAGCATCGAAAGCAGTTTGATTTTGAATATTTATCATTTCATTTTGGCTTCCCAGTCTATAGATGTGATTCTTTAGCGAGGGACGGTTACTTGTCTAAGCTTTGACATGAGTTTATTCCCTCCTTGGCCTTGTCTTCTTCCAATTCCTTAATTTTACATGTGGAACTTGTATGCAAAACCTGTACGCAAGGTGGTAATCTGCTCAAATCTAAACATGCAGCAGAGGCTATGGAGTTATACATGTTCCAATCAGCGAGAGGAAGATGCGAATGGGAGAACTGGGGGCTCTGATGAGTGCAACGAGGAAGAAGTTGTAGGTTTCAAAGTGAAGCATGCCGTTTTATTTCCTCGGGAAGTTGAGAAAGGGATGTAGCCTGATGGTTATTCCCTCTCCGATCATTTCCGACTTACAGTCGTGTTTTCACTAGTAATGTTGCAGTATTCTTAGAGTTTTTTTTTTTTTTTTTTGAGCACAAGTATTCTTAGAGTTGATATTATAGTTGGATGTATATCATATACATGTACAGTACAGCTCATCTATCAAGTTTTGGAAGGTTAATTGATCCTTAAAACAGCGTGAGCTCAGCCGCAGCAGCAGGTTTTTTGGTAAAACTCAGCAAAGTTTCAGGGCAAGGAGGCACCTAAACCTTTTCTGCGCTGCAAATTGTTCCTCATAAATGTCAGCATGTACTATGTGGTGGCATTTACTAGATCAGAAACATAGGCTTGTGATCAATAGTCCATGGTCATCTCAGGTTTTGAAAACAACAATGAATATCTCGGTCAATAAGTCCATGTTCGTCTCAAGTTTTGAAACCGACAATGAATTATAATTGGTTCTCGAATTTCTTTCTTTTGTCACATTTTTAGTGGTTCCTTTATTTCTTTTCATCCTTATGTTAAAGAGCAAAGGATTTCGAAATAGCCGGTAAGTTATTTAATCTTTTCATTATATTATAAATTATAATTACTAAATTGTGCTTCATTAGCCATTATTATAGTATGTCCATTTTCCTTTTTTCTTTTTGAGAAAGCCTATATTATTGTTGAAAATTAGCACATTTTTGTTAGTTTCCGAACCTGTATTGTGATATTTAGTTTGTTTCTTATTTTTGAAAATCAGTTGTATTAAAGTAATATATCATTTTTATTATACGAAGTGAAATATTTTTATAATACTACCATATCATGGGTAGTAATTTTTAAAAAATAAAAAATAAAATAAGATGATGTATAATTTAAAATATTTCAGTAAACAAAACTTGGTTGAACTTCTTGTAGATGGAAAATGAATTTTAGATTAAAGACATATATTTTGAATAAAAAAGTTAGAAGATAATCCTCACTTAAAAAAAAAAAAAAAAAAATCCAATCGTTCCACCTTGAAAAATAGTACAAATGTCAATTTAAATATATACGAACAACAATATATACATTTGTCTGGGAGATTAAAATGGTGAAATTTTAAGAAAAAATGATGGTTAACTTGAACAAATGTCTATTAACCTTGATCGGTTAAAAAGAAGCATTCAATAATTTTTTGGTTGAGAGAATTGGAGAGTAAATTTCAGAAAATGACAAACCCTGACCCTGCGGATAAAAGAAATGGGTATTTATATAAATGGGGCCAAGCAGAATGACGTCGTATTGGGTTAGGGTCGGGGACTTAGTTTTAACGCTACCCGCCTCATTCCTTCCCATTTAAATAATGCCAAAGAAAAAGAAACATCAAGCAAAACTTAGTTTCGTTTCGCTACACTCTACACTCCTCATCCCGTTGTTGTTCTTCTTCTTCATCTAGGCCTCTCTTTCTCCCCTTCGACTTCACTGCTTTTGCTCACATAATGCATTTGGTACGCTTCTCTTTTCTCCTATACAAATCTATGCCCACCGTTCCTTTTCCAAATCCCTATCTTCCCACTTTTTTATTCTCCATTGGTTTCCTGTTTTTCCCTCCCCTTGTGTTTGCCGTTGTTGATGGCGGAATTTGTTGTGTTTTGGTTGAATGGTTTGATGCATAGTTTTTTTTTTTTTTAATTCGGGAGTGAGGGGATTTGATTGTGCCACTGTCGGTTTTAATCGTGATTTTTGTGTATGTGTTAATCGGTGTTGTTGTTGATATATATATATATATATATATATATATATATATACATTTTTTACTGTATGATTGCTCTGTGTTTGTTTATTCAATTGTTGAATGCTCCCTTGGGGGTCTCTTTTCGATTTTGGACGTATTTTTCAATAGTGTTGGAAAAAGAAAACACGATGAAAAGCTTTAGCCTTTTCATGTTCTCAACAAAAAAGAGAGTTAGAAAACAATGGGGAAAAAGAAGAAAAAAAAAGGTTGGGATGGAGAAATGATTGTGACATGTGAATGAATGTTGCTTATCTAAGAGGGTTGCCGTGGCAAGTAACCAACCTTAAAAGACTTTAGAAACGGATTCAACAGAAACAAAAATTATTTAATGTGACCGAAACAATTTATCCAAACAGAACACACCAAAATTTTAGAGAGAGAGAGAGATTTGTTGCACATTTCTCAAGGTGAAGTGCTTAGAGTAAAACCTGATATCTGGATGAAGTTTGTAAGCCAGTTGATACGATAAGTCTCTAATGACGGCTTTTGGATGGTTGTTGCATCAAGGTTGCAAGTTTTGGCTCCATCTTCGCATAAGCTTTGGCTTCATGTAAAATCTTGTAGCTTTTTAAAATCATCAACCTTATCTTCACCTGGTAAGAAAGTAATGAAGTGAAAGGGTGGAGTTAGATAAGAATGACATTTAAATGCTTCTGATTGAATACTTATTGTCTAATGAATTACCATAACCAATTCAGATGATCCCCGTACATACATTTAAGACAATCTAAATGGCTAATCACCCTCAATTTCTTACATTAGATTTCTCCTATTAATTTAACTTAAAAAAAAAAAATCATCATATCTCAACCGCTGATTTTTGAGCTTAGTAGTAGTTAAAGACATTAGTTGATTCCCTCTATTTGCCTAGAAACAAATTTATTGGACACAATTTATTGAAATCACTTTTATGTGATTGTCGAATTTGTGGATTTTTCTTGGACACAATTTATTGAAATTCCATCTACCATTCAAGGGTGTAAGAAACCGAACCGAACCGATCGGGTTTCAAGTTTAAGTCTGACCGAACCGAACCAAACCAAACCAACAAGGTTCGGTTCGGTCCTCACCTATTGTTTTCCCGAACCGACATATCATATACGCTCACGTTTTTTTTCATTAACTAGGGTTTCAATTTCAAACGTCTGTTGCTTGTCACATACGCGACATATCACTTACGCGGTTACGCCTCATCGTCTGTTGCTTGTCGCCTCTCCTCTCATGCTCGTGGTTGCCGCCGTCGCCGCCGACGCCGCCGTCTCCGCCGGTGCTTTCCGTGCTTGCCGTCGGGTTTGTTCAATCTTCTCTTCGTCTTCTTCCTTAATGTTTTCTTCTTTTTCGACTGCAAACGAATATGAATCAATGGCTTCCTGTATCTCCAACAATGTATTTTACAGGTTGAAGAAGATCCCCAACTGTTCATTTGGCTAGAATTGGAACTTCGGCAATCGCAACAAAAAAAAAAAAAAAAAAACAAAAAACCCCAAATCAAATACCACCGATTTCGATCTTCCATTTCCTCTTTCTCTCGTCGACTAGACATTCTTGAAAGGTATTTTTTCAATGGAACTGGCGGATTTGTGTTAGCGTTTGTGATTCTGATTTGAATCTTTTGGTTTTGTTAATGGTTATCGGATTCTGTTTCTGTCCGTCACTGCCCTGCCACTGACTTCTTGAATTTCCTCTTCTTAGAATGCTTTGTTTATGCTTTATTGGTGAATGATTTGGAACCGACATTGGAGGTTTAATTCTAAGTTCTAACTGCTAGGTTCGTAATTCAGTTACTTGGAGAAGTTAATTAGGAAATTTCTTGCATGCTGTTTCTTTGATGATCAAAGCAACAACCCACTTAGGAGATACTTTATGCATTATCAATTATTATGCATATGTTTTTAAAACTTTTCTAATTAATGAGTTGGTTTTAATGTTTCACTCTCTCCTTTGAGAGTTTGTTCCTGTAATTATTAGTTGTTTGTTACATATACTCTTATCTATTGCACTAAAAGCTCATTCTTAAACCACCACCATCCACTGTATCCCATAAACCCAAAGTTTATTTGATTCAGATACATGACATTGATGAGATTGCTTCCTATCAATATATTAGGCAAATTTAAGACATCTATCCCATCAAGAAGTTGAATTTTCCCATGACTAGCTACAACTTTAGTTGGAGTTTTAAGGATGAGTTTGGTTTATCTTTTATATTAAGCTATTTTCTCCTTAAAATTACATGAAAGAAATGCTTTTAATGATGTTTTTCTTTCCATAAACCCAAAGAAATGCTTACATTAATCATCTATAAAGTATGTTTCTTCCTAAAGAGCTTTTAGATCAATCTGAGGTTTTAGCTTTTACTCTACTCCTCCTTTTCCTTTTCTGTATGTTGTGCAGATATGTGACATGGTTGCCATTGCAAAATATTTAAATGTCACTCTTATAGTACCCGAATTGGATAAGACCTCATTCTGGGTTGATCCCAAGTGTGTTATTTTTCGTTCCATTTTCACTCTTATAGTACCCGAAATAGAAGAATTGACAAGAATGAGGTGATGTTTACTTATTTCTATTTCAGTCGGTTGTCATTGCGCTATTTTGGAAAACTCTTTCTCATTCCCTTTTTCTCTCACTTTATACATGCAAATATGCATATCCCTGGTGGAAAGAGAAAGTAATAGACTCGGACCTGAAAAGGAAGGATGGGCTGTGCCCCTCGACCCCAGAAGAAACTGCACTTAGTATGAAAAACAGAGGAGATTTTGTGAAGAAGTTAAAAGATGGTTATGAAAATTAGTATCTATGGTTGGCTATATATATATATATATATATATATACTGTTCGATCTAAAGGCTCCAACAGATGAAGAAGAACTGGCTACATTTTTTTCAAAAAAAACCCAACCCGGTTCGGGTCTGGTCGGGTCGATATGTCCGTACAACTGACCTGACCCGAAAAATTTACACCCCTGACCATTGGTATATGATTTTGAGTTTTGTAATTAGGGATTAATAAAGGAGGTTTGGGTAGTTAATGCTAGAAAGGAGTTAGATTGTATAGTCGACAAGATTCATAAAGGACCATATTTTAGATTTATTGAGTTTTATGGTTTATATATTTAAAACGAGGACAATAAAATTTTGGACCAAAGGAGGAACTTGAGTTCCATGGTGGAAGAAAATACTTGTTACCATAATGGAACTTTCAATCAAACAAAGAGACTGGACTTGAGTTTTATGGTTTATATATTTAAGATGAGGAAAATAAATCTTTGGATCAATGGAAGAGTTTTCATGGTGGAGAAAAGTATTTGTTTCGATAATGAAATTTTGGATCAAACAAAGAGGCTATATTTGAGTTTCATGGGTATGTGTTAAGTTCCATTATTATGTATTTAGAGAGGATACTTTGTCTAAAGGAGTAATCTGGGGGTTAATAAAGGAGGTTTGAAGGTATTTTGAACAATATGAAGCAACAGAACAATTGAGTTTCATTGTTATGTATTTGAAAAGAGAATACTTTGTCTAGGGAATTTTGGATTAAAGAATGAGATTAGACTTGAATTTTTTTTCTCAAGAGTTTGTCAGGCTTCCAATACTCCACATGTATGCACGGAGGGGCAGGAGTGGAAATTCCCCTTCCCCATAGTTAGTCGGTTAATGTAAATAAAGTATGTTTAATTATGTTTATGTTTACCTGTGTTTAGTCGGTTGTGTTTGTCTGTTAGTGGGGGCATATAAGTAGTGAAAATTTTTGGGCTGTAAGGTATGAACGAATTTTGTACTCTTATCTTACATGATAATGAGAACCTGGAGAAACCACCATCTCGAATAGGGGGACTTGTGTAACCTTTTGATCTAAACTCTTAATTCCCAAATAGAATCCTAACAAAGTTCTTAGTTAGAGGAGTGGATAAAAAGTTTTGTTCTATAGATGGGAGATGATGATGGAGCTATTAGTAAAAGGGTTTATTTTGAGTGTTAAGAAAAAGAGGTTATAAATTTAACAAAGTAGATGAGTATTAAGATCATTTAACAAAGATACTTCCATTGAGTGATAGATGGTGTCGGCTTTAAAGAATGAAATGAGAAGTTAAATTTAGAGATGATGTACAAAAGGAGGGAAAATACATGTAGTAGTATGGTGGATGGAAGATTATGTATTGGAATAGACATTAAACTGACTACTGATGAATGTTTTCAAAAGCTTATTTTGGACTAAGATTACGTAAAGGTGTTTTGTGATTTTCTATACTTTTGTTGAAAGCTTAGTCATTTGGGACTCGCATTCATGTGGTCAACATGGTTAAAGACTCACTCCCATTTGCTTATGATTTTGAGTTTTAGGACAAGTGGAAGAGAACCTCATAACTCCCATCTGTGTATGATTTTGAGTTTTGCAAGTTTTAGGACAAGTGGAAGAAAACCTCATAACTCCAAAGGGAGCAATATGAAGCACTAGCATAAAAGATATTTGGGCAATTGGTACTAGACAAAAGTTGGATTTGATTGGTCAAGATGATGTATAAAGGACAATATTTTGGATTTGTTGAGTTTTCTGAATTTTGAATTTAGGATGAGGACAGTAACTTTGAATCAAAGAAAGAACTTGAGTTTCATAGGACAGCAGAATTCTTTGTTACAATAATGAAATATTGGATCAAAGAAAAGAGACCAACACTTGAGTTTCAGAGTCATGTATTTCAAGAGAGATTAGTTTGTCGAGATAAGAGAATCTTGGATGAACGAATGAGACTAGACTTCAATCTTTCTTTAAAAGAGTTCCTTAGAGAAGTGGATAAGAATTTTTGTTCTTTAGGTAGAGATAATGATTGAGTTATGTACTAAATAAGTTTGTTTTGAGTCACGAGGATAATTAGTATTATGATATTTTGCAATTTTCTATAATTTATGGAAAGCCAAGGCACTAGAGAATCACTTTCGTATGGTGGTTATGGTTAAAGATTTTCTTGGACACAAAATTAGTTGATATTCCATCCACATTGGTATTTAATTTTGAGTTCTACAAGTTCTTGGCTAATGTAGAAGGTGCAATTGAGTGATTTTGAACCAAATTTGGAGCATTAGAATGGAAGATATTCAAACAATTTGTTATAGAACAAAATTTGACTGTATAGGTCAGAAAGGGTGGGATAAAGGGCTATGTATTGGAATAGGCATTATAATGGAGTTTGTTAAGATGAGGATATTTTGTATAAAAAATCGAAGTCGAGTTTCATGAGGAAGATATTTTGTTAGGATAATCAAACTTTGGATTAAAGAAAGAGACTAGACTTGAGTTTCATGGTTATGTTTTCAAAAAGAAATTACTTTGTTAGGATAAAGGAATTTTGGATTAAAGAATGAGATTACACTTTGTCAAAGTGTTGTCCTATGGGGAATCACATGAGTACTTCTGTCCTTGGTTGGGAAATAATGAATGAGCTACATAGTGAAAAGGTTTGTTTTGAGTAGGGAGGAAATGATGTTGTAAAGTTCAGTTGGGTGCATGAAGCATTAAGTGAAGTATTAAGATCATTTGACAAGGATAGTTTCAAAGAATGACAAATGATGTTTGACTTGAAGAATGAAATGAGATCATCCACGCTTTATTTTAGTACATGTATTGTAGTGGATGGAGGGCTATGTATTAGAATATACATTCAAATAAAAAATCGTTGAATTCTTTGAAATTTTTATTTTGGAATAAGTTGTCATGGAGATGTTCTATAATTTTCTACAATTTTGTTGAAGGCTAATGTATTTGGGAATGACTTTAGTCAATGATTTTTCTTGAATCCAAAATTTGTTCAAATTGGATATCCACATGCATGTGATTTTGAGTTTTATAAGTTTTTGGACAAGTGGAGGAATACCTTGTAACTCCAATGGGAAAATTTAGAGATTAAGGATGGAGGTTTGAGGGCATTCTAAACAATTGAAACACTAGAATAAAAGGTATTAGGGGATCTGATGCTCGAAGGAAGTTGGATTGTTTTGGTCAACAAGATAGATAAAGGACAATATTTTGTATTTGTTGAGTTTTATGGTCTATTATTTAAGATATGATATAATTTTGGATCAAAGAAAAAACTCAAGTTTTATGGTCAAGAATAATACTTTGTTATGATTAAGGAATTTTGGATCAAAGAAAAGAGATTAGACTTGAGTTTCATGGTGTTAAGTATTTGAAGAGTGAGAGAGAGAGAATTTGTTGGGATAAAGAAATTTTGGATTAAAGAATGATGCTGGCCTTCAATCTTTTGTCTAAAGAGATATCTTTTAGATAAGTGAATAAGAATTTTTCGTTCTTTGAATTGGAGATGATGGTTGAGCTACCAAGTAACTGGATTAGGTTTGTTTGTTTTAGTGCCATGACCGAGCGAATGACGCAAGATCTAGCAGCTCTTGATCAGAGTCATCTCTCATCTCTTGGAGACATTGAGGTTACCAGAGAAATCATATACATCACCCAAGCGCTTGAGGAAGAATTTCACAAGTACTGGGATCGCTTCTATGAGTTATGTGCGCTTCCTCATCGCCCACTGTACGAGGAATCCTTACTTCTGCACTTCATTGAGGTACTAGCATCTGACGATAGAAGGATGTTGGATATAGCGAGTGGTGGTGATGTGCTGGATAAAACACCCAATGAGGCTAGGGAGATAATTTTGAGCTTGACAGCGTATGTTGGACTCATCATATGGTAGGCACGAAAGGTAAATTCTTCCCATTCCTTGATTAGCCAAGATTCTGAGCAACAACAAGAAGGTAAGTATGATGAGGTCAGTAAGTCTGAGCTTGAGCCTTCTTTATACTCTGAGTCTGACTCATGTGATTCCCCTTGCATTATAGGAGAGATGGAAATAGTTGATGAATTAACTTTGGTTGGTTCTATGTCAATTTCTATTTCCCCTGAGCTTACTAGTCCTGAGTTGCATGAGTTAGATTTTGTAATTTCAATAGCTGATCAGTTTGTTGCTCAATATAAAGGTGTTTTGATTAATATGTTGGGGATGATGCCAGATTGCTTGTTTGAATTTTCTCATTCTTTGCATTATGTGTGCAAGTTTAATTTGTCTATGCAGGAGCCGATTAAAAAGAAGATAAAGAAGAAGGATGTAATGAAAATCAAAGAGATCGACTTCAGATGATAAACGAGGCGAATCTGGTCGAGCAAACGACCTTAAACATTTGAACCGAATAAGTTTGCTGCCTTCTGTCATTTCTTTTCTTAGTTTAGGTTATTTTGATTAGTTGCTGTTGATTCTTGTTTGATTGTTTTGTTTCTATTCAGGATTGGCGGTACCAAAGCGAGCTCTTTTATTTGTATGTAAACGTGATTCACCACCCGCAAGCTTTAATTCAGGGAAGTTTCTATTCTTTCCTTATGCATTTGTCCTGTTTTACATGATCTATTACATTGAGGACAATGTAACCTTTTAGGTTAGGGGTGGGGTATTCTGCTTTAGTTTCTGATGGGCCCTGAGCATCTGTGCGTCGGGCCAGCGTTTGTGCTTAATGTATCTCTTGCATGCCTGTTGTGTATATATTTGCTTTAGTGATAATGATTTCCTAGGATTAGCCCTGAGCATCTGTGCGTCGACCCAACGTTTGTTCTTAATGTATACCTTGCATGTCTGTTGTGTATATATTTGCTTTAGTGATAATTATTTTCTAGGATTGGCTCAAATTTTTCGGGAATTTATAGCTTTCGATGAGTTGTGATCATGAGTGCCCCAAAAGGGAGTCTTTTTAAAACTTTTCTTGGACATGTCTTGCACAGGTTGGGTGTCTTTCTTGCTTGAGAGTAGGACTTGAATGCCTAGGAGCGAGTTACTTAGCTCATATTCCTGTTGTCACCCCGATAGGTGTAAGGTTTTGCGAGAAAGTCTAATTTTTTTGCAACCTAGGTTGTTTCATTTAGACTTTTTAGCAAGACCTTAGTGCCAGTGTAGGGGGAAGATAGGATGAGAGTTTTGTAAACCAATCCCGGGTTAGTAAATTCTTCTTTAGGTGGGATAGAAACTCTCTTGTGCAAGATTGTCTTTGGAAACTTTTGATTTGTCTCCTGATTGCTTAGGTTTTTGAATGTTTGAGCTTTGAGGATTAAATCACTTTACACTTGTATGCACAACATCTTTTCTTTGGTTTGTGTGTGTCTTGGTCGAGGACTAGCAAGATTTAGGTTGGGGGTGTTTTATAGCACCCGATTCGTGCTATTTTAGTTAAATTCCTTTTTAATCGATGTGATAAAGTAACTTTAGTTAGATATTTTTTCCTTGCTTTCTTTTATTTGTGTTGCGTAGGTTTCTTTGCAATTAAAAGGAACTTGAGGCATTTGCTACTAATATGAATCTCTAAGGAACTTGAGGCATTTGCATTTCCTTGCTTTCTTTTATTTGGGCCTTGAATTTGCTGTGATGTGTATTAAATTTTTGTTTGTTCTTA
The DNA here is from genome assembly GCA_017139565.1 of Luffa aegyptiaca. NCBI lineage: Eukaryota > Viridiplantae > Streptophyta > Magnoliopsida > Cucurbitales > Cucurbitaceae > Luffa > Luffa aegyptiaca. Next base: position 46,536,343 of record CM029404.1, on the reverse strand, counting down.
CTGCCTCTTACTTTTGTCATATAATGAAGGTAAATCTACCGGTTAATGTTCTGCCCGTATCATTTGTTGATCATGGTCATGATTTGCCAAAGACTGTTATGCGAACACCAAATCAAGGGTCATCTCCCATGTGCATGGGTTTTCATCCAGTCCAACAAACTCTGCTATTGGTATATTTAAATTTATTTTGTATAATTTTATTTTTTTGGTTTTAAACTACCAATAGAACAATGTAGTTGTAGATGGTATGTTTCTTTATTTTGATATTCACATTAAAATTGACAAATAATGAAGAAAATTATGTTTTCAGTTGGCACAAATGTAGGTAAAATAGGATTGTGGGAAGTTGGAGCCTTGATCGTGCATTGTCTGGTAAGATTGTATGTTTACTTTAGTCAATGAAAATCAAAGAGATCGATTTCAGACGAAAAGCGAGGAGAATCTGGTCGAGCAAACGACCTTAAACATTTTCACCGAATAAGGTTACTGCTTTCTGTCTTTTCTTTTCTTAGTTTATGTTATTTTAATTAGTTGCTTTTGATTCTTGTTTGATTGTTTTGTTTCTTTTTAGGATTGGCGGTACCAAAGCGAGCCCTTTTATTTGTATGTAAACGTGATTCACCACCCACGAGCTTTAATTCAGGGAAGTTTCTATTCTTTCTTTATGCATTTGTCCTGTTTTACATGATCTATTACATTGAGGACAATGTAACCTTTTAGGTTGGGGGTGGGGTATTCTGCTTTAGTTTCTGATGGGCCCTGAGCATCTGTGCGTCGGGCCAGCGTTTGTGCTTAATGTATATCTTGCATGCCTGTTGTGTATATATTTGCTTTATTGATAATAATGATTTTCTAGGATTGGCCTTGAGCATCTGTGCGTCGGCCCAGCGTTTGTGCTTAATATATATCTTGCATGCCTGTTGTGTATTTGCTTTAGTGATAATGATTTTCTAGGATTGGCTCAAATTTTTCGAAAATTTATAGCTTTCGTTGAGTTGTGATCATGAGTGCCCCAAAAGGGAGTCTTTTTAAAACTTTTCTTGGACATGTCTTGCACAGGTTGGGTGTCTTTCTTGCTTGAGAGTCGGACTTGAATGCCTAGGAGCGAGTTACTTAGCTCATATTCCTGTTGTCACCCCGATAGGTGTAAGGTTTAGTGAGAAAGTCTAAATTTTTTGTAAAATAGTGTGTGGAGTCTTGCCTAGGAGAGAAAAAAAAAATACGCCTGCCATAAAAAAAAAAGAAAAAAAAGAGAATTCCGGAAATTGCGTATTCAATTCAATGATGCATTACATTAACAAATACATTACTTAAAATTAAGTAAATTGAAAATTTTTATTTGAGTAATTCCATTATTATTTAATTTATAAATATAAATTAATTAATAAATAATTTATTTAATTTATAAGTATAAATTAATTAATAAATAATTTATTATATTTATAAGAATAAGAATAATTTATTATATTTCAGGCACCTAGGCAAGGAGGAAGCAACCTAGTTTGTTCCATTTAGGCTTTTTAGCAAGACCTTAGTGCCAGTGTAGGGGGAAGATAGGATGAGAGTTGAGTAAACCAATCCCGGGCTAGTAAAGTCTTCTTTAGGTGGGATAGAACTCTCTTGTGCAAGATTGTCTTTGGAAACTTTTGATTTGTCTCCTCGTTGGGTCTCATGCGAATGTCTCTTGATTGCTTAGGTTTTTGAATGTTTGAGCTTTGAGGATTAAATCACTTTACACTTATATGCACAACATATTTTCTTTGGTTTGTGTGTGCCTTGCTCGAGGACTAGCAAGATTTAACTAGTATCACATTATTTTGGTTTTGTCGAATTCCTATGCTAAACTCTTCACTTCGTTAAGTTTCTTTTTCCTTTTTTGTTCCTCTTTTTGGGTGTTGCTGGTTCTTTTTGGTGTTTTTTTTTTGGTTTTCTAGCATATAATTTTATCTTAACAGGTAATATTTACAGGGTTCTCTTATGGGGCCTTATCTGAACTCCCAGAGAGAGTATAGTTCTTGCTTGATGGGTTCAACCATTGTTGGAGAAATCGGAGTGTTCGGTTATCGACCTTCTGAATGGAAATGCTGGCGGGTAAGAGAGCTGAAGTTGGTACTAAGCTTGGAGCATATATGAGAACCTTTTCTGGTGATTGTTCACCCTCCGATCTAGAAACTGCCTTGCAGGTTTGTTTACTATTTTTGTCAAATTAATTAACCCCGGTTCTCCATTACTTATTATATACACTTTGAATGAAAGAGCACAATAAAAATATTTGTTCCAAAATAACACGATATGACTGGCATTGTCCCCTTGAAGCTCCTCTATTAATAATGTGATGGTCCATATCTGAACTTACTTTTTTTTTTTTTTTTTTTTTTTTTTTTAACTTTTGACAATTTCTTGACATTTTGTTTTACATGTCTTGAGTACATTCTGTTTCTCTGCAGCTTATTTATCAATTATTCACAACAAATGTGACACCAGGAGAGGATGCATCGTAGAGAAGTGGTATATGGTCCCATGGTTGAAGCCAAATGTTCAGTTTAGCTATGCTTTCCTGTTGAGCTCACAAATGAAACCATGGTATTTCTTTCGCTTTTATTGTCAATTGGAAGGGTACATTCTAATTAAAGTGTCCTGTTTATTACTTTTTCCCCAATGGTTCAGAATGTGCTTTGTTAAAAAAAATTGCAGGTTGAGGAAATTCATTTCGTAGGGTTTTTGAGCAAATTGCTTGAGACAAGAATGGTGCAATTGCTGCATTTCAAGCATAGGCATGTGTCTGTATTTTCTGGGTTTTGTGAGTATTTATTTATTTTTATTCTTTTGCTTAATTTTCTGGTTACTTTTCTGTTCTAGATCTATTTTGCTGGGGTTTCAGTATTTCTTGGAGGTAACAAACCTTCAAGAAGTGGTCCTGTTTGTGGAGATATTATTTTAAAGTTTTCTTGTGATCCAGAAATCTCATCGAAGCTGGTTTGTACATTATCACAATCAACCTTCTTCACTTTATCTCCATTAGCAAATTTAGCTGACACATTTTTGTGATCTTGAAACTTTTAAAAGGCTGATCTTGCTTTGAATGAAATATTACGTCTTCTCGAAGAAGGGCCTACAGAGCAAGATGTTTCATCGGTCCTAGAGATTGCTCAGAGAGCCCATGAAAATGGACTACAGGTTAGTTTTCGAATGGACTACAGGTTAGTTTTCGTTTATGAGAAGTTACCCTTACTTCATGAAGGGTATAATGATAAAAGCATTTCACTTCAAGATATGGTCAACAAAATCTCCCAAACACTTGTTTTCTAAAAAACATCCACCATCACATCACATCTGTTCTAGACTCTTTGATAAACCTTTTTTTGTTGTTGTTTTATGGTGAGGAAACTTGTGTGGCTGATAGGTTCTCGATATTATTTATGAACAAAAGTACATTTACAGTCTAGGGAAGTATTAGAGAGCTTCCTGTCCCTCCACCTTTAGACCTTACTCAAGTCTAGTCAAAAGGTACCACACACACTTACAATCATCAACTATATACTATCTCCTATCCAACTCTACTTAACAGACTCCATCTTATAACAAAATAACTACTGGTCCCCCATCTCCTTTCTTACGCCTTCTCTTATACACATGTTTAATGGGAGGCCTATCACTATCCACCCCCAAAAAATCATCTTGTCCTCAAGATGAAAATAAGGAAATTGATTTACAATCCACACTGCATCTTCCCATGTAGCTTCAGAAACCTCCATATCAGTCCACTGGATCAACACCTCTAATTTTGAAGGATCAGCAGGTGACTGTCGAATGCCCATAATCTTCGAGGGTTCTGCCTTAAGCACAAAGTCAGAAGACATATTAGGATCCAGCACCATATGAAGCAGATTTGGGCGTAACAAATGACGAACTTGGGCTTTGGGTTGGTGTTTTTGGATTAAAGGTAGTTCCAAAATATTTTTCTTCAAAATGCAAAACAGTTCATCTTCTAATTTTGGGGACATTTCCATTATCAAGTTAAGCCCAACAGAACGGTTCACCCGTAGTTTTATCTTTATATCCTCTTCAGCCCATCAACGAATTTTCCTTCCAAAGTCTCATTATCTAGGTTTTCCAACGGTGCTGAAAACTCTTAGAAATTCTCTCTATAATCTGCTACAGTCGATTCTTTTTTAAGCGCAAAGAGTCGTTCGTGAAGGTTACCTTCTTTAGTCGGAAGAAAACGTTGCAGAAGAAGATGGCGAAACTCCTCCCAACTTCCGATCGGCCGTTGACGCTTCTCCCAGTGATGCCATTTTAAGGCAACTCCATCCAAACAGAGAACAGTAGCTTCTAATTTCTCTGAATGAGTCAATCGATTTACGACAAAGTACTGTTATACCTGATGCAACCACTCATAGGGATTCAATCGAGAGAAAACCAGAATCTCAAGCTTTCTAAGTCAAAGATCGAAAATCGGCGCCAAAGCTTTGTTCAACTACGCCTACGATTCTCCCACACAAGCATTCGCTGCCGCACTAACCGCTTCATCGTTCTTCTTTCCTTGATCCTTATCAACAACCCGTTCTGATTTCAGACTTTTAATCTAAGATATGACGACATTAGATATATAAAAGAAAAATCTTAAATATTTCTCTCTTCTCTCTCTCCGATGTCTTTGACCGTGTTCTGATGACTTTTCCGACCGGGTCTTGAGTGTTGGTGAGGGAGTGCCGGGTGTTTTTGGGCGCTGGAGGCCTTTCCAGTGTGGAGGGCGGGGTTGTTTGTGGGTTGTCATCGGAAGAGTTATGGAGGAAAAGTGCCATTAGGTTAGCTGATCTTCATGGCGAATCAGAGAGGCTGCAAAATCAGGATAGAGAACAAACTCTTTTCTTGTTGTTTCGATAGAAACTACAAGGGGAGAGTGATTAGAATACAAGAAGACCACCTTAGGAAAAAGTTTTCCTTATCTGCGGAAGAGATAGTTATTGTTTGGATCTCTGACTCGATCGAGGACTTGCTCCTTGCTCCAGCCACCCACAAGTTTTTCAGAAAAGTTGATTGCAATAATATATTCATATGGATTCAGAAAATCTCAAACAAAAGAGGAAGCTTCCTGGAAATCACGAAAGTTAACAACTCAGGAGGTAAGCATAATTTGGTTGTGCCTGCAGGAGTAGATTTCAGGGGATGGAAAAACTTCTCTGACCTTCTAAAAAAGTTCCTTATCGGAGAGGACGATTATCTGGAGGATAACAAGGAAGTAGAAACAGAGGTCAGGAGAAAGGGGAAAGGGAAGTCGTTTGCCGACATTGTTAAAAGATCCTCGAGCAATAGCATACCTAACGATCCCTTGACTCAGAAAACTCCCCAAGGATCAAGAGGAAAAGAGAGGAAAATCGCTCCAGAGGTCAGGAGGAGTCCTGGTGGAACAGAATGGAAAGACATACCTGTGTGCAGAGGATGCTCTGAAGAAGTTAGAAAGATTAATTGGGAAGAAGTCATAGTTATTACTAAAAGAGACTTTCACGATGATTGGGGAAGAATTCTTGAAGTGATGCAACAACAGTTGATGGAGACCCTTATTATTAACCCCTTTCACCCGGACAAGGCCCTGATTAAATGCCATTCCAGAGAGCTGGCTGACCTGTTAACTAAAAATCAGGGGTGGGTAAGTTTTGGCCCGATTATCTTAAAGGTTGAGAAATGGAACAAAAATGCTCATAGCAGAATTAGTTGTATTCCGAGCTACGGGGGGTGGGTCAAGATTCGAAACCTTCCTTTGCATTTATGGAATCTGCAGACATTTAAAGCCATAGGGGACAGTCTTGGAGGGTTTATTGAATATGAAGAAGCAAACTCCCTGCTCATTGAATGCGTGGAAGTCAAAATAAAAATCAAGGAGAACTACTGTGGATTTATTCCGGCTGAAGTCCGAATCGAAGATGGAGAAGACCAGTACATCGTGCAAATCGTCACCTTCCAAGATGGTTCTTTGCTGATAGACCGAGTGGCCGGAATTCATGGCACCTTCTCATCGACGGCAGTTCATGTCTTCCACAAAGGTCCTACGGATCCTCTCTTTTGCACAGCAGATATTTGGAGAATCGAAAATGGCTTGTATTATCCAGTGGTTAATGTCCCTCAGTCGGTTGATGAGCCCAGGATATGTGGAGGACAGCTGGATGGCAATAAAGTAGATTTTGAAATCTCCCGCCTAAGAACTAAAGGAAAATACAAAGAGGAAGCTGGGCCCTCAAAGTGTGCGGTTATTCCTGTCCGAGTCGAAGCCCAGCCCATTTTGGTCCAGCCTGATGGCCCCTCAACGAGCGCGGTTGTCCCAGCCCAAATCGAAGCCCATTCTGATTTAGATCATGGTGACTGGATAGTGAAAAAATCTAAAAAGGAAAAGAGAAAAGGAGTTTCTTTTGCCAAGGAGGCCCAGATCACATTGTTTAAACAGGGGGAGGTCCATCACACTCAAAAAATTCCCAGCCCTCATTCGAAAGGAGTAACGGCCGACACTTGGAATGGAGAGCAAGTCCTCGAATCTGATTTGTCTTTCTCGAGCCCAGCAAGCTTAGACGGTGAAGGCGGGAAAGATAGCGGTCTTAGCAGCAGGAAGGCCTCCGATAGTGATATCCCAGAAGGCTATCAGTTATGCTTTTCCACTGATACTGATCAAGATATTAGCTCGATACCTCTTAGTGTGGAGGAATCTATAGAGTTGGCGGAAGAAGTGCCTAGTACCAGTAAGGAGGAAACGATCCAGAGTCTGAAAGCTCCCCTAGAGTGCAGAACCAATGGAGAAGTTATGCACAAAGAAAATCATTTGCTCCATCCAAAGGCTCTAGCTATAATCCCTTCAGGCAAAGATGACAGAGATGATATAGAAACAGAAAATGGGGAGCTCCTGTTAAGTAAAGAGCTAATTCTCACCCTTAGAAGGAATAACTTATGCATTAGGCCGATAGTTGGCTCTAGTGCTAAGAAAGGCAACTCTACCAAGAAAAAGCGCAACAGGGAAGTTACCAACCTTTTTAGAACGTGGGAGAAAGAAGTAGAGCCTATCATAGAAGAGGAAAATGGCAATGTTAGCTTTAGTGAGGTTAAGAGTAATGTAGAGAGGGCCGAGACGGTTTCCTTATGAAGATTCTATCTTGGAATGTGCGAGGGCTTGGAGCGAGGTCGAAGAGAGCCCTTATTAAAGACCTCATTAAAGAGTCTAACCCGGATGTCGTGATTTTGCAGGAATCCAGGTTAGCCGTCATTGATAGTCGCATTGTGAAGTCTGTTTGGAGCTCTAGGCACATAGCCTGGGTGGCCTTGGATCCGGTGGCCTCGGGCGGGGGCATTATTATTCTTTGGAAGGAAGACAGAGTAGAGGTTGTTGACACTGTTTTGGGGGCATTTTCGATCTCCATCAAATTTATTCTCCTCGACAAGTCAGAAGGTTGGATATCGGGCGTATATGGCCCGTGCGGCTATCAGGAAAAACTCCACTTCTTGCAAGAGCTTTATGATATTCATGGTCTCTGTCAAGGTGTGTGGTGTTTGGTGGGGGATTTCAATATCATTAGATGGGTAGAAGAAAGGTTGATTAGGCGTAATCCTTTGAGGAGTATGAAGAAGTTTAATTGGTTTATCTCCTCGGCTGATTTGATTGACCCGTCTATGCTCAACGGGTTGTTCACCTGGTCCAGATTGGGGGTGAGAGTTGCTGCTTCAAGATTAGATAGATTCCTTCTCTCCAAGCAATGGATTGACAAGTTCTCTGATTTTAGAGTGTTGAGACTTAAGAGGCCCACCTCTGATCACTTCCCCATCATTCTGTCTATTGGTGCGGTTAAATGGGGCCCAACTCCATTTCGGTTCGAAAATTCCTGGCTGGATATTCGAGATTTTAAGGAGCAGCTTGAGTCGTGGTGGACTGAGTTGGATCCTACAGGTTGGGCGGGATTTAGATTCATGGAGAAGTTGAAAGGGTTGAAATGTAAAATTAAAGAGTGGAATGAAGGCCGTCAAGTGTTGGCAAGATCTAAGAAGCAGGAGATTTTAGAAAAAATTGACTGCATTGATAGATTGGAGGAAAGTAATGAGATTCATGAGCAACAAGTGGAAGTCAGAAAGAAGCTTAAAGTTGAGTTGCTGGAAATCACCATAGAAGAGCAAAGAAGCCTCAATCAGAAGTGCAAGCTTAGATGGTTAAATGAGGGGGATGAAAACTCCTCCTTCTTCCATAAATGGGCCACAGCTAAGAAAAACAAAGCTTTTATTTCGGTTTTGGAGAAAGACAGCGGGGAAATCATCACCAGAGAAGATGATATTGAAGGTGAGATTTTGAGCTTTTTCAGAAAGTTGTACTCGAAAGAGCAGGGACCAAGATTTGTGCTTGATGGTGTGAATTGGGATCCCATTGATGCTCAATGCAGTTTGGATCTGGAAAAGGAGTTTAAGGAGGAAGAAATTTACAAGGCTATTTGTGATTTGGGGAATCTTAAATCCCCGGGTCCGGATGGGATGACAGGGGAGTTTTATAAAAATTCTTGGAACATCTTGAAGAAAGATTTAGTAGAGGTGTTCCAGGAATTTTTCCAAAACGGAATCGTGAACAAGAGGACTAATGAAACATATATATGTTTGATCCCCAAGAAAAAAAATGCCTCCAAAGTAAAAGAGTTTTGGCCAATCAGCTTAACTACATCTCTTTACAAGATTTTAGCCAAGGTCCTTGCCGAAAGACTAAAAAAAGTCCTCCCGAACACTATTAGTGATTGTCAAGCGGCGTTTGTTCAGGGTAGGCAAATCTTGGATGCTATTTTAATCGCTACCGAGTCTGTGGAAGAGTTAAAAAGTCGTAAAAATTCGGGTGTTCTTCTAAAGCTGGATCTTGATGCTATTCTCTCCATGAAGGGTTTCGGCCATAGATGGAGGCGATGGATAAAAGGCTGTCTTCGGAATTCTAATTTCTCTATAATTGTCAATGGCAGGCCGAGAGGGAAGATTGTGGCGTCCAGAGGGCTTAGGCAAGGAGATCCGTTATCGCCCTTTCTTTTTATAGTGGTTGGGGATGCCGTGAGTAGAGCGGTTCAGCTCTGCATTGAGAAGAAGATTTTAAAGGGCTGGAAAATTGGGCAAAACAGAATGGAGGTGGCCATGCTTCAGTACGCTGATGATACCTTCGTTTTTTGCCCAAACAATGATGCAGAAATTGCTAAATGGTGGGATATTTTGAGAGTTATTTTGCAGGGCTCTGGTTTATCGTTGAACTCCTCGAAGACGGCCATGATAGGGGTGAATATGGATATGAGCATGCTGGCTAATTGGGCAAATCAGCTTGGCTGCAAAGCTGAATCTCTTCCGGTTAACTATTTGGGTTTTCCTCTGGGAGGGAATTATCACAGGAAGATGTTCTGGGATCCTTTATTGGATAAGTTTAGAAGGAAGCTCGATAATTGGAGGAAATTCCCTATATCTAAAGGGGGTCGAACTACGTTAGCCCAATCTGTTTTGAATAGCCTCCCCATTTATTATTTTTCTTTGTTAAAAGCCCCCAAAGCAGTCGTTAGAACAATGGAAAAAATAGTTCGGGATTTTGTGTGGGGCGGTGGTACCTACAAACCGGGGGTGAACTTGGTGAAATGGGAATGGACATCGTTACCCACTACTCTTGGAGGGTTGGGAATTGGTTCCCTTCAGCATCGAAATATTGCGCTCATGATTAAGTGGCTGTGGCGGTTTTCTCAAGAAAAGGATGCGTTTTGGAGGAAAATCATTGCTAGTATATATGGCTCGTGCTCATTAGGGTGGAAGTCTGATAACCTTAAAGGGCGTAGGGGCAATAGAGTGTGGGTGGATATAGCAGCTAACTACCCGCTATTTGATCAGTTTTCGGCTTTCACTGCTATGTGTGGGGCCAATATCAAATTTTGGGAAGATCGTTGGTGTGATAACCATCCCTTGAAAGTCCTCTTCCCTGATTTACATAGGCTTTCCGGTAAGCAAGAAGCTACGATTGCAGATTGTTGGATAGCTGAGCATCAAGCGTGGGATCTTTCCCTTAGGAGGGGGCTCCTTGACCGAGAATTGACTAGTTGGTCGGCTCTTATTGAGAAAATCCATTTGATTAACCTGGTGGAAGGGCAAGATAAGTTAAATTGGACCCTTGGTGGTTCAGGTAAGTTTTCGACTAAGTCTATGTTCCAAAAGCTCTTGGAAGTGCCTCCCAAAATCCCCCCTCATATATGTAATCAAGTGTGGAAGCATAAAAGCCCGAAAAAAGTTAAAGTTTTTGTGTGGTCGTTGTTGTACCGTAGCCTTAATACGGATGAGAAACTCCAAAAAAAATTCAGCAATTGGACCCTATCTCCCTCAGCGTGCAGATTATGCGTCAAGGCTGCAGAGAGGTTAGATCATTTGTTTTTGCATTGCAGTTTTGCGGGTCAAGTTTGGAGTTTTATTGCCAAGAGTTTGGGATTGTCTTTTTGTATGCCTAGTAAGATTGAAGATTGGGTGTTCGAGGGGTTGGCTGCGTGGAACCTGAAAGGAAAGGCCAAGATCATAGCTAGTTGTGCGTTTAGGGCGACGTTGTGGCTTCTTTGGAAGGAAAGAAATGCTAGATCGTTCGATGGCAAGTCTACTAGTTTGGTCATTTTTTGTGAAAATGTACAGAGTACAGCTTCGTGGTGGATTTCGTTATACAGGAATTCTTTTTGTAATTATAGTCTGTCCATGATTATTAACGATTGGCAGGCGCTCCAGATGTAGTGTTTGGCTAGTTCTTTTGGGTGGGGGTTCTCTCTACCCCTTGCCCCTAGGCTATTTGGTCCCCTTTGTTGTTCAATATACAGTCCCTTTGTCTCTTTTCAAAAAAAAAAAATCTAAGATATGACGACCAACAAACCCTCTTTCATCTGTGCAACCATCTCAGAGATATTTCCAATAAAATTCCACAAATCCGCCATGTTTGCTTCCAATGCTTCCATTTGATTAGTCATCGATATCCAGGGAAAAAAAGAAAACTGCTCTGATACCAAATGGATAGGTTCTTTTTTTTTTTTGGGAAAAATACACTTTTAGTCCCTGAGGTTTGGATTAGGTTTCATTTTGGTCCCTGAGTTTTTAAACTCAACAATTTAGTCCCTGAGGTTTGAGATAAGGAGCAATTTGGTCCCTGCCATCCATTCATTGTTCAATATCACCACCCCCCTTTCTCCCAACGCTCCTTTAACTTCATTGTTCTTGGAGTCTAAAAACCTATCACTGATTTCAAATCCAGTTCCATTAAATCCCCTATTTCTAGGGTGGAGTCGTCTTCTTCTTCTTCTGAAATGGCCCCTTGGACCAACTCGATTTTTTCCAACCTGTTTAACAGAAGAACCCTAAGTTCCATTGTCTCATGATTCTTGCACTTATGATTCACACTATATTTCTTGTCGCATCCAAAGCGTAGCCTGTTCTCTTTCTTAGCTTGAAATTCAACGTCAGAGAGTTTTGGGTAAAGATTCCTTGCATCCTATATCCCCAATATAAGCGCACGCGTTTGCATCGGTTTACCAAACTTCTGATTCGATTTAGCTCGAGTGTTTGGGCTGGTCTTTCCTGTACCTTGGGAGCCGACTTTGTTAGACTCTACCACTGATTCTAAGCTCAACATCGCTCTCGTGAGTACGATGGCTTCATCTTCGTCTTCAATCAGTTGGGCCTAGGTCATTATGTCTTCAAGCCCAACGGGTTGTCTGTTCACCATCGTCGCCCTAACTTTTGGTTTGAGTCCATTCAAGAAGGTATTTTCTCGGACGTCTTCTTGCATATTCAGTAGTGGCGTCGAGTAGCCCTCAAACTTCTTGATATATTCCGTCACGCTCTCTTCCTGTTTGATAGCCAAAAATCTCGCATACAGACTACCTTCTTGAGAAGGTCTAAAGCGTTTAAACATTTGATTCTTCAAGTCTTCCCACGATTTGATTTTCATGCGATTGTGAGACCATCTATACCAGTCAACAACGTATTTGTGAAAACTGATGATTGCAGTCGAGTCGTAATATTTTCCCATTCAGTCACCTTGTGTATCTCGAAATAACTCTCGACATGAAACAACCACGAATTGAGGTTGATTTCAGTGAAGATAGGCATTTCTTATCGCTTTAACTTGCTACGATCTCCACTGGATTTGGGTGGTGATGAATCCCTCTTTTTGGTTCCTTTGTTTCCTCCCCCAACTTTCGTTTTTGTGAGGATCCTTCAATAATTGACGAAGAAGATTTCCCCTTTGAAGCTAGTAGGTTAACCATCATTATAGTCATTCGCTCTATGCTCTTTTCTACTCGTTGCATCGATTCCTTCAAAACCTCAATGTCTTTCTCCGTTGCATTGACTCTTTCCTCTATCTGTTTCTGGGCCATTCTTCGTGTCCTCCCAGGTTGATGTGCTTTAATACCACTTTTTTAGGCATCCTGCAACATATCTTCGATAACAAACACTAAGAATAATATGCAAGCCAAAGTAAGAAAGTCCAACCTTGTTCTTTTGTAGGAATGCCAATAGATAGTGGGATTTTATTTTCGATTGCACTGAAAATAGTTCAAGAACACAAAATAAGAGGATAACAGGATTCGTGTGTTTTCGGAGGATCCAACAAAGCGTTCAAACTCATGTGCCTTTCAGAATCAGGGATCTTCGAGTCTGTTGCGTACAATTAGCCAACCTTGCGACAACAAAAGGATTAGACGTCCTCCCATGCTATGGTTCCCGACGACCCGAACTCGTTGCCACATTCCGATAGCAAGCATAGTATAACGTTTCAGCTTCTTTGAAAATTCTACTAGCAAGCATAGTATAACGTTTCAGCTTCTTTTGATCTTCCTACGCTAGCACTATTCCGATAGCATTATCATTAAAAGCAAGATATAGCTAAAGTTCCCTACCTACTATTGGAGTCATCATCTCCAGGCACATTTAGGTTTTGATCTCTAAACATCTTGGTCCTCAGAACCCAATGCAGAAGGTGTTGATACATCTCATCCACACAGAAAGCTTACCCTCTTCCACAAATTACCGGTGGATGCTACAGTCGCTATCACTTTGGCTGTAGGAGGGGAATGAAGGTCGAGGAAGTAGGGAAGAAAAGGTTATTCCCTATTGGCTCACCCTTGTATCAAGCCTTGGTACAACCTATACATGATTGGGCCATGTGGTTTTGGCAAGGTATAGTTTTATTTCGAGCGGTAGCCAAACTGAATCGTTGCAGTACTTTCAAATCAAGATCAAATGATTTTCTTTGTTTTTCAAGCAACCCTAATTCTGTCTTTATTGATCGAGTAGCTGGACAAAGTTCTTTACCCTCTCCATAATGAGTGTTCTGTAGTCTTGGGCGAGCATTGAAGCTTGCTTCGTCTCCAGAGTTTTATTGGTTATCAATGCAACCCGTTCTTAATAGAATCGATTTGATTGTTTGGTGTCCACTACTTTTTTGTTCGTAACAAGGGAGATCTCGAATGGGGTTCTTCATGAAGTTCAAAAGAAAGGAATAAAAAAGAGTTCCCCTCTTACCAAAGCTTTTGAACTTGCTAAGAAGTGACCTATTCCCACAGTTAGGGGTGGTCATTAGTCGGTCGATGTCGGTTTTTGGTTCAAACCAACGCCGACCATCGATATGTCAGTTTTGTTCGGTCGACGGTAGTCGATTTCAGAGATGTTTATGGAACTGACCGACCGACCATAAGTAAACATTAATTGGTTTTGGTCGGTTAAGTTCATCGAAGTTGTGAAAAAAAAGAGAATGAGAGGGGTTCGTGGCGGCGAAGAGCTTCAACAAAGAGACGGTGAAGAGAAAGGCCTTGGATTCCAGCGAAGAGAAGATAAAAAGAGGCGTTGGGTTCGTGGCTACGAAGAGCTCCGACAAAGAGATCGATAAAAAGAAAAAGAGAGGAAAGGAAATGAGAATGGGAAAAAGAGAAAGAACGAGGGCGATGAGCTTCATCGTAAAAGGAAAAAGAGGAAATGGAATGAGAGTGGGAAAAAGAGAAAGAGAGAGGGTAGAATAAAGTAGGGAGGGAGGAGGAAACGTGATGGTGAGGGGAAATAATATGAGCAGTGTAGGAGGAAACAAATTTGCTCCCCAAAAAGATTCAAAAGCCTTTTCTGGCACTGCCTAGTAAAGGAGCAGTGTAGAAGTAAATGATCCAAAGATTTTTCATTCGACGAACAAAGAGAACATATAGAAGGGAAAAGAGCATGGTTGGGAACCATCTTTTGAATTCTATTGTGAGTGTTCAAACTCTTATGAGCCATTGGCCACAAAAAGATTTTAATCGACCACCCAATTTTATCATCTTCATGGCCCAATCAAACAGTTTCCAACTTTGATATCAAGCATAACTAAGCAGGAAACTCTCTATCAAACATCTACATCCATCTCCAAGTTCTTTGCCCCTCATCGCAACAGTCAGCCATTGTAGCGTCTTGCTTCAACGACAATGCAAAAATGTTAGGAAACTCATGTTTAAGAGAAGTTTTCCCGATCCAAATATCCTTCCAAAATTTGATTCATCTCCCATTTCTGACTTTAAATGAGATAATACTCATAAACCGACCTCAACTTTGCAATATCAAATCAAGGGCGGTTCTTCGAACTCCCCGAGGGGGATAATGTCATCCATCCAAGAGTCTCTTCCTCATAGATTCTAGCCACCACTCGCCTCCAAAAGGCATCCTTCTCTATAGAGAAATGGTGGCCAGCACCATTCAGTGAGCAGAGTTGCATTTCTTTGTTCAAGAGAGTCAATCCCAAGGACACCACATGGTGGAGGGGGAGGGAAGAGGTCTTCCAATTCACAAGGTGAGTATCGACTCTAAAATCTCCTTCAACCCAAAAAAAATCTCTAATTTGCTTCTCCAAGTCCTTCAGATCCCCTTTGGAGCTCTAAGCAGGGAGAAGAAGTACAAAGGGATACCATTAACCACAGAAGAAATGAGAGACAACCTAGCTCCCTTGAAGAGCGAGGAGGGCTTCCACTTTGATATTTTTTTTCTAAACTTGTCAACTATTGGTTCTTAGAAAGCTAAGGATCAATGATTACCTCCTAAGGGAAAACTAAGGTATGTGATGGGGAGATTATTGGTTTTGCACCCCAAAAGTCTAGCCTGCCTTGTTACAATATGATCATCAATATCAATCCCGATCAAGAGGACTTAACTATGTTAGGCTTAAACCCAATTATCTAAGAAAGATACATATGACTGTTCAATTTTGTAGTGGAGATTTGACCGCCGAGCCAAAAGTAATAGTGTTATCTGCATATTGGAGGTGTGAAACAATCACATCCTTTTCTCATACAGCCCACCCTTCAAAATTCTCTTCTCCCAGAAGGGTGAACAAGAAAGGTGACTGGGGTCCTTTTGTCTTATGCCCCTTTTAGCCCAAATCTTCCCTCGAGGAAGACCATTAATAATAATAGAGGAAACACAACCCCAAATCCACCTTCTCCAAGCATAAGGTTTCTCATAATCAAACTTCAAAACGTAGCCCATCTCTATCTTCTGAAGCCACTAAAATGGCATCAAGAATTTGTCTCCCTTCCACAAAGGCCGCTTGAGTGTTAGCAATAATGTTAGGTAACACTTTCCTCAAGTCTTTCTACAAGAACTTTGGCTATAATTTTGTGAAGGGAGGTCGTAAGGCTAATTGGGCGGAAGTCTCCCACTCTATTTGTCCTCAATTTCTTTGGGATTAGGCACACATAAGTTTCTGTCATGCTTTGGTTCACAATGTCATTTTGAAAAAAATCTTGGAACACCCTAAGTAAGTTATCTTTAATACGTTTCACAATTTTTTAAAACATTAATTAGTCCTCCCATTTGGACCAGGAGACATAGAGTTATTAAAACTCATCACAACAAATTTAACCTCAAGCTCCTTCTTAAGCTAATTTTGGTATCTAGTTTTGAACATGACTTTCATTTACATGGGCTTAATGAATTGATTATTTTTTACAAAATGGAATAAGAACGTGGTAAACTTGAGATTTCGTATTATTTGAATCATCACCAATTTTTAATCATTTCTATGGTCCATTCTTTCTTTATGCCTATCGTTTTTACCTTCTTTTTTTTTTTTTTTTTTCTTTTTGTTTCCTAATTGTCCGGTTCTTAACCACATGTATTAGGTCTTCTGGACTCCCTAAAAGCTCAGGATTTTTGAGGGGATGAAAAATAGAGACAGTGATAACTTGGTAAGAAAAAAACATTGTCTTAAACACTTCTTTTGAATCTCATATTATGTTTGAGTTCATGATTAACATTGAAAATAGTTTGTTGGAGTATGAATTGGCTTTCTATTTCATGGAAGTTTCGAAGATATTTTTGTGCTATGAGAAGCGATTTTCCGTTTGTTATAGATCTTAACCTAGTCCTCAGGCTTGATCTTAAATTGAGTAAAATTGTTGTAGGCTAAGAATCATGGACACAGGATACAAACACGACGATACGTGAATTTTTAAAAAAGTAGGACACAGATACGTTGGGGACACATTTATTTTAATGGAATATATGTATATATTTATTCATCTTCAACATTAGGAAAGCTCAAAGGGTTTTAGTGGCTATGACTATGGTTAGACATTAAAGATATCTTCTAATGGTTTTTAAATGATAAATATATACGATTTGTTAGAAAATTTAGAATTTAGAGGTCTTCTATAACTCTTGTCTTTTATGAAGTTTAGGAATAGAGAGAGGAAAAAAAAAGAAAAAAAGAAACCTTACTGTATGAATTGGGTACTGGGTAGCGGGTAGCGCAGTTAACAAACCAATGAAACCTTTAAATGGTTTTTTCTTTTTAGGATTTTCAATTTAAAAGTTTTAAGGTTTTTTTTTTTTTTTTTTTTTTTTTTTTTTTTTTTTTTATAAATTTTTTAATATACTTTTTATGTTGGGCTTACGGACTTGGCTTTTAGTCTTGTTCACAATGAATTTTAATTTTAAATGTGTACGGGTGAAAAAAGTAATAATCAAATATTGGACATAGTTTTTGGCGTGTCGGATATGTGTTCGAAGCGTGTGTGTCTGTGTTTGACATAGACACTTCCTAAAATAGAGTGTCCATGCTTCTTAGGTGTTAGGGTTTAAAGACTAGTTGGATATAATCTTGAATTCTCTTAAGGAGTCATATCACTTGATGAAAGATGGTTTTGCCTTGTATTTTTTTTTTTTTTTTGATAAGAAACGAGATAATAGGATATCATTCCACCAAAAATGGGAGACAGCCTAAGGGCTGGGTTAGAGAGAACCCCCTCCAAAACTAAACTACAATTGCTTTCCAATCACTAACAATCATCAAAAGGCTGTAATTACAAAAGAATTTCTTATGTAAAGATATCCACCAAGATGCCGAATTTTGTACATAATTATAAAAGGAATCTATTTGGAGGGATTTGTTCTCAAATGATCTAGCGTTCCTTTCCAGCCAAATATGCCACAAAAACGCTCTAAAGGCACAACTGCCAATAATTTTGGCTTTGCCTTTCAAATTCCAGCCACTTAAACCTTCCATCAGCCAATCTTCAACACTTCTAGGCAAGCAAAGATAGATACCCAACCTTTTAGCCAAGAAACACCAAGATTGATAGGCAAAATCAGTGTATAAATAAATGGTTCAGATTTTCTTCTTTCTTCAAGCATAATCTGTATCCCGAGGGGGATAGGGTCTACCCCCTAAATTTCCTTTGAAGTTTATCGTCAGTATTTAGACTTCTAAATGCCATAGACCATAAGACTTCTAAACTAGTCAGAGGCAAGTTGGGTTTGGAGGATCTAGCATTTAGTTGATGGACCATAGATTTATTGGAATAGGTTCCAGAGGCTTCAAGGGACCAAATGATACGGTCCAAACCGTCCCCCAGATGAATCATATTAAGCTTCTCTACGAACGCTATCCAATTTTGCAGCTCTCTATCGAAAAGGCCCTTCCTAAGGCCAAGGTTCCACGATTAATTTTCGTTATCCCAGCACTCAAAAATAGATTTTTCTTTGTTGAGGGAGACGTTGTAAATATTTGGGAAAGCTATTTTGAGGGGAGCTGGATCAATCCACACATCTTCCCAAAAACGAATATTTTTGCCTTCTCCTACTTTGAAGCTAGAGAATCTACTGAAGAGAGTAGTGTTCTTTTCTATGTCAACCCAAGGTCTACTGCCTTTTTTCCCCTCCAATTCACAAGTCTTTTATCCATAGGTAGATGTTGTGTATATACTAACTATGATCTTTTTCCATAAGGATGCATTTTCTTGCGTGAACCTCCATAGCCATTCGGTGAGTAAGGCTGTGTTCTTATGATGGAGGGATCCAATCCCCAAACCAGCCAAAGAGATGGGAAGAGCGGTCCATTCCCATTTAACAAGATTGCTTCCAGGTTTACAAGTCCCTCCATTCCAAACAAAATCTCTGATAATCTTTTCCATCTAGTTAATAGCCTTCTTAGGAGCTCGCAAAAGGTCAAAATAATAATTAGGAAGGCTATTAAGGACCGTTTGAGCTAAAGTAACTCTTCCTCCTTTGGATAAGAGTAGA
The DNA here is from genome assembly GCA_017139565.1 of Luffa aegyptiaca. Lineage (NCBI taxonomy): Eukaryota > Viridiplantae > Streptophyta > Magnoliopsida > Cucurbitales > Cucurbitaceae > Luffa > Luffa aegyptiaca. The sequence continues at coordinate 46,517,797 of CM029404.1, read as the reverse complement.
CTACGCCACCCATCCAACTTCTTGCCTAATTTGTCTATTAGGGGTTCCCAAAAGGAAATTTTATGATGGTTGTCCCCTAGAGGGAACCCAAGGTAATTAATTGGCAGCTTCTCGACCTTGCAACCAAAGTCATCTGCATAATGCTCCACAACCTGAGGGTCTACTTTAATACCAATCAAAGAGGTCTTTGAAAGGTTTAGAGATAGCCCTGTTCCCATGAACAAGATGTTCAAAATGTCCCACCAACGTCTGATAGTTTCAGTATTTGTCGGATAGAAAATGATTGTATCGTCCGTATATTGAAGGTGGGAAATTCCCACCTCATCTCTATCGATTTTAAGGCCTCTTAGAATTCTTTTTTTCTAAACAAAATTGGATCGAACGACTAAGAGGATCCCCAACAATTGTAAAAAGGAAAGGAGACAAAGGATTTCCTTGTCTAAGGCCTCTAGAAGCTGAAAATTTACCCCTTGGTTTACCATTAATCATGATGGAGAAATTTGCGGTTTGAACACAACCCCTTATCCACCTTCTCCATCTACTGCCGAACCCTTTAAATTCTAGAATTGAATCAAGGAAGTCCCAATTCACTTTGTCATAAGCTTTGTCAAGGTCTAATTTCAGAATATAAGCCCCTTCATTTCTGGATTTCCACTCTTCCACAGTCTTCGAAGCCACTAAAATAGCATCCATAATTTGTCTACCTCTAACAAAAGCAGCTTGATTATCATTGATGATACTAGGGAGCACATCTTTCAATCTCTCTGCCAACACTTTGGCTATAATTTTATAAAGAGGAGAGATGAGGCTAATGGGGCGAAAATCTCTAACCTTTGTCACTGTCTTCTTCTTAGGGATCAAATAGAGATAGGTTTCATCAGTACGATTGTTGATGATGCCGTTTTGAAAAAACTCTTGGAACACTTCTACTATACCTGGCTTCAAAATGTTCCAAATTTTTTTATAAAACTCCCCAGCCATACCATATGGGCCTGGAGATTTAAGGCTGCCCATATCTTTAATTGCCTTGTGGATTTCCTCCTTTTGGAAAGGTCTTTCAATTTGATCACTGACTTGCCTTTCGTGGGGGTCCAATTAATACCCTCAATAGTGAACTGGGGGCCAAATCATCAGTGTACAGCTTTTCAAAGAAGCCAACAATTTCCTACTCAATGTCTTCAATCGACGTCAGTAATCGACCCTCTTCCGTTTCCAAAGTAGCGATGAAGTTTCATTTTTTCTTTGTTGATGCCCATCTGTGGAAAAAAAAGGTGTTCTCATCGCCTGCCTTGAGCCATTTGAGCTTACATTTCTAGCTTGTAATTCTTTCTTCACTGATGATTAAATCCGTAAGGGTGGTTTTTAGTTCAATTCTCTTTCTCTTTTTGAGATAAGATCATTTGTCCTTGTTCTTCAGCTTTATCAATTTCCTCAATCTGAAGCATGGTCTCTTTTTTCTTGTCATTAACATTCCCAAAACTCTCTTTATTCCACTCTAAAATACGAGACTTGATACCTTTCAGCTTAGTCATAAATTTATATCCAGCCCACCCCGTGGCAGATTGCTCTTCCCACCAAGATTTAAACTTGTCTTCAAAATTTGGAGCCTCCAGCCAAGTATTTTCGAATCTAAAGGGGGAGGGGGCCCATTTCAGAGCTCCTATAGATAAAGCCAGAGGGAAATGATCCGAAGTGGGGCGACTAAGCTTCTCTATTCTATAATCTCTGAAATAGCTAGCCCAATCTCTAGAAAGAAGAATTCTATCAATTCTGGAAGCTGCTGTTCTTTCCCCCATACTTGTCCATGTAAAGGAGCCATTTAACAGGGGAGGGTCAATCAAATCGTGAGTTATAATAAATTGGTTGAATTTCCTCATACTTCTGGTCGTTCGGGTGCCATTTAACCGTTCTTCCATCCATCTCACCACGTTGAAATCACCATCTAAACACCAACTGCCTTGGCAAAGTCCCGCTAGATTATAAAGCTCTCACCAAAAGTCATTTCTACCATAAATCGAGCATGGGCCATACACCGCAGAAACCCACCCTTCCGAACTCCCATTGAAGGAACACTCTATTGAGATGGAGAAGCTTCCTAATAGAGAATCTTTTATGGTGACATTATCTTCCTTCCACATAAGAAGAATACCACCTGCCGAGCCATAAGCGTCTAAGGCTAACCAACCAACCCTTTTAGAACTCCATATGGATTTAACTACCCTCCTACCAACTTGCGCCAGCCTAGTCTCTTGAAGAATAACAATATCCGGATTTTCTTTTCTCAACAAGTCTTTCACCACTGCTCTTTTAGGGCGAGCCCCGTACCATTCCACGTAATAATCGTCATTAAATCACCTCAGTGTCCCTTTGTACATCGATATTTCTATTGAGATCGTTCTCTACATCAGACAAAAGCCCATCACTAACCTCTGGTTCTTTCTCCCACGATCTGAGTAAACTACACACTTCTCTAGCCATCTTTTTTTGGGTAGAACTCCCCTTCTTGGCAGAATTTCCAGCTATGGGTCTTATACATAAATTATTCTTCTTTAAAGTTAAGACCATCTCCTTACTAATAGCAAATCCTTCCGGAACTTTAACGTTCTTTCCTTTTCTCCCATTTTCTTTCGGTGATATTTTAGCTAAAATCGGTGGGCTATCTTCTGTGGAGTTCTCTACCATCACTAAAGCCTTCGCCCCTCCTGAAACTTCCGCTTCTTCTATATCCCTCTCACGGAAACATTCTTGAAAACCGTCAAGATAACCGTCAATCAACTTCTCCCTCTCAGCTTCGTCGAGTTCGAAATTTTCGTTAGAGGCTCTGCTGTCTGGGCTAGATATGGAGATCTCTGACTCAGAATTTTCTTCTCCATATTGTTTTAAATCATTCCTTTTGCCGCTGGGATCATCTCCTTTAGCGGTGGATTGGGCTTTTCCTCTCTTAAGAATTGTGACCACTTGGGCTTCCTTAGCAAAGGAGATTCCTTTGTTCTTTTTCTTCTGACTTTCAAGCTTTTTCTATTTTTCATGTGGTTATAAGCAAACTCAGCTTGAGCCAAAGTCATATCCCACTGTTTTGGATTTTCCCCGCTTAGACATTGAATCAGATTTCCTAAAGTTCTGTTGGTAATCTTCGTTTGGTCATTCGTTTGTGGATGGCTGGTGGTGCTATACTTGAGGGTTGTATCAAACTTTTTCCATAATGTTTTCCAAAAATGGCTCAAAAATTTAATATCTCTATCAGAGACGATTGATTTGGGTATGTCGTGGAGTCGAACAACCTCTTTGAAGAATAGGTTGGCAATATAAACCGCATCCGAGGTCTTTTTACATGCTAAGAAATGGTCCATTTTGCTTTATCTATCAACCACCACTAAAACTGAGTCAAGGCCTCGTTGAGTCCGTGGAAGTCCAAGTATAAAGTCCATAGAAAGATGTTCTGGTATTGGCAAAGGTGTGTACAACCTTGTATTTTGAGAATGCCCTTTGAACGTTTGACAAATGAAGCAACAACTGATATAGTTACTTACATCTTTCCGAAGTTGAGGCCAATAGTATCTTTTTTCTAAGATGTATAAAGTTTTATCACGGCCCAAATGGATTAATGCTTCACGCAAGGATGAGTGTGGGATGCAGAGTACATTATCCTTGAAAAGGAACCCCTCAACAATGTGAAAGTCCCTTGCTGGTTGATGTGCTTCACATTGTTTCCAGATTGTGGCGAAGTCTTTATCTTCACTATATGTGTCTGGTAAGTGGTCTAAGGCAATTATTTCTCCCTTCAAGATGGTTAGAAGGCTTGCTTTTCGGCATAGGGCATCTGCAACTTTGTTAGTTGTACACGTTGTGTGCTTTATAACAAATTCAAATCGTTGGAGAAAAGAAAGCCATCTAGCATGCATTCTACTTATAGATTTTTGTGTGTGCAAGAACTTAAGAGAAAAATGGTCAACGAATAGGACAAATTTTTTGCCTAAAAGATAGTGTTTTGATGACCGCAATGTGCAAGGGTCGCAAGTAATAATAAAACGGTAAAGTATACCGAGTATCGAATCCAAAGGGAGGAAGACGGTGATTAAGCAAAATAATAAAATGATCACTAAAAATACTAAGATGAAATATTATTTAGAAGTCTAAACATGATGCTAAAGCAAAGCAAGAAATAAAGTAATTATGTTGTAGGCTTGACTTTGCTTGATGATTTCATAGCCTTGCTTTCACATTTGTGAATAGTTTATGTGAGGTATCTTCCTCACAACTAACCGGACTTTGCCCGTCGTTTTTCGATGCTCCATTTATCCACCGGGCAAAAGTCTGAATCATTTGGTCCCTTGAAAAACCCGTGAGCGGCTGCTGGCGAGAAACTCCCATGTATTCCGGCCACCCTATCAATGAGAAGGTTTCCATCTTGAAAGGAGACTATTGCGCTCGATATTCAGCTTCTTCATCGATTAGAATCACTTCGGCGGGAATAAAACCACAGTAATTCTCTTTCACTTTGATGGCCACGTCCACGCAGTCAATGAGCATTGAATTCCCTTCTGCATACCCTTCGAACCCTCCAAGACAATTCCCAATCGCTTTAAAAACTTTTAGTTGCCATAAGTGGAGGGGAATGTTTCGAATTTTGACCCATCCTCCATACGATGGTATCACATTTATTCTACCATGTTTTTTAGGGTCCCATTTTTCAGTCTTTAAAATAATTGGCCCAAAGCTCACCCAATCTTTGTTTTGATAGAGGAGGTTGGCCATATCTCTTGAGGGGCATTTAAGAAGAGCTTTGTTCGGTTGGAAGGGGTTAATAATGAAGGGTTCTCTTACTTGTTCTTGAAGAATCTCAAGGATTCTACCCCAATCATCATGGAAGTCTCTCTTACTTATCACAATAACTTCCTTCCAATCTATCTCCCTAACTTCTGATTGGTAAGTTTTTTGCCCTTGGCATAGATTTTCGTTTTCCTTTTCTTTTATAAACATATCCTTGTTCGAAGAGTTTGAATGCGTCCTAACAATCTCTGCGTATGAAGTCCCTTCTTTCACCTTCTGAGAGATTTGTTTATGGTTCTCGCCCTCAGGACAGTTCAAGAATTCTCTCAGCAGGTCAGCGAAATCCCTCCATCCTCTAAATTCTTCTCCTGCTGGGACTACGAGATTGTGTTTGCCTCCTGAGTTTATCACTTTTGTTATTTCTATGAAGCACCCTCTTTTGTTCGAGACTTTCTGGATCCAAATAAAACCATTGTTGCAGTCTGATTTCCTGAAAAAGTTGTGGGTGTTTGGGGATAGCAGCAAGTCATCTATCGAGTCAGAAATCCACACTAGAATAATTTCCTCAGCAAATAAGGAGAATCCTCTTTTCAGGTGAGTTTCTGTTATCCTAACCACTCTACCTTTGTAGTTCCTATCAAAGCAACATGAGAAGGATTTTCTATCTATCGTTCTGGAAACATACCTTGCCACCATGGTGGCCACAGCTAAACACTCACAAAACCGCACGGACACTCAGTAAGCTGGTGCCTTTCTTTCCATGAACCTCCCAAAAGAAAAAACCCGACCCTTCCCTCTGGAAAGATCTCCATAACCCAAGACACCTAGCGCACCCTCACCAGAGGCTCATCCCTTAGACGGAAAAATCATCGGAGGCCATCGGAGGTCATGGAAGACGCCATCGAGAGAGACCTGAGATGTACCCATCTCCTCGTTTTTCAATACATATGTTGACACTTTCTTCCTAACTCTCCAGCTATAGAAATAATCAGGCTAAGATTTCCATATACATGAAAATGCTATTTTGAGGAATGCTTCGGGAACCTTGTGATTGACTCTTTGGATTAAAAGGAACTAAAGGATATTTAATAACAAGACAATCTCAACTGTCTTCCTTGTCATTGCAATCTCTACCATCCAAGATGCAACCAAAAGAAGACCCTACACTACAAACCCCTAATCCCACCACTTCCATCAGGACCAACCCTAGATGCAACAGTATCACTCACTGTAAGAATAGCTACTTTAGACCCAATATCTTGAACCTGACTCTCTGTTTTGCCTTGTAAGTCAACTAAACACGTGTTTGGAGCGTGTCCGCGTCCGTGTTTGACACAGACACTTCCTAAAATAGAGTGTCCGTGCTTCTTAGGTTGTACAGTTTGAAGATTAGTTGGATATAATCTTGAATTCTCTCAAGGAGTCATATCATTTGATAAAAGATGGTTTTGCCTTGTAAGTCATCAAGATTTGTGGGAGATCATCTTCAATACCCTTGGGGTTCATATTATTTGGTAAGGGACTATTTAACACATTTCAGTTGATGTCAAATTGATTGAATCTTTTAAGCTTTCTAAGTCAATTGAGTGAGTACTCTTGAGTTTAAAGATTAGTCAGAGATAATCTTCAACTCCCTAGAGAGCTTATGTATGTATTGAAGAAGTAGCAAAACTTTTCATTGAATAAATGAGAAGAGACTAATGCTCTAGGATACAAACTCCCAAAAATAGTGAAGGACTTGAGAACCAAACAAAGATTTGTGATACCATACGGAAATGCTATCTATTTCCTATTAATTTTAAGCTAGTTTTGTGCTTAAATTATGTGCTTTGGTACTATTTTATGTTCAAATTTCAGAAACCGAGCCAAAGATGGAAAATCAGAGTTGAAGAGAAAGTTGGTTTATTTATCAAAAAAAAAAAAAAAACACAAGGGAGGGATGTTCTTCCATCTGGCAAGCTTAGCTCTGAATTTTTCAACAATAGGATCTTAGGAACTTGGTGTATGGTAATTGCCCCTAAGAGGGACACTCAAGTAAGTGAAGGAGTGGTTCTCAAGTTTGCAGCCCAAAGATACAACCTATTGAGTATCTTCTTCCTTGTTGATATTTAGACCAACAATGGAGGTTTTTGAAATGCAGGCAAATTCCTTTTAGAAAAATAGAAAAAAAAAATGGTCCACCAATTTTGGAGACATTCCTCGCTGTTTAGGTAGAAAATGAGAGTGTTGTCAGCGAATTGGAGATGAGTAATCATCAAATGCTCCCTACGCAACATCGAAGAGTCACAAAAATGCAAAAAAGTATGCATACCATAACAACATGCTTCTCTCCCTAAAAGGAGGATGCAAGAGCACCTACTTCATCAAAGACGTCTTGATAGGAACGAGATATTATTTATGTAAAAGGATAGAAGTCAAGGGAAGTTTCGAGAGCGCTCCCACCTTTCCTACTCAATTCGCCTAGTCACAAGATCAATCAAAAAGATATCCTTCCCAGTCCCTCCCTATTAGTTATATACTACTCTACTAATTAGATTAAGTTAAGCCTCCAGATACCAGACTAACCATAACAACTACACTATTGGTCTCCACTCCCCTTTCTCACAAGCTTATGTTTATATACATACTTAATTGGAGGTCTATCACATCCCATCTCTGTTCTGCGTCCTGTTAACACCGAACACACCCTTCTAGCAATCCCAAAGGTAAAAAGCAAACTGGTAAAGGTTTTTGCTCAGGGCGATAACCACTCAAAGGGGTGAGAGTCATACCAACTCCCAATCACTCTATACCAAAGGGTGTCAGTTTCTGTAAAGAGTCGTCACAGCCTCTTAGTCAAGAGAGCCTCATCGTGTAAGTGTTAACTCCCAATACCCATACCTTTGAGCTTAACAAGATTCACCACTATCTCCCACTTAACCAAATGGGATCCTCACCCCTCATGAAAATTTTCTCATCTTACTCACGAAGATAGGGACCCTAAACATGGACAAGAAAAGGCTAGGGATCCCCACTCAAGACTATCTGGATGAGAGTAAGTCTCCCCCTTTTGGAGGAAAAGACATTTTTCCAATTGGACAATCATTTTTTAAACTTTTCCACCATAGGATTCCAAAACACCTTAAGGTTTCCATCCAAGGGGAGTCTTAAATAAGTGGGAGGGAACTGACTACCTCACAACCCACCAATGCGGCCCAAGATGCTAACTTGGATGGACAACAATTTAAACAAAAAATAGAGCTTTTCAATAAATACCCTCGAACTTTAAAAAGTTTCGAAAATACCCGTGAAGATCCCAAAATTGCTTTTGATGAGATGGGTTTTTTTGCATGAAGAACCTTTCTTCATGGAGTTTATTGTAAGTTCTTTGTGCAAGATTTTTCTTCAATTCAGCTTGAGGAATTTGTTGAGGAATTTTTTTGAAGGGATTCATGCAGCCAATAGTTCTCCATAGGTTTTTATCTCTCCTTCAATTAATGTGAGTTTGTTAAGGAATTTAATGAAGGGAGTCTTAAATAAGTGAGAGGGAACTGACTACCTCACAACCCACCAATGCGGCCCAAGATGCTAACTTAGATGGACAACAATTTAAACAAAAAATAGAGCTTTTCAATAAATACCCTCGAACTTTAAAAAGTTTCGAAAATACCCGTGAAGATCCCAAAATTCCTTTTAATGAGATGAGTTTTTTACATGAAGAACCTTTCTTCATGGAGTTTATTGTAAGTTCTTTGTGCAAGATTTTTCTTCAATTCAGCCTATTGAGGAATTTGTTGAGGAATTTTCTTGAAGGGATTCATGCAGCCAATAGTTCTCCATAGGTTTTTATCTCTCCTTCAATTAATGTGAGTTTGTTAAGGAATTTAATGAAGGGAGTCTTAAATAAGTGGGAGGGAACTGACTACCTCACAACCCACCAATGCGGCCCAAGGTTTTTTTTTTTTTTTTTTTTTTTTTTTTTTTTTTTTTTTTTTTTTAAAATTTAATTTGAGATATCGTATCTGGTGTTAGTTGCATTATGAAAATATTTAAAGGATTGTGAGTTTGTGAGTTCCAAAATTGGGACCTCGAGTTAATGAGTTTTAAGATTGTGAGTTTGAGTTGATATGTGTATAGAGAAGCATCCTGTGGTGGCTATGTCCAACGAATGTCTCCCTTTTGCAGCATCGTTTGTTGGAAGAGGCATCCAGAGAGAGCTGACAACCATTTCTGATCAACCCCATTTAACTAGCCCAATGCCTCCATGTTGCAAAAGCAGAGTTGTCCAACCCCATTTAACCAATTGACTACCTTGTAGATAAGCACCACCCTTCTAGATAAAGTTCCTTGCTAATCTTTCCGTCTTATTTATCACCTTCAAAGGTGGTTTGAAGATTGAGAAGTAAATAGGGAGGGAGGTTATTCCAAGTGGAGAACCCAAGCATGAGCTTCCCGCCGTTTGAAAGAGGGACGTTCTTCCATTTTGCAAGCTTAACAATGAATTTACAATCCAACTACCACTCCAAAGACAGTCTGTTGAGTGACTTATTCTCGACTCTGTTATGAAAGAAAGCAACAGACTCCCTAATGAGGGATTTTTGAAGATTAGGGCTCTCCTTTCTCTCTTCCACCCATCCGCGGAGGGGTAGGGAGTAGGGCTTCTTTATTGAAAAAGAGGGAATGAGAGAGGAAGGAATAATGGAAAGGGGGTGGGGAAAGTCCGGAAAGCCCTCACTTTATTGATGGGACATTTTGATCCCCTTTTCCTCCCACTCTGGTTCGAGTTCAGGAAAGGATCAACACAAGGATCTTACTTCGAAGCAATCTTTGGAGTTTTCCCTTATCCGAAGGGTCTGGCAAGAAAATAAGATTTCATATTGAGCTCCAAATATACGCTATTGGTATAGGATGACTCCTACTATCTCTCCCCTCATAAGAACCGCACGTGCGAGTTCCTCGACATACGACTCAAGTGGCGAAGGCCTTTCCTTTGCACTTGGTAAGCACTTCGCTTTCACCAAGCTTACAGGTAGCCTATCGACTAAAGCCAAGCTTCAACTGCGACTACTCGTTGCTTGTGGCCACCTTATTCCCTTATTTGAGATCGAAGTCAGCTTCGACAAAGATCTCTTTCTTCCTCGCAGTCGGGTCGGCTTTGAAGGAAGCTACTTGTCACTTATCTCACCCTTTTTTTTCTTATTAGTAAGATAGATTGTCTTTTTCTCTAATAAGACGGTATCTTTATGCCAAAGATCGTTCCTACTTGTCCGTGGCGGTCTTACCCCAACTACCACTCCATGGTGTCCATAATGAGATACAGTGGTGAAGTTGGGTTCCGAATGAAAATAGAGCTTGCCATCGGCCTTACTCAACAAGCACCTTTATTAGTAAGGTTGCTTCTTTCTACTAATTGAAGATTCTATCTACAAAAGAAGGTCAACGAGGATACTAAAGTGGCTCTCAGTGACACCATCTACGATAAGGTGGGGTTGTCTTTCTTTCCACTCGCCATACGGTTTTGCCTTAAGGAAGGGAAGTGAAGGGGAGAAGTTGTTATCTATGTAATTACGATCTTTGTTGGTCGTTCCTGTCGAGCACTCAAAAAAAAATCCATACGAGTCATTCTGTCATTTAGAACTAACAAATTTTGGTCATTGCATTAGCTTGATGTGAAAAAGGCATTTTTTTTCATGGAGACCACCACAAATTGGTTTCTATTCATCCTCCACCAGGTTTTCAAGTTCAGGGGGAGGAAGGGAAAGTTTTTAGGTGAAAAAAGGCAATATATGGTCTCATTTATATCTTTCCTCGGCTCCTTGGACTTGGTTCGAGATATGAAGTTTCATCGGTCCTAGAGATTGCTCAGAGAGCCCATGAAAATGGACTACAGGTTAGTTTTCGTTTATGAGAAGTTACCCTTACTACATGAAGGGTATAATGATAAAAGCATTTCACTTCAAGATATGTTCAACAAAATCTCCCAAACACTTGTTTTCCAAAAAACATCCACCATCACATCACATCTGTTCTAGACTCTTTGATAAACCTTTTTTTGTTATTGTTTTATGGTGAGGAAACTTGTGTGGCTGATAGGTTCTCGATATTATTTATGAACAAAAGTACATTTACAGTCTAGGGAAGTATTAGAGAGCTTCCCGTCCCTCCACCTTTAGACCTTACTCAAGTCTAGTTAAAAGGTACCACACACACTTACAATCATCAACTATATACTATCTCCTATCCAACTCTACTTAACAGACTCCATCTTATAACAAAATAACTATTGGTCCCCCATCTCCTTTCTTACGCTTTCTCTTATACACATGTTTAATGGGAGGTCTATCACTACCCACCCCCAAAAAACCATCTTGTCCTCAAGATGAAAATAAGGAAATTGATTTACAATCCACACTGCATCTTCCCATGTAGCTTCAGACACCTCCATATCAGTCCACTGGATCAACACCTCTAATTTTGAAATGCCCAAAATCTTCGAGGGTTCCACCTTAAGCACAAAGTCAGAAGACATATTAGGAGGAAAAGGCATCACAGTTATTAGATAACATGGGGCTTCCCTCTCATAACCAATTGGCAATGAGTGATTATCAACAACATTTCATCCCTTTCCTTTAATTGATTATCCACTTCAGAAACAGGTGATCCATTCGCAACATAAGGAAGAATATCTAGAGGAGGACGTCTATAAACCACCTCAAAAGGAGGACAATGCATTGCAAAACATCTCAAATAGGTTTCCATTCCTCTATTCACCACTTCCGTTTGTCCATCCGTTTGAGGATGAGAGGCCGTACTCCTTTTTAGCTTGGTACCTTGTCATTTGAACAATTCTTCCGAAAACAAACTGGTGAACACCGGATGACTTCAAAGTTACTTGGGAACGAACTAATAAAGGATCACCATGAAGAATGACTTTAGAACCATTCAAGGTGAAACTAAGCTGTAGTGACTGATGATTAGTAGTCACGTCTCCCAGAGTTTCAAGCCAATGAACTCCCAAAATAACATCAGCGGTACCCATATTGATAGGCAGAAAATCTTGAACAATCGTTATGGTCCTCAAAGAAAGCACAATATCCTTACAAATCTCAGTCCCGCGAACAATGACCTAGTACCCAAAATAATACCGTATCCATCGTTCTCACTTAACGACAATTCAAGCTCTTGAACAAACTTCAAACCAATGAAATTACGTGTAGCACCACTGTCAACCAAGACAATAACCTCTGTGGCTCCAATTAAACCCTCCAACTTGATGGTTTTTGGAGATCCGATATCGACCATAGAATGCAGTCCAACCTCCACTACTTCTTTCGGCGGTCTTTCTCCCAATGGACATTCGCTGGCCATCTCTGTAGTCTGCACGACCACTTCCCCTACTTGCTCTTCTACTCCAACTCCTTCTAACATCGGTGCCCACGGAAAAACTTCTCTTCACATCGATAACATAGTCCCTTTTCACATCTAATTTGAAGCTCTAAATCAGTCAGTTTCTTAAATGGAACTTCAGCTTGCTTCCCGACACCGTCTTTTCAAAAAGTCGCGCCTAATTTACTCGGATTGGGAAAAATAGTACGCGTGTTGGATCCAACACCATATGAAGCAGATTTGGGCGTAACAAATGACGAACTTGGGCTTTGGGCTGGTATTTTTGGATTAAAGGTAGCTCCAAAATATTTTTCTTCAAAATGCAAAACAGTTCATCTTCTAATTTTGGGGACATTTCCATTATCAAGTTAAGCCCAACAGAACGGTTCACCCGTAGTTTTATCTTTATATCCTCTTCAGCCCATCAACGAATTTTCCTTCCAAAGTCTCATTATCTAGGTTTTCCAACGGTGCTGAAAACTCTTCGAAATTCTCTCTATAATCTGCTACAGTCGATTCTTTTTTAAGTGCAAAGAGAGAAAACAGTAGCTTCTACTTTCTCTGAATCAGTCAATCGATTTACGACAAAGTAGCTTCTACTTTAAGGCTACTTTCTCTGAATCAGTCACTATGAGTGGTTGCATCAGAGAAAACAGTAGCTTCTACTTTCTCTGAAACAGTAGCTTCTACTTTCTCGTGATGCCATTTTAAGGCTACTCCATCCAAATAGAGAACAGTAGCTTCTACTTTCTCTGAATCAGTCAATCGATTTACGACAAAGTACTGTTCTACCTGATGCAACCACTCATAGTGATTCAATCGAGAGAAAACCAGAATCTCAAGCTTTCTATGTCAAAGATCGAAAATCGGCGCCAAAGCTTTGTTCAACTACACCTACGATTCTCCCACACAAGCATTCACCGTCGCACTAACCGCTTCATCGTTCTTCTTTCCTTCATCCTTATCAACAACCCGTTCTGATTTCAGACTTTTAATCTAAGATATGACGACCAACAAACCCTATTTCATCTGTGCAACCATCTCAGAGATATTTCCAATAAAATTCCACAAATCCGCCATGTTTGCTTCCAATGCTTCCATTTGAGTAGTCATCGATATCCAGGGAAAAAAAAAGAACACTGCGCTGATACCAAATTGATAGGTTCTTTTTTTTTTTTGTGGGAAAAATACACTTAGTCCCTGAGGTTTGAGATAAGGAGCAATTTGGTCCCTGCCATCCATTTTGCCGTTAAATCTAACCGGCTGCTGACGTGACACTATTATTTTAATTAAAAAAATTAATTTTTAACTTTCATTGTTCAATATCACCACCCCCCTTTCTCCCAACGCTCCTTTAACTTTCATTGTTCTTGGGTGGAGTTGTCTTCTTCTTCTTCTGAAATGGCCCCTTAGACCAACTCGATTTCTTCCAACCCGTTTAACAGAAGAACCCTAAGTTCCCTTGTCTCATGATTCTTGCACTTATGATTCACACTATATTTCTTGTCGCATCCAAAGCGTAGCCTGTTCTCTCTCTTAGCTTGAAATTCAACGTATGAGAGTTTTGGGTAAAGATTCCTTGCATCCTGTATCCTCAATATAACCGCACGCGTTTGCATCGATTTACCAAACTTCTGATTCGATTTAGCTCGAGTGTTTGGGCTGGTCTTTCCTGTACCTTGGGAGCCGACTTTGTTAGACTCTACCACTGATCCTAAGCTCAACATCGCTCTCGTGAGTTCCATGGCTTCATCTTCGTCTTCAATCAGTTGGGCCTAGGTCATTATGTCTTCGAGCCCAACGGGTTGTCTGTTCACCACCGTCGCCCTAACTTTTGGTTTGAGTCCATTCAATAAGGTATTTTCTAGGACGTCTTCTTGCATATTCGGTAGTGGCGTCGAGTAGCCCTCAAACTTCTTGATATATTCCGTCACGCTCTCTTCCTGTTTGATAGTCAAAAATCTCGCATACAGACTACCTTCTTGAGAAGGTCTAAAGCGTTTAAACATTCGATCCTTCAAGTCTTCGCACGATTTGATTTTCATGCGATTGTGAGACCATCTATACCAGTCAACAATGTATTTGTCAAAACTGATGATTTCAGTCGAGTCGTAATCTTTTCCCATTCAGTAACCTTGTGTATCTCGAAATAACTTTCGACATGAAACAACCACGAATTGAGGTTGATTTCAGTGAAGATAGGCATTTCTAATTGCTTTAACTTGCTACGATCTTCGCTGGATTTAGGTGGTGATGAATCCCTCTTTTCGGTTCCTTTGTTTCCTCCCCCAACTTTCGTTTCTGTGAGGATCCTTGAATAATTGACGAAGAAGATTTACCCTTTGAAGCTAGTAGGTTAACCATCATCATAGTCATTCGCTCTATGCTCTTTTCTACTCGTTGCATCGATTCCTTCAGAACCTTAATGTCTTTCTCCGTTGCATTGACTCTTTCCTCTATCTGTTTCTGGGCCATTCTTCGTGTCCTCCTAGGTTGATGTGCTTTAATGCCACTTTTTTAGGCATCCTGCAACATATCTCCGATAACAAACACTAAGAATAATATGCAAGCCAAAGTAAGAAAGTCCAACCTTGTTCTATTGTAGGAATGCCAATAGATAGTGGGATTTTATTTTCGATTGCACTGAAAATAGTTCAAGAACACAAAATAAGAAGATAACAGGATTTGTGTGTTTTCGGAGGATCCAACAAAGCGTTCAAACTCATGTGCCTTTCAGAACTAGGGATCTTCGAGTCTGTTGCGTAGAATTAGCCAACCTTGCGACAACAAAAGGATTAGACGTCCTCCCATGCTATGGTTCCCGACGACCCGAACTCGTTGCATTGTATAACGTTTCAGCTTCTTTGAAAATTCTACTAGCAAGCATAGTATATCGGCTTTTCTTGACCATTTTGATCTTCCTACGCTAGCACTATTCCGATAGCATTATCATTAAAAGCAAGATATAGCTAAAGTTCCTTACCTACTATTGGAGTCATCATCCCCAGGCACATTTAGGTTTTGATCTCTAGCCATCTTGGTCCTCAGAACCCAATGCAAAATGTGTTGATACGTCTCATCCACACAGAAAGCTTACCCTCTTCCACAAATTACTGGTGGATGCTACAGTCGCTATCACTTTGGCTGTAGGAAGGGAATGAAGGTCGAGGAAGCAGGGAAGAAAAGGTTATTCCCTATTGGCTCACCCTTGTATCAAGCCTTGGTACAACCTATACATGATTGGGCCATGTGGTTTTGGCAAGGTATAGTTTTATTTCGAGCGGTAGCCAAACTCAATCGTTGCAGTACTTTCAAATCAAGATCAAATGATTTTCTTTGTCTTTCAAGAAGCCCTAATTCTGTCTTTATTGATCGAGTAGCTTTACAAAGTTCTTTACCCTCTCCATAATGAGTGTTCTGTAGTCTTGGGCGAGCATTGAAGCTTGCTTCGTCTCCAGAGTTTTATTGGTTATCAATGCAACCCGTTCTTAATAGAATCGATTTGATTGTTTGGTGTCCACTACTTTTTTGTTCGTAACGAGGGAGATCTCGAATGGGGTTCTTCATGAAGTTCCAAAGAAAGGAATAAAAAAGAGTTCCCCTCTTACCAAAGCTTCTGAACTTGCCAAGAAGTGACCTATTCCTACAGTTAGGGGTGGTCATTAGTCGGTCGATGTCGGTTTTGGGTTCAAACCAACGCCGACCATCGATATGTCAGTTTTGTGCGGTCGACGGTAGTCGATTTCAGAGATGTTTATGGAACTGACCGACCGACCATAAGTAAACATTGATTGGTTTTGGTCGGTTAAGTTCATCGAAGTTGTGAAAAAAAAGAGGAGAGGGGTTCGTGGCGGTGAAGAGCTTCGACAAAGAGACGGTGAACAGAAAGGCCTTGGATTCCAGCGAAGAGAAGATAAAAAGAGGCGTTGGGTTCGTGGCTACGTAGAGCTCCGACAAAGAGATCGATAAAAAGAAAAAGAGAGGAAAGGAAATGAGAATGGGAAAAAGAGAAAGAACGAGGGCGATGAGCTTCATCGTAAAAGGAAAAAGAGGAAATGAAATGAGAGTGGGAAGAAGAGAAAGAGAGAGGGTAGAATAAAGGAGGGACGGAGGAGGAAACGTGATGGTGAGAGGAAATAATATGAGCAGTGTAGGAGGAAACAAATTTGCTCCCCAAAAAGATTCAAAAGCCTTTTCTAGCACTGCCTAGTAAAGGAGCAGTGTAGAAGTAAATGATCCAAAGATTCTTCATTCGACGAACAAAGAGAACATATAGAAGGGAAAAGAGCATGGTTGGGAACCATCTTTTGAATTCTATTGTGAGTGTTCAAACTCCTATGAGCCATTGGCCACAAAGATTTTAATCGACCACCTAATTTTATCATCTTCATGGCCCAATCAAACAGTTTCCAACTTTGATATCAAGCATAACTAAGCAAGAAACTCTCTATCAAACATCTACATCCATCTCCAAGTTCTTTGCCCCTCATCGCAACAGTCAGCCATTGTAGCGTCTTGCTTCAACGACAATGCAAAAATGTTAGGAAACTCATCTTTAAGAGAAGTGTTCCCAATTCAAATATCCTTCCAAAATTTGATTCATCTCCCATTTCCAACTTTAAATGAGATAATACTCATAAATCGACCTCAACTTTGCAATATCAAATTAAGGCCGGTTCTTCGAACTCCCCGAGGGGGATAATGTCATCCATCCAAGAGTCTCTTCCTCATAGATGCTAGCCACCACTTGCCTCCAAAAGGCATATTTCTCTATAGAGAAATGGTGGCCACCACCATTCAGTGAGCAGAGTTGAATTTCTGTGTTCAAGAGAGTCAATCCCAAGGACACCACATGGTGAAGGGGGAGGGAAGAGGTCTTCCAATTCACAAGGTGAGTATCGACTCTAAAATCTCCTCAAACCCAAAAAAAATCTCTAATTTGCTTCTCCAAGTCCTTTAGATCCCCTTTGGAGCTCTAAGCAGGGAGAAGTACAAAGGGATACCATTAACCACAGAAGAAATGAGAGACAACCTAGCTCCTTTGGAGAGCGAGGAGGGCTTCCACTTTGATATTTTCTTTCTAAACTTGTCAACTATTGGTTCTTAGAAAGCTAAGGATCGATGATTACAAAACTAAGGTATGTGATGGGGAGATTATTGGTTTTGCACCCCAAAAGTCTAGCCTGCCTTGTTACGATGTGATCATCAATATCAATCCCGATCAACAGGACTTAACTATGTTTAGGCTTAAACCCAAGCATCTAAGAAAGATACATATGACTGCCCAATTTTGTAGTGGAGATTTGACCGTCGAGCCAAAAATAATAGTGTTATCTGCATATTGGAGGTGTGAAACAATCACATCCTTTTCTCATACAGCCCACCCTTCAAAATTCTCTTCTCCCAGAAGGGTGAACAAGAAAGGTGACAGGGGTCCTCTTGTCTTAGGCCCCTTTTAGCCCAAATCTTCCCTCGAGGAAGACCATTAATAATAATAGAGGAAACACAACCCCAAATCCACCTTCTCCAAGCCAAATCGAAGCTCTTCTAAGCCAAGACATCATCAAGGAAGAACCAATCCACCTTGTCATAAGCTTTCTCATAATCAAGCTTCAAAACGTAGCCATCTCTATCTTAGCTTTCAACTCCCCTACTGCTTCTGAAGCCACTAAAATGGCATCAAGAATTTGTCTCCCTTCCACAAAGGCCGCTTGAGTGTTAGCAATAATGTTAGGTAACACTTTCCTTAAGTCTTTCTACAAGAACTTTGGCTATAATTTTGTGAAGGGAGGTCGTAAGGCTAATTGGGCGAAAGTCTCCCACTCTATTTGCCCTCAATTTCTTTGGGATTAGGCACACATAAGTTTCTGTCATGCTTTGGTTCACAATGCCATTTTGAAAAAAATTCTTGGAACACCCTAAGTAAGTTATCTTTAATGATGTTTCACAATTTTTTAAAACATTAATTAGTCCTCCCATTTGGACCAGGAGACTTAGAGTTATTCAAACTCATCACAACAAATTTAACCTCAAGCTCCTTCTTAAGCTAATTTTGGTATCTAGTTTTGAACATGACTTTCATTTACATGGGCTTAATGAATTGATTGTTTGTTTAAAAATGGAATAAGAACGTGGTAAACTTGAGATTTCGTATTATTTGAATCACCACCAATTTTTAATCATTTCTATGGTCCATTCTTTCTTTATACATACCGTTTTTTCCTTCTTTTTTTTTCCTTTTTGTTTCCTAATTGTCCGGTTCTTAACCACATGTATTAGGTCTTCTGGACTCCCTAAAAGCTCAGGATTTTTTAGGGGATGAAAAATAGAGACAGTGATAACTTGGTAAGAAAAACAATTGGAATCTCATATTATGTTTGAGTTCATGATTAACATTGAAAATAGTTTGTTGGAGTATGAATTGGCTTCGTATTTCATGGAAGTTTCGAAGATATTTTTCTGCTATGAGAAGCGATTTTCCGTTTGTTATAGATCTTAACCTACTCCTCAGGCTTGATCTTAAATGAGTAATTGTTGTAGGCTAAGAATCATGGACACATGATACATAAACACGATACGACACAGACACGACGATACGTGAATTTTTAAAAAAGTAGGACACAGATACGTTGGGGACACATTTATTTTAATGGAATATATGTATATATTGATTCATCTTCAACATTAGGAAAGCTCAAAGGATTTTAGTGGCTATGACTATGGTTAGACATTAAAGATATCTTCTAATGGTTTTTAAATGATAAATCTATACGATTTGTTAGAAAATTTAGAATTTAGAGGTCTTCTATAACTCTCGTCTTTTATGAAGTTTAGGAATAGAGAGAGAGGAAAAAAAAAAAGAAAAAACGAAACCTTACCGTATGAATTGGGTAGTGGGTCGCGGGTAGCGCAGTTGACAAACCAATGACACCTTGAAATGCTTTTTACTTTTTAGGATTTTCAATTTAAAAGTTTTAAGGTTTTTTCTTTATTTTTTTAATATACTTTTTATGTTGGGCTTAACGGACTTGGCTTTTAATCTTGTTCACAGTGAATTTTAATTTTAAATGTGTACGGGGGAAAAGAGTAATAATCAAATATTGGACATAGTTTTTGGCGTGTCGGATATGTGTTCGAAGCGTGTGTGTTTGTGTTTGACATAGACACTTCCTAAAATAGAGTGTCCATGCTTCTTAGGTTGTAGGGTTTAAAGATTAGTTGGATATAATCTTGAATTCTCTTAAGGAGTCATATCACTTGATGAAATATTGTTTTGCCTTGTTTTTTTTTTTTTTTTTTTGATAAAAAACGAGATATAGGATATCATTCCATCAAAAAAGGGAGACAGCCTTAGGGTCGGGTTAGAGAGAACCCCCTCCAAAACTAAACTACAACTACAAGTGGTTTCCAATCACTAACAATCATCAAAAGGCTGTAATTACAAAAGAATTTCTTATGTAAAGATATCCACCAAGATGCCATATTTTGTACATAATTATAAAAGGAATCTATTTGGAGGGATTTGTTCTCAAATGATCTAGCGTTCCTTTCCAACCAAATATGCCACAAAAACGCTCTAAAGGCACAGCTGCCAATAATTTTGGCTTTGCCTTTCAAATTCCAGCCGCTTAAACCTTCCATCAGCCAATCTTCAACACTTCTAGGCAAGCAAAGATAGATACCCAGCCTTTTAGCCAAGAAACACCAAGATATCAATAGGCAAAATCACAGTGTAGAAATAAATGGTCCAAATTTTCTTCTTTCTTCAAGCATAATCTGCATCCCGAGGGGGATAGGGTCTACCCCCTAAATATTCTTTAAAGCTTATCGTCAGTATTTAGACTTCTAAATGCCATAGACCATAAGACTTCTAAACGAGTCAGAGGCAAGTTTGGTTTGGAGGATCTAGCATTTAGTTGATGGACCATAGATTTATTGGAATAGGTTCCAGAGGCTTCAAGGGACCAAATGATACGGGTCCAAACCGTCCCCCTAGATGAATCATATTAAGCTTCTCTACCAACGCTATCCAATTTTGCAGCTCTCTATCGAAAAGGCCCCTCCTAAGGCCAAGATTCCACGATTGATTTTCGTTATCCCAACACTCAAAAATAGATTTTTCTTTGTTGAGGGAGACGTTTTAAAGATCTGGGAAAGCTATTTTGAGGGGAGCTTGATCAATCCACACATCTTCCTAAAAACGAATATTTTTGCCTTGTCCTACTTTGAAGCTAGAGAATCTACTGAAGAGAGTAGTGTTCTTTGCTATGTCAACCCAAGGTCTACTGCCTTTCTTCCGCTTCAATTCACAAGTCTTCCATCAATAGGTAGATGTCCCGTATGTACTAACTATGATCTTTTTCCATAGGGATGCATTTTCTTGCGTGAACCTCCGTAGCCATTTGGTGAGTAAGGCTGTGTTCTTATGATGGAGGGATCCAATTCCCAGACTACCCAAAGAGATGGAAGAGCAGTCCATTCCCATTTAACAAGATTGCTTCCAGGTTTACAAGTCCCTCCATTCCAAACAAAATCTCTGATAATCTTTTCCATCTAGTTAATAGCCTTCTTAGGAGCTCGCAAAAGGGAAAAATAATAATTAGGAAGGCTATTAAGGACCGTTTGAGCTAAAGTAACTCTTCCTCCTTTGGATAACAGTTGACTACGCCACCCATCCAACTTCTTGCGTAATTTGTCTATTAGGGGTTCCCAAAAGGAAATTTTACGATGGTTGTCACCTAGAGGGAACCCAAGGTAATTAATAGGCAGCTTTTCGGCCTTGCAACCAAAGTCATCGTCATAATGCTCCACAACCTGAGGGTCTACTTTAATACCAATCAAAGAGGTCTTTGAAAGGTTTAGAGATAGCCCTGTTCCCATGAACAAGATGTTCAAAATGTCCCACCAACGTCTGATAGTTTCAGTATTTGCCGGACAGAAAATGATTGTATCGTCCGTATATTGAAGGTGGGAAATTTCCACCTCATCTCTACCGATTTTAAGGCCTCTTAGAATTCTTTTTTTCTAAACAAAATTGGATCGAACGACTAAGAGGATCCCCAACAATTGTAAAAAGGAAAGGAGACAAAGGATCTCCTTGTCTAAGGCCTCTAGAAGCTGAAAATTTACCCCTCGGTTTACCATTAATCATGATGGAGAAATTTGCGGTTTGAACACAGCCCCTTATCCATCTTCTCCATCTACTGCCGAACCCTTTAAATTCTAGAATTGAATCAAGGAAGTCCCAATTCACTTTGTCATAAGCTTTGTCAAGGTCTAATTTCAGAATATAAGCCCCTTCATTTCTGGATTTCCACTCTTCCACAGTCTTCGAAGCCACTAAAATAGCATCCATAATTTGTCTACCTCTAACAAAAGCAACTTGATTATCATTGATGATACTAGAGAGCACATCTTTCAATCTCCCTGCCAACACTTTGGCTATAATTTTATAAAGAGAAGAGATGAGGCTAATGGGGCGAAAATCTCTAACCTTTGTCACTATCTTCTTCTTAGGGATCAAACAGAGATAGGTTTCATCAATACGCTTGTTGATGATGCCGTTGTGAAAAAACTCTTGGAACACTTCTACTATATCTGGCTTCAAAATGTTCCAAATTTTTTTATAAAACTCCCCAGTCATACCGTCCGGGCCTGGAGATTTAAGGCTGCCCATATCTTTAATTGCCTTGTGGAATTGCCTTGTGGATTTCCTCCTCTTGGAAAGGTCTTTCAATTTGATCACTGACCTGCCTTTCGATGGGGGGTCCAATTAATACCCTCAATAGTGAACCGGGGGCCAAATCATCAGTGTACAGCTTTTCAAAGAAGCCAATAATTTCCTACTCAATGTCTTCAATTGACGTCAGTAATCGACCATCTTCCGTTTCCAAAGTAGCGATGAAGTTTCTTTTTTTCTTTGTTGATGCCCATCTGTGGAAAAAAAAGGTGTTCTCATCGCCTGCCTTGAGCCATTTGAGCTTACATTTCTAGCTTGTAATTCTTTGTTCACTGATGATTAAATCCGTAAGGGTGGTTTTTAGTTCAATTCTCTTCTCTTTTTGAGATAAGATCATTTGTCCCTGTTCTTCAGCTTTATCAATTTCCTCAATCTGAAGCATGGTCTCTTTTTTCTTGTCATTAACATTCCCAAAACTCTCTTTATTCCACTCTAAAATACGAGACTTGATACCTTTCAGCTTAGTCATAAATTTATATCCAGCCCACCCCGTGGCAGATTGCTCTTCCCACCAAGATTTAAACTTGTCTTCAAAATTTGGAGCCTCCAGCCAAGTATTTTCGAATCTAAAGGGGGAGGGGGCCCATTTCAGAGCTCCTATAGATAAAGCCAGAGGGAAGTGATCCGAAGTGGGGCGACTAAGCTTCTCTATTCTATAATCTCTGAAATAGCTAGCCCAATCTCTAGAAAGAAGAATTCTATCAATTCTGGAAGTTGCTGCTCTTTCCCCCATACTTGTCCATGTAAAGGAGCCATTTAACAGGGGAGGGTAAATCAAATCGTGAGCCATAATAAACTGGTTGAATTTCCTCATACTTCTGGTCATTCGGGTACCATTTAACCGTTCTTCCATCCATCTCACCACGTTGAAATCACCAGCTAAGCACCAACTGCCTTGGCAAAGTCCCGCTAGATTATAAAGCTCTCACCAAAAGTCATTTCTACCATAAATCGAGCTTGGGCCATACACCGCAGAAAGCCAACCTTCCGAACTCCCATTGAAGCAACACTCTATTGAGATGGAGAAGCTTCCTAATAGAGAATCTTTTATGTTGACATTATCTTCCTTCCACATAAGAAGAATACCACCTGCCGAGACATAAGCGTCTAAGGCTGAAACTCTAACTCACAGCCATATATATAGGCTTGGAGATAACTAACTCACTCTAACTAATTATTTACAATAAAGAAAACTTTTAACTATATGGTAAAAGCTAAAATAAAGACAAAGGTAAATGTACAGTAAGTAAATAGTAAAAGATCTTTAATGATCCTACATCAAATCCTTCCCTCCAAAAAAAAAATAACTTTCCCTCAAGTTAATTAGCTAAGGAAAAAGTATCTGGGGCATGGAAAGGATATATGTCCGAAACATTGAACGTTGGACTGATCTTGAGAGAAGGAGGAAGGTCGACACGGTAGGCATTATTTCCAATTCTTTCCAAAATTGTGAAGGGGCCGATCTTTTTGTTAGTAAGCTTAGAGTGGGCACCCGAAGGAAGTCTTGATTTTCGTAGATGGATCATAACTAAGTCTCCAATTTGGAATTCTTGATCCCGACGATGAACATCAGCAGCTGCCTTGTATCGAGCATTGGCTTCCTCTAGATGATCTGTGACTTCTTTGTGAAGTTTCTGGATTCGGTCCACCATTAAGTCAGCTTCAGAACTAACATCAATTGGGGAAGGAATGTTAGACAAATCTATAGTTAATCTAGGGAGGCTAGTATATACAATTTCAAATGGTGACTTCCCTGTTGATCAATTGCACATGTGATTGAAGGCAAATTCGGCTTGAGCCAACGAAAGATCCCATTGTCGAGGTTTATCTCCATTGAGGCAACGAATTAGATTCCCAAGAGTCCTGTTAGTTACCTCAGTTTGGCCATCTGTTTGGGGATGACTTGTGGTACTGAATAGGAGACCTGTTCCAAATCGTTTCCACAAGGTCTTCCAAAAATATCTCATAAATTTAACATCCCTATCCGAAACAATAGTTTAAGGAATGCCATGAAGTCGAACAATCTCTCGAAAGAAAAGATTAGCAATGTTTAAAGCATCGTTAGTCTTTTTACAAGGTAAGAAATGAGACATTTTGCTAAAACGATCTACTACAGCTAAAACGGAATCAAAACCTCTTTGAGTTTGGGGAAGTCCTAGAACAAAATCCATAGACAAGTCCTCTTAAATAGAAGTAGGAATAGGTAAGGGACTATAAAGGCCAGTGTTCTGTTTTGATCCTTTTGAGGTTTGGCAAATATAACATCTTCTAACAAAGTTCATTACATCCTTCTTTAGTTGAGGCCAATAAAATTTTGTTGATAATAAAAGATAAGTTTTATCCCTACCAAAATGGCCTGCTAAACCTCCAGCATGCATTTCTTTAATAAGAGATTCCCTTAAAGATGTGTGTGGTATGCAAAGTGTGTCTCCTTTAAAAAGAAAACCATCTAATAAGTGAAAATCTTTACAAGGTATGTAATTGGAACAATTCTGCCAAATTTCTTTAAAATCTTGGTCATTTGCGTAGGATTCAGGTATTTGATCAAAGGCAATAATTTCCCCTCGTAGTAAAGTTAGAAGATTACCTTTACGACTTAGGGCATCAGCTACTTTGTTTAAATGACCAGCAGTATGTTTAATAACAAAATCAAAGTCTTATTGATTTCTAAGAGTGTAAGAACTTCAAGGAGAAATGATCAGTTATACAAACTCTTTACCTAGAAGATAGTGTTCCCATAGCCGTAATGCTCGAACTAAGGAGTACAATTCTTGTTCATATGTGTTCCATCTTTGTCTAGCTTCACTTAGTTTTTCACTAAAAAATTCAATAGGATGGTTAGCTTGAGATAAAACATCACCAATTCCAATTCCAGATGCATCCACTGAAACCTCAAATGGCTTAGAAAAATCAGGGAGACAAAGAACAGGAGTGGAACTAAGTTGCTGTTTTAGCATATTAAAGTTGTCCAATTGAGGATTGCTCCAGCAAAATTTCCCTTTTTTTTAAACATCCAGTTAAAGGGGGCTGCAATTGTACTGAATTTTTTAATGAATTTTCTATAAAAGGAAGCAATTCCCAAAAAAACATTGAATATCACGAACTCCTTTAGGAATTGGCTAATTCATGATACCTTCAACCTTTTTAGGATCAACTGAAATTCCGTTATTTTCTATTATAAATCCTAAGAAGTGAATTTTGGAAGTCATAAAAATACATTTCTTAAGATTAATAAATAACTTGTTGTCTAGTAATGTGTTGAAAACTTGGTGCAAGTGATTTAAATGATCCTCATTGGTTTTGCTATAAATTAAAATGTCATCAAAGTAAACGACAACAAATTTGTTAAGAAAAGGAAGCAAAACCTGGTTCATTAAGTGCATAAATGTGCTTGGAGCGTTGCTTAGACCGAAAGACATGACTAGCCATTCAAATAGACCTTCATTAGTCTCGAATGTCGTTTTCCATTCATCCCCCGGTTTGATGTGAATTTGATGGTAGCCACTTCGTAGGTCAATTTTAGAAAAAACGGTTGCCCCACCTAATTGGTCTAACAAGTCGGTTACTCTGGGGATGGAAAATCGGTATTTGATTATAATCTGATTTGTGGCTCTGCTGTCCACACATAATCTCCAAGAGCCATCCTTTTTTGGAGCTAAAAGGGCAGGTACTTTACATGGCTTAAGCTAGGTTGGATATGCCCTTTGTTTAAAAGTTCTGTTATTTGTTCATGAAGGATTTCACTCTTTAGGGCTCATGCGGTAGTGTGGTAAATGGGGTAAGGAACTACCAGGTAGAAGATCTATTTGGTGTTGAATATCTCTAAGTGGAGGCAAAGAAGTAGGACTTTCGGTGAGATTAGAGAATTTTGATAAAAGTTGTTGAATGGCTGAACACATTGGTGTTTGAGTATTATCTGTTGTCTGTCCCTTCACCATTAGAGCTAAAATTGGATGTTGAATGTTCTCTACAAAAGATTTGTTAGTACACACAGTAAACAATTGTTTTTTAGAATTGGATGATTCTTTAATATGCTTGTTATTTTCAGCTTTACCTAACGGAATAAGAATTATCTTTTTGCCCATCCACATGAATTCATAGGTATTATTTCTTCCTTTGTGAATGGTTTGATTATCATATTGCCAAGGTCTTCCTAAAAGAATGTGGCATGCATCCATTTCTAACACATCACAAACTATTTGATCCTTATAGGAATTTCCTATAGACAAAGGTACTGTGCATATTTCAGTAACTGTTGTTTCCCCTCTTTTTTCAATCCAACTAACCTTATACGGATTAAGATGTGGTTCAGTCTTAAGATTGAGGACATTAATAAGTTTCTTGGATACTATATTTTCGCTACTCCCACTATCAATTATAACTTGGCAAAATTTTCCATTAATTGTGCATCTAGTGCGAAAAAGAGTGTGTCTTTGAGGATTAGAATCAGTTTTTGGAGTTAGAAGTACCCGTTGGAGAACACAAGAGAGTTTCTCTCCATCATCGGCTTCAGCATATTCTTCTTCCACTTCATCTTCGAATTCTTGTTCCTCCACATCTTCCTCATTTAGTTCTCTAATTGCCAATGTTCTTCTTTGTGGACATTCATTGGATAGATGTCCTTGTTGACTACACCTAAAGCATTTACCAAGAGTAGGTCGGTTATAAGGGTTAGAATTCTTCTTAATAGTAGAAGTACCCAAACCTTTACTAGAAGAAGAATTTTTAATTGAGATGTCCTCTTTTTTGGATTGAGAACCATAATTAGATGAACTCCCTTGTAGAAGATTTTTGCTCGAGTCACCCGCAGTTCTTCGTTGAAGTTGCTACTGTTTGTCCCACGTGTTTTTTCTTTGGTAAGTTCTCAGCGGCTTGGCTTCATCATTTTCTTCAATTTTTGTAGCTAAAGTAATAGCATCAACAAGATATACTAGTGGGTGTAGGTTCACAACTTCCTTGATATCATCGCGAAGCCCATCGACAAATCTTGAGATTTGTTGTTGCTCAGTTTCTGGCAAATTGTTCCTAGCTCCCAAACGATGAAATTCCTCGGTATAGTCAAGAACGGATCTTGATCCTTGCCTACAATGTTGATATTGATTGTATAAAATCTGCTGATAGTTGAGAGGGAGGAATCTTTTCTTCATTAACCGCAACATCTTAGGCCATTTTTTAATAGGTTGTTTTCCATAATATCTCCTATTGTTCTGCAATTGATCCCACCAAGCCGAAGCTCCACTTTGAAGTTTGAAAGCCACTAGTTTTACTTTATTTTCCTCGGGTGTATTGGCATAGTCAAAAAAACTTTCTACATTCTTCACCCAATCCAAAAAATTTTCCACATCCATCCTCCCATTAAAGCTTGGAAGATCTACCTTCATTCGATACTCAGAATATTCATGAGCAAGCTGTCTATCTTGCTGCCTTCTTGGAATTCTTGGTTGTTGATCTTGCTGAACGTAATCAAAAATTTCATCTTCACCCGATGATTCCGAGTCTTGTGTCATAAAACCGGGCATGAATGCTTCAGGGATTCTTTCAAATTCAGCATTGGCTAGTCTTCTTGGATGGACAGCAACTTCATTTCTGTTTTCTTGGATGTTTCTTGCTCCCGCCACCCCGCCACCAATCTGTCTTGGTTTTCTTGGGGATTTCTTGGGTTTATTTCTTGGTCGTCATGATGGAAGCGCCCAAAATTCGTGCGCTCTGATACCAAACTGATGTAGTCGTAGGTAGGAATCAAATCAAAATGTATATTATGCCTTGAACTTGAAGGCAGCCAGCCTTTATATAGGCTTGACAAAAGGGCAGCTAATGCTAACAGAATAACTAACTAAATGATCACATGCCTGACACATGGCTTGAAAGCCTAAAACTAACAAACAACCCCAAAGCCAATAATCGGCTACATCACTTTGGAGAATCCAACACCTCATTAATTTTTTCGTGAGACCGAGAACATGAAGGCAATTCATTCATCTTTTCCCCTTCATTGCCAAGAATCAAATCTATTAGATTACATGGGGTTCCATCTCAAAACCAATTGGCAATGAGTGGAGTAGCCCATCTATCTTATGAATTGAGAGGTCTCCACTAATCTTTTCAATGTGGGATCCTCAACATGCCCCCTCAAGATGGTGCCTCTTTGGGTTCACCATTCTTGGATCGGATCCCAATTTTTTTTTTTCTTGGACCGAATACCTGTTTGGGTTTAAGGGGCTCTGATACCATATTAGATTATATGGGGTTCCATCTCAAAACCAATTGGCAATGAGTGGAGTAGCCCATCTATCTTATGAATTGAGAGGTCTCCACTAATCTTTTCAATGTGGGATCCTCAACAAAATCAGCATCCAATAAAGCTTGCCTGACCCTAATTACGTCTAGGGTATTTGAAAAGTCATCAACAGATAACCTTTTGCTTGAATCAAAATTCAAATTTCTATCATCTAGTGCATTAATATCCCCAAATCTTAAAGAGAGTTCACACTTATTACCAATCTTGATAAAGAACCAACCTTTCATTGAGAAAAAATGAAAGAATACAAGGGCATACAAAAAAACCAAGCCCCAAAAGGAGCCTTAAAGGGAGGGATGCCAATCTAACAAAATAAGACCTATAGAATAATTACAAAACAAACGTGTCACCGACGCCCATAACGAGACAGAGTATTTAATAAAGTCCTAAGTATCCTCCGCATTCCTCTCCTTACCTCTAAAAATTCTATTTTTTCTCTCCCCCCACAAACCCCAAATGATAGCGCAAATCCCAGCTTGCCATAAGAATTTCCCCTGGTCCCGAAACGAAAGATGGAGAAGGAACTCCTCGATCATCTCCCTAACATCCCTGTGTCTAGCAAACTGAAGCCCAAAAATCTCGAAAAAAGCGTTCCAAACTGAACGTGCAAAGTCACAGTGCCACAACATATGATCGAGGTCTTCCTCCGCCATCCTACAGAGAATACAACAGGGATAAATCCACAAAAAAAAAAAATCTTCTTCAATCAAAGTTTCCGAATAGTCCAATAAATTGAGTGTTTTGGAAGAAATACTAACCAACCCACCAAGGTTCTTTCCAATAGCTTCAAAGGAGTCCCAACGCCACAAATCCAAAGGTAGGTTTTTGATTGCAATCCAACCTCCATAACTTTTTATAAATTTTGGCTGTGAATGAACCTCAGAGGACCAAAATTCCAATTTCAAATGGAGGTTCCCGAATTGCTTCCACTTACCATTCACATAAGGGTCCAAACTACAATCAGCCACCTGAATCAAAGCTTTATCATCCATAAAAGGATTGGTGAAGACTGAAGATTTAAAGAAATCCTCAAGGACAAGCTTAACCTCCTTCCAAGAGTAATGGGCCATCAATCTAGAAACAACAAGTGAGCTTTCCAATTCTATTTTCAGCACATCCCAGTTCTTTCGAACCCAGTTAGCTTCCTTATTAACAAACCGAACATTTCTAACTGATTTTTCCGAGGAGAATGATTTCTTCATCAAAACACCACTCTTAACAACTTCAGCATAATAATTAGAAGAAACATGACCTTTTGAAGTTTTATCTGGAACCAAATGACCCTTCAAATTACTCAACGATGGCTGAATTGGCTGATTTTCAGAAGGGTGAATTTTGTGGATAAAATCCCTAATCATTTCCCAAAATACATACCAGCCTTTCTTATTCAAACCCGCTGGAACTTGAATAAACCTTCTCCCACCCGTGGAAGGCCATACAGCACATTCAAAGAACCATTCATTGTTTGAAAAGAACTTAATCAATCTAATGACTCCAAAGTCTTCCTTACTTTTTTGATGAAAGAAAGAAGAAACAGGATTTTGTAGTACCTCAACTAGAACATTTTCAAACCACTGTAAAAAGGAGATGAACAAAGAAATCAACTGCTTCTTGCACGTATCTTCAACAAAATACATATTTCCCTCCTTCCAAATACAAAAATACCTGTTTTGGATGCAACAACGGGTGACTTCCATGGAAAAAACACTGTCAAAAACTACCACTGCTTCGATGGATCCACTGTTGAACAATTATTTAAAAGGTTTTGTAGAGTTTCAGCCATTCTGGCTATTTCTTAGATTATAAATGAGTATATCCATGGACCTCTTTTCTTAAAAAAGGAACTATTTTGTTGATGTGATTGAAACGAACAAAGAGCTACAATACTAAAGGAGGTACAACACTATTTTGTTTATGGTGAGGCCTTTGTAACATAGAAAGAAAAACTTATTTTCTTATATGTTTGTTTTGTAGGGAATTTGAACCTATCAGATTGCTTTTGCAGTTCCTTGGTAGACTTTTGGTTGGTCTTCCTTCTGAGAAGAAAGGACTAAGATTTTTCAATATCGCAAGTGGAAAATCTAAAACTCTTTCAGATAGCCCTAAGAAAATTGTCCTTGAACTTTCATGGAAGTAACAAGTAAATGTACTTTCAATTTTGTAACAATTTAGTCTCTAAATTTTAATAAGTAGCAATTTAATCCTTGTACATTCAAATTTTAACAATTTAGTCCGTATCGTGAAACTTAATGTAAATAGTTCATGAAATTTCTTACATGGATAGATTAATAAACTAATTTGGGGCCCAATATGTTTATAAGCTACAAAGTTTAATCATTAAAGAATAAAAATCAACATTTAATTTTGACAAATTTTTTTGCGACAATGATTAAATTGTTACAGATTTGAAGGTACAATGACTAAATTGTTACAAATTTGATTAAAGGTCAGAGACTAAATTGTTACAAAATTGAAAGTATAAGGACTAAATCGTTACAAATCAAAATACAGGAACCAAATTGTTACTTTCATGAAAGTTTGGAGACCAAAAGTAATTTTTAACGTATATTTTTTTTCGTTTGGTTTCTCCTTACTCATCTCTGGATGCTTGGCCTCTTAACGGTAACCTCTTTGAAGTTTCTAGAGTTTGATTTAAAATAATATATATTGTCTCCATATCTTTGTTACTTTTCTTTTTTGCCATCAGTAAGTTGATTTAAAAACTGAACATGTGATGCCTCGCATTTCAGGTAAATCAAAGTTTTTAATTAATCGATATTTTAGCCAATTGAGATTTTTTCCCTTTTCGTGTGTTAGTGGTTGAATGATTTAGTTGGTTAAGTTTTTTCAGGTTAGTGGGCAATAAAGTAGCGTTTTTTTTTCTCCTGGTTAGTGGGTGGTTTTGGAGTCAATTGGGTCTAAAAAAAAACAAGAAAAGAAAAGAAAGAAAATCAAACTCAGACCCCCCCTCCCCCCTTCTTCCGTTTGTTTTTTTCTCCCAGTCGCGCTGCCTCTCTTCTTCGGTTTTTTTTTCTCCCAGCCGCACCACCGCCTCCTCGCGCTGCCGGTCTCATCTCGTGCCGCCGCCACCGTCGCCCTCGTCTCCCTCTCCCTCGATTTTTCTTTCTCCAGCAACAAGGAAGTCGTGGGTCTCAATCCTTTTCGGATTACTGCCATAGTATAGTAACATGTTAGTTATTTTTTATTATTATCTTTTTTAAAAGAGCAACATGTTAGTTATTCACTTTCTGAAAAGGATTCTTTTGCATTTAAAGCAAGCGGATAAGTAATTATTGTGGTTGACCTGGCCTTGTTCTAACATAAATGATTTTCTGTCTAGAACAAAGAAAGAAGAAGAATTATTTGTGACCTCTCATATCTAATTTTGTAATCACTGGTTGTTTCAGAACCAGCTCCGAAAAGTTTCACTATCTGAAAAGGACGCTTTTGCATTTCTTAAGGGTGAAACAAATGATGATATAATTAGATACTCAACTTTTTGTGAAGCACTTCGCCAGGTATTTTAGATCCCAGCTAATTCCTTTCTGCAGATATTTGAACGGAGATATTAAATATGACTAATTTTGTCTTCAACCTCACACAGGTAAATTTGATTGATCGCCCTTATGGGTTGAGTTTTCAAGAAATGGAGAATCTGTGGACACAAGCAGACATTGATGGAAACGGTGCAGTCAGTTATGAAGAATTTCTGGTATGTTCATCACATTTCCTTGTTTGTGCGGTGACTATTGGAAACAATCAGCCAACGGCCTTTTTTTTTTTTTTGTTCACAGTCTATGATGTCTATGAAATCTTTTGGCTTACCTACAAGGTTAATGTTTATAAGCCACGAAATGAGTGTATAGCATCGAAAGCAAAACTTAGTTTCGTACACTACACTCTACACTCCTCATCCCGTTATAGTTGGTGAGGCCGAAAGTCTCCTATTTTAAACAATGAATAATGAATGCCTTTATTGATAATTTCTTGCCTTTAAATAGGCAAAGATCATAACTAAAAGTAGTTACAAAACATGTGCTTGGCACATGATCTAAATAAAAGAAAAGGATTACAATAACAGGAGACCGGCTACACCAAACATCCCCTCCTATAAAAAAAAACTCGTCCTCGAGTTAAGTAGCTAGGGTGAACTCATCCGGAGGGTGAACTCATTCGGAGGGTGATAAGTGTATATCAGCAACATTAAATGTAGGGTGTATGTTGTAGTCCTCTGGCAGTTGTAACTTGTATGCATTATCCCCGAATCTTTCAGTTATAGGAAATGGTCCCAGCTTTCTCTGTTTAAGTTTGTTATATGTGCCCGCTGGGAATCTCTCCGTAAATGTATCATCACGAGGTCCCCCACATTAAATTCTTTAAATCTTCGCTTGCGGTCTGCTGCTTCTTTATACTTGTCAGTTTGTTTCTCTATATGTTTGTGCACTTGGGCATGTAATTCCTTGATTCGATCTACCATTTCTTCAGCTTCAGCACTAATGTCAATAGAAGAAGGGATATGAGTTAGATCAAATGTAAGTCTGGGCATTTTAGTATAAACAATTTCAAATGGGCACTTCCGTGTTGTCCTATTCTTCATGTTATTGTAGGCAAGCTCGGCTTGGGCCAAAGACATATCCCACTGCTTTGGTTTATCACCACTAAGACATCGAATTAGGTTGCCTAGAGTTCTGTTTGTCACTTCCGTCTGTCCATCGGTCTGTGGGTGACTTGTAGTGCTGTATTTAAGTGTTGTGTCAAATTTCTTCCAAAGTGTCCTCCAGAAGTGGCTTAAAAACTTGACATCTCGGTCTGAGACTATCGTTTTTGGGATTCCATGAAGTCTAACAACTTCCTTAAAGAATAAATTGGCAATATAGATGGCATCGGATGTCTTTTTGCAAGGAAGGAAATGGGCCATTTTGCTATATCTATCAACCACAACAAACATCGAGTCATATCCACGCTGGGTTTTTGGAAGACCAAGGATGAAGTCCATTGAGAGGTCTTCCCAAATATTCTCAGGGATAGGAAGAGGTGTGTAGAGGCCTGTATTTTGGCCATGCCCCTTAAAAGATTGACAGGTGTAGCAGCGTGCGACATAGTTGCTGACATCCTTTTTCAATTGAGGCCAAAAGTACCTTTTTTCCAGAATCGTGAGGGTCTTGTCGCGGCCTAAATGTCCTGCTAAACCGCCGCAATGGGCCTCCCGTATGAGAGCCTCTCGGAGGGATGAAGAAGGTATGCACAGTGCATCATCTTTAAAGAGAAATCCATCAAGGATATGGAAGCCGCCGGTGGGTTTATGGTCCTGGCACTGTTGCCAAACATGACAAAAATCCGTGTCGTCCTTATACGCATCTGGGAGGTGCTCCAGGGCAATTATTTCTCCCTTTACCAATGTCAAGAGGGTTTCTTTTCTACTCAAAGCGTCTGCCACTTTGTTTGTAGCCCCTGAAGTGTGTTTTATCACAAAATCAAAACGTTGAAGAAATGATAACCACCTAGCATGCATTCTACTAATAGTTTTTTGAGAGTTTAAGAATTTGAGAGAAAAGTGGTTTGTTAAAAGCACAAATTCTTTACTTAGCAAATAATGCTCCCATTGTTTTAAAGCTCTTACTAGAGAATATAATTCTTGTTCGTAGGTAGACCATTTCTGTTGTGAGTGGCTTAACTTTTCACTAAAATATTCAATTGGATGAGAATTTTGAGATAAAACAGCTCCTACTCCCACTCCCGAGGCATCCACGGCTACTTCAAAGGGTATATTGAAATTTGGGAGGGTCAAGACAGGACTACTAGTAAGTTTTTCTTTGATTTTGTGGAAGCTCTCTGTTTGTTCGGTTCCCCATGAAAATTTTCCCTTTTTTAGGCAATTGGTCAGAGGGGAAGCCAAGGTACTAAAGTGTTTAATGAATTTCCTATAGAAAGATGCAAGACCTAGGAAGCTTTGTAATTCTTTGATGGATTTTGGTTCAGCCCATTCATTTATAGCTTTAACCTTATTAGGGTCCATACTCACAGTATTGTGGCCAAGTATATATCCCAAGAAAGAAATTTCTTTTGTAGCAAACAAACACTTCTTAAGGTTGATGACTAAGGCATGCTTCTGTAAGGTTGAAAATAAGGTTTTCATATGTTCCAAATGGTCTTTGAAGGTTTGGCTATATATGAGTATGTCATTAAAATATACGACAATAAATTTGTTTATAAAAGGGAGTAATACCTGGTTCATTAACCTCATGAAGGTGCTTGGAGCATTGGATAGGCCGAATGGCATTACAAGCCATTCAAAGAGCCCTTCGTTGGTTTTGAATGCAGTTTTCCATTCATCCCCCGGTCGTATTCTTATTTGATGGTAGCCACTCTTCAAGTCAACCTTTGAAAATATGGTTGCTCCTCCCAGCTGATCCAAAAGGTCACTAATTCGTGGGATTGGAAAGCGATATTTGACAGTGATCTTATTGATTGCCCGACTATCGACACACATCTGCCAAGTGCCATCTTTTTTTGGAGTAAGAAGAGCTGGAACCGCACATGGGCTAAGACTTGGTTGAATGTGTCCTTTGTTCAATAATTCTTCTATTTGGTCATGAAGTATTTGGTACTCGGTTGGGCTCATCTTGTAATGTGGTAGGTTTGGAAGTGTTGCACCAGGGATTAAGTCAATGGAGTGTTGAATGTCTCTCAATGGAGGCAGTTCGGTTGGGCTGTCCATGATAGTGTTGTATTCTTGCAGCAATTGTTGGACTTTTTTAATTGGGGATGTGTCCAAGGCATTTTGTTTGGCCGGATTGAGAGGAAGCAGGACAATTTTCTTACCCATCCATAGGAATTCGTAAGTGTTGTCACGACCTTTGTGTGTTGCTTGGACATCGAATTGCCATGGTCGGTCGAAAAGTATGTGACAGGCAACCATATCGATGACATCACAAATTATCTGGTCCTTATAGCTTGCCCCGATGGATAAAGGTATGGTGCTAGTGTGAGTAACTTGAACCTCACCCCCTTTCTTGATCCAACTGACCTTGTAAGGTGCTGAATGAGGATGTAAGGGCAAATTTAAGGTGGATACAAGCTTACTTGCAACCACGTTTTCACTGCTGCCACTATCGATGATCACATTTCATATTTTCCCGTTAATTGTGCATCTAGTCTTAAATAATGCATGTCTTTGATAACTCGGATCGGTTTTAGGTGCTAAGAGAATTCTCTGAATTACCAAAGATATTGGTTCACCATCGTCTGGTTCAAGGAAGTCAATATTGTCATCGGTGTCTTCATCTTCTTCATCATTTTGATATTCAACCGAATCTGCAATGGCCAGTGTCTTCCTCTGAGGGCATTCATTGGATAAATGGCCCGACTGATTACAGCGAAAACATTTGCCTAGTGTCGGTCTTAAATATGTTTGAAGCTCGTTTTGTGGTGGTACCATCAGAGTTCTTGTTCTCTTTTGATGGATTGACCTCTATCTGCTTACCTTTAAGGGCTGCCATCGGATTTTGTTGCAATGTTCTATCACCAGGTGCGGTTCTGTTTTTTTTTTATGAAAAACCATGCTTTCATTGAGAAAAAATGAAAGAATACAGGGGCGACAAAAAACGAACAGCCCACCAAAAAAGAGGGAGACCCCATTAGATAAAGGGGCTCCAATCCAAAATAATAAGACCTATAGAATAATTACAAAATAAACGCGTCACAGACGCCCAAAGAGAAACGTTATATCTAACAAAGGACCAAACCTCAGCCGAATCCCTCTCAAACCCTCTAAATGTCTTATTGTTTCTCTCACCCCAAAGCCCCCAAATAATAGCGCAAATCCCCGCTTGCCATAAGAAATTCCCTTGTTCTCGAAAAGGGGGATGGGGAAGGAACTTCTCGATCATCTCTCTAAGGCCCCTATGTCTGGCAAACTGCAAACCAAACGAAGCAAAAAACATGTCCCACACGGCCCTAGCGAAACCGCAACTCCACAACAAATGGTCAAGGTCTTCCTCTACCATCCGGCAAGTAATGCAACAAAAAGGCCCGATCAAGCAAGGGATCTTTCTTGAGAGCCGATCAAGAGTATTAGCTCTTCCGTGGATAACCTGCCAAATAAAGAACTGCACCTTTTTTGGGATTTTCACCTTCCATAACATGGAAAAAATGGACAAATCGGTAGGAGAAGGGTCCAGTAAACAATGAAAGAAGGACCGACAAGAGAAGCCAATGGAGGGGTTGGGACTCCACAAACGAAAATCCCTCCTCGACGTACAAAAGGTGATCCCCTCAATCAAAGACAGGAGAGACAGGATGTCTGTAGTATCTCTATCAGACAGAGAACGCACGAAGCCAAAGGAATAGGATAGAGAGCTCCCTGAAAGGTTCAAAACCTCGGCCACAGAGCGATTTTTCATAGAAGATAAATGATAAAGCCGAGGATAAGTAGCACAAAGGGGTCTATCCCCCACCCACCTGTCTTCCCAAAAATATGTATCCTCCCCATTCCCCATAGAGTACTGAATAAGAGAGGTCAAAGAAGGGAGCTCATGAGAAAGTTCTTTCCAAGGATTTCTAGAAGTGCCTTTGATCCCCCCCGTCACCCATTCAGAAGGATGAGGGCCGTATTTGCTAACAATAATCCTATGCCACAGGGTGTTGGATTCAGAGTAATAGCGCCAAAGCCATTTAGCCAGCAGAGTTTTGTTACGAATTTTCAAATTACCCACCTCGAGCCCCCCTGTCTTAAAGGCCTCCCCACTAAGTCCCAGCTCACCAAATGCATAGATTTGCCTTCATCCACACCTTCCCACAGAAAGTCCCTCATAAGCTTCTTGATAGCCTTACACACCGAACAAGGGGCTCTGAAAAGGAAAAAATAATAGATAGGAATCCCACTTAACACAGAGCGGATGAGGGTCAGTCTACCTCCTTTGGAGAAAAAGCTTTTCTTCCAATTTGCAAGTCTTTTCCTAACCTTGTCCACCACTGGGTCCCAGAACATCGAAGATCTCGGGTTATGCCCCAAAGGCAGGCCTAAGTAAGAAGAAGGGAGCGAACTCATATCACAACCAACAAACTTTGCCCATCTCCTCGCCTTACTAATCTCACAGTTCAGGCCCAAGATTTGACACTTGCCCCTATTAATTTTCAGACCGGACATGGACTCAAAGAAGGCCAAGATGTGATTCAAAAGCAAGTAGGAGTCCTCTTTTCCGGAGCTGAAGAAGATCGTGTCATCTGCAAACTGGAGGTGGGATAAAGGGACCTTGTTCTGACCAATCTCGAAGCCTTCAAGAATTTTATCCTCCACACCTTTAGAAATGATCCTACTAAGGGAGTCCACAACCAGGAGAAAAAGGAAAGGAGATAAGGGATCTCCTTGCCGAAGGCCCCGGGTAGCCCGAATCTTACCCTTTGGTCTACCGTTGATGAGGATCGAATACGTAACTGATCTCGTACAACTCCAAATCCAAGATCTCCACTTATACCCAAACCCTTTCTTATCCAAAATCTTGTCCAAGAAATTCCAGTCCACATGATCATAGGCCTTCTCAAAGTCAATCTTAAAGATCACTCCCTCACGACCACTCCCACGATAGTCCTCAATGGCCTCATTAGCAATTAGGGCTTGATCCAAGAATTGTCTTCCTTCGAGAAAGGCACCCTGAGCCTCAGTGATAGTAGAAGGGAGAACTTTTTTCAGTCTTTTAGTGAGCACCTTGGCAATGATCTTGTACACACTTGTAATCAGGCTAATAGGTCTGAAATCTTTCACCTTGTTAGCTCTATCTTTCTTGGGGATGAGGCACACATAGGTCTCATTCAGCGAACTATCCAGAATGCCTCGCTCAAAGAATTCTTTAAAAACTCGCTCTAGATCCCCCTTAATCTCATTCCAATTGTCTTGAAAAAAAGCCATGGAAACACCATCCGGGCCTGGGGCTTTGTCTCTATCGCAGTCAAACACCGCCTTTCTAATTTCCTCCAAGGAGAAGGGGGCATCCAACTCGTTTTTCTCCCTATCAGAAATCGGTTTCCAGTCGATCCCTTCAACAAAGGGCTTGGGGGATT
The DNA here is from genome assembly GCA_017139565.1 of Luffa aegyptiaca. Taxonomy (NCBI): domain Eukaryota; kingdom Viridiplantae; phylum Streptophyta; class Magnoliopsida; order Cucurbitales; family Cucurbitaceae; genus Luffa; species Luffa aegyptiaca. The sequence goes on along the minus strand of CM029404.1, from coordinate 46,479,566 downwards.
CTTGAGGGGCATAAAGCTTTGAGAAGAAAGAAATGATCTCCCTCTCAATATCTTCCTCCTCGTGGAGCATCACCCCTATATTGTTCTCGAGAGGGCCTATTGTGTTCTTACTTCTTCGACCACTAGCCAACCTATGGAAAAAAGCAGAGTTGCAATCGCCCTCCTTAGCCCATTTAACCTTAGCCTTCTGTCTCCAGCTAATAGTCTCCTTCTCGACCAGCTTAGCAAACTCGCATTTGAGAGTCATCCACTCGCTCTTTAAGATCTCATCCAAGGAACCATCCTCCTCCAGAGTATCAATCTCTTTGATCCTGTTCAACACTTCCTTCTTCTTAATCCTAACATCACCAAAGACATCTTGATTCCACACTCTAAGGGTATTTCTGAGAGATCTTAACTTTCTCATAAACCTGTAGCCTTCCCACTTCCCTGAAACCTCCACATTCCACCAAGAATGGAGGGAAGATTTGAAGGACGGGTGTTCCAACCACATATTTTCAAAGCGAAAGGGGCTTGGCCCCCATTTCTGGGGACCCGAAACAAAGATTAGCAGCCAATGGTCAGAGGTGATTCTAGGGCCTAGGGATTGTTTGACACAATTGAAGGTTTCCATCCAACCCTTAGCACACAATATTCTGTCAATTCTACTACGAGCTCTATTGTTAGCCCAAGTAAATCTCCCATTAGACAAGGGAGGATCAAAAAGACTGCAATCCTCTATCCACTCGTTAAAAAGTTTCATCGATTTAGACATCCTCCCTCCCAAAGCTTTCTCCGAAGGGGAATGGGTCACATTAAAATCCCCCAAAATGCACCAGTAATTCCCACATAATCCAGAAAGATCACCAAGCTCATTCCAAAACTCCTGCCTCCCTTTGGGCCTTGGAGGGCCGTAGGTGCCAGTGACCCACCCTAAGTCCTTACCCTTCCAATTTATATTAATAGACACGGAGAACACTCCTATTTGCACATCCAAACATTTCACAGAATAACCGTTCCACATAATGAGCACCCCTCCTGACGCTCCCAACGATCCAATACCAGCCCACTCCACTTTTCTATTACCCCAGATGCTACGAACGAACTCTCGATTATACTTATAACGCTTGGTTTCCAACAAAATCACTATGTCCGGAGATTCTTGAGAAAGGACCTCTTTAACCACCCTACGCTTATCCCTCCCCCCTAACCCTTTCACATTCCAGGAGACCATTTTCATTTGGAACCTGACGCTTCCCCGACCTCCCTAGAGGTCTTTCTCCCATCATAGTTCACTGATGACTCCAGTCTTTTCAATTCCCTATCTACTTTTTTCGGGTCCCCTTTCTTTTTGGGAGGAGTTTTAGCTTCTTTATCCTCAACTAAGTGATTCATAGGGGTTTGCTCAACTGGGACTTCTCTTATCCCAATCGACGCCAACGCAGCCCACCCCGGTTGCCAAAAGCCATGGTTTCCTTCTTTAATTGAGAGGCCTTCAATGACCGTGGGGCTATAGATGGGTAAGGGAATGTTGCTCACAAGCCCATTGGGAAAAGGTTGAACGCCTCCCCCAATTCCATTACCCGGGACACTAGATACGGAAGCAAATGGCGGCACTCTCTCTCCTACAGAATAAGTCGACGGGTAGGACAAGGCACTTCCAGAATGTTGGAGAAAATTCAAGAAAACAAGATGCCCAAAGTTATGGTTGAACCCCAAGAACTCTCCCCTTCCCTCTCCCAACGGTAAGGCTACAGAATAAGAAGACGGATAGGCTAACCCCCCTGAATACAACCACCCTCCCCTCCCAATCGAATTAGAAGGTGAAATACCCAAAGAAGGAGAGCGTACCTGGATAGGGATCCCATCAGAATTTACCTTGATCAGCGGCTGATTCGAATCCCCTGAAGTCGAGACATCTTGATACACCCCTGTCGTCAAAGCAAAAGAATCCCTCGTCGAAACTTCGGAAGGCGATATATGCTTGTCTTCCTTCTGTAAAGAGAGGTTGTGTTGAATCGGCAATTTCTCCTCCGAAAACATCGCACTCAAGATAAAAACGACTCATCCTCTGAATAACTCACGACAGAGGGGTCGGACGCAGCCTCTTCCTCAATAATAAAATCCTCCGTGAGATTAAATCTGTCATCCCACTCCAAATCATGCTCGTTGCTGCCTAGATACTCTATGGATGAATCTAAATTCTGAAACTGGTCCGGCTCACTTCCCATCTTCGACGGCCCATCTTCTACCATATTCGGCTGAAGCAAATCTTTGATAATAATGTTCTGGGCTTTTGCTTTTAAAATATCATTGCTTGGCCCATCAGCCCACGACCCATTAATAGACCCAGGCCCATCTTCCTTTTCTCCAGCCTTCACGTGACTTTTGGGAGTAGGAGCCCTCTGATCCGCCGACTGCTCTGCCAAATCTGCTGCAACAGACGTCTGGAGTACGATTTTTTCAGGATGTCTTGGGCTTACCGTCTCCTCGCCAGACTTCACAAGACCCATCCCCTTTCCGATCACAAACCTCACCGGAAAGTATGTCTGACCGTGATTAACATAGCACGATGTGGGTATGAGACCACTGTCCTTCCCTTTGACTTTGAAGCATATCTCATCAGTCCAGCATGTCTCGCCAAAAATCTCATCATCATCCTTTAATCCCCCACAGAAATCAGCAAGCTTGGATATCATTTGCTTGGTCCTCAAAAATGGCGGAACGTCCAGGGCCGTGATCCATCCACCTTCAAATTTCTGACATTTTCTTTCAACTATCACCTTGAAGTCCCACACGTGAACTGAAAAGTGCTCGGAATTCAAAGAAGAACCCGCACGAATCAAGTCTTCAGCTTCCTTGTTGCTTCCACAAAGACCCACTGCCATATTAGCACAGAAAGGTTTTAGAGAAAAACCAATATTGACTAACCTTAAGCAAACTTCCCTGACTTCTGCCCAGCTCGACTTAATAGATGTCCTTTCTACGATCACCGCCTCCGAACAGACAAAAGCAAAGTCGACGTCCTCCGAGAGCTTCACTTCCTCTTCAGGTTTCCGACTTGGGCCCTCTTTCACCGCCTCAGCAAACGATTTGAGATGGTGACCTTACTTTCTGGTTTATGAGTGTTCTTTCCGTCTTGTTTTCCTTTATGAGACGTTGGCATCATTGGAGGAAGGAGACTCGTCATAGTTGCTTCCAAAGCCCCCCATCCCTTCAAGTTAGAGCCTTTTGGAATGAAGATCGTATTTCTGCGTCCACGAAAGGGTTCCAAGGATACCAGGCCATATCTTCCTTTTGAATTCCTCAGGATCTAAAAGAAAATCACTGCAGCATCCAGTCTTCTCCTTCTCCAAAAACCTAGCGGCTTTTTTTCCTTCGAAACGGCCATAAGGCAGTCCCTGACCCAAGCGAACGTTCCTAGGTCTAAATCCATTTGCCTCGTTCTTGCTCCCCTCCGTTCCTCCAGCACCACTTTCCTCCCCGTCTCATTCTTTCGGAGATGAAACACCTTCCAATCGATGTTCACCTTCCTTGGACGATCCATGATCAGTTACATTTTAGAGAGATAGAAAGAGAAAATCAGGAGAAAAAGCTGTAAATCTGGAGACAAAGACACATGAAACTAAAAGGTTTAGAATTTATCTTACTTTTAATAACGGAGTTCCCCAGGTGCGGTTTTGTTGAAGTTACTGGTTTGTTCACCTGTGGCCCTTCTTGAATATGTTCTTTTGAAACGATTGGCAATTTGTTCTTCAATTACTGCTGTAGCGGAAATGGCTTCATTCAAGTATCCAATTGGTTGTAAAGAAAGTTGTTCTTTAATATCATTTTGAAGGCCTTCTTTGTATCTTACAACTAAATACTGTTGGCTTTCTCCAAGATTCGTTCGTGCCCCTAACCGATGGAATTCTTCTGTGTACTCCATGACCGATCTATTACCTTGCTTACAATTTTGATATTGATCATATAGGATTTGTTCGAAATTCATAGGCAAGAATCTTTCTTTCATCAATCTTTTCATTCTTTTCCATCTTCGTATTGGTCGTTTACCATATCTTTGGCGGTTGAGTTCCAATTGATCCCACCATGCTTGGGCTCCTCCCTTTAATTTTAAGGCCACTAATTTAACTTTTTGGGTCTCGGGTGTGTTCATGTAGTTAAAGAAATTTTCTACATGTCTAACCCATTCTAAGAAGGCTTTGATCTCCATCTTCCCACTATAAGTCGGTATATCAATCTTCATTTTAAAATCATTGTCTTGCTGATATTGGTACCTGGATGTTGCTGGCCCTCCCTCAGTGCTTCCTGCTGATATTGATACCGGTAATTTTGTTGGTCTTCTCTCGGTGCTTCTTGCTGATATCGAAAATTTTGTTGGCCTTCCTTGAACGTTTCTTGATAGTCATAGTCTTCCTCACTAGAACTATCATCATTCCAATCGACTTGCCTTCGAAATAAAGGATTGCACTTGACTTCTTGTTGTCCCGTGTGGTGTTCTTGATAGTATCTTGGAGCTGGTTTCATTCCTTGGACTGTCTTTTGCTCTGGGATTTGTCTTCCTTGCCATTGCTTCGTTCTGAAATCCTCTCGTGGTTGTTCTTGCTGGTTCCTTTCGGGATTTATATGACTTCTTGGATCGACATTATGCTGGTCAGATTTGCAACCCAGTTTTTCACAAATCATTTCAAAAATTTTCTTTATCTCACCCACATCACTTCTTAGTTCCTTTGTGTCTTGTTCAACCGACAGCAAGCGTACGGTTGTTGATCGTGGAGAGAGGACGGCGGTAGTTTCCGTCTCTTTTCCAACCAAAGAAGGATCGCCCACAATGCTGGCCGAAACTTTCTTGGTTGCCATTGTATCCCAAGTCTTGGTGCTCAGATACCAATCTTGGTGAGGCCGAAAGTCTCCTATTTTAAACAATGAATAATGAATGCCTTTATTGATAATTTCTTGCCTTTAAATAGGCAAAGATCATAGCTAAAAGTAGTTACAAAACATGTGCTTGGCACATGATCTAAATAAAAGAAAAGGATTACAATAATAGGAGACCGGCTACACCATAAGCAAAACTTAGTTTCGCGCTACCGTCTCATTCCGTTGTTGTTCTTCTTCTTCATCTGGGCCTCTCTTTCTCCCCTTCGACTTCACTGTTTTTGCTCACATAATGCATTCGGTACGCTTCTCTTTTCTCCTATGCAAATCTATGCCCACCGTTCCTTTTCCAAATCCCTATCTTCCCACTTTTTTATTCTCTATTGGTTTCCTGTTTTTCCCTCCCCTTGTGTTTGTCGTTGTTGATGGTGGAATTTGTTGTGTTTTGGTTGAATGGTTTGATGCATGGTTTTTTTTTTTATTCGGGAGTGAGGGGATTTGATTGTGCCATTGTCGGTTTTAATCGTGATTTTTGTGTATGTGTTAATTGGTGTTGTTGATATATATATACATTTTTTACTGTATGATTGCTCTGTGTTTGTTTATTCAATTGTTGAATGCTCCCTTGGGGGTCTCTTTTCGATTTTGGACGTATTTTTCAATAGTGTTGGAAAACGAAAACACGATGAAAAGCTTTAACCTTTTCATGTTCTCAACAAAAAAGAGAGTTAGAAAACAATGGGGAAAAAGAAGAAAAAAAAAGGTTGGGATGGAGAAATGATTGTGACATGTGAATGAATGTTGCTTATCCAGGAGGGTTGCAGTGGCAAGTAACCAACCTTAAAAGACTTTAGAAACGGATTTAACGGAAACAAAAAATTATTTAATGTGACCGAAACAATTTATCCAACAGAACATACCAAAATTTTAGAGAGAGAGAGAGAGATTTGCTGCACATTTCTCAAGGTGAAGTGCTTAGAGTAAAACCTGTTATCTGGATGAAGTTTGTAAGCCAGTTGATATGATGAGTCTCTAATGACGGCTTTTGGATGATTGTTGCATCAAGGTTGCAAGTTTTGGCTCCATTTTTGCAGAAGCTTTGGCTTCATGTAAAATCTTGTAGCTTTTTAAAATCATCAACCTTATCTTCACCTGGTAAGAAAGTAATGAAGTGAAAGGGTGAAGTTAGATAAGAGTGACATTTAAATGCTTCTGATTGAATACTTATTGTCTAATGAATTACCTGAACCAATTCAGATGATCCCCGTACATACATTTAAGACAATCTAAATGGCTAATCACCATCAATTTCTTACATTAGATTTCTCCTATTAATTTCATCATATCTAAGCTTCAAAAAAAAAAAAATCATCATATCTCAACCGCTGATTTTTTAGCTTAGTAGTAGTTAAAGACAGGAGTTGATTCCCTCTATTTGCCGAGAAACAAATTGTTTTCGAGAAATTCTCGTTAAGATAGTTCGTAATCTTTGTGATCGAAATCTGTCTACAAAAAGATGAGCCACAAACTTGAACTGAGTACATAATTTCACAAATGAACATGTTTGAAGAATTGAAGTTGTTCATCAAGACTGAAAATTGCTTGAGAAAGACATTGATACACGATGCTTCGGCCAGTAATCTATTGTTTCCAAACTTCACATATCTCTCGTTGTAAAAGGGAGAGAGGGAGGGGACAAAAGACTGGCTTAAGTAGACAGCTTAATCTACTGGCACCTCAACCTCCATTTTCAGGCCATAATTGCCAAGAATCTTAATGAAATCCTTCTGGGTTAAATGGAATTCTTTTGTGTAACCTGATTCCTGCAGAAGTTGGCACAAGACTTGCTTTCTTCTTATCTTAATGAAATCCTCTTGGACGTATTTTTATTTTACCTTCGTTGATATTTTATTTTTGTTGAACTACTGATTTTCTTCATTGTTGGTGAGAGTAAGAATATGCTTTTTGTTTGTTTATGCGGTTTGTGTGTGACTAAATGCTGGTGGTTGTTGATACTTTTGTTTTATGTTGTTTGCCCCATGATTGATTGATTTGTATTAGGTGAATGGCTGTCTATCATACTTCGACAAAGTTCCTGATGGGTTTTATCTAATCCATATGGATCCATATGTGTGGAATGTGTGCACCAGCCTGCCTGATAATGATCGTATGCCATCAATTGAATCTCTAAAGTCTGTTGATCCTAGCACAAATTCTTCAATTGAAGTTGTTCTATCATACTTCGACAAAGTTCCTGATGGGTTTTATCTAATCCATATGGATCCATATGTGTGGAATGTGTGCACCAGCCTGCCTGATAATGATCGTATGCCATCAATTGAATCTCTAAAGTCTGTTGATCCTAGCACAAATTCTTCAATTGAAGTTGTTCTGATTGATTCGTGCACTAATCCCAACTTAAAGACCTCCAAAGTCGGGTCCAAAACATTTCTTGCACCTCCCTAACCACAAAAGAGGTTGTAGATTAGCTTACAAATCTAGTCTGTAGAATTTTGGGGGTGAGACATCTACACTTTCCATTTGGAAACTTGTCTATTTCATTCAACACCAATAACTTCCTTTCTATTGGTTTTAGTAGTGGCTCAGATTATTGGCATCCATCTAGAGGGAGTGTACTGATAACTTGATGGATGCGTCCATCTAGAGGGAGTGCAGTGATAACTTGGAGGAGACCTTAGGCTCCGTGGTTGTTCCTCTCGGTGGACTCTCTATAGGACTCAGTCGGCATTGTGCTATTTTTTTCAAAGTGAGATCCCAGTTTTGAAGTTCATCCATCGACTCTTCAAATAGTTTTCCTTTTTGTACGTAGGTAAAGTTTAAAGATATGATTTTGGCTAAAAGGAAAATAAAAGATATAAGACTAATCTTATTAGGTAGTGCAAGTAAATGATTTTTTTTTTTTTTTTTTTTTTTTGAATTTCTATTACTTTTTGAAGTGTAGCCACAAAAAAATTATTACATATATTGGATTTTTGTTGAATCTCATCAATAATGCGATGTTTGATAAATTTGATTGGGAATATAGGAAATTTATAATTAACATTATAAAGGATTCATAATTGAAATAGGAAAGCATATGCATGTACTGTAAATGTAGTTAAACTTTGAAAGGACATGGTCATTTAGTTCACAAAAGCAAATTGAAGAATTATTGTGATCCATCCATTCATGAGTCTCTAATCATTTAGATCCACTTGATGTCTACATATCATGGTAGTATGCGAGATATATATGCTTATATGCTTATATATTTATATATTTCAATGAAGTTGAACTTAGTGTCTTATTCTTATGAGCCAACTTTGAAACTCTCCACTTACAAAACACATGGCTACACTATAAAACTTGTACTATCTGCTAAGAGGTCAGATGTTCAAATCTCTCACCCCACATCTTGTAAAAAAAAATATATCTGAATTTTTCTTATTAACAAATTACATACCTTTCCAACTATCCTCTCAAGTCAATTTTTAACTCTATATCCATCTTTCTAACCAATATCTTTCTTCCTTAATTTTTTTCTCTTCCTTTTCTGTTTTTCAGTTACCGGTCCTTTAGTCCAATTACTTTATATCATTTTCAACTTTTAATGTCATACTTTCAGGGTTAATGAGAAAGGTTAGAAGTTAAGTATCAAACTTAAATAATAACCAAATAGTTAACATCACACTGTGAAAGAATTAACATGTGATTAATTACTTATAAATGGAAAGTTAAAATAGCTAGTTTACATCAACTACTAGTTTTTCATAACAACTTATATATGTGTGTATATATATATATAAAAAACAATAAATTATATATGCTTTGATGTGGAAGAAACAAAGGACCATGCATGAATTTCACATGTATAACTATTATTAATTTTTATTATTTTTTTTCCTGAAAAGTGAGCTAGATAGATATTATTGTTAGACTCGTGTTGAAGTCCACATGTGGAGCCTAGCTACAATAATAATGCTTTAAACATTTGAAAGGAACGTTAAACATCTTTCTGTTGGTCCAAAACATAGTAATTAAAATAATAAAATGGGGGAAATTATTCAAAAAAAGTTAGCCATATATATGGTACGATAAATAACTATTTTTCTTTGTTTTCCAAAATAAACAAATCGAACACGAGGATATTTAGTTGTGTAATTTAAGAATTTTCCTTTTAAAAAAAGTAGTAGGAATATTAGGACGACACGTGCGATTGCATATGTAACATTTAATATATGGCGATTTCGTTAAGCTTTGTGGCGAACAGGGAATAAGGCCACCTCAATGTCGACAAAAGCAATAAAAAGAATCTAATTTTATTAATTTCAAACACTAAACCACCAAAACAACGGTTTCCAAAGCAGAGCAGAGAAATATTTCGAATAAAAAAATAACGTTAATATTATTTTATTGCTATTATTTATATGAGAACGAGAAACGTGCGATTAAAATATAAATTAACAGAAAATTGTGGTTCCCACGTGGCCATACATGAAATTTCGGAAGTAACATTCCGATTCAAGGAAAAAAGTAAAAGGGTGTTAGTTTTAGTTACATAATTAAAAAAAAAAAAAAGGGTGTTAGTTACCACTTATAGAGAGTTATTATAATTTTTTTCAAGAAATCATTCAACGTGTCTGTCACCCTCATGGATGAATCGAACCTCTGACCTCTACATGTCAATTACCGCTGAGCTAAGCTTGCTTTGGCACCCTCATGAATGAAGTTGATAGTTTTAATTTGTATCGTTAAATGTATGAGAGAAAAATGATGAAAGTATCTCGATTTTGTAGCTAACGATTAATAGAGATATGCAGATTTTTTAATCCACATATGATGTTATTGTGAGACAGCTACATGATCATATCGAATTCATTGAATAATTTTTTTTTTTCATTTTCTCTCATCTCAGTGTTGGGACATGAAAATTATTTAATTCGGTCATTCGATTGTCCCTTTTAAACCCTTAAATGCATAATAAATCATAATATTTTGTTTCTTTTTCACACTTTTAATGACATAAAATTGTATATTGTGGTGGCCTCATCAAACTTTTTTTTTTTTTTTTTTTGTTGAGAATTGAGATTCCAATCTCTCTCCTTTACTCTTTCGAGGATTAAAGAAAAAGAGGTATACTTGTCTCTATACTTCTATCCATCAAGATTTTTGCTTCATTTCTGTCTCATCTCTTCCTAACGGCCGGTTGCAAGTAGCTTATTGTGAATAGAATCCATTAATTTTCTTAAAGGACCAGCTAGTTGATTGATTTAACATTTAGTAAAATTTTGACACATCATGAAAGAAAGTATTTTTGTTCTTTCAAATAATGTAGGTGGGATGCAAACAAAGTCTGTTAGCTAGAAAGCATATAAAAGTGAGAGACGAAAACCTTAATTGATTTAAGACCTTTTGAGTGATATTCTAAAAGTAAAGTCATGAAAGTTTATGTCTAAAGTGAACAATATCATACTATTGTGGAGATATGTAGAAGTTTCATTATTCTTAATCAGTGGTATATTCGGAAACATGCCTTTGACTTAGTAATTAATGTTAGTAAAATCTTCAAATGTCAAACAAAAGAAAGCCAACAAAATCTCACATTGGTTAGAAAGGGAGAAGATCTTATATATAAGTGAAAGACGACAACACCGTACCATTAATATAGGAGGCATTTTGGATGATTCCAAAAGCAAAAACCATAAAGCTTATGTTCAAAGTGGACAATATATATATCATAACATTGTGTGAAGATATGTGGAGTTGTCCCTTATCCTAAGCGACATATTTCACTTAAAAAGTAAAAATGAAATCTTTGGAAACATTTATATAGACTTATATATGAGAATTACCCCTATTCTTGTAAGTAAGAATATATGTATTTATAATGTAGTTGAAGGTCATGTTTTCATAAATGAAATTAAAAGGGGTATGGTAGAGTGTAGAATAGAGAGAGGGAGAGAATTAGTATAGATTTTTTTTTTTTTTTTTTTTTTTTTTGAGTACAACAACATTCGAGGGTGGGGGGATTCGAACCTCTAACTTGGTGGTCGAGGGTACATGGCCAATTACCGCTGAACTATGTTCACTTTGGCGAGAATTAGTATAGATATGTTTTCCATATAACTAGCTAGCAATAATATATATTATATATGTCGTTGCTGCTTATGTATTAATTTGCATTGGTGAATTGGAAATGCGATAGGACATTAGGAATTAGGATTTAGGAGTAGGAGTAGGAGGGAGGCGCTTAATGCAATTGATTCATGCAATTGACATAGGAGATAATAATACATAAACTCCATTAGGCAAGGCAAGGCAAGACATAATAATGTTAATGTTAATAATGAGTGTGATAATTATTTGGGGAGTGGGAATGGAACACAAGTTTGGAGAAGGTGGTGATCATGGGTGGTTGTTCTTGGGCGCTTGACGATGTTGAATAGGGGCGGAGGCGGAGGCGGAGGCGGAGGGGGATGGTCAGCGGACGGATTAATGGTACGGTTGCAGGTGCGAGCAGGTGCGTTGGAGTCCGAGTCGGAAGCAATCATGTGCGGGAAGTTGAGCTTGGCTTTGGCCCCTCGCATCTGGAAAGCGGCTCGATCGTAAGCCAAAGCAGCGTCTTGGGCGGTGTGGAAAGTCCCAAGCCATATTCGAGCCCCTTTTCTGTTGGGATCTCTAATCTCTGCTGCGTACTTCCCCCATGGCCTCCTCCTCACTCCTCTGAACTGAAGCCCCCTCACCTCATGCCTATGCCTTTCACTTCCCTCCGAATTATCCAATTCGTCTTCCAGAAGATGCCGCCGAATCCTCTCCAACACAAACAAATCCGACTCTTCTAAGCTACTGCTGCCTTTGCTCTTGCTCCCCATCTTTCTTCTACTAATTTTGACTTCTGTGCAGTATTCATTTCTCTGCCTTTATATATATAATATATATACATATAACCACGCATGCAACACCAATTTCTTTGAAACTTCCAAACTAACATGTGCCTCTCTATATATTATATTTTTTCATGCTAATTAAGTCTTTTTTTATACCCAATTTTCTTCCTACCTTCTTCTTTTCTATTCTCTTTCTTTTATTATTATTATTATTTTAATAAAAGGAATATGTATATGGACAGCTCTTATTAGACCACCAAACGTCACAATACATTTCTGTTTTACCAGGATAATGTTTTTTCTAAACAATTATGATTTCTTAACTACTCCCAAACTAGAGAATTCAGATAGACATATATAACTTTCGTATTAATAAAAAGATCCATAAATATATATTTCACAATTTTAAACTTGATCTAAATAAAAAGTTTGAAAAGTTAAAAGACTTGATGACTAGCATATTTCAACTTGCGCATTTACTGTTAATAGATTCTATTACTAGTTTATGTCTACGAGTATATTAGTGATAGGTGTATATCATCGATAAACCTAAAAGTAGTAGATTAGTGAGAAATGCCTATCAGTATCAATGATACATAAGAATAAAAAAGAGAATTATGTAAAAATGTCTAAATAGATGGGTTTTTTTTTTCATATTTGCAAAAGGAAAAAATTATGGGATGGATTTATAAATACAATAACAAATTTTGCCACCCTTATCATTTATCTGAAAAAATATTTGAATTTGAACCAACTGAAAAGTCTGAATAGTTTGAATGTATTTTTAATTTCATATTCCGAATTTATATGGTAGTCCTCTCAGATTCCATAATAAATCTTAAATAAATTGGAGTAGTATTAATATTAAAATCTAAAAAGGAGAATCATAGATTCATACCTGACACTTTTCCCAACATTGAAAACGTGTGTTTCAAATATTTCATAAATAAATGGACAGTTCTCACTTGAATGTTCGTGGTTACTTCTTCTACTTCTACTATATATATATATATATTTTTCTGGGAGTCCGTTCGTGTTTACTTCTTATATATTATTTAAATGTCGAAAACTGACCAACATATTGTAACCATTTGCAATGTAAAAACAGTCATCAAAGTATTCCGTAAAATACAATAATAATTTTGGCGTTTGATCAATCGCAAGTCAATGATCAAGTCAAAAGATTAGAGAAAAAAACAAGGGTAAGTAGAACATCTAAGACCAAGGTGACAATTGATTGATAATTATAGAAAAGCTACAGTCGGCTGTTTGTCAGTCTCCACCATATGGTAACCATATCCTTCAGTATCCTAAGAATTAAATTCTATCGACTTATGTTGACACTTGACAGGCACAGAGCAGATATGTCTTCACAACGATGTAATTTGTAATTAGCTATTGACGGATGATTCTCATTCAAAAGGACGCAGACATTGTTCATGAATCGCAATTTACTGCTGTGTACCAAATCGAAGATCTGCTCAGAATACCATGTTCAGTCTCTAAATAATTTGTTCATATCAGACATCGTGCAATACGTGGATTCTTTGAGACACTCAATTTATCAAATGTACCGACTCTAAGAGTGGAATATCTACCTATGAGGCGGATTCAATAGTGGAAGAACACAGAAATCTGAGAGGCTCATTTTAACATTAACGACCAATTACTTTTAGACGCCAGCAAACTATCCTGCGATCCGAGATTTAAAAGAACTCGAAGTCAAGATATTGACCACCAGACTTAACAACATCTGTACCCACCATCCTCTTACTGCTGCTGCCAACCCCTGTTGTGTCAACTACCCCAAACTTAGGCAGTTCGGCCTCCATTGGTCTTGGCACTTCTGGGGGCGTGCTGCATCGTATCAAAGCCCAATTCACACCTTCAAAGAAAGGATGCTGCTTGATCTCGGTTGCACCTCTCTTCACCCCGAGTCGATGCTGTGGCTCCTTTACTAGTAAACCTCGAATAAGATCTCGGCTAGCATAACTAGTTGCTGGAGATTCTGGGAACTTCAGTTGCTGCCCTACTACATTGAATAGTGTGGCTCTGTTTCCCGATCCCTTAAATGGGGTTTTTCCATACAATAGTTCATGCAAGAAAATGCCAAAAGTCCACCAATCGACAGCACTTCCATGACCCTCTCCTTTAATAATTTCAGGGGCTAGGTATTCGTGGGTGCCAACAAAAGACATGGATCGGGCAGCAGTAGGCTCTGCTACCAGCTCGGGAAGTGTACTGGATTGCAACCCCAGATCACTTCGGGGCTTGGGACTTTTCTTTTTGCTTTTCTGAGGGAAGAGTCGAGGAATAAAGCATGCAGGTTGGATGCAAACTGATGACGGCTCAATACAGGCAGGCTGGACACAAAATGCAGCTCGTTTTGATGGGTCAGAATCGTATGAGGTTTTTATCAGGGTGGGTGACACTGCACATCTTAGTGAGAGGTCGAAATCTGAGAGCATTATGTGGCCATCATCACGAACCAGTACATTCTCTGGTTTCAAGTCCCTATAGACAACTCCAAGCATGTGAAGATATTCGAGTGCCAGTAAAACCTCTGCTGCATAAAACCTGCAAATAGAAAAACAAATTGCTTAAGGACACATTAACCACTGTTGGGCGGACACAAATGTAACAAATAGATTGCTCAAAGTTGATTCTTTTACGATTATTATTTCAATAGGAAAGGAAAATTTTTCAGTAAAGGAACAAAATGAAGAAGGCAGCCTAGATGCCATGGGGGCAACGAAATCCCATGCTTCAAGGGAGGTTTAAACAAAAAGGCCACCAATCTACGTGGATAACAAAAGAAGTGTAAACAGAAGCATTGTCTGTACTGAAAAATAAAGGAAGCAAGCAGAGCAGATCTATTGAAATGAAAAAAATCATGAAATTGTAGTCTATAATTGGATTCAGCGATGACATCGTGGGGAAATAGGGAGCTGTAAGTGGACATTTACGCAGACACCTGGAGGTGTCTCTACATTTAGGTTGAATAGCAAGGATAGAAGAAAACACAAACTCATTACACTCACACATACACACAAAAGAAGAAGAAGAAGAGTAGGAAGAATTCTTCAAAAAAAAAAAAAAAAAAAAGAGGAAAACATGTACAGTACACACACAAAAAGAAGGGGAGAGAGAGAAAGAGGAGGAAGAGGGAACAGTATCTTTATTTGAAAAATGAAGAAATATTCAGAAAGAGAAGTCCTAAAATTTACGGGAAGCATTTTAGGTACATGGCAGCAAGGGGTTTACCCGTGGTGAAATAAAGGGTTTCTACTGCCACTCAACTATTGGGGTTCGGCATGAGAAAATTGATGAAGCCTCTCAAATTCTTGGTGAAAAAGAACGAATGTTAGCAATTAATTTATATATGGTATGGATATGAAGTTACGAACACAGAGATTGCATTGGAGTGTCTTCAAATGCAACTCTATCCTCTTTTATCTTCATTATTTCTCAAAGTTTTCAGTCCAAAGAGAGTCCAGGAATGATCCATTATCTAGATAACCAAAGAATGCAACAGACGTGTTTTATGAATCAGATGTTGTAAGTGTGTATGAGTGAAGATTCCTTCCGTGCATTTTAAGGGACATACCTTGCAGGACCCCTCCTCCCCCCACCCCCAAAAGAAAGGACCTGCTTTATCTGCTCCATTTCACATTCTCATCTGTTTGTAGACTAGGTTAACGTTAACCAATGTAAATGACATGTGAAAATCCTCCATTTTAGAGTTAACAGCTATTATAAGATATAGCAGATGGCATATCTATGTTTGGGTCAGCTGACATGCAAATGAAGTTGGTTCAGTTTGCAAGGAACAAGTGACTTGATGATTGTGCTCTTTTACGCTATTCAGTCACTGAATTGCAATTTCTTACAGGATGAAATCTGGGAACTACTGTGCCTAGGGATCAAGGAGATATTTCATCACTGAAAGAGGGTGGGCGTGGGTGTATTTGAGCAGAAGCAGAGAAGATCTTCTCGCTCCAGATGAGAGAGAGGGAGAGAAAGTGACAGGAATGACCTTTGAACGACTAGTCCACATGATTTGCCAGAAGGTGTGCTCTCAAGCATGCACTTTAAGATTCCCCCCTATTTTGTTCCTAAGGGCACAGGTTAAAGAAGTAATTACTTTGAGACATTTCTTAGGATCAACTAGAACATTGCTTACAAGTAAAATATTAGTCGTAATCCTTAGCCAGTCAGGCCTTCATTCTACATCAATAATTATGAAGAATATTTAGATTTAGTATATAGACTCAATTTCAGAAAGAAGGGAAATGAATATAGGCTAGAAGGTATCCATACAATACCAAACCGAAGCCTCATTTTCACTGCCTACTTTTTCTATCATTAGCTTTCTTAGGATCATTGAAATTCATAAGCAGAAAGGAAGAGAATAAACAACTGAATCAAACCTTTTAGTAATTACAAACATTGCTAATGTTAAAACTATTCATTAATAAAAGTTATTTACCAGAAAAACTTTCAAACTGCATAAAAAATGACCAAGTATGGACTGTACTATCACGTTTGGCCGGACTATCATATCTTGGTTTCACAGAGTCCAACCATCAAATCTAACCAATACATAATGAAAGATATTGATAATTCTCTGTTTAGTAATAGTTGAGACGTAAAGAAAACAAATGGAAGGTTTAGTCATGAAACAACTATAGGCAGTTAGAATTGGAAGACGGTGGACAAAAACATGGAGTGGAGCATGCCTGATTAGAATTAAATATTTTGTCCCTACTAGAAACTGGATAGAATGAGATCAAGAAGAGGAAGAAGGGAAAAAAACAAAGAAAAGAAAAAAACAACAGCAGCAATTGCATTCAGATTTTAATATCGATGAAAGAATGTAATTTAACATTATTTAAAAAATGTGTAAGTGAAGTAAGAATTTGTAGCAGGCAAAGAATAGGGAGTGAGGTCAGTCAAGGAGTCACTAGAGGACTGTGGTTTATTGTATTTTCCTCATTAAAGTATTCAAAGTACCTTGCAGCATATTCAGAGAAATGTTTCCCTGGTTGTCGTTGCCTCAAAGTGTGCAGGTCTCCCCCTGGACAATATTCCATTACTAGACAGGAAAATCTGTCAGTCTCAAAATGGGTGTACAAAGTCGGCAGAAATGGATGGTCAAGTAACTGCAAGATCTCCCTTTCCGTCTGAGCTCTCGTTAACTTCTTCCTGATAGCAAGCGATGCCTTGTCCATTACTTTCATTGCAAAATAACAGCGAGTCCCACTTAGCTCTGAGAGATAAACACTACCAATATCACCACATCCAAGTCTTTTCAGCAGTCTAAAATGGCTCATGCCTAATATTCCATCTCTTGCTCGAATAGCAAGAATGGCTTTCCACCTAGGATCGTTTCCTTTGTGGGGCTTATTAGCGCTTCCTGTAATGTTGCTCCAACTACTATCATCACTAAGACCACTGCTGTCACTAGCACGACTAATACTTGTTTTTGCACTCTCGAGGGAGTCCCCTCTAATGCTTCCTTTTGTACTTTCACAGTTTCTTTCAACACTAACCATTCCATCACTTCGATATGTGCTAGCACAACTATTAACAATGCTCATAGCTGTGACAACTCCACTACTATCAATGCTACTGTGTGGACTTACATTGCCACTTGGAGGCAAAGAAGCATCCCAAACACACTCCTTCTCCTCAGAATCTGGTGGAAGGAGAGAGGTCTCTGTATTTTGCGATGCACGAGGAATTGAAAAGGGGGAAGACAAAACACCCAAGTCATGCGGTTCATCAACCAAGCTTTCTGCAGGGGAGAGAACAGCTGGACTTGGTTTCTTGGCTGGAACCCTGATTGAAAGATCCTCAAGAAAAGGGCCCTTCACTGAAAAACTCTTCATCAAGCAACCAGCATCAGGTTTATTTTGCCCTATGGGTACATAAACTGTTCTCATAAGATCCATATCCACGGGCTCTGGTGGGTGGCTAGCACCAGAGAAGGAACTTGGACCACCTTCCTCAATTAAATTGCTACTACCCTTTAATGCGGCATCACGTTTAGGTTCTTCCTGCCCCAAAAAAGAGGATTTTCCCTTCAATGTCCGTACAGGTGCAGAAACTTCTAGATCTTGAAATACTTGTCCAATAGATCTTCCCACTTCTCTTACCTTAGCTGAGTGCATGTTCGACCAATGGCATTGGCCAGCTTGCTTGGCAGAGGCCATATGTGCTTTTGGTATATCATCTAAAACACAAAACTTTCCCGGACGTACTTTTGATTCTGGAAGCATCTCTATGGGCAGTAATAGTGGAAGCGCTTTTGACTCTGGAATCCTCTCCATGTCCAGAGACTTGTGTCATCACATAGAGAAGCTTCCAAGTGAAAAAATTCTGCACACATGATTTTGGTTCAGTTAATCCTA
This sequence comes from Luffa aegyptiaca, assembly GCA_017139565.1. Lineage (NCBI taxonomy): Eukaryota > Viridiplantae > Streptophyta > Magnoliopsida > Cucurbitales > Cucurbitaceae > Luffa > Luffa aegyptiaca. The sequence goes on along the minus strand of CM029404.1, from coordinate 46,461,409 downwards.
TCTTCAACTGGCAAAATTTAAAAAAGACAAACCTACGAATCAATATATCTTTATTCATTGTTCCAGAGTTTCTTTAAAATCAGTGAAATGAATATGCCATACTAGCTTCACATAAGAAAACCAATTCAAGGACAGGAAAAAACACTGAGAAGACTACTTGTTTCATGTATGGTCTAATTTCACAATCAGTCAATAAAGGCAGATAAAAACAGAAAATGATCCATTGAGCCATTTAAAATAACTACTGTCGCCTACCTATCCTCCTCTATCGACCAGACTAAAGGCTTGGGGAAAAACATTCCAAATTTCCAAAGCAGAAAAAAGAAAGGGGGGAAAAAAAGAGAAAAAGATATACCTAGAAAAAGAAAATGAATCAAGAGAAAAAGAGATTGAAAGAAACTAACAAGTAAGGAGAAGCAGTTAACGATGTGAAGAAGTTTCTTGTTATATGGAGAAGAGGGCCCCAAACGTAATGGAAACAGAGATCCGCGAGAACTAAAATTAATCAGAAAAAGCTTACGCAACCGAGTAACTACATCATGCGAAGAATAGCTTAAGTCACAGTTAATGATAGAACCCCCAGTCCTTGGAGCACTAAGAAATTTCAAAACCCAATTCTTCGTTGTGGCAAAAACGAGAAGCTCAGAAGTAGTGAAACTCCAACGATGATATAATTTAGAGAAAAAGGGGGAAAACCCGTTCCATTTAATGACATTCCTAAAATATAAGGTTCATTTGGGAAAGAGAGGGCAATTTGAAAAAAGAAGTGAAGGAGAAGGAAATAAAGAGATCTGAAAGAGGAAATGAGGAGATGAAGCGAAGAAGAAGAAGAAAAGAGGAGTTAAACCTGCCTGCTAGGGGCGTGCAATTTGGCGATGGTCGAGCAGAGAGATGGTGCGGCAGGGCGAAGTGTCATTCAGTGATGGTGCATCGCATCGGGCAGAGAAAGGATCTGTGTGTGGCTTTAGTCGGAGTAAAAGGCTTTTGGGGGAAGCTTATGGTTATGGTTATGGTTATGGTAATGGTGTGTGCTGGCTGGCTTTTGCTTTGGGCGGAAAATGGAACGCGGAACTTTAGCAGTAGAGTGACTGTGAATTGTGAAAGAGAAAGAGAAGGAGAAAGAGAAGGGAGGAAGGGTGTGGGGCGGGTGACCCAGCAGTGGGGCCCATGCTTGTTCCTCCTTTAACCTGCACTTCTTTTCCAACAGGTAGGGACGCTCCACTCCGCCTCCGCTACGCCTATACTCTCTCTTTCTCTACGTCATTTCCATTCAACCGTAGAATCCGACGGATTTTATTACCTCTTTTCAATTTTTCTTTTACTTTTCTTTCGGATGATTTATTTTCGCAGTCATGTAAATTGTAATTATCTCCCAACTATGTACTTTGGTATATTTTTCATGCTTCTTTGTCTGCCCAATACTAAACATATGGATTGGCTTTCCTAACTTGCGCCCTCTTTATTATTGACTTGGGCTTTTTGATATTTCTGCCCCTCCTGGCTCCTACTCCTCTTAATTATACATGGATTACCTATATTACAAAACAAAGTGAGAGAGACAGATCTTAAACGTATAATGTAACAATTATCGTCCACATAATTTTCATTATGATTAATGCAATAAGTATTTTAATCAATGGTATGTGATCCAATTCTCAACAAATGTAACACATAATCAATTTTTTTTAACTTTTAAGCAAGTGATAAGAAGTAATTTCTGCGAGACAAAGTAATTAAACTTAAGCATAACTGAACTACTTAAGATATCATATGTTTTATCACGACTAAAAAATAAAAATGTATATATGATATGTGGGGTTGGAATGGGATGGTAAAATGGAGAAGTGAAAAGGGGCAGTGGAATGGGTTGATGAGTGAAATGTCGAAAATAGGCAGGAGGATGGGGAAAAAAGACAAAGGAGGTACTAGTGTGTGGGCGTGCATGAGGGGTCAGGGACTCAGTGAATAATTGAGAAATCCGTTAAGAAGGGCTTTAGATGAAGAGGCTGGGAACTGTCGACTGCGACACCAGTGGAGTAAGAGTAACTGGTAAGAGGGTGCGGTGACCAAAAGCAAGAGAAGGGTCAGCGAACGGTCAGCTTCCTCTGTTTCTCTCCCTTCCCTTCCCATAACCTTAACCCTATTAATTCTTACTTTCAACTAATTTCTTCCTAATTTTCAGACCAGCATAAACTCAGTTACTAATTATTTTCCACCTACCAAAGAATCGCCTCATTTCACTCACTTAATGAAATTTCTACAATTATACATTGTAAACTAAAACCCAACTTATAATTAATTGCCGTTGTCGGCTATTTTTTAAAAAATCAACAAAGAGACGTCTTTATTTTAAATGTTTAATATTTTAGAAAGAAAAAAAAAAGAGGTGTCCAACCTATGCAATCAAGTCATTTACTCTCTCTTTAATAATCAATCACATTGTTTGTGCACGTCTTAACCAAGTGAGAGCTACCCAACAAAATTTGTTGTTATTGTATGGTATAGACCTTGGCCATTGGGGCTGTCATATGTTTAATTATATAAAATATTGTCCCTTTCTTTCATGTTTGTATGTCTAAATAGGATGAAACCCCATACAATGTTAAGTCACAGTCACCAAAAATTTCACAACTTGTTGGATCAAACAGAATATGCCCTTTTCTTACGGTCTTTTGACATATTTTGGCTTTCAACCCCAAACTTGGAGTCTAAATATTTCTTTTATTTTCCTACTTGAATTTCTAGAGCACAGCGGTTGTTATTTTAGTTTGAAAGTGTAAAGTCCAATTATTTAGAGAAATTAATTACTTTACACTAGAGCGATGGCTAGTTCCACCATGTCTTTGGCATGTGACATAATATATATATATTAGAAAAGAGAAAAGAAAAGTGAGATGGAGGAGCAATAATAATGATGAAGAAAATAAATATAGGAATGCGAGAAGAGAAAGGGCATGGTGGAATTGAAGTTGAAGCAAACAAAGCGGCCATGTGAAAAGCGAAACTTAAAGTTATTAGCAATGGGCAATACAAGGAGAGAAGAGAGAAGATTCAACTTTCATTGGGAATCGCAAAGGCATTGAATAAATGTTTCAACCAAATACTTGATTTATGTACATATTATTATTATTAATAACGAAAAACATCAAAAAAGTAATTTGGAAGCACATAATAAAGTGGCTACAAATTAGTCAAAGCGACCACTTCTCCATTGGTATCCAACTTTTGTCATTTTGACTCCCAACCTCCTGCCACTGCTACACTCCACAATCCCTCCCTTTACATTATTATTGTTTGTTACCTTACTACCTCCTTTTTCAGTTCTATTCAATGCCTAAACTGTCAAACACCTTCACTTTAATAGGGCTCTTTTTTTTTCTTTTTTAATTCTACAAGGATTAATTACACAATCAATGGAGGAACCCAATCTCTAAATTGGAATATACTTTCCATGGTCTACAATCAAACGGTGAACTGCTTTGATTAGTTTTAAATCACATATATATTTTTTTTAAATACATATCTTGATCTTCAACTATATATTTTAGTGGTGACTTTCGTTAGTTAGTTGATGTTTACAAATATGTCAGTCATTAAAATCCCATCCCTTGTTTAATAAAACAAGTGTTTATATGTTTAGATTTTTTGTTTGGTACAAATAAAACAAGCAATCAAAGTAACGTTTGTGTAGGAGTAAGGGAGATGATGCAGGCGATGATTGGCAAAGTAAAGTTTGATAGCCGAAGCATGAAAGGAGCAAGTTGGCATGTGAGAGAGCTCTAATCCCAGGAAATTAAAGCAAAAACGTAGTGATTAAAATGATTAGCTTGTTAATATTTAAACTACTCATGTGATGAGTCACGCCAATGAGAAAGAGCGAAAATAAAGAGAAAGGTTTTAAATTTTGTATTCTTTTTGCGTACTGCGTGGGGCCTGCTGGGTTGCCCTTGTTGTTTGCTTTTTTGAAAAGGTTGGCAAATTAGGGTTTGAAAGTTTGGGATTTGGGTTATTGGAATTAGGAAAAGAAGAAAGAAGGTATTCAAAGTTGGCTTCTTTCATGATTCCTTTCTCACTCGCTCTCTGGTCCACTGCAAGATGCTTTTTCAGCTGCTGCAGTGTTCAGTGTTGTTTGTTCCTTCCAAAATTCCAACTTCACTACTTGTGCTTGCGCTTTTTAATTTGGTTCTTGGTGGTGGGCTGTCATCAAGCACCAGCCCGCTCAACCCAACCCAGCCCAGCTTAGTTTTTCTGTGATTACATTGCACAAGGAAACTCCCACTATCAAATCCAATCGTCTCGGCCCATCCAAGACCCAAAGGATTGCTACCAAATTCAATTCATGATGTCAAACAATTTCCTCTACCGACAAGTCTTGTGGAAATTAAAGGCCAACCAGCATCTTTGGACTTTCATTATCTGAGGACACCTGCTTCATCGCTTAATCTAACTTTAGTACTTTCTGCCTCGTTAGTTTGTTTCTTGTTATGCTCGAATTCAGGATTTTTTTTTTATCCCTCCTCTTATTTTATAAATCCTTCCCATTCTTTCTCTCGAGAACCACAAATCTAACTAATTTTACAGGCAAAGCATGGAGAATAAATATAATTTAATGTAAGACTGGTAGTATCAAATCAATCATATTTATTGATGTTATGTAATTTAGAGGCTTGGAAACAAAAAAAAAAACAAAAACAAAAACAAATAAATAATTTTTTTTTTTTTAAAAAAAGGCTTGGAAACAAATTTGGGGATTGGGGTTCAATGTTGATTTTTCCTCCCAAAAAAAAAAAAACATTTTTGGTCTTTGAGTTTTCAAAATGGACCATTTTAATTTCTTAGTTTTATGAGGATCTTTTAAACCTATCTCTCAAAACTTAGAGACTAAAAAAAAGTTAATTTTGAAAACTTATGGACCTTTTAAACATATTTCTCAAAACTCAATGATTAAAAAATTCCATTTTGAAAGTTCGGGGTTCAAATGCTTACACTCCTCAAAACTTAAATACCAAAAATGTATTTTTCTCCTTTTTCCTCTCACTATTAAAAGATTTGAAGTAAACCATAAAGGACAAACAAAATTTGGGACATTTATCTCACCATCAATTAATAAAAATTAATGTTAGGACATGAATGACGGAATAGAGGAAGATACAAACAAATAAATTTAAGATAAATTGTACCTATAGACAATTGTTTTTCGATAGATTTCTTACATTTGAAGATTGAAAGTTTGTCTTCCTTTTGTTAGTTGATATTTTTCTTTGTTGTTCTCTCCTACCTTTCACTACCAATGCGTTCAATTGACCAGACTCTTTTACAACTTTTCTCTAATATACATATTCGTCTCATGAAGCTTTCTATCTTGATTCCTATCTCTTTTGACTTTTCCAGTTGGTTTTTCATAGTTAGAGAGCTATGAGAAATATATATATATATATATATATATATATATATATATATATTAATGATATGTGACCAAAGCTCTATCTCTTAAACTTATTTCCACTTCTAATCAAGATCTGAATGTGATTAAAACCCTTTAATTTTAAGTACATCCACATGTAACCTTTATGTGTCACCTAATCACCACATTATATTTTTATCTTCATTTTAACAAGGAAGGTAATGAATCTGTACAATTCAAATGATAAGGGTTAAAATGAAATTTTTGAAATGATTTGAATAATTGGAACTTGAACCTATACAAGATAATTGCCACATCACTTTTTCATCTTCATATTAATGAAAAAGTTGTTGAAAGTATTATTTTGAAACAAATTTAAAGTTTCATGGCAAAATGAAACTTTTGAATTTGGGATGTTGTTGAAATCTACCCTAAAGTTTAGGAGTATTTTGTATAATATAATATATAATCTCTATTTTATTAGTGATACAAAAATAGCTTCACTTAATATGACTAAATAGTGAATTCTCCAATTATAATCAACCTTTTTTTTTTAACCTTTGATCTATTGGTCAATAGTACATGCCAATTTCCGCTAAGTTAGGATCGTTTTCGCGTAATATTTACTAAGTTTAAAATTTCATAAATTCCTACGTGATTAATCAAATTGAAAGTTTTGAGAGTTGGATTGCAACCATTGTACACGTGAGGGTAGGTTTTGTAATTTTGCCTTCAATAAATTTGCAAATATGGAAGTTGTTTTTGCCGTCTATTTTTACTTCCCTAATAATATCAATGATAATGATTTATTGAATTAAAGAAAAAAAAAAGGGTAGACGACTGGACGTACCCTTCAACTGCAAGTTTAAAGAGTCAACCGACGCTTTCTTCTTCTTCTACTTCTTTTGTCCGTTTACCAAATTGAAAGCCGACCCAACGGCCAGTGCTTCTTAAAACTCACAAAAGCTCGTTCTATCGACCCCTCTCTGCTATGGCAGCTGCGGCTTCACCGGCGGCGGCTGAGATAATTGAACTGCCTCGACCTCGGCCAATGGACCTATCTCCAGACTCTCCTTCCTTCTACACCCCCGAATCATCTTCTTCCTCAGCTGATCGCATATCCGATCCCAACGAGACTTCTTCTTCGCCTGACGGTTTTCACCAAGACGTTGACATTCAGGTACATGCTGTCATCTCTCTCTCTGTCCTTTCTAAATTCGCACCCGTTTCCGAGAATTATTGAATTACCTTAACTTTTGGTTGTTGAGAAACGATCGATAAGGTTAAACGCAAATGTGAACTTCCATTTTTTCCTGTTCCCCATTCTTGTTTCGATTTCTGTCAATTGAAGCTGCCAATTATCACCATCCTCGTCGTCTTCATCTAAAATGGCACTCTCAAAGGTGAATTTTGTAAATTTGGCTTGTCTCCATAATTTTGTATGTTGATTTTAGTCACATCCCTCTCCATCCTTTTTAAGGATCTCATTTCATATTTTTACATTCTTGCTCTCTTTCTTATTTTGGGCTGAATCGTGTTTCTTTCATATCATCTTAACTCTATCTAAAATCCTTCGAAGAAATAGAGAGTCCAAGACAGAGTTCATCAGATTCGATTTTTGTCATATGAAGGGTTTTTAGTCGGTAATTTTAATTTTAATATTTCATTTAAATAAATGGTTTTATTTATTCATTGAATCAAAAAATATATTGGTAAATTTGTTTATTTATGTATTTATCCCATGCACGAGTTTTATTTGCTGAACATAAATTTGAATTAGAATAATGGAAGGTAAAGAATAAAAGAAGGGGAAAATCATATGAAAAAGAATGGGTCTGACGGTATCTGGAACTACTCCCATAAATCTTGATTCATTCCAGGAAAAAAAAGAAGAGTTGTTTTGTTGGTCCACAAACTAAAAACTGAAGGTAGCAAAAAGTCTAACGTAAATCTCAAAGTCTCTTCTCCATCTGAAAAATGTCTTACTATATGCAGTATGCTACTGGCCTCAATAAGACATAATGTGCAATTTGACTGTAGAAGACAATATCAATGTTAGTAAGGGTGGCTATAGAAAATATTTTCAAAGAATTCCATCCATCTTGCATCTCAGACATCATAGACAGGTTAATGGCAGAACCAAATGAAGGCAGGATGGAACACTTTAGAACTGCTCGCTTTAGAGTTCAGCCACTTAATCGACATTGAATCATCTTCTCAAGTCAAGTTATATATTATGTATTATCAAAACTCAATAGCATGTTTTAAAGAGTGTTAGGAATGCGTTTCTTTTGCTAGGATAAGAGATGCTGAAATTTTTACATAGGTGCTTTCTGCCTCGGTAAGTGGGTTGTGTAGGGAGCACATGTAAAATTAAGAGAAATTTGGTAGATTTCAAAGGAAACAGACAATAAACAAATACTTTGAAGGGAACATGGATTTGAAGAAATTTAAACTAGATTAAGTTGTTTTGTGTGATTGTGAGATGATTCTTTTATGGGAACTGAGAGAGTTACCTGGCAATGTTGATGTTCCGTGAATAACTGATGATATAAAGCTATTTAATAATTACAAGCAGGTAGCATGGTCTACAAGTGCACAACTTTTTCAAAAGAAAGCTCGTAAGTAATGCATGCAATTCTTCCTGAAAAATGTACAAGGACAATGATTAGTACCAAGTCTGAGACTTGTTTGGATTTCTACTATGCTTTTAGGACTGATCTGTGAGTATTTAAATGTGTTTGGGATAGCTTTTGAGGGAAAAAAACTTTTAGAATAAAACCACTTTTTTCTGTAATAACCTTTGGAAAAATTACTAATTTAAAGTGTGCTTCGTATAGCTTCTTGAGTGATTTTAGATGATTAAAAGTGATTTATACAAAAAAAATCTTAATAAATATAAAGCATTTTTAAAAATTGAATTAACTTAAAAACTCTTTTTGAAGAAACACTTAAAGAGATGATTATAAAAAAAATGACTTTAAAATGATTTACAAAAGATCTTCAAAATATGTAGTAAGAAAAAACATATTTGTAACTAATTGAATCTTTTTTGAATGCAGTGTAACCAAACAAAATTGTTATTTATAACACTTTTAAAAAAAATGCAAGATATAAAAATATTTTGATTCAAAATATATATTTTTTAAAAATGCTTAATCTTGGTATGCCAAGCACACTCTTAGTCTCTCTTGGATATGAAATTATGCATAAGAGGATCCTACAAGCACTTAGAAATTTCTAGGAAATGTTTTGGAATTCTAATCCACTTTTAGAAACTTCATTCCTTCCCATATCTGTTAATTCGGCTATCATGGCTAGATTCTTGTTACTCGCTTTCCTTATTCATATATCCAAATACTTGGAAAGAAAGAAGTTCTCATGTGGTTCTTTGATTCACTTCACTTTCACTCTGGATATATTCAGATGTATAGTCTACAAAAACTCCAAGCAGAAAATGTATGAGACCTTGCCTAATGCTATTATTTTATATAATCTTTGAAGCTTCTTTTTTTTATGCAGTCATCTGCTTTATTGAGAAGTGAAGAATATCGGCAGTTGTTTCGCCTTCCACCAGATGAAGTAAGTTGCTCTAGTCTTGAGAGTGTAAGTTTATTGATTGAAGCTGAAGTTGATAATCGGATCATCTGGGTCATGCTAAAGAATTCAATAGAAAAAAAGAAAAGAAAAGAAAAGAAAGGAGAAGACATTATTGCCTTTGACATAGCAATGGAAACATTGAAGCAAATGGTGATTTCTTGGTGGAATTTCTGAAGTTTTCTTCTGATTTGGAACAAAAACAAACAATATATACGGGAAAACATTTCAGAAGGGAGATACTATGCTTTAAATTAATTTATTATTTATTATAACATTTTAATAAAAATATAACTAATCGACTATAGCATTTTAATGAAGTATTTTCTACTTACTTCAAAAAAAATGAAGATTTTTTTTGCTTATCTCAATGCTTCTCATGACCATTTACTATATTTTCTACTTTTACGAGTTATTAACATAGGTTAACTTAGAAATCTTCTGCATTTATTTGATGGGACTTTAACTTAGGTGTAAAGATTGCCTCTGCATTGTGAAAAGATAGAAATGTAGCTTCTCATCTGAGAAGCTGATTGGCTAGTAACTTTGGAAGTGCCAAGAGTATGATTAAATGACTGAATTTACTGTAACCTATTAGTTTAAACTTCTTGGTTGAGTGGTAGTTTAACATGGTATTAGAGCCAAAGATCCTTTATTCAAGTCTTGTAGCATTGTTTCCTCCCAATTATTATTGACAATCACTTATTGGGCCTTGTTCTAATTTTCAAGCTCACAAGTGAATAAGAATGTTAAGAGAATGATTAAATGATTAAACTTACACAATCTATTTGCTTAAGCATTTCAATATATTCTTTATTGGAATATTTGATGGATATTTTTCTTTATCGGATTATTTGATGGATATTTTTCTGTCCTAGGGATTAGAGAACATGTAGCTTTTTGCAGATCGTTGTTATTGATATTCCAGGATATCTGCTTTATCAAGGATTTCTAGGAGATCTTATTGTCTGAAGACTCTCAACTTCTCTCTTTAGTGATAATTTTATATCTATGAAGCAATAACAATCTAAATCTTAGTTGCATCATGTCAATTCAAGCTTTTTCAAACTGTAATGTTTTGGAAGGAAGGTTATTTCCCCCCACTCCACCACTGCACACACACTTATCTTTTTTTTTTTGCATGACAACTTGTGTGTATGCAGCCAGATTCTTCTCTAAGAGATTTATCTTGGATACAAGTTTATTTTGATAAGAAATGCTGTGTTAATGAGAAAAAGAGATGTATAAAAATCATATAGAAGGGAAGATAAGAGACACTTCATTGAGAGTCTAAAAATATACGAAGAGTTGCACTTTTGCTTCAAGTTGGAGTTCATTTAGAGAAACTTAATTTAGGCGCCTTCCTAAATTTAGTCTCCCCTTTTGTAGTGCTTGACTTTTGTTAATAAATTCTCAGTTTCTTTAAAAAAAAATTGATGCCTTCTTAACTGGAATGGTGCTCCCAGCTTTGAATCTTGATGAATGGCCAGTATTGCTTCAACTTGGCCCAAGATGGTACAAGATTGAGAAACTGAATCTAGGACGATGTTTGCTTCAACCTGAAATTCCATGGAGATAAACTTGGCCAACTTTGGTAATACAATGTTGATAACATGCTGCTAGACTGTTGGGGACCCTGAACTTGTGACACAAAGCTAAAGTGCAAGTTGTGACAAGTTGAACCACACTGGGTTGTAATCTGAGCACAGAAAGTGAAGGCCAAAAAATGAAATTACCGTACTAAAAAAAAGGAAATGAGACCATCTAGTCTGCAAAATATGAGTTTTCCTTTGCCGCTCTTGATTTTTTTTTTACCCTCATCCTGATCTCTCTTGTCCTCCTTTATCTTCCATGGGTGCTATATCTTCTTTGGCTGGTTGTTTTCAAGAAGTTGTCTTGTGGATTTGTTAGCCTTTTAGTGTGATGACTATTAGATTCTTACCTGGGTGGAAGATAAGTTTCTTTTTCTGTTGCACATTTTTTTCCATGTGAAGTTCCAAAGGTGAATGTTCTCATGGATAGAATAGCCCTCACTGTAACATCTGAACGTTATGCATACTCCTGAATTTTACACAATCGATACTTGGAATTCATTATTTTTTTGGGTTAAGTACTTCTCATTCTCTGTAACATCGTTCCTCCATCATATTAGACCATGAAATTCTAGTTTCAAGAATTATGTGTAATTTTTTTCATTCAATCTATATTTACACATTCATCCATTTCATTTCTTTTTTTATAAAATAATGATCCACCGTTGGGTATTTCTAGTCTTGTATGACACTCTTATAAAAAAGAGTCCAGTTTGACGCCACCACTCTGAGCAATGCCTCCTTAAATATTGTCTTATCATGTGTTTATCTTCTATTTGAATATTTACCGTTTCTCCTTTGAATTTCTAGGTCCTTATTGAAGACTTCAATTGTGCTTTCCAAGAGAACATACTAATTCAGGTTATCTTTATCTTCCATAGAGCCTCGTTCAGAATAAGTTGTGAACTTAAAATTTTACATTTGGATTACCTTGGTAGGCATGTCATGTAGCCACATTTGATTTTACTGTTGAAAAACCAACAACCTATATTTGTTTTACTCCTTTAGAATTGTAACATACATGAATTCCTATTTAGATTTGGATGGACTATGGGTCTAGCTATTCTTTCTCTTTATTATTATTATTATTATTATTTTATGTGTTTCAGGGCCACATGTATCTGTTCAGGCACTATATCTGCTTTTACTCCAACATCTTTGGGTTTGAGACAAAGGTAGGATGGAATTCATCTTTTAGCTGCATGAGGTTATTTTTATCTAACAACTTGATTCATATCAGTTATGATTTAAACCAAAATCTTTCTCTCTCACTAGTGCATTGGCTTGCATCATGTAAGCACACAGATTCCTCTTGTTCATTTTATCAATAAAATCCACTATCTTCTTTCATCTGCTCAGGCTAGAAGTTCTCCTCTTGATTTCTTTCTCTTTTTGGTGTAAAAAATGTAGGTGCATTATGGTAATGAAAGTAGCTCGAGGTATTCCGGACTAACTCAGTATTTAAGTGAAAAATATGTCCTATTTTCACACACAAGAAGAATTTATTAGAGATATAATATTTTATGATATGCTTAGAGTTATCATTATTATTTTTATTAGATTTTAGAGGTATTTTTAGTTACCATTTGAATGTAAGAATTTCTGTACACCTTTAGCAAACATACTGTTACATTATCAATCAAGGAAAACAATCCCTACCGTTGGGCTAATCCCCCTCTCGCATGTTTGTGATATTCTAAAAAATTGGGCTAATCCAATAAGGGCTCACTTGTTTTCCTTGAAAACAATCCCTACCGTTGGGCTAATCCCCCTCTCGCATGTATGTGATATTCTAAAAAATTGGGCTAATCCAATAAGGGGTCGCTTGTTTGAATCTTTGGGTGGGCTTAATAAGGAAAACACTTGATGTCTCCCGAGTTTGGGTTTGGGGTTGACTTTTTTAAAAATAAGATAGCATAACATGATACCATGGCATTGTAGAAAATGATGTAAGAAAATCAGATTTTCAAATCAATATGTAAAGAAATTTATTCTGCAAAATACCTCAGGAATTCGACTCTTCAACATATATAGATTTGTTTCTAGCTTGGTCTCATTCCGCCCTTGATAAAAAAAAAAAATCATATGAAACTATGGAAGTTGCCCAATGCAATTGTAACATGTAATGAAAAAAATTTGCAGGGAAAAATAGAATTTAAACAATATTTTACTATATTTGTTCAGTGCCCCATTTATGAAATCCTGGATCTATCTTCATCCTTTTGCTGTTGGGATTCAGAACATTTAAATGGAGTGACTCTCCCTGCTGCTAATCATGTATGAATGAATATGCCTTCCTCACGAGTGATTAATATCCTCACTTGATCCAGTTTGGATTTTAAAAAGCTAAGACTTCAAATATGACTATGGTCCCATCCCATGATCTTCTATGGTTGTTGGATATTTTTTTAGAGCTATAGTTACAAAATGTGCCGATAGTGATCGTAGTGTCTATTGCAATACCTGATGATAGAACTTCCTTGAACTTCTACAAGGTAATTTGGAGTATAGAGTTCTCATGATGAGTGGAGGTAAACGTGGAAGTTCTACACGCAGGATGGGTTGTGGGCCTGTTATGTTTTCTTTAGTGTGGCACATGCTCAAGTGGTTTAGATAAGCCTGAGAACGAAGAGGGTAGTCATTTAAAGTTGGTCGGGAATAGGAAGAACGACCATGGAAGGAATTTGACTGGTTAGTGGAGCAATTAGGCTCAATTCCTACTGCTGCAAAGGGTTGGTTGCTTAATAAGAAAGAAGGCTAAGCGAAATTTCTCTATCATCATGTCGAAACTTGGAACTATCTTCTATGTGTATCGGGTTCAGATAATTTCATCAGGGGGCATGGTTAGATGGAAACCTTCAAATTAGGACTGGTTTATCGGTTCATTTTATAAACACGTTCTCCCCCAGGCACATAAATCAATCAAATTATACAAGAAAGTGAGGAGTATATGAAAAATTGCTAAGCCACAACACTCATGAATCCACATGCTGACAGTTGTTACTTAAAATAGAATGTCCATAGGTATGCAAGACTTTTGACCATTATTCATTGTTTAATTTTTTTTTTAACGAAACTATTCATTGTTTAATTTGCATGTATAACTTGAGTATCATGTTCTTATTCCCATTTAAGCATGCATCTCCTGATTCAATACTTGATTTCTTTTATCACTATTGCTTAAAAATTCAGTTATTGTCAAGGTAGGGTTCTTACTACATTTATATCTGTCTTGGATCTTGTTTATGATTTTTATTATACTTCAGAAAATAATCCCATTACAAGAAATAACAGCTGTTCGTAAAGCAAAGACAGCAGGGATCTTCCCTAATGCCATCGAAATATTTGTTGGAGAGAAAAAGGTAGTTTTGATTTTTTAATGCTTTATATTTTCCATTTTGCTTTAATTTTTAAGTTCATCTATCACAATTAAGTATTAGGGGTAAAAAAAAACTTATGCTGATTTAGTAACACAACTTTGTTTCCTAATCTACTTTAAAAATTAATGTAAAAAATAAAAGAAAAATTAGTTTTCAGAAAACCCTTTCTTTTTCCCTCTACGTTTCTTTTCTATTCCTTTTTTTTTTTTTTTGAAAGTTGCCTAAGGTTTCATGAATTTTTTAAAAGTGAAAAACTAAACTACCTTTCAAAAAAAAAAAAAAAAAAAGAGAGAGGAAGAAAGAAAAAATAAACTTAGAAAATATTAATGAGTGTATATTATTAGCTTATTTTTTTAAAACAAAAAACTATAAACAAAATCATTCTCCAACATGGGCTAGATAATTTGTTTTGGTTGTTAGCAGTATAATCAACTAGCATAAATTACTTATTTTATTCATTAACTTTTGCAGTACTTCTTTGCATCTTTCCTATCTCGTGATGAGGCATTTAATCTCATTAACGATGGCTGGTTGCAACATGCTAAAGGTACCGAAGCAATTATGACAAAACAGGTGAAGAACTGTGCATCCAATGTTTTGTTTGTAACAGCAGTTTTGTTTTGAGTTGTAATGCAAGCAAAGTTTTACCTTAGATTCTGCTAACACTAATATTCGCTTAGATTGTTAGTGCATATAAAGAAAAAGGCATGGAGAGATCGATTTTTTGGATGGACGATCACATTACTTTGACATATGCAATAACTTAATATAGCCATATCCTTCTCTTGTTGCGTTGTCCCATATCCTGATGGATGTTAATTATGCCCAGACGATTAAAGTTCCAGGCAACAAATTTTCGACATGTTCCTCCTTATGTTGAATGGGTCTTGGGACCAGTATGTGCTTGAGATGGATAAGGCTCGATATCTGGATTTTCCATTCTTGATGGCTTTCTTTATTTGCATGTGTGCTGCACGTAGAGATGGCCCATAGGCATGTTCATGCATGCATGCAGACTGGTCTGTATGTTTGCTTGCATGTTATGACTTTGTGAGCTTGCTAGCTTGCAATGTGTTCACAAAATTCAGTTACTGTATATATGCATAAAGTATTCAACTGTTTAAAGTTGGCAATTCATATCCACCTAAGATATCAGTGATAGCAATGAAAAGTATTTTCTTGTTTTAAAAAAAACCCAAGTGAAGGAGTTGAGACATTCTTTTTCTGCTTCTATTTGTCTCTCTTATGTATGAAAATTTTAACTTTTATGTTAGAAATCAATAAATGAATCTAGCAGACAAGAAATTAGTATCCTTGGTATCGAAAAGGCCAAGGAGCTGGAGCCTTCAGATTCTTCTGACAGGTATTTCGTTTTCACCTTTATCTATGTCCTTTCCCTAGACTCTTTGCTGCTTGACTTACTAGATTATTAAATCCTCTTGTGTCTAAGGAGTATGACTACTCCTATTCTTAATGTTTTCATGGTTCAAGCCAATGTTGAAGAGGAAAATGGGCCAGAGACACTACCAACAGTACCTATTAATCTGATCCAGGAAGCAGAGCCAGTTCTTGATACTCGTGCTTCAACTTCAAGAGAAACGTTGATGTGGAAGCAGGAAGACATAGATGCTCCCAAGGGTGGGTTTGTAGTATTTCTTTTCTCTTTTCTCTTTCCTTTTAGATTAAGCAGTTAGCCTACAGTTCTTGAATAGTGCAGTCCAAGAATGTCTTAAGTCATTCTTAGTATAAAAAAAACCAAATTTCATAGAAACATTATTCCTAGTTTAATTGGTAGTTCATTTAGGAGTTTTAGTATTATTATTTAGAAAACCAAGCTTTCATTAAGACAAACAAAAAAATACACATAGGCAATTCAGGAAAAAGAAAGCCCAAAAAGAGATAAAGGATAGTCACAAAAAAGTACTGACACCCAAAAAGAGGTATGAAACCTGGCCATGCCCACATTCCAAGACTTTCGACCCCCTAAGATTCTTCAGTTCCTCTCTAGCTAATTGTTGCACAAAGTAATAAAGAAAGCTCGCCCTAAAGGACCCCAGCCTTTTCTCAAAACTGTGGATGGAACAACACTTCTTCTATCATTGACTGACAAAGATTAATTGTAAACCAAAGAAATGCGAAAGGTTTAAAAAACAGTTCCAAATCAAGTATCCAATTGACAATGTCATAATACATGATCTAGGTTCTCTAAGTGTATGGCATCGAATGAAGTGCTCCTATTTTCCATCTTTTTATTGATGTAGATTCAAGGGTATCCCAAAGAACCATCTGGTTTATTTTGGGTGGATTCTTATTCCATCTCTATCATTGTTACAGCTTTGTTCTTTGGAATAAAATTGTTTCTTCAATTTCTTATCCAAAGAAGTTATATATTATATCATTCTCTGGAAAGGGCGTGCCTTTTCACGTGGAGGCTGTGAAGGGTAGGTAGGAATGGGGATTGTATAGGTATTTGACATAAAGAGCTATTTTAATGAAAGAAATAATAGGAAAGGCAGGTTGACTTGGACATTTTAAGGGTGCTTTTATTCATTACTTTAGTGGTTCACTTTTGTACTTGGCTTTTACTTCAACTGTTAAAACATGATCTGGTTTGATTTTGAAATGCAGTACCAGATTGTTATACCAAAGTTGCAGAATCAAAGTTTCCGGTACAGTTGCTTTTTCTTTGATGAGTTTGACATGTAATGTGTACTAAACATTTGGATCCTCCAAGTTCACAGATTCTTTGCAATAATTAATCAGTTCTGATCATTAAAGTTGGTAAAAATTGAATTCCAGATAAAGGTGGAGGATTTCTTTAGTTTCTATTTTTCAGACGATGCAGTTGATTTTGTTTCTTCATATCATGAAAAATGTGGAGATAAAGGTAGGGCGTGTCGGATGTATGCAGTGTAGAAATCTTTTTTGAATTATTTTAACTCATGTTACATTGTATATACTGTGAATTAATTATTTGATTGGCAATACTTTTCCAGAGTTAAAATGTTCTCTGTGGCATCCTGATGACATGTTTGGGCATACACGCGATATTTCATTTCAACATCCAATAAAAATATATTTTGGTTTGCTTTTCTTTCTTTTAAGAGAATATCGTACCTTTTTCTCCATGTTTTTTTTTTTTAAATTTCTTTTCTATTTTAGTCTTTAGATATACATACTTCTTATGCTGTATTAATTTTACATGGCTATAAAGGTGCAAAGTTTGGTGGCTGCCTGGAGATCCAGAAATTTCGAATTTATCGAGACAGGTTTGGCAAGTTGCTTTGTCAGGATTATATTCTTTTGCTGGTCTTATTCCTCTCTAGTCATGAACATTCTTTCTTGACAGTTTTTCCTCAATCCTAAACCTGGCTAACTTGGATACCCAAATAGAAATTTGCTATGTGAAAAGAATTCTCAATACGATAACAAGAAGGATGATTTTTTAAGTTTGACTAAAACATAGGTACCAAATTGAAACTTCTGAAACCATAGGACTAAATTGAAACTAAATCCAAACCATAGGGACCAAATTGAAAGCAAGTTCAAATTGAAACTTTTAGAACCACTAGGATCAAATTGAAACTTTGCCGAATCATATGGACCAAATTTGTAATTTCAAGATAATATATCTATTTCATATATTCTTAATAATTCTTAATTTTGTGACTTAAGAATCACATATATCCCCTATGGCTTTCGGTGGGCAGCCTTGGCGGGTTCATTGAATATGAAGAGGCTAACTCTTTGCTCATTGAATGTGTGGAAGTTAAGATGAAAATCAAGGAGAATTATTGCGGTTTCATTCCTGCAGAGGTAAGGATTGAGGATCCTTGTTGATTGATCGTATGCCCGGAATCCATGGTAGTTTTTCGCCGACGGCAGCTCACACCTTCCATCGAGGCCCTTCGGACCCTCTCTTTTGCACATCAGATATATGGAGGATTGAGAATGGTTTGGATTATCCAGTGGTTAATACCCTTCAGACGTTTGAAGAGCCCAGAGTTGATGGACGACAACTGGAAGTCACTAAAGAAGATTTTGAAATCTCCCGCTCAAAATACAAAGGAAAAATTATAGATGAAGCCGGGCCCTCAAAGATCGCTGAGGCTCCAGCCCGAACTGAAGCCCATTCCCTATCGGCCTAGTCTGACTTGGAAAAAGAAGATTGGACAGTGAAAAGGCCCAAAAAGAAAAATAAAAAAGGCGTTTCTTTTGCTAAAGAGGCCCAGATCTCCTTGTTTTAACGGGGGGAGGTCCATTCCACACAAAAAAAGAATAAGCCACCTACGAAAGATGAAACAGTGGAGGTATGGAATAAAGATCAAGGCACCGAATCAAATTTATCTTTCTCGAGTCCAGCCAGCAACGAAAGTGAAAGCGGGAAAGATTACAGACTTTGTAGTACGGAAGCCTCCGATAACGATATTCTAGAAGGCTATCAGTTATGTTTTTCCACCGATAACGAGCAAGATGGGAGCTCTTTGCCTCAAAGTGTGGAGGAATCGATTGAGTTGGCAGAAGAAGTGCCTAGTAGAGATAAGGATAAAGAGGTTGATCTGTTGAGAGCCTCCCCAGAACATCTGCCCACCGAAAAGTTATTCTCGAAGAACATCAATTGATTTCTCCAAAAGCGTTAGCAATTATGCCGTCAGAAAATGAAGAGAGGATAGCCACAGATGTTGATAATGGAGAGCTCCTGTTAAGTAAAGAGTTAATTCTCACCCTTAGAAGGAATAACTTATGTATTAGGCCGATTGTAGCTTCGAGTGCTAAGAAGGGCAATTCTACTAAGAAAAGACGTAGCAAGGAAGTGACCAACCTTCTTAGAACTTAGGAGAAGGAAGTAGAGCCGATTATAGAAACGGAAAAAGACAATGATAGCTATGTAGAAACTATTAGTTTTGTCGAGAGGGCCGATGCGGTGTCATTATGAAGATTCTCTCTTGGAACGTTCGTGGGCTTGGAGCGAGGTCGAAAAGAGCCCTTATTAAAGACCTCATTATCGAGTCTAACCCGGATATTGTGATCTTGCAGGAATCCAGGTTAAATGCCATTGATAGACGTATTGTGAAGTCCGTTTGGAGCTCTAGGCACATAGCTTGGGTGACCTTGGATGCGGTGTCTTCAGCTGGAGGCATCCTTATTTTATGGAAAGAAGACGTTATAGAGGTTGTTGATACTGTTATTGGGGCTTTCTCGATCTCTATTAAATGTATTCTCCATGGTAATTCGGAAGGGTGGATCTCGGGTGTCTATGGCCCATGTGGTTATCAGGAAAGACATCACTTCTTGCAAGAGCTGTATGACATCTATGGTCTTTGTTAGGGAATGTGGTGCTTGGTGGGGGATTTCAATATTATTAGATGGGCTGAGGAAAGTTTGGTCAGGCGCAATCCTTCGAGGAGCATGAAAAAGTTTAACCGATTCATTGCTTCTGCAGATTTAAATGACCCGCCTATGATTAATGGGTTGTTCACTTGGTCTAGGATGGGGATTAGAGTGGCAGCCTCAAGGTTAGACAGATTCCTTGTCTCAAAGCAGTAGAATGATAAATTCTCTGATTTTAGAGTTATGAGGCTTCAAAGACCCACCTCAAATCACTTTCCCATTCTTTTGTCTATTGGGGCGATTAAATGGGGTCCGACTCCTTTTCGGTTTGAAAATTCTTGGCTGGACAACCTTGAGTTTAAGGAGAAGGTAGAGTTGTGGTGGAAAGAGATGAAGCCTAATGGATGGGCGGGGTATAGATTCATGGAAAAATTGAAAGGGTTGAAAATGAAGATTAAAGAGTGGAATGTTGATCGCCATGCAGTGGCTAGCTACAAGAAACAAGAGATTTTAGAGCAAATTGATCACATTGATCAGCCGGAGGAACGCAATGAGATTCAGGGCCAGCACATTGAGGATAGAAAGAAGCTTAAGGTAGACTTATTGGAGATTACTATAGAAGAGCATAGAAGCCTCAATCAGAAGTGCAAACTTAAATGGTTAAAAAAGGGGGATGAAAACTCCTCTTTCTTCCATAAATGGGCCACGACTAAGAAGAACAAAGCTTTTATTTCTATTTTAGAGACAGACAGTGGGGATATTATCACAAGTGAAGCAGATATTGAGGGAGAGATTTTGACCTTCTTTAATAAGCTGTACTCAAAAGATCAGGGTATGAAGTTTGTGCTTGAAGGGGTAAACTGGGCGCCCATTGACTCTCAATGTAGTCTGAACTTGGAAAAGGATTTCAAGGAGGAAGAAATTTTTAAGGCGATTTGTGACTTGGGAAGCTTAAATAAACAAAGCTTTTATTTCTGTTTTAGAGACAGACAATGGGGATATTATCACAAGTGAAGTAGATATTGAGGGAAAGATTTTGACCTTCTTTAATAAGCTGTACTCGAAAGATCAGGGTATGAAGTTTGTGCTTGAAGGGGTAAACTGGGCGCCCATTGACTCTCAATGTAGTCTGAACTTGGAAAAGGATTTCAAGGAGGAAGAAATTTTTAAGGCGATTTGTGACTTGGGAAGCTTAAAATCTCCGGGTCCGGATCGGATGACAGGGGAGTTTTTTAAAAACTCTTGGAACATCTTGAAGAACGACTTAGTAGGGGTGTTCCAGGAATTTTTCCAAAACGGAATTGTTAACAAAAGGACCAATGAAACATATATATGCTTGATTCCCAAGAAGAAAAATGCCTCCAAAGTCAAGGAATTTAGGCCGATTAGCTTAACTACTTCTCTTTACAAGATTATGGCCAAGGTCCTTGCTGATAGATTAAAGAAAGTCCCTCCCGCTCACCATTAGTGATTGTCAAGCGGCGTTTGTTCAGTGTAGACAAACCTTGGATGCCATTCTTATTGCTACTGAATTGGTTGAAGAGTTAAAGAGTAACAAAGAAGCGGGGGTCCTTCTAAAGCTCGACCTTGAGAAGGCTTATGATATGGTGGATTGGAGTTTCCTTGATGCTATTCTCACCATGAAAGGCTTCGGCATTAGATGGAGAAATTGGATCAAAGGTTGCCTTACAAATACTAATTTCTCAGTTATTGTTAATGGTAGACCGAGAGGGAAAATAGTGGCTTCTAGAGGGCTTAGACAAGGCGATCCGTTATCGCCTTTTCTCTTCACCA
Source organism: Luffa aegyptiaca (assembly GCA_017139565.1). Taxonomy (NCBI): domain Eukaryota; kingdom Viridiplantae; phylum Streptophyta; class Magnoliopsida; order Cucurbitales; family Cucurbitaceae; genus Luffa; species Luffa aegyptiaca. The sequence continues at coordinate 46,440,311 of CM029404.1, read as the reverse complement.
TTGTTGAGGATGCCGTTAGTAGATCGGTGCAACTTTGTCTTGAGAAAAGGGTTTTAAACGGCTGGAGAATTGGGCAGGACAGTACAGTGGTGGCCATATTGCAATATGCTGATGATACTCTAGTTTTCTGCCCGAATAGTGATGCTGACATTGAAAAATGGTGGGATATTTTGAGATTAATTTTGCAGGGCTCTGGTTTATCGATTAACTCAGCAAAGACGTCTTTGATTGGGGTGAATGTGGATATGATAAATGTGTCTAATTGGGCTAAGCATTTGGGCTGTAAAGCTGAGTCCTTGCCGTTAAATTATTTGGGTTTTCCCCTGGTAGGAAACTATCACAGGAAGCAGTTTTGGGACCCTCTATTGGAAAGATTTAGTAGGAAGCTTGAAAATTGGAGGAAATTCCTAATTTCTAAAGGGGGAAGAATTACCCTAGCGCAATCCGTGCTGAATAGTCTCCCTCTCTATCATTTCTTCTTGCTAAAAGCTCCTAAAGCAGTAATTAAGGCTATGGAAAAGATTGTTAGAGATTTTGTGTGGAGTGGGGGAAGTTACAAACCTGGGGTGAACTTGGTCAAATGGGAATGGACAACTTTACCTACTAATCATGGGGGATTGGGGATCAGATCTCTTCAGCAAAGAAACATTGCTCTTATGAATAAATGGTTGTGGCGGTTTTCTCAAGATAAGTATGCTTTTTGGAGAAAAATCATTGTTAGCATATATGGCTCTTGCTCTTTAGGATGGAAGTCCGATAAACTCAAAGGGAGAAAGGGCAACAGAGTGTGGGTGGATATTGCCTCTAATTACCCTCTTTTTGACCAATTTTCGGCTTTTATTGTGAAGTGTGGTAACAATATTAGATTTTGGGAGGATCGTTGGTGTGATACCCAACCCTTGCAAGTTCTCTTCTTGGACTTATATAGGGTTTCTCGTAAGAAAGAGGCTACTATTGTGGACTGTTGGATTGATGAGCATCAAGCTTGGGATCTTTCTTTTAGAAGGGGGCTCCTTGATAGAGAATTGAGTAGCTGGTCGGCCCTTGTTGAGAAGATAAACTTGGTGAACTTGGTGGAAGGGCAAGATGTTTTAAAATGGACCCTTGATGGCTCCGGTAAGTTTACAACAAAGTCCATGTTCCAAAAGCTTATTGAGGTGCCTTCCAAAATTCCCCATTCTATATGCAAAAAAGTGTGGAGTCATAAAAGTCCGAAAAAAGTAAAAGTCTTTCTTTGGTCTCTTTTGTACTGTAGCCTAAACACGGACGAAAGACTCCAAAAGAAATTCAGCCGTTGGTCCGTATCCCCCCAGCATGCAGACTTTGCCTCAAGGCCGAAGAAAGGTTAGACCATTTGTTCTTGCATTGACTTTGCGGGTAAGGTTTGGAGTTTTGTTGCCAAGAGCTTGGGCTTGTCTTTTTGTGCCCTAGATTGATTGATGATTGGTTGTATGAAGGCTTGGCTGCGTGGAATCTTAAGAAAAAGACCAAGATTATAGCGAGCTGTGCGTTTAGGGCTGCTCTGTGGCTTCTTTGGAAGGAAAGAAACTCAAGATCGTTTGATGGAAAGTCTGCTAGTTTAGACATTTTTTGTGAAAATGTACAAAGTACAACTTCGTGGTGGATATCGTTATATAGGAATTCTTTTTGTAATTATAGTCTGTCTATGATTATTAACGATTGGTAGGCTCTCCAGATTTAGTGTTTTCGCTTGTTGTCTTTTTGGGGAGGGGTTCTCTCTACCCCTAGCCCCTAGGCTGTTTGGTTCCTTTTGCTTTGATCAATATACAACCGTTATTGTTTCTTTTAAAAAAAAAAAAGAATATATGTGACTTTCTTCAGTTCCTTAGAAAAGGATAGGCATCATTTCACCTTTGCTTCACATTGCAGACTCTTTGGTAAATCCTGTCGATTGTTATGGGTTTCGTCTTTACCAAGCTAGATATGGTTTGTAACTATAGTACTGCTAATTCTTTCCTTAGTTTCTAACTTTTAGGGGTAAGGTAAGGCAGGGGGTTGATTGTCCATCTGTTTTTATCATTACGCTGATATGTGGTTGCTCATGGACTAATGCAGCCCTTAATTGGGCTTTAAGTTTATGTTATCTAAAAATTCTCTAACAAATTATCAATCTTTTTATTAATCAAGCCAGTTTTCTGTCACCAACGCCTTCTTCATTTAGTTTAACTCTCTGCTCATTTTCTCAGTCATTTGGTCATCGATATAACGCAGGAAGTCAGTGAGGTTCCATATTCAGATTATTTCCGTGTTGAGGTATTAACTAGTACTATTCAGTTCTATTCGGTCCATTTTGTGGCAATTATCCCTATACTATTTTTGGTAATAATTTCCAGATGAGGAAGATCGGTTTATGTTTCTAGTAGTACTATGTCTACATCAAAGAGGCAGCTGGTCCTGAAATTGTCCCCTATGCAGTTTCTTATAAGTTTGTCTGCTCTGACATTTAATAGCTCAGGAAACTCCAGACCTGATATCTAATTTAAAAATAAGCTTCTCACTTTTGAAGAATGTAGGCCCCAAATACGTGTTTTTGAACATTGAACATGGGAATTGTGTAAAACATTTATTTCCGAAGTCAATTTTGAACAGTTGAAAGTTCTGAGAAACTTTGAAATTTTTTTGGTGTTCTCTCTTGATAATGATCAATTTTTTTTTTTTTTTTATGAATCAAAATTTGAACGTTAATTATGATCTAATTAAATTCAAAGACTTTACAATTAAATTAAAAAATTCTGACTTCTTTAATCTATTATATTAAAAAAAAATTAAAGCTTATCAGCATTTATTTATACTTGCAAGACTTTAGATTATACATTTTTTAAGGACAATTTAAATATTGCAACCAAATATATAATTATTTCAGAAGATTTTTTAAAGAACTGTATTCCTCTAAGATCACAAAGCAGGTACGTTATCTCTTTTTGGTTCATCAAATGTTTCTTTCATCATTATTAGGACTTGAGATTATTTTTGAATCTAGACCAAGAGGATCCACATTTCTAATTATAGAAAATCATTTCTTAGCTTTCCTACGTGATTCTTTAGTGCTTCTCTCGTTATTTTTCATGGTTATTAAGTGCTTCCCGCATAAATTTTAGACACGTTGGGAGGTGAAGAAAGATCTTGATGAATCAAATAATTGCTGCATCTTGAGGGTGTATGTGAACGTGGCATTTTCAAAAAGAACTGTTTGGAAAGGTATCTCTTTACGTACTAACATTTGCTTGGAATCATAGTTCCCTAACTATAAGAAAAAAGATTCTAGTGCTTTAATTTTGTGATTTGTATCATATGGTGATTAGTATTTAGTACATTGATTTTCTGGAATAGTTAAAGCTATGTATTGTTGCAAAATAAAATTCATGAAAAATGGAGAAAATTGAGTAAAAGAAATGGAGTGTTGCACTGCATAAATCTGAAAGTTTCCGATAACAAAAGAGAAAATGCATGCTATCAAGGATGAGGGCAGAAATTCACTGTGGAAGAGCATTACAACCATATTCTCAGGAATTTATGACTTCTTTAAAAATATTTTGTTTACTATTTTCTGTTTTCTGTTAATTGTTTTCAACACAAGTTATAAAAATTATTGTTGGATGATATGTCGAAATTAATATTATTGTGTACATTAAAATTATTATTTACAATTCCATAATTTTCTAGGAAGTTCTTTGTTTTATTTTCTTAGTCCAACAAATAAGCTATGTTCATGTTAGAAAGTTTTTTTTTTGGATATCAAGTCATCAATGAGCATGCGCTAAAAGAATAAGGGGAAAAAACTTCTAAAAATAGTTGTCCTAATATATTTTCATTGAACTTTTTTGCCCCTAACAACTATTTTTAGAACAGTGGAAATGTTTCTAATTTTGTAGTATATGTGGCGTCATTTTGATTACTAAAGAACTTCAGAATTGGATAACTTCAAGGAAAAAGGAACGTTGGATACTGAAGACTAGGAGAGTTCATGATATCTCTTTGGAACTGAAGGAGAAAAATTAAAGAGAGGAATCTTATAACAAAAAATATGCGGGACGTCTGATTAAAGAAAACTATCTTCTTTTTGCGATGTGAGTTGAGTTTTGTGGATTTTCATGCAGGGAAAATAGTGCAGTCTACTCTTGAAGAATGCCGAGAGGCCTATGGAATGTGGATTCAGATGGTATCCTCTTTTCCTTTACAAATTTGGCAAGTTTTAATCAAAGTTAAAGTGCTATTCAAAAGAGCTTGTATGACATTCTTTCAGGCAAAGGAAGTGTTGAAGCAGAAACTTAAAGAATTTGAAGGTTCGAATGTTATATAATTTTGCTTTTTATCTAAACACGATGTTATATTCAAATCATGCAATTGATGACCTCACTTTCTGGTTACTAATTTACCATATAGAGGGAAGTCCAAGTGGTAGTACATCGGGGAGTCGTAAAGATCATCATATTGAAGAAGAAACAAATAATATCAAATCATTGGAAAAGTCAAATGAGAAGAATGACCAAAAAACATTAACTGAATCACAATATTCCACTGACATTGATCAACAACCGGAGAACCTTACTCGAGGAGTCAATTCTACTTCGCTTGCTTCTTGGTTAAGTGAATACGTGAACAAGCTTCGGTCTTTGTTACGAAGTCAAAATTATCTTCCTCTTGCCCTAGTTATCACTTTTGCTGTGATTTTTCTAATGCAGGTATGCAATTTCTTTTACAACTTATCTGCCATGGAGTCTAAATCGGTACACCTATATGTTCTATCATGAATTTGCATCAGTATGACTTGTCTGAATCATGTTATCTAGGCCATGAGGCATGAATACGATTTCCAATATGATATCTGTCGAGCACTTAGCTTCTATTTTATCATTTTTGTTCGTCTAATTTACCAGCAAATCATTGATGGCATCACTCTATGCACCCCAGCTTTTTTTCTTTATTCTTTTTGTCTCTCTCATGCACCCATCCTACTTATGCTACCGGCAGGTTTTAATTCAATTAAATTACTCGGTTTACTAACTAAAAATGCTGAATACCCGCTACTTACCTACGATGAGAAACAAAATACCAACCTCAATCGAATCCAGTCCTCTCTTAGCCATATCCATCCATCTCTTTCCTCTCTCAAATCCATTTAATTTTGATTTATCATTAGTCAATCTTGCGTTCTTCAGCCTACTCACTGTACATATTTTGAGCCTCTTCTTTGCCTCTAACTCTATTATTTATAGTTAATGTATCTATCATTCATATTTTCTTTGAATTTTAGTAAAAAATTTATTGTCTAGGATGGAAGCTACGTTATCCATTTATGCTTTGTATTGGTAGTCTAAAATTTATTAATAATGGTAAATGGCGGCATTCGCGTTCGTTTGATAGAATGTCTAAATTCATGCCAACCCTGTCCATTTGAGCCAAACATATATCAGATGATACGTTCATCCGCATTGGGATAAATAATAAATAAGGTAAGATGATATTGAGAAGTTGTGTGGGGATAAATAATAAATAAGGTAAGATGATATCAGATGATACGTTCATCCGCATTGGGCAAAATGTGAATGTTTCCAAATTTGAGCAAGCAGCTCAACTCTTTTTCTGGTTGATTCTGAACAAATCAAGATTGCTCAGCCTAGTTGGCTGAGCAGTATATGTTGTATTCCCCCTCACGACTTTCATCTCTCAAACTTTTTGTTCTGGGAATAGAGGGCTCATCTCCCACAGTTGTCTACTTCCATCACTATCCTCTGCACAGAAGTTGAGGGCTGTAGATGCTGAGTATTTGCAATAGTCAACCAAATTGATAGGGATAAAGTTTTATTGAGATTATTACAGGATTATTTAGCAAACGTCAATATTGGTACAGGTTTAGGGAAGTTTTGGAAATCTCATTTTGAAGTCTTCAAAGACCAGGAAGATCCTATTGCGTATCTTTGTCCATATTAGGTTAGGATAACTTCTCTGTTTTAGTTTAATTGAAGTTTTAAAAAAAAATTCAATTATTTAAATTCTATCATGAAAATTTTGATATTTGAACTAATAATTGATTAAAAAAAAAAAGAAACTTTTCTAGTTGGTATAGATGTTGAAAATGGAAATATATTGATTGAAGAAGGTATTGTAAATTGTTCTTCCTTGCGTGTGTTATTGATTATTGAATACTAGTACATGGATATGGTATCAGAAATAGGTGGTCTCAATGCAGAATCTATCTTATTTTTATAATGTTGAGGTAGCCAGTTGTCTGCCGCTAGATTGTATCTTATGGTCCTTAGCTCGATTTTCTTGCCACTCAATTTCAGTTGTACAGAGATTTTGAATTTTTTCTGCAGTATAGGGTATACAGTCATTGACGAATAATTCTGTTATCTATAACTGCAGTTGAGCATAGTTATGCTATTATCCAGACCCCAACACATCCATGTGAGTTCTACTGACTATGCAAGGGGCCTAAAATTCAGTGGTGGAAGATCTTCTGATGCCATGGCATGGTTGGAAAAGCGAATGCACCACCTTAAGGATGAGATGTACATGGTTGAGGCTCGGCTAGAGATGATGCGACGCGAGCATGCACAGTTAAAAGCACAGCTAAGAGATCTTGAGGAATTAAGATAAATGGTTATTTAAATTTAATTTATTTTTTCAATTCCTCATTGAGATTAATTCATATACAGTTGATCAAGAAAATAATCGACAGAAAGGTTAAGTATTTGTATGTTTATTTCAATGATTGGAAATGATACCTCATAGCATAGGGGAAGGGGAAAACAAGAATTGAAATACAGTTGAACATGTGGACTGAAATGATTCTCGGGTGATAAACCATATGGGAACGTTTCTTTACTGGAAAGTGGACAGGTCTTCAGCAGTCTTTACGAATCCTTTGCAGACACCATGTTGGGATGTTCGTGTACAATAATGCAACTCGTGTCGATTTTTATCTAAAAATGTGATCCCAATTCTCAAACGATACGGCATGAAATTGTGAGATTTTTTATCTGACTACAACCCCATTTCATCGAGGCACTGTTAGTAAAAGAAGCTTTGCAATCCGTAGTCTCGAAACTTGAAAATGTATATTGAAATTTCTTTCGAGAACACGAATCCTGGACTACGTGTGTTTAACTACAATGCTTGCTGTGACCATAAACATAACAGAAGATGAAATGCCAAAGCCTTTATTGTCATGAATAGAGAAGTTGGATTGTATTATTGTTCAATTGAGACTTGATAGTGACCTATGGTTTTGCTGGGAGTTCCCTATTTGGATTCGACCTCCTTGATGGTTGAAATGGAGAGAGATAGAGATAAAGAGAGAGAGAGGGGTAAATTTGGGAGTTTGAAGCTAAATAGTATGAATTTCCTTGTGTTGATTTCTTAATGGAATGCCGAGTGTCCCTAGGAAAAGGAAGAGGAACCCACCCCTACGAAATACAAACGTAGAAAAAGAATCGTCAAAAAGTGCCGCAATTTTTCCAATCATTTGGAAGAAGAGAGATATGATGAGAAAGTGGCCTTCTCGAAACGATTAGGATATTATTTGGGGGAAAAAAAATGAGCCACCGACCTCGGGAAGGGCTTCGATTGATGCTGCAAATTAAAGCATGCCGATGAAATTTGACAACGATTGGAGAGAGAAGCAATAACACGTTAATTTATGGTGGAATCCGCAAGAACAATGTTTGGTTGAAACTCAGCCCACTTCTATTCTATTTTCTTTTTGCATGTTAACCACATTGCTCTTTCTTGCATGAGATTGAAAGCTGCCCCTTCCGTCCTAGGCGGGGGCGGGGCGGAAGCTATCCCTTTTTATCATCTTCAGTGATATATATTTTTTTTAATTTTATTTTAAGAATATGTGAAGGAAGGAAGATTCGTGATTATCTAACCATTTAGTTGAAGATATACGTCTTAATCAAGTTAAACTATGTTCACATTATCATATCACCTCTATCAATCACTCCAATCTTAGAGGTTATCCTATGCTAAAACCTCAAAATGCATACCATTGTGACTAAAATTTTGAATACTTTGTCCTTTAGATTTAACCAACTCCAGAGTGCATATATCCCTTCGCCTGTGATGGGTATTGGGTAGTGTGACATTGTAAACAAGACCCACATCTCCTACATGCCGTCCGTGTATTTTTCATTGTAGTAAGCCTACACTATTTCCCATATATTATAACTTTTAACGAATAAAATTATTGGCGTGTCAAATATCTAACGACTTTTGAAGATTTTGAAATTGTTGAGATACAAAAGATTAAATGATAAAATATATACGTCGGATTAGATAATTTGATTGCAATAATTTGGTAAGAGGATAAATCCAATTATAATATGCCCAATTAAAATAGTGAGGTCATTGTTTTGATATAATGAAGCACACTCATAGGCCATAGGGTTAATCCTTATCCTAAGCTATGTGGTACCATAACCATGTGATGGTATTTGAGCACTTGATATTGTATTTTATATATAGAGTGAAAGAGATACGCCACCTCATGCTTCTATTCTAATCTAACCTTAGCTTTCATAAATAAATAAATTCTCAAAAAGGGAAAAGTAGATTTACAAAACCAAATATTCTATTCTACATTACGTCAAACCAATTAAACAAATATATTTAGCTTTAGGGACGGATCATTTGGGCATGTCTGCTACATGTGAATGGATTAGATGGAATGAAAGCTGAAGCAAATACAGGAATTAATCCAGAATCAAACTTCATTTTAAGATAAAGATAACAATTTTAATTAGGCAACAACAAGATAATTAGCAACTTTAATTTAAAGTTAATTTATATTTTCAAGAAAGGAAGCATATTCTAAACTAAAGAAGATATCACAGCCCATCCTCCCTGCATTATATTCTATCTATCCACCAGATATTCTAATTATATTAAACGTCCCAAGTTTGGTTTATAATTATTTATGCCATTATACTCCTCAGTTATTGTTTATACCTTTTTTTTTCTCTCACTAATATAAGAATGGATAATGTTGAAATATAAAGGGAAATAATAATGATCACAATTTTTTCTATCCTATACACCCATAAACCATTTCTGTATCATTAAAAAACTATATCTATATATTTCTAAATATCACATTTTGATAAGGTACATCATTCATATACCTAATATAAAGTACAATATTTATATACATATAAGTTAAATTATATAAAATACCCTAAACTTGTGGGGGAGAAACGACAATACTAAATCCTCTACAACCTAGAGCAATCCAAACATTTAGATAATAATATATCTCTCTTCCACATGTCAAATCAATCCAATTTGTTAATAACAACAAAAAGAAAAGGAGATAAGGGAAGAAAAAAGTTCACTCTAAATTTGAGACTAGACGCACTTACAATAGCCACGACAATGCTTACCTTGACTTCTAAAACACTACAATAATGGATTTACAAAGAATAAACCCTCGAAATAAACTCTCAAATACATCCATACATCACAAGCAAAAAGCTCACAAGAAATTGCACGTGAAAAAAAGGAAAGAAAACCCTAACGAAAGAGATTTCTTTATGGAAATTGCGATTGTGTGTCGCGACGCTACAAGCTTTTGCATCAAAACAAGATTTCTCGTGTATCTTCAGTTAGGGGCTTGACTTACTATAGTGTTGAGACATTATTGTTTTTAGTATTTCAATGCTATGAGACTTGTGTAGCAGATTCCTTTATGTGTTGTCGATAGCGTCATGATGCTCTCCTAACACTTTGATGTTGTCCCTTTGGTCTTCTTGGTCCTATTAAGTCATTTTGGCTCAACCATCCCAACAAAACTTCAATTCAATTATATGCCTAAACTTGGAAATATTTTATTTTAACTTTTGAACTTAAAAAGTGCTCTAAAAAAAACCTTGTAGAGTTTTTCTATTAAAGTAATGAATGAAAATTGACGGCAAAGTTGGAAGGATACATATGACATCATTTACAATATCATTCACGTAAATTGACACCACAACTAATATGTAATAATTGACTCAACAAATGGTCACAACAATTTTTAATCATCTATATAATTGAAATTAAATTGTAAATAATGTCAAGCATGTCTTCTAATTTTTATGATACACACATTTGCTTTTAGTTTCAAGCAAAATACCTCTTTCACTAATAAAAATGTCAGCAATATATTTTGAGTAACGTAGAATTTTTGTATTATATATGTTCACACTTTACTTAAATTAATTATATAACACTCCAGATAGAAAAAATAACAATGTACTAACTAACATGAACCTAACTCAATCAACATAAAACATGTACCATCGACCAAAAATAAGAGATTGAAACTGAAACCCCAGCCCTAAAAAGTAGATATTAATATAAGATTAGACATTGATGATGGAGAATATGGTGGAGTAGTGGCAGAGAGTGAATAAAATGATATAAACTTTGGGACGCACGTCACTTCTGGGCTTTTTCAGTGTATACAGTACATCATAATATATCCACTTTTCTAATTAACCTTTCCTTTCTACATTATATATATATATATATATATAGTTGCCATCATATCATTGCAAATTTACAATTAAAACCCCCAATCACAAATATATATATATATATCCACCCTATATTAATCTTTTTAACTTATTTTGATTATTTGGATTAATATTCATGTCTTAAATACACATTTTATAAACTTTTTTTTTTTTTTTGATACACACATTTTATAAACTGACTCACTTCTTTTTATTCAACTTTTTCAAAACCTATGATGTGTTGTTTACCAGTTGTCAAATCCATATTTATTTTAAAAGAAATATAATGACATTAAAGAGAAGTAATTAATTAAGGAATTAATTAAAGAGATGAGAATATTAATTAATTAAAAAAAAAAAAGGTGGACGGTGTGGTTGAGGTTCAAACTATGAGTGCATATATATGGTGTGGTGATTGTTTAGTCGGTTTTAAAAGGGTTGAATTTTGCAAAGCTAAATTGAATTACGACTTTTTGTTTTTGTTTTGGTCCAAGACACAAGGACCACATCACCAGCGCCGTCAATTTTCCTTAGCTTCCTCCACCTCTTTCTTTTTCTTTTTCTTTTTCTTTTAGCCCAAAACCCTTCTCTTTCAATTTCATATTTTTTAATTAATTCCTATGCTTTCTTTTTCCTACACAATAACATTAAACTTTAAACTTTGTTAATTACAATTTCGACTTTTTTTTATGAATGGCAAGACTATACTTAAGTTGGTCTTAATATAGTTTCTTTTTCTTTTTTAAATGAACCCATTTTTTATAGCAACAAACAGAATTTCAAATCCGATCATTTATTACAAGTTGAATTACATAAAGTAGGTAGGTTTTTATATCGGGGATGTATATGTCTAATTTGTTAAACTATAACAAATAATATTTTAACTAAATTAATTAAATAAATTGCTATTTAACATCGCATATTCATTTTATTAATGAACTTGTATACTAATGGGTAAGGTTAGAATGCATGTGAAGATGAAAGAGGATCAATTGACTGCTAGCTGTTCGTCATTTTCCAAAATTGTTCTGAATTATTATTATTATTATAATATAGTATAATGTTGAGTTGAGATAGCATGCAAGTCATTATATTAAAAAAGATTTGGTTTGAATGGAAAGGGGTCATATTCAATTGAAAAGGACAATGGATACGTTGGAAAATGACAAAAAGGAATATGAAAGTCCACATTTTCAGAGATAATTAAATATTGACAAACTCATTTATTTCCAATCATTGTTGAAATCTCAATACCATTTCTCAACTCAACCTTTTCCCTTTTTAAGTTTTACCATTTCCTATGAATCATTGAATCTGATATATATATATATATATATATATATATATATATAATTACCTCTTTCTGGGCACACCCAAACAAAATCAAGTAAATTATTGACTTTAATCCCTTGCCGTAATATCTAAATTATTTTATTTCTATAGTTATGGAAAAATGATTTAGATTATTATATCTAAATTTCATTTCTATAGTTATGAGAGGAAATTTTTGAAAAGGGAAATATATGGATGGAAATGGAAATGGAAATGGAAGTGGAAGTCGTAGTTGAATGCAATCTGTAGAGAGATTTTTATGTTGACTTTGATTGATTTTGATATATAAATTGATATTCAAGGCCGGAAGTCCAAAAATTGGATGCTGACTCACCAAACTTTTAACTTTGGAATTAAATCGGCGCTCTGTTTTATTCTAGGAGGCATGCTTTTGCTTCCCAATCCCAACCACCTCCTACTATTTCTGTTTTTTCACTCACCATTTTTTCACTTTTTCCTTTATTAATTACAACTTTTTTCCCCATAGCATTTTTATTTTTACTTTTATTTTCTATTCATACACCTTTTTAATTTCATTGTTGCAACACAAACGCTCTCTCCACCTCGTAAAACTAGTTGTGAATTTTAGAGCATAAAAAGGGATATTTTGAAAGTGAGACTCCAGAAAAATTTGAAAGAAATCTAACTAAAATTGTCCTGAACAATGACTAGTGGCCATACCTATCTCTTTTGAAAAAAAAAAAATACTTCTTCAGCATGGTTGGTACAAGGTTCTTATCGCTTTTGTTACCTTAAAATGTCAATGTCGATGGAAATTCCTAGAAAAATATTTAAAATAAAAAATTCAAAAAATTCAAAAAATAAGTTCAAATACTTATTATAAATATTATCTCCCCATTAGTTACATTTTGTTATTATTTTGTTTATATTTTATCAATTTCTTTATGATACAATGGAAATATCGATTCACCCTGCATGTCGATGTCGAACCCATGGACATATGGAAATATCGATGGAAATGTCGACATGTCGATGGAAATTTAATACATTGTTGTTACCATTGAATGAGAGAGGAAGGAAAAAAAAAATTTAAATAAAATATCCAACTATTACATAAATGATTGTGTTAGTGTAGCATCCACGTCTAATACTTATAAAAAAAATGTGGTATAATATATGTGGGTGAGATTTGGAAATATTTAAATTTTCTTCCAATTCATGAGTATCCCACATGGAAAAAGGAAATTAATTAGATAAATTACCACCATTAAATTGATAAAGAATTTGTGGTAAGACATGAATGTGGTAGGAATCTTTTGAATTTTGGTACTCGAAAATGAAATAGATTGAATTCAAATCATAGGAGCCACATAATTTTTTTTATTTAAGCAGCCACATAATAGTTTTGATTAGCATTATTTTGATATTTATATGGCTGTGGTAGCTGAATTGACGTGCCAAACAAATCCATCCTAAGTTTAGTTAGTCAATCAGTCAAATCATATATTTAAGGCTTGTTTAGTATACGTGTTAACTAGTTAATACTATAGAAGACAAAGAAATGTACATTGCAACTTAATAAAAAAAGGATAAAAATGTAGTGTATGCATGTCTTCTGATTTGTTTCACACACGAAAATATCTCTTCATCTAACTGGGAGGCTAAGCATATTGATTCAAATTTCAACATTTGCTTGAATCAGATAATACTTGCATTTTAGCACCAACAGAACTGACTTGTTGTTTCATGTACTATATCAATTTGTGTATAGGTTTAATTATGTCCAAAATAAATAAATATCATATAAACATGAAGATGAGGAGATTGGATTCAAGATATAGTGTCATAAACGGATTAACAAGAGAATTTAAGAGAATTTAGGTGGTAAATTAAAAATAAGGCCATAACTAAATGTTAAAATATCATTTTGGTCCCTATAATTTATTTTAGGTCCTATAGTTTCAAATGTCCAAATTTAGTCCATATATACTTTCAATAAATCTTAAAAAATAGTTCATTACATATTAGTTTATTGCTTTTCAAAAAAAAAAAAGTCTATATTAGCTTCTCTATAATTTTTGGAAACATGCATATTTACACTCTGTGTTTTTTTTTTTTTTTTTTTTTTTATTATTTAGTTACTTTTGATAAAGATTAACTTCAAATGACTAATTTTAAGATTTATTTAAAGTATATATAAACTAAATTTGAACGTTTGAAAAATACATTATAAAAATGGAATGAAATTCGAAGTTTAAGATATTTTAGCCTTCATTAAAATTTTGGATGGAAGATCTAACCCAAAATAATGATAGTAATGATAATAAATAAATAAACAAAATAATAAATAGAAGAAGAAATATAAAAGAAATATAATTGTCGGAGATGAACTAAGTTTGAAAAAACGTTGGAACTCAAAAATAAAAATAAAAATAATAATAATAAAATAGAAGAAGAAGAAAAGGAGAAGAAATTGTCGGAGGAAAACTAAATTTGAAATGATGTTGCAACTCAAAAGAAAACAAAAAGGAACTTGAAGAATGAGGAATGAAACGATAATTTGGAAAATAAAATTGATTAATTAGGATGAGAAAAAAAAAAAAAAAAAAATTGAGGCGTGAGTTTGGTATGGACGGCAGGGCAGTTTGGTATTTGGAAATTGGAACGCACGTGGGAACTACATTGCCAACGCCATGCGTCCTCTTCTCTACGGGGTCGGTGGTCCAACATTTCTCTTTTTTTTTTTTTTTTTTTTTTTTTTTTCAATATTTACGGTCGGTCCTCAACTCTCAAAGGGTAATATTGGATATTACATTCTCCTTCCACTTGTCACGTTTTCTCTGCAAAACTACAAGCCTTGCCTTTTTCTTCTCTCTCTTCGTCTCATTCACTACACTCTCACTCCCACTATTATGCAATTTAATTCCTAAAATAAATACTCTTTTTAGCCTCTTCCAATCCAATCAATATTCCACTTCAACTTTTTCCTTAATTATTCATTAATTTCGTCTTTTATTCAATTTAATACTAAACCCATTGTCACTTGTATTTTTACCCATAAATAAAACGGTAGGATTTGATTCAATATTTCATTTAATCCGAGAGGCAGTATACCAAACCTCACCACTCGTTTTCGTTGCACATTCCATTCAAATCTTGACAATAAAGAAATAAAGAAAAAATGATATTTGTTTAATTTCTTCTAATTGACAACATTTTAATGCGATGTTCGGAGGGATACTATGATAAACAATCAAGTATTGTCCTAAATATTTTATTTTAAAATAATTATCTTTTTCTACTTTTAGCATTCAAACCTACAACATCAATATTAATTCTTTTGAGGTTGAATGTTCAAATCTCCACTCCACATTTGTTGTAGTAAAAAAATATTTCCCTAATTTATTTATTTCTTTCAATTCTTTTATATAAATAAAGGAGATTACATCTTCAATTATAAAATGAATTTCATAAGCATAACATTAGAATGATTTGCTAGGTGAAGGAAACTAAACAATATTATGAGATGACTTACCGGCCTTGTATCTATTTCATCTCACCATCGTGATAAAAGAAAGAAGAAAGAAAAAAAGAATAAAACTTGACTACATAAAAGTATGTAGTCACAAGTAAGAAAGAGAAATGTAGAAAATAAGATTTTTTTTATCCCTTTTAATTGTCCAGATTTTAATAGTGGTATGTGTTGGGAATTGGAGTGCGACCAAAGTCCCACATTGACTAAATAAAGGGATGATCGTGGGTTTAGTACGAGACTTTTGGGTGGAACCAAAAGCAAAACCATAAGGGTTTATATCCAAAGTGGACAAATATCACACAATTGTGGAGATTTGTGTTGTGTCATCGTCCTTAACAGTATGCAGTCAAGTATTGTCCAAAAAGAAACAACCATAAATTCTGGAATCAAACTTATCTTACCGCTCATTATTGTTTTTGTAATTTTGCTAAGAACTCTAATGTCTCTTTAACCAAAATGAAAACCAAGGTAAGGAAATGGAGAGAAAACAAACATAATTTTGAAAAATCGAATTTGGCTAGGAATTCAAATGTGTCATTGACAAAGATGAAAACCATGGTAGGAAAATTGGGAGAAAACAAGCATAATTTTCAGAAACCAAAAACCAAAAACCAAATGATTATCAAACGGGACCCAAATGATTATCAAACGGAGATAAATTTTTGACACCTTAATTTTTTGTTTTAGAAAATAGAAATAGTCTACATTTTCTCGTCCACTTGTTAAAGACAGAAGGGTGAAATTGGAGAAGTATGATTGAATAGGTTTAATTAATATGATTGGGTTAGTTAGTGGATATGGTGTTAGGAATGTACATCGGAAACAGAGGCGGCGAAGCCCAAAAAACGAAAGGTACGTTGGCGGTGCGTGATGTAGACGTACTCGGATCCGGTGGATTTGATTTGTGAATCCACAGACTGTACAGTTTGAAAGCCGAGCCGGGTGGTAGCTTAATTATATAGCCAATGCCAGTGGTGGATCTATCAGTTTTTGTTACCGGAGGATTCTGCGAGCCGTTGCTCTGAATGGACAGGTGGAGCTAACAAATCCGTCTACCAAGTGGAGGTACGTGTTGAGGTCGTGACACGTGGCGACATTGATGCCGGTGAGGTGGGGCGAGTCTCTGCTACTGAGGCGCAGCTCTCGTCCTACCTCAGAGTAGGCCCACTGGGTGTCCTCCACACACTTCTGGATCCACCCTGGCACTCCCCCGCCCCTCAATTTTGATGACATGGCACCTTCCTGATCCTCCTTCACTACGAAACCAGGCACTTTGGTGATCACGTCGTCCGAGTTCACAATGCGCAACACCTTCGTCCCTTGCTGCTCCAGCCTCTTCCTGAAGCTCCTGTTTCCCACGCGTGGCCCTCCAAAGGACATCACCGTCACCATCGGTGCTCGTTTGAAGTACTCTTTTATGTCGTAAGCCGCCAGGGTCGCTAATGCCGCCCCCAGGCTATGCCCGGTGATGGTTAAGCTCAGAGCCTGGTCCCCGTAGGATTGGAGGAGCCGGGATATTTCCTCGCGCACCATTTGCCTCAAGCTGGGGCAGGACTCAGTCTCCGAAGTGTAGAGACTGAGGAACCCACTTTCCACCATGGCCATGGGAGAGCAAGAGGAAGAGGAAGATGAGGGAAGCTCGGTGAGGGTGGCTCTGAGATTCTCGAGCCACTCCAAGCAAGTGGCGGTGCCTCTGAAAGCAATGACGACGTCTCGGCGTCCGAGTCGGGAGATTTCATGCTTGTCGTGGCAGACAGCGACGTAGCCAATCCAGCTGGAGTTGGCGGCGACGGAGGGGGCCTTGTGGACCCAAGCTGGGAGGCGAATGCCGGAGGTGGCTCTCAAATGCTTGGAGACCCGGTAGCCGGAGGAGGGAAGGCCGGAGCGGTCCAACAAGGAGGCCTTGGGGTGGAGGCAGGTGGCGTAGGAAGGTGAAGAAGGGTCGAAGTCGAAGGACTTGTAAGCAGCATCGACGAACTGGCCGTAACGAAGAATTTCGTTGCGGAGATTGTCATCGAGAGGGTCAAGCAGGCCTTCCCAATTCTGGAGGCCTTGGTATTCCTTCCACTTCTTTCCTAGTTTTACTTTTACACAAGCAGCTGAAGACGACGCTGATGATGAAATGGAAGTGGAAGCAGAAGCAGAAGCACGTCCAAATGTAGCAGAGTCGTTATTTTCGACTCCCGGCGGCTGCGGGCAGTTGTTGTTGTACAACGGTTTGCGCATGGGCGTATTCATGTGCTGAGGAATTGGGAGAGTGGGATTTTGGGCCACCCTGATACCACAAAAACCCATTTTACGATTTTTAATATTTACGTGTAATTGAATATGTATATAGATTTGGAGGAGGGGATGTGATGAAGAGATGAAGAGAAAGAAGAAGAAAGAAGATGAAGAATGTGGGTAGTTGTTTGAAGTTAATTAGGATGGTGGGAGAGATTGTTGTGGGTATATATATATATATATATAGGCGAAGTAGAAAGTAGGGTGGGGGCATGGAAGTGAGGGATGATGATGATGAATATATCAAATCGTGCGTGGAAAGGGAGGGTGCTTTAATCATAAAATCTGCGCTCTTCTTACTTTCTCACCGTGAGATACAGAGAGAGAGAAAGAGAAATTTACGTCATCGAGCGAGGATGAGAGAGGGGGAATCTAAGAGAATATCGAAAGGGGAAAGTATATGTATATGATATATATGATATATGTAGGGCTAGAAATTGTTCTGAAAAAGGTAGAGGTATGAGCCGTATGAATACAAATAAGAGAATACGGTTACGGTCGGGTTGGTGCTCACAAATATAAATAAAAAAAAATATTGCTAACCGCAAAAACTGCAGTGTGCTGAATATAGTATTAGTGGCCACGTCCACGTTTACATAAAGGAATAGGAACAAGCGATGGGCCCTCCATTTCACAATCCACATCCAACGCTCACTATCCAATCAAGCTGGACTCTTTGACTCAGCCGCAGTATCAAATATGAATTCCCTAAATTTCAAACTCAACTTTCCGACCGTATCTTAGCTCCACGCTTCTGCTTCTACCTTCAACTAATAATACCCTACATTTTTAATTCAATTGGATTCATTTTCCACTTCTGTTTTCACAATATTACTTTAATTACCAACTATATTACGTAGGCTTAGTATTAATTTTTTTTTCCCTCTTTTAATCCCTAACAATTGTATTGTACATACAGGGCAATACAAAGCCGGCCGGAAGAGTATATTGGGAAAATGGCAAATCATTTCGTGTCTCTGCATTTATACCAAACTCTTTGAAAATTCAGCTATCCAACTTTCTGTCTCATCCATTCGTTCATATACAACAAAGTATATTCATTTACGTACACATACTACAGTGCTACACACACATTATTATTATTATTATTATTATTATTAATGCGTATATATATTAATCAAAAGATTTCCTTTTTCTGCTCGAGATCAATTTACAAAATTCTAAAGGATCTGCTTAAAGCATCAATCAAATAATACACATTTTCCCCACTTTTATGCATAAATAATTAAATATATAGAAAAAGAAAATTAATGTGTATAGATATTTCTTTGTTTGAGAAATATCTCTAATTTCCTAATTCTTAGCAATAAAACTTGACCAAGTAAAAAGTTGGGGTCTAAGAAAAACAGATTTATGGGTAAGAATATCTACGACTCTAAAATATCAACAATAGATATATGTGCAAAAAGCTAGGAATGCAAACAGATTTTTTCAATTTTCATAACGAATTGCGTAAAGCGAACAACAATTAGAATGGCACATTTACATATTTTTGATTCAGTCAATTTGTCTTTCAATGGATTTAATTAGTATTCAAGTTCCTTTCTTTCGTTTTCCCCTTCTTGAGATTTGGCCACGAATTGATCTTATATCCTATATATATTATTTTGTTGAAATCAGGAAGTTTGAGATATCAGACAACAAAAGATGTTAAAGCTCTTAACTCCAACGTAAAAAAAAAAAAAAACACAGGCCCACTCTGCCTTTCTTTTCTTAAGGTACCTGCATCTAGGCTACTTACTTCAACACACAACAGAATCGAATCCATTGCTCTCCATTGATGAATTATTGAACCAAACCATATATTAATTGTGAATAATATATAGCTTAACTTAATCATTTTCCTAGCTTGTCTGTCTGATAAGCACCTTGTTAATCTTCATCTAAATTAGAGATCGATGCATGCACTTAAACTTAATATATATCTGCAGCTATTTGGGTTGATTAGAATTAGAATAAAGATTTACTTAATTGTATGGGCCGCGAAGGAATAGGTACTGTTAATGTAATAATATGTAAGAGTGAGAGACAAGGTGTACCAATGGATGCCATATTTATTAAGGCAATGATTGCTTGGGAATGGATGTCATGTTGTACTGTTTCCTTACACGGTTTACCCTAAGGAAACCCTTTCGATGTTTAATATATCTCTTTAAATATATTTACAACGTGAATCTGACTTCGCCTTCCTTCCTTCCTTAATATCTCTTTCCATCTTAGGCAACTAACAAGATTTTTATTATTTTCCATCTCCATCCAACTATCACATTTTTTAAATCATTTTTTCACTTTCATCCCTCTTTATTATTATTAATTATTTTTTTAAACTTCAACGATATTAGGACTGAGATTCAAACCTCTAATCTAATAGTTGATAATATAATACTTTAATCGGTTGAGCTATATGCTCATGTTAATACAATCAACTTGATGATAGTAATGCCAAAGCGAGCATAACTGAACGATAATTGACATGTACTGTTGTTCTGTGGTAATACACATGGAAGTCAAATTTAAGTCAAATCCGAGTGGACCCTTCTATTTGGTGATGTGGAATCTTAGTCAGCTAGCCTATGCTGATTAAATTGATCTCACGTGATTGTCATGTGTTGTAACCGTTTTTGGTTACTTGCAGCTTGAAATGTAAGTGGAGCAAGCGAGTCACATGCAAGAGAGAGAAGATCATCGAAGTTCATCGTGTTGGGCATTTCAGAGAGAGAAATTTGAAGAAGGTGAGCTAAGGGTCGATTGAGAGGGGCGGAGAGTTGTGTGAATCCTTGTGTAATCTCTGGGAGTGAGTTGGGAATTCAGCTGAGTGTAAATCTCAAGAGTCCTCTGTGTATTGAGCAACTGGCCTAGTCTTTGGCATTGTTTTGAGAGGTGAGTATCTGAGATTTGTATTGCCTTATCTCTGTGTAATCGATGATTGGATAGCTACTGGAAATCAATAAGAGTGACTAAGTGGATGTAGACTGGTTATTTGGTCAAACCACTATAAATCTGTGTATCACTTTATCTCTATCTCTGTTCTTTGTTATTATTAAGTTCGTTGTGTGGCCTCTCGATTATTAGGTTTATTTGTGCACTGTTATAATCTGATTTAGAGTTTTAGGTTCAACTTGTTTGTTGCGGTTTATTGCGTCATTGGTTTGCAACTGGTTTGTTGTCTGAGACTCAACATGTACCATCAACCAAAAAGTCAAAAGTTCGAATCATCCCCCTCCAAATGTTGTTGAACTAAAAAACTGTTGGGAGTGCTACCAAAGTCCCACATTGGCTAGATAAGAGGATGATCATGGGTATATAAGGGAGGACTGTGGAGATATGTGTAGTGTCTGGTAGTCCCCTACAAAAACTTGATAATAGTCGTAATAAGTTTTTTTTTTCTTTTTTCTTCCACATTAATTTGGCTAATCACTATCCCTTTTTGTTTTTACCACATTTATTTTTAATTTTTATGTTAACTTTAATCTATTAGGTTATTTATATAGTTAAGCACGATTTTTTGTGTCGTCTTTTTTTTTTTTTTTTTTAAATATAATTCTATCGGTTTTTCATAAAAGTTTTCTACATACATGCCCGAACATAAAAGCTTCGACTCAAACATGTAAGATTAAATTTAGCTTAAACTTTTGGATCGAATAGTGTGATTTAATAACACACGAGAAAAAAAGAGAAATAAGGTATACTCACTATTGTAATTATTAAATTTATGAGGTGCAATATACAAAGTGATCTTGAAGGCAGGAAGCATTCTGTTATTTCACCAAAGGGCATGTTGGAGACAGAGATTAGGCAACGCGTAACTCGTGAAGTTGGGAGAAAAACTAGATTCACACATATGCTTTTCAAGTTTATGTTATATTTTCACGTTTTCCAACTCTACAAAATTTCAATTCACATGCCATCCCCAATTTATTGGGTAATTACAGTGTAAAGCCCTTTATCTACCTATTCATTTAAGATTCTCGATCTACAATTTTCGACTAATAGTTCAAACAACTTTGAACAAGTAAATTACTTTAAATATAATGTTGCTGAAATGTTCTTTCTCGTTTTCTATTCTTCACATGATTAAAAAATCAATCATAACCCAACAAAACGTTATAAACTCTTTTTTTTTTCTTTTTGCTGAATGTAGGTAGTGATCGATATTTAAAATATAAGTTGTAATTTAAAATGGCTAAATTAAATTTTTGTATCTATATTGGCTGTGACCAAAGAGCACACAAACTAAAACTCAACACCAAATATCTAAATTGAGAAAGTTTTCATGTATATCATCTCCTAAATAAACAGGGCACAAGGTAATAAAATTTCCACGTGAAACATTAATAGCACCAAATGTATGATTTATATGGATTTCCTTTTGTGCAAAATTTCACAAAAGATTGTTCATCAGGTCTCATGTTGTGCACTTCAAAAATAAGTATATTTTCATGTTGCCAAGACCCCACGACCTTTTCTCTGGTATTAATCAGCCCATCTACAGAATCATATTTTGGAATTACTTCAGACATTACACCCTTTTCTACACGTGAACGGGAATATGTCACTCACAAGTCACAGACGCCAACCTACCTATTTTCCATATTTTTGGCCCTTACCAGCAGAAATTATTCAAGGTTAACGGTTTTGTAACATTAGATATATGAGAGAGAAACTGCAAAAAAAAAAAAAAAAAATATTTCGATTTTGTATCCAATGATTAATTACTAGAGGGATGCGGATTTCCAAATAATTTTTTCAATTTTACATGAGGATGTTTTGGGTTGACAAGTTTGCACAAACATGTCACGAGGCATCCGGATGGCAACAACTCACAGCTGATCCATCCGCCAATTGTGGAGGCCGCCCACCCGCACTCGCTCATGCATTTCTACGTTTCATCTACTTCCCATTGGGTATTCTATCATCTATGTGTGTATTGATACAATATACTTATGCTCTAATGTATACTGCACATCTAGCCATGTCACTTTACAAATTAATTATATATATATGCCCAAAAATTTGAGATCGTTCCATTGCTTTAAGTTTATACACATGCTCAAGTTGACTTTTCCTATATGGGCACTATTCAATCCATGTGAAGAATAATTTTCAAAAAATGATGGGAAGGACCAAAGAAGAATGTTTGTACAGGAAAAGAAGGCCCTTTCTAATGTCTTGAACCAATTGGAGCTTGAGTTGGCATACAAGAATTATGTGTACCCTCAATGACAATCGCTCTTTAATTCTGTTAAAGAAGATGCAGGTGGAAGATCAAACCATCCTCCTCTAAGATGATAATTGATGTCTTTATCCACTGAACTTTATATTCAGATTGACCGTTTTTATTTGACTAATTTAGTTTTGCATGCAAGTATAGTTAAATAACTGATAATTGAGGAATGAGATAAATTACAAAGTCAAAGATAGAGTTTGGCATCAATCCATTATATTGGGATATAGTTTATCATTTGATTCATTCTTAAACTTTCCCTCAAAATTTGAATTCAGAACCCTTCCTTTTTTGTCATACTTTGACAAAGTTGCTTATTTTATAATATATATATATATAGATATAGATATAGATATAGATATATGATGAATGTTTTGCTTTGAACTAAAATTCGTGCGTTGATTTGCTACCTACATGGAGAAGATAGATTTAATTAATCAATTCGATTATAGTAATATTAAGAAGGCATTGACAACTAATATCAAGATGAGGAAATAATATAAGAATGGGTTTGGAATTATTATCTCCTTCTTTGATAGGATATCATGAGTTGTAAAAACTGAAAGCTTTGTGGCAGTAGTAATTTGATAAATATCACTTTATTTATAATGTATTTTGGATGAGATTGGAAGTAAGGGTGCGGCCCATTTTAGAATTGAACTGAATATGGTATGTGGGTGAAGCCCTAACTGCTGGGCCGGCCCATTTTAGAATTGAACTGAATATGGCAGGTGGGTGAAGCCCTAACTTTTGGGCCGGCCCATTTTAGAATTGAGCTAAATATGGTAGGGTATGTGGGTGTTGGGCCCAAACTCTTTGAACCAAGCAGAGCAGGCAGCGGTTCCGCGCGCCATCCCTCGACCTCGGCCAGCTAACTGCTATCAACGAACGTTGCGCTTTCTAGTCTCTTCCTCCATCTGCTCTGCTTTCCGTTCACTGATTCACTCTTCCCTTCCCGAATCCAGGAAGAGAACCATGCAATCATCGTCAGTTCGTTTCTCCCATCACTTTCTAGGACTTCACTTCACTTCCATTCCCACTAAATCCTTCTTTCCTTCTTCTCTCTTCTACTCCAATTTTTCCAGCCCAAGTTCCAGTAAGAACATCACTCCAATCCAGTCCCGCGGCAAGCCCCACAACCACAATTCAAGTCCTAAAGGGAAACATGCAACTCTCAGAGTCAAGGGTAACAAGGAAAACGTATGGAGCGTGGATAACGAGCTCGCCAACGCCCAAAAAGGGAAGGACGGGAATAGAACAACTAGGAGGAAGCCGAAGGCTAGAAGGGTCATTAAGAGGAAGAGGAATCAAAGTGGCAGAATTATGGTTTCTGGTGCTATGCTAATGGAGGTCGAAACCGTTCTTCAAACTCAGGTTCTTTCTCCCCCTCTGTGCTTATTTGTTTAATTGATTCAATTTCAATTTACTCTCATAGTAACGCGGCGAGTCTATTCTACTATCAGGAACCTGTAATAAAGCCAGTATGGAATACATTTATTAGCAGTGTGAGTGGGATATGGAAAGGGGTGGGCGCGGTATTTTCTCCTATAACTGCAGAAATGGAGCCAATTGAAATTGGAAACAACAATGAAAACCTATATGATTGCTATACCCTTTCTTGTGTTAAGGAAGAGCGGCCTTTATCTGGCGGACAGACAAATCAAATTAAAAGGAGAGTAAATTGGGTGACCTTAAATCCTTATGGGGAAGCACCCCTAAACCATGGAGATGTTTCCTCTACCTCGGAAACAATGGTAGGCGGAAGCGTAAAAAGTTACTGTTTACCCAAATTTGAGTCTTTTAATTTTGATAAAAGTGACGTGCTGGAAGAAGATGTCATGGGAAATGAGCCCGGCCTCGTCTTCTTTGAGGTATGGTTCCTTGTCCTTGCTCTAGTGGATTGATGCATAAATTAATCTTTTGTTGCACTTGTACGGGTTGCAAAACTAGTGCAGAAAATATCAATAAAAGGGAATTTGGGATATATTTTTATCATCTTTGTTGTTGTATGTCTACTGGTGTTTCTCAATAGATGGGATTTATGTGTTATAAATTCAATAGTCTTATTGTTATGCATACCGGTCCTTTTTCTTTTTTTCTTTTTTTTTTTTTTTCTTATTTTCATGATCATGTGGTCAAGTTAGCTTGCATGCAAATATTCTCATGGGATAACCACCTAACCTAACTATATTTGGTTGCCAAAGTAACTCTAGGATATTGAATTCTAGGTAAGTGGCTACTATGGTTTGAACCCAATGGACTTGTCCTTTTTTTAAAGTTTCATGTCATATGGTGAACTTTGATCTCATGTCTATGTTGATCGATTTTAATTATTAATTTAAAAATTTTTCTTTCTAACTGAACCAAATGTCCATCTGTCTGCTCCTGTGATGAAGAATTATTTGTAGCTTAACATATGGATATACTGGAAGTAAATAAAAATTTATTTTCTTTTGTTGCATTTTTGTTATTCAATTTAATCCTAAAGAAGAATGCCATAAGTATTGATCAATATTACTATTTCTCTCTGTTTTTCTCTTCAAAATAAGGCCATATGACGATCCTATTGGGAAATTCCAGGATGGATCTTATTCTCGTGGTCCTGTTAACATTCCAGTGGGTGAAGTTGATGAGACCAATTATTACATAAATCCAACTTTCAAGTTCGAACAGGTATAAGTTCACTGTGGCACTTGAAACTGCGATGTGACTATATCATATATCTATTGTAAGATGACCTCCTTATCTCTGTTTTTATCAAGTCAAAGGTGAGTGCCCCCCCCCCCCCCTTCTCTCTCTCTCTTTGATAAGAAAAAAAAATGATATATTGACCAAAAGAAGATGTACAAAAAGGAGATTAAGATATCCATAGAAAGCCGAGGTGATTATAGAGGAGATTCCCAGTTGGCGTAAATCTGCACCAAACCATAACCATAGAGTTCTTTATATGGGAATCACCAAGTAGAAAAGTGATGTTTGATTATATCCCAAAAAATGTCACTGAGGTGAGTCAACCTGTTGAAAATTCCTTCTGTTCTTTTGCCCTTTCAGACCACGACTTCAAACAAATGCCACCCTTGAAAAAAGGATTCTAGCATGGCTACCAAAGAATGATGCGGAGATGAGTTGGAGGACTGGACTGTTCTTAGGAAAAACCTAACAAAGATTGTTTTATCTGAATAGCTCATGCCAATAAGCGGCAGCAAATTATCATTAAGAAGAATGGGTGCATACTGTACTCACCATCTTTGCACAAAAAACACCAGCTAGGAGACAGAGAAACCATCAACATTATTTTTAGCATTCTGTTGTATGTATCGAGAATCTCAAGAACAAAAATTCAAGAAAAGAATGTTCTGTGTAGAAAGCTTATCAAAGCTAAATATGGATCATCTACCCACATGATCCGGGCTTCTCTAGCTAATTCAAAAGGTCCATGGAAAAACATAGTGAAACAGCAAAGCCTCATCACAATCCGTATTTGTCATCATATTGGAGATGGAGGTGATACACTCTTTTGGACTGATCCATGGGTCAATAGATCGCCTTTAGCTACACTGTACCCTCAACTCTACCACCTCTCCCTTTGCAAGAAGGCTAGGTTAAAGAAGTATGGAACGACACAAACAAGTTTTGGGACCTTAGATTGGGGAGAAATTTGAAAAATGTAGAGGCTGACGAATGGGCAGATCTTAGCATCGACCTCAATTCCATTACACTTTCACATACCGAGGATACATGGAGATGACCCTTTAATCCCAATGGAATTTAGCCTCATATCCGACATGGGTGACAATACTAGCCTCATTTGAGTCATTTTTGGCTAAAGCTTTATGGAAGGACAAATACCTAAAGAAGATTAAATTCTTCCTTTGGAAGCTATCACACAAAGCCATCAACACCAAAGATGTTCTGCAAAGACACATGCCATATATGGCCCTATCCCCCAGATGGTGTTCTTTATGTAAAACATATGATGAACACAAAACAATATCTTTATCTTTTGCCCATATGCTTGGAGATTTGGAAATATCATTCAGTTGGATATCCCACGAAATGTGAGGGATCTTCTCACTTTTGTCTTGTTGGGTCCTCCTTTCAAGAATATTAAAGCCTTGATATGAATAAACGTCAGTAGAGCTTTCTTTTGGGTACTATGTTAGGAAAGAAACCAAAGAGTTTTCCAAGAAAAAGAGCTCGCCTTTGAAGCCTTGTTTGATCTTTATATCTATTATGCTATTTCTTGGTGTAAACTTTGTTCTATCTTTGCTTCATACACTTATGCTTCCCTTTTAGCTAATTGGAAAAACCTTTTGTAATCTCTATGGATCTTGGATCCCTTTTGTAAATTTCATTCATTAATGAAATCGTTTCTTATAAAAAAAAAAAATGTTTTTTAGGACCACTATGGTTTCTAAGAGTGAAATTTGCAAGAAGGCTTGACAAGACCATTCCTCCATCTCTAAATTAAAATAGTTCCTTCTAAATTTAAGATCCCATTAAAGGCCGACCAATATTGGGAGAAGAATCTTTAGAAATTACCACACAACTTGATCCTCTTCCTCATGGATCCCAGATGAGGGAACCCTAAGAGTGTCGTCGACTCCAACTACCGTCCATGTATAATCCATACTAGATCTGACCAATTTGCTGTCTTACCTCCTCTATGTTCTTGACAGTCCATCTTTGTAATAGTAGAGTCTTTCAGTGGTATGCTTTGATATTCTTCCCCATTACTTAGAAAAAGTGAGCCACCAGTTTAGGTACAAGATACTTTCATTATCGCTGGGACAATTAGACTTCCAATCCGTAATCGGAACAACCCAATTGTAGCAACGGAGCTCTACCAATTGAGCTACCCCCCCCCCCCGAGCGAAGTGGGGCCTACATGAAGGAGTCATAGGTTTCTTCTATTCTTTTAATATTTTTCTTGGCATAGCTGGGTCATTCTGGACTTGAACCAGAGATCTCTCCCGTGGAGTAAATCATCGACTCATCGCACTATTGTCTAGGGAAAGCAGATTTAAGGATTCATTAATGAGCCATTGCTCGTCCCATAATAGGATCTTATCCCCTCTTCCAACATTACGTTTATACCATATTTCAGCCTCTTTTCTACACTTCACAATAAACTTCAGCCTCTTTTCAACACTTCACAATCTGCATCCCAAGGACCTTTAAATTTGTGGAAGGCCTGAATGAGTCAACATTAGATAAGCTATATTTGCTAGCAAGTAATAGGTAAGCTCTATATGATATTATATGAAGTTAACCGCATGTGTCAAACATAGAACCAAGAAATCATTGAATTCTACCAAGGAGTTCTTTTAAATGTGGTAGTTCCAAGTACATGGTTTTTTTAAAAAAATAAAAATAAAAAATGGTATAACCCTAAACTTTCGAACAAAATAACATACAGGTTTAAGGATTTCTACCTATGAGAAAAGGATATCAATGTAAATTCTTCATAGACGCTCTTTGTTCAAATTTAGTCATAGGGGTGAACATTCACTCCTAAAAAAACTGACGAAACCAATGTCGGTCAATTTATTTGAACTAAGATTTCAATTGGTGCCAACCAGGTGGTGTTGCTAAATTGCGACTTCCAACTGATTGACCAACTTATTGATTTTTTTTCCCCCAAAAAAAAAAGAAAGAAAGAAAATTGGGACTGATAAGAAGTTTTGAGAGCAAAATAATGGTTGCTCTCAAAATTGGTCCACTATTTTTTTTTATTATATTCTCTCTACACCACATCATCCCTAAGGTCACACCCTTATTTCGTCACTTTCTCTTTCACTCAATCCCATTATTGGCGCAGGCCTCCGTCTTCTTTGGCTCTCCCCTCCCTCTCAAGTCTCAGTCTCACTCATTTTCTCAAGCTCTCAACCATGCAATAGTTGGCAGCATGTCGCAAGCAATCATCTCTTCTCCCTCTTAATTCTCCACAAGTAAGTCTTACATCTTTTTGTTTCCTTCTTAGTTATTCGTCAACAAGATATACACCTATTCATTTGCCACTCGGTTCTATGCCAGTTTCCCAATTCCCAACCCTCTTAGCCACACAAAAGTCAACATGCCATACCCCCATCTCCCTCTGTCATTCGTCAACCTCTCTCTCTTCTTCACTCACTTTTAGCCTCAGCTTATACAAACCTTCAAAATTGTCGGTTTCTGACCAACTAAAATCGTATGGTTGTTTTTCATTGCTAGTTTGAGCTCAAAAATGACATTTATCAATCAATATGCACCTCCAGTTAGTTATATTATGATGTTGAATGATGAATAACAAATAGAACTTGAGGTGCCAAATACTCGTAGCTTTCACGAAGACTTGTCTCTTTATTTAATCCATCCAATATTGAATATTTTTTGGAGAGCCATCAATTTAGTACGGTCTTTTAATAATTACTCAACAGTTAAGACATCTATTATTTCTCTTGAGGTCGGAGATTCAAATCTCCATCTCACCTGTATCGTACTCAACAAAAAATGGAAAAATAAATAATTTCCAGAATTTACTTCCCAATCAATTGCCACGGTTCATGATCCTAGAGTTTAAGGTATCTTAGTCCCTTTTAAAATGCCCTCTCGTCTTATATTTTTCCTTATCTCCTCTCCTCGCCTGAGCCCCCCTCCCTCATTTTGGTCTTTTTCACCTCCCTGCAAGCTCTAGGCTGGAACTACAAGCAATATTTTGTGGTGGTGAAAAGAATCCGTCGACATTGAAGTCAACAGTGCCTAGGAAAGTAGAGCAAGAATTTCTGAGATTGGAAAATATGTATCTCAATAGGGTGTCTGTTTGCCTTTTAAGGAGATCGAAACCTTGTGGCTCACTTTGAGCCTTTTTATGCGCTTTATAGTTTGAAACGAATAGTAGAGTTTTCTTAGGCAAGGGAACACTTTTTTGGAAAAAAACTCCTTTTCATTGTTGTCACTTGGTGCAAGAGATTTAGCCTCTTTTGCATCTATTCAATTTATCCGCTAGTTGGAAGTCCTTTTTCAACGTTGCTGGAGAAAGCTCCTTTTACCCCTGCAAATTGTCTCTTATTATTGATAATGATAGTAATTAATCTAATACCTTCAGCAGCATATTTAATCCTGGTTAGCCTAGAACTATAACCTAGCTCCTTTTTCTTTTTTCTTTTTTTTCTCCTTTTTTATATAACAAAAGTTAGGGTTTTTTTTCCTCTCTTTTCTTTGTACCCTTGTCTTATCATTAACAATGATCGTAATTGATCTAATACCTGCAGCATATTTACTCCTGGTTAGCCTAAAACTATAACCTAGCTCATTTTTCTTTTTTTCTCCTTTTTTTATATGACAAAAGTTAGGGCCTTTTTTTCCCTCTCTTTTCTTTTTACCCTTTTCAAGGGTAAAGGGTTGAACAAATAAAGGATTTCTTGGCAATTTGCTCTGCTCAATTGTTCAGAGTCAAGTCAGCTTTCAATGAAAGTATGTGACTTGTGCATAACATTCTAGGCCTATTTCTACGCAACATGTAATAAACATTTGTTCCATGCACGCCTCTACTTAGTATAAATACGAGTCAAATGCCTTCAATTGAAGATAGCAGTACACCTCGGATCTTACAACCAACAATCTTCTAAGCTCAAATGGGATGAACTGCTCTATGCTATCCATCCATAAACTTCCCGTCTGTTTAGGATTCTATCTTGATGAGTCTAGCTCATAAAAGAATTCTCTCTTCTCATGATGAATTCTACTTCATAGAAGAAACCAAACAACATATAAAGGATTCACTTAATTGATAAAAACCTGCACATACTATTTAAGTTATGCACTGATCACCCAAGCTCAAAAGCCTTACCATCTTCGACTTCCCTTTGCCATCACCTAACTGTGATTTATTTGCCAGCGTCACTTTGACAAATACCGATACTTATTTTGCAAATTCGGATCTTGATAGAATTCTTGCATCCACAGTACACGCACGATCTTTGCAATTACCTTCTGTCACCTCCGTTGAATAAACTTGGATTTCTTTAGTGCGAAATAAATTTAGTTAGTTTTATCTTATTTTCCCCTTTCCAATGATGGTTTGCAAGTGTGCTGATATCTAGCCGTTTTAGTGTTTAGTAAAAGGTTGCCATAAAAGGCTTCGTATCGTCCATACCATTGAATTTAGTGGTGGCGGATCCGACATACAGATACTAAGAGTTGCTGTGTATGAAGAACAATGGGTCAGCCCTGCTAATATTTCTGACATAAGGTATCCTTCCTTTCTTTCTTTTTTCTTTTTTTTTTTTGGCAAAGGGACATTAAGGGCCCGTTTGGTAACGTTCTCGTTTCTTGTTTCTTGTTTCCAATTTTATTAAGAAATCTAAGGGCCCGTTTGGTAACGTTCTCGTTTCTTGTTTTTTGTTTCCAATTTTATTAAGAAATCTAAGCATTTAATAACTATGTATGTTTCTTGTTTCTCATTTTTTAGAAATACTCCCAAATTTTGTATAGAACTTTTGGGAACAACTAAAACTAGTTTCTCCTTTTTTGTTCTTGTTTCCAAATTTTTCTAAACATAAATAAGAATATAGGTTTATTATTATTGAATGTATAGGTGTTAGGGTCATGAAATTCTATTTTTCTTTATTAAAAATAAAGAAACGGAAACAAAAAACGAGAACGTTATCAAACGGACCCTAAGCATTTAATAACTATGTATGTTTCTTGTTTCTCATTTTTTAGAAACACTCCCAAAATTTGTATAGAACTTTTGGGAACAACTAAAATTAGTTTCTCATTTTTTGTTTTTGTTTCCAATTTTTTCCAAAGATCAATAAGAATATAGGTTTATTATTATTGAATGTATAGGTGTTAGGGTCATGAAATTTTATTTTTCTTTATTAAAAATGAAGAAACGGAAACAAGAAACGAGAACGTTACCAAACGGGTCCTAAGTATCTTTGTTTCTTTTTTTCTTTTCTTGATAATTTTATTTCCACTGGATTTAACAGTTCTGAATATTTGATTCTATTGTCTTTCAAGTGGGAGAATGAAAACTGGTCTTCTTGGGCCCTTATAGTTATAACTTGAATTAGCTTCTCATAGTCCTTAGTTTAAGCAGCAGAATGGATGTAGACTTCACATTTTAGTTTAGTGGCGTGATGGGGTTTTATTTAATATATATAATGGCACAACAATGATTCTTTTGATGCATTATTCACAATTTTAGAGTTTAATCTTCCCCTTTTTTCCGTCAATAGTAGCTTCCCATATTGTTAATGGTTGTCAACAATTACTGTTTTATTATATCAATGATTGGGTAACAGTGTCAAAATACTTGATTGTAAACAGTGATCTAGAGTTTGATTTGAAGCCATTTTCTCAACGGAAGCGAACCCAACCATCAGAACTTACTGGGTCCTGGAAGGTGTATGAAGTAAGTGCGACTCCAATTTTTGGCGAGGAGACAGTGGAGGAGAGCAATGGCGCCCCGTATGTCTATTTCTGCACAGAAACGTTAAAGAAAAGGAACTTACCAGGAAATCCAATATACTTTGGGGAGGAAGAACTCATGGATATGCAGGATGTTACCATGCTGTGGCTTCCCGGTGGTGTCACTGGTTATGTTGATGTGAAAAAGGATGGAGTCCTTTGTATTGGGGTCGGATGGTACTCGGAAGAAGGAATCAACCTTGTTATGGAGAGGGATTATGGAATGGATGGGAAGCTTAAGGAAGTAAGGTGGAAATCTGAAGTAAAGAGAAGATGGTCTGACCCAATACCCGTTTGAAAAATATTGTAAAGGCTCATACGTCTCCCTTTTAAGAATTCTGGTGCAAGTAAATAAACACGTTACGGTACACTGAACTTCTATGCCACTTTTTCCGAAATCGTCTAAAAAGGCAGATCCCTTTAAAAGCATACATGATGATACTGCCGGCGCTCATTGATCAACAGCCATGCATGTTTGTAATCGTTCCTTCCTCCCAGGTCAACGCTAAGGCCGCAACTCATAATTCTTGTACATCTTTTCCACCTTCAATACCCTCCTGATAGAATAATCACATCTTTCTTTGTACAAGGAAAGCTCTATTTCATTGATTTCCGGTTAAACAGCATCCATGTTAATGGATCTGCTATTTTTTTTTTCAAATGCCAGTTTAAGCAAAATAATATCTCAATACAAGTGAGATACATCCTCAACAAAATGCAACATAAAAGATCAATACCGACACAGACCATCTGCTTGTACATGAAGTTTAAACAATACAAATTCTGAACCTCCAAATTCGCCCATTCATTCAGAAATCAAACAACCATTCAACACCACCTGGTTACTGCTATACGGTAAAGAATTCTCAAGAACCAAAAAGCACAAAAAAGATATCACAGTTTGGAAGTACACGTTCCTCAGATACTGTTGGAATTATGACCCATCCTTAAATTGGCTTGATCTTGAAGTGGAGTGAAATGAGAGAAAATACAAAGCATTTCAGATCCTACAGCCAAAGAAACGCAAAATGATTAAGGTGAACAATGTGGAGACTTGAGAGTATAAAGCACATAATAAAGCATTCGAGAATCCAGAGACAAACGGCCTAAAAGGCAGAAAAAAAGTTCCATGTAAAAGTATTCTACATGGAAAATTACCTGAACAAGATAATAGAATATCCGCAATCCTTCAGGATCCTTGCTGCTCTGCACATCAACAAGAGATCCAATCTTAGACGTAGTGAAAGAGATATGCTCATTTCCCATCACAATCTCAAGCTCCTGTCGTCCAACCCGATCAGGTTCTGGCCAATTATTATCATCTTCCTTCATAATCTGAACAGAGGCAATGGTAAGCTAATTAAGTTCCAAAAAGGCAACAAAAATGAAGCATTTAGAGTCAAGTGAAAAACACACCAAATCCCAAAACACACTACTCATCAAATACATCAAGGAGAAATGAAATACGGGAGTAATAAAGAAGACTCATCTCAACTGTATCAGGAACGTGCTATTTTATTCAGAAAGTGAGTAAGATAATAATTGAAGTTTGAAATCTAAATAGTAAAAAAATCTCATCCTCTTTTGGATAGCTCGTAAACTGGGGGTGATAGATCAGATCTATGAGAAATTCTATTCAATGACAACACATGGACACCAGAATTTTTTTTATAGGAAACAATATGTATGAAATATATACAAAAAAATATCTATCAAAGGTAATTACAAGAAAATCTTTTAATGTCTAAATTTCCAATCAGGTAAAAATCTTTCAAAATATTCTTTTGAGATGAGCATGAGGCTCTTTCTAACTACAGTGCAAGGTGTGGTGCATTGGTGACCCATTAGCCTTCCTCTTTGCCAAAGAAGTAGCCTCAAAGGATTCTTTGTTGGTATTGAGATTGTTCACATCACTCAACTTCAACTTGTCAATGACATGCTCCTTTTTCAAGACAATGCTACCAGCTCAAAAATCTCCTTAAAATTTGTGAAATCCGTGTGATCTCTTCAGCTTAAGGTTAACTTCGCAAAATCAATCATTATCAGTCTTCAAATCAATGAGAACCTCATGCAAAATCAACCCCAACTTGGAGATGTATCCACAAAGATTGACCTAGCAATATCAATTTTTGGAAACCAATGAAAGAGAGTAGCCGCCATTCTAATTGGAGAACCTTCTTAGTTCTTACTGTCTAAGCGTGGTAGATTTACCTTGCAAAAGTCGGGTCGTCGGTTGTCCATGTCCAATATACTATATCTTAATTTTTAAAATTCCTTTAACAGTGATCAAAAGAAAGGAAAATTTTATTATTAATTTTCGATGAACAGGGACTCAAAGTGATGGTAACTGCAACCCTGTCCAATATACTATCTCTTAATTTTTAAAATTCCTTTAACAGTGATCAAAAGAAAGGAAAATTTTATTATTAATTTTCGATGAACAGGGACTCAAAGTGATGGTAACTGCAACCCTGTTAATGTGTAGGTATCATCTCTTCGCCTTATATGAAAATTGGGAGAAAATTTTTGCTTCGTTTTCTAAGGCTTTCTTTATCGTTTCTTTTATTGCTTTCTTTTCACTCCCTTGTGGAGTTTGTATCCTTTGAGCATTAGTCTCTTTTCATTATATCAATGAAAAGTTTCGTTTCATTTCTTGTTAAAAAATGGGGGAGGAAAGAGTAAAAATAATGACAGCTGAACTATTATCCTTGGCTGCCAAGGACAAAGTTGGAAGCAAAAATGCAAAGAAAAATTGGATTTAAGAAGGTGACATCAATTCATGCTTCTTCCATCGTATCATGGCCAACCAAAAGTGCAAGAACACTATTATGGAAATTCTATCAGTGCATGGTAATAGTCTTCTGAAAGAAGAGGAAATTAAACAGAATTTATCAGACCATTATAGAGGTTTATACTCAGAAAAAAGGAGTTTTGCCAACCTTCCCTAATGATATTGATTGGAGCCCTATTGAAAAAAAAGGGAAAAATACACTTTTAGTCCCTGAGGTTTGGGTTATGTTTCATTTTAGTCCCTGAGTTTTCAAACTCAACAATGCAACTAAAATGCAACTAAAACCAAACCTCAGGGACTAAATTGTTGAGTTTGAAAACTCAGGGACCAAAATGAAACCTAACCCAAACCTCAGGGACTAAAAGTGTATTTTTCCCAAAAAAAACCTTAGCAGACGAGTAAGAATGTGAATTTGCTGAATCTGAGGTTTGGAAGGCAGTTAATCTTCTCAAAACAGATAAATCCCCCGGTCCTCATGGTTTCACATCAGAATTCTTAATCACAAGGGTGTTTCGGGATTTTTTTTTTCAGAAAGGGACCATTAATGTGAGCCTTCACGAGACTTATATTTGCTTGATTCCCAAGAAGTTAGATGCTCGTACAGTGGCTGATTTTTGTCTCATCAGTCTTACCACATGCCTCTATAAAATCATTGCTCACGTTCTTTCAGAATGGCTTAAAAAGGTCCTTCCCCTCACCATAACCAATTATCAAAATGCTTTTGTTGAGGGAAGGCAAATACTTGATGCATCTCTCATGGCCAACGAACTTAGAGATGAATTGAAGAGGAGGAAGAGAGAAGGGCGGTTATCAAATTAGACATTGAGAAGGCTTTTGACAAGGTGGATTGAGACTATCAAGATAAACTTCTTGAAGCTGAAGGCTTTGGCAGTAAATAGAGATCTTGGGTTCGAGGTTGTGTCTCATCTCCTAACTTCTCCATTCTCATTGACGGTTGACCTAAAGGTCAAATCTTAACCACGTGTTGCCTTCGTCAGGATGATCCTTTGTCTCCCTTTTCTGCTCATCATGATTATTAGGGGTGGTCACGGTTCGGTTCGGTCCAATTCTTGACTGGACCGTGAATCGAACTAAAGACCTCGATTTTCTGACTTGCTAAACCGACCAAAATCGAGTATGTTTCGGTTTCAATTTTTTAATCAAACCGTCCCAGTTCGGTTTAGGTGGGTTCAGTTCGGTTAAAACTAAAATTTTCCAAAACCATTAGTCCTCTCTCGTATTTTCCTCCCCCTCAAGTATTTTGCTCCAAAACCTACGCTTGGATCTCACCCTGGACTCCCTCAAGAAAAAATGGTGTTGGAGGGCTACAACAGCGTCGTCGGAGGGATAATTTCAGTGGTGGCCGGTGATGGATGGAAGGCTTTGACGGTCAGCAACATCATCGAATTAATAGCTTCAGCGGCAGCCGGCATTGGATGAGTCGTCGGATTAACAGCTTTAGTGGCACCGACGTCAGATGGAAGGTTTGGCATGGGAGGGAGCTTGAGACTTAGAGAATGAGTAGCTGAAAAAGAGAGAGAGAGAATGAAATGGAGGTTGCTTCACAGGTGATAGAAAGAAATAGAGGATTAAGGCTGTTGTGATAGAAAGAAAGAGAAGATTAGGGTTTGTGATATAAAAATTAATAATAAATTTTGGATAAATGGGCGGCAGAAGTGTACAAAAATGGGTTGGAAGGTTTTATAAATGGCTAGTTGGACTTTTGGGCTTTCTTTCAAAGGAAATGGGCTGAAATATATAAAAAGGTATTATATTATTAAAAGGTCGGTTTGGTTCGATTTTTCTCGATTTTTGGAGTTTGTGAATCGAGAATCGAACTGATAATCTCGATTTTCTGTATTTATGAACCGAGGAACCAAATTAAAAAATTAAATTAAATTAAATTAAATTATTAAAAAATAAAAATAAAAAAAAGGGACCAAATCAGTCAATTCGGCTCGATTTTTGCACACTCCTAATGATTATGGATAGTTTTAGCCGAATGCTTTCTAAAGTCGAAAATGTAAGGTCTTATCAAAATCTTTCGGGTTGGTCATGGCCAATTATGCATTAAACATATCCAATTTGCTGATGACACCATTCTTTTTCAGACCTTGAAGAGGAATCATACCTTTGTATGTGGCTGGGGACTTCGAAAAGGTTTCTAGACATAACATAAATTTACATAAATCAGAGATTATTGGTATTAATGTCCCCACAATTGATTTGAAGAGTTCAAAGTTGATTTGAAGAGGCTGCAAATAAATATGGCTTGAAAATGGGTACATGGCCCAACACTTATATGAGGCTCCCTCTCAATGGTTCTCCTAGAACCTTATCCTTTTGGACTCGTATCATTGAGAAGATTGAAAGAAGACTCTCCTCTTGGAGATCATCATTCATATCTAAAGGAGGTAGAACACCCCTCCAAGTGACATTATCAAACCTCCCGACATATTACCTCTCCTTATTTCTTATCCCAGTTAAGGTGGCTCAAGAGGTGGAAAGACTATTCAAAAATTTCTTGTGGAAAGGAGGATCAAAGGAGGGAGGTCAACACCTTGTTAGATGGAGTAATAGCCTTAATCATTTGGACCGAGGAGGCCTTGGCATTCAATCAATGAGAGAAAAAAACAAAGCTCTCTTGGCAAAGTGGATGTAGAGATACAAACAAGAGGATAAGGCTTTATGGAAGACTCTTATAAAAGAGAAATATGGCTCATCAACATTCTTAAATTGGGCATCCTTAGCTACTGCCAAGGGCCCATGGAAGTCCATTGTTAAACACCATCATCTTATAACAAGTCGGATTAGCCACCTACCTAGTTGGCAATGGAGCATCAACTTTATTCTGGACCGATCCTTGGGTTACCAACGCTCCCTTGCCACTCTATACCCCCTCCTATACAGACTCTCTCAAAGCAAAAAGGAGATGATTAAAGAGGTTTGGAATATCAAAGACAACTTTTGGGATCTCAAAATTGGGAGGAATTTGAAGGATGAGGAAGTAATCGAATGGGCTGACCTTAGCCTTGATCTTGCCTCAATTGCCCTCTCTCACGAGGAAGATTCATGAAGGTGGAACCTTCACTCTAGTGGACAGTTCTCTACTAAATCTCTTCTATCCAATATGAGTGACTCTAGATGCCTATTGGAGTCATCTTTGAATAAAGGTATTTGGAAGGATAATTATCCCAAGAAGATCAAATTTCTCCTTTGGGAAATATCACAAGGAGCTATTAGTACCAATGATGTCCTTCAGAAACACATGCCTTATTTAGCTATCTCCCTTGGTTGGTGTTCATTATGCAAGATGGATGATGAAACTCAATCACATATCCATCCACTGTTCTTTTGCCTGGCAGTTTTGGAATCGTGTTTGCCATTATTTTGGTTGGTATTTGACTTTTCCTAGAGATACTAAAGACCTTCTCGTTCTCGTCTTAGTGGAACCTCCTTTTAATGAGGCAAAGGCCTTACTTTGGAAGCACATTGTAAGGGCCTTCTTTTGGGTTCTCTGGTGAGAAAGAAACCATTGAATCTTCAAGGATAAAGAGCTTGCCTTTGAAGAGTTCTTTGATATAGTCATCTATTACGCTATATCTTGGTGTAAAATGTCTAAATTATTTGCTTCATATTCCAATGCTTCCCTCCTTATCAATTGGGATAGCTTTTCGTAATCTCGGATGAATTTCCATCTCTTTTTGTAAATTTCATAAATCAATGAAATTTTTTCTTATAAAAAAAAATAATAATAATAGACAGTGAGGATTCAATGAAAGGCAGCAGTATTGGAACCCTTAAAAAGAAGAATTTGGCCCTTTTCATTAAATGGGGTTGGAGAGATTTTGGGGAAACAAATGCCTGCGAAGGAAAATCACTATTAGGAACGGTCACCAAGCACCCAGTGGTTGAATGGCACAACCTGTAGGTACTTCAAGCTCTAGAACCCCTTGGCCCTCAATTGAAAAATGAAAAATGGATAAATTAGTTGATGGTAAAGATGATGAAATCTTTTTCAGGAGGATCTCTAGCTCCTTGATATTCCCTTGTAGTTGAACTGAAGTTGATTGCTATGCCTTCTTTATTAATCGATGTTGATTTGAAGAATGCTAACGTTAGAATCCTGGGTTTAGAAGAAAACCAAATGACTTTGAGGCTATTCTAAATCGAAATGACTTTGAGACTATTGAATGGGTAACACTGTCCATTTATCTCCAAGAGGTTGCCATCAACCAACATTCTGGCTCTAAAAAGAGGGTTTTAAATAGCAGTGGACAGGCTCATTGAGGCAGATTGCACGCTTGATACTAATTTAGTCAAAGCTATCTGGAAAGAAAAAGTTCCTAAAAAAGTGAGGTTTTTACTTCAGGTGTTTGTACAGAACCATTAAGTAACAACACAACACCAGACCTTAAAAAATATAATAAAATAATATTTCCAAACTACTTTCTACCCCATAGGCCTAGTTGATGATCTCCTTGCCAAAACTCATTCAAAGTTTCAGCTCACTTATTCAAAGTTTCTTTGCAGCCGAGTGTTGAGTATACTTCTTAATCAATTCAACGTTGGTTCTTTCCAAAAAAATAATGGCAGAAGTGTTACTCATCTTCTTTGTGGTCATCTCCTTTCAAATGGTAAGCCGCCAGAGTTATTTGGTCCAATACTATTTAAGACTATAATGTAGAGATTGCAGATTGAAAATGATGAAGGCATTTTCAAGGATCCGTTAGTAATTTTAAAGACTTTTGGTAGATCCTTCTCTTCGAAGTGGTGAACTTTGTCCAAAAGAATTTTGTACCTAATAATGTTTTGAATGATTCTTTTTGCCAATCGGGATCCTTTTCTGTAAATCCCTTTGATTTTTTAGGGGGATTTCTTATCGACTCTGTATCTTCCTTTACCATTTTGAAACACGTTTTGTTTTCAATTAAAAGAAGAACCTCGAGGAACAATTACATTAAATAACCATAGAATGGAACAGAAAGAACTGTGAATCAAATCAAACAAATTGCACCATTACATGTGTGTTTGTTTCTGTGCAGATATGAACTTCGAGCTTGAAAACTACCATTGAAGTCACTCTTAATGAATATCTAAAAGTAAGTATCTTTAACAGAAAATATAATTCGAAAAGTAAGTGTTATGATCCACAGCATGAAAATATTATGTTTTAATATAAATCAGGAAATTAAAAATAAGACCTACAACTCAAATTTGATATTCCACCGTTCGTGTTGGATTGAACAAGATGAACAGAAAGATATAAATCAGCAAGGATACAGATTCAAGATTAAATACGCCGGAAAATGAAAAGAGAACCAGAATACTACGAACGAAAAGAACCAAACTTAAGAGTCGCAAAAAAAAACAGAAAAAAAAAAAGAAGCGATGGAGGACAATAAACAAAAGAAAACCCTAAAAATGGCGATGCAAGGAAAACCCTAGAGAGATAAAGGAAAGGATATCGATAGTATAAGATCCTGACCTCGCTGTCGGAGATGATTCGACGGCATTCGCGGAGGACAGCAGGGGTGAGGTAGACTTCCTTGCGAATCATTGTGTCGTTCTTGTAGTTGGAATTGTTAGCGTAGCGAAGCTTGCCATCGGGTCGGAATTCGAACTCCAAGAATTCATGTCCAAACTTGCCTTTGTGCCCTACATAATATCTCAAGTAGAACTCTCCATTCTCCAAATCCTCGGCCGACATGGCGCCTGCCTTCCACCTTCGTCCTCTCCCGTTGGCTCTGCGACTCAAATTCTGGAAATGAGGAGACCTGAA
Organism: Luffa aegyptiaca; assembly: GCA_017139565.1. Lineage (NCBI taxonomy): Eukaryota > Viridiplantae > Streptophyta > Magnoliopsida > Cucurbitales > Cucurbitaceae > Luffa > Luffa aegyptiaca. The sequence continues at coordinate 46,399,409 of CM029404.1, read as the reverse complement.
TTGAAGAAGTCGATCGGGATGGGCCTTTAAGTTGCCTTTGGGCTTTTGCTCTTGGATTTTGTTCCAACCCTACTTCTCCTATCAGCCCTCCCATGAGCTTAGATTTTTCAACCAATTATAATCCATTTCCACAGTTAACCCAATTCTAATTTCTAATTTTGTTTTTAGATTTTTAAAACAAAATTAATTGTATGAATTCGTTTAGCAAATCCTTTTTCTAACGTCAAATTTTCATTATGCCATTTAGAAATTTGAAAATTTTGAAAATATATTTACCTAGACACTTATAACCATATAATCATTTGGTTTTTTGTTTTTAAAAATTATATTGGTCTTCTCTCCATTTTCTCACAATAATTTTCATGTTTGTTAATGACACATTTGTCAAATTTCAAAATCAAAACCAAGTGTTTGAAAACTATTTTTTTTTTCGTTTTCAAAACTTGACTTAATTTTTGAAAACATAGGAAGAAGGTAAACAACCAACCAAAAAAAAAAAATTTATGAATAGATGTAGTATTTATTGTTGAGAATCCCACATTGAAAATATTAGTGGATACCTCACAATTTATAAGCTACAAGGGTCACCTCACTCATAGTCAATTGGTTTTGAGATGGCCTCATGTTATCAAACGGAACCTAAGATATTGATTCCAATTATCTTGTCTTTTGAGTAGACATTGGAAGAATAATATTTTTCTACAACTATATATTATTTATTTTTAAAAAAATGACCGTACATTATTATTATTATTTAAAAAAAAGTTACCATACATTATTAACATATTTGAAGTTGGAAGAATAATATATTTCAATAAATTTAAAATCTATGATATTTTACAAACTAACCAAACAGAGTTTTAGTTGTTTTCAACTAAAAGAAATAAAGTCAATCTCAGTAGATAAAGTATCTTTTCCATTATTTAAGGTTGAAAATTATACATGGCAACCATACAAGTAGAAAACAAGATGAAAGAGTCCTTTTCTCCCAAAAAAAAAAAAAAAAAATCCATTTTAATATGTTATTCTTCTTGGTGAATGGGTTTCTCTCCGCCAAAGTGAGCATAGCTCAGCGGTAATTGGCATGTCCTCCCGACCAAGAGGTCGGAGGTTCGAATCCCCCCACTTCAAATGTTGATGTACTCAAAAAAAAAAAAAAAAAAAAAAAAAAAAAAAAAAAAAAAAAAAGGTTTCTCTCCTACTTTCCGGAAATGGTGTGGATGAATTAAATTTATTCCCATCCCACCAAGTATTTTATTAATAACTTTGCCTTTCCTCTTCTTCCTTACTATATAGTTCATCAATTTTTTTTTATGGAAAAACAACATATTTGTAGAAAGGGGATCTTTTCCTCTGATTTTCCATGGAAACTGGAAACAAACAGTTATTCATTCGTCAATAATTTAATATGTAAAAAAAGAAAGAAAAAAAAACTCACAGAAACTACATCTCTGGCTGAATATAAGCAACACGAATCCAGGGAAAACAGAAAACAAAAAGAAAAAGAGAAAACAGGGATGACAAATTATTCAATCAATATCAATATAATATAACAAAGCACTGCATCTTCCCAAGCCGCTTCACACTCATAGCACAAACAGGGTGGCGAAGAAGGCAACGGAAGCTCCAAAGATCAAGTGGTTGAGATTCAAGAAAGCAGGGGCGGCTGCACTCGGAGATGGAGGAGTTGGGCTCGGGGGGGTGTTGGCCGGTGGAGTTGGGCTCGGTGGGGTGTTGGCCGGAGGAGTTGGGCTCGGTGGGCTTGGGGTGCCGCTGGCCGCCAGAACGTTGACCCGAAGCTTCATGCCGGAGGCACAGTGACCGGCAGTGGGACAGATGAAGTACCTTGGCCCTGTCGTTGTCAGAGGAATGGACGTGCTTCCGCCTGTGTGGGATTTGATCACCGAGCTCGACGAGCATGCGTTGTAGTCTTGCTCATTCACCTCGTCCACTGCGTGATTCCCAGCGTAATTGAACACTGCCATGTTTTTTTTACACGGGTTAAACAAAGATTATGCTACAAATTTCAAATCAGATCAAGATCAACCACTGTCTTTTCTTTTAATTTCTCGTTTCTGAAATCGATTTTCTGTTTAAATATTGTACAAAGTTACCTAATGAGTCGCCAACTCTAATAGTTTGTCCTGCAACCCAGGTATCGTAATCAAACCCCTGATTCCAGCCAGAGTTGCCGCCAACGATGATATCTGCTCCATAAACCGCGCGCACGGCCACCAGAAGAACCAAAAGAGCAGCCGCTAATTTCATGGCCATTTTTGCAACCTACTTGGATCTTACTGAATCAGAGACACAGAAGAAAGGTAAAGGGTATGAAATTTGGATGATGATACCTCAGGAATTGTGCAACTAGTGTTTATATAGAACTTGGCTTAAATTAAGAAAAGGAACCGTCCACCCACTTACTCCTCCAATTTAAATATTCTTTTGTAGCCAATGTCAATAAAGTCTGTATCAGCTTTCCAAAACTAATACATATTTTTTTGAAAAAAGAAAGAGTAATAGAAGGTGTCATCATTTGACGCGGGCTGTTCTTAGTTGGACTTTTCTTCCTATTCTACCTAATGCATTTGATGAGGACATAACTTCCACAGCTTCTATTTCTCGGGTACCCTTCAAACCAGATGGATATTATACCTCAATCCCAATGATAACTCAGACCCTGCCTGGGCTGCTACCGCTAACCAACTTGCAGCTCAATTTGGCTTCATCCATCTCACGGGTCAATTTTTCCTACCTACCTTAGCAGTTAGCACGCAAACTTTCTTCTTTGAAAATTTCAAGTTTTTTCCATTTACTAACAACAAAACTTCCCTAATTTATATATTGAGAAATATATATATATATTTTTTTTATTGAAGCTGTATTGCTTATAAAGGCTAAGGCAGCCTGTCCCGAAAAATGAAAGACAGAGTCAAGGCAGCCAAAGTGGCTAAAGTAGGCCAATAATACTAGAAGGTCCACATGATTGGATAAGCACCGTAAGCATAAGCTGCTCCATATTCTTTATTAAACCCTTACCTGATGGCTGCCACCTAACACATGGATAATGCAAGGATTAGGTGGAACATAATTCCACATATTCTTTTCCTAATTTCAAAATAGGGGAAAAAAAGTGAAGGGATACTTAGCTTAGGGAATATTAAGCATCTTTTTTCTAATCAAAATATTAATTAAGCATCTTTGGAATGCCATATTGTTGACCATGTGGTGTTTGGTTTGGGTCAATAAATCTTATATATATAAAAAGAGATTAGAGTGAGATAGAGGAGTTCAATTTGAATTGTAGGAATGAATGCATATATATAGTCAATACTGCATAACCAAACTTTGTTGAATCTCACTGAGAGAATTGGTTGATCAGCTAGGATAATTAGCTTAATTGGAAAGGTTATTTAAATTAAAGCTATTTTATGTACTTGAACTTCATGGAAATCATCCATTAACGAATGCTCCAATTTTATTTATTTACAATGGAATTGAAAGGGTTGAGGATGGTCTTTTCAAACATATTGTTATCAAATTATTGATGTATCATATTATTTAAATATTTAATCAATATATATGGTCATATTTATCCTCCTTCTATCTACTGGTTGGTGATTGATGATGCACAATACAAAGTCAATTAAGGGCCATTTGTTTGACAGGAATCAAAGATTCTCATAGGCCGGACATTCAGCTATTAAGCAACTAAAGAGATTAGAAGAAGAAGAAAGAACACCAGAATTGAAGTTGTTCGACCGATTATGCCTACATCCACTCGAGGAGGGAATTCACTATTTCATTCACTCTACTCCTAATACACGGAAGAATGCACTCTCACACACAAACCCCCTGAAATCCTTTATAACAACCTCTATTCTCAATCACGTGCTTCTCTCAACTACCCCATTTGAACCTTTATAAACCAGGCCCAAACAATACAAGAGCGAAGCCCAAAAAACTAATATCCTGAGCCCATTACATTAAAAGTCACAATACATTACACAAACACCTTGAGATCTTTGAACATCTTAGGATGCCCACACGGGGTATCAAAGAAACTTTTTTTATGCTCTTTTGATACATAGATTTATAAGATTCTCAGGTTGAGATAATCATCTTTTAACATTTTTGCACTTCTTTCTTTTATGTATATTTTCCTTATTTCTCATTTTTTTAAAATCTATAATTAAAATCTTTTTTTTTTTCTGAACTATAATTAAAATCATTTAGTGTATTTGTTGATGAATAAATAATTCTATGAAATTAACTATATTTATATGTTTCAATTACATATAAAATAAAGTTGGGGTAAATTGTATGATATATAGCTCAATTTATTTTCGATGGAAATTTAAAGTAGAATTTATTTATTGATTTTACTTTTCCAACCGCTATCATCCAACCAATCCATTCCCAGTCGACTCTAAGCTAAATGGTACCTTTTCTTTTTTTTTTTTTAGAATACTCTCTGTCAGCCATTGAACCTTCATTCCCAATCAACTTTGATATTTACCAATTTAATCGATTAATCAGTCAATTTTTTTCATGTTCAAAAGTTGCTTTTTTAGCACTCTCCTATCAATATTAAGGTCAACCACACTCCTATTTTGTTCTGCTGTTGTGCTCAAGTGCTCGACGACTTTCACCCCTAAAACAATCTCTCTGAAATTATGCAAATGAAATAGACAAGTTGAATAAATGGAGGCTAACGCAATTGATCATCACATGAAGAAAAAAACCTACTTTTATTAAGGTTAGTTAATAAGGAAAATGAGCGAAGCACCTAATGCAAGAAAATAAGGCAACTTGACATGAGCATAATTCAACTAACATAAACCTTATACTAATGACTAAGAGGTATGTGGCTCGGATCCCTCACCCCACATATTATCAAAAAAATAAAAATAAAAAATAAGGCAAAAAGCCCTTTAGGGTACTAAGGCCTTTTTTTTTTCCCTATTCTTTAGTTCGTCAACATTTGGGGGTGGGGATCCAACCCTTTTATCTTTTGGTCAATGGTACATGTCAATTACCACCGAGCTATACTTGAGAACCAAAAATTCTGGACTGCAAGAGTTATGACATAAGAGTGACTTTAAAATATTTAAAATCACTTCTGTCAATGATTACAATTACTCACAAACAAACTTTTAATCGTTTAAAATCAATTTTAAATGTATAAAAATTGCATTTAAAAATGTGAAACTAAACATTAAATTAATGTTGGAGTAAAAACTGGTTTGGAAGATATTTTGGATATGACAAAAGGTGATTTTAATTATTTCAAAATCATTTTCAAACACATTCTTAAAAAGTAGAAATGTTGCCTCTACACCTAAAAATTAAAATAGTTGATGTTGAGATTTCAATTTTGTGAATATATCAATAAAATATCCATGAATTACCGATATTTCTATAAACCAAACAAATTACAAAATCATTTTCATTGAGTTCTTTTAATTCTCTAAATAAGTTATAAATCTTGTTAATTATATTTATATCATATTAACGATTGATTGATAATATTTATATATTTTATATAAGATATCAAAAGATATTGCTGTCAAACCCTTCAATTTGCAGATATATATATCATCATATTGGACGAATATCTTTAATTGTTGTCTACACAGACTAACTTGCACTCGTTTTTCTATTTCACAACTTCAATGTTTAGGTAACTCTTTGACTCCAGCTATTTCTTCTGCCAAACTGTCTTGCTTTCGTTCCTATATAGTCCATTCATCTTTTGACCTTATTTCATTTTCTTCTTATCTACATGTTTTTTAAATCCTAACCATATTTGTAATTTCTAAAACAACTTATTCTAAAACGTAACGTAGGTAACATAAATAATTTTTTTTTTCCCAAAAACAAAAGATAAAGTAATAATACGTGGTCGTCGAATGAAGTAATTAGTATGTATTTGTTTGATTGTTTTTATCAAAATACAATGTTTTCTAAAACTAGCCTTGAAGATGCTAGACTATTTTTTAAATAAACATTTTGCTTTGGTAATTCTTTTATTTTCTATATATACATGTCCATAACAAATTAAATTATATATATATATATAAGATACCATGTACCTTCTAATAATACTAGTTTGTTTAGTTTATAACAGATTTCTCTTGTTGTTCAAATTAAATACATTAATTAAGTTTCAGCTAAGGTTGGTTGAATCCTAAATAAGAACAAACCCGGGCTTGCTTGTAAATTTTGCCTGGCCTACAGAAGTATCCCTTATTTGGGGCACAGTGATTGTCACTAGAGCATATGCACAGCCCTTCTAAAGCACATCCATCTTTGTCAATGGTGACGGTTCCTTCCACTCCAAGGATTTGATTTGTCCACTCATTAGAGAAGAGCCCATATGGATCATATTCTTCCTTAACCTTCAAAAACCTCTCACTATTTTTGTATTTCCCAATCGCTCGTTGAAACGCTACATTCCGGTTCTTTCCCCAGTGCGGAAGGCCTCCATATTTGAACACTGCCATTTGCTCGACCTCTTCAAGCACATCTTCGAAAAGCCTAGGACTCATCGGGTCTCTGCTTCTGTAATATGTGAAGTCAAAGTCAACTCCATCCTCTTGCTTCCCCAAGTAGGCAGTGGAGGCTTTGACGTAGCGCATGAGGATGCCATTGTAGAGTTCGAGGCCACACAAGGCCATGGGCTCTAACTCAACAAGCTTCTGCACGTCTTCAATGAAAGTTTTCACCACTCTTAAGCTAATGCTAATGGCTGCTTGGTGGAAGAACTCTCCTTTTATCGAAGGGTCCCAAGGACATGCTGTTATTCTAAAGTCCTTAAAACTGTCCAGACAAGATCCAGATGACTGAAGTCGATTATGATACCCGATGACTGGATATTTGATAAATGTGATGCCTATATATTATTCAAACAATATATAATAGTTAAAACATGAATGGTTATTATTATTATTATTATTATTATTAATGAAGAGAAATTGTAGTATATATAATTAAGTTACCATTGTTGGTTAATCCGTAAGCAGAGAGTGAAAGAAAGGAGGTAGTAAGCTTTGCACTAAAACACTTGCCAGCTGCATCACGCCTTGATTCTTGGTCCTCCTCTGATAAATTATAAAAACAAAATATATAATTAAAATGTTGAGGAAGATGGACATATAGTAATTAATTTAATTTAATATTAGTATTACCTGAGGCTCGAATAATTGCCAAGGCTACTGAAGGAGTGGGACGAAATGGAATGAAATCATAGAAGCCGTTGCCGGAAGTATTGGATGGAACGCGAGCGTCTGTACGATAGACAACTTTTCGCTGGCTGGGATACCAAGTCAAGTCTGCAAATTCATAACTTCTGCCAAACCTAACCACTTCATCGCTCAAATCACTATCATTCCTTTTTAAATAACTGATGGATCGTTTGAACATAGGTTGCAATTTCAGAGTAACCTACGCAACTCATCAATTAATATAATTTAATTACCAAATATACACCCATGTAATTACCAAACATATGTGCTTTAACAATGGTTCAGACTGAGATGTAACTGAAGGTTTACATTGCAAAACTTACCTAAGTTTATGATTAAAATTGATACAATTTATTAAGTTTGAGGTTCAATTTGATGAATTTGAAAATTATGTGTTGAAATTGAAAAAAAAAATTGTGTCAAGGGAAACATTATTGCCAAGGGGAGTATAGCCTTGACATGTAGCTTCCATTAAAGGTTTTTTTTTAGAAAAGCTTCCATTAAAGGTGAAGGTTGAACCCCACAAAAAAAAAAAAAAAAAAAAAAAAAGTTGTTTAGGTAAAGAAAAAAATGATTTTTTCTTTTCGCACATACTTTTGTCTTTCTCAAGATTTGGTATTTACTTTTTCAGATCTCAGTTCTTCTCTTCTGGTTGGATTTTCACAACCCAACACAGCCTGCTTAACCCCTCTTCCAGTTCCGGCCACTTTCTCAAGATTTGGAGGTTCTTCAGATCAAGGAGACGGTAGAGGGGCAGCTGAGAATGAAGGAAGCTAGCTAGAAATGGAAGAATGGATTTTTTTTTATTTCTTTTCTTTTACGGAAACCGAAAGTTACTAATTTAGAATTCTAATTCCAAAAACACCAAACAACCAAAAGTTACTTTCAGAATTTGGATTAAACGGGTTCCAATTCCAAAAACAAATTTCCAAGTTTTGGCTTTATTACCAAACAAAGATCCTTAACAATTCATTGTATCCTTTGGCTTTGAACATATGTATATACGAATCGTGTACGCTACCAAACGCAGCATCACTATCATCTTTCAAATGGAAACTTGAAAAAGAAGAAAAAAAGAATGGTACTTTTGGTTATATATATATTTTGAGAAAGAAATTAAGTACACGATGGAATGATGTACTGACCTGTGTAATAATTCCGAGAACTCCCAACGAAACTTTGGCAGCATTGAGGTGTTGGTCACCGTCAACAAGCCTCCGGACTTTGGCGTACCCATCTTGGGGCCCTCCGGGAGTTACCATTTGAATATCCGCAACGTAATCATGAACTGCGCTGCCTTTGCCCCACAAGGAGCTGCCATGTGCCCCCGTGCTCAGGAGCCCCCCGATCGTCAGGCCCCACCAGTAAGGCGCATGCGGCAGCGCCAGCCCAAATGCTGCGGCATCGCTTATGAGCTGCCTCAGCGTCACTCCGCCCTCCACGCTTATGCTCTTGCCTTCCACGTCCACCTTCAAAGTCCGGTTCAGGTACTTGGTGCTTATCAGCAGCCCATCTTCGCCGTCGGGACACGCCAGCTTCGGAATGCTGTGATAGAAGCGAGTGGCCACCTTTATTTTCCTCATGGCTCTGGTCGCCGCCGCCACCGCCGTGACCACCTCCGCCTCTGTGGTTGGGTAAATCACTTGTCCGGCCCGGCAGACGGTTCGATCGGGAAACGTGGCGTAGGCGTTTGTGATGGTGCAGTCGGCGTTTGGGGATCGGCATTTGATGGGGTCCTCCGGGGGAGTAGACTCCGACACAAGAACATGAACAAGGACTAAGAAGAAGATGAAGGTCGGAAATTGGAACACTCGGCACATAGACATAGTCATGTTCTTTTCACTTCAAGGATACGCCGCGCTGGCTCAACAAATTGAAATTGGTCGGATCCCAATCCCATACCCCAGCGCCACCCACTATTAATATTCCTATATCTCTTACCGTGCCGATAAATAGAAACCTAAAATTAAACACGATACTATATGACTTTTTTATATTTTAATATAATTTTGGTAGGGATGATTGCATTGGTTTTGTTGCTTGTACTCAAAATAATAAATGAATCATACATAACTTGCAGTGCAATCTCCAGCAGATATAGTCTAATTATATATATATATATATATATATATATATATATATATTTTGAGGAAAGCAACTTCATTGATGAACCGCAAGTTAGGTACAACAGAATCCTCATTTATAGCAGAGGACAATCACACAGGATAAGATAAGCAGTATCCCAGGAAAAAAGAGCATCTTCAAGGCTCTGTTAAAAAAAAACATCTTCAAGGCTAGAAGATGGGGACTGCTGGTCCGTATAAACGCAATCGGACAGGGAAAGAATTTGACGAGCAACAGCAGAGCGCCAGCTTGTCAGCAACACAAGATCTCTAGCACTTGCCAAGGAGATAACTCCAGCTCCGCGGACCAGTAATATTTTTCTTTTTTCTTTTTTAGAATAGTGGAATGAGATGAGATTTATAGACCATCGTAAATGGATCAAAGACAAGACACCCACATTTCTCTCTCAGACTCTCACGACTGGCTTATACCTGGGGCTCGCCCGATGCTTCTGCTTCTGGCCTCTGAAGAAACGAGAAAGTAAGTGCGTCATTTGCCCGGATTTTGACATCAACAATAGGACAAAAAAAATCTCTCTCTCAATTGTCAACATTTGAATACTTTCACTTTTTTTTAAAAAGTTGGTGGGATCCACAATTTTTCTTTCTATCCACAATCTTTCTATTTTCTCTAGAATTAAAGATTAAGAAAAAAAAAAACAATTAAAAAGGAAGGAAAAAGAAAACAGCCAATCCAACCCCAATTCAACCCTGCATACTTAAACACAGGCTTCAAAACCCAGCTCAATTCAACCTGACCATGTACCTCAAACACGGGCTTTAACAACTCTAAGGTTCACAATTTTAGCCAATGAATCCGATCGTATTCACAATCTTAGGTTTTGCAATTCCAAACGAGTGTGCCAAACCCCCATAAACAATTGGGTGCTTGAGTATTTGGGACCAAGCTCACATGGTTGAGCCAAACTTCCATGGCCCAAAAAATCACCAAAGAATCCAATCGTATTCACAATCCCAAGATTCGCAATTTTAAACGAGTGCCCCAAACACCCCCTAAACAATTGGGTGCTTGAGTATTCTAAGACAAGCTCACATGGTTGCTCCAACTTTCCTCGCCTAAAATATCACACATCTTGCATTAATTACTTTTTTAATAGAGTTATATGGGTATTACACTTAAGATATCATAGCACATGCACGACCACTTATCTATCTATCAATTTTTTTTATTTTTTTTTGTAAAATACATTTTTGGTTCTCGAGGTATAAGGTTGATGTCTATTTGATCCCCCAAGTTTCAAAAGATACATTTCAGTCCTCTTTGTTTGTAAAATCATTCTAAATTGGTCCCTGACTTAACTTTAATTTAACGAAATGTTGACTGGACTGTTATGTGTTGACGTGGCTATTTCATTTGATTACTAGGCAAATAAATTGAAAAATTAATTAAAAAACTAAAGAGCATACGGTTGTTTTGTTGTCATTAGGACTATCCAAGCAAGATCCAGAAGATTAAAGTCGATTCTGATACCCAATGACTGGGAATTTGAGAAATGTAGTTCCTATATAGATATATCATATGTACTCAGGCAATTAAGAGAATAATTTGAATTCTTTAATTAATTGCTTTAGTACGTATGCTCATGCTCACCATCATTGGTTAATCCATAGCGAGATTGGTCAAGAGTGGACTTAATATACTTTGCTCTTAAGCACTTCCCAGCGGCATCGCGCCTTGATTCTTGCTCCTCCTCTTTAGAAGTAAAACGACAAATTAAAAATTTCCCATCACATAAAATTCATCAATATTATATCGTCAAATTTGAATTGGGTTGTGGTTGTGGGACTAATTTACCTAAGGTTCGACTGAGTGTCAAATTGGAGGATGATACGGAGCGCAATAAAAGGGAATCGTACGAGCCATTGCCAAAGGTGTGGGGTGAAACGCGAGTGTCTTGGCGATAGACAACCTTACGCTGATTTGGATACCAAGCCAAATCTGCAAATTCGTAATTTTTGATCAGCCGCGGCAGCCTCGTCTATGATCTGCCGAAGCATTGCTCCGCCTTCCAGTTCCACAGTTATGGTCATGGCCTCCAAATTTTGTGATTGTGCAATCCAAATTTTGTGATCGACATTTGATGGGGTCCTCCGGAGGAGTCGACTCCAACACAAAAAGTAAGGAGGAGAAGATTGTAAACTGGAGAACTCGCCGGAACAACCCACCGTATGAGCACCGCCGCATACTTCACTCTCTTCACTTCTTCTATCTTCTTTCATCCATGGTTTTACGTGGATGCTCATATCCTTGTTTATAGTCACCCCGTCCCCGTGTAACAGATGTTTATTTTTTTTAATTCATTTCATTAATTACTTTTTAATAGAGTTATCAGTACTACTACACTTAAGATATCATATCACGTGCACAACTGCTTATCTATCTACCGATTTTTTATTTTCCTCTCAATAATATGGCTACAATTTCATCATTCTCAATGTGCGTGGCCTGCGTGGTGTGTTTTAAATGTGAGAAGATGTATGGTGTGTTTGGTTTAACTTTTCAAGTGTTTAATTTTGAAAAAAATTAATGACTTATTAGAAAATGAGATTGAAAAATAAATCATTTTGAGAGAAACACTTGAAATCAACTTTTTAAAAAGAGTTCTTAAGTATACAATAACTTGTGTATAAAAACACTTATGAATAAATGTAACCAAACATATGAGTGTTTAAATTCTAAACAATTTTTATACAAAATGTTTTTTTTAAAATGCATTCTTAAAAAACATTTAAATTAAAATATATTCCAAATGGACCCGTAGTAAGTTTTGGGCCATGACTGACTATGATGGACCTCTGGCAAGCCCAATGCTCATTGTGGCTTTGTTTATCTTTTGACATAGCATAATACACATGTAAAGTATTAATATATGATTGTGGTGGTGGTGGTTCTGGTTCAATAATTTGTTAGAGATGATATTATTTATTATTATTGGGTACGTTGGAGGCAGAGAGCAGCTGGGAAAAGGAAAAGAGAGATAAAATTGGAGACAGAGGTCTCATCACTATCACATGGTGGCTGCTTTGTTGCGTATTAGATAACATGGAGTTATATCTCAAAACCAATTGACAATAAGTGGGATGACCCATACATCTTATAAATTATAAGGTCTCCATTTATCTTTTCAATGTGAGATCCTCAACATTGTGTTGCCATCTTCGAAGTCTGGACCCAAAGCATCATCTCTCTATCTTTCCTTCATTTCCTTTTTCTTTTCTTTCAACTTTTTCAAAGCTACCTTTCGCTTGAAGATATCACATCATATTCACAATCAAACACTCGCCTATTTTATTCTCTCTCCTGCCTTACTTTACTTTACTACTTTCACTATAATATAGTTGTGCCTCTCTGCCAAAGTGAGCATAGCTCGGCAGTAATTGGCATGTACCCTTGACTATGATGTCAGATGTTCGAATCACTCCACCCCAAATGTTGTTGAACTCCAAAAAAAAAAAAAAAAAATAGTTGTGCCTCCCTAGGTGGCTAGACCTTGTGGTTATCAGTACAATTTTATGCCAGTTGAGCTGAGCTCTTGTTGGCCCTACACTTGTCATTGGCATATAGTACAACATCTTTACTTTAATCATTCTTTGAATTCTCCAAATGACACTTTAAAGTTCTTATTCAAACAATCAAAGTCTATGTCTGGAACAAGCACTTTTAGAATGAGTTTTGATTCACTTTCTGAAAGCTAAAAAGTGTATTTAGCTTGTTAAAAGCACTTTCCAAACTTTTATAATGTTTGGATGGCTAGTTGGAAATTTATTTTGGAAATTTTAAATTTTGATTTAAATTCTTCTAAGAGAAATACTCAATTAGTGTTCTTTTAGTTTCCACTGTGTTTATGGAAGAAAGTCGAATTTGATATGAAATTTTGAAAGGAAAAAAAAAAAAAAAAGGTTTTTAAATGAAAATATTTCTTCACTTATCCAAAATCTTCACTTAGAAACACCTTTTAAACTCATCAAGGTGTTTTCCTCTCAAAATCATCACTTGAAAAGAAGGTTTTAAAAGAAAACCTGAAAATACTTTCTGAGAAAGCAATTATTAAACAATTTTTACTAGAAAGCATTTTTTTTGCTAGTACACTTAGAAAGCATTCACAAACAGACTTACCTAGTACTTTTACAAAATGCACCTTTTGAAGTAAAATTAGAATTTTCAAAATTCTAACACCATTGAAAACTTGAAAAACGCTTATAAGTAGAGAAAAAGAATCACTTTTTAGTCCTAAAGAAAATATGTCAAACTCATCCTCAATTTTCTTTCACTCTCTTTTCTGCATCAAGATTAGTAATAATTTTTAAATGCCACCACAATCCAGCGCATAATAACGAATAATTCACTCCTTGTTTGTCTTGGCAATAGTTTGTTGGCATCGAAAAATTCAAACAATGGAAGAAGACAACACACACAAACAAAATCACTCAACTTGAGTATCCAGATGGAAAGAATCATCCTTCATATCATCTTACACCAATTAGTTGAAAGATTATTGTAACAATACAATAATACAAACACCAAACCAAACACACACCACGTTTCTGTCAGACCAAATACAAGAATCTCTTTTAGTCTTAGCTACACTTCAAAATCCTAAACAATTTTCAAATTCCACCATCCCTTCTGGTCAAACAAACATTTCCCAAAACCATTGCAGTTCAATCTCTCTCTTTTCTTCCTAGTCAATTTTGGCCAATTGCAGCCGGAAAAAAAGCCACATTTTGGACCTCAAATTGGAACAGCAACACAGTTTGAGTTTAAAGTTAAATCCTAGGTACGTACCATTTCTCTCTCTTTTGGGGGTTAGGAATATGTAATTTTAGAGCCATCAATGAATCAATCACCTTAGCCACCTTCTTAGATCGGTGGTTGAAGAAGGGGAAATCTCTCCGCCGAGGCTGTCCGTGCAGCACGATGAATAGTTGGATTGCTGCTCCACCCCCAAGTACGTCCCGCTCACGCTCTTGAAGCTTGGACTCCTCAAATTCCGCTCGTAAACTCCATACCCAATTGGATCAGGAACTGGGAAGGACAGCCGTTTCTTCGCAGACCCAACTCCCCTCTCCCTCTCCGGCGTCGATGGCCTTTGCCTTGGCGCGCTCTGCGACCGCAATCGGGCCTTTGCAGACTCTGTGGCCGCCATGTAATTGGGCAAACAATTGCCTTGGCTGTAACTGCTACTCGCCCCTGTCCTACTTTGTTGGAGCAAGTTGCCACTGTAGTAGTAGTTTGACCTTAAGCTCGGTGTTTGGGATGTGTTCTCGCTTTTGTCGTCCCGAACGAAGCGTGGGCTAGCAGACCGGACTTGCAGAGGCCTGGTTTTGGACGGGGAGGGCGTGGCAGGTGAGTGGTGGAAAGAGGGTACGTTTTGTTGCGTCCTGTGGAGTGGCGAACTGCCCGAATGTGGATTTGTTCTTTGTTGATTTTGAGTCATTCTTCGGAAGTTGGTGGATGTGTGAGAGTAGGGCTGGAAGGTGTCGATTTCGACTGTTTTGATGGGATCTCTCTGATCAGTTGAAGCTCTTCCCCTGTTTTCCCATGGCTTCCTCGAATTCCATTGATCCAGCCACTTGGGTCTTTCTTCCAGCTCATCTCCGCTGCCCATGGACGGACTTCGACCTCTCCGCCATATCTGAAAACAGAAAAGACCCCTCAATCGAATTAGAAACAGAAGCCCAAAACAGAGCATAAAGAGATGGAGAAAGGGATGAACCGGTTGGGAGAAGGCTTGGGGGAGATTTCTATCACGCTTCATTGCAATCTCTTTTCTGTGTTGGAGCATCGCTTTCACTTCTTCAATAGTGTGGGGCCGTTCATCCCAATCGTCCGCAACGCTACTTCCTTCCCTCGACTGAGACTGCACAAAACAGAACACCACTTTCATCCAAGTTTCTTAAAACTCGAATCAAGCCAAAACAAAAGGCAAAAAGAAAAGCCCTTGTCTGTTTTCACTCACAACGGATTTCCTATCGGAGAAGTTCTGAAGATAACGCGATCCAAGGACGCTATTGGTGTCGCTGAAGGTGGATTTCCTGCTGCCTTCATGGGAAAGTCTCATCCGTTGATCGAGCACACGGGCCTGCACTCGAACCAGAGCTTGCATGCATCGGAGGGTCATCTTAGCCTGCTTTCTGACGTTGTGACCCCTCACCAAAGCCTGCAACTTGACCAGCCCCTTGAGCGCACGCAGAGCCCTCCTTGCCTTTTCAGTTTCCACACACAAAAAAACAAAAATCCAACTTTTAATTCGTGCAAATTACACCCAGATCAAGCCAGGAAGAAGTAAGATTGGTGGTATTTTGTAAGCATACCAGGTAGCCTCTAAAAGCAGTCTGAATGACAATTGCAGCGTAGTGGTCTCTGGCGTGATTGGAAGGCCTGGTGGTGAGGCGAGCAACCTCCACAGCGGCCTGGGCGGTGGCCATAGCAGCTTCGGCAGTGGCCACCGCCACAGCAAGCGCCGCCTCGGAAGATGCATGCTGCTCCCTACTCGGAGGCGGCGTTTGGTGGGTGTCCGTGTCGTGCAGATTGGTGGATCGCCGGAAAATCCATCTCCGCTTGTCTCTTTTCTGCGGAGAAAAATGAGGGTGAGTGGCAAAAGAGGAGAGATAAAAGAAAAAGAAGAAAAGAGTGGGAAGTGGGAATGGACCTTGTCGTCTTCGTCTTTGGAAGGAGATCTAAAAGCCCTTTTGACGGCAGTCAACCAGGAGGATCCTCCCTTCTTACCCATGAAAAGACGGAGGAGGACGAGGGCGCTGCATTTACATGTAGACTAGTTCGCCTGGGAAAAGAGAGAGATCACTGATTCATAATTCATAATTCATCATTCATCATTCATCATTCATAGACAGACCCAACAGCGACACCAGTGAAGTTGGTATATGATATATTATGCTACTCTACTACTGCGGTGCCCACATCTTTAACAATAAAATAAAATAGTAAAGCAAAAAGAGGACTGACGTGAAGTATGCAACGCAGCTGTGATTCCATCCATCCAGCCAAAGTAATCGAAAATTCAACCTATGGAATGGATATTGAAGAATAAGAATCTTTTCATTTTTTTTTTTTAAAAAAAAAAACTTAATAAACTGGTTGAATGAAAATGAAGATGGAGAAGGGGAGGGAGGGACAAAAACAGCAATAATAGTGCATAGGGGTGTCAGTGGGATGAAGCAATAGGACCAAAGAAAAGGGCAAGTGGGGCATTTAATAAGAAAAAGAAGGGCATTGAAATTGAAACCGAGACGTGAGAAGGCGTGAGTTGAGTTGCCTTGGAATTGGATTTCATTTCATTTCATTTCTTGCCAAATTATTAATAAAAAGAAACCCACGAGAGAGATGCAGTTGCTTTTTCCGCTGCCCCAAAACCCAAAAAGCAAGCACTCTATTTTTTTTCTTTTTTTCTTTTTTCTTTATTTTTTAAAAGAAAAAAGAAAAAATCCAAGGAGACTGAGAGAAAGAGATTATATAATTAAGCGGATAAAAGGGCAGTGGGCAGGCTCCCTCTCTTTCTCGAAATCTTAGTTGAAAGAAACAAGCACCATGTCGTGCTGTCACGTGCTCCTGACAGAGGGAGGGTGTTGGTTCAGGTGTGGTGTCGGACCACCTTCTTTTATGATGGAATCCTTTCCTACAAAATACAAATACAATAACAATACAACCTTCAAAATCCACAATTTTCCACCAACTATATTACATCTCTGCCTTTCAGTTTCATTCAACCCCGAATCAACCAAACCTCCCTCTTAAATTTATAAAAATAAATAAATAAATCTCTCTTTCATTATGACTTTATATGAAAATTTGCTTCTTTTTAAATTTAGCATCTAATAATTTAATTTAAATAAAATTATATTTTTTATGTCTCGAGCTTGAATAATACTCTTATTCGGTCATTTGACTTTAAAATCTTATACTTTATCCTAGACACTTTCAGGTTTGTGTATATTTAGTCTCGAAATTTTAAAATGTGTAATATGTCCTATAACTTTTAATATTGTGCCAAATAAATCTCTAGTATATTCAAAATTTTACAAAATGAAAAAATCTATTAGATGTAAAATTGTACTTTATGTCTAATAAGACCTTAAACATTCAACTTTATGCTTAGTAGGTTTGTAAACCTTAAAAAACATTGAATAGGTCAAATACTTATTAGACAAAGAAAATGAAAATTCATTGACCTATTAGACACAAATTTGAAAGTTCAAGTTATATACTTTTTAAAGTTCATATATCAAATAGATATAAACCAAAATGTTCAGGACCTATTTGATACTTCTTTTTTTTTTTAAATATATAAATGTATTAAAAATCAGAAGTTGTTAAACCTACCTTCGTCAATTAGAGAGAAATACCAATTGGAAATGTTAGGAGCCCAAAACACACGTCCACTTCCTCGCGAATGAAAAACACTCTAGTTAGAATAAAAAACATAAGGAAAAGCATAGGCTATTTCTTCGTAACACAATGTGCTTCTGTGTTCAAAATCCTACTGCAATGGCAAAATTCCATGGCGTGCGAGCTCGAGGCTATGGCGATTATCTCATCGGTGATGGCCTTCATATCTGAGAGGTCTTCCGAAGCTCCGGCTAGGACGTTCACGACTTCCAGGGCATTTGACTTGACTTCGAGGAGGATAAGGCTCGGATTGCAGGTATCTGAAATTTGCTTTAACCCCTCTAAGATTGCTTTTGGCTCCAAAGTCTTGATGGACCACTTTTTAAAAAATTGATGCACCCCAAAGCAGGTCATGGTGGTGACTTGTTCGATAGGAACTAAACTTGTAATTAAAAAAAAACACACAAAAACAATAAATAACTAAATAATTTCAATACGAAGAGAGAAATTTGTTTTTTTTTTTTTTTTTTTTTTTGAAAATCCGTACATGGTGTGAGCTAATCAGCAAGGACAAGAGAGAATGAGAGAGAATTATGTGAAGAATGAACAGGCTGCGGTATTTTAGTAAGAGATAATGCATATTATGGACAGAAATTGTGTGTATAATCTATATTAAAATATAATACATGTATATTTTGAGTTTCATTCCATTCCAAGGATGTTAATTATTAGCCAGAGAACCTATACAACTAAAAATTTAATATGAAATCGTTTTATTTGCATTTAAAAAAGACAAGTCAACGGAAATAATTAATGCCTAAATAAAAGAATGCAGTTGGATCTAAAATAGTGTAATCTTCTTTTTCTTTTTGTGTTAAAGTTGGTGTACTATAAAAATCATCCTCGTTAATCAATCCAATCAATCTTTAAAATTTTAATTAGCTAAATTGAAACTTTTTAAGCCAAACAAGCATAGCTTATAGTGATTAAACTGAAAAAGATATCGAGACATCAAAGAACTTAGCCAAACACAATTACCAGAAAAATAGGAGAAGACTTTGGATGATACTGGAAGCTGGGCCCACGTTGAAAGCCCATTTACTTTTGATCCAAATTTGAGAAGTTGGGCCGAAAGAGAACCCAATTCTTTTCTCTCGGTCATGAGATTTAGTAAATAATTGGCATTTGGAATGAAATTCATTTATTTTCCTTTATAAATGTTGCAGAATAAATAATTGGCTTGGGATAGCCAAAATATTATAATTTTTGGGTCAAACAAGCAATTCAAACTCCCTTACAATGTTAAAATAAATAAAAAATCAAACTCCCTTACAATGTCAAAAAATAAAAATAAAATAAATAAACTCCCTTACAAGGAACAATATTTTATTCTCTAATACTATACACCTATACATAGGGGTGATCACGGTTCGGTTCGGTTCGGTCTGATTTTGACCGAAACCAAAGACCGAACCGAACTCTTCGATTTTTATGTGTTCTAAACTGAACAAATCAAGATTTTCTTGGTTTTTCATTAAAAACCGAATCAGTCGGTTTCGGTTCTATACGATTTGGTTCAGTTATAAATCGATTTGTGCTTTTGTGTTGTTTGCCAGTATAACTGAAAAAATTGGGAAAGAGAAGTGAATGGGATGAGAAACGATTGACAAAATCGAGAAAGAGAATGTGATGAGAAAATGAGAGCGAGTGATAGTGATTACTTGAACAAAAGTCACGGGGGGCTGTTTTTAACGAAAGACGAGCGTCTACGAAAAAAAATGGAGTCATGGAGAGAGAAACATCACAGTGAGCTGTGGTAGATATAGAGTTTATGCCTTGACGTGAGAGGTTGAATATGAAGAAGGGGACGGAGATAAAGGAAAATGTCAATAAGGAAAATGGGGAGGAGAACAAGTGTAGAGAAGGGAAGGGGGAGGAGAAGACAGAGAGAGAGGGATTCACTCACGGCAAGGAGAGTTTTGGGAAGATTTTGAAATCAAAGTGAAAATCGTAGAAGTTTTAGCCTTGGGGTGTAGGTTTTATTAGGCTTTATGAGGAGTGAGTTATAAATAAATGGGTTGGACTGTGATTTTTTAAAGTAATTTAATATAATTGGTTCAATTTGGTTTTTTCGGTTTTTTTTTTTAAATAAAAACTGTAAATTGAACCAAAAACTTCGATTTTTTAAAAGGATAAACAGAGAAAACCGACTATAATACATAAAATCGAACTGAACCAGTCGATTCG
Organism: Luffa aegyptiaca; assembly: GCA_017139565.1. Taxonomy (NCBI): domain Eukaryota; kingdom Viridiplantae; phylum Streptophyta; class Magnoliopsida; order Cucurbitales; family Cucurbitaceae; genus Luffa; species Luffa aegyptiaca. The sequence continues at coordinate 46,379,424 of CM029404.1, read as the reverse complement.
CCTCAGTTTATGCACACCCCTACCTGTACAAGTGTTTAGTGTGGATAATTTCTTGCAACATCAACAATGTATTAAAATAGCCAAAGCTCGGCTGAGTGGTAATTGGCACAAGAGATTGGAGGTTCGAATCCCCCTATCCCCAAATGTTGTTAAACTAAAAAAAAAAAAAAAAACGTATTAAAGTAATATATAATCCATTAAATCATTTTTTTTTGTTAAGAATAAAGGAAGTAAATGACATAAGACAAAAGGTTAAAATCAACCAGCTACAATAATCTCACTACCTTAAATGTTCTGTTTTTTGTCAAACAAAAAAAATAATAATAATAAAAAAAATGTCCTGTTAGGGAGTTATGAGCGTAAATGTCCATCAAACTAATGTAGGGTCCGTTTGGAATACATTTTAATTTAAATGTTTTAAAAAAATGCATTTTTTAAAAAACATTTTGTATAAAAATTGTTTAGAATTTAAACACTCATATGTTTGGTTACATTTACTCACAAATGTTTTTATACACAAGTTATTGTTGACTTAAGAAGTATTTTTTAAAAAGTTGGTTTCAAGTGTTTCTCGGTTTATTTATCAATCTCATTTTCTAATAAGTCATTTTTAGTGGTTGTCAAACACTAGAATTTTTTTCAAAATGATTTATTTTCAAAATTAAACACTTGAAAAGTTAAACCAAACACACTAGTAGTCAAAGTTGATTTTAAATTTCATTCAATCGAAGAAAATCCAGACAAAATAATGAAATATATTTTTCCAACTATCTTGTTCATAGAGATTTTTATCCCTTTTTAAGAATAAAATGTCTATAATAAAATAATAAAATAGGAATAAAATACCTTTTTGGTCCTTAAGTTTTGTGAAATAGGTGTGTTTGGTCTGAGTTTTTAAGATAGACATTTTTAGTCCCTAAATTTTGATAAATAGGTTTAAAAGCACCCTAAACTTTCAAAATGGGCCTTTTAGTCCCAGAAATAAGTTTAAAGGGTCCATCATATTATTTTTTCATTTTTTTTTTCAAATTAATACTTATAATTTTTTAATTTAAAAAACCATTAAATATTAACAAAAAAAAACATTAGTTTAAAAAAGTATAAAAAATAATATGAGAGACATTTTAAACCTATTTTCTAAAACTCAAGAATTAAAAATGTCAACTTTGAAAACTTAGGGACCTTTTAAACATATTTCTCAAAACTCAGGGATTAAAAATGTCTATTTTGAAAATTCAAGAACTAAACGCACCTATTCATCAAAAATCAAGGACCAAAAATGTATTTTTCCCAGTAGAATAGTTGTCTAATTGGACATTCTCTCATAAAAGAGTCTTAATAAATTACAACATGTATCATGCTTCTCTGTTTGATTCCATCTTTCTATTTACAAACGTAGCCTAAAAATTTACCATTCTCTCAGTCTACCAAAAGCCATACCTGTTATTTAAAAAAAAGAAAAAAAAAAAAACAAAAAAACAAAAAACAAAAGCCATACCTGCAATTTATTAGTTAAGCTCTTCCTAGATAGTTTTTTTTTTTTTTTTTTTTGACAACATGTAGGGGTGGGGGATTGATCCTCTGACCTCTGATACAAGCTTTATACCCGTTGAGCCAAGCTCTTGTTTGCTTATAGATAGCTAATTTGCGAGATTCAAATTTTCTTTCTGAATACCTGTAACACAATCACACAACAATTGAATCACAAGCCAATTCAATGTTTTAAACACAATCTATCAATAGTAATGTAAAGATAAATATTCAAATTAGGAATATATTTCGTGTCATATTAGTGAGATATTTATGATATAATACCAAATATTTAGAAGATTAGGTCAAGATAAATCTTTAAATATCTCCACATTCGAAAAGAGAATTATTATAGAAAAGGGAATCTGAAGCGTTAAAACTTGAAGTAACTTGGAGCAGAAGCGGAAGCAGATTCCGAAAATTAATACTCGCAGCGACGGCAAGGAAGAAAAAGGAAAACATTAATTGTAGTAGGAGGACGTGCAGAGGTCCGTATTGGGTATTGGCCGCAAATCAAGCCCGTCGTATTCAATTGGATTCAATATCCCTTTTTGGTTGAAGATTTGGGAGTACGATTCCATTCAAACGCCATCACCAGACCCAGCACAGCCAGAGCTGATTCCCACAGAACGAAGAACGACGAACATTGTCTCTCCCAGAACACAGAGCAAGCCACGTGATGAAGAAGGAGAGAGAAGCAATGGCAGAGGACTGGTGCTTCGTCTGCAAGGATGGTGGAGATTTGATTCTCTGCGATAATGGGTCAGTCCACTTTTTCCCTCACCCACTATCCAACCGCTTTTCTTCATATTCTCTGCATGATCCATTGAACTTTCTCGTGCATTCGCCATGAGCTTTATGCTTGTGCTCTGTTCCTTTTAAGCCTTTGAAACCGTCTTGCTCTTACCCGAACCATGATGATCTTCTCGAACAATGTGGTTCGTTGCCTAGCTTTTCTTTCTGGGGTTTTGGAGGAGTTTTGAAACAATGCGAATGCGTGCATTTGGGATTCTTTAGCTATCTCCATTCGAAATATTAATCTTGTTTGCATTGCTTGTCAGGAACTGTTCCAAGGTCTACCATCTTGAATGTGTGGGATACGATAGCGAAACTACCTCTGAAATAGAAGAAAATTGGACCTGTGGTATAAGCCGACGATCCCAATTCTTAAATCTTTGATTTTCTTTGACTAGAGAAAAAAAAAAAAAAAAAGATTAAACAAAAGCAGAGTTTTAAGTTAATATTATTTGCATGGCATTGGACCAAATTCCAAGATTGATAGACCCTTGATTCTCTCGTACGATGTTTTTTCAGATTGCCATTCTTGTTCTTCCTGCAAGGGAGCCTCGGAAGTCCACTGTTTCTGCTGTCCAACGTCCTTTTGCAAAAACTGCATCAAATCTGCAAAGTTTGCACCATTGCGGGCCAACAAGGGACTCTGCAGAGATTGCTGGACTCTTGCTCGTCTTGCAGAAAAGCTTTCGTTTTCCAAGGTATGTTGCTAATTACTAGATTAACTAATTGATCCTCAAGAGAATGAGTGATTTAATGAATGTCTTGATTGGACCTTCTCTTTAAATAATAGCAATTTGTGGATTTCGAAGATAGAGATACACATGAGTGCCTGTTCAAAGAGTATTGGGAAATTGTGAAAGAAGAAGAAGGGTTGAGCAGAGGCGATCTTGTGGCTGCAGCACAAGCCTTTTCAAACGTCAAAAGGCAAATGAAAGGCTCCACTCCAACGCGGGTCGCCAAGACCCTTCAAGATAGAGATACCAAATTCACCAGCTGGGGATCCAAACCTCTCATTGACTTCCTCACTTCCATCGGCGTAGATACAACCAAGCAGCTATCTCAATACGAAGTCAGTAACATCATCTTCCAGTACGTTCAAGAGAAGGATCTTTTCCATCCCATAAAGAAGAAAAAAGTCATATGTGACAGAAACCTGCATCTCATTTTCAAGAAGAACACCGTACCCATGAAACACATTGATGTTCTTTTGCGGCCGCATTTTTCTCATAATGACAGCCAGAGAACCAACAATGCCAACAAGAGATGCTTGGAATCGGATCAACAAAACGGGGATGCTGCTTCTGATGATGAAGATAAGCAGCAGAATACATTGAGCTGCTCTGACTCTGAGGAGAAATCTCCAAATGAGAAAGCCTGCTTTGCATCAGTAGTTGCCCAAAACATCAAACTCGTCTACTTGAGGAGGAGCTTAGTGGAGGATCTTCTAAAACAGCCTGAAAGCTTTGAGGACAAGGTGGTGGGAAGTTTTGTTAAGGTCACGAAGACGGATTCGAATGAACTTCATTCAAAAGCGAAGATTTCTGAACAGCTCTTGCAAGTTACAGGTTAAATATATGCGCTTCTTCGTAATGTAAAAACAAAGTTGTTTTCTTTTGCTGTTTGTTTGACTAATTGATTTGTTTCTTCTTCTGACTACTGGTCTCAGCTGTAAAGAAAATGTCAAGCACAGATGGAAGAAATATTGTGTTGCATGTTTGGACGTTCCCCAACATTCAAATTTCCATGCTCTCTGATTCTGACATAACTGAGGTAAACAAACTAGTTGCCATCGCCAAGGAATACGCTAACCAACATCTCACTGAACAAGATTGCTGAACTTGTTTCTGGGTTTTTATTTGATGATTTGTAGGAAGATTGCCAGGATCTCAGGGAAAAGATGGCAAACGGTCTGTTCCAGAGACCCACTGTTGTAAGTTCATACCTCCATTTCATACATCTAATCTAAGAGTGAATAGTAAGAATAAGTTGGGGTTTTGTTCCTCGTGTTTTCGATGGCAGGAAGAGATTGAAAAGAAGGCTCGGATTCTTCATCAGGATATTAGGAAGAACGTACGTTTTTCCTTTTCTTTGAAATAATAAATATTTGTTTATAATTGTTTTTGGCTTTTTCCCCTCTATAATGCTTCTTTTATTTTTCTTTATTTGTTGGTGGTAGTGGATAGAGAAAGAGCTAGTCAACTTGCAAAACCTCATCGATCGCGCAAATGAAAAGGGACGGAGAAGCGAATATCCTTTTGACAATTTTTTTTTTTCTGCTTTTAATGTTATTTCCAGGTTCATCGTCATGAATGGCGGCTTTGGTTGGTTACCTTAACTTCGCATTTTTGGCTAAACGCTATATCAGCTTATAGAGCAAAGACAAACGCTGAAGAAAGAAGCTGAACAACAACAACAACAACCACTTCTACTCAAAAAGCTGCCCACTGTCATCGTTGACTCTGACGAAGCCGAAGAAGCCGATCGCTCATCACTCAAATTCACCCTCGTTAGGATCAAACCACATTAAATACAAATGGGCAACCAAATCAATCTCTTTTGTTATATCAATATGTAATTTTAATTTGTACCTGCCATTATTTACGAAGTTGGACCACTCTCACCATTTCTTTCTATAGCTGTACTAACGAATCTTGAATTTAAATTACTAAAAAACACGGACCAAGAATAAGATCATCCCAGATCTCAGAAAGCAACTAATCAAATTTAATATGATACAAAGACGGGGAAAAACAAAAAAAAAGACCAACACGTTTTGTTTTTAAAGTAGTTGAAAGCTATATATATCATTTCAACCCATACTGCGGCTTATCCAGGGCGGACCCCTTCCAACTACCTGCCACGCTGGAATGGTCCGAGTTGGCAGCAGATCCTACGCCGTTTCCACACTTGGCTACGGTCCTGACGTTCTCGATCAACTCCTCGGTGCGATTGTCCTGCGACAAAATCTCGGAGAGCTGTTCCGGGCTGATCACCAGCTTCACCTTCCACACACCCGTGCTACTGTACTTGGGGAACACCTCCGCCTCCGCCCGCTTCTTCGCCGCCGCGATCTGTGTCTCGCACGTGGACATGCGATACGGCGTCGATACGATGGTGGGCGTGTCGACCTCGGAGGGCTTGTAGGGGTTCAGCGGGAGGAGATAGTAGACCTGGCCGGCGTGAAGGTCGTCCTTGTGGAGAAGGGGCTCCGAGAATATGCTTCGGCTTTTGAAAATGGCGTGGCCTGGATATTCACCGGTTATGCACTCGGCCGTGATTGGCGTGAAGAGCTCCATGATTCCGCCATCGGCGGTGACCACTTTGACCACATCGTCCCTTTCTCCCGGGCCTTTCAACACGCAGTTTCCCATCGTGGATCGCTAGAAGAACATGGCGAGTCGGCTACTGAGAATTTAGAAAGAAAGAAATTGGGCATATGAAGGAGAGAGTTTGTTGGAGGATCGAGTTATTCGATGGAAGAGTTGAGGGGGCAACCGAACCGACACACAAGAATCCTTTGCTTTGCTTTGCTTTGTAAATAAACAATTCCTCCTGAATCCTCATAATTCATATGGAGCTTTCATATCACCGCGAGATGCTGATGGCGATGGCCTTATGGCCCCACGTTTTTTTTTTTTAATTGACACTCGGATACCTTTCCTTTTTGTCTTTTTCATCCTCTTCATTATCATAATTCTTAGTACAACTCAACATTGTTCTCGATATTCTACACAAAATCATTCCTGATTTTGACCTCTATTTCGTTTGATACAAAAATCTCCTCTCTTCTAATTTACGGAATCTAAATCTCATCTTAGATAACTGAATTATGTTGGTTATATACGTTTATGTATTGTATTATTCGTTAAAAAATGTAATGATGAAAGGAAGGAGTATGGAAGATGGAGGATTATTGAATGTATGGTTGAGAAATTGGAATAATGAAATAGGATAATGATGATGGTGTATAAGTTGTGAGTGTGACACAATCCTTAGTTGCCTTTTTCTTGACGGTAGAGCCTTTTCTTGTCAGCTTTCCCCAAAAATGGAGCCCGTTAAACCCCATGTTTCTTCCCACATAATACATATTATACTGCATAAATTTATAAAAATATAGGAAAAAGAAAAGAATAGATAGACGTTAAATAGAAAAAAACTTGGCTGCATACTGGTATGTAGGGATCTCCCTGCATACCATTATTAAACTGTTGACAACTAGGAGAGATAATTTTTTTTTTTATCATTTTCTCCCTTCCTCTTTCTTAATTATCGATATTTTAATAGGTCAAGTTTTGTTCCGTTAAATAAACGTTCTAGGGTTAAAAAGTATGCTAAAAACGTAACATGATTAGCAATGAGGTAGGGCGGTGCTTTTGGGCGAAATTAGAATCATAAAGTTTTTATTGGAGGCTGTGAACGAAAAGTGAAAACGCCAACTACAACCTTTGGACTTTTCTCCTCCTTTGCCCTCTTACTCTCTTACCACAAATTATTCAATCTCATCCTTGCAAATTGCAATATAATCTTTTTCTTTATTCATTTATTTAATCATATATACTTTTTTTTATTTTTACTTTCTGTTGATGGAAAAACGGTAAATTTGTTTGAGAGGGAGAAAAATGTGGCCTGCAAAACAGAAAACCTACACACCGGTGTGGTGCTTGTCACACCGCCTCCGATGCTTAAGTCAAAAAATGGAAGGAGAAGAGCAAGATAGCAAGAGGAGAGAGTAGAGAATAGAGTTCGGGATCCCCTTTTCAGTCAAGAAGAGGAGTTTCCTCCTCTAGGGTTTCTAGGTGTTCGGAGGCGATCCAGGGCTAAACCAAGTGAAACCGAGGCGGCCAGGGACAAAAGGGACCAAACGGAGGTGGAAGAGCTCGGCCCTCGCAGACGGGCCGACTGGTCTGTTCATCCTCTGGGGTCGGTTTTTCGATCCTATTTCTGCCCGTTGTTCTCGTCAGCTCTCCAAAATTACCTATAACACGTAAAAATTCAAAACATGAGATCAACATATTAGTTTCATTATTTTAATTGTTTCATATTAGGCGAGAACAAAAAAGGAAAATAAGATATATTCCCAAGTAAACGAAACAAAACAATAGACTTCATTTAAAAAAAAATGAATGGGTTTAGACTTCGTTATCAAATTTATTATTGATAACGTGGAACATAAGATTTGAATTTTGAAGTCTAATTATTGTTGTAAGTAGACAACGGCATTGAAATGATATATCTCCTGGAGGTGGAAGAGAAGGATCATTAACATCAAATCTTGTTGATTAGAAGATGCTTTGAAGCAACTTTATCACTATAATCATTCAAGTTATTGCAATAACACTTGCAACCATTATAAAATTTCAACTCTTTCAAATTTATGCACTTCATATTTCAAAATTCTTCTCTATGTAATCATTATCGTTACTATATTGGAAGACTAGAGGGGAAAAAAGGTAACTAGAGACATAATTATATTCATTATTATAATTTGTTAATTAAAAAAAATGTCATCCACCTATTTCATTGATTGTCTTTTTTTTTTTAATAATTATTTATTTATTAATTAATGTTACATATTGTAATTCAAACTGTTTTGTATATATAGATCAATAATGTAATTTAAGATACTTGAATGTAAAAGTACAAAATAATACATTGTTGATATTAAATACAGCAAAGTAATGGTTTTTTTTTTATTATTATTTCTTTTTAAGAGATCACAGTATTATAATTGTGATCAATAATCCAAATATAGCTTAATTAGTTGTACAAACTACATACTACATCTTGAAGGGTTCAATCCTCCACCTCTCAATTGTTGCACTTCATCTAAGAAACATTGAAATTGTGGAGTTGAGAATTCAATCATTCAACCAATAAAAAATGTTTTGGTGCTTTAACAATTAAGTTGTTTAAGTAGACAAATGAAATTCGTTTTTCTTTTTTAAACAAAAATGAAATTTATCATCACTTCAATTGTTGAGTTTTGTTCTAAGTTGACAAATCTTTTTTTTTTTTTTTTTTTTTTTTAGTGATAACATTGTCATTTGATATTTTTAAACTAATGAAAGAAATACTAAATGATAAGAAGCTAATAGATAGTTTAAAAGTCGTAAACAATATCATATTTGTAATGTGTCAACCTGAATATAGTTCAGTAGATAAAAACACCAATTATCATCCTAGAGATCGATAGTTTAATCTCCACTCTCATAGTAATCAATGCACATATTAAAATCAATGAGTCTTTATTAAAAAAACATCTTATATAGTATTAAAGTTCATTGATGTAAGTTTTTCAAAAACATTTAAGAAGCCTTATATACACACATATATATACTCTTTTTAAAGTTTAAGTCATAGTTTCCTTCCTTTTTTTTTTTTTTTTTTTTTTTTTTTTTTTTTTTTTTTTCGCTTATCTTATATTGTAATTATATAAAATTTTCAAGATAATTTAAGAAGCCGTATACACACATATAATTTTTTTTTTTTTGAAAGTTTTGAGGACCGGCCGTGGCCTCCTCTTGTCTCTTGAATGACCTTTGTCCATTTGTGATATGATATTCTAAAAAAACTACCATTGAAAAGTGTAATATAGTTTTTTTTAAGAGAAAAAAAAAAAAGAAAACAAGCTTGTCCCCTAATGCATTTTGATTTGCTTATTTCTATTGGTATTGAATGGTCCTTTTTTCGGCCTGGCTGTTGGTTCTTTTGCCTCAATCTCGCGGACTATGAGGTCCTCCAATTTTTTATATATTCTTACTTAATTTAGAAAAAAATAGTGATAACATTAATGAAAAGGAAACAAGAAAAAAAAAAAAGAGGATTATTATTATTATTATTATTATTTTTTTTTTTTTTTTTTTTTTTCAAAAAACAGGATTAATTTGTGTTGGGTTGGAGAAAATATTGGGCATTTTCAGTTATGAGTTGGGTACTTGTTAAAGTTTGACCATAACTTTCGGCTCTCAACTCTTAGACCAGGTAGGGTGCGTTGGCAGGAACGACGTCGTTCTTTAATACTGGGCCGTGTACTCAGTCTGGGCCTGTCCAAGCTGGGTTCCAGAAATAATGTAAAGCCCACATCTCAAGCTTCAATAAAAACCCAACCTTGAGGAGTGTTTGAAACCCTAGAACGCTTCCGTGTTGCGCAGCGAAGAACAGACTGTTTTGAGCCTCCGCCATCGCCCATTTCTTCTGGTCTGATATCTCTCTCCCTCAATCTTCAACTGTTATTCTTAATTTATTTTTCTCTAATGAATTCATTTTCTGGTGCTTCATGATATGTGTTGTCTTTCTGCTTTTCTTTTTCCGTAATTTTGCTCGCTTGTGAACGTGCAGCGAAAAATGTCGACCGGAGAAATTGCTTGCTCCTACGCTGCCCTGATCCTTTACGACGACAACATCCCTGTTACCGTATTCTTCTTCTCTTAAATCCTGTCATCCTTAATATTTAAATTCTTTCTTCGTAGTTACTTTTGGGATCTCGTTTACCAATTTCAAACTACTTAGTAGGGAGATTGTCGTGTTTTGTTCAAAGTGATTGGTGTAAGTATTAGTAATATCGACATTTCGCATGATTCCCATTTCAAATAGATAAAATACGAAACGTGGAGTATCATACTCTTGTTCGGTCTTTGACTTTTTTTCTTCATATATATTTATGAAACAATGCTTAAAAGCTAGATCTTGTTCTTCTTTTATTACTACTTTTCTGGTATGTTTATGCAATTTGTTCCAATTTGTGATTATTGTTTTTGCTTATGAACTTCTGTGATAACGTTTGCTATATGATTTGTATGGGAATAAGATTCGAAAATGTGCTTTCTTAAACAGTCAGAGAAGCTTGCCACGCTTGTTAACGCAGCTAAGGTGCCCAATGTGGAGTCCTACTGGTTCGGCCTTTTCACTAAGCTGGCTGAGAAGCGTAACATTGGGGATTTGATCCTGAATGTTGGGGCCGGTGGAGGTGCCCCAGCCGCTGCTGCTGCCCCAGTTGGTGGAGCTGCGGGTGGGGCTGCTGCCGCAGCTGCTCCTCCGCCAGAAGAGAAAAAGGTAAGCAATGGCCATTTCATTTCTAAGAATGACATTGTTGTCTTTCTTTCTTATCATGAGAGCTTGGTTTGGAGGCAGTTAATGTTCATCACCGTTACATGTGTTTATTTTTGTTACTTGCAGGAAGAACCAAAGGAAGAGAGTGACGATGATATGGGATTCAGTTTGTTCGATTAAGTCAATATGGCTTTGCATATTTTGTACTAGGTTGATTATCTTTTAAATTCCAGAGGGCTCTCTTGTTATCTTACAGATATGTAATCTTGGACATCCGTGACAAAAGTTTTGATTTGAATATGATCTGATTGCGTCTTTTTGTTTGAGATATTTCTATATTACATGTCTTGTGTTCCCTCATTACGCTAGGTATAATATGTTGTCGAAGATTGTTTTTTCTATGCGTCTGTTCGCTATCTATTCAACTCCAGTCTTTTGATTTTGTTAGTTACTTTCCACATTTTCAATATGTTGTCGTACCTCACTTTTAGTTGCTAAAATTCTCCATAGAGTGTGTTAATTGAGATTATAACTGAAGGATAGAAAATTAGGTATCTACATACCGAGCAAAAGAAATCTTAATTAACATTTGTCTGCTTAATGTGTGTTCTTGGGCTGGTGTTGCTTCTTTTCTCCAATTTACGTGACAAGATGCTTTTTACTATTTACTTTTTCTTCAAAGTCTGTTTTACTGCATCTATTTCAGAAATTCATTAAAAAATGGCTCGATTTGTTGGTAGCCTCAGGACTAAATGTCTATTTTGAAATCGATTAAATGGACACCAACCACTAAATGTCTGTTTTGAAACCGATTAAATAGACAATAATCAGGAACTAAAAGTGTATTTTGTCCCCAAAAAAAAAAAACTATTTACTATTCTTCTTTCTTCAGAATAAACTGTCTTTCCCTCCATAATCTTATATCAACGAACTTCCTTGGCTATCATTTAGCACAGAGTATCTGTGTACGGCACTCGAAGGTAGCTTTATAACTTAGAAAAAGAAGTGGCTAGTTTTTGAAAGTAGGGAATCGCAACTGATGAGATGACCATCAGAATCAGGCCTCTTGAGAAGGTGAGATCTACCGCCAAAGATTTCCCTAGAAGGAGAATTTGCTCAGCATTAGGATAATTTTTTTGTACCGGTCTTGATTTCTCTCAACAGATGAAAGCGGGAGCGGTTGATATGCCCGATCAACTATCCCATCCAAGGTAAATGCATTCGGTAGGGAAGTTCATACTCGTAGCATCTTTGAATCTTCCAATGATCCATGGAACTATTTGCATTCTGTGAAGTGATTCTTATCGAATTCAGAACTATTGTACTCAACTCAAACCTTGTGAAACTTTCAATTGGAATGCAACCATCACACATTGTCAACAAGATTCTGCTGCTACTACTGAGTGGAAGTATATGTAGAGGCGGCTCCGCAGATCGTCCTTACAGTAAAAATATCTCCATTTTGTTATTCGTTATCATTATTTTAGCAATGCTTACTGTTTTCTGCATGATCAATTTTACGGCCTTTATTTTTCTGGGACGACATTATAGACTCCATTGCATACAACCTTAATCTAGAGATTAGAAATGGAACATCAGGTTCATCTTCTGCACGAGAGAGAGAGCACAGAGACATTTCCCTTGAGTTTGTTTAGGCAATTTCGTTAATAGTTTCATATTATTATAAACTACGAGTAGTCGGTTGGGCATTTAACAATTGGGTTGCGTCCTTTCATGGAGAAATCTCTGTATCGGACTGTTGGCTGAATTCAATTTATAGGTCATACCATTTACATCAACAAATAGTAGCATACCATTTACAGTAACAAATAGGCTGTGTTGCATATTTATCTACCTTCGTGTTTGTATTTACAGATACAAAATTCTATTCTTCCCTTGAGAAAATGGGAAGGGAGAGAGGGGAGAGAGTTATAGCTAACCAAAAACACCTTTACCACATGGGTTTAAATAGTCGCTCCATTTATCAAGATTTGGTCGTCTTCTCTTTCCCTACACGAATATACGGATTTTTTTTTCATGTCAGAAATCGACAGCTCGGAAAGGGAAAAACATATTAGGAGGATCAGAAACAGAACTCACCAAATAGACTTGCTTTCAAAGGGAATCGAAGAGACGGCGGTCTCTTTACTTTTACCTCCCCGAGTTGCCTGATCTTGTTTTGTTTTTCTACTTTTTCTATTCCACCGCTGCTTTCTCCTACTAAAAGATTATATCCTTTTCTGACCTTGTCATGGTAGACGGCTGGTGGTGCAAGCCTCAGTTGAGGCACATTTTCTACCTCCATTACTCTCTGGTTTTTCTGTAAGTTAGTCAGAATCTCAAACTGCAGCAAACAAAATTCAGGTTATATCAGTTCAGCTGCAACAGAACATATTGTTCATTTTACTAGTAAAAAAAAATAATACCCGTGGTATCTGTTGAAGAGTGTACGGGAGCTCTAATAAATCTGTTTCTTGGGGATATGAAACGGAAGCTCCTGACGATGATTGAGTTCTTGATGAAAATTTATTCACTAGACTGTACTCAGTCAGTGCTTTGCCTCTAGCCCGTTGAGATTGATTGCTATGGATACAAACTGGGCATGAGAAGTCACCGCCCGAAGCCTCATTGTCAAGAACTTCGCATTGAAGATGAGTTGCATGACCACAGTTAAAAACACGTACTCTGTAACTTGATGAGCTTTTGATAAGAAGACGATTACATATGCAACAGACAACACTCCGGGGAGAATATCCGTGAGATGCCCCTTTCTTCAATAAACTCATGGTGTAGAACGTATCATCCTCTATCAAAGCTTTGGCAGTATCCTAAACAAGTTTGAAAAAAAATTCAAAATTGCACAAGGTAGAAGATATCTGAATACCAAAGTAGCAAATCGGTAAAGTCTCCATTTTCTATTTAATGCAAGTTCAATTGCATTCACGGAATTTTCCAGACATCAATAGCTTCATATGTATTTAGAACAGTTCATCAACCAGAGATGTATAAGTACGTCAATTAAGTCAGAGAATGCAATGTAAGGGGTCTAAATGAAACATAAAAGAAAAAGATTCAGAGAAATTTGACCATATAAATGGTTTTGGCTCTTCGAGACAAGATGTGGGAACTCCTTTAGGCTTTAGGCTTTGCTGGCATCTAGCCATTCAAAATTCATCTCCAGTTTCGCTCAAAATAAGATATTCACAGATCATGGAGTAGGTTTTATACCGTAGCCCTTCAGAAAATTGGTTGTGACTGAAGTAGGAGGTTTATTTTTTCTTTATTATTATTTTTTAAGAACTTTACATCACAAGGGAGTGGGATTCAAATCTCACTCTTGAACCTGCATAGCTCCTAAAAGCAAAGTGATAAAAATATAAAAGAACATACCAAAAGGTATTCTATAAAACTGAATCCATTCTATTTCTAAAGAAGGCCATTTCTCTCAATTCTTATATTCTTCCACTGCTTATGCTTCCCCATGGCCACAAGATGTGACATGTCCATTTACATTTTACATGGCGCATCACATCTTGGACGTCTGTCTAGGGATGTCAATATTCCAGATGGTCAAACACTAAAACTCAGGCCTCAAAGAACAGTGCATGTCTCCTAGGCATTTATCTTGAATTAAGCATGCACGTTCTGTGTTCCATCAGATGCATACATGAGTAGCCAAGCCTCATCTAAACTCTACAATTATTACTTGGTCACAGAGTTTGAAGGGAAACATTTTATTTTCACATCAACTCCCTTATAACATTACTATATAACATTTTAAGAATACAAACTTAAAAACTTGGTTAAAAGAAAAATTAGAACTAGAAATTTAATGATGACATCTACATGTTGAAAAAGAATAAGCCAGATACCATGCACCCAGACATGTACAAGTAAGTACATGACGGAAAGAATGAAGACACATACCAGGATTCTTCTTTCAAAGCCAAAAGTTCCAAGCATCCCAAGTATGGTAAGTTTAAAATCGCCAAATTCCTGACTTCCATTGTCAGAGAGGAGTCTGGACATGATAGTTGGAAGATGAACATATCCTATCATACCCTCAACTATCTCTCTGATAAAACGAGAGAACAATCTCCTTAATATATGAGCAGCTTTATTGGACTTCAAGATTCTCCATGTAACTATGTGTGCCTCTTTTTCCTTTTGTGAACCTGACGACTCATTCAAGAATTGAACTTGATTTTCTCCAAAAGAATCAGTTCTATAATTATATGAATCAATTAAAGGCTCACAAAACCTGCCAATCCAAAAAAAAAAGAGAGAGAAAGAAAGTCTCACAAACTGAGAATAGAATTTAAACTATAAATGCATAGACAAAGCATACTACTTCTGAATATTAAAGTTATGCCCAGGAACTATCAATTGCAGGATAATTTTATTGAAGACACCGGGTCCTAAATTCTTTCTAATTAAGATTTAAGATAGAAACACATGGGATACATACATACATACATACACATATATATACAATCATACATATGTATATACACAAAAGCAAAGCATAGGATTAAAAGTAAAAAAGATGTTAAATAAGACTACAAACCAAAATTCAAAAAGAAGGGAAAAAAGAAAAAGAAAAGAAAAAAAGGTCAAATTTGCACAATCACGAAAAAGAAACTCTATGCAACTCCTCAAAAACTTCTTTTCCAACATCAGAATCTTTTACCCACTGGCTGAATTATAATATTAATAAAATAGTGAAAATAAAGTTGCTCAAGTGCATATCTAGAAGATATATAATTAATTTGAATCCTATCCTTCAACCTTTACACGAAGGATTATGACATGCGTTTCTAATCTTCATCTAATCAAACTGCATAAAACTATCAGGAAAAACTCAGGAAAACTCCTTCTCCAGGTTTTATTTCACTGTACTTTTCACCAGCAGTAGCAATTCCAAGAACAAGAAGATATAGATGACACAAGCAATTTTTTTTCCACAGCTTATCTAACGCACCACAAAAATAAACTAATTAATTCTTAGCATTGTCAATAAACTAATTAATTCAGAACAAAAAGGCCTTATCAAGGGCTTGCATGTGGGTGAAGGATCTCATATTCTCCCAATCACGCACCTACAATTTGCAAATGACACTATTCTATTTTCTACACATGATGAATCTAGCCTTGACAACCTTCTCAATGTTATCAAACAGTGTGAGAAAGCATCGGGGTTGAATGTGAATTGTCACAAGTCAGAATTTATGGGCATTGGTATCGCGCCTCATACATTGTCACACCTAGCTCATCGATTTGGTTGTAAACCAAGGGGATGATCGAACACCTACCTTGGATTATCGTTGAATGGTAAACCAAAATCATCATCCTTTTAGGATCTTGTTATTGAGAAAATTGAGAAAAGGCTTCATTCATGGGGGCTCCACTCATCTTTCCAAGGGGGAAGGCTCACTCTTATTCAAGCCACTCTATCTAACCTCCCCATTTATTACCTCTCCCTCTTCAAGGCTCCCACAAAAGTGTCGAATAAGATTGAGAAACTATTCCAGAATTTTTTATGGAGAGGCAACTGTGATTCCAAAGGCATTCATCGTTTGAAATGGGATAGAGTCAAGGTTCCCATCGAGGAAGGCGGCCTTGGCATTATGGGTAAAAACTCTTCTCTCTTGGCAAAATGGATATGACGCTTTCACAAAGAGAGAGGAGTTCTTTGGCGACGAGTTATTGATACTAAATATGGGTCCACCCATTTTGATCTAAAGCCAGACACAAAATCTCTAAATTCATCCAAAGGTCCATGGAAATCTATTGACAGCACAAAATTACTGGTGTACTCCAATGTATAATCAAGGTGGGTGATGGTAAAAGCACTTCCTTTTGGAAGGACACATGGGTGAGGAATATGAGCCTCCAACATTTGTTTCCTAGATTATATCATCTTTCGACCAAAAAAGATGCACCCATCGCTGATTTTTGGTGCTCCCAAATTCCCAATCTAAAACTTGGGTGTTCTATACAAGGAGAAACCTCACAGACTCAGAGACTGAAGACTGGATTTCATTGGTATCCAACTTGCAATTGGTGATTAATGATAACAGAAGCGACATATGGTGGTGGGATTTAGAGAGATGAATCATTCTCTTCTAAATCTATTTCCAACCTCTTATCATCCTCCTCGCCTAGTGCTGGTTCTGAATTATACAAACATATTTGGGATGGTCGATACCCCAAAAAGGTGAAATTCTTCCTATGGGAAGTTAGCCATTCTTGCATCAACACACCAGACAAGCTACAAAAGAGATATCCTAGGATGATGCTATCGCCATCTTGTTGTCCATTATGTTATAATGATGAAGAATCATCGATCCACCTTTTCAACAGCTGTTCTTATGTCTCAAAGTTCTGGAGCTTCCTGCAAACCGCTTTTGATTGGGCCTACCCGAAATCGGGTGATATTCTATCCCTTCTATCTCTTATATTTTTGGGCCATCCATTCAAAAATGACAAAAAGATCTTTTGGTTATGTCATGTTCGTGCTTTCTTTTGGAACCTATGGTTGGAGCGCAATGGTCGCATTTTCAAAGACAAGACAAAAGATATTGGCTTCTTCTTAGATTCTACTTCTCTTTTAGCTGTTTCTTGGAGTAAATTATCTCCCTCTTTTTGTAATTACAACCTCACTACCCTCGTTAATCAATGGAGGTGTTTTATGTAAATAAATACCGATAGGTCCTTTTATAATCCATTTCATCATATCAATGAATGGTCTTTGTTTCCTAAAAAAAAAAAAGGAATCTATGAATAAAAAGGTAAACCAATAACAAAAGATTTACTTTCTATTTGTAGGGAACTAATGGGTTAACCTACAAACTATTAACTAGGTAAGGAACTAACTAACTATTAACTAAAAACAATTAACCATTCAAATGAAAATTACAAAAATCGTGAATAATAATGCTACATCACTTTTTCTCTCCCTTGTACCCTTTTCCACAACCATTTCTAAATTTATAATGGGGCCTATCTAAGATCTCCTTGGCTTTTCACCTGCCCAAATTGATGCCCTATTTGCAAGAGTGCATCTAAAGGCACTTATTCATCACCTGAACTTATGCTGTGACTTTTGGGGCTGATTTTCTTAACCTTTGGCTGGCTTATCTACCTGAGGATTTGCATGTCATGCTTGCAACAGTTTTAGTTGGCCATCTTTCTAGAAGGAGAAGAAAGCTCTATGGCTCAACTTATTAAAGCTTTCTTATGGTCTACTAGGAATAGCTCTCATGTCTTCAAGGATAGAGAAAAGGCTTTGACAGCTTCTTTAATTCATGATATTTTTTAGCTCTCACATGGTGTAAATTTCCTACTTTTGCAAATATAGCTTGTCTTCTCTTACAGTTGAATAGAATTTTTATTTTTCTTTTAATAATTTCCTTTGAACTGAGTTTTTCTCCATCCTTTTGTAATTTCACCTTATCACTGAAATGTTTCATATCTTCATTTTTTCTTTAAAAAAAAGTTTCTTATCCAAAAGAAAAGACAAGCGAGGAGGTAAAGAACTCACGAGTCAAGTAATTTGAACCAAAGTGTCTCAGACTCCTCAGAGTTCAAACGAGGAGTATTTCGCTGGCAGAGTCCAATACAAGCATGCAACAAAACATTTATATCATTCACCTGCACAAGAATGACCGGAAAAAACATGAGTTGCCAGCAGCAAAGCTTCTACAAGAAAACACAAGAGGAAATTTCATTCACATTTCAGAAGTCCGATCTACAAACCTCTTGCAATTTTAAAACAGAGCCAAAATGGCTGAAATGCTGTGAATCATTAGAACCACTTGAAGCACCATTTGCAACAATGCTTCCCACAGCAGCCTCTAGGTCATTAAATTTTTTGTCAAGGCTAGATAGTGTTAAGAAAAGAGCACTACCAACATCACCAACCCTCTCCAATAAGAACGATGCAGCATCAATAACCTCATATTGTTGGCAGAGACGCAAACAGTGCTCCACACGATAGCTATCATAAGTCTCCAAAAACTTGAGAACTGATTCACGTTCGTACTGACAAAGTAACTACAAATCGCAAACAATAATCAAGGATCAAGAAATTCATTATAATCTAACGAAAAATCAACATCCAACTAGTACTCACCCAAGCTTTATGCTGTTGAAGCCTTAAAAACAAAAAGCTAGTATGGTAAAAGTCGACATTAGTACAGCTTAATCAAGGAGGCCATTATGTTAAAAGTGGGTAAAGGTAACAAGACTGCAAATTTGATAGGACAACAAGCCAGCAGCTTTTAGAGGACTTGTTCTTCAGACCTTTTACAATGGCTTAGTTTAGCTCTTCCTGATCAAAGATTGTAGAATTGTTATGAGATAGGGTGCAATCAAAGATGTAGACAGGCTTAAGGTAAACTCAAGAACGAATTAATCTCTTAGCCACTTTTGCAATTTCCACTCACCAAGAAAGAGGACTTGCTTGGTGGATTCCTGATCCAGCAAGGGATTTTTCATCGAAGCCTGCCTCTCTTGTCCTTTTTAACTTCTAAAGCTCCCCAAATCAAATCTGTCAAGGTGGTGATGCCGTACAGGCTTTTTAGCCTAGATCTTTTATTATTTTCTTGTTCTTGGTTGTTTCTTTCTTGTTTTAGTTAGAAAGTTGAGTTTGTTAGTTAATGACCTGTAACCAGTTCTTCGAGTCATTTTTATAGCTGTCATTCTAAGTCAGTTGGCTGGGCATTCTCCTATAAATTGGAGGTATCTCCTAAGTTGTAAGACAATTCTACAAAAATTAATAAAACTCCTACACTCTTGAAACTGAATCGCATCACAAGGTCTGGTTGTGGGGTTTAGAGAGGGGGAAATAAATATAGCTGACCACATCTAGATTTTTCTTTTGGTGGTTGATGTTCTTAGTAGGATGGTGTTTAAAGGGGTGGAAGGTGGTATTATTGAGGGGTTTAAGATTGGCAAGGAGAGAATCACGTTATCTCACCTTCAATTCGCGGATGATACTATATTCTTCTGCTCCAAAAAAGAGGAGTCTTTTCTTATCCTCAACCATGTACTCTTGTTTTTCGAGATGATGTCTGGGCTGAAGATCAATAGGAGTAAAAGTCAAGTGGTGGGGATAAATTGTGAGCAATCTAAGGTGGACATATGGGTGTCGCTGGTTGGATGTGAAGTAGGAGAGTTGCTTATGTCCTATTTAGGTCTTCCCTTAGGCCATAACCCTAGGAATTTGACTTTTTGGTGCCCGGTAATAGAGAAGGTTAGAAGTCGGTTGGCTTCCTGGAAGAGAAACTTCTTCTATAAAGGAGGCCGTTTGACCCTCATTCGCTCGGTGCTGAGTGGGATTCCACTTTATTATTTCTCTTTGTTTAGGGTCCCTGGGAAGGTTTGTATGAGTCTTGAGAAGTTGATGAGGAACTTTTTGTGGGATAGAGGGAAGGAGGGTAAAGGGGCGCACCTCATTAGTTGGGAGTCGGTGGGGAAACCGGTTTACCTTGGAGGTTTGGAGATTGGAAACCTTAAATTGCATAACAGAGCTCTATTAGCAAAATAGTTATGGCGATTCCCCAACGAATCCTCTTCCTTGTGGTATAAGATTATTGTGAGTAAATATGGGTCTCATCCTTTTGAGTGGTTGACGGGTGGCGTGAAAGGCACATCCAGAAACCCTTGGAAAGACATTGTTAGAGAGCTCCCGTCTTTTTCTGACCTTGTTTATAATGTGGTGGGGGATGGGAAAGATACGTATTTCTGGGAGGATAGATGGATGGGGGATAGACCCCTCTATCTCACCTTTCCTCGTCTCTCCCAGTTGTCTTTAGCGAGAAATCGCTCGGTGGTGGAAGTTCTTTTTCAGTCAGGGAGCTCCCCCTGTATTCTTTCGAGTTTCGTCGTGCTTTGTCCAATAGGGAAGCGATGGATGTCACGACTCTTCTTTCTTTGATTGAGGAGTTTGAGTTCAGGTTAGAGAGTAGAGATTGTCGTTTATGGAGTCCTAGTCCCTCCGAGGGATTTTCTTGTAAATCATACTTTTGCTCGTTACTAAATCCTCTTCCCCATAATGAGTCCATCTTTTCTAAGCTTTGGAAGGTGAAAGTTCCGAGTAAGGTGAAGTTCTTTATCTGGCAAGCTCTCCATGGTAGAGTTAATACTTTTGATAGGCTTGTGAGAAGGAATTATCCTCTGTTTGGCCCGTTTTGTTGTATTCTGTGTCGGAAGGCGGAGGAAGACTTGGATCATATTTTATGGAGATGTGCTTTTGCTCGTTCAGTTTGGGAGATCTTCTTCACCTTTTTTGGGAGACAGCCGATGGTCTTTCAGGACATGAGGGCGATGATCGAAGAGTTCCTTCTCCATCCGACTTACCGAGGCAAAGGAGGCTTCTTGTGGCAAGCGGGCATGTTGGCGCTTTTATAGAACTTGTGGGGGGAAAGAAACAATAGGATTTTTAGGGGGTTAGTTAGAAATCCGAGAGAAGTGTGGTCCATCATTAGATACCATGTCTCCTTGTGGACTTCGGTCACGAATCTTTTTTGTAATTATCCGTTAGGCATCATTATGCTTGATTGGAGACCCTTCCTATGAGAGGGCTCCCTTTTGTGGGCTTGGTTTTTTGTATGCCCTTGTATTCTTTCATTTTTTTCTTAGTGTATTCTCTGTACTTCCTTTTGTAATTATAGCTCCTTTTGGTCGATACTAGTTGCAGAGGTTTTTGTGGAAGCTCCCTTGGTTTTTTCTCCTATATTGTTGTACATTCTAGCAATTGTCTTATGAAAAAAAATAATTTCAAAAGATAATACCTAACCTAATATATCACATAAGATAGCATCCTCAACAACCATTACCAATTGAACGGAAAGAACAAGGTTAAATATGTAACTGATCTATTTAGCGCTTCAACTGAGTAAAGGCTTACCTCCACATAAAGCTCAATTATATCATCAGCCACATCAACAGGATTGTTTGACAGATATTTAGGGAAATCTGAGAGCTTTTGGAAGTAATCATCCAGTCCTTTAGTTGAATAGTTGACCCCAAAATCTTTCTTTAAGCAAGAGAAGTTCACACTTCCAGATAGGTGAACCTCAATGAGAGTTTTTAAGTATAGAAATAGACTTCTTGGATGAGTATGAAGCTGGGAAAGGATGTCTGAAACATCATTGTTGAAATGATCAATGACCAAGAAGAATGTTCCCTCTCTGCAAATAATCAAATATGTTTGAGACGGAAAATTAAAAGATACATGATGAGTGTAGTAGTCGTACACTTATGGAAACAAATGACTATAGTAGTAGTACACTTATGGAAACAAATGACTAATTTACTCTTCATATCAAAGCATCCCAGACAGAACCTGAAAAGTAAGATGAGGCTACAAGGTAACTTCATATAAAATGACTGTATAACCTGTTTAAGTTAAAAAGCTCAGGAATTCGAGAAATGACCACTGCCCGAAATTCAGTTTGTTCAGAATTGCTGAGTTCTAGTAATTTTCTGTTGATAAAGGCAAAGGCATGAATGGGTTCATCTACATCTTTCATGTAGCTATCCAGAGCAGATGAATACTGATGTCTGATGCTATGAATCAGACCACAAACCTATAAGAACATGAAAGAAGTCAGAGTATGTGCAAACACAATAATAATATATTACAAAATGAAAAAGCATAAAAAAAAATTAAAAAAAGAAGAAGCCACGTACAAAACTGTACAAAACCATCAACATAGAAGCCTCGACCAGCTTTGGCTTGCTATTTCATTTCATACTTCTTTGTCTTGTCTAAAATCTAAATCTTTTTGTAATTACCTTGTTCATAAGCAAAAACAATTGAAGAACTTTTTGTAGCTCCTTTGGGACTTTTTTTTTTCTTTAATATTTAATATAGGATAGAGATAGCTTCATTAAAACAATAGCCAAAACAACAACCTAAAGGCCACGGGGACCAGACGGCCCATGCCTAAGGGGGAGGGTTTTTTTTTTTTTTTGATAAGAAACATCAAGAGGATTTTTTTTTTATAGGAAACATAGACCATTCATTGATAATATGAAATGGGATACAAAAAGAGTCGAATAATTACAAAAAACACCTCCATTGATTAAAGAGAGTAGACAGGCTATAATTACAAAAAGGAGAAGATAATTTAGTCCAAGAGATAGCTAAAAGGGAAGTGGATTCGATAAAATGGCCAATGTCTTTCTTCTTATCGGAGAAGATACAACCGTTTCACTCCAACCAAAGGCTCCAAAAGGAAGTACGGACATGACAAAGCCAAAGAATCTTCTTGTCATTTTTAAAAGGGTGTCCCATAAGCAAAAGAGATAAAAGAGAAAGAATATCACCCGGTCTAGGGATATATTCAATCAAAAGAAGTAGATTACAGCCTAGGGGTCAGGGGAGGAGGTCATCCCTACCCGAAAGTTGTTTCAAAAGAACCTGCCAATCTCAATCTAGGTCGAAAGTAGAAGTCCTTTTGGTCCCTTTTTGCATATCTCATTACTTTAATGGAAGCTGTTTCTTATGACCAAAAAAGAAAATAATTTGGCAAAAGTTATACAGAGTGGAAAACTCAAGGGGTTTTCTAATTCAACAATGTTGAATTGATGATATGAAGAGTTGAGATCTGAAGTGTTGTCAAAGAAATAAATAAGAGTTGAGATCTGATGTTTAGAAGACTTGAAGCCTTTTGATTGGGGTCATCTCATTGTTCTCCTAACTCCTATGTAGCTGTAATCTCTCTCTTCAAGAAGACTACAAAGTTTGGTAATTTTTCTGTTAAATCAGCTACCATAGGTTTATCAGCCAATAATGGTAAGGTCAGCCCAGCGTTCACTAAAGGCATCTGGAAGTCCAAATTCCTAAGAAAGTTAAGGTTTTTCGGTCTTGTGGTAATCAAAAAGGCATGTTAATATTCTTATATGGATTATGTTGAATGGTTCCTTGAATTGCTCTAATGTTTTACAAAAGAAGCTCCTGAATCAGCTTCTCTTTCCTTCGATCTGTTTCCTACGTTTTTCAGCTTCAGAAAGTTTGAATGTCCATACCGTTGACAAGTTTGGTGCAGATTGTTCTTCATCTTCAAACTTAAGTGGGCCTTTTCAAACTCATTCAAGGATAATGTTCTCCAACTTCATATCGGTCCTCCATTGTCTCATTCGCCAAAGATGTTGTGGATCAATGATGTCAAAGCTATTCTTTCAAAGTTGTGGTTTGAAAGAAATTAGAAAATTTTTCCATGATGAGCAACCAACTTTCATGGTTGATGGTTTTGACTTGGCTCGCCTTAAG
The DNA here is from genome assembly GCA_017139565.1 of Luffa aegyptiaca. Taxonomy (NCBI): domain Eukaryota; kingdom Viridiplantae; phylum Streptophyta; class Magnoliopsida; order Cucurbitales; family Cucurbitaceae; genus Luffa; species Luffa aegyptiaca. The sequence goes on along the minus strand of CM029404.1, from coordinate 46,355,768 downwards.
CAACTTTTTGGTGGTCATCTTTCTAAATTTTTTTTCTAAATCTTTGCAAGATTTATATCTTAATTTATATCTTCCCTCCTACAAAGGATGCAATAGAATGGACCTACCAAAGAGGACCCTCGAGCCGAAAACCAATCCAATGTGTTAACCTTTCCATGCAAAACCTTCCATACAAAGAACATGACCTTCTTCGAAATCCTAACCTTTCACAATGAGGAGAAAACCGAACCACTCCCCAAAGAGGAACTGACCAAACAGCAAAAGAAAAAGGGACAGGAAAAACCTTTGGACGAACAAGGACTCAAAAAATGGATGTCCCTCCTATAAGGACGAAAACAAAAAGCATCAAGTAACGAGAGGAGAGACACGACATCCGTCGTTTCTCTAATGGTCAACCACCGACAGAAGCTGAAAGAAGAGAAAGCCTGGTTATCCGATCCAAAGAAGAAAGAATCAAAGCCACATAATGATTCCTAAAAGAGGACAACTTATATAAATGGGGAAACAGAGATTAAAGGGGGCTATCCCGAACCACTTGTCCTGCCAAAAGTAAATATCCCCTATCACCAAGCACATTATGGATAAACTCAGAAAAAAAGAAAAAAAAAAAAAAAAAAGGAACTTGATAGAAATATCTTTCCAAGGATTTCTGAAACTGTCTTTTAACCCCTCTTTTACAAACTATTGCCAATCGAGAAGCCTTTTTGTAGTCCATTGGCTTTTTGGAGATATCTCATCTCCCTTCTTTTGCATATGCCCTTCTTTAATGAATACAATTCAGTTCCTTATCAAAAAAATAATAAAAATATTAATTTATTAATTTTAAAAAAAAAATAATTAATTAATTTTTTAAAAAAGGCAAAAGTACCTGGAAAAATTGTGCTTTCTCACACATTCTTAACACAGAAGATGGATTCCAATGGGTCTCTGGTACCACCTCCAAGAGGGAAAGTACTTTCTTTTCTCTTTCTCTTGAATGTACACTATTTGCAGTAACTTTAGGTAGAAAATCATTCTTCGTTTCCGGAATATCATTATTGGATATCAAGTGTTCCAAAATCTGACCAACTACATCTTTGGAGGTAGTAGCCTTTCCACATGCAACATAGTTTGCAACAAAGTCGAACAAATGAATTAAGTCCTTCTTCGAAGGCCAGTCTTCAACCAATGTGATATTATCGCTACCTGGGGACCCGTTTGTTTGACAGATGGCACTATCGAGAACATCAACAAGAGCATCTACTACATTTTGAATTAAAAAGTTCTTTCTTCCGGAAATTGAGTTCTTTTCTTCTTCTACTCGTATACTTACATCAACTGAACCATCTAGAGAAGAATTGGTTTTGAGAGTTTCCCCTTCAACAAAAGCACATCTCAGAACATCTAAAGTAGCTCCAGTATCCAACTCTAAGAGATGATACAGATTTAAATATCCAACATCAGATGATTTATTTGAAACTGATCTTGTATCCACTATATCAGAATTCTCCAACAAAAATTGTAGTAGTTCATCCCTAAGAGATTGCACGCGTGAATGAGCAAGAGTTCCTTGGCCTGAAATCATAGAAAGCTTAATGCTTCTCATCGTTCAAAGATACCAGTGCAGGTCAAATAAAAGAAAGGATGTAGCAAAAGCAGACTGAAGTGAACTGCATAAAATAGCGGTAGTTTCAGGTTGCATTGGGATTCATGAAATACTAAACTAAATCTACAACAACTTGAGTAATACCTGGTGGAAAAGCAAGTCCGGAAAAGCAATATTTCAGATAAACTAGAGTCTTATACCTGTAAAGGCAAAAAAGTGTACTTCAATCAATATGCATAAATTAGATTTTTGAAGAAAAGGAACAACGCAGAAAGATTTGAACAAAATCCTCGAGTGATGATACACCAAGTATAACAACCAAGCTCAATAAGTGAAAAACTAAAATGTACAAATAATCTTCTCACTGAAAGAAAGGAACAAAATTGCAGTTCCTAGTGATCATTAACCAAATCTTAGAAGGCTGTCAAAAACTTGGGCAATAAAAGATCTCCCAGCAGAATATTGATAAAATCATGTTCTAATTTTCTACTCGAACTTAGAACAATACTACAGGAAAAATGATGTAGGATGAGAAATTTTTTACAACATCTTTACTTTTTTTGGATATGAGACGTTCATATTGAAAGGGGAAAAAGCACAAAAAGGAAGATGGGTTAAAATGACCATCCCTAGTCCAAATGGCTAAGATTCTGCATGGTTAGCTGGTTCTGTCGGTTTGTTTTCTGGTTTGCTTTTGGTTTGTTTCTTTTGGGGCTGTTGTTTTACCCCCTCTCCCTTCAGTTGGTTGTTGGTTCTTTCTTTTTCTCCTTTTTGAAGTCTGTTTTCTTAAACATTTTGTATCTTCTGATCTATCAATGCAAAGTTGTTTCTTATTATAAAAAAAATATCACATAATATAATATTACAATTCATGAAGCCTCAAGAGGTTATCTCTAATGTTATAAGGCTTTATTAAGGCATAATTTTAAAAGGAAAATTGTGATGGATAGACTAACGAGTTGGTAGCCTTCTTCAAAAGTTAGAAGGTGTATTCCAAAAAGAGAGGGGAAAAAATTATATTTTCAGATTTTGGAAGATGGATTCTTCAGGGAGCTTGACTGGTAAATCTTTGTTCTTTAGAGCCATGTTGATGACCCAGCACTGCCTAACCTCTCAAGTGCTATGTGAACAGGCAGATATCCATTCTTTTTAACCATTGCCTTTTTGTTTAATGGTGCAAGCTATTTCAGAAGTTTGGTCTGTAATAATTTCTGTGGCGAGCTGTTCAAGTAGAAAGCTAAAATTATTTGTCAAATGCTACCAAGCCAAGCCACCTACGGATCTTATGGTAGAGAAATAGAAAAGGTTTTGAAAATATTAAGAATAGATTTGAATTGTTAGATTTAGAGTGCTTCCCATCTTCGAGGAGTTCTCTGTCTAGAGTTTTCTGTAATAAAAAATTATAATAAACCATTCGCTCTCTTAGACAATTGCCAACTGAAGTGAACTGCTATAAACACCTTGGCTTTGGATGCAGTAAGATGATCGTAATTTGTTTCCTCGAGTAAGAACACGTTTCCAATCAAAAGGACTTCTAGGATATAGGTCTTATAAAATTAAACTAATCAACAAGATAATGACACTTACAAAAGGAAATTAGTATGAATAGCAGAAGTTATAAACACAGTATAATAATTAAATGAAAAGATTTAACTGATATATCATACCCTATGGCAGAAGCATGTTCACTTTTACTGGTTCGTAATACTGCCAACAGCTCCTCTAAGGGTGTTCTGAAATCATCTAATCCTTTGTTGAAAAGATACACCAACGCACTATACAATCCGTGATCCCGGCATAACCTAACAACCTATAGAAGAAAAGAGGTAAAAGGTATAAATATAGTTTTAAAAAATTAAGTTCCAAGAACCAATGGACTTTAGTAAAGGAGATTCCATAGCTCTTGCAACTCTGACTTTTCCTCCTTTCCAATATTTTTTTATGAGAAACCAAGCTGCCAAGCTTTCATTGAGAAGGCTTAAAGAATATACAAGGGCGTACAAAATAACAACCCAACAATAGAAGTCCAACCTTTTCAATATTGATAAATGTCCTGCCAATTGGTGAGTTCAAATTGTTCAGCAGAGTTAGACAGGAAGATCTCCTGTCAACCCACTTTCTTTCTATAACCATGACGATGTAACAATGATCTAGGAAGGAAAACTATAAAAAACCTTGTTCCTGTTACCCCATTTTCATCCTTTGGCTTGGGGCATCTATTCCCCTCTTATCTAATTTCATATATCAATGAAATTGAAAAAATGTTTAGAACATGGAAAGGAGTCAAGTTCACCTTTCTTACGTTGAATTTGCAAACGATATTATCGGCATTAGCGACTGAAATATGACCTACTCAGTTCTACCTTTAGGTGGTACCCTAGATTTTTGTTGTTAGCCACGGGCTTTTCTGTGTCTGTTTCTTTCTGTCTCTTGGGTGACTTAAGAAATAAGGTTGACAGAGGGAACGGCTTCCATTTAGTTAAATGAAGATATCTGACAAGTAAACATCTCTAAGGCAAGTGCTTTTTTTTGTGGTGGGGGGAACTTTTTTTGGCATTTGGTTATCATGCGTATGGCTAATAACATTAATTATTTCAAATTCTTGTAACCATACACAAATTGGTGACTTGCTCATGTGTATGATCATTCACTTGCATGGCACGATTTCCTATCCATTCACTCTCATAATGTTTCCCTTCTATAATTTACTTTTTTGTAGAAGAGTACCAAAAAACTAGATAAAATACACCCAAAAATAGTTGGATTGATACAGAATTACATTTGAAAAGATTGGGTGGTAATAACCTGATTAAAATCTAAGGAAGAAATATCCATGTGAAGAACACATTGTTCTACACGCTGCAACCAGCCTTTGTGGCTATAATGCTCTACCAAAGCTTGCATAATCTGGAAAAAACCAAAAAAATGCTATTAAGTAAGCTTTTTTTAATGGAAAATACCAGTAAATCGTTAATCTATACCTCTGGGGGCAGCGATCCAAGCATGTCCTTCAAAATATATGGTTCTAGGAGCTCCAAAAATGTATCTATAACAATAAAAGATGTGATTTCAGTTATTTTAAGACCATACTGCGCTTTAAATATAAATAACCACAGTTGAGAAGAAAATAAAACAAAGCACTTCAAGAAGCAGTAAGAAAGTAACCCACAAATGAAAAGTCTTTTGGCATTTGGTTATTAAGCTTAAGTATTAGTCTCTTTTCATTATTTCAATGAACAGTTTGTTTCTTTTTAAGGTTACCCACAAATACTAGGAAAGAATTTAGCTTTTTTTAAACAAGAAATAAAATTTTCATTGATATATGAAAAGATAGAAACATGTTCAAAGATACAAAACTCCTAGAGGGAGTGAAAAGAGAACAAAACTCCAAATATTATAGGAGTCTACAAATAATTCGGTTTAAGCATTTTGGTGTGGTTTGAAGCACCAAATTTTTTTAACAAGAAACAACTTTTCATTGATAGATGAAAAATGCAAAATGTTTGAACTATCAACCTCTAAAAGGAGAAATAGAAAAAAACCAAAAATGAGCTAAGCCAAGTAAAAATGGGCCAAAAACTGTCTCCTCTCATATGTGCTTATGGGCCATCCTTCCGAAAAGGAGAAGAAATTTCTTTGGTTGACTTTAGTTCCCTCTTTCTTGTTTAAACAAATTCAAATCTATCTCGAAGCATTGACAAGAAATTTCTTTGGTTGACTTTATCTTTGATCATTTGAGCCACTCCCCTTTTTCAATGCTTTAAACAAGTTGTCTATTTTTTTTCTTTGTCACTCTTGCTGAGCAGTAGATTGTCATTTGCAAATTACTCGATAGCTAAATTCTTCTATCTCTACGCCTAAAATCCTTCCAATAAGCTCATTTTTTTTATAAGAAACCTCAAAAGGAATATATTTCAACAATAAAAGGGCATAACAGCCTAAGGGTTGGGAGTGGAGATCGCCTCCTCCCAGAAACTATCTCAAAAGAACCTGTCAATCATTAATGATCATTAACATTGCTTTCTCTCCAAGAAGCTCATTGAAAATCTACAATTCAACATTCTACTTAAGACATGGCTTATTATCACAAAAGGGAAGGGAGAAATTGGATCCCCATAGTCCCCCTCCAAGAAGTTTTAACTCTTTCCTCTTGGACTCCATTCAGAAATACTATCATTGGGCTTCCCTAACCATCTACTTTTTTATGTTGAAATTGGTTCCCAATCAACAACCAAAGGAAGAACACTCTTGATGATTGATTAAATCAACAAACCAACTCCTACCTCTTAATTCTAGGTCATTTTAGATAGAATTCAAATAGGATTTTCGTGATAAGGAATAAATAAACCATGGATACATCTAACTATCTAAGCTACATTTGAATCAAAATAAACTTCAGTAGGCATCCACTTCCATCTCCTCATTATGCATAAAATTAGCATACTGCGTCTTGGTGGATATCCCTACACAGGAATTCTTTTTGTAATTACAACATGTTAATGATAGTTAGTGATTGGAAAGACTTGCTGAACTAGTTTCTGGGCAAGGGCTCCCTCCGCCCTTGGCCCCTAGGCTGTTTGCCTCTTTTTGTGATTAATATAACATTCCAGTCCCTCCAAATAACCACAGAAGAGCTCTACGGCATTAGACCACAACAATTTGGCTTTATCTTTGAACTAATAACCAAATAACACCTATGGGAGCCAACCTTCTCTATGCTTTGACCAGCTCCACTCTAGATTGAATTGATAACAGATAAAAATCCAAGCTTTGGAAACAAAGATCAACACATCAACCAGTATCTAGTTTCTGGTTTTGTTCTCTTCTTAACTCACTATCTTCATTGTGTAAGATCTCAGATTCCTCCCCAAGTCTAGTTCACCAATTTCTTCTCCAACTCCTCCCCTGTCTCAAAAGATTTTTTTGCACCATGACTTGATCTTCAATTTTGGACTTCTCAACCTGTTAAGACTAATATCCTTCCTCCATACTCTTCCTCCCTAATGGTCTATAACCCCTCCAGCTCCCACCATTGATCTACCGAACAAGTTATTGTTCTTCAACCTCCCATTCTACAATTGGAAAGGGTTGATCCCATGTTAACACTCAATTCTGAGTAGAAGAGGAAAATGATCAGATATAACTCACCTTCTCCGTACTTTAATCTCCCTAAATTTCATGAGCCAACCATTTGTAGCTAGAAATTTTTCCAACAATGATAGGAGTGAATTTTCTCTAAGATTTCACCAAGTAAAACCTGCCACTTATCAAGGGAGTTTCCAGGACTACCAATTGAAACCCGAACTTCAATTCCATCCTCCAGCAACATACACAAAGAAGCAATTAATAAAATGAATGCATATTAATTTGAACTGACAACAAACTACAAAGAAGCAATTAATATAAAGGTAAGGTTTGGTGTTCAATACCTCTCTGTTGAACAGCCACAAATTTGGAGAAAATTTCATCAAAGAGAATATCAGTCCTCCTGATGTGGACGCAAAACTCAACTGCAACTCCACCAACACGATTATATTGCTCTTTTATTTCAGAATGTGCAGAATGGCTTCCGCTAGTTACATCATCCAATTTTTCATTCTTTTCAATTTGGTTAGAAAATGCCACTGATATATATGAAAACACTTCGTCCACATATGATAACAGCAACTCAATCAGAAAGGGCATTACCAACTCCTGCAAAGACTCCAACGACCTAGGAAGATCAATAACACCATGAGCTTGGCCGTCGTAAATGGTTATTGCCATGCTAAGGGCACTCATCCAGTCCCCTGCTTTCCTTAGAACCTGAACCCGCTCCTTCCATGGAAGGAGACGGGAAATAACAAGATGCATAGGTCCCAATACATATATAGAAGCTCCTCTAACAGCTACACAATTGTGATACGCCTTCTCAGGGTTGCCCAAAACATTAACAAAGTAGGTATGATATGCAATGAAATCTTCCTTATCAAACCCATCTACAAATAGACTTGTCTGGTGAATCATAGTTCCATCCTTCTCGAATAAAAAGAGCTGTCCTGTTATTGTGAGAACAACAAGAACCTGTAGAGTACATAAAACCTTTGATCAAATCTTGATGCAATCAAATAAATCCTTACTACATGCAGAAAATATGGATGAAGCCGTCATTGAAACTGGAATTCTATTTTTTTTCACTCGCAATAAGAACCAATCACTTATTAAAAGTAATCTGATATTTTTGTTGTATATATAAATCCCTAACCTTTCTAGCTATATGTACTAGGTTTAAAACTGAAAATAAGTGTCGAGCCCTACATTGATTCCTCAGGAAACCAATGGTCAGCATGGCCCAAATGGTTAGCAGTTTGGACTATAAATACTTGGTTAAACTTGAAACCAATAACCTTTTGCAGCTATACTCAACTATTAGGTAATAGTTAAAGACACAAATGTAGAAACGATAAATAACGATAAAACTTTAAAAAATTACCTGGTCATCTAACCATGCCACACCTATGGCTGCACTCTCAAGGGACCACTTGCCACATACTCTAAGCTCTGTTTTTACCAACTTTGCTACCTGAACCATTTTATCCCAGGCAATTGCAAGCAATGAAACCCTTTCTACTGCTTCAGAAGGTGAAGTTTCTGCCACAATTTAAATCTTAGGGCCAGAAATAAAAACTAAACGTTCAAATCCTTTTTTTATAAGAAAAAATTCCATTGACTGAATGAAGTTATAAGGTAAAAGCCTACAAGCCAAAGGAATTACGAAAATGAAAACTCTCTATTGACACAAACCATGGGAAATGAATGGTTGCAAAGACCTTATGTTAGGCGCTGTTCTTCTGCAACCATGCCTCCGACAAAATGGGTCAATTGCATTAAGTTACAGACTAAAATAAGATAATTCATTTTGTTCAGTTTATTTTAAAAAAAAAAAAATCTAAATGTAATCAGAACTCACTTTTCCATAATTGAAACAACACAAATTGATCATAAATAAAATTAATCTGATTCACACTAGATTGTTTTTTTTTAGAAAAGAGACGATATCGGCTAGATTGAAAATGTGAAAATAATTGACATGAACTTTGATAGGAAATTCTAATTAACTTAGAACTTAATTGAAATCATATATTTATTAAAGGTCGAGAAACAACCATTAAGATACCTCTTTGAAAGTAGTCTAATTTATTTCCTATATTGCTGGCATTAGTTGCACTCCTAAAGGCATCACCAAGCACATGTACGTAAAAATACAGAAGCCGGTAAGCATCAGATGTGTAACATATATAGTAAGTAAATGACTTCACTCAGTGACAAGGTACTATACAGAATTTTAGACACATGTTTCCAAACCGCACTAATGTCTTATGAGTTACAACTAAAACCGGTCTTAAATGTAAAAGACCATGGCTCCAAACAAAAAATATATTTTTTTTTCCTTTTTTCAACAAGAGAGAATCACTTTAGCAAGATTTCCATTTAATTCACACAATAAATTGAAACATCACTTCAGAAATGTGATCCATCCAGGTCACTCATCAAACTAAATTTGAATTTTGCCAAATACTATATTCATTCCACAAATGGTTGATGTCGTGACTCACTTAAAGGGCAGTAAATTCATACCACAAGACTGTGAGCATTTCCAAGCAGTGTAAGGCATAGAACCTTCCCGAATTCCATCTGGCTTAGAGAGCTGAGCATACACTTCCAAAGTGGGACTCAGCCTTACCTGAAACAATCTCAAGTGAATTCAAGAAATTTGAGAACGAGTAACCTCAAAATATCATCAATGTTCAATTATGAAATAAAAATAAGATCGTGCAATTATCGAGGGTCACATACCACCAGAGCAGTTTGATGGGTAGCAAATATGACCACGCCTTCTTCAACCAAAGATGATCCTTCGTTGAAGAGTTTCCAGCCTGAATCTCCTCCAACAACCCCTCCCATCATGCTCCCAATACTGCTGGTTGAAACTGCGACATTTGAAAGAGTTGGTGGCAAAGAACTTCCACAGAATTCATTGAAAAGAAGTGCTGAAGCTGATAGAACAGTCCCCGTTTTTTGTCCATCAAGAAGACACTAATTCAGTAAATTAACACCAGATCACAATTCAGAACAACTAATTTGTTGAGAGTTACGAACCCTTACAGAATAAGCATTTTAATTGCAACAACCCATATATTTAACATCGGTGTAATGCCAACAAAACCCATACAATTAACTTGATAGCATAGATTAATTTTCTACCTGAGTTTTAATGGAGAATCTATTTAGCAAAGGAACCACTGAGAACGTATGTAACAAAACCAGACCCTTGCTATCACCAGTCACTGCTTTAAATTGTCGAGTAACCTGAGCCTCCTGCCCAAGGAATAATGAATGAACAACTGGTGATGTGTGTTCTCCTGAAATAACTTTGGCTGCCGATGCCCTCAACACATCCCAGACTGTAATATGACCATCATTGTAACCAGCTAGAAGCAAGTCCCCTTGCTGATTAAAGCATAGAGATGTTACTGGAGCAGTTGATTTATCTCCTTGTGATCCAAGCAGCAGCATCTATATAAACATAGTATAGTTCAGAATATTAAAAATTAATCTCTAGATAGAAAAAGAGGAGGATAAAGCACCCATCCTTCACCAAGAGTCATAAAAAAGGCATACCAATTGTTAGCAATCATTAAAACGTTATAATTGGGGTGGGGGGGTTGGAAATGATACAACATACCCAATTGAAGCAAAAACTTCAAATTCATCGAGAGTTGCAACTCTCTCCTAGAGCTTAAGTCAGATTATTCAACAAGATCTTAGGTTCGCCTTTCAAAAGATGGCAACACAGATGTTCTAATAACCCATCCTAATTTCACTAGTCTAACGACTATTTTTCCAATATAACTTAATACATCACATCAAAGAGTTCTACTTCTTGGGTCCCTCATCCTTCCAAATAGGTTTCATAAAAACCTTGTCAAGAATAGAATCGGAAGGGAAGGAACTCAAATGCATAATCTTATAGGGAAAACTACCAGAACTATCCAATTCAATCTTCAAGTCTAGGATGTTGTTTCATATGAAGATTGGAGAGGAGAGAAATACGTGTTCATGCATTTTATCTACAAGTGTACAACCTTCATGATCCCCTAGCTGATAATCTTTGGAGTTTGCCAACCAAACAACTTCAGAAAACAAGTTTCTTGTTGATAATTGTTGATCCTAAGTATTTTTCCAATAAACTCGATTTCCTCCGCCTATAAAAGAATATCATTTCTCCACAACCTCGTAACATTTCAAGATGTAGCCCCATAACTTATAGTGCTTGAGTTATTCTTGAAGGAAAAAAACCAACTTTGAGTTTCGTTCTATATCTGCTAACAGTTAATATACAGCATAAGACAACCCTGATCGAAAATAAAACACCATTTATATTTAGCTAGCAAAGCATAGTTTCTTTCTTCTCAAAATATCAAAGCTAGGTTGCCTTTGTTAACAGGTAAGCAAATGTCATCCCAGCATATGAGATGGCAACCTCCCTCATTATTGGCTCCTTTTTCAGGAGAGATTATTAGGACTTTTGAAAGGAAGAAGTACCTACATTTGCCAGCGTAGTTATAATTTTTGGGTCAATATTAGAAAAGAAGAAGATTAAGTCACCACCTAGGTGCATACCCAAATAGCATGTGTCCTTGGCCCAAAACACACGTGAAAGTAGAAGCTTGTTCCAGGATAAGATTCCCATCAATAATGATTAGCAATGATCAAAGATTTATAGATCAACTTTAACCAAAATGAACCTCAAAGATTTTTATGGCTTTAAGGAGATTATCAAGCCTGCCTTATCTATATAAAGGAAAAATAAGCTATGACTTGCATATTAAAGATTGAAGATGTTAATTATATGGGATCTTTGCCAATGGGAAGGCCCCCAAGGAGACGGACACCAAAGTCTTGCCACTGGTTGAAAGAGATTGATAAAATCTCCTGTAAAGGTTGGTTACCTTTTTCCTTGTTTTCCCTTTGGTAGGCATTTTTATGTACTCAAGAAACTAGAGCCTATAATGAAATCCTAAAGAAACACTGAGTTCCAAATTGCAAAAAGGAAACCTTTCTACTCTTTGAAGTGTAAAATGAGTTGCACCCACTAAAAAGGGGACTTGTTTGATTTGACTGCTCAAATGGTGTGCCATTATTCTCCATGTCCTACATTTCATAGTTTCACTGGGTAGGATTGACACAAGTGTAATAAAGCTTCTCCAAGTCTTTCTTTACAACACCTTTGAGGATCATCTATCTGTTGACATACTATTAGGAAGACAAATCAACTAAATGTATGGTGCAAAGTCTACAATCTTGTCGAAAAGCTAGTTTTACATTGTCAAATTGTCATTTCACATTACAAAATTTTTCTTCTAAGGGCTAGCTTGGGACATGAAGATAATGCCCCCAGCTAAAGATTAAACCCGTTATGAAAAACCAAGCTGCTTCACTAATGATGCAACCATGAGTTTTGATTGGAGAGGTTTCGAAGGATCTTCGAATCCAAACATTTACATTGGTTCGGTCATTTCAAGTCTCCTAGATTAAAAGCTTCTTCTTGGTGTTATCTTTCTACGTTTTTTTTCGTTGTTTTTCATTACAAGTTTTTGTTTTAATTTGGGCTGCTTTTAGAATTCTGTTTTATTTTCTTTCCCTCTCATGTAGAGTTTGTATCTCTTGAGCATTAGTCTCTTTTCATTTCTTCAATGAAAAGTTTTGTTTCTTTTTTAAAAAAAATGAAATTTAAAAGAAATATAAAAACAAAAATGAGTAGAAATTGGTAGTTTGATTCATTTTCCTAAGTGAGAATCTAATGCTACCTTGATTCGGATTAACTCACAATAACGACCTCCAACCATGATGTTGGCTTCTTGGCATTTAAATAGGTAAACAGTTTTAAATAAATACTAAAGTTGGAAAAGCAGAACTAGAATATTCACAGTAAGATTATGTCTTATGGAGGATGGATTAAAGTTTTCAACCCATATTTTGATTATGACCCAGACTCTTTTGGGTTTCAACAACATAATAAAGCTTTGTCAAGTTGGGAAAGGTTGAGCATCACGTACTTAGAACTGATTTTCTCTTGAAGAGTATTAGCAATTTATATATATATATTTGTTAGTGTTTAGGCTTGGCTTATGCAAACCCCAACCAATCTCATAAACAGCCATTTAACCCTACAACATTTGATGGTTGAAAACCCTATTCTGTTTGAACTTATTCCTCCAAAAAAAATTCACTAACCCCGAGACAACTAGTCAACCCATGGTGGTAGGTATCAGTAAAATTTGAACCATGCTTAAAATCACAATTGAAGTTTTCCAATCTACTTTGAAAAGGTTCGCTTTCTTCCTCGACAACTTGAGTTAGTCAAGAAGTGCTCCCCGAAGAGTTTACTACCTCCATAAAGGATCAAATATTAACTGCATAAAGGGAAATACTCTTCTAATGGTGGTATCCCAACAGAAATTTTTTGGTTGGGGAGATAAAAAGATTTTCAACCATCTCTATCTCGGCCCACTAGCACTATCAGGATTGTTTTCTTACATTTTTCTCAAGTTCCATAAGCTCTGCAAAAAATCACTTTTGTTAGTAAACTTTTGCACCCACAGAGTATTCTCCCCAAGGCGATATTTCCTAGAAAACTTGGCATTTAGAGGGCAAGATGTTGTGTCAGAGAAGACATCTCCATCCAAACAACTTCCTTGAGATCAAAAAAGGCCATAAAGGTGTTGAAACTTCTTCTTTCTTCTATTTTAATCCTTTTCTGCTCATGCTCCTATATACCGCTCTAAGGATTAGTCTTCATCATGTGCGTCCCTCCCTTCTTAAGCAGCTCCAATTTGGCCCTTCCAATACTTCCCAATACAATGCCTACATTTTCACTCGGTATGTGGTAGTTGTTTCCCTTTATGGTAGATAAAATTTAAGAAAACTTGAGTAATACAAATGATATCATCATCTTGAGGAATCGAAACTGATGGCATTTCTGAAAGTGCAACAAAAACTCCTATATTATGCCAAATTTGGCCCTTCCAATACTTTACCAGTAAATTGCCAACATATTAACTCATTACTTAGAACTCAAGGACACGATAGTACAATCTATAGAACCAATCTTGTTCAAGTAAGGTCATATTTACTCATTATATCCCAATGCTTATATCCCTCTACAAAAAGAAATGTACATTTTAAGAAAACTTAAACCGTGGATGTAATACAGTTTTCTAGATGACTGGAAACTAATGGCATCGCTGGAAAGGAACACTCTGACTATAACTTCAGAATCTCCTGTATAAGACACCAAAAGTTTCAAGTCTCGCACAACATTTCAAACATTTTGTTGAAGTGGTTGCGCTAGGTGCAAACATTGAACATAACATTCATGAGACCCATAGAGTACGAGTGTGGAAGAAGGAGAAAGAGAAATGCAATCAGTAACACGGCTTGCATCTATTAGCTAATGCTACTGAACAAGATATCAAGCATGCGTTCATGGTCGTAGCACCATATATCTCTCATATCCATCCAAGTTCTAAGCAGACATAAAGAAACTCAGATAACAGATGCACCAAGAAAAAAGCTACATATTGAATAGGTACAACTTTGACCTTCGCATCCATGTTGTCACCATTTTGAGCTGAGTATTTACTAGCCACCACAACAATGCTTCCTTTTGACATTCCAACTGCAATATAATTAGCATGAACAGCCAAGACTTGGGGAAAACCATGTTCACGCTTGAATGAATGTGATGAAATAGTTCTTGAAATACTATTGTCAGCTTGAATGTCGAAGTACCCCAATGTTGTTGTGCCTCCCTTAATACCTTCGAGCCTCATTGGTTGGGCAGCGACGCCTTCTTCCCAATGCAGTGCAGTGAAAGCTTGCTTCTTTTCAATTTCTTCAGCCAATTCGAGTGGATCAGTCGAGGGCAGGGCCATTTCTGCTCGTTCACTGATTTCAAAGTTGTCCAGCTGCTCGGTTGTATCCCTCGATTCACTGATATCGTTCATTACACTGTGATCCTCAATGCCATGATCCACTCGAATTGGCTCTTCCAACTCCAGGTTCCCATAGCCCACAGCACTTCCCTCACTGGGTTTGGGCGAACACGGAATAGCCCCTTCATTTGATTCATCGACATCCAATACTGTTGGATGTGCTTCCGTCGAATAAACGTTTTTCTCAGCAGAATCAGAAACGCTTCCATTGTTAGCTTCCACCGGTGGCAGAGTTGTAGGGCTCTCGTTGATATTCACATCATCCACGGACCTCTGTTCTGCTTCACATTCCATACCTTTCGTTATTCGAAGCTCATCATTATATGGGACACGGTCCTGAATGTTGTCTCTCGCCCAAAATTCACCACCATCGTTTATCGATGCAAACTGGTAATCAGCATTCCTGTCGACCATTGAAATTGACTTTTCCCCAGACTCCTTTGAATGAATGTTGGTAGGATATAAACCATCAGAGACAAATTCTGAATCAGAAGAGGAAGCCAATTCGTCATCATCGAGAACCATGCTCCCGTATCCGGCCCTCCGCGACTTGATTGCTGCAGCGTGCGGGGCAGGCATGGACCGAGAAGCCGCAGCAGCTGCGGCAAGCGCCGCCCCAGGCTTAGCATTCGATCGAACCCCTCCAAACAACGATGGTAATGGACGAGATCCCCTTCGAAACGGATCGTCTGTTAATTCGCCAACCTTGGCATGAGAGACCGCACCTGGTTTCAGTTGAACTGACTTCTCGTTCCATTGGTTGCTTCTGGAAGCTTCAGTAACCTTGCTTATTTCCTCGAACGGAAACTTGGACGGTGGTATAGAAGGAGAAGCGGAGACCTCGCCATCCCTTGCGGCGATGGAGCGATGGCCACGTGACGGCGAAGAATGGGGAGGAGATGATGGTGGAGATGGGGTGGAAGAACTTGAATCGTTTAGAATCTCGTCGATGCTACGGTGGGGGAATGGTAGGTCGTCGTCATCGTCGTCGCCGCCGCTGGAAAGGTGTGCATGAATAAAGGCATTCAGGTCCAGCTCCATTGGAGGCAGTGTTTCGGTGTCAGTCAGCTCCTTGGTCATTCTCGATCTTGAAGCCTTCAACTCCTCCCGCTTTGAGGACTGTCGAGGCACCAAATAGTTAACTTTTTTTCTTTGCAAAAATAGATAATTTGCGACATCTCTCCAACAGATATAATAATTAGGGAAGAAAAACAATTTTTAACCTTAACTCGACTTTTTTTTTCTTTTTTTCTTTTTTCAAATTTTTAATGAAGGATTCAAACAGGGACGTGTTGATTACTGCACATTTTATATTTATGCTTACGTTGGCTTATAAAAAATTTCATAAATTCACTAATTTCTACCAAATTAAAGTTGGCACAAAATTCAATTAATTTTTTGATGGATACATAAATAAGTTTGTCATATTCACAAAATTCATCAACAATTTAATTCTAATGTCAATTTGTCCGTGAAATGTTACTAACTGTATGTCTATATATTCACAAAACTCATCAACATATATCTATGTATGTTTGTATAATCCATTAAATGTGTGTGATAATACTTTTTTCAACCATCTTTTCTTGTCGTTGATTTTTTGAAAGACATTTTGAATGAAAACTTATTGTATATTTTGTTAATCAGTTTACTGTATTATTTAAATTGCAACACAGTCAAAGTGAGCATAGTTCAACACTGATTGTCATGTATCATCGATCAAGAGGTCAAAGGTTCGAATCCCTTCACCCCCAATTGTTTTTTTAACTACAAAAATAATAATTACAACACTTTTTAAAGTTTAATGTTTATATTGTAAAATTTGTCAGAACTTCTTAATTTGTATTTAACTAAGTTTGAGGTACGATTTGATAGCCATGGCAAACTTAGGTAATTGACATGTACTACTAACCAATATGTTAGATGCTCGAATTCTCTCATTTCAAATATTGTGTTTTTTTTAAACATCCCTCAAAAAGTACAACTCGATACAATCGAATTTGTGTGTCGAAAAATTAATATAATTCATCATGTCATCCTCGTCATAATTTTTTTTTTTATCAAGAGATCATAACTTTCATTAATCATAAATATTTCCCTCGTACGGTACGAATAGTGACTCGTCACTATGGACCATATTTAGAATCCAAAATTGGAAAATCAAGAAACCATAACTTCGGCACATAATTTAGTTCCACACGGGCTAGTCTGTAAGCAATTTGATTGTGTTCACGTTGGGTATGAATAATTCCAACTGTTTGAAAGTTTCTCTTAATATCGTAGATATCTCATAGAAGTGAGTGGACTTCAGTTACTCATCATGTCAACCCCCTTAACATTGCTATTAAGCTAAGGGAATCGGATGTTAGAGTAACCTTTCGAATCTCCATTTTGTTGGCTAGACGAGGACCTTCCAAAACCACACAGGCTTCCATGCATAAATGAGACAACGATGAGTGATAATATATGTGCATTACTGCAACCACGTCTCCATGAGTATTCTGAACCAAGCTCCAAAGCCAAACACACCTCTACTTCCACATGGACTACCGTTTCGTTGCTACCTCGGTCACCAACATCAATCATAAAGTTTCGAGCTACATTCTTCCAACCACAAAAAATAGCATTTTGGAACTCCTAAATATATCGATGCACCCATTCACATTTCCCATTTAAAGTCTGGGATTGGCTTGCCATGCACCACATTGTTCTGATTATTCCAAATAGGCCACACTCCTACACAAATCCAATCTAACACTCCACCTTTATCCAAATCATTAAATTCCAAAAAATGATCCTAAATAGATGTATGATTATATTCCCCAATATTTATCTGATGGTGCAATTGTCTCCACAATTTCGTGCCCTTTAAACATCGAAACATAGCATGGTCGGTTGTTTCCAAACTCTTTCTACATATTGGGCACCAGGCTACGGTATCCACACGACGTCTTAGCAGATTCACCCGAGTATGAATGTATAATTATATTTGTTTCGATAGACCGTTAATAATTGTATTTTCTAAACGGATATTATTTGTTTCCATGATAATCATCGTCGATGTTCTTTTCTTAGTGTCGTTACAATATTTTTTTCTACCATTATTTTTTTCTTTCAACTCATACACCGTTACAACTATTCAATCATTTGTATTACCATCCATAAAAAAGGAACAAAGTGTGTGTGTTTTTTTAGTTCAACAATATTTGAGGTGGGAGATTCAAACCTCTAACCTCTTAGTCGAAGGTACGTGTTAATTATCACTGAATTTGACAAAAGAAATAATGTGTTGTTGTGTGAATAAGTGTCATTTTTTTTAATAAACAAGTGTCGTTTATGATCCACAAATTCGAATATACATCTGAACATCCAACCTAAACTCACCTTGGTTATGTTATAATTGGGTTAATTCTACATGTCAATAAATAAGTTCGTTACAGATGTTAGAACATATGTAATAAATTGTTACATCTTAAAGCTGGTACATTAAACTCATAATTTATTCTCTTTAGAGGGTTAAACTTACAACTTTTTTTCTAGAAGAAAATTCACAAAAATTAAAAAACACGTAGACCAATTTGCTTTATTATCATTATTTTGAGTTTAACATTAAAGATTCAAATCTCTGACATTTTAATTGAGTTCACTTGTCAAGTTTGAACGCATATATATATATATATTTAGTACAACAACGTAGAGACCAACTTGAATTGATTTTTCTTCTAAAAAAAACTTGAATTGATTTTTGAATGAAAATACAGGGATATTAAAAAAAAAAAAAACTTAACCATATAATTGTCGGAATAAAAAGACAAGAAAGATCCACTCACATACCAAAGGTGGGGAATTTTGGTTGAGCCACCTTTCACAGTAAATTCCAATAAACTAGAAACGGACAGCAGGCTGATGCCGTAAACAAAATTTAGACCCCACATGGCCACAACCCGCGAAAATCTGCCCGCTATTTCTCATTTCTCACCTCCGTCACGCTCGTCTTCTGTTTGTCTCTGCAACGCGAGAAACGCAATCAGACAGAGAAAAGAAAAGAAAAGAAGACCGGATGAATTGATCGCATCCAGTGACCGCCGGTAAGTTCCTTCCCCAACTCGATCATGACTCAGAACCAGCTTATCGACTCCCTCACCTCCCATATCTCCCTCTACCATTCTAAATCCGTTCCCTTCAACCGTGACACCAATCCCAATCCCAGGTCCTCGATCCTTAAATGGTTCTCCTCTCTCAGTGTCCACCAACGCCAAGCTCATCTCACGGTCGTTGATTTCAAATTTGCCCAAATCCTCATCCAGATGGTGGCAGAAATTCGCAGGCGAGGACACGGTTTCTTTATCCTCCTGCCCGACATTCCATCCTGCGACCCTCTGCACCTACCCAGCCTGTGCTTTAAGAAGTCCCGCGGACTCTTGTCTCGTGTTTCCAAGTCCAGCGAGTCCGAGAGGATGATTTTTGAGTCCAGTCGGTTATTCGGTTCCAGGGAAGGCGATAAGCTCGAGGAATGCTCTTGCTCGTTAAAGAACATCGATTCTATAACTGTAAGCGAGGAGTTCGTCGCAAATGTGGATAAATTTGTCGAGGTAATGGACGAAGTTTCAAATGGGGGTTTTTTGAGAGGTGAAGGGGGTGACCTGGCGTCCGATTGGGCTGAATTAAACTGGTTAAAAGCGAAAGGGTATTACAGTATCGAGGCGTTTGTGGCAAATAAGTTGGAGGTGGCTTTGAGATTGTCATGGATGAACTTGAATAATGGAAAAAAAAGATCGGTGAAGTTCAAAGAGAAGGTTAGCGCAATTGGCATGGCGACAAACGTGTTTTGGAGGAAGAAGGGATGTGTGGACTGGTGGGATAAATTGGATGCTTCGTCAAGGGAAAAAATTTTGACTGCAATTCTGGGAAAATCAGCAAAAAATCTGGTAATGCTAGGAACATTAACATGCGGTTCATTCTGTGTGCTTGATTAGATGAAGTCGTTACAAAATATTCTAGAATACTCGGGCCGTTGTTCCTTAATCCTTTTGCCTCTACACTTAATTTCGCCGAAGTTTTTGTTCCTTCTATTTTATATATTTTTTTAATCCCTACTCCAAACAGTTAGGATGACGAAAAGGGAGTGAAACAAGAACGATAAAAAACAAAGTTTCATTTCATTTATTCAATGAAAAGTTTCGTTTCTCATTAAAAAAACATTTAGATCGACGATGTGGATTGAGATTTTTTGGATAAAGTTACATGGAAGAAAAGTTTTGGGTATAAATGGAGATCTTGTGCCTAGGGTTGTATTAGAATGGTTAGATACTCTATCCTTGTTAATAGTAGTTGAGAGGTTGGATTCTCTATCCTTGTTAATAGTAGTTGAGAGGTAGGATTCTCTCATTGAGAGGTTTGAGACAAGGCGACTCTCTCTCCCCCTTCATCTTTTTGTTAGTTGTGGATATTTTGGATATAACTAGCTTCAGGGAGGTGGAGAGTAACATTTTTAAGGGGTGGATGGATGATTTTTCCTTGCCTTGTCTCCAATTTGCTGATGATAGTCTTCTTTTGCTTAGGTGACGTGTGAGGTGGGTTCCTTTTCTTCCTCCTACTTGTATTTCCACCTTGGTCATAATCCTAGAAGTCTATCTTTTTAGGATCCAATCGTGGAATAGGTTTAGAAACGATTATCCTCTTATAAGAGAAGCTATTTCTCCAAGGGAGGCAGACTCACTCTGATACAATATGTTTTGAGTGGGGTATTGACTTATTTCCTCTCTTTGTTTAGGGTCTTCCTGTTAGTTAGTAAATATTTGAAGAAGCATATCAGAGACTTCCAATGGGATGTGACGACCAAGTTGTTGGATCTTAGAGGTCTAAGCCTAGGTAACTTAAGGGTGCAAAATGGGGCCTTGTTGGCTAAATGGTTGTGGCCTTTTCTTCCAGAGTCTGACACCTTATGACATAAGGTTATTGTGAGTAAATATGACTCCATCATTTTGAGTGGATCTTAGGCAAGGTATCAAAAGGTAGTACCAGAAAATTGTGGAATGCTATTGTTGATGGGCTTCCCTTCTTCCTTTTTGTTTCCTCGTTTATATCATTTGTCCTCTACAAGAAATTATTTGTCAGCTTTTGCTTCCCTCTGGGATCTCATCCTTCCTTGCTCTTGGTTTTTATTGTCCTTTGTTTGATAGGGAAACGATAGATATGTGGCACTTTTATCCCTAGGGGGGTTTTTCTATTATTGCAGGGAGAAGTAGGGGTGTACATCGATCAGTCAACTCAAGTTTGCCGACGCTGAAATTCAACATGCTAGTTTATGCCAATTAATGGTAATCTATTTTTGGAAGATTTATAACATTAACCGACCGATAGCGGTCGGTCGGTGACGTAAGGTTGAGGGAGAATTGTGGGAGATGAGAGGAAGAGAGAAAAGGGAAGAGGGAAAAAAATCGATGCTTTTAGCCTTTCATGTTTGGAGGTGTGGGAAAAGAGAAAAAGGAAGAAGAAAGAAAAAAAGAGAGAGAAAAAGGACATGGGTTTGAGAAAAAAAGGTAATATAATTTTTTTTAATATTAAAACAACAAAACCACCTTGAGAAAACTGCGGGCTTGCAGATTGCAGTTGGCAATAGTAGGATGTGATATGATGTTTCTTTTTTTAAAATTAAAGTTTGGTCGGTCAACCATCATGGGTTGGCCCTAATGGTCAATAAGGGCCATAGAAAAAATAAAGGGCTTAAAGGGAATGGGTTCAATCCATGGTGGCCACCTACCTAGGCGGTTGTCCCGTGAGATTAGTCGAGGTGCGCGTAAGCTGGCCCGGACACTCACGGATATCAAAAAAAAAAAAAAAAGTTTGGTGGTCGGTCGGTTTTCCATTTTCAAGCTAGACCGACTGACCAACTGTTGGTTTTTGATAATCTCAAATCGATGTCAACCAGACCATTAATCAAACTAATTGATCGACGTTGGTTCGGTTGGTTTTTGTCAGTCGGTTTGTTTTTCAATTTCTTTTATTCATCCTTAGGGAGAAAGGATTTTTGTCTTTGGGGCCCTAGTCCTTCTGAAAGATTCTCTTGTAGCTCTTTTTTTTCTGTGGTATGGTGAATCTCTCTTCCTCCAACCTCTCTGTCCGTTCCTCTCCATGGAAGGTTAAAATTTTGAAGAAGGTCAAATTCTTTTTCATGTGTGACAACTTTCATAATAGAGTTAATACCGTGGATCGGGTTTTGAGGAATTTGTCCTACCTAATAGGCAGCCGTGTTGTATCCTTTGTAAGGGTGTAGCCAAGGATCTTGATTATCTCCTGTGACTTGGCTTGCTTAGTTTGAAGTTTTTTTAGATGTTTGGTTTGTTGGTAGATTTCATGTATTGCCATAGGCTTTGATGTGTAAGGATTTTGTAATAATTCTTCGGGTCTCATTTTGCATGATTGGATTATTTTAGTCTGGCTCAGGGATTATTTATTTATTTATTTTTTGGTATACCCCTTGTATTTTCCATTTTTTCTCGATAAGAGCATAGAAAGAAAAAACATGTAGGTTGAGAAATTTTGGATTGTTCGAGAAAAAATATGATTTTATTTTCAAATTCTTTTTGCAGGGTAATTATCAGCTAATATGATCAGAATAGGCTTAATAAGAGGCCAAAATAGATTAATTAGAACACGATTTTGGAATTTTGAATACTTGCCCTTGGCTGTCAAACACATGCTTAATTATGGGGTTCATTATTATTTTCGTTGTTACTTCTTGAGGGAGAGTTCTTATGTGAATTCAGAAAGGTTGGGTTACTGTAGAGAATTGGCACCTGAAGCTTGAAATCTGGAGCCAAAACATTCATTGAAAATTATCTGCTATTCCCACTTGTGAGATGAATTGAAGTCTGGAATCTTCCAATTAATGAGTGGAATTGGGACTCCTTTAGAGATACTTGAGAAGCTTGTGCTAGATTCTTAGATGTTGCACAAAGAACATTACTTGATTATCACCAAAGGGGAGAATCATTGGGCTTTATCGTGATTCAAATTTGGAGGTCAAGCTTCTGGTCGACCTAGCTTGAATATCACCAAAGGGGAGAATATTTGGGCTTTATCAGGAGTCTCTTTTGGAGTTTTTAACTAGCAGTGTGGTTATGCTGAAAAAGAAGAGGTGACATTCTTACAAGTTGGTTTTCCCATGTCGTTAAGCAACTCCAATTACTCCTCAAGGGAAGGATTTTAACCTTATGAAGCACGAGAGTGGGACCAAAAACCTAATCGATTGTATCAAGTCAATGAACTTGAAGATTGCCTAAGCACAATAAAAACTAAAAAAAGGAAGCACTCTTGAGAAAAAAAAGGAAACAAGTCAACCATGAGAGCTCTATAAATTATCCTTCTGTCATCTCACTATGAACTGTGGTTTTATCATTCTATTTGTATGGAGCAATCAGCGAATTCAATTGAAATGAAAGTGGTATATAAAATCATTGGAATTTAGGAGTTTTATCGCTCTATCAAGATTCTAAGTTGGAATGTTTAGAGGGCTAAGGACTGAGGCTCCCAAAGAAGAGAAGCTTGATCAAAGATTTATGATTACTTTATGACCCAGGCTTTTTTGTCCTTTAAGAAACCGAAGTTGCCGTTGTCCACAGGAAATTTTGTCAAGTCCATTTATAGTTAAAGATAGACATATTCCTTTGTCCATGAAAAACCGTGGCAAAAATTCTGGTGGGCAGTCTCAAAGCCATTCTAGCAAAGACCATTAGATTTTCAAACTGCTTTCAAGGATCTGCAGCAGGTTGTTGATTCCATCCTTGTGGCTAATGAGTTAGTTGGGGATCAAAAAGTGAGAAACAAGAATGGTATAGTTATAAAGCCTGACAAAAGAAAGGTCCTTTCTCTAGTTTGCTTTCCTTTTTTTTTTTTTTGTTTTTTTGTTTTTGTTTTGTTTTGTTTTGTTTTTTTTTTTAATTTTTATAAGAAACAATTTCTTTGATGTATGAAATTTACAAATTTACAAAAAGGATAGAAAAACCATGGAGATTACAAAAAGTTTTCCCAATTGGTTAAAAGGGAAGCATAACTATATGAAGCAAATATATTGGACAGTTTACACCAAGATATAGCATAGAAGATAACAAGATTGAAAAATCCTTCAAACGTGAGCTCTTTTTCCAGAAAACCCTTTGATTTTGTTCCTTCCACAAAACCCAGAAAAAAGCCCTCGAAATATGCATCCACATTGAAGCTTTGGCATTTTTGAAAGGGGGACCAATCGGTACAGTATTAAGAAGGCCCCTCATGTCACTAGGAATTGTCAAATTCCATCCAAAAAGATGAAGAATTTTGTTCCTGAACTTCCAAGCAGAGGGGCAGTGGATGAAAAAGTGATTCTGCGTCCATAATTATTGACAAAAGATTCATCTCTTTGGGGTCAATGTTGATACCAATGAATTCTGATTTGTGGAGGTTAATTTTGTGACCTGAAATGCTTTCGAAGGTACCAACCACATTAAGAAGGTGATGTAGGGAAAGCTCATTTTTAAATTTCGTCAAAAGGATGGTGTCATCGGTGAATTGCAAGTGACTAATGCATAAATCACCTTTGCCGACCTGGAATCCCTGATCAACCCTTTAGATTCAGCTTTGATGAGTAACCAGCTCAAACTATCCATTAATCACCTTGGCTGACCTGGTTTGCCTTTTTTTTTCTTTTTTTTTTTTTCCCTTCATGACCCTCTCTTTTGTATGCTCTTGTATGCTTTCATTTTTTTCTAAGTTTGGTTATTCATAAAAAAAAAAACCAAAAAAAGGGCCCATAATCTTGTTGATTTGGATTATATCGATGCTACTGTGAGAGGGTTACCCTCAGCTAATTTCAGTACATAAAAGCGTTTCTTGTTTAAAACAAAAATGAGAAGAAAGGTTTTGGGTGGAGACAAAGGACTCGATAAGAGGTAGTTTGCAATCCACAAATTTCTCAATTATATTGAATGTGAAACTAAAAGGACACCCTCAATCCCTTTTTTGTTCGTTTTGATTGCTGGTTCTTAGTAGAATATTATCTGCGTTGCAAGATTTTGATTTAATTAAAGACTTTTCTGTGAGGAGGGTAAAATTCATCACCAACCATCTTTTAACGTGTCAGGGATTTTTTCTTTTTTATTCAATTACAGTGGTTAAAAGCTATGGACATGTTTCAGGAGCTTTTCTTTTCCTTTATTTTATTTTTATTTTTAACAAACAAAATTTTTTCTATAGGTTAGTACTGTCCTTGAATTCTAAAAGCTTTGAATATATTTCTAATTTGACAGTTAATCTCAATATAGCTATTGGAGTGGCGTTACTTTTTTCCTTTTTATTTTTTTAAATAGAAACATTATTTCATCAATATAAAAAATTGTGTAGAGCTTTTTCTCCTTCATATGATTTCGTCTTGGACCTTTTCCTTAAGGAGTTTTATTTTGGGGTTATTTCGTTGGAGCCTTGTGGTTTCTTAGTGCTACTGTCCCTGGATCCTTTAGATTATTGGCTCATTGTTTACTGATTTGCTTTATATCTTTTTTGGTTGTAATGCTCCTAAATGAGCTTCTTGTTATTTTTTTTCTTTCTTTTTCCTTCTCACTCCCTCAGAGTTTGGTTCCTGAACATTTCCTTTTCATATTATCGATGAAAAGTTGTTTCTGGTTAAAAAAAATAAAAAAATTGTGTAGAGTCTTGAAGGAGAAGGTGGGTTATTTTTTCTGACCCAAAAAATTGTTTACAGCCCGGGGAACCCAAGCCTTTATATTTCTAGTCTAGGTTTTGAGATATTAGGAATTAGTTACATTAACTAGTTAGCTGACAAAATACCAAACCTAAACTAATTTATTAACGGACCTGCTAATTAAAATAATTACAAAGACACCCCTAACAAGCTTACATCAATCTTCTTTGCTGGAAAACTTTACTCACTTTTAATTTTGGTTTGTGTACAGCAGTTTGAAACCTTTCATCATATTTCAGCCTAACTTCCAGTCATTTTTTGAGTTTTCAGATACATGAGATTCTGAAGTGGACAAGTGGACTTGCGGAGCATGAGATGGGGCTCTTTAGTGCAGAATGGAATAAACCATTTAGGTACAATTGTACTATATCTCCACCAAGGTCCATGTTAACGTCCCAAGCGGACCTGCATATTGACTTCAACATAATTCCAGCTACACATTCTGGAAAACCTTATTCCTTAACCAACATCTTTAGAAATTTGCTCGTGCTTCAGGATATTGTTACGATGGTATCATCGTGTCTTCATGATGAATACTATAAGAGTAATCTATTTTATAGCACTTTGGATTCTATCTGTGCCATCCCTGATTGTATATTAAGAAAATTGCGGGAATTTCTTATGTTTATTTCACTTGATTGTACAAAACTTGAACTTCTAGGAGAGGGAAATAGTAAGTCCTTGCCTAGTAAATCAAGAGAGAATCTAGGTGCTTCCAGTCGAAGGAAAAAGGGAAAGAGCCGGAAATCACAGAATCCTGTGCTGAGGGATGATTTATCATGCAATAAATTTCTCAAGGTAAATTTGGTTTGAATCATAGGAAATGTTATATTATGGACTTATCTGCATCATGTGAATTTAATTGTTAGATGTAGCCTCAGGAATTTGACAAGGAGTGTGCTCATAAAGGGAGAGAAGATATGACGGAATCTACATCAATGTCTATCATGTCCAAGGGAAATGAGACTTGCAGAGAAATGTCAGCAGATGTATCTAAAATGGTTGATTTGGTTTTTATTTATTATTTATTATTTATTTTATTTGGATCATATATCAAAGTAATGGCTTGAATGCACCGTAACCAGTAGCCTGTCACCAGGTACATGGCCATATAATGAGTGTTGGAAAAGATCAAGGTACTACAAGGAAGAAGAAAAAACACAAGAGTAAAAACTCCGGTGGGAACAACAGATTAGTTGAAATAAGACCTTCTGAAGGGGCAGCCGTTACACTTTCCTCTCCATCTTTTAGTTCTCAGGATCAGGTAGCAGAGTTGGAGAACATATTCAGAAAACCTTCCATCTCAAATATCAAGAATGATTCTTCAGATAATTATGACAGTTCAACATTAAACTCAAATTCTTTAGTTCCCTGTAATGAGCCCAATAGAGAGTATGACAGTAGCCAAAATATTGAAGTACATGAAGTTTCTGGGTTAACGAAATCTGCCTGTCAAATTGGTCCTGGAGAATCCCAGTTCCCGAAAGGAATGATTGAAAATCAACGCTTATCATCTACTTTGGAAACTTCTACATCTTTTATGGATTGCAGTGCAGTACCTTCTCATTTGCCTTCATTGGAGCTAAAGAATATTGTCAAAAATGATGTCAATGTGAAGGGCTCTGTGCGAACTTGTGAATTAGGAGATAGAGCATCTTTGTGGGATAAACTTCCCAGAACCTTTGATGTAAAGGAGAAATCATACTTATCTCGAGATCAACTTAGTGGTGATACTTGTAATACTAGGACCTTGAATTCTTTGGAACATTCTCCCTATGAATGGCATGGTGTAGCTTCTTTGTACATCCCATCATTCAATTCACATCTCCCACCTGCTACTGATAGGTTACATTTAGATGTTGGTCATAATTGGCACAATCATTTCCGTCGGTCTTTTACACCTGCAATGCATCAATCTAGAAATTCTTCTGTTAAAGGTGGTTGTAATCCAATTCTGGCTCGACCACTGTTAATGAGTCTAGATTGGCCCCCAGTCTTACGAAGTGCTTCTGGCTTGGCTTCAACAATGACGTCAAATCATGATACTGGGTTTCTTTCGAGGAGACAATCCACTTTTCGACAGGGGTTCCCTACTAACAGCAATCAAATTAATACTGAGGATGAGAAGTACTCTGGTAATCTTTCTGATTTTCCTGATTTGTCAAATAATCAGGACCTAGCAGACGAGTGTGATGGAAACTGGATATCGGAGGAAGAATTGGAAATGCATGCTGTTTCTGGGATAGACTATAATCAGTATTTTGGTGGTGGTGTTATGTACTGGAATCCTTCTGATCACCATGGGAAAGGGTTCTCTCGACCTCCTTCTCTTAGTTCTGACGATAGCTCATGGGCTTGGCGTGAAGCTGACATGAACAGGACTGTTGATGATATGGTTGCCTTTTCTTCTTCTTACAGTAATGGGTTGACTTCCCCAACTGCTACTTCATTCTGTTCTCCTTTTGATCCACTGGGTTCTGGAAAGCAGGCTCTTGGTTATGTGGTGCAAGGAACTGATCTACCGAACAACATGCTTCATTCCTCACCAACTATGAAAGACACGGTTACAGAGGATGATGCTCCTAGATCTTTGGCAAATTTGCCAAGTGACGCTGAGGGAAAGACAGGAGACTCACATCCATTTCCAATGTTGCGGCCTATTGTTATTCCAAATATGTCGAGGGAAAGATCAAGATCTGAGTTCTGCCATGGTTATGATCATAAAAGCCCATGTATCCCTCCTACTAGGAGAGAGCAATCTCGAGTGAAGCGTCCACCATCTCCGGTGGTTCTTTGTGTTCCACGGGCACCAATACCACCTCCACCTTCTCCTGTAAGTGACTCCAGGAAACACAGGGGGTTTCCAACTGTTAGATCCGGTAGCTCAAGTCCAAGGCATTGGGGTGTAAAAGGTTGGTATCCTGATGGAACTAATTTGGAAGAAGCATGCTTACGTATTGATGGTGCTGAAGTTGTATGGCCTAATTGGAGAAATAAAAGTAATTCTAATTGCTCAGCAGTTCAGCCTTTATCATTAATAGCAATGTCCCAGATAGCTCTCGATCAGGAACATGTGAGTATTCAACCACAATCCAAATATTTGAGCCATGTACTGGATCTGAAATTTGCATATGATTAGTTTTCTTTTGCAGCCAGATGTTGCATTTCCTCTCTTTCCACCAACGATAAGCTGTACAGTAAAAAAGGAATCTCTTTCTCTGATGCATAGCCGCCTACATGATGAGATTGACTCTTTCTGCAAACATGTAAGAGCTCTCATTCTTTCTAGCTTTTAGGATTTTCTAATTGGAATTTATGCAAACGTATGTTGTCACTGAGCAATGCTATTCATGGGATATATGTCAAATGATGGCATACAAGGTTGCAGCAGAAAACATGGCTAAGAAGCCTTACATCACTTGGGCTGTTAAACGTGTCACACGGTCCCTTCAAGTCTTATGGCCCAGATCCAGGACAAACATTTTTGGTTCAAATGCAACTGGTTTGTCCCTTCCCACGAGTGATGTGGATCTTGTGGTTTGTCTGCCTCCAGTGAGAAATCTGGTAAGTTCATTACTTTAATTGGATCCATCACGCCTCTGGCCTGCTTTAGTGCTTTCATCAATGCTTGCTGCTGTCATCTTTTAGGAACCTATTAAAGAAGCTGGGATCCTAGAGGGGCGTAATGGTATCAAAGAAACCTGCCTTCAGGTATGTTTATTCTTCTCTCAAGGAATTGAATATGAGACTGCAGCTCATTATTTTTTATGCTTCCTCCAGGTATTGCTGATTGTTCCTTGTAAAGGATAATTTTTTTTTTGTAAAAAAAATGATCAGTGTTTGATTATAGTAAGAGTAAATCCAATCTTAATTGTCCGTAAATAGTAGTAGTGTCAATATGATGGTTATTGATTCCTCTTGTTGCATTGGGGTTTCTAATCCCTGGAGCTGTCCAATTTTTCCATTGTTGGTTTAGATTAGTTCAAGAGGTTTTTTGTTCTCTCCATGACACGAGGTGAAATTTGGGTTATTCTTTATCGTATCTGTTTCTTATCAAATGAACAAAAAAGAAGTCAGCTGTCTAATTATCTAAAACATGTTGAAGTACCATGATTAACAAACTTGACTCATGATTTAAAATTAGTGTCATGTTTATTTGTGTTCAAAATAAGTACGGCACAAAATCTTTGCATTACATGAAATATATGCCAACCATGCCTAAACCCTAAAATAATAACATTAAAAGAAAATCTCTCTCCTCTCCACCATTCCCCTTCCCCCTTCCCCATTCTCCTTTCCACCCACCCCCTTCCCCTACTCCAGCCACTCCAACGCTGGCCACGACACTTTTCCTTCCTTCTTCTTCTTCTTCCCCCCCCCCCCCCCCCCCCCGGTTGCCAACAAATTTGATGTGTTTTGCTAATGAGATCTGAACAACAAATCAGATCTAGGTTTACTTTTTTATTTTTCAGAAACCCCCTCTCAACTGTTGCTGACACCCGCAAATTTGCTGTGATTTGTTGCTGAGATTAAAAACAAATTAGAACTGGGTTTAAAACCCAGATGGAGGGAAGGGGAAGGGGAGAGAGATTTTTTAAAAATAAATTATTATTATTTTTATAATAAAAATATTTTGAAAAATTGTCACATCATTATTCCATTAAATAATTAACGAGAAGGGACTTGATATACCTATTTCATAAACTTCAGGAACTCAATTGTTTGATTTTGAAACCTAGGAATTCAATAGACAAAATCCCCAGACATGAGGGACTAAAAAGGTAATTTATCCTAAAATTTATTTAACCATTAAATGATAAAAGATAGGAAGCACAATCAGTCCACAGG
Organism: Luffa aegyptiaca; assembly: GCA_017139565.1. NCBI lineage: Eukaryota > Viridiplantae > Streptophyta > Magnoliopsida > Cucurbitales > Cucurbitaceae > Luffa > Luffa aegyptiaca. The sequence continues at coordinate 46,325,560 of CM029404.1, read as the reverse complement.
AAACAGTTGACTCCTCAGCTCACTTTGGAGTTGTGGAGGTTGGGGGTTGAATAGTGTTAAAATCCTCCGTCTCATTTGCAATGCTATTAAAAATGTATCTACGGTTTTTTTTGAGACTTGTATCTACGGTTGATCTCTGGTTCCATGGATTTGACTTTGGCAATCGATGAACATTGATGCCCTAGCATCAATACCTCTATGTTTGATCCTTGTGGTTTGCATCTTCTTTTCTGTACCATATAAATTTGTCTTTACTCTTTGCTTACTAAAATGCTAACTAATTGGACCAATTTTAAGTAATTTTGACCATTAAACTCGTGGGTTTATTTCATTTGTTAATCAAATACTGCCCAACCTTGTTGAGTGTTGTAGCAATGTTTTTTCATTTTTAATTTTTTTAATTTTTTAATTTATATAATATATATATATATATATATAACCTTTTATATAATGAAGAGGTACTTGTTATGCAGAAAACTAGCCAGCTACCAAGCAAGATACTCAATAAAATACATGAATTAAAATTTATAAAGATGCATTTGCTTGCGGAAGCTGTTGAGTTATAGCTTTACTATAAAGAAGTGCATTCTCAATCTCACGTGTCACATTCATATTATTCTTTTTCTCATTTTGTTTCAATTCACTTGGCTGAAGTTCTGATATATATATATTTTTTGAAAGTGTGGAAGTTTAATAAATATTTTGGTCTTCCAGCATGCAGCCAGATATCTTTCCAATCAGGAATGGGTAAAAAGTGATTCTTTAAAGACGGTGGAAAATACTGCTGTAACTGCCTCCTCTGTCTGACCTATTTAATTAATTCTGTGTTGTTAATAATAGATATTATTCCGTACATTTGCTCATCAGGTTCTTTTTTTGGATCAGATACCTATTATCATGCTTGTTGTTGAAGTTCCCCATGATCTCATAACTTCATCCACTTCAAATATGCAATCACCCAAGGAGGAGTCCTCTGCTGTATCTGGGGAACAAGATGTCAACATTCTCAATGATATGGCTAGTTTAGAAGATTCTGCATTGCCAAAATGTTTGGAGGTGAATTATGATTCTTCAATAAGCACCAAATCAGTTCGCATCGACATCAGTTTCAAGACTCCATCACATACAGGACTACAAACTTCTGAGATGGTAATCCATATTTGGAGCATAGCATACTTCGCTTTCTGAATTTTATCATAATTGTTTGTGGATTTCTGAGCTTTCCATTTAGAGTAAAAAAAAAGAAAAGGAAAGGAAAAATGGAAAAAAGCAGAGAACTTGATATTCATACTGCTAATTAATGGAATTGAAAATTTGTGGCCTAAATTTCTCAAAGACAGAGGATGCAGCTTAGCCAAGTATAATAATTACAAAGCCTTTAGAAGTTCTATCTCTAGTGGAATCTACCGTTTCTTATCCTCAACTAGAACAACCTTTGGCTGGAAGTTAAACTATCAGATATTTACTAGAATTAATGAACGATCTTTTCCCATAGGAGTTCGTGCATATGGGATTTTACTTAGTAATATCATTATGAATGGACTTCTCGTTTGTGATATGTTTTTTAATTTTTTAAAATTCTTTTTAATATAGACTTATGCTTTGAACCTTTATTAGCTTGAATGACAAGTATTTGGTTATGGATGCTCTTGTCTTCCATCCCTCTTCTTCATACGTGGTTTCTCATTTTCTTAGTTTTCCCTTCTTGCCTTGCAACTTATTTTCTTCTCTCAATTCAATGTCTTATAGAATGAGCAGAAAAAAAAAGGGAAATATTATGTTGTTGGAGAGTTGAACATTTTTCTTTTCAACAGAGAAAAAACTTTACGTTTAGAGTGAAAATTGAAAAGTTAAAAGATGCCCGATGTGTGTAGGTTCCAACTTCTCCCACACCTTCCTTCCTCAAAAGGTAATTCACCATACTTGCTTTTAACATCGTAATGCCAGATTCTTCTCAAGGGAAATCTCCTGAGCTATTTAGCAGGGAAGGCCATACCAACACCTAACCCTCCTTACACTTCAGGAAACACATTATTTTCCATCTTAAGGTGGGAACTTCTTGTAGTACCCAACTGTTCACATGAGAAATCCCTATGACCAAATCAAAAGCAACCTTTTTGAGCAATTTAAAAGGAAAAAGAAAAGGAAAGTAAAGTCATACTAGATAAGGTCACTTGAATTAGCAAGGGGAATTCTATTGTATATATTGACTTGGCGAAAAGAAAAGGTACAACCAAAGTTATTCTTTCAGCAGTTTCAAACAATGCACGTTTTTTATTATTGTTATTTTAATTTTTTAGTAAATAAAAAATGGAAAGCAAGAATTTCTTTTATGATAATGAAATCAAGCAGAAGGAGAATAATCACAAAAGTTTGAGGAAGTACTCTATAAATACGCTCCTAAGAGAATGGAATCCAAAACTTTTCTCACCCTCTCAGTTCCTTCTGAAATATTCTTCTGTTTCTTTTTATCTACCACATACCTAAGGCAGCTCTTACAATGTTGGACCAAATAACCTTAGCTTTTCCTTTGAAGCGAGATCTGCACAAGAGGATATGAAGGTCCCACTGCAGCAAATTAGGAAGAACAAGTTTAATGATGAAGGTCTGAGAAAAGCTTACCAAATTTCCATTGTGAAAGCAAACACTTTAGGAACAAATGGTTACCATTTTCACCATACAAATTGGAAAGGCTACAGTGCTTCAGTTGGAAGAACAATTGGGATGTTTTGATTCAATATTCTCATTAGTATTCAGGCCCTCTTTTAGCAAAATCCAAAAAACACTTAAATTTTTTTAGGTAACATCCCTTCCAGAAAGCTTTGAAATGAAATATCTAGGGATAGTATCTTCACTTTGGAATAAACTTTGGAAAGGTCTTGCTAGGAAAGGAGGCAGAATGATATCAGAGCTGCTCCGGCATTTCTGAACCTGATAAATTCCTTTGGAAGCGAAAAGACCAAACATCTTCCCATTGCATCCGGGTGCTGCTCCACCATTGCCAATGTAGAATTAGTAATAGCAACAAATTTTTAGTGTCTTTTCATTTTTCAATGAAAAGTGTTTTTTCTTGTTAAACATAAAAAGCAAATTTTTAGTGAATGAGTTTCCAATTTCCTAGGGTTTGTCCTGAATCTTGTGTTCTCACAAAAAAATATTCTCTGTTTGATCTGATTTTCCACAACTTCATTTCTTACTAGAAGTTTCACAAGAGCTGTTTTTATACAAATATTATCTTGTAATTTGTATTTGATCGTGCAATGTCAATTGCAGGTAAAGGAGCTGACTGAACAATTTCCAGCCACTATTCCTTTGGCTTTGGTGCTGAAAAAATTTTTGGCAGATCGTAGTCTTGATCAGTCATATTCTGGCGGCTTGAGTTCTTACTGTTTGGTGAGTTGTCCCAACCTCTTACTGTAGCATAATGTAATCAAAATGCTGTGAGTTTTTGATGTGTTCAGTGTTTCAGTAGAAATAATTTCTTCCTTGGCTCAGTCATTTCAAATCTGCAAGATTATAAGCTTCTTCTTGGTGTTCTCTTTACAAATTTATTGTTGTTTTCCCATTGTAAGTTATATGTTTGATTTGGGTTGCTTGTATATTTCCTTTGTAATTTTCTTGTTTTTTCTGTTTTCTCTCTCTCCCTAATGGAGTTTGTATCTTTTGAGTTTTGAGCATTAGTCTCTTTTCATTTCTTTAAAGAAAAGTCTCGTTTCTTGTTAAAAAAAATGGAAAGAATTACAAGGAAATAAGGGAGATCTCCTATTATTACTATTATTATTTGATTTAATACAGGGTATATTTAAGAACAACAAAAAAAAGATACAACCTAGGGCTGAGGGTAAAGAAATCCCTCGCCAGGAGAATACTATTACAAGAAACATCTCCAATCCAAGTTTATCAAAGAACAGAAAAAAAGCTGTTTGGAAGGGGCGAAGGGCACTCCAAAAAGAGGCCATATACTATACAAGATCACAGAAAGTCTTTAAGGTTCAGCTCTGTCTTGAAAGATCCTTTGAAAAGTTTGTATCTAAAAAAAAAAAAGCTCTAACCGCGCACTTCCAAAGCACATTGTCTTCTGGCCACCAACCCAAGAGAGCTTCTGGGAGCCAAACATCTAACTTTTCAGGAAAAATAATGGAGATATAAAATAATTTCATCAGAAAGGCAAAGGATCACCGTTTGGCGTTTGGTAAACGGCATTGCACAAGCAAATAATCAAGGGTTTCTTCTTGAAGAAAAATAGCAAGTTTAGGGGAAAGAAACCAGTTGGGATTTTTATTTTGGATCTTGTCATGAATGTTGAGGCTTTTAAGGGTTTTTTTTTTTTTTTTTAGAAAACCGAACTTTCATTGAACAAATGAAAGAATACAAGGGCATATAAAAAAGAAGCCCAAGCCAAAGAGGAGACTAACAAAACTACAAAAACGGACTCCAATCCAAAAGAACGAGACCAAGATCATAATTACGAAAAAGTCTTATAGTCAATCGATTACAGTTTTTTTTTTTTTAAATTATTATTATTATTATTATTATTTAATTATTTTTTTAAAACCTTGTTTGAGATTTTCCCTCCGAAATCTAATCGACTAGAAATCTAATTTCAATAGGCAATTAACTTCCAACTTTTCCGTAAAAAAGTGGTAGTTTAGGCCCCGATTGATAACCATTTGGTTTTTGGTTTTTGGTTTTTGAAAATTAAGCTTATACACACATATTTCTACCTATAGGTTTTTTTGGTTTTAGTACCAATCTTCTGCCTTGTTTTCTTTTTTTTTTGAACAAGAAACAATACTTTTCATTGAATTAATGAAAAGAGACTAATGCTCAAGAATACAAACTCCATAAAGGAGTGAAAACCATCAAAAGTAACAAAATGAGTACAAGATCAAAGACGAAAAAGCATTAAGAAAAAATTATGAAGGATATATAAACGCATTCCAATTCAGACATATGTCCTGTAGAGAGAATACCAAAAACAATTTGGACAAAGAACACCACGATGATGCCTTTAAACGAGAAGCTTCAAAACGATCAATCCAAGGAAGATGCTTGCTCTGAAAAATTCTTTGATTTCGCTCCAACCATAATTCCGAAAGAAAAGCTTTGACCGCATTAATCCAAAGCAACTTAGCTTTAGGATTTAGAAGAGCTGATCCATATAAGAGTTGACAAATGTTGCAACGGAAGTTATTAGAAAAAACCCAATGCTGATTGAATATCGAAAACAACTTGAACCAACCCGATTTAGCATAGGAACAACTAAAGAAGATATGGTTGAGAGAATCCTCATCTCGAAAACATAGAACACAAACTGACGGCAATATGCAAAGAGTTGGCATCTTCTTTTGAAGAACTTCTGAAGAATTGAGGTTCCCATTTAACATAATCCACAAAAGAATGTTGATTCTCTTGGGGCTCTTGGACTTCCACAATGCTGAATATAATTCTTTTTCCAATGATGGAGAAGACAACAAATAATCAGTTAAAGATTTAACCGAAAAAATACCTGAAGAATCAATTGACCACCGTCTAGAATCGTCATTTGAGCCAAGAGACACATGTGAAATATTAAGTAATAAAGTTTGAAAGTCTTCAATCTCCTCATCTTTTAATAATCTTCTAAAAGAAAGATTCCAAGCACCAATTTGGAAATCCCAATGAAATGAAATAGAATCATGTGGAGAAGATGAAATAGCATACAATCGAGGAAAACTGAACTTTAATGCCAAACCATTCAGCCAAGGATCTTCCCAAAATCTGATTTTCCTTCCATTACCCAATTTGAAGTGTGCAAGAGAATCAAAACGCTGCCAAATTTTAGCAATGGACAGCCAAGGACTACGGAGGCTGCAACATGTCCTATTTTCAGAATTCCAACCAAACTCACTAATACCATAAATACTAACTATAACTCTTCTCCAAAAAGAGTGAGGTTCCATCATAAACCGCCAACCCCATTTAGCTAATAAAGCCATATTCCTTTGCTTCAAAGCTCCAATTCCAAGGCCACCATTTTTTTGAGAATTTGATACAAGACTCCATCTGACCAAATGATTAACTTTGCTTCCAATTTTGGAAGCAAGTCCAATTTTGGACTTCTGCCTTGTTTTCAAAAACCAAGTCCAATTTTGGAAACAAAAAAAAAGTAGCTTTCAAAAACTTTTTTTGTTTTCATAAACTCCAGCTTTTTTCACCGTATGTTGGCCACAAAAAAGAGGAAAAACACCATCATGGAGATTCTTTCTTCGAAAGGCAGGAGCCTCCTTACAGAAGATGACATTGTCAATGAATTTATTGATTTTTACTCCCATCTTTATGCTAGAAAAGATAGACTGTAAGCGTTCCCCACTAATATTGACTGGAGCCCCATTGATAGCAGTGCATCTACAGAGATAGAAGCAGATTTCACAGAAACAGAGGTTTGGAAAGCTATAAACCTTCTAGGCACTGATAAATCCCCGGGGCCCGATGGCTTCACATCAGAATTCTTTAAAAAGTGTTGGAACATTCTCAAAGATGATATTATGAGAGTGTTCCACGACTTTTTTAAGAACTGGATTATCAATGTCAGCGTTAACGAAACATATATTTGTTTGATTCCAAAGAAGCTTGAAGCTCGTTCAGTTGCAGATTTTCGCCCCATTAGCCTCACTACTTGTTTCTACAAGATCATTGCTAGGGTTTTATCAGAACGCCTCAAGAAAGTCCTTCCACGCACTATCACTGAATATCAGAATGCTTTTGTGGAAGGTAGACAAATCCTCTATGCCTCTCTCATGGCTAATGAACTCATTGATGAATGGAGGAGAAAGAATCGTAAAGGAGTGGTCCTTAAATTAGACATTGAAAAAGCCTTTGATAAGGTCGATTGGAGTTTTTTAGACAAAATCCTTGCTGCCAAAGGATTTGGGCTGAGATGGAGGCCATGGATCAAAGGTTGCATCTCCTTGGCTAATTTTTCCATTATTATCAATGGTAGGCCCCGTGGCAAAATTAATGCATCTCGAGGCCTTCGCCAAGGTGACCCTTTCTCACCTTTCCTTTTTATTATGATCATGGACAGTTTCAGTCGTTTGCTTACCAAAGCCGAAAGGGAAGGTAATATAGAAGGTTTTCATATGGGTCACGATGGCATTTGTATTAACCATATTCAGTTCGCAGACGACACTATCCTTTTTTCTGATTTGGAAAATGAATCTTCCTTACAATGTTTGCTTTCGGTGGTGAATGCTTTTGAAAGCAAGTCGGGGCACAATATCAATTTACAAAAATCAGAAATCATTGGGATAAACGTGGAGGCTGATACCATCCAGGATCTTGCCATCAAATATGGTTGCAAAATAGGAATCTAGCCTAACTCATATTTGGGGCTCCCCTTAAATGGGTCTCCCTAGGACCCTCTCTTTTTGGGATCCTATTGTTGAAAAGATTGAAAAACGGCTCTCGGTATGGGGTACATCATATATATCAAAAGGAGGTCGACACACTCTCCTCCAAGCTACATTATCCAACCTTCCTACATACTATATGTCTTTGTTCAACATGCCCAACAAGGTTGCTAATAGAATGGATAGGATTTTCAGGAACTTCCTTTGGAAAGACGGCCAACACCTTATTAGATGGAGCACCATTATTTGCCCTATGAAACAAGGGGGCCTTGGATTGCACTCCATGAGAGATAAGAACAGAGCTCTTCTTGCAAAATGGGTTTGGAGGTTCAACCATGAAAAGGTAGCTCTATGGAGGAAACTCGTTAATGGTAAATATGGATCCTCTACTTACTTGAATTGGCTTCTCTTACTAAAGCAAAAGGACCATGGAAAGCTATTGTCAAGCATCAAGAACTTGTTACCAGTAGAATCTGTCACCAAGTGGGTAATGGAGAATCAACCCGGTTTTGGCACAACCCATGGCTAACAACCCCCCCGCTGGCAAACCGTTTCCCTCTTTTATATAGGTTGACCCGAAGCAAGAACGCCACGGTGAAAGAAGCATGATATTCTAATTGCTCTTTTTGGGATCTCAAAATTGTCAGACATTTGAAGGACGATGAAGCTTTTGAATGGATGGACTTAAATGATCAAATGTCATCCTTGATCCCATTGTTCTAGCCCAAACAGCAGACTTGTGGACATGGCCCCTTAGCGCCAACGATCTCTTCTCCACAAAGTCCTTGATGGCCGATATGGGTAACACCACCATCTTCTTGGAGAATCATCTTGTTCGGGCCATTTGGAAGGATATATACCCCAAGAAGATAAAATTCTTCCTTTGGGAATTGGCTCATAGAGCAATCAACACCAAAGACAATTTGCAGAAACGTATGCCTACATTAGCTCTATCACCAAGTTGGTGTACATTATGCAAGCAAAGCGATGAAACTCTTGATCACCTTTTCATCCATTGTCCGTATGCCTGGGGATCTGGACCAAAATTATTTCAGCCTTTGGTTGGAATATGGCTTTCACAGGGGACTTTATCAGCACTCTTCACTCCACCTTGCTGGGCCACCCTTTTAAGAATGTCAAAGCTGTTTTATGGATGCACATCATTAAAGCTTTTTTCTGGGTTCTATGGAAAGAAAGAAATCATAGGGTTTTTTCAGACAAAGAACTTTCCTTTATCGAGCTCTTCGATATTGTCATTTTCAATGCTACTTCTCGGGGTAAATCTTCTAGTATATTCACTTCATACTCATATGCTTCCCTTTTAACCAATTGGGAAAGCCTTTTGTAATCTCCATGGATTTAACATCCTTTTTGTAAATTTCATACATCAATGAAATTGTTTCTTGTCAAAAAAAAAAAAAAAAACTTGTTTTTGTTTTTAAAATTTGGCTAGGAATTCAAATGCAACCTTAACTAAGATGAAAGCCATGGTAGGGAATTTAGGAGAAAACAAGCATAATTTTCAAAAACCAAAAACAAAAAACCAAATGGTTATCAAACGGGGTCTTAGTTTTTGCAAGTTTTCAGCAGAAAGGACCACCTGGTAGCAAACGGACAATACAAAAACAAATGAACAAAGAGCCTTTTCTTCTTGCAGACAAACAGCAAGCATGAGGGGAAATGAACCAGCTAGGATTTTTCTTTTGGAACTTGTCACGAGTGTTGAGGCTTCTATGGGCAATGGACAACAATTTTTTCTTTTAAATTCATTTATTTTAAACCTTCCTTGGGATTTACCCTCCGAAATCTATCATCATGAACAACTGGAAAGCTCTTCTTTATTTCTTTTGTGGGTTGGGGTCCCCTCTTCCCTCAGTCCTTTGGCTGTTTTCTCTTTTTTTTCAGTTAATATACTCAAGTTTCTTACAACAACAACAAGAACAGAGGCATCTTCATAAAAGTTGATTTAACTGTGCAGTTGATTTAACTCTTTAGCAGTTTATTCTTTAATTTCTTTTGATGAATGCTCCGTTTCTTTAAAAAAAAAAAAGAAGAAGAAAAAGAGGTTTCTAAATTTCTCTCTGCAACTCTTTTGCAGGTATTATTGATTATACGCTTTCTTCAGCATGAACATCATCTTGGCCGTCCTATCAACCAAGTAAATTCCCATTATCCTTTTGTAAAGGTTGATTTAAGAAGTGGACTAACTGCACTGCAAATTTATATGGATGATCTGGGAGAAAATCAATCTTCAATGCTGTGACATAAAATTTCATGTCATATATTAAATGCAGATTGCAGTGTATATGTTAAAATCTTGAGGCTCATTTTAATTTTCTAATCATCGTTATTGGTTTCGCTTTTTCTTCCCGAGCAATGGTTATATATATATTGGTGATTATAAATTTAAACTTTTCCAAACTCAATGTTCCTGCAGAACTTTGGGAGCCTATTAATGGACTTCCTTTACTTCTTTGGGTAAGTCTGACTTCCTTTATTGTTATTATTTATTTTTTAAAAGTTAATATCACTAACCATTACCACTGTAAAGGGGAAAAGAAAACTGAAGTTCAGTTTCTAAGTTTAGTTCTTTTTGCACTACAATAGTGGACTGCAACTTTAATTTGTATATGTTAATGTAGAATCATTTACTTTTAATCCAGGAACGTGTTTGATCCTCGTCAAATGCGTATTTCAATACAAGGGAGTGGAGTCTATATAAAGAGGGAAAGGGGATATAGGTAATTTGTTAAGTCCAAATTGATTATCACACAGTTATTTTGATGGCATTTTTTAATTCTACCAAGTTCCATTTGTGGGTTTGTTATAATTGTTAACCACGTTCCATTTGTTATGTAGCATTGATCCTTTACATATTGATGATCCTCTTTTCCCTATGAATAATGTTGGACGAAATTGTTTCCGTATTCATCAGTGTATCAAGGTGAGAGGTCTATCCTTGTGGCATTATTTACTTTGTCAACTTCAGAATCACGGTGTGGATAGGAACTGCTTTACGTAACTTAAATATGGTAATCAAGTTAGAAAGATCACTTTACAATGCAATATTGCTTGTTGGGTCAAATAAAGAGTCATCTTGTCCATATAAAACCAAACGTCTCTACTTCAATTTTTCACTTTGAAGCTGCGGCAGATTGATGCAAAGAATACTGTATTAGCTCAGCAACTTTATTTTTGGAATGAAAATGTAAAATAATTTTGCCTAGAAAGTGAGTTGCTGGGTGTAATTTGTAAAGTTGCATACTTGTGATTTTTCTTTTGATATACTACGACTTGACTTATTGTCCTGGACTTCCTCCCTAGAATAGAAGGAAAATGCTTTAACGTTAAAATTAATGTGACATGTACATTAAGATCACAAGATAACTCATCTGACCACAAGAAGCTTATTCAGACGCTGTTTCTGACATCTTTAATGATACAATATGGGCTTAAATCAGATTCATGATTGACCAGGCAGAATCTTATTTACTTGCTATTTTATTTTCCATAACTATATTTTCCTATGAATAAAAGATATTTTCTATGGCTGTGCTCTCTCTCTCTCTCTCTCTAATTCTAATTATTCAAAAAAAAAAAAAAAATTCCTTGTAGGCTTTTTCAGAAGCTTATTCTATTTTGGAGAGTGAGCTGATATCCCTTCATGATAATGGTGATACAAGTTCAGATGCAACTAATAGGGTACTGCAGAAAATAATCCCTAGCATTGATTTATCATAAGGGCTTGCTCTATTATCTTTATATGCATGGAGGTAAATTTAAGTTACTCAGTTTACGTTGTTATTATTTCTTTAAACTGGAAATCTACGAAGTCCATGTAAAATTAATTGGTTGGAACCCAAGGTCAATGCTTTTGAAGTGATGATGTGTATTCAAGTGTTCTCTTTAATACTAACACTACCAAAACCAAAAGGTTAGCATTATTTCCAATGGTCATGGTTCCCATTGCTTTCGACATTCTTTATCATTCAAAGGAGTGAACATAAAGAATTATAAAAAGAACGTGATAGCTTGTTGGTTTGAAGAAGGGTTTGAAGGTCTTTGGCGATTTAAGAGGTAAGGAGTAGGAGAGGTGATGAGCAGGATTAGCTTGATTGACACTTTGGAAGAGGAAGGGCAGATTGATGGGCCCTTAAAAGAGGAGTGGATGTCTCTTAAGCTTGAGTTTGCGGAGTTGGTTAAGAAGGAAACCATAAGTTGGAGACAAAATGCTAAAGTGGGATGGGCCAAGGAAGGGGATTGTAATTTGGCCTTTTTCCATAGGGTGGCGAGTGGTAGAAGAAGCAAGAATTAATATTAGTCCTTGGAGAACGAGAGGGGGGGTCTTGCTTAAAGGGGAGAAAGAGATTGAGGATGGGATTTTTTCTTTTTTCTTCGATCTCCATGCTCCTTAGGTGACCCCTAAACCCTTTATGGAGGGGTGAAATGGTGCCCCATCTTGGAAAGGGGGAAAGTTGATTTGGATTCTCCTTTCATGATGGAAGAAATAAAAAAGGTGGTTTTTGAGTTTGACAGACAGAGACAAGGCTCCTGAGCCTGATGGTTTTTCGATGGCCTTTTTTCGGGACAAGTGGGAGATTGATGGTTTATTGATCGCCCTTTTTCACGACAAGTGAGAAGAGATTAAGGAGGATCTGGAGCATGCATTTTAGGAGTTCTTTGAAAGAGGTATTTTGGATAGCTCCTTTAATGAAACATTTGTTTGGCTCATTTTGGAAAAAGAGAGGGCAAATAGAGTAAAAGATTTTAGACATGTTAGTCTGATCATGAGTGTGTACAAAATCACTGCCAAGGATTTGGCTAATAGGCTAAAAATGGTCCTCCCTTAAACGATCTTGGAGGCTCAAAGTGCTTTGAGGGGAGGCAAATCCTTGATCAAGCCCACATTGCCAACAAGGCTATTGAGGACTACTGAGGTCGTGGACCTGATGAAGTTATTTTCAAGATTGATTTTGAGAAGACTTATCATAATGTGGATTGAATTTTTTTGGACAAAGTTCTCGAAAAGAAAGGGTTTGAGTATGAGTGGAGATCTTGGATGGAGCTGCACTAGGTCAATAACTTATTCTACCCTCATTAATGGTAGGCCAAGAGGGAGGATTCAGGCTACGAGAGGTCTTTATCAGGGCGACTCTCTTTCTCCCTTCCTCTTCTGGCTTGTTGTGAATACTATTATTAGGATTGTTTCGAAGGGATAGAGGGTAAAATTGTTGAAGGTTTTCGAGTGGGTTAGAATAGCGTTCCTTTATCTCATCTTCAATTTGCATATGACACTAACTTCTTTTGCTCTAGTAAGCAGGAGTCTTTTTTAGTGTTGAATCATATTCTGGCTTTTTTCGAAGCTATGTTAGGCTTGAAGATTAATAGGGGAAGTGTCAAATCTTGGGATTAAATTGCTATGAGGATTAGGTGGGTTGCATTGGTGGGCTGTGAGGTTAGATTGCTCCCTTCTTCCTATTTAGGCCTCCTGCTTGGCCACGATCTGAAACCTATCCCCTTTTGGGACCCGATGGTGGACAAGGTGTAAGGGACTTCCAAGTTGAAGAAAAGTTTTTTTCTCCAAGGGTGGTAGGTTGACTCTCATTTGCTCCGTGCTGAGTAGTATCCCTATCTATTTCCTCTCCCTCTTTTGGCCTGTTTCAATGTTTCGTCACTTCCTGTTCAAAGTTTAAACTATCCAGTAGGGTTTAAAGTTTAAACTTGGTCTTAGAGAGCTTATTCCTATCAGGCAGGCCAGTCACTCTAGAATTCCTAGTTGCTTTTAGTTTGATCAGTCTTACAAGTGTATTGTAATTTAATATTCAAATTATAGCTGTACAACATACTTTTTTCAGAAAAAATTATCCTATGTTACATCCATTAACAATTTGCATCTGTTTTCAGTTGATGCTGGGACTTGGTTGCGGAAGATGTGCTTCAAGGACGGGCTTTTCTTTTTCCATAACCAGACGTTAAGACTATCTTAAGAATGTGCTCGTACCCATATAAGCCCATCATAGCATGAAAGTCATTGGATATTACGGTAAGCTATTAAGCTTTTTTTGACACCAAGCATGTGTCGTGTTATTTGGTATTTCACCATCGTTTTAAGCTGGATGCCAAGCTTCCTGCAGTAAATAGTTAGAGTTACAGTGTTAATGTATTGTTATGTTATTCTAATTTTGAATTGTGTTCCTTTCTCTCAACCATCATGGGTTGGCCCTAATGGTCAATAAAGACCATAGAAAAAAATAAAAGGCTTAGAGGGAATGGGTTCAATCCATGGTGGCCACCTACCTAGGATTTAATATCCTACGAGTTTTCTTGGCAACCAAATGTAGTAGGGTCAGGCGGTTGTCCCGTGAGATTAGTCGAGGTGCGCGTAAGCTGGCCCGGACACTCACAGATATAAAAAAAAAAAAATTGTGTTCCTTTCTCTTTTATATTTAATTTTTTTGGGGAAGATGTTGCAATTTGAGTCAGTTGGAGATTTTGGTCCATATCTTGCACCAAAATTTGGGATATCCAGACAGATCTTAATGGTATGGTTCGTTTAGCTTAAACTTGAAAGTTGTTGGTTAAATCACTTCTTTATGCTTGGTTCATTCAGGTTATCTTGTGCCAAAATTTGGGATACCAAGACAGATCTTAAGGGTATTTGTCATCTCCAGTTTCATGTCTTCAATAAACTATGAAAAAATCTCATCTTCTTTCATATTGGTGGGTTGACTACTGTATAATTATTCTTTCATGGAATGTTTGGTGCTTTGGTTCTTGGTAAAAATGTGCCCTTTTCAAAAGTTTCATCCTCAGAAATAATTCCACCATTGTCATTCTTCAAGAGACTAAGATGGTTGTGGTAGACAAACTATTTATTAAATCTCTTTGGAGTTCTAAAGACATTGGTGTTGGGAGAAAATAATAATATAATATAATGACGACAATCAATAATATTATAATTATCTCCCCTTCCACAGGTTAAGCCAAGCAAGCCAATAATAATAGTCACGAAAAATAATAAAGGATAGGGAAAAGAAAACGACATTGAAAAATTATACTGGTTCGCCCCAAGCTCGGGACTACGTCCAGTCTTCTGCAACTGCAGGTTCTACTAGAATGATGGGAGATTACAGAGGAAGCCTTCGAAATAACGCACTACAAACAACCCCTCAATAGCCCAACAATGGCTATTGACTTCCAAGTATCACAACCCGATAGCTTGGGATAAACAAAGAAACAAAACCCTCAACCCAATCAAGAGAATAAATCTAATTCCCTCAAAAATACCTCACTGCCGTCACTCCAATATGCTGAAGAAAAATTTCAGCCAATTGATTTCACTTCTCTGTTTAAAATTTTCTTCCTTCTTAATTAAGTAAGACAGCCGCAATTTCTTTTCTTTTCACACTGTCGTTATTTTGTTTCTTTTCACACTGCTGCAAAGACTTTCTCGCCGCAATGACTTTCTCGCCGCAATAACTTTCTTGCCGCAATAACTTTCTCGCCGCAATGACTCTCGCCGCAATGACTTTCTTAGTGAGAAAGTTTGAATAATGGGCCTTGTTTTGGGCTCCAACCTTAACAATCTCCCACTTGGAGACAAAACAAGCAACACGTCTCCCACTGTAACGAAACTCTAATCATCTTGGCAAACTCCAAGGATCTACTCCCACTACAACTGTTATCTCTGATCTTCTTGGTAAACTCCAAGGCTCAAAATACCTGAAAAAACAACAAACTCACAAAAGTAGGCAACTATTAGAATATAACTGTAGCTCATCTGTGCTCGCCCCGAGGTATGGGCTAGCTACGTGGACCTGTCTTCCAGACGAAAAAGACAGACACGTACTCCCACTTCAGCTAAGTGGTGACACCTGTCATCTTCTTCCAACTCGAACAACTGTTCCTGAAGAAGATACACTCTGAGAATGGCTTGAATCCTCTATTCAAACCTGTTACCAAGCTAGAGACCTGACCTTTGACCTTAGCAACTGCTCTGGCCTTCCACTTTGATGCCTCAACTCGCCTAAGCGACTTCTTCAATTCATTCGAGCGTCTGACAACTGGGGATTCACGATAGCCATCAACTTTCTCTCCTGGACTTCCCAATTGTTTCTGAACTGAAGGATCTTGATCGGACTGATCGAAATTGGCTATCCTTGCTGTTGGCTCAACTGTACCTCTACAACTACCATCTGCAGCTTTAACCGGCATCCACTGTCTCTTTGATCCTTTGGCAACATTTAACTGACATTTGTACAGTGTAGATTTCCTGTGACCAACTGCCACTACCTGGGATCCTAACTTGAGTTTACACTAGCGACTACCAAACTCACACATGTAACCATCATCTGCCAACTTACCAATAGAAATAAGATTCATCTTGATATTAGGCACGTACCTGACATCTCGCAGTACTAATTTATCTCCACATTCTGTCTTCAGACTAACATCTCCAATCCCTCTAGTCTTGGAGGTTCTACCATTCCCCATCTTCACTAGGCCATGATGCCCTCCTGTGAATGATGTGAACAAACTTCTATCTGAAGCTATGTGACCAGAAGCTGCACTGTCTAATATCCAATTTGATGAGTGGTTACTACACTTTGTGTTACTCTCAACACAAACTAAGGCATCATACACTATATTTGCCTCTTGTTTTCTTTGTTGATCCTCTTTAAACTTTCTACACTGACTCTTGAAATGACCTTTCTTATGGCAGTAAAAACATTCTACCTCATTCCTATGCATGTTGAAAAACTTCTTAACTAGGTAGACCTTATTATTAGCAGAGGGTTTTTCATACCTGTTTGTAAGTGCTTCCAATATCCAAAATTTTTCCCATCGAACTTCATGACTCCATCGAAATTTCTTGGCTCTACGAAACCCATGACTCCTGAACCAAAAGCTCTGATACCACTTGTTGGGAGAAAATAATAATATAATATAATGACGACAATCAATAATATTATAATTATCTCCCCTTCCACAGGTTAAGCCAAGCAAGCCAATAATAATAGTCACGCAAAATAATAAAGGATAGGGAAAAGAAAACGACACCGAAAAATTATACTGGTTCGCCCCAAGCTCGGGACTACGTCCAGTCTTCTGCAACTGCAGGTTCTACTAGAATGATGGGAGATTACAGAGGAAGCCTTCGAAATAACGCACTACAAACAACCCCTCAATAGCCCAACAATGGCTATTGACTTCCAAGTATCACAACCCGATAGCTTGGGATAAGCAAAGAAACAAAACCCTCAACCCAATCAAGAGAATAAATCTAATTCCCTCAAAAATACCTCACTGCCGTCACTCCAATATGCTGAAGAAAAATTTCAGCCAATTGATTTCACTTCTCTGTTTGGAGGATGATTAATGAAGTAACACCCCCTTCAATTTATAGGAAAAACCACCGTTTGAGTTTTTCTTCTCAGCCAATGAGTGTCTGCTGCAAAATTTTCTTCCTTCTTAATTAAGTAAGACAGCCGCAATTTCTTTTCTTTTCACACTGCCGTTATTTTGTTTCTTTTCACACTGCTGCAAAGACTTTCTCGCCGCAATAACTTTCTTGCCGCAATGACTCTCGCCGCAATGACTTTCTTAGTGAGAAAGTTTGAATAATGGGCCTTGTTTTGGGCTCCAACCTTAACAATTGGTTGGCTTATTTGGAGGCTACCAGCTCTTTGGGTGGGTTTATCTAACGAGGAAGACCTGAGACACTATGCAAGAAGGAACAGATGAAGGCTTCCACGAGTGGGTTTATCATTATGTGGAATGATCCTTCTCTGTCTCAAATATGATTAAAGGTGCTTTCTCTTTCTCTATGCTCATCTCTCTCGCTGATGTTCCAAATTTGGTTGCCCAGGATTTAGGGTCCTTCCAAATCTAGAGAAAGATTTAAAATTTGGCAAGATTTGTCAAATTTATCCTCCTTCTGTTCGAGCACAGTCCTCAGAAATCCAATAAATGGAACCCTGCATGCAACATGCGCAAGTTAAACTCTATTATCAATCCACCACCCTCTCTCTCTCTTAAATTCATCGACAAGTTCCTAGCCATAGAGGACGTCCTTTCCAAATTTACCATTGCCCCGGTGAGAAAGCTAGAGAGGGCTACATCGAATCACTATCCCATTCTTGTGGCAAGCCGGCATGTTGGCTCTTTTATGGAACTTGTGGGGGGAAAGAAACAATAGGATTTTTAGGGGGTTAGTGTGGTCCATCACTAGATACCATGTCTCCCTGTGAGCTTCAGTCACGAATCTTTTTTGTAATTATCTGTTAGGTCTCATTATGCTTGATTGGAGACCCTTCCTTTGAGAGGACTCCCTTTTGTGGGCTTGGTTTTTTGTATGCCCTCGCATTCTTTCATTTTTTCTTAATGAAAGTTGTTTTTCATAAAAAAAAATCACTACCCTTCTGTTTTGTCTGCTGATGGCCCGATATCAATAAATAGTGCCCCTTTCCCTTCCCGCTTGAAAACTTGTGGTTTCAATTTACTAGCTTCTACCCCATGTTTGGAACATTTTTGGGAAGAACACTCCCCTCTATGGCTGTCCAAAGCACGGTTTCCTTTTGAAATTAAAAAACCTTAAAGCCACTCTTGGCTGTTGGAACAAGGAGACCTTTGGCTGCACTGCTTTTCAACGGAACTAGCTCCGTAAGGAACTTCCTTTGCTTGATTCTTCGGAGGAAACAAGGGACCTTCTTTCAGTACATGGTGCACAGAGGAGATCTATCAAGGCTTGAATATTTTCCTTGCCTACTAAGGAAGAGGCTCTTTGGAGAGAAAAATGCAAAGTTAGATGGTTGAATGATAGGGAAATTAATTCAAACTTTTTCTACCATATTGTCGCAGCAAGGAAGAGTAGAAGTTCTATTCTCAAAATCTAAGAAGCATGGATACGGACACGAGACAAGGATACGACATGACACGGACACGGTGACACGTCATTTTTTAAAAATCTAGGACACCTACACGACATGGACACATTTAGTAAAATATACATTTTTAAAAATATATATCATTTTTATACCAGAAGGAAATTCAAAATCAATAAGTTCGTGCGTTTGTATGCTTAAAAAAGGAGTTTAATGTATTTCACTCTTAAAATTTATTATTTTTGTCATTTAGTATCGTGTCTATTTAGTATACTTAACAAGTGTTTGATATGGAACTATATTGACCTTGTACAACTAGTGTTTGCCACATATCAATTGTTCTAAGAAGTGTTGGATACATGTCCAACAAGTGTCGGAGTGTCCAAGTGTTGGACACGGACACGCTAGCCAAACTAAAGTGTCCGTGCTTCTTAGCTCAAAACTCTTTGTAGGGATGGTAATAGCTTATTGACAGACCACATTGAGGTAGAATTCGTAGAGTTCTATAAGCATCTTTACTATAAAAAGGAAGGCTCCCATTTCTTTCCACAATCCATTGAATAAATTAGCTCCAACCAATCCCCTAACCCAAATGGACATACTATGGAATTCTACTGTTCCAAGACTTATAAGAATAGAATTAAACTTATATTTGACTCCTTGCCAAGGAAGGTGGATATTTATTCAGTTGGAGACTGACCATTAGTCTCATCTCCTGTATGTACAAAATTGTGGCTAGGGAAAATCTAAGAGGCCAAACAAGGTGATCCTCTCTTATCCTCCCTATCTTTGTGATGGACTGCCATAATGAAGTTTTGTCCCAAACTGCCTCCAAGAACTCAATCAAAGGCTTCCAAATGGGTAATGGATCTATCAACATAAATCATCTACAATTTGCCAATGATACCATCCTCTGCTCTACACATGAAGATTGGGCCTTACAATATCTTTTGAACACCGTACATGCCTTTGAAGAAGCATCAAGGCTCAACATTAATTAATCACTAAAAGTCAGAAATATTGAGCCTTAACATGGATCCTCTTGAGACTGATATCATTACAAAGTGGTTGTAAGGTTAGTACGTGGCCAAGCTCCTATCTAGGCCTGCCTTTGAATTGTAATACAGAGCTTTTTCTTCTGAGCTCCTATCATTGAGAAGATAGAAGGTTTTACTTTTGGAAGAACTCACATACCAAGGGAGGGAGACTCACTCTTATTCAATCTACATTAACCAACCTTCCGATTCACCTCATGTCTCTCTATAGTATATCATCTTAGGTGGCTCACTCCATAGGAAGAATTTTAGAAAGTTCCTCTGGAAAGGTGACTGTGACAAATTCGTATCCATCTGGTCAAATGGGATAAAGCTCTACACCCTTTTGATCAAGGTGGTCTCAGCCTTACAAGCTTGAAAGAAAAGAATAAGGCCGTTCTTGTTAAATAGATTTGGCATTATCACAGAAAGAGAGGCTTTAGGGAGGAAAATTATAGATGAAAAGTTTGGAACCACCCCAAGATTTCAAGCTTGGAAAAGCTTCCATTTGCCTCTGCCAAGAGGGCCTTGGAACAACATCCCAAAATACCAAAACCTTGTCCATAACCATATGGTTTGTAAAGTAGGCTATATTCCAGCAATGGGGCTTCATTAGTTTCTTTTAGAGAAATTGAACAAGAAATTTTGGTATTCTTTTCCTCTTTATATCAGAAACTTCCTGGTCCTCGAGTTCTTCCTACTAATATTACTTGGGATACAATTTTTTCTGGTCAAAATTCAGCACTTTCTGCTTCATTTTCATCCGAAGAAATAAGGGTGGCTATGAGTAATTTGGGTCGAAATAAGGCTTCGGGCCGGATGGTTTCAGAATGGAATTCTTAATGAAATATTGGCTTCATTTGAAATCAAATTTTACGCGGTTATTTGAGGAGGTTTTTTTTTCTCAATGGTCGACTCAATGTGTGTACGGAGGAGAACTTTATTTGCTTGATTCATAAGAAAGAAGTTGTTCGGATAAAAGACTTTAGGCATGTAAGTCTTACCACCTTAGTTTATAAGGTAATTGCAAAAGCTCTTGCTGAAAGAATGAGAAAAGTCATGCCCCGTATTAGTTCTCAATCTCAAAGTGCTTTTATGAGTAGAAGATAGATTCTTGATTCAGTTCTCATTGCCAATGAAGTAGTGGAGGAATATAGAGCCAAGAAAAGGGTGGATTTTGAAACTGGATCTTGAGAAAGCTTTTGATAGAGTGGATTGAGACTTCGTTGAGCATGTTCTTAAGCTCAAGGGTTTTGGTGGTAAATGGATAGAATGGATAAATGGGTGTGTAAGGGACTCAAAATTTTCTATTTTCATTGATGGTCGGCCAAGAGGGAGAATTTTCGCTTCTAGATGCCTTAGGCAAGGAGATCCTCTCTCTCCTTTCCTATTTCTTTTAGTAAGTGAAGTGTTGTATGCTCTCATCAAAGTTATCCATAAGAAAGGTGTTTATGAGGGTTCATTATTGGTAAGGATAAGGTACATATTTCTATTCTTCAATTTGCAGATGATACTCTTCCTATTTTGTAAGTATGATGATGTTATGCTTGATTCTTTCATTTCTACCATTGGCCTACTTGAATAGTGTTCTGGACAAAAAGTTAATTGGGAAATTTTGCTGTGTGGTATTAATATTGATGATGATAAGATTCGAGCTACCTCTTCCCGGTTGAATTGTAAAGTTGAATCTCTTCCATTCTTGTATCTTAGCCATTCTTTAGGTGGTTATCCGAAAAAAATTTCACTTGGGCAACCAATTATTGATAAGATTCAAAAGAAGCTTGATAGATGGAGGCGGTTTAATTTATCTAGAGGTGGGAGATTGACTTTATGCAACTCGGTTTTATCAAGCATATGTCCTCATTTCTTATGCCGCCAAAAGTTGTTATGGAAGTGGAGCGCTTAATGAAATCCTTTTTATGGGAAGGCAACAATGGTTCCAAGATAAATCACTTGGTTCGTTGGGAGCTAGTCTCTGAACCTTTCTTAGATGGAGGTCTCGGTATAGGAGGATTGAGGAATTTGGTCAAATGAGGTTGGAGATATACGAGAGAACCTGATTCGTTATGGTGCAGAGTTGTTAATAGTATTCAAGGGCAGAACCTTTATAATTGGCACATTTCTGGAAAGGTAGGGTCGAGTCTTCGAAGTCCTTGGATTAATATTTCTAAGGTGTGGAAGCAAGTATAGAGTTTGACTATATTCAAGCTAGGAAATGAGTAAATGACTCAAATAGTTTTCTGGCATGACTCTTGGGTTGGAGATCTTCCTTTATCTTTAAAATATCCAAGACTCTTTCGAATTGCTTTTCTTCCAAATGCATCTATTAATGATCATTGGGAGGGTGCAACATTTTCATGGAATATCTCCTTCCATCGGCTTCTCAAAGAGGAAAAAATTATTGATTTCCAGCGGCTATTGGTAAAGTGTTCGAAATTTCAGACTCATGCATTTGGTCACTTGAGAAATTGGATTTGTTTTCAATTAAATCTCTTTTTAATCACTTGGCAACTTCTTCTATGCATAAGGAAGTGTTTAAAGCTCTATGGAAGACTAAATGTCCCAAGCGAATTAATATTCTCTGTTGGGTCATGATTTTTGGTTCTTTAAATAGCTCGGATGTTCTTCAAAGGAGGCTCTCATCACATGCTTTATCTCCTTCTATCTTCTCATTATGCTTGAATGCCAGCGAGTCTTCGCAACATTTTTTCTTTGATTCCCAATATTTTTATCAGTGTTGGGGAAAGATTATGTCTACTTTCAAGCTTCAGTGGGTTCTCGATCAGTCATTCAAAGGAAACCTGTTGCAATTATTAATCCGTCCAACCCTTAGGCTTGCTTCTAAATTGTTGTGGTCTAATGTAGTAAAAGTCGTATTATCGGAGATTTGATTTGAAAGGAATCAGAGGGTTTTCCATGATATATCTTTCCCTTGGAAGGATCGTTTCAATTCTGCTCGCCTCAAAGCTTCGTCTTGGTGTTCATTGTCCAAGCTTTTTTCAGGCTTCTATTCAAGATATTTGCCTTAATTGGGATGCTTTCATTTTTCCATCTGAGTTTTTTTCGTTCATTTGTATTTGTGCTTGCTTTTATCCTTTCAGTTCTTTAATTTTATTTTTCATATATCATTGTATTTTGAGCATTAGTCTCTTTTCATTATTTCAATGAAAAGTGTGGTTTCCTCTTAAAAAAAAAAAAGAATGGAAGAAGCTTATTCTTATATCCCCTCATCTCCTCTATCAATCTTTTTCTTTTTTTTCTTTTTTTTTGAAAAGGAAACCACACTTTTCATTGAAGAGATGAAAAGAGACTAATGCTCAAAGTACAAAGGAGAAAAGAAACAAAAAGACCGAATAAGATAAAGAAACATCATAAAAGAAGGAAAACAACAGAACTAAGACGGAAAAATAAAAGCTTCCCAGTTGAGGCAAATATCTTGAATGGAGAATCCTGAAAAAAGCTTGGACAAAGAACACCAAGATGAAGCTTTGAGCCGAGCAGAGTAAAAACGATCCACCCAAGGAAGAGAAATATCATGAAAAATTCTCTGATTTCTTTCAAACCAAAGTTCTGATAAAACAGCTTTGACCCCATTAGACCAAAGCAATTTAGAGACCGGCTTAACTGATGGACCAATTAAAAGTTGCTGCACATTTTCTTTGAATGACTGATCCAGAACCCATTGAAGCTTGAAGATAGACAATAGCTTTCCCCAACACTGATAGGAATAAACGCAATCAAAAAACAAATGCTGCAAAGATTCACTGGCTTTCAAACATAAAGGGCAAATAGAAGGAGATAGAGCATGAGAAGGTAGCCTTCTTTGAAGAACTTCTGAACAATTAAGAGTCCCAAAAATCATAACCCAAACAAGAAAATTAATTCTCTTAGGGCATTTCGTTTTCCAAATAGCTTTAAACACTTCCTTGTTAATCGAAGAGGAGGCTGCCAAGAAGTGAAAAAGGGACTTAACCGAATATAGTCCCGAATTCTCAAGAGACCAAATACGAGAATCTGAAAATTCAGATACAATGGCATCATTTAAACATACCAACAACTGCTGAAAATCAGAAATTTCTTCCTCTTTGAGAAGCCGACGAAAGGAAATATTCCATGAAAGAGTCTCCCCATCCCAATGATCCAAAACGGAGGCATTAGGAAGAGAAGCAATCCGAAATAAACTAGGATACTTTGAACAAAAAGGAAGATCATCAACCCAAGAATCAAGCCAGAACAATTCTAGAACCATTACCAAGTTTAAAAGAAGCTAAATACTCAAATTGCTTCCAAACCTTAGAAATATTAATCCAAGGACTTCGAAGGCTCAGGCCGACCTTACCAGATGTGTGCCAATTATAACAATCCTGCCCATGAATGCTTTTAACAACTTTATACCATAAAGAATCATGCTCTCGCATATATCGCCACCCCCATTTAGCAAGAAGAGCCAAGTTTCTGATTTTCAAGCCACCAATACCGAGACCTCCACTCAAAAGAGGTTTTGAAGCTTGCTCCCAACGAGCCAAGTGATTTAACTTTGAACCATTACTTCCTTCCCATAAAAACGACCTAATTAACTGCTCCACCTTTGAAACAACTTTAGTAGGCATGAGAAACAAGGACATATAATATAACGGAATGCTTGATAAAACTGAATTGCATAAAGTCACTCGGCCGCCTCTAGATAAATTAAAACGCCTCCATCTATCAAGCTTTTTCTGAATTTTATCAATCACTGGCTGCCAAAATGATATCTTTTTCGGATAACCACCTAATGGAAGACCAAGATACAAAAATGGAAGAGATTCCACTTTGCAATTCAATCGGGAAGAAGTAGCCAGAATCTTGACATTATCGATATTAATTCCACACAATGCAGATTTCTCCCAATTAACTTTCTGCCCAGAGCACCATTCAAAAAGACCAATAGTAGAAATGAGGGAATCAAGCATAGCATCATCATACTTACAGAATAAAAGAGTATCATCTGCAAATTGAAGAATGGAAATATGAACTTTATCCTTGCCAACGGAGAAACCCTCATAAACGCCCTTCTCATGGATGATGTTATTAAAAGCATTCAATACTTCGCTAACTAAAAGAAATAGGAAAGGAGAAAGAGGATCTCCTTGCCTAAGACCTCTAGAAGCACAAATTCTCCCTCTTGGCCGACCATTAATGAAAATGGAAAATTTTGGATCCCTAACACAACCATTTATCCATTCAATCCATTTTTCACAAAATCCTTTCAACTTGAGAACATACTCAAGGAAATCCCAATCCACCCTATCAAAGGCTTTCTCAAGATCTAGTTTCAAAATCCACCCCTTTTTTTTCTTAGCTTGATACTCCTCCACAACTTCATTAGCAATGAGAACTGAATCAAGAATCTGTCTGCCACTAATAAAAGCGCTTTGAGATTGAGAAATTATATTGGGCATTACCTTTCTCATTCTATCAGCAAGGACTTTAGCAATAACTTTATACACTAAAGTGGTAAGGCTTATAGGCCTAAAGTCTTTTATACGGACAGCAGCTTCCTTTTTCTGAATTAAACATATAAAATTCTCCTTTATACACGCATTGAGGTGACCATTATGGAAAAACTCCTCAAAAAGTCGAATAAAATCTGGTTTCAACAGAAGCCAATACTTTAATAAGAATTCCGAAGTAAAACCATCTGGACCCGGGGCCTTATTACGACCCAAAGATTGCAAAGCAGCCCTGATTTCATCAACAGAGAAAGGAACCGAAAGGGCAGTGTTGTGACCAGCTGAAATAGTATCCCAAGATAAGTTAAAAGGTAGAAACCGATGACCTGGAATTTTCTGATATAATGAAGAAAAGAAATCCAGAATTTCTTGTTCAATTTCCCTGAAGGAAACTAAAGAAACACCATTGCTGGAAATTAAATCAGTAATCAAGTTCCTTCCTCTTCTTGGCTGCCAAAAATCGGTGGAAAAAACTAGTATTCTCATCACCAAGCTTAAGCCAATTAAGCTTACATTTTTTAATTAAATTTCTTTCATCAGACATGTATAAACCCATAATCTCGCCTTTTATAGCCAAGCGAATATCCAACTCTTCATTAGATAAAAGAGATTCTTCAGCCTTTGCATCAAAGAATTCAAGTTCAAAAAGAAAATTTTTCTCTTTACTTTTTCGGCTAGCTTCAAATTCTGCAAACCACTTCTTAATTGCAACTTTTAAATTTCTGAATTTGGAGCTAATAACAAAACCAGCCCATCCTTGTGATCGATCAATGGAAAGAGAATCCAAAATAATCCTATCACATCCCGCTTGAGAAAGCCAACTATTATAAAACCTGAAAGGACTTGGTTGTAACGCCCCAGGCCCAGGATTCGGAATCCGGATTTGGCCCTTAACGGCCCCGGCATTCCCCTGCGACCTGACCACGCCACCATACTTGTCTAATACTACTTCTAAGACTGAAGACTATCCCCACAAACCAACACGGGGTCCTTTTAGCATGCTTTGTCCTCACTCACATGCTTCCTAGGAAAATTCCCAAGAGGTCACCCAACATAGAACTTCTCCAAGCCAAGCACGCTTAACTTCAAAGTTCCTATGATTGAGCCACCGAAAAGGAAGGTGCACCTTGTTGGTATAGGTAGTATCTATCAATTCTTTTAAGCTTTTCTTGAACATACTTTCATGTCCTCAGGATCCCTCTCATTCGGATGTGATCTCAGTTCATTCATGTACCCCTCCTAACGTCGGGTGTCACATTGGTCCCCACATAAAAGAACCAGCTTCTAATAAAAGAGGAAAATGATCAGAAAATATGCGTGCCTTCCTTGATACTTTGGAATTATCAAATAACACATCCCATTCTTTTGACACCAAAAATCTATCAATAAGAGATGAGAATAAGAGTTTCCATCCCTAGACCATGTAAATTTACCATTTGATAAAGGAATTTCCATAAGACCTGAGTCTTCAATGAATTTGTTAAATCTACGCATCCCTTTTGTTTGCCTTCCTACTGGAAATCGCTCATGAACCCATCGAGTAATATTAAAGTCTCCACCAATACACCAAGGATCCGTGCAATAATAAGAGAGAGAGCGTAATTCAGACCAAAGGAATCTCCTTTCTTTGTAGTCATTTGGACCATAAACATTTGATACCCAACAAACTTTTTTACAAAGAGTGAGACATTTGACTGAAAGAGAATAACCACCCTTTAAAAATTCCAGCACTGACAGTTTACTTTCATCCCACATAATAAGAAGTCCACCTGATTTTCCATAAGCTTCCACAAACGACCAACCGATTTCCTTGGAACTCCATAAGGATTTAATGAATTTCAAATCAATTGTTGCTTGTTTAGTCTCCTGAATTAGTACTAAATCAGGACAAATATTCTGTAGGAATTTCTTTAAAGACACCCTTTTAGACTTATCACCGAGACCCCTGGTATTCCACGAAACAATCTTCATAATCAATTAAACAAGAATCAAACAGCCGCTTTAGAAGACTGAGGCGAAATTTTACACAACTGAAATCCACAAATATCAACTATCGAAGAGAATTGGTTAGGAATTTGAGAAGGTGATAATAAAGACTCATGTATAATTTGAGAACCTAAACCATCAACCTTCTCAGAAAAAAGAGATTCCAAAGACTCACCAATTTGATCATCTAAAAATTGTTCCACATTATCCTCTTTATCTAACAATTGATCAGAATCTTCACTGCTAACACTAACCATAGACTCGTCATCTGAATCCACCGGGGAATGAATACTATGATTGAAGGAACTACCAATACCTCTGACAAAAACATTACTTCCCCCTGGAATTTGAATAGAAGATTCCTTAAATACCTTGGCCTGACTCAACCCGTTTCCAGCACTGATTATAGCAGATCTCGAAGCCTTATTTCCAGCAATTAAATGAGTACAGTCAGACTCCAAATGATCAGCATTAAAGTTGGTCTTAAAGTTGGTTTTAACAGTCGATGAAAGAGAACATTTTTTCCGAGAATAAGTCTTTAATGCTACTTGCTGGACATCATCATTTAAGATACCATTAACGGCATTATCATTCTTATAAGAAAGTTCAAAAACCTGAAACTGTTGGGCTTCCTGAGGACTGGACTCATTAAATTCATTGTCATTTAATGAAGGAGAGAGAGCTAATGCCGGCTCATTAATTCTGGTATTAAAACCTTTACAACCAGCATTATTAATACTCTTGTCATGCAATGAAGCACCTTTTGGAGAACCCAACATCTCATTAACTTGGACTCTCTCTTTTAAAATCTAATCTTGCACCGAGGCATCCTTTGAAAAAACCAATTCCCCATTCAAATCTTCATTATTCAAAAAACAGCTATCATCATTAATCACCTTGGTTGGAGGAATAATACAGCCACAACTCTTAATACATTCATCTTGTGCCGAGACATCCTTTGAAATATCCAAATCCTCATTAAATGCCTCCTCATGTCTAGAGAAAGCTGGCAGCTCACTCATCCTATCCTCTTTATTAACAATATCAGGTTCTTCATCCAAAATCACCTGCCTTACCCTAATTAAATCCAGGGAATTTGAAAAGTCATTGGCTTCTAGCTGTTTTCTTGAATCAAAATTCAAATTTCTGTTCTCCAAAGAATTAATATCACCATATCTTAATGAAAATTCATGCTTATTACCAATCTTAACATTAATATCAGCAGGAATAAATCCACAAAAATTCTTTTCAACTTCAATGAAGGCTTCAGAACAATCTAACAAATTAAGCGTATTGGAAGAATTACTAACCAACCCTCCAAGGTTCTTTCCGATAGCTTCAAAGGAGTCACGATGCCATAGATTCAATGGAAGATTTCTAATTGCAAGCCAGCCTCCATAACTTTTTATAGACTTCGGCTGGGAATGAATTTCAGAGGACCAAAATTCCAATTTCAAATGTAAGTTTCCAAATTTCTTCCACTTGCCATTTGCAGAAAATTCCAAGCCACCATCTGCTGCATGAATCAGAGCTTTATCATCCATGAAGGGGTTAACCAAGATAGAAGATTTAAAGAAATTCTCAAGGGCAATCTTAACATCCTTCCAAGAATATTGGGCCATCAATCTAGAAACAACAATTGATCTTTCCAAATCTATTTCCAGCACATCACAATTCTTGCGAACCCAGTAAGCTTCTTCGTTAATACCCTTGACATTTCTTATTGAATCATTCAAAGAAACTGAACTTTTTAAAGAACCACCTCGCTTCACCACCTCAGCATATGAATTGGAAAAGGCTTGACCTGCTGAAACTTCATCAAAAACCGGAAGACGCTCCTCTTTGCTTAACAATGACCGAATAGGTTGATTCTCATAAGAATGAATTTTAAGGATGAAATCCCTAATCATTTCCCAAAAAACATACCATCCTTTCTTATTCAAGCCAGCAGGAACTTGAATAATCCTTCTTCCACCCGTGGAAGGCCAAACAGCGCATTCAAAGAACCATTCATTATCCGAGAAGAACTTAATCAACCTAATGACTCCAAATTCTTCCTTGATTTTCTCATGAAAGAATGAAGAAACAGGATTTTGCAAAATCTCAACTAACACTTTTTCAAACCACTGTAAAAAGGAAATGGACAATGGAATCAAACGCTTGTTGCAAGTATCTTCAACAAAATGGATATTTCCTTCCCTCCAAGTACAAAAATACCTATTCTGAATACAACAGCGGATAACTTCCATTGAAGAAGGAGGATGGAACCACCAAAAGAAAACAAAGCAGCAGCACGAATCAATGGGTGAGTGCTAAGAAATTACACTGAAGAAGAAAGGAAAACACTGATCGACCGGATGAAGGCTAACGGAAAGGGAAAAGAGGAGAGAGGAGAGAGCATTGGGGTGGGGGGGGGTCTTTCTTTTTCTTTTTTTCTTAAAAAGTTTGTGCCCACTCCAAGGCCCAAACTCTAGAGACGTCAAGGTTTTTCTTTAAGCTCACTCAAAGGTTCAAACACGTTACCTCTAAGGGGATGTTTGGATTGAGGAGTTAGGTGAAGTTAATAACTCCATTCAATTCTTTGTTCGGTCCAAGGACATACAACACCTAATTGTGGGGCCACAAACTTATTAACCAATTAAAACACTCTATTGTGGTCCCACAAACTTATTAACTCCTATTCCAACACTTTATTGTGGACCCCACAAACTTATTAACTCCAACTCCTAAGATAAAACAATTTCATATTTCATAACTCTAACTCTTCAATTTAAACACCCCAAAGTGTTATGAGCCTAAGTTAATGGGGCCACCCCTTGGAAGCTTATCTTCTCTATCAATTTTGATAAGCAAGCTTTGGTTAAGGACGGTTGGAAGGCAGAAGCAGAAATCTGGGATTTAAAGATGAGAAGAATCTCGAAATTGAGGAATGAGCTAACTTTATGCATGCCGAATTTCTCATACGTTTGACACAATCTTCAGATTTATGGGTGTGGAAGCTTGATAGCAAGGGATTCTTCTTTACTAAATCCTTACCAAATAATATCAACTTGAAAGGTGAATCGAACCTTCTATACAAATCCATATGGAGTGACCAGTGACCACTACCAAAAAAAATATAAAGTTCTTTCTGTGGGAGCTTAGTCACCGAATCATTAACACTTTTGAAAAGATTCAATGCAGCTTGTTTTATATGCCCATTTCCCCACAGTGGTGTTTGCTGTGCGAGTGCAGAGTCACATAGCCACATTTTTCTCTCCTATAGCTTTGCAAACTTGTTTTTCTTTCATCCTTCGATTGTGCTACGGTTCTACCAAATGACCCAAGGAGCTTCCTTTTTCTTTCGTGGATCACCCTTATTCTCTGGATGCACTAAAAAGTTAAATTACAAGTTTAGTCCTAAGCTTTTAGGATTGTGTCAATATGGTTTTTGAACTTTAAAAAGTGTCAAATAGGTCCTCAAACTTTTAATTTGGTGTTTAATAGGTCATTGAACATAAAAAAAGTATCCAGTAGGTCCTTTAACTTTCACTTTTGTGTCCAATAGGTCTCTCACTTTCAATTTTGTTTCTAATAAGTTCTTGACATATCCAACATTTTAAAAAATTCACAGGTCTAATAGATACAAAATTGGAAGTTTAAGGTCCCAATGACCATAAAATTCAATTTTATATCTAATAGATTGGTTAATTCTTTAAAATCTCGAATATGTGAGGGATTTATTAGACAGAAAATTGAAAGTTCAGGGACGTATTAGACACAAAATTGAAAGTTTAGGGATCTATTAGACACTTTTTAAAGCTCAATGACCAAATTGAGACAATCTTGAAAGTTTAAAGACTAAAATTGTAATATAAAAAAAAAAAATGTAACGAGAGAAGATCATGGTCCTCTCTATGGAACTTTTATTTTTTATTTTTTTTAGAAAGAAAGATGCTATCTTGGACGGTAATAATAGAAATACTTATAAATGGTAGGATAATGTGCATCAGATGGAATCGTATTGGATCATTCAATTAAGACCTACATAATGATGGGTTTGTCCACTTGTCAACTAGGTGGAAGTACCACTCCACAACAATAGGGTATGTGGTAGATCTGTGGCTTTCTCCTAGATTGAGTGCATACAATGGTCTTCATTGTCCTCTATTTTATTGTTGATAGTAACTTCCGATATGGTCGTAGCACATTTTTTTTTGGAAGGATTCATGGCTGAATGGAGTGATTCTCTCAAATCTCTTCCCTCGCCTTTATCAGTTAACTACCAATCCAAACGCCAGGGTTGCAGAAGTATGGACTCTATAGAATCAACATGGAATCTGAGTCCTCGACATCACCTTAATGAGTTTGAGATTATTGAATGGGCAAATTTATCCTATCTTCTGTCTCCCTATTAGATTTCGGGATATGAATGACTCTTGGTCTTGGCCCCTTGAAGCATCCAAATTATTCTCTGTTAAATCCTTGATGGCTGATCTTTTGGGTGGTTCTAATACTACTTTGAATAATTTATATTCGGTGATATGGAAAGATAATTATCCTAAAAAGATAAAAATCTTTCTGTGGGAGCTTAGCCTTGGGGCTATCAATACAGCGGATCGTCTTCAACGTAGAATGCCTCAATTTTCCCTTTCGCCATCTTGGTGTGTTATGTGCTCATCAAATATGGAGAATTCGGACCATCTTTTTGTCACTTGTTCTTTTGCTACCAAGTATTGGAATTTGATGCTTGAAGCTTTTGGATGACATTTACCGATGTCGAATAACATTCATGACTTTCGAACAAAGAGGATTTTATGGCTGGCTTTTAATAGAGTCTTCTTTTGGTTTCTTTGGAACGAAAGAAATTGAATAATTTTTAACCATCATGGGTTGGCCCTAATGGTTAATAAGGGCCATAGAAAAAATAAAGAGCTTAGAGGGAATGGGTTCAATCCATGGTGGCCACCTACCTAGGATATACAAGTTTCCTTGGAAACCAAATGTAGTAGGGTCAGGCGGTTGTCCCGTGAGATTAATCGAGGTGCGCGTAAGCTGGCCCGGACACTCACGGATATAAAAAAAAAATAATAATAATAATTTTTAGGGATGTATCCTCAACCTTTGACTCTTTTTTTGAAAAGGTTCTTTTCTATGCGTTGTATTGGTGTAAATGTCATCACCCTTTTGCTTCTTATAGTCTCTCTTCATTGATTGCTACTTGGAATAATTTCTTGTAATCCATCTATAGGTGTGTATCCTTATTTCATTAATCAATGAAATTATGTTTCTCTTCAAAAAAAAAAAAAAAAAAAAAAAAAAAAAAAAAAAAAAAAAAAAAAAAAAACTTCCGATATAATGTTCAGTACCAAAAAAAAACTTCCGATATAATGTTCAGTTGCTGTGGTCCACCATTTGGTCCCCACTTCGAATTTTTCAGTGGGAGTTCATTTAGATCAAACTTGAAAGACGCCTGTAACATTTGCACTTACTAAATGAGAGAATACTAGTAGAACCCTCTTGTATGCAATTTTTCTTTTACTGAAAAGAAACTTGAAAAGCGATCGTGAAGAACTTATGCTTGTTGTTCATTACATAGGGTCAAAT
The DNA here is from genome assembly GCA_017139565.1 of Luffa aegyptiaca. NCBI lineage: Eukaryota > Viridiplantae > Streptophyta > Magnoliopsida > Cucurbitales > Cucurbitaceae > Luffa > Luffa aegyptiaca. The sequence goes on along the minus strand of CM029404.1, from coordinate 46,293,188 downwards.
CTGGTTATTCAGGTAGGACCTGTAAGTGCGGGGGGTTCATCCACTTGCTTACTTGGTGCTAAGTTTATGTCCGCAACAATTGAGGTACAAGCTAAGTTGCTTTCTTCAAGATTGAGCACGTGTCTTCCATTTCCTTAGATTTTCTTTTGGATAGTTTATTTTTCATGCTAACTATTCCAATGTCATTTAGTTGATGATCATCATTTGGTCTCCACTGAAATCTTTCTTTGATCGTGGCTGTCAACTCAGCGAGCAGATAATGGGAATCCCCTTTATCACGGGTAAGGAAACTCATCCTTGCTTACTTGTCGAGATGCAAAATGGTGACATATGTTCTGTTTTCGTTTTGAGATCGTTTCAGATTCTTCATTACATTTGTACATTGCACCGTAGCAATCTTAAGTTTTCATAATTTTGCAGTATGGCTGCATGTACGTACCAACTACGGCGAGCTCCATCTGAGCACCCGAGTCATACGAGCTCTCTGGGTGCACCTGAAACGAGCTATCAGTGGGGGAGGGAGACAGCTCCATTTTCATCATTTTTTTTTCCTCTCCGTTCACCTGCTCTCTGGACACTTTATCTTAAAAAGCTTCTCCCTTGAAACCAAATACTAAATTACTGTCTCAGACGTAATGGCCATCCTGTGATCTCCTGGTTGCTGCAGAAGGTAGTTCTACAAATGGAATTTGGAGGATGCATAGAAGAAACTATTTTCGTAGATGCTCCGAACTTTTCATTATCCAATTATGGCCAGCTTCGGTTTGCCTATCTCCTTGATCAAGCTCAGACAAGGCATGGCTTCTGGAAGATAGAAAAAAGGAAGTGGGCATTGTTGATAAAAGTACACTGAGGACACAATTTGACTTCTTGATTGGATCATTCTGCTACACGGCCCACTGGTTTCCCAATTTTGAATCAACAGAGGGCAAAGAATTATCCATGGTGGTTGAGGGCAAAGAGTTATCAATGGTGGTTGATGATGGCCGGCCACCACCGAGCAAGGAAACTAACATGGCGCTTTTACAGCTATTAAAGAACTCACGTAGAATTCAAAGTTATTGTATATTTTCCTCCAAAGTTATTGTACATGGAGTCATTTAACTTGTGGTGGGAGGATGCATAGTGAGTTGGACATTGGTTGATGAAACGTGTGCACGCATATCCATTACTTGTAAATCACTGAATACAAGGAGATTCTAGAAGACATTTCAAATTTTAGGACTCCCTTACTCCCTTGTTTCTAGCAAGGGAATAGTGAAGAAAATATTCTAATAAATTGGATACTAAATGCACTCCATTTGGGTTTTTGATGAGGTTTAATCATACATGGATTTTTGGCTTCCAAGAAAAGTAATGAAGTATCAAATTCAAAGGTAGCCTCGCAGATAACGATGCTGCTGCTGCTAGAAGCTTATGATCAATCAATATCATTGTTACTACGATTTGGCTGAAATCAATGCGGCCGATATGTCAGTTTCTAAAAAGGTTGAACATGTACAACCATTGACCTTTTCGGTGGACAGACAGCACGGATCGCACCCTAAGTTGACAAAATTGACAAAGCGTGGAACACCCACGCAGTATTCCAAATGGTTTAACGTACTGTAAAAACCATACTAGGTATCATCGCTCTTGGATGCATTGTCAGGAGATTAAATATAGCTGAACTGTGAAAAGAAATAGAGTTTTCAGAAAAGGAAAAAAAAAGGAGTTTTAGCCCTCGAGAAATTATCCTTCTGTTGATATTTAGTTATAGCAGAAATAAGACCGACGGATATAGAGTACGGGTGCATTTTCTATAACATTTTCAAGAATTATGAAAGAAGTTCGAATGAGATCATTTGTACCACAATTTTCTGTTTAAAAGCCCAAATAGATCACAGTGGGCATTCGCAACTTTCCAGAAAATCATATATGAAAGTTCCTTAGCTTTGTTCCCCTGCATGAAGATATATACATATTCTTTTTTCTTGGAAGAAAGTTTATATTTGATGTTCAGCTAATTTTGAATGTACCCTTTCTTTATTAGAAGAGTCAATAATCCCCTCTTGTGAAACTCATGAAACACTTTGCATATGCTCAAGTCCTTCGACAAAATCCCAACTTTAAGAAAAGAAAGTCATAGTATAGCCATCTGGACTGCGTCATATATGAACTGTCCATTATTGTCAAGATTCTACATCCTATAATCAACATAAGAACAAATCGTGGACAGAAAGCAAAGAAATCCAATCCTTGTATTGTCAGAAAATTATCCGTAAACTGTACGAACTAGTACACATTTATTAAGTCCCAAGCCTCCGTAACAGTGACAAGCTTCTTGGAAAAGATATTGGAGCCGAAGAAATCTCTATGCAAGAGTGCCATACTCCCTCCAAAGGTCAACCAGAAAAGGATACTAGAGCCATCTTTAACTTTAACACATGACTGCTAAAGAGTTCTTCAAGCTTGGAAGTACCAACCCAAGGATTCTTAGAACTGCAGTGAGAACAAGAATTAGGAAATTGCCTAGACTCTTTTCTACTGTACTAGCGAGGGAAGCATTCTTTTTAAATCTCATTACGACTTGGTGCATTACTCAGGGAGTAGATCAAATACTTTGTTAAGAAAAAATTTTCAAGCCAGAATATGAGATTCTACATATCCAGTTTTTTTCTGGTATTTAGGGATGGACTTTATTGATCGAGGACAAACACAGTGAAAAGGCGCCCTATATAGTATAGGGAGGAATGGAGTAAATCTAATCCTCAACTAACCAAATTCTAGGTGAATTCAATATATGACAAGAAGATTCCGACAAAGATGTCATAAAGATATAATGTCAAAATGCATCATCTCACAACCACCACTACCTTAAATTCAACCATCATGGGGAACGTATCTCTTTCACCCAAATTGGTGACCATCTTTTGAGGAAGTAAACCTCGCCCTCTCTGTATGGATAATGGCTCTCTTCCACTTGAGCAGAAATAAATACCCATGTTGAATAGCAATCTTATTTTCTTGACAGAAAACCATCAGGAATTCCCCAACTTTTGACCGAGGACCACTTCCCAGTTAATTTTTTCCTTGCTTGAACCACGTCCTCAATCCTTAAAGTCCGGGTCTGTTGGTGGTCCCTCAATAAGTTTTTCTTGTAAGACTAGACTCTTGGGCACTACAAGTTCAGTTCCCTGGCCTGACATGGAAAAGTATCTCTCGAGTACCATCTGCATCAAAATAAAGAAAGTAAAATTTGAGAAAATTATGGGTAAAAAGATATGCACCTGATATGCATTGCTGCATTTATCATCCAATGCTCATAAATATGAGAACTTTCACCACTTTACCATGGCAGCGTAGGCATCGATTTTCTTCTGCCGAGTAGATTTATTGAGCCCTCTGGAGAAAACATGGAATGGTCAATTTTCCAGATTCATATCTTGTTCATCATTATATATGATATATGTAACCAACCCAAATAGAGAAGTATAAATCTATCCTGATACAAAGGGGCAATATCATTATTTTAGAAATCAACCAATTTCATAGATAACCTGAAATTACAGGGGGAGGAAATAAAAGAGGGAGAAGAAAGCCAACCCCAAGCCAAAAAGGATTACATAGAGTTCTTCCAGTCGGTGCAACAAACATTCCAATTCCAACTATAGCTGTTGAAGGGGCAGGGACTGAGCCATACAATTTACAACGAGAGAGAACCGTAATAGAAATATCTAAAAGAATAAGTCTTTTCTAAACTTTGGGATAATCAAATTTTTATTTATTTTTTGATGGGAACAATGCATCTAATTTGCATAATGAAAAATCTAAAAACAGCTGCAATCCTGCAGGCCCATTTCAAATATAAACCATATCATTCTACTCTTCCATTAAATACAAGAAAGCAAAAGGGACACTGAAAGCATCAATGACTATGGGCGACAAAAATGTGTCACTATCCATGCAACAACCCTCACAAGAAAAATGTCAAAATTCTCCATCAGTTTCATATAAAAGTTTGCATGAGAATCAAAATTCCAAGTAATTGACTAGGTTCTCCACCATTCTCATCATTCACTCTTGCTTTGCTCCCTCATCACAATGTGGTCTCTTTTATATTGTTCCAGTGTTGGGTTTCTGCTTACCTTTTGCATGCATAGATCAATAGATGTTCTTAGTAGCATTCAGTGGAGACAATTGTTAGATGAAAATATTAGAGTAAAACAAATGTCTACAGACTACAAGCTTATCGTTTCTTTCAAAGTTCGTTAAAACTTGTTAACAGAGATGGTAACCTCAAAACTTGGTGCCAGAGTTTGCTGGTACAATACACGGATCCTTATTGTCTTCCAATCATCCATATGAAATCTTCTTTCCTTGAGTAAATGGATTTCTTTTTTGGAACTAGTCTCAAGTGGACCACTTACTCTAATAAGTTGAAATCTTAATAATTCAGAGATTTATCTTCATCCCCCCTGTATTCAAGCCACTGGTCCACCACTTGCCTCTTGTGCTAGTATTACAGATCACTCTTCCAGTGACGCCCACATTCCCAATCTCCTCCAAAAGTAGTCAGGTTTTAAAAAGTTAAAGACAAAAACAAATTTCATTGATTAATGAAATATATATAGAAAGCAACGCCCCAACAAAGCAAAGTGGTAGGTAACAAAATGGCTCCTTAAGGGGCTAAAATCATAGAAATAGGGTCGTTAGAAAAAGTGAAAAAGGCAATGGAAAGGAAGTATAATATGAGACTACAAAGAGAGAGAGAAAGCATTAAACATCTTGAAAATCTCTTATTTGCTTTTAATCACACTTTCCCAAAAATAGCGAAGATCCACAACACCAGAGAAGCCTTTTTCTTCCCTTTGGAAAAAATGACTTCCCGATAGCTGAAAGATGAAGGCTATAAAGGGATAAAGTAAATTCCAAATATTATTATTATTATTTTTTTTGGGGGGGGGTCGTGTGACCCCCACCCCAAAATGGGATCCAGGAAGGTTCTGGCTCTTCTTTCCTTCCTTGAACAATATCGTTAGTATTTATACCTCCTGGACAGACCAACCGAAGGAAGTTTTATCACCCAAATTTTGCCATAGAGATCTTCATCAGGTCCCCCTAGCAATCAGAGTATTATAAAGGAATTGACATGTACAAATTCCAGAAGTATCAAGGACCTACATTCTGCAGTCTCAGATGGAAGAGGGTTGAAAATTATCTAGAAACTAGAATAGAGGCAGAGGTTAGATCATTCCTCTAATCCAACATATGCTTTTTAAACATAAAATCCTAGCGGACAATGTCACTATCCCAAACATCCTCCAAGAATAGTCAGTTTCAATTACTTCACTTACTAATCTAGTTCAACCTCCTTGTTTCCTTACATGTCTCTGGAATGCAGTCATATTCTGTGTTTTCCTCCATGTTGATCCTGTTCATGATTCCTAACTCTCTGAATCTTTTCAAGGCACTATATTCAGGACACTGACAAGAAGTTCAATAAAAGACAGATTGTATTAAGAGACTAACCCAAAAAGGTCTCCTCACAACTAGATATAACTTCATTTACTTTTATGTCTTGATGTCTTGATCATTGATCATCAAGTGATTTGCTTATAGGATGTAAATTTCATATATCGATGAAATTGTTTCTTATTAAACAAAAAATGTAATTTGCTTATAGGTTTAAGGTTGAAATGATTTCAATAGGCTTATTTATAATGAACTTTGGGGGGAAAATGGGAAATAGACATATTTTGGGATTAGTCTTGAGAAAGAGCTAAGCATCTCGATGCTGAGTAAGCCTTGCAGTTTCCTTTGACCCATTCATTTACAAAGGGGAACAAATTAACCTCATTAAGGAGAGAGCAGTTACTAGAGCTATTAGACTTGGATATCAATTTAGTCTAAAATAGAGTGATGCAGGTTGGAATGATACCTCCTTCTTGAATTACAATTAGAATTAATTTTCAATCAAAAGAGGCTGGAAGTACGGATTGCAACTGAAGTGAAGTAGCTTTTGGTGAAATAAAAGTGGTTGAGGGACTCTCATCTGTAGCTCACTTATGACACATTTTCTTTTTATTTCGGTGGGGAGAATTACTTCGCTAATCTTAACAACATCTTGAAAGTACTTGAGATTATTTCTGGTCTTAAGACCAATAGAAATAAGAACTCTCTTATTTGTATTATTGTGATCCCTCCAAAATTGCTAGAGGGAAGGCCACAGCAGAGTGTGAAGTTGGTGGCCCGCTACTCCTTATTTAGGTCTTCTCCTTGGCCACAACCTCAAACCATTTGTCCTATCCTATTGGAACCCTGTTGTAGAAAAAGTTCAAATCTTGTGTTGGGCGACATTCCAACTTACTTCCTTTCTTTATTTAAGATCCCTTCCTCCGTCAGTAAAGTAACAAAGGTGGAGAAGATAATGGGGGGTTTCCTGTAGGAAGTTGCAGATCTGGGAATTCTCATTATAGGGTGGTTTGAGAATTTGGCATATTCTGGGATTAGTGTTGGATGAGAACTAAACCTCTCAAATGCTAGTAAAACTTGTATTTTCCTCTAATACTGTAATATGTTTCAGTCCCTATTTTCTCGATTGCAATCTCAAATCCAGGTTTCCATTAGAGGTATTCTTTTTCTCATATGGATTTTCTACGTCTTTGTTAAATTCTCCTTGTTTTTTAAAAGGAAGCAGAAAACTCCAATTGATGAGAAGAGTACACAGAAGAGAGCAAGGCATTCCCCCCGCCCAACCCAAGGAGTTTCAAGAAGGGTTCCCAACCAGCTTTAAAAAGAAAATCAGAGTAATTAAAAACGAAATTTTTTTGTGTAAGGAGGTCTAAGAGGATGCACTAAATTCAACAAATCTATTCACTCCTTTTATCTCTTCAAAACTTCTTTTGTTCTTTTCCAGCCACAAATATCAAATGTGTGCTTTGCAAGCATCAACCCACAAAGTAAGAGCTTCGGTCAACAAGTTTATAACACAAAAAATGGATGATAAATCCTTAGGAATTGGTTCCAGAACTTGTCTGCATATTTTGAGTAGGAATTGGTTCACCACATTGAATATTGAGTCCTCAAGCCATATACTCATTTCCTAGCTGATGGTGATAATTATACTTCTTGGATGTTTCTTTTTGCATTTTGGGGTGAGCTTTTCCTATCTTCTTATCTCAATGTACACATCTCCTCAATTCCTACCTATCCCAATAATACAATAGCAATTAGCAACCAATTGCCTGCATCACCTTTGATAAATTCATGAGGTTAATGTCAGGATATGGTAGAGATTAACATCAGTTTTAGTTCCTCATTAGCCTAAGAATCTTCAAGTGGTAGTCTATCATTTCTACAAACCCCTCAAATCTGTGTCATCAAAATCCTCAAAGGAAATGAATAAATCAATACGGCACTCAGTTCAATGAAAATCCATCAAGTGCAATGTATTTTACAGGATACAGAATCCACACTAACAATAATAATAAAAGAGATGCATCCAAATTTTATAGGATAGAATCCACGATAACAATATTAAGCAAAAGACAACATAAGTTCTGAGGACAACAATACCTGGAAATCATATGGCTTTCCGCATCTTCTGTTGTCCCGTGTTCATCATGCAGGTAAACCCTCCAACCCCTAAACTAAAAGCTGTATCAGAACAGAAAAGCAAATATAGGAGAACAAAGTACAATAATTCAGTGTATTTCACCTTTCAGCTGCTCGAGCTGCCACCCTTCCGGCAATACTACGAATCTTGTTCGACTGAGGTGTCTCTTTTCCGTCACATGATTTAGGAAGTCCAATAATAAATTCATCAGCTTCCTACAGTTTTTTCATCAATTAATCTGTAGTAAAGAGAAGAAATAAAGTTCCAATACGTTGAGAACATTTCAGAGAGGGAGAGAAATATACCTCCTGTTCAGCAATCTCAATAAGCTTAACTTCAAGCTTTTGTCCGCGCAACTCCAAAACCTAAGCCAGCTAAAGAAATCATGAGGCCGAAACATTTGATAACTCACAACACTGAGTTAAATACTGGGAACCGTTTATAATTTCAATATTTAGGTATAACATAAAACTACGTCAGGGAAAAAGAGCGTTAGTGGATTGTATAAAACGTAAATGAACAATAGCAGTCTGCAGTTCGCCAGATTACAAACACTTATGTCCCAGAAGAAGCGGAATTCAATTGATCACCATTGCGTTAATAACGCATTTAACACTAAATTTAGCAGAAAAATAGCCAGAAAGAATTTCCTCCTGAATACCGAAAAATCTAAAGCAAGCAACAAGGCAAACATTCGAGACGTTCAATGTCCTGAAATTAGAAGGTACAAGAAAGCGCACAGACGGAAAAATGAAATGAAATAAAGTTTAATTGGCAGATAAATTACGGTGAGAGGACGAGTAGAGAAGCCTTTACTAAGAGCAAGTCCAGTGCGAGACGTTCCGAGGTCGACCCCTAGACTGAAACCTCCTCTCCAGTGAGGGTCGAGCTTGCGGCGAAGGGCATTGGGAGGAAGTTCAACGGCGGAAATCGCCCTTGTTTCGGGAACGCATTTGCAGATTAGGTTTGGAAACCTGAGTATCGTCGAAGAGCGAAGATTGTGGTTGCTGAGGATGTGGCTTTGCAGCGGAAATGGTTTGAAATGTTGCGCACACATTGACATTGGCAGGATAACACAACGCACCCACCCGCGCTGCTATCTCCAAGCAAAGACGAAGCTTCTCAGCCCCAGTGGCGCCGTTTCCCAGATGACAACCCCCGCCAAAATACTAATTTATATGTTTCGTTTTTTGATTTCTTTCCTCTTAAAACCTAATCATTCTTTTCTTGGTTAATTAAATTAAAAATGTAAAATTGCAAAAATCATCCTTTACTATTAACTTTTAATTTCATCAGCCACTCTCTTAAACTTATAAAATTTTATAATTAAACTTTTAAATATTACAAAAATCACCAACTATCATTGAGGAAAATTGTGTTGAGAATCTCACATTGATAAGATAAGTGAAGACCTCCAAATTTATAAGATGTATGAGTTACTTCGCTCATTGCCAATTGGTTTTGAGATGAAAGCTCATGTTATCTATTAAATTGGTGTAGACAATCACCCTAAAATCTAGAATGGTCATATTTTCAAAATTTATGAAACATTTGACCATATTTCAAAACTAATCTCTAAATATGGACAATTATCGATGGTAAAGACATTATTAGGTTTTACACCAAAAAAGAAATTTTACATCATGCAATTCAACTAGTTAGAAATATATATCATCTATCAAAAGATTAAGAGTTTAAATCTCAGCTCCACATCCTATTTAACTTAAAAAAAATTACTAATTTGGTGCCATTATTTTACATTTAATCTCAATTGGTCCTTATTAGTTGGTTAGATCTTACAAATTTTTACTTAAACCATTTTCTTTTTCTTCTATCCGTTTTCATTTTTAGTTTTCTCTTACTCAACCTTAAATTTCAATACAATAAGTTATCGAATAGATCACCAACTCATATAGTATAACGTATCATATATATTCAATATGATAATAACTTGTAACTATCAAAAAGGATATCTAAAGTTCAATCGAATTAAAAAAATTTAAATCATATAAACCAAATTAAAACTTAACCATTGTAACAACTGGTAAAATCATATGGATTAAATTCGAAGTAAGCTCAATCTAATTTTTTTAAAAAATAGAAACCAAATGCTCAACCAAAAACTTTCCACACACCGGTAATGTAATAACTTCCTGGTGATGTCGTAATCTATGTAGAAAGTTGGCGGCAGCCACCACCCAACATTTTGTCGCTCATATTATGGCGCCACATACTCATATATAAGTCTTATCCACAAAGCCATTTTGCCACTCAGCCCTCTACTTACAAAAATTGAGCTACATACTCAGCATCCACAAAACAAACAAATTATATTCAACCTATACTACTTATTAACATTTTTTCTTTATCACCACTACATGTGTATTCAAACTTCTTAATCATGCATCTAATTATATAAAGAAAACGATAATTATTTTCAATAAATCATGCTCTATTTTTATTACAATAATCGCTGTTTTTTAAAATTTTTTATAAGTGTTCAACTCGTTTGTGACATCTTTATCGATGAGAATTCCACTTTGAAAGGATGAATGAAAATCTCACAATTCATAAGATATATGAGTTAATTCTCTCCTTGTTTATATTAGTTTTGAGATGGAACGTTATGTTTATCTAATGTTTATTATTCTTACGAGATAACCATATAACCCTATTATATTTAGTTATCAAGATAACTCGGACGATATTAAATTATAGGTAAGTGATAATATTATCCCAAGAAAGTAATTGTTTATTTTGAATAATATTGTTTATTGTAAAGTGACTTCTCTTATCTTCGCATCGGTAATAATATTGTTTATTTTGAATTTAATTTACACATTTGTATCCGAAAAAAGTAAGTTTGACGTAATCCGAACAACCTCCCAAACTAGACATTGAAAAAGTAATATATCAATTCTATGGGTAGAGTCAAACTTACCATTAGGGATTGTAAAGGGGATTGGCCACCAAAGTTTAAATTTCAATTCAAAGTGCGTTACCAAAGTGTTTTGGTGCCATCAATTAATGGTCCATCACAAAATAGTTAGGGCGGCTTCTAGCTTAATTGATTAGTCAAAGGTCTTAACCAACTTGCCACATATTGAATAATTTAGGGAAGTTTAATTTTGACTTAAACGCCTATAAGTTTACCAACTTTTTTGCATGATTTACATTAAGGTAACATTATTTGTAACACATTTTGGGTCATTCCAAGATTTTTCTTTATACATAGAAAATGGAATATTTGGTCAACTCAACTAACATAAAAGTCAAAATTAATTTAGTATTGTCATCTAAAATTCAAGCTACGGTTTCTTTTTAGGTTAAATTACAAGTTTAATATTTGAACTCTCAAATTTGTGTCTAGTTGGTTTCTAAATTTTAAAAGGTGTCCAATATATAGGTCTTTGAAATTTCAATTTTTTACCTAATAGGTCTCACAACTTTAAAAATGTCTAGTAAGCTAAGTGCATGTTTGGGAGTGATTTTGAAATGTTTAAAATCACTTTTGTCATGTTCGAAATCACTTCGAAACATTTCTTTAATTATTCAAAATCAATTTTATGTTTGATTTTACACTTTAAGACGTAATTTTCATACCATCAAAATTAATTTTGAATTATTAAAGACATGTTTCGGAGTGATTTTGAAAATGACAAAAGTAATTTTGACCATTTTAAAATCACTCCCAAACATGTCCTAAGTCTCTAAACTTTCAATTTCTTACCTAATAGAGTCCCTACACTTTACAAATGTCTCAAAGCTAGGTTCTTGAACTTTTTGTTTTGTTTTAATAATTAAGTCTCTAACATATTCAAACATTTTAAAAGTTAATGGATTTATTAGATAATAAAGTTGATTTTTATGTCTAATAGAACTTTAAACTTTAAACTTTCTTTCAGTAGGTTCACAAATTTTAAAAAGTGTCGAATAGGTTAAGTGACAGCCTATTAAACACAAAATTGAAAATCGAGAGACTTAATTATTGAAAGTCGTTTAAGAACTTATTAGACACTTTTTAAAGTTCAAAGACTAGATAAACAAAATCTTGAGAAAGTTCAAGTACCCATTAGACATCTTTTAAAGTTCATAAACCAAATAGACTCAAACTTAAAAGTAAAGAGATCATATCTTCTAATTTAACGAACGTTGTTTTTATTTTAGTTTATGTATTCTTTTTGTTAAAGAACAGAAGTGAATTTAGCAAATCTGTGGTTCTCTATCAGGTAGGTTCATGGTTGAGTCAAAGGGAAAAAGTAAAGAGAAAGTGGTCACTTGGAAAGTACAATATTTGGAAGCAAAGTAATGTGATGTTGAAGCATATTTCTCAATGGGTTGGGTGGATCACATGCAATTCAGACACTCTCAACAGTTATTAATGTTGATGCTTTTGAATATATGATTTACAAGAAGATCAGCCTACCTTGGAATATGATTCATAGTGCTTGTTGCTTGAATTCACTGTATTAAAAGTGCAGCTCCAACCAAAACTCTTAATTTAATCCATTCAAAGTGAGGCAGATCATGGTTCATAATTAAGAACACATCAATTTTCATTGGTTCAACAACCTTTAGGTATTGTTTCATTTTCAAAAGCAAATTCTTTTAGATTCAAACTCAAAGTGACAATATTAATTTCAATTTCAAGACTATAAGAGTGTCAATAAGCTCATTATTGTCTAGTGTCAAAACAAAAACATTACGCTTAAATCTAGTCAATCGAGCCCCTCTTTAGCTTAAATGTAACATTACGCTTTTGCTTCTCCACTTGTCAACTAGCTTGGCGCTAATCACATGATTTCCCTCATTCTCTAATAGCTTGTCTTAAGGACACAATAAAGAGTAAGATTCTCATTGTCAAATTCGAAGATGCTCCCACTAATCCTAACTATAAAATCCAATCCTTTATGTGGAAGTGAGATGCAATGTTAGCTTGATCGTCAAAACTCTCACGACAATCACCATAAGTATACAAAAGTTTATCATTCCACAAGAAGTTGATCGTAGATGTTCGTCTAATAAATTAAAGACCTTAAATCAAGTTCTTAAATTAAAAAAATACATACATATTTCTTAATCTTTTTTACTTTCCTTTTCGCAGATGAGGTCGAACATTAACTTTGACTATTCTCAAATAGTTAAAAACTGCTTCATACATATATTGATTTGATATATACAAATAAAAGAGACCACTATTTGCAATTCTCCACTAAATTGGAGGCTGCATCATTTGTTTGACCTTAATTTACAATGTCCTTTTTTCACTCAATGTATATAGTTAGTGGCCATTAAGATCGGACTAATTTCTTGATTATTCATTTAATCTTCAATGTAATCTAACTTAGTACGTAATATATATATATGTGTGTAAGGTCTCGATGGGCCGCCCTATAATTAATATTCTTCAAGAAAGTGCTTGGCTTTGTGGTCCTTGGAGCGTACTGGATTTTAGTGTTGAGACGAGTGGCTTACAATTTATTGGGTTAAGAATTTGATGCCTATTAACTAAACCACTATCCATCAAAAGTTTAGAATACTTCTCTTTTCAAAGGATCTCCTCACTTATTATCATCCATATTGCCATTCTTTTTCCACATACATTGTTATTTGTCAAACTTTCTTGTGCCAACCCCAAAAAACCTTTTTTTTTTTGTTAATTGAACTAAGTCTTAAAACTTAATACTACTCTATTTCGCCTCGACACCCACCTCAAATTTAATATACTAACTTAAGCTTCAAAGTGTTATAGGTAATTTTGGACCACTCCGATGTACAAGGAGCTGACAAGGACAATCCGACACGAGCCCAGAAATAGGACTGAAAGATGGACCCCGAAGGCGAAACGGGCCAAAAGGTCGGGCCAAGGTTGGAGGTTCCGGGTCTTGGCCCGACCCATATGGTCGGCCTCCATTCGATCCATGCTGCCTCTGGCCATCCCGGTTCCACTTGGTTTAGCCCGAAACGCCTCCGAATGCCTAAAAACCCTATAGCATGAGCATGTATTTAAACCCTTCTTCATCACTGAAGAAGGGGATCCCGAACTCTATTCTCTACTGTCTCCTCTTGCTCTCTTGCTCTCCTTCCTTCTGCTTCCTGACTTAAGCATCGGAGGCGGTGTGACAAGCACCACACCGGTGTGCAGGTTTTTCTGTCTTGCAGGTCACGTCTTCCCCCCTCTCAAACAAAGTTACCGTTGGTGGCACGTGAAGGTCAGATGAGTTCCTTCTGTCCAGATTTTGCCATCAACACAAAGTATACAGGGTCGAGCTCCACACAAGTCGATCTCCTCGTTCAGAATCACACATCAACAAACAAGGTAACATATTTTTTGGAATAATTGAACGGAGTCATAAAACGTAGCAATCCAAAAGGGCATTAATTAGATTAGGCATGTTGGTGAATGTTGAAATAGTAAGGATAGGGGGGGTAGCTAAGTGTGAGAAAAGCAAACGTGCAATGGGAGCCAAGTCGCAAGCATGCAATGCAGAAGTGAAATTGGAAAATTGAATATATAGGAAGGTAAGGTAATAAATTAGAGAAGGATAATAATGAATGAAGTCACATGCGAAAAACAAACTTGATTATTCTAATTGATATTCAACTGCAGCGTATAGCAATAAAATTGTACGCCTTGCCTAAGTGTTAGAGCAACCGAACCAAAAAATGGGGCACCCAACCCATGCAAAAATAAGACCACATCTGCTTCTTCTTCTTCAATTATTTTCACTTACTACTCTCTCCTATGATGTGAAAGCTCCCCTACTGCATTCATTAATAATGTGCCCACTAACTTCACATTTTCTTCTCTATATATTCTTAAATCTCCACTTTTTTAACCCTCGTTTTTTATTTTTATCGATTTGAATATAACTTAATTGGTCGAGACATTAACAATTCGGATTTCGACTCTTATTTTGTTGGTGAACATTTGATGTAATTTTTTTTAAAGTTCACATATAGTAATATGTAAAGTGCAAATGAAATTATAAGGTATGTGAGGGTAATAGATGATTAATTACCTCAAAAACAATGCTTAGCTATATATTAATGTGTAGGTACCTTTATACACATAACCAATATTAAAATGTACCAGAAGAGATTAAAAAATAATCTTATTTTCAATCCACTTTTTTTTTTTTTTTGTAAGAGAATCTTATTTTCCACATTTCTTTCTCTTAGTTGTCAAGATTTTAATAGGGTGTATAAGAATATCTATTGTGTAGAGAAAAAATTGACCCACCACTATTTGAGACTTTTTTTTTTTTTTTTTTTTTTTTTTTTTTTTTTCTGGCCATCGAAGGATTTAACAATTAAGTTACTGAAAAAGATATATCTGTTTTTTTAAACCAGGCAATCCAATGATCATCGAAGTGGTAGCTACCACTATTTTAAGAATTTATCTTGTATTGAACTTAAAGAAAATGATAATAATAAAATCTTGCAGCTAAGCCACAATAAAAAAAAAAAACTTGAGCCACTTTACTCAAAAGAACCATCTAAAATCATTAAGAAAAAAAAAGTCAACTAAACCCTTGATGCTTTTTAGAAAAATGTCAACTAACCCTTTAATGCCTTCTTTTAAAACTAATTTATTATAAGTCAACTATTATTTAATTTAATCTCAATAAAAAGAATCTTTACTCAAAATTATCTTTAAAAAAAACAAAAATAAAAACAAAAACAATAATCTTATGGTACAAAAAGTCATTTATATATGCAACTTGCTATTTGTTAGATGGTTCTCCACACTTTAATTTATTTCTACAGTCAATGATATATACCAATTGAATTGCAAACCAATTTGTAAACTCCAAATTCAAATTTGGTTGTAAGATGACTCTCGATCGCCTTTTCGTTTATGTTACAAAAAGCTGAAATAATAATCAGACAATTAGCAATTTTTCACCTTGTTTTTCTATTATTTTGTTCGATGAATTTAGGTGTGATGGGTAGGTTTTGACTCGATTAAAGAAAATTTGTTCTCTTTTCTATATTGATTTTTGAATTGATAATTGAATCCTCATAGAGTCGAAAGATAGGGAGACCAAAATGTTTGAGAAAGAAAAACAAAGAAAATTAAAGGAAATTTAAGTTGGTAGAGACAAAATATTGAAAATTCATAGAATTAGTCAAAGTTTCCTAATTAACCACCACATTTTTTTTTTTTTGCTAATATGGGGTCCATCATCTCTAATATTCATTTTCTAACTACAAATTTTACTCTAAAACCATTGTCGTATCTTTTTCTTTTCTCTTCCTTTTCTAGGTAATTTTAATGCATGTTAAAGAAAAATAAAAAAGAAAAAGTAATGGAAATTAGAATTTGTGGTTTAGAGTGGCTTTTGTTTTCAAATAATGACAACGATCATGATGCTATGCAGAGAAAGAGAAATGGAAGGAGATCAAATTTGTTGACTCTTTCTCTTTTATGCTCCTTTTTCTATGGGGGAAAAATATTCAACATAGCTGACTCTTTGTCAACTTTTATTACTAATTATCCCACTTCCTTTTTAATAAACTTTACCATTTCAACCAAAATTTTATCTTCTAAAACTATACACATCCAACTTGTTACAATTTTTTCCCCAAAACACAAATTTATTAACAAAATGTGTAACGCCCCAGGCCGGGTCAAGGATTCGACACCTGACGGCCCTGACATTCCCGTGCGACTTGGCCACGCTACCATACTTGTCTGAAACTGCTAACATGCTAAATTCCCAGGAGGTCACCCAACATAGAACTTCTCCAAGCCAAGCACGCTTAACTTCAAAGTTCTTATGATTGAGCCACCGAAAAGGGATGCACCTTATTGGTATAGGTAAGTCTCTATCAATTCTTTTAAGTTTATATTGACCATACTTTCATGTTCTCAGGATCTCTCTCATTCTCTGCATGTCCTAAACCTTCTCATTCGGATGTGGTTTCGGTTCATTCATGTATCCTTTCTAATGCGGGTGTCAGATGGGCTTTCATCTTAATAAAAATTATTGTAATTTGTCAATTAATTTTATATGTAGGCGCACTTTTAATTAAAGTGAAGATCGAACCGACCCACCGACTGAAGAAGAGAGTTTGTAAAGTGCAAGTGTAAGGGCCAGCTAAGGGAAAGCTAGGTGTCCCTTTGCATGTCCATTCCTTTTTATTCCACCACTATTTTCCAATCTCTTTGGCCAATTAGACAATCCACCGCAGTCAATTTCTAAAAGCTATATAAATATCAAACTATATCTTATAACTATTTTTCTTAATTAATCATCATGTTTATCCCATATATACTATAGTATTCTACATTTTTACCATATACTATTGTTAAATATAGGTGCATGCGATTTATTATTTGGGTTTAAATAATACATCATAAAGTAATTAAATTTCTTCTTTTCTATTTGTGATTTCTTTTTCATGTTTAATTTTATCCCAATAATTGGTTGGGAAAATAACTCAATTTAGAGAGAGGACCCTATAATTTGTTCACTTTTTGTAACACCCCTGTTCTTTTAAATACAATGATTCCCTTTTTTTCTTTATGGAAGAGGGATTATGATGAGGGCATGAGAGGGAATATATATATTTAGTTTGGCATAAGAAAGAGAATATTACTAGGATTATAATTTTGACTAAAAATGGCCAATGAGAGAGAACCCACAACAAGAAAAAGAAAAAGCTAGAGATATATTGATGAATATGTTTAACAGACAAATTACTTTTTTTTTTTTTTTTTGGTTTAACAGTTTTTAATTACTTGTGTTTATATTCTAATTGGAGACTGCTTGAGCAACTACATATTACAAAATTGTCCAATATAATTTTGCCTTTATGAATCAAAGTTGAATTGGTAAACTTACTTTTAATTTAAAGAAAAAAGAAATTCTATATATGTCAAATTCTTAAAATTATCGATAGAGAAGAATAAATTCTACCGGCCAAATCTCTCTTCATGGCATCATAAATTATAATTTTTCTATTTTAAATATTGCACCATGGCCTTTCGGTTAGGTTATCAAGAGTTAAGTATATTTTTTTTTATATCTTTCGAATAAAATATCAATCACACACTTTGGTATAACTAACTAATGTATGCTACAGCAAAATCATATTACGGATCACCTAATATTCAATTGTGAGAACTCTTCAATAGCTTCAATCTTGATTATTCCATATTCTTTTTCAAAATCTTTTTAAAAAAATCTGTATATACTTTATATATATATATCCACTAAACTTCTAAATGCACCCACATTCTTGACGAGATAAAACACAGTTGTGTGTGGGTGTGGAGAGAACTTGAAATTAATTTAGAGTGTGTTTGGTTTAACTTTTCAAGTGCTTAATTTTTTTTAAAATAAAAAAAATCTAGTGTTTGACAACCATTAAAAACGACTTATTAAAAAATGATCAGATGAAAAATAAACTAATTTGAGACAAACGCTTGAAAGCAAATTTTTTAAAAATAGTTTTTAAGTATATAATAACTTGTGTATAAAAACACTTGTGAGAAAATGTAATCAAATATATAAATGTTGAAATTCTAAACAATTTTTATATAAAATGTTTATAAAAAAATCTATTTTTAGAAAACACTTAAACTAAAAAGTATTCCAACAGACCAAGTGCTAAAAGAACCATGAACACTTTTTTTTCTGAACCTGTCAACACTGTTAAAGTAAATATTCCTCTAAAAAGAAAAAGTTATGTTAATTATGACTTTGTGTGCAACAAATTCATAATTATCCAAATAATTCATCAATTTGCAAAAGGGAGACGGGCATGAAAAAAATATTCTATTTAATTCTATAGAC
This sequence comes from Luffa aegyptiaca, assembly GCA_017139565.1. Classification (NCBI taxonomy): domain Eukaryota; kingdom Viridiplantae; phylum Streptophyta; class Magnoliopsida; order Cucurbitales; family Cucurbitaceae; genus Luffa; species Luffa aegyptiaca. The sequence goes on along the minus strand of CM029404.1, from coordinate 46,274,786 downwards.
TAACTTTTATTTTTTATTTTCTTTCGTTCACAATTATTGTACTTTGAATTAAATTCATGGAATAAACTGAAATATGTTAATAATAATGATATATACCTGACTGTATATTAAAGAAGGAAAAAAAGCCTAATTTGAAAGAATTTTCATTTCTTTGTTTTTTTCTATAAAAATATATTTGACAGCATCTCTCTTATTTTTTCAAGAAACAATTTTAAAAATATATGGGGAATGATGTCGAGGAAGAAAAAGAAACTAACTTGTATTTTCGTTTTCCTTCTAAATAAAGATGACATTTTTTTTTAATGATGAATATGATTTTTGAAAAATGAATCTTTAAACCAATTTCTTTTCCAAGTTGGAATTTTTTTTTTCTTTTCGAGTAATTAAGTTTGCATGCATTTGGTTAATAATCTAAATTGAGATATTAATTTGAAAACAAGAAATACAATTAAAAGTTGTATTATACATTTTTCAACGTTAGTGTTAGTGGTTTTTTTTTTTTAATTATTATTTTCTAAACACTAGTTTTCAATTAAAAAAGTGGTTTAAATTATGCTAAGTAATATAATTACAAACCATGAAAAAAGTAGTAGTTATCAACTAAATATTTACTCGAATCACAAATATTATTAATAAAAGGTCAAAATATCATTTTGGTTAATGTAGTTTTGATCTCATTCCATTTTAGTCATTTACTTTAAAATGTCTAAATTCAGTTTCAATAAATTTATTTTTTAAGGAAGTTTCAATAAATCTTAAATTTTAGTTTTTACGGTAATTTTATAGTTTTTGTAAATAGTCTATAGATTTTGGAAACGTATTCTCTTTTCTTATATGAAAATTAATTATCATATTTAACCTACTTCCATAAAAATTAATTTCAAATTAACAAGAAGAATTAATTTTAAGTTTTATTCAAAATATAAAGACTATATTTGAACATTTCAAAGTACAAAATTAAAATGGAACAACCTATCAAAAAAAAAAAAATTAAAATGGAACAAACTCAGAGTACATAAATCAAAATCATGTTCTAACTTAAAACATCTGTATTTTTAAATTTCAAATTTAAAATATGAAAATACTGGAACACGATTTTAATATATTTACACGTGAAATTTGGTGTACATTATTTACTTGCTTTTTACATGAGCAAAATTACTATTAAAACCCTCATCATTATTATTAAATATTAAGTGACATAATGGGAGGATTCGAACCACAGGGTCAATAGTACAACTTTATGCCAATTAAACTATACTCATGTTAGCCTCTTATTTGTTAATTATGAACTTAGTATTTAGAATTTAGTTTGCACACATTTTCAACCAACTATGAGTAAGAGATCAAAAGTTATTAGAATCTCACATCCTATCTATTGTAAGAGATCAACTTAATATAAACATAGTTCAACTAACATAAAATATATATTTTTGATGAAGAGACCGTTAGAGGTTCAAATCCGAAAACTTTTGCCTTTGAAAAATTGTCAAATATCTCTAATTTTCCCATCCCATTATGCCTTTCTTTCCCTTCTTTTCTTATTCCTCCATGCTCTGACTAATTTTAGAGTAACAATTGTATTCGTAGTGATCTCTATTAAAAAAGCAAACGTCTTTTTCGAAAAAACAAAGAGTCTTTTTCTTTAAAAGTAGACACTAATTAGCTAGTAAAGTTCAATTATGGTTTGATTAATTAGGTCTCTATTTACATTTCAAATCTCAAGACTTCAACATTGATAACAAGAAATGAATGTTATGAAATCAACTTGTTTGGTTTATATACAATTATCTCTATCACAACATCATTAGTATATTGTCATATAGACATGAATAAAACTTAGTTGCTAACCAAACTATTTAACCTAACCATTTATCTTATAGGATTAGGGTTGGGTACATAATATGTATATAATTGTGCAACAAATAGGTTTAATCAAATCGCTTGACTAACTGCCAACTTTAACATAACTAAGTTAGTTAAGACATTATATTATCAACCATAAGATCAAACTATTATAAGGAACTATTTTCTTTAGAGTATTTATATTATAAATTACTGAGAAAAAAATTAATTAAAACGGTGGGTGAGATATTCTTTATATTTTGAGAAGGCTTTTAGGAGATTTTGTTAACTTTTTTGTGGAAGCAAGGGAAGAAAGAGAGAGGATAAGCAAAAAGTAGAAATATATATATATATATATATATTACAAAGTAGAAAACATATACTTTTTTTTTTTTTTTTTAATTTTAATAGTAGGTGTGCCATGGAAATTTCACATAAATGCATTTGGAAATATTTTATTACCTAGCAATCTTGAAAAATTATAGAGGATTTATTTCCAATAGATTTAGGTACTCAAAGGAAAAGAACAATAACTCCTAAGGTGTCAATCATGCCACTAATGCAAATGCAAACTAAATAAATATGAATGCAAATTTCCATTTATGATAATAATAGGCCACACTGATGCAGATACTTTGGCTCATTCCCAAATCAAAACAATTTTATTCTCTCAGTAAAACTAGGGATTTGCTTTTCAATCTAATCACCTTTTCAATATCCACATTAAAAATTAAAAAGAAAAAAAATCAAACAAATATCAGATGACCTTCCAAGATTTTATTTCTTTTTTTTTTTTTTTTTTTAATAGTTCAAACAGATGAACTTCCAAGATATTGCTGTCCATTGCAATTTGTTTTTTTAGGCTCACAATTTGCATTTGGTTTGTGAGTCTGAAAATTCATAAAAATTATCATGAGTTGGTAATTTGTGAGAATGACAAGTACAATCTTGAATATAAAAAATTACTTGAAAAAAAAAAAGGAAAAAAAATTATAGATCAAAGATTTTCTTAACTTTTTAATCATGGATTACACAGTTTTAATATATTCCAAGAGCAAAACAACCATGCAGCATCCTAATGAATGTTCAAATCCAATCCATTTTATGAAAAAAAATGCGTTTATTCTTCATTTCCTTTTTCATGAAGATCATCATGGAACCTTTTGAAGTTTTTAAAAAATGAAGGGAATCAAACATGGAAAGGAAAAAGAAAAATAAAAAAATAAAAGAGTTGACACAGAATAAGAGGCTTTGCTGCTGCTTCATCAACTGTCTTTCCCAAGTGCAAGTGGAAAGAGATGGAACTTACCTTACCCTCCATTATTCATAATTAAAAAAAAAAAAAAAAAAAAAGAGATGGACTAGACTGATCAATTTCTTCTGAAAATGACTTTTATATATATATATATATATTTGTAATGAAAATGAATGGTTTTTTCTCTGAACAGTTTGCAACTTTCCATGGAAGCTTCAACCAAAGTTCAATCACGAACATGAGCTCACTTCTTCAACTACTAAAACACGAACTAAAAAACCCAGAAATTTTTAGTAGAAAATGAAGGGGGAAAAATCAAAGAAAAGAGCATTTTCCGCAATTGATGAAGGCTCGAAGACTAATTAGAGCAGGAAATTCAGAGAATGAGAATGAATTGCAGTTAGATGAGAATTCCGGAGTCTAATTAATGAAACTTTCAACCATATAAAATAGTCAAAACTCAACAAACTTGGAGTGAGATTTGATCTATCAATCAATACCCAGTAAAAGGTCAAAATTTCCTTTTCTTTTTTCAATTTTCAATTTTCAATTTTTTTTTTCCGTTACCTCTGAATCAAGCCCAATTGCAGAGAATTTGATAGGAGGAGAAGCTTTGTTTTCATTGCCTAATGGCGTTGACGAAATCCGCATCGGAAACTGCCGAGAGTTCGATTTGGCTAAGATCGTCTTCCTCGAAAGGAGCCGGAAGGTTAAGATCTATCAAACTGTCAGCGAACTTCTTGGGTGGGATTTTGGCCGGAATCGAATTGGCGGACGAGAAACCGGTGACGTGAGATCTCTTATGGCCGCCGAGGGCTTGGCCGGAAGAAAAGACTCTGAAACAAACAGGGCACTCGTGAATTTTCCTTTCGGCCATGGAAGCAGTGGTGGTTGTAGCTGCATTTTCCCGGTCGGTTACCAATTGGGGATTGTCGTAAGTTACAGAGAGTTTAATTTTCTTATGGCTGGCTCTGTGCCCACCAAGTGCTTGATAAGATCGAAACACTTTGTTGCATGTTTCGCATTTGTAATTCCCTCTGTTTCGATTCTTTGGAAATTTCAGCGCCTCGGAATCATCGGTCTCCTCCATGGAATCTTCTAATTCCTCTTCTTCTTCTTCTTCTTCTTCTTCTTCTTCGTCATCATCCTCATCGTCGTCGTCTTCGTCCTCATCTTCATCCTCCCGTCTTCCATATCCAGCTTGGTGCTTCGTCCATTTATCCCTCGAAAGCATCATCAGCCAAAACGCAACGTCTTCTTCCGTCGTGCTGCCGGAGATCGAACTGACTGGCTCCGCCTCCGTCCACGATTCCGGCGGGTTCAGCTTCTTTTCCTTTTCCTGAAGCCGTTTAAAAACATTGTAATGATGGTGGTGGTGGTGGTGGTGGTGGTGGTGATCGGGTTTGCGAGTCCTCTTCGATCGTCTCCGAGTTGGGTTCTTGGAGGACTCCGTTTCGCTTTCCCGGTCCTGCAGAACCACCGAGCCGGCGTCGACGGCGAATGAGAATTCGGGATCTACCACACGAATGCTTCGCTTTGGGTTCTCTCTTAGCCCATAAGACAGACCCTTTTCCTCTGCTTCGCCTTCCGAAGAAGAGGGGGAGGAGAGGAAGGAAGCGGAGTCGGCGTCTTCACTGAGATGCGCATGCGGCGGCGGCGGTGGCGGCGGTGGGTCCTCTGGTTTTTGTGGGAGTGGAAGGTTGATCATATGGGACCTCATATGACCTCCCAAAGCTCTGCCATTGGAGAAGCTTCTGTAGCAGAGCTTACACTTGTGCCTATCCATTGCTGAAAGCCAAAAAGAAACAAAAAAGATGAAATTTTTTCTGAGAAAACAGAGAAGGGGAGAAGGGGAAACCCAAAAAAAAAAGAAAACAGAGTATGAATCTTCTCCTCCTTCCTCCCTTTCCTTTCTTTCTACGTGAGAGAGAGAGAGTGTAAACTGAAGAGTAGGTGACAAGCAATCCTCAACCAATAGATATATACAAAGCTACAAAACAAGTATATATTAAATTTGTTTTTTTAAAAAAAAAAACAGTTTTTTTGGGATGAAAATGAATGAGAGGAGAGATTTTGCAATTGGCAAGGGTAGAATAGTAATTTGCTTTGGTCTTTGAGGATTAAAACGGCAAGAGAACAATAAATAGGAAAAATAATGAATTAAAAGAGCGATATGTATGTAAGAAAGTAAGTAGGCAAGTATATGTAAGCGTTACCCGTTTCCACCATTTATTCCCATCCCTTCCCACTTTCAGATCCAATAATTCCCAAACTACCCTTCTAAAAAAATGTAATATAATGTATGGGAAAAATGAGGCGTTGTTCGATATTTGGATGAGCTCAACAAAAAAGAAAAAAAAAAAAGAAAAAAGAGTGTGATTAAGTTGAATTTAGCGGTCATTAATTAAAAACACTTTGGGAATTAAACGAATAATTACCAAAATAAACCGATGCCATACTTGTACAGGTCAAGGAAACTGCCTGTTTGTTGTAACGACAGCCAGAATCGGGAAGGCCTCACCTCTTCTCATCTCAAATTCCCACTCCCAAATTAAAATTATTAACAAAAATTAAAAAAAAAAAAAAAAAAGTGTTTCTTTTATTCGGCTGATAAAGTTACATGCCGGTGACAGTGAATCAACAACAGGAGGAAGATGCTCAGTCCACGTGTGATAGGGTCAGTTGAGGGAGAGGTAAGTTTAGCAAAAAAAAAAAAAAAAAAAAAAAAAAAACCCTTTAAAAATGGATCTTTGAGTTGGAAATTGAATGTAGAAATGAGATTAAAAAGGGATGTGAGGTGGGGAAGGGAGTAAATGTGCGTAATGTTAGGGGGTTTAGTAGACGGAGTCACGGAGGTGGATTAATATTGATCGTATCCGGGTTTAGGGGTAAGACAATAGGTGTTTCCAAACAGGGGGAATTCGGAATGAGACGGTCCACAGTGGATTAATGAATTGTACCAAATTGTTGAATTAGTAGTAAGCATTTCCCCAACACTTGCACACCCCTCCCACTTGATTGGTTTTCTTTTTCTTTTTTTTTTTCACCCTTTTTTTAAAATTAAATTAAATTAAATTAAAATTAATCGAGAATCACGCGGTTTCCGATGCTTTCTTACTAATTTCAGCTGCTAATTGAAAAGGATTCCTAAGATTATTTTTCATATTATTTATGCTATTTTCATGATGCCTATGGTTCCAAAGTCACACAGCCCTTTACTATCTTTTTAATTTCAGTTATAATATATGCTAATGGGTACTCCGAAAGTCATCATTGAGAACTCGTTAACAAACTGTAAAAAGAGAAAGAGCTGACATTAGAGCTACAAACACTAGCTAGCTAGTGTAATATATGCCGACTGAAAATTTTCAACAATCAAATTAATGCTTTACAAATAGTTTACTAAACTACATGGACTATTAGTTATTTGTTACTTGAGAGCTATAAGGGAACATGAAATAAATACTTACACTTTTCTTTGAAGAAAACGTTTGTGGTGGGAATCAATAATCAACCTACTTATGCAGTAATCCATAAATTGTAGAATACGATTATGGTTAGATCAAGTCATCTCTGCATCGTCTAATTAAATGGATTTATAGGGTTTTGATCATGCAAGGTATGACAATCGAGGAAGGTGTGTCTTAACTAGGCTATCTTGAGGTAAAGATATGTCAGTGTCCAAACTAATATGTTTCGAACTAGCTATAGTTTGAATAGATGTCTTTATCTCCATCTTGCTTCAACCAAGTCACAAGTACATGGGAAGATGTTGCCCATACACTCATGTTGCTATGTAATTGTATCTATTTTCTTAAAATTAACTTTTTAAATCTCAGCTCAAATTTATATTTATATATATATATATATATATATATATATATATATATATATGTGGGGTGGGGATTCGAATCACAGAGTTTTTGGTCACTAGTACGTTTATGCTAGTTGTGTCTTGTTAATGGCGGTTGAGATTTCAATTTTTAAAAATGAAGAGAGAGAGTAAAAAAGTTGGTACTACGTAAACTTTTGATTAAACATAAAGATTTAGAAAAAAAAAAGATATAAGATGTGTATTAAATTGGGGTTGATTTTATGTTCTTGTCACGTGATTATATAAAATTATGTCAACAAGATTTATAAAGAAAAAAAATTAATAATGGCAATTTTCTTTTATTATAATTTATAAATTTCACTTTAAATATCAAGTAATTCTGATATAATTGTGCGTGTGTGTGAAACGCTTTTAATCTAAAAGATGTTTTTCTCCCTAGTGTTTCTTTTGCATTTGATCAAAACTTATAACTTGTAAGAAAATATCTAATTAATTAATTTTTTTTTTTTTGAGAAAATAATATCTAATTAATTAATTAAAATTCATTGTTAATCTCTTAACTCATTTGTATATACTTGGTGTAATGCATGAACTTAATTAAATATAGAGTATCAATGAAATCAAGCGCTCACGAGAACATATTTAAAGTCATTAATATTAATAATAAAAAAAGGTTGGAGCTAATAAATGAATTAAATTAAATATAACGCTATTTTTCTTCTTTTACTTTTTACTTTTTACTTTTTACTTTTTACATCGAGAGAGTAATCTTTTACTTTAATTAGCTTCAGTCCACTATGAGAGAGTAATCTTTTACCTTAAAATCACATCATAAAATATAGAGGTGAAGAAATTCAAACTATCCTCTTTGTAACAATAGGAAACGTGAATTCTTGTTGTCAAAAAAAAAAAAAAAAAAAAACGCGAATTCTTTATTTTCTCATAGTATTTTTTTATGTATTATTTTCTCACAATAATATTAGTAAGTAAATTTTTATATATTTTAATAATCATTTGAAAATGTGTATTAAATTAGACTTCAATAATTATAGAAAAGTATGGCCAATTAATTTTGTTATTTTTGTCAATTAAAATTATTATATATTAAACCTTAATAGAAATAAATAAATATCTTATATGCAATCTAAGTTAAAAAGATAGATAAATTTCATTTTTAGAAGAGGTTAAGATCATTCAATATTCAGAATTTATATTCCAATTTATAATTTTCTTGATTCACATGGATAAATCAATGAGCAAAGACTAATTTAATTTAAAGTAGTCAATTTGAGTTTCAATCTCTAAGTATATCGCCTTTGTCTAAGTGGATTTATAGACAATACCTTAACAAATTAGATTTTATTTGGTCTTAATTTTATAATTTTTAAATAAAATTTAAAATAAAAGAAACAAATTAAAACTATATTATTATTATTTTCATTTTAAAAGTGGAATAATTGTTAAGGGTTCTCAAAACATGAAATCCAAAATGAAGAAATAAGAACAAATAATAATAATATTTTATTAAAAAAATGAAATTGAAGTCGTCATTTAACGAGATCTTTATGTGGATTGAAAAAATAAAGATAAGAATAATTACTAATATTCATTAAATTAAGTTGTCAAAAAGAAATATTCATAAAATTAAATCTATTGAAAAGTAAATGTCTGCATTTATGATGAAGATCAATGTGTAATAAGACAAAACATTTAGCTCAAAATCAATATAATATATTTTTTTCTTAAAGGCACGTGTATAATCTGTAAACAAATTTAAAACCCTAGAAAATTGTAGAATATCGGAAATTCAACTCCAATCCAAAACCATGAAATAGTCTACGTTGGAGATCATTCATACATCATTTCATAAGTCTATAATATAAATGTTTGTATATATACATAGAGCTAGGGCACACACACAAGCATATTTTGAGACATATATATTCACATTTTGTTTAGGCTAAATTATAAAAAATGCCCTTAAACTATTGGGTTTGTTTCAAAAATGTCCCTGAACTTTGAAAAGTTTCAAAAATATCCCTAAACTTTAAAAAATGTTTAAAAAAATATCTTTGTCATTAATTTTTGGATGGAAACCGTTAGAATTTACGATGAGAGGAGGAAAAAAAGAAGAAACATTTTTCAACCGTTAGAATGTTCAACATGCATCTTGTTTGGCTTTCTTCTACAATTTTTTATCTCTAGTGAATCTCTCAATAGCTAGGATTTGAGTTCATATGAAATTCCGACCCTAAAAAAAAGATTCTAGAGAAATTCCTCAATTTTTGTCAAGATCGAGCTTATTTATTTGCTTCCCATATGCTCCTCAAGTTCTATGAATGGTTCGAAAATTAAAGAATACATAGAAAAGTGTATATATATATATATTTTGACAATACATAGAAAAGTATTTTGGGGCTCATTTATATATAAAAATCAAAATTGTTACAAAAAAAATGGGGTCTAAATGAGAAATATGGTAAATAATATTCAGGGTTGATTCAACAAATTGAATTAAGCCCACAAATCAATAATATATATCTCCTCTAAATACATACATATATATTTTTCTTAGTACAATAAAATTGGGTGAGAATTTAGACAAACCTCTGACCTCAATTTTTGAGTTATACTCAAGTCGACGTACATATACATATTTATGTGTTGACTAATACATACATGTATATATACATATACCTAAATCTAAATTTGATTCTAGTTAATATTTTACTTCCAAAATTTTGTAATTTGTTTATGATTATGAGATAAAAAAAAAAAAATGTGTGGAGTTTTCCTTTCCATTTTTTTAGTTGAACTATTTGGTAAAGTATCAAACCATATCAACTCTAAGAAATTATAATGAATGTCTTATCTACTAAACTATTCTCGAATAGACAACATTACAAGGAATTTTAACTCAATATGAAAAATAATTATCACTTTTCTAAAAAAAGATAGAACTAAAATAATAGCTCAATAGTTATATATGCTTTGGCTAAGTAGGTAGTATAGTAGAGATGGATACAAACTTGGAAAAATGGCCTGATGATGACATTTTTCAATTTTAAACATGTATGCAACTTTTTCAAAGATATAAATTATAAAAGTTTTAGTTAATTCACATTTTTTTTAGTTCGACAACCTCTAGAGGTGGAGGATTCAAATCACCGATCTCTTGATTGAAGGTATATGTCTTAACTAAGTTTAATTATAGTTATAGTTTAACGATGACAATGAAATTTTATTGGACGATCATAGGGTCAGACTTAATCAAATGATAGTGTGGGCATATGAATAATAATTAATTAATATTGATTTTTGGCAACTTGAATTAGAAGATGTGGTGTTTGAGTAGAGTGGACTTGCAAGCAATTAAACTTTTTGCACTATTCAAAAAGTGTTTTATTCAATAGTGTGTTGGGTCAAAAGTGTTTTTTTTTTTTTGGTGTGAGTGAAGCTTCTTTAACTTACTTTTGTAAAAGTCAACAATATTATATTGCCTACAAATTTATTCATTGCTCATCATTTTTAAAAAATTTCAATGTCATTCAACAATTAACATCACCTTCTTTTCTTCAAATTGGATGTTCAAATATATACCTCACATTTAAAAAAAAAAAAAAAAAAAAAAAAAAAAAAAAAAAAAAAAAAAAAAACGCATTTTTAATCTTTCTTTCATTGAAATTAATTTATTTTAGTTATTGTAAAAAAAAAATATTTTAGTTCAAATTTATTAATGTCTACTATGAGTTTATTGTTAACTAAAAAAACACCATTAGCTTTTCCTCTGTAAAAAAATGTGTTCTTGTATGTTCGTATCTTTTTTTTTTTTCCTTGAAAAATATTGTTATTATTGACACGTCTATTTAATATATACACGTATATAACTTTACAAATTTTAATTGAAAATGTTAGCGTGGGCTCGTTGGGTTTGGAGTCTTAGAACAGAAGACATCGCCCATCGGCCCATTTGTAATGTGATTTTAAGGTCCTCAGTTAGTTTATTGGTATTTATTTATTTATTTTTATTTTTATCATTATTATTGTTATTATTATGCATACTTAAACATGTTGTTCGGTAATAAAAAGTGATTATGGAAGAACCTTAAACTTTTTTTTTTTTTACAATATGTGGGGTGGGGGAATCGAACCACAAATCTCGTGGTCACTAGTACAACTTTATGCCGATTGAACTATGTTCTTGTTGTCAAGAAGAACCTTAAACTTTTAGGTTGTTCGGTACTTAAGTTTCATTATTTTTTATTTTATCTAAAATCACTTTTCAATTTACTCTTACATTTAAAATCACACTTATACCAGTTTTCGATCTCAAATGTTATCTTTTCTCATTAAATTTTAAATTTTCAAATCCATTCTTCTATGTCTTTTTTTTTAATGCATATTCTCTTGTATCAATGGAATTTGGATTGATTTCATTTTTTATAATAATTTTTTTCCTAAAGATGTATCAAATAATTTAAATTAAACAAAATTACTTGCAATTTAAATTATATAAAATTTTAATTAATTATTATATAATAAAATTGTTATTAAATATCAATATAAAAATAATTAAAATGAATGCCTACTTAATTTGATCATTATAGTTAAATCACTGACATTTTATAATTATATTTTGAGATCATCAACATTTGGGAGATTCAAATGTCTGATTTTTTTATTGAAGATACATGTCAGTCTATACTCACTTTAGCCATTTTAATATTAATTACCAAGCACTATCTTTACTTTATGTGACTATAATAATGATTTTCTCTAAAAATAAAATTGTCAACAATTATTTTAAAAGTTACAAGAATATAATCTCAAACTGCAGATGGTTGTTAATTATGTGCTTACACAAATCTCCAGTGTTTCATACTAGGCATGACCAACTAATACAATCCCAATTATTAACACACTTAAATAAGGATGATGGTGAGATATTGTTCAGGATGCATTGTCCACTCAATCTTCCTTTCCTTGTTGTTTTTGTTTTAATAATAAATAATTAAGAATCATGGTCGAGATCGATATCGAACCCAGAATGGCTCATCTCCATCCCCTCATAAAACTTCTCCAACACCCAAGAATTGCAAAACTTTTAAGATCGTAACTTTTTTTTAGTACAACAAATGTGGGATACCACGATTTAAAAACCTTCAATCTCAAGAGGAAGGAATACATATACTAATTACCACTTAGCTATATGTTCAGTTTGACACCTTTAAGATGGTAATTGATGTCTTATTCATCGAGCTATGTCTTGATTGACTATCATATTATAGTAATTAGAGAATTAAAGTGTGCATGCAGAATCAAATAAAATTGACCACAACAATATTGAATATCATTTAATTTATGATGTCCTCTCGTTGTAATTAATTTCGTATGATTTTGTTATACAAAAATGCACATAAAATGAAAGAATGTGAAAGAGAAAAGAAAAAAAAGGAGGGATTATGAGTTTGCTTCACAAAAACTTATCAAGGGTCAGCTCTCACATCAGTTGTTGAACCAATCCCCACCTGCAACCATGGTGAAGAATTCCCTCCACTCATGTTCATATCCTTTAATTCACTAAGCTTTGCTAACTTTACCTTACTGTCGGCCTCGTCCTCCACATTATTATTATTATTATTAATGCTGTCGTTGTTATTGTTACTCTTGTTCTTCTTGCCGTTGTTTTCTTCTTCATGATTGATGATGATGTTGTTTCTGCTGTCGTTGTTAACATTGTCTTTGTCATTCGGGTGTTGTTGTTGCTGCTGCAGCGGTTGTTGTTGTGGTTGTTTGCACTCATTCTCGTCCACCTTATCCGTTTTACAAACCCACGACTGCAAGTAAATCTCGGTCGAAACCTCGAATGCCGGTCGCCGAACCTCATCGGCGGGGGCCGGGAGGTTGAGATCGAGCTTGAGGTCGAGCGGGAGGACGAGCGGTGAGGTAGAATCAAAAGGCGGGGGAGCCACCCTCTGGTCGTGAAACTGATGAATCTTTGTAATGGAGGGGGGTGGGGCCTCGGCAGCGGCATTGGAGGTGATCCAATGGCAACGCTTGTGACCGCCCAATGCCTGTCCGGAAGAGAAGATTCTGTGGCAAATGGAGCATTCGTGGACTTTTGTTTTCCTCTTGGAAGTGGAGGCCGCCATGGAATTCCCGAGCCCGTTGTCGTATTGAAAAGCAGAGGAATTGTTGTTGTTGTTGTTGTTGGGTTTAGTGGGAAAAAAGGAGTCCTCGAAAACGTCGTCGTTCTCTCGTGCGTCGAGGTCCATATGGTCGAGGCGCGCGGCGAAGCAGCCCTTGACCTTCTTGTGGCTGGCCCGATGGCCCCCGAGCGCTTGGTGGGAGTTGAACACTTTTTTACACGCTTTGCATTCGAACATCCCCTTCCCGGCCACTCCCTTGGCCTTGTTGTTGTTGTTTTCTTGATCCGGCAGTCTGTAGGACAGCGGGGGTATGAAATTGATGGGTTTTCTAATATTGGTATGATTATTGTTATGATGGAGAAGACGATGATCCTCCTTGCTGGCGGAAGCGCAGGATTCCTCCGCTTCCGCGTCATCCTCCAACATGGGGTCGACAGTCCCATTGGAGAGCATCATGAGGCAATTAGCCAGGTCCTCGTCCTCGTTGGAAGCCGGAGAGCCAACCTTGACTCTGAGGGATCTCTTCCGCTTGGACCAATTATTGTTATTGGGTCTCCGGGCAGCGGCGGTGCAGTCGTCGTCGTCGTCATCTGGGTCGAGGTCGTCGGAGCAAGGGGGAGAGGAGAGGAGGGAGTCGAGGTCGTCGGAGGTGGAGGTGCATTTGCCGTGTTCGAGGAAGGATTTCCAAGAGAAGAACTCCTTGCCGCAATTCTCGCAGACGCGGCAGGTCTTGAGGCGATTGGGGTTGGTGCGAAGGGCGTACATGCGGCGGTTAGAGGGGCCGAGATTGGGTTTGTTGTGATTGGTTTCGTCCCAATCGCTGGTAGCGGGATCGTCGTCTTCAATGGTAGGGGCAGTAGTAGAGTCGTCGCCAATGCCGTGAGCCCTCATGTGACCGCCCAAGGCTCTCCCGCAACCGAATCCCTTTTTGCAGATTTTACAGAAATGTTTCAAGTTGTTGGGCTTCTGGTTCTGGTGGTCCACAATGAAAGCTGCCATATACAAAATTTATTTTTATTTTAATAAATATATATATATATATATATATATATATATTTTTTTTTTTTCTTTTTAGGATGAAAAAGAAAATGGTGGCGGAGGAGGGAGGAAATTAAATAAAGAAGAAGAGATGGATAAAAAGGGAGAGGCAGAGAAGAGTTGTGTGTGTTGTTGTTGTTGTTGTTGTTGTAGTGAAAAGGTGAAAAGGTGAAAAGGTAAAAAGGTAAAAAGGTAAAAAGGGGTGTTGTGTTTGTGGTATGGTTAAAACAAAAACGAAGGGTGGGAAGTAAATTAGTAATCCTAGTTTTTAGTTGAGAGGGAATTTGTTTTTAGAGACAAAAAATAGTTTGTGGATGAGAGAGAGAGAGAGAGGGAAGCTTAAAGGCTTTAGCTTTTAGATGAGTGAAGGTGCCAAGTGGAAGGTGGAGGAGAGAGAATGGACTTTTTCTTCCACACCATCGGTGGCGCCGCCGCCACTCATACCCAACCGCCACCGGACGCCTCCACCCTACGTACATCCCATCCCATTTTATTTAATCACCACTTCCCCGTTTTTAATTAATTAATTATTATTCAATTCCTTTTTTTTCTTTTTTTAATTAAAAAAAAAAACCAAAACCAAAAAACAGAGAGTGAGGCAGTGAGTGAAAGCAGCTCAGACCAGTGGTTCTAACTTCTAACTGCCACACCTATTCATATCATCATCCCTTCAATTCCAAGCCAAGTAATCCAATTACCCTCCCTCTTCTCTTCTCTTCTCTTCTCTTCTCTCTCGGTTGCTTCCTTTTTTCCTCTCTCTCACTCTCATTTTTTTTATGTCTTTTTTTTCTAATACCACTTAAAGTGATCTGTTTATACCTCTCTAAACTTCCATTCTTTTGTTAATTTTATTGATTTAATATTTAGGTAACATACTATTTATCTTATTTAAAGATTACGTGTGTTAGGTTAAAGTTACATTGAGGTGTGTTAATGGTGTAACGTCTAAGGGTTACATCAACGAAAACTCTAAAATGTTCCTAAGCAATAACTTGTAATTTATTAGTTTATAGTCTCTGTCATAATTAGGATCATGACACTAAAAATAACTTATACCTGAGAGACACATCAATCCACTACATTAATTTGCATTTCAATTTTTATTGTGTCATTCAGAAATTTTATTTTAAAACATAAAAGGACTTAAAATTATGAGAATGAAAAGTTTATTTTGAAATACTAAAATAATATTTGTTAAGAGTGTGGTAACTGAAAATTATTGTGATAATGGACACCACAGTTAGTTTATATATGGGTAAATTTTATTGTAAATTAGATTCTTAGATTGAACCACTTTTCCTTATTTGCACAACACACCTTTTTAAAAACACATTTAATAACATTTTTCTCATCTTCTTTTACATGTGCTTATTTCAATAGTAATTATGAGCTTTAGCTACTATATATTATTGTTAAAGTTTTATATACCATTTTTTCAAGATAAAAAAAGAATAATTAAAGTTTTTATGGAATTGAAATAGTCACTTTAGAATTCATTTGTTTACCACAATTACTATATGTAGATTAATTAACTCCTCATGGACCAAAATTATTGATTTGGAATTTTCATGGGATTTAATGTTCTCAAAACTATAAACTTTCATGAATTTCAAAATTATTCTAAATACATATTTTGGTGGTTTAGATATCATCATATAGAAATTTTCTTAAATTGATAATATATAAAATCAAAGTTTTCATGAAAAAAAAAAGAAGTTAAATAGTATATTTTCACTTCATGGTTTAATATTTAAAAAAAAAAAAAAAAGATTTTGATATTAGGTTCCAATAACCCCTCTCATTGACTCCACAAAGCTATTGGTTAAAGCAAACACACATTGCTTCCATTAGTACTGTGATTGAGAAGTTAGTGTCCCTAATCAATCATTTTTTCCCTTTCATTTCATTGCTTCCATTCAAAGCATTCATGCATTTTAATGTTAGTAGATTAGTTAGTGAATTAAGTAAGGCATACACTACAAAGTAAGCAAAAAGTAAAACAAACTTAAATCGTATCTTTTCACTTTGCTAGTTATATTATATGATAACGATGGAGCCAATCAACTGCATCATCAAAAAAAATAAATCATTATAAATTTATATTAAAATATATTTTTTTTAATCACGTACGTTGAGTAGTTTATATATGAAATCAATATATATTTATAGTTTACAAAAGTGAAAGAGATTACAATAAAATAAAATAAAAGATAATTATAAATTAATCAAATTATAAAATGGATATATATACACAATAATTTATCTTGCTATATCAAATAAAAATTTTACTTTTTATGAATTGTATTCATCTTATTGACCCTTTATTTCATTATCCATCATTTTGCTAAGGGGTATTTTCATACTAAATGTTTCTTTTATTAAATAAAATTATTTCAATTTTTTTTTAAAAAAAAAATGCTTTAAAGATATTGAATAATTATATAGAACACTAGAAAATTATTTTTAAAAAAAAAAATCATGTCAAACCAACATATATAGTCAGTAGCTAAGATAGATCTTTGCATCTAATTAAGGTTTTAAAAATGAGGGAAGGAAAAAATGCCCTAAATGAGAATGTGGGGTATCAGTTAGGTCAATCAAACTATATACAATTATGACCAAACACCTCACTTGTGACATAGGTTTGATCACTTTCATTGTAAGTGACTGATCTCATGTATGTTGTTTGCTTCCATTTAGGTGATTATGGGCTCTCTTAGGAGTTTTCAGCCCAAATAATTAAATTAAAATTTAAATCTATAGTTGCTAAAATTTCATGATCAATTTGTTTTGTTTTGATCCCTAGAATTTCAAAATATATATTTTAGTCTTTAAACTTTCAAAAATTAACCATCTAGTGAATGTCTCTAACTTTCATAATTTCTATTTTATTCTCTATAAACTTAAAAAAAAAAATAGCCACTTTTTAAAAAATAAAATTGACTAATCTTACAAGGACTAAAATATATGTAATTGATTAACGAAGCCAAAAAGATGTGGCTAAATTTGTTTAATTTGTGTAATAATCACAACCTTGAGGGCCACATTATAGTATATTTCTATTTTTCATAATTTGTTTTACAACCATATAATATAGCAGTTTATACATCGTTTATTTAATTATTTTCCTTCACCAATACTATTTATAAACAATTTGAGAACATGGGCGACGACCGAATTCAAACTTTAGATTAAAGAAAAAATGTAATTATTTTAACTTCTTCTAAAAAAGCTCAATTTTTTGCAAAATGAATGAATAGAGATAAGTTATTTCTTGCTGGAAATCAGATATCTCAACAAAAGTCACCCCAACAAATGATTCAGATAACAGTAGCTGAGACCATATAATTAGTAAGAAAAATATTCCCAATCCCTCTTTAGGGTATGAAAACGCATTAATTCTTTGACTTAGTCCTTACCCAAACTGAAACATTATGCAAACATTTATATAATAGGGAATATACATGACTTCTTCATTTACATGGTATTTTTACCACAAATATATTTTGAGAGAACTTATTCCAAATATGAAAATTAAATTTTGCTAATTGAAGAATTATATCCAAGAATTATCATGTGTGTCTGTACTCGCTTCCAATTTTTATGTGATTTATATACATTTATTAGATCTTTAAAAAAAAATACCAAGTGATTTGTTTGGTTGTATATTAAACTAATGACGAAGTTTAATTAATTTTAGTGAAGAAATTAAAATTATTGGGTTTTTAACTACATGCGACGTGCTTCACATGTCGGTCGTGTATTATAAGGTCAATAAGCCAAATGGGAATATATAAATATAACTAAATATGATTAACCCATATGACAATATTAGGTTTCAAACAACTACTACAATTTTATTTCCCATATAAAACCATGCAACGTCACAAACCCAGAAAGTCATTAGTCTACTAATTAATTAAGTTGACTTTCGGTTCATTGCATATTTTCCTTCTCCTAATTAACTTCTGATTACTCATACTAATTACTATTACTTTTACTATTACTCCCAGCTCCTTTTAAGTGTCGAAGTTGACCACAGATCTATAAGTCTGCCCCGGCTGCCACCCGGCCGGGATTACATTGTTGGCGACCACGGTCTTACCGGAGTCGAGGGCGGTGAGCCTGAGGGAGAAGGGAGCGTGAAGGGCGGAGCCGGAGTCCAGTTTCCAAACTGCACCCCATGACTGCTTCATTTGAATCCATGAGTACGAGTCTTGAGGTTTCAACTCCACTGAACCAAGTTCTCCATCTCCATCTTCGTATTCGATCACAGCTGCGAAATAGTTCGGGTTCGACCCCGAGTCCACGATGAAGTTGATCGACGTTCCCGGATAATTGCATTCCACCCTATACACAACATCAAATCAGGAATGGAGCGAAGAAGGAAGGAAAAGGACAATAAATCTCTAAATTCGTGTTAAATAAACAATACTTTCCTATTGACTAACAAAATCATTAAAAAAAAAAATTAAATAGGGGTAAAATGAGAAACTTAATACTCCTCTAATTTGCTCTTTATAAAAATAATTAGAATGTAACTGATAAAACATTTGGGGTATTTATTTAATTATTTACCTTTTATGTTGAATCTGCAAAACGCCGAGATTGCGGAGTTCATCGCCACGGCCAGTTGCAGCCATAGCACCAAAAGCAGTGCCGCTGAGGTCGAAGTGGACGGCGTCGGAAGCACACGAGCCGCCGGGACAACTATCAGTTATAACCACCGTCACCGGATTCCCTGAGCATGCAGCCTCTCCCGAGCACTTCACCTGATAACAAGCTCCACAGGCCTTGCCGGACTTGTACAAGGAAGGGCCTCCCGCCGCAATTAACGACGAAAATGGCAGTTGCTCCACCGCTTTCCCATATCCACACGCCCCTCCTAAAAAAACAACCATACAAATTTAAGTATAGTTCAACTGGTCAAGACATTCATTGTTTAAATTAAAAAAAAAAATACATATTCTTTGGAAGTGGTGGTAGGGTAGAGTAGTACCATCGCTCCCGGCACCGTCAGGGCTGCCGTACCAGGTGGCGACGGCCGGGGACCAATCGGAATCATAGGACTGATACTTAGAGACATTGAAGGATTTGGGATGGAAGCAAAAGCAAGGAGTAGTAAGTGAAAGAGAAAGAATGGCAGCAAAGATGAAAAGGGAATAATGGTGGAAATGTCCCATTTTGAATGGAAAATTAGGCAGAAAAATGGGAAAAGGGAGTGGCTGGTTTCTTATGGAAATTGCTGTGATACTGCAACTTCAACTACTGCAAGCTAAGCTGTGTGAGTTCAGTGGAATAAGAGCTTGGGCTATTTATAGAGGGAGAGTGAACAAGGGGTGTGGGTTGTCATTAATTACTTTCAATTTTTTTACTATATTCTTTTTTTTTTCAATTTATGGGATTTATATTTTCTTAGGGATCCAACAATCAAGGCATTTTTCCGCGGGTGACGTTTTTCAACAAGTGATTCATCTCCTTAAACTCTTTCTACCTTTGCCCTCATTTCATACATGAAGTCAAAGTGAGTTTAGCTCAACAGTAATTGACATGCATTTCTCCTTTTAAAGTCAAAGTGAGCCTAACTCTCAAAAGATATGAAACGTTTCGTAGTAACTGAATCAATCATGGTTTTACAACATATTTAATACACTTGGACTTAATTTAAGGCTCAATACAACAAAAAAATGTCACCATGTCTCACTTCTACCCTTCATCCAAGTTATGGATATTCATCTTACATAGTAAAATTTGTTTAATACTTAACAAAATTGTTGGAGTTCCGTACAATTAATTAAGAATCATATTGATTCCACACTCCAATATAATACTACTCACTAATCACTATCTACATGTACATTCAGTATACAGTTTTTTCAAGATATATAAAGGTTTTTTTTTTTTTTTTTTTGGATAGAAAGATAAGGGATTCTAATCAACATTTTTAGATACTAATAATATTTTGAAGTCAACATCAAATAAACGTTTTGTTTTTTCATAAAAACACGTTAAAATAACTTGAAGTGTTTTTTTAAAACCACTTTTCCTTGGGTCCCTATAAACCACACCCTAAAAACTCGAGGAGCATTTATAGCTAATTAGTCAAAATAAATTTCAAAGATATTGAAAAATATATTCCCAAATCTTTGTGTTTTTATTTTTATCCCAAGTATAGAGAACATGAAAATCAAATCAAGTTTTACTTTTATATTGTTATTAATTGTGCAATTTATATTGTGGTCCATTCAAATACACAAATTGGACAGTGGTACAATTACATAATTCAATATTAATTGGTAATTATTTCAAATTTTAGAAGATATCATAACGTTTATTTTAATTATCCAATAACAAAGCCTACGTCTGTTTTCTAGTCGGTTTGCATATTTAAAATAATAATAATAAAGAAACCCCATCTTGAAATTGCGTTATATCAAAGGAAAAACAGGGTCACAAAATTGACTAAAAAAAGACACCATAAAATCTGTGAGGATTATCCTGGCCGGCCAAAAGTTTCTCCCTCTGTGTCTGAGTCTAGGGCTTCCTGCAACCGAAAGCATTTTTGGTTTTATTCAATTCAGTTGGAAAGAAGTTCTTCCAAAGCATGTTATCCTTTGACTCCATAGCTTATTTACATTTTTCCACTAATTATCTTCCCATTCTACCGCCTTAATTACCTATTATCATTCACATAATTTAGACTACTTTTTTTTTTTTTTAGTACAATGGTACGTCAAGGTGAAGATTCAAACGTTTAACGTCAATACGATATGTCTCAACCAGTTTAGCTATGCTCAAGTTGGCGGTGTTATATTCCATTGACTCTTGAAATAATGTTGCACAATTTTTTTTTTATTGTCATGTATATTTCATACAAATTTTTGGAGTCAAAACGATTCTAGCTCAACGATAATTGACATGTATTATTGACCACGAGGTTAGAGATTTGAATCCTACCCTAAGATGGTGTTGAACTAAAAAAAAAAGTGAAATTTATTGACATTAAAGGAAGTCTAATATGGGAGCATATTAGACATGACGAAACTTTAGAATTATTGTGTATATAATTTTCTAATTTTTGAAATTTAGGTGCATGTTAGACATAAAAGGTTAAAATTTTCATGAATTTTTTTTTTTCGATTTTTGGAAATTTGAGGAATTTAGACATAAAAACTTTAAAATCTTAACGATATATATAAATTATTATTATTTTTTTTTTTTTTGTCCCATCTTCCTTCTTTGGAGGGTATATAATTAATATTATTAATGAGAAAGATGGAAATAAGTTTGAATAAAAGTGGTAATTGAAAATAAAATCAGAATATTTTTGAAAAGTAGATTTAAAAATGAAAATAAAATAAAGGGGCATTTGCATCAATAGCAAAAAAAGAAATCATAATTGCAGGCGTGTCTTTGATTTATTGGGTTTGCAGATATAGCAAAAAAAGTTTGGCCCGGCCCAAACAATAACGCAAAAAGACTAAAATAACCTCAGCTCGCCATCCACTGATATACCAAATATCTAGTATATTAAACCCTAAAAATATACTAGATATTTGGGACATCAATCAACTGATATACTAAATATATAGTATATCAGATGTATATTTTCGTGAATATAATATACTTCATTTATGAAGTATACACATGAGCTTTCATTAGTTTTAGATATCTTTGATATACTTTATCAATGAAGAATTAGATATATTAGCTTTATTTTGGGACAATATGTGTGGTAGAGGATTTAAACATCTAACCTCTTTGTTGAATGTGTATATATCAATGATTTTGTTTAATAACAAATCTATCGTTGATGTATTTAGCTACTCATAATCAAGTATATCAATGTTATTAATTATTTGAGTGGTATAAAAAATGAGGTAAGTTAAAAAAAAAATACAAATGAGGTATATCAATGGTGTATCAACATTCATAACAGGTATAGAAGACACATTTATTTTATAAAAGACAAACATTTCATTTAAAATATGAAAGTAACACCACATAATTCAATAAAGAGAAAAATAAATATAACAAATATAAGTAAAGAAAGTAACATATCAAGTATTCTAAAAAAAACAAAAAAAAGTCAAGTATATCATTGGTATATCAAATGTTATGCTTATCAAGTCAAGTATATATTAGGTATATCATTGTATTCATTCGAGTATATCAAATTTGGTATACTTTATATTTCGTATATCAGTAAATATAAAATATATCAGATATACTACTAATATACCTATCGATATACCAACAAGGGTAAAATTGGAATAATAAAAAAAACGGAAATCAGATTTTTAAATTTTTGCTATGTTTGCAAATCTAAAAAATCATAGCTAAATTTACAAATATCCTAATATTTTTTGCTACCCATTGCAATTCCCCTAAAATAAAGGGAGATTTAGGAGTATTAATTAGTATGCGAAAGCGAAAGGAGGAAATGAAGTGAAAGAAGAAAGAAGAGAAGAGGAGAGAGGAGACGTTCGTTAATGAAGCCGTTAATGGAGGTTAGTTCCTTTTTTCTTTTTTTTTTTTTTTTTTTTTGGAAAAAAATAGAGGTTAGTTATTTAGGCGTTGAATATCTGATTCCCGATGTCCCATCTTACGCCCTAAAACAGTCCACCATTTTCGCACGTGCCACTCCTTGTCTTTCCAATTTTCAATTTTCTTCACGTAATATTTGCCGTAAATTTGGTTTTCTCTTCCCAACATTAATTAATAATTTTTTTTTTCTTTACTCTCTCTCTCTTCCCATCTTTTTCTTACTCTCTAAACAACATATATCACTATTTTCCATTTTTGTTCCAATTCCAAATGCTACTCTTCCAATGATAACCTTTTCAATGAGTTTATTTTTAGTTCAAGACAGAGAATTGAATCATCAGCCTTTTAAATAGTAATAATAATAGTATTTTGTCTTTGTCAAAACAAGCATAGCTCAGCGGTAATTGACATGTACATTCGACCAAGACGTCAGAGGTTCGAATCCCCCACCTCCAAATGGTTATGTACTAAAAAAAATTGTAATTTGTGTCTTATCCAATGTGTCATACAAGAAATCTTTAAATTGACTTCAATGGCATAATATTATAAAGGTTTACTAAATTTGTCATTGAATTTTCAAGTTTGTGTCAAATAGATCCCTAAACTTTATAATAGGCCATTAAATTTTCAATTCTGTCTAATAGGTCACTAAATCTTAAAAGGTGTCTAATAAATTCTTAAAAGGTTGATTTTGTATCTAATAATTCATTGAACTTTTCAATTTTGTGTATGGTCCTTAACTTATTCGATATTTTTTAAAATTCAAGAACGATAAAGTTGAAAGTTTAATGTTATGTCTATAAAAGTTGGAAATTAAAAAATGTTGAATATGTTCAGGACCTGTTAGACACAAAATTGAAAGTTTAGGGATATATTTGACATCTTTAAAATGACTTATTATACGCACAAAACTGAAACTTCAAGGACCTTTTTTTCTCCAGTAAGTTAATTGTTCCTTTTTCTACAACATGTGGGGTTTAGGGGATTCGAACTAAAGATCTTTTGATCATTAGTACAAGTTTCATATCAGTTGAACTATGGTCATGTTGACAAGTTAATTGTGTGTGTTATAAATTAATGATGGAATAATTTTTTTTATGAATGCAATAAGGTGGGGTGATTTAGTTTGTATGTCTTTCTCGCCGGCCTACCCATCCACATGGCCTCAATTAATAAATATACACAAATATATATATATATATATATATATATTTATATATAGAGAGAGAGAGAAATTACAATTTCTACACCCCACATGGTTATCAGCGTCAGCTTGAAAAATTGAAGGGACAGGGAATGCCGAAATTTCTTGATAAGGTTAAAATAAAAATTATACAAACAACCAAATAACAAACGAAATCACATGCCAATCACTTTCATTTCCACATATCACCAATGGACTAATTTCTTTGGTACCTCTAATTTATAAATCAATTAATTACCTCTTTATTTTCATATTTATATTCTTAATCACATTGCTAGTTCTAATTTTTGCACTTCAACCTGTCTAAATTGACTCACTCCACAATAATCTCCATGAATGTAAAAGAGAAATAATGAAATTAAACAAATATTTCACGAAGAAAGAATTATGATGCTTTTCAAACACTCTCAATGTGAACTTAAGTCATATTAGAATTCGGCTGAGCATAGTTGTTGGTTCATAGTTTCTTAAACTTTTATATACTAATTGACTGAACGTGATATTGATCTTCTGAATTCTAATGTGTTGTTACACATTGTAGTCTAAGATGAATTTGTCCATATGCCCTTAGTCTAGAGCTACTGTTTGAAGGATGATTACGAATTAACCATAAATAATTTTGACCTAGCATGTGAGTAGCATGCATCACAAGTGAGATGTGCTCAAATGAGCTCTCGCACATACTTTACTAGGTCTAGCATGCCCATCATATTTCTACGCTACTAAATTAAAATGGTTAATTCTTTTAATGACTTGAATCTAGCATTTACCTTAATGCACTTTGAGTCTTAATAGACATAGTATTGGATTATTTCATGTGGTCTCACCAATTGATGCCATGTAGTTGTCTAATAATTTCACCCAATGAAAATTTTCAAACAAAACCTCTAAATTCAACTTTAATAAGACAAAAGGATGGATCTCATTAGATATCTTTTCATTAAAATTTGAATGCATAATTAATAATATTTTTATCTAGTTGATGGTACCATTCATTTAAAAAAATATATATATATATTCTCCGTTATTAATGCAAATTTTAAACGATACAATCAAGTTAAGGTCGTTGTTTTTATTTGTTTTTATGTATTTTGAAAGTGAGATCTCAACCATAAACTATATTTCTTTTTCAAAAAGTACCAACTAATTAATGAAATTGGTTTTTTTCTCTTTTGAGAACGAAGAAAAAAAATATTTGGCTGATAGCTCCATTAGTCATTAGGTTAAAATGTGGGGCCTTTTATTAAAAAGTCAGGTTTATGGTTATTCTAAATGAGGATAATGACCATATTTTTGGACTTTTTTAGATTAGGTAGAAAGTAATTCATACTCTATTGAGTATTGATAATTATATTTTAGGTATTGAATTGTCTTAATCTTTATCTTATACGTACAAAGGAAAATTTATTAGAGTTTTTGTGGGAGATTCTTAAATATTATTGTCTAATTAAAACAAAAACATGTTTAATTTACGTATGCAATTGTTTTTAGATATTGGATCTATTTAAATTTGTATTCTTGATTGACTTCCTTTTTCTTAATTTTTTTTCTATAAAATTAAATATAATCCAATAAATTAATTACATTATCATAAAATAGGCTTGAGATTATAATAATTAATTATTGATTTGGGCTTAGTTTGAAAACACACTCCGGCTCAAATGCAAAATTTGGTGAGCAGAGCATGGACCCAAAACCTTTTTTATGGTATCTTAATTTTTTTTTTATTTTTTTTTTTTTGAGAAATATGGTATCTTAATTAAGAGAAGAATTATTCCACACTTAATGAGTTAATGTATATAGTTTGGAGTTGTGAAATAACAATTTTATAGACTACATTTCAAGTCTAATTCTTTAATCTCTTTCGTTTTAGTACTCCTATCGTTTTTGTCCTTGTAGAATTTAGAATTAATATTGTTTGTTATAGGCAATTTTGGATCACTCCAATGTACAAGGAGCTGACGAGGACAACTGAGCAAAAATAGGGCTGGAGGATGGACCCTAGAGTCGAAACGGGCCAATGGATCGGGCCAAGGTCGAAGGGAAGGGGCTTTTGGCCAGGCACCCTGCTTGGCCTCGGCCGACCCTCGGCCCGCTTGTGCGGGTCGAGCTCGTCCGGCTCCGTTTGGTCCCTGCTGCCTCTGGCTGCCCCGGCTCCACCTGGTTCGTCCCGAACTCTATTCTCTGACTCTCCTCTTGCTTTTACTTTCTGGCTTCCCATCGTTCTACTTGCTGACTTAAGCATCGGAGGCGGTGTGGCTAGCACCACACCGGTGTGCAGGTTTACTGTCTTGCAGGCCACGTCTTCCCCCTTCTCAAACAAATTTACCGTTGGTGGCACGTGAAGGTCAGGTGTTCTCCCTGTCCAAATTTGACAATCAACATTGTTCATTTACATTTCAAACACAAAAATATTATATATTGATTTATCATTTAATACAAAAATGATTAAATATTATATATTGAATTTAGAATTTGGTTGAAAAATGTGGTGACCATATGCTAAGAAAGAAATCTAACCTACAAATTTGCTTTGGAAGAGACCAAATATTATATATTGATTTATCATTTAATACAAAAATGATCCCAAACTCCAAAACTAATTAAGAGAGTTAAATCAATATGGGACCCAAAGATCATCCTAATGTCTTAACATATCAGCTTTGGCCATCTTGAGAAATTTTGTTCATTTTTAACTAGTAACAAGCTTTTCCATCATGAACCCCTAAATCTTCCATTTGAAAGATTCAAAAAAACCAATACAAAATTTTAGAGCTTCCATTTGAAGCATCTGTCATTTATGTGAATCTCTTGTAAATTTATCCCTAAAGTTTTTCCAATCAAGCTGTATTCCATAAAAAAAAAGTAAAATAATAACAATAACAATAAAAATTGTTAAAAGTGATCTTTAAAGGGTGGATTTAAAAATTTAAAACACAAAAAAGGTTAAAAATGTTTCTCCAGGTCTCAATCTCACATTTTCGTATAACAAATATTTAAATCGATTGGTAATTTATTGCATGCATTTTTTTTCGTTGATAGCTCTTTTTTTAGTTCAACAACACAGGAGGTGAAGGGTTTTAAATCTTGTTGGTCGGGGCTATATGTCTTAACCATTGAACTATGATTAGATTGGTTTGGTGATAAGTTCTAGTAAACCAAGTCCCATAAAAAAACATAATAAGTTAAAAAGAAAAAAGTTATTATTGAATTTCTTCTAATTTTTTTTTTTCCTATTCAACCAACATCAAAATTGGGCACATTTATAATTAGTTTAATTTAATTTTTAAGACTTGTTTGGAATGACTTTCTAATTGTATAAAAAATGTTTTTTTTGGTACATCAACATTTGTGTGTGGGAATTCAGACTTTGACCTCTTGATCGAGGATAGATGTCAATTACAGCTGGACAAAAAAAAAAAAGATGTTTT
Source organism: Luffa aegyptiaca (assembly GCA_017139565.1). NCBI lineage: Eukaryota > Viridiplantae > Streptophyta > Magnoliopsida > Cucurbitales > Cucurbitaceae > Luffa > Luffa aegyptiaca. The sequence continues at coordinate 46,247,482 of CM029404.1, read as the reverse complement.
TAAGCCTTTAGAAAATCATTCCAAACAGACAATTCATTTGAAATCCTACCAAATCTGACCTATTTTTGACTGAAATATTTTTAGATCAAAACAAGATTTTGTTTCAAAGTTTCATGTTATTTTATTTTTTTTTTTCAAATGAGGGGAGGGGTTTCAAAATCCAAACATAGTTTTAATTTTAAACCAAAGAACCGAGCCGAACCGAACCAGTCTCAAAGGGATTTACCTTCTAAAAAGTAGATATGGCGGCCCATTTGACGAGCCCAACACGTAAGCCCAAATGAAAACCCGATCGGTTTAGGAAAAAAATTGAGAAAACCGGACTGTATTAAATATGACGTGGTTGGCAGCTATTGGTTGAGAATACGTCAATTATAGACTGCGCCTCAAAATTAAAATCTAAATCTATAAAAATAGAAAAACATCTTTGAATTTGCATCTCGTCTCTCGTCTCAATTTCTCAAACAAACATTAAACCCATCCTTTGGAGGCTGCCGATCCCAACTCTTCAATTTGACTCAGGCAAGTTCTTCTTCCATCCAATCTCTCTCTCTCTCTAGATTCAAGATCTGCATCTTCTACTTTTATTAATCAGATCTCCATTTCCATCTCGATTCGGATTTCTTTTTCATTCAATCAAGTAAATTAGGGTTTCACTTTGTTTCCGATTTTTTTTTTCTCTGTACGAACTGCAATTTTCTGCCTTTTGTTATTTAGATTTTGGATGATCAGCGGATCTCGTTAGATATTAGTTTCTAAGAGACAGATTAGTTCAACCAAGTTTGTTGGAAATTGTTATCGGAGTAAATTGGGTTCTTTGCGCCTTGAGAGAATTTCTTTTCTCGTTGATGAGCTTTGGATTTTCTGGAACAAAAATCTCTCTTATTTTTTAAGGTTCGTATTGTTCTTCCATCTGGGTTTTCTGTTGCAAAACAACAGATCTCCCTCTTGACTAGATAGAAATATCCCTGCCCTCTCTCTGTCAATTCGTTCCTTTCTCCTTTTTGTTCTGTTTGGTGTGAATTTATGGCGGCTGTTATGAAAAATTAGGACTAGGAATTGTTTGTTGTTCCCATGTGAATGTTGGATGTTGGCATCTGCAACTTATGGGTTGATGTAGGTTGCAATTTACGTAGTCTTAATGTCGGTGTAAGGTTTATTTTTTCCTTTAATTTGCAAAATTCTGGTTTTTAGACCTTGCAGATCCAGGATTTGAGATAGATTTTTATCGTCAGGGTCAAAATCGGTGAAGTAAACTTCTGATTTTATGCATAATTTGGAATATTGTAGTCAGGATCTCTAATTTTTCTTTGAGATTATTGATAGCAAATGAATTAGTCTCAAATCAATGAATCACTAATTTGTTTCCTTACATAGTGCCTCGATTTGAGGTGTCAAAATTTATTGTTTGGTATGATACAAAAGCCACATTCATGTTAGTGAAAAAGTTTTTCGAATTTTGGGAGTTTTGGATTATGATCCCCCCTCAATTATGTATTTGGTATGCTTTTGGCTAGGTTTTATAAAAAAAAAAAAAGAAACTTTGATAGATTGTTAGATAATAAGATATCCATATGTTGTGATTTGGGGAAAGAAAGGAAATGAGGTTTTGCAGGTTAACATTCCTTCTTGAATGTTCAAGAAAGGATGTGATCAGTTTTCTTCATTGTTGTCAATTGGTCATTAACCAGCTTGGAAGTTAAACCTTTTTTTACTCTTTTGTCAATACAGAATGGCACTAGGTGGAGCAGCTCCCCAGAGAGGAAGTGCGGCAGCTACTGCCAGCATGCGCAGGAGAAGGACAACAAGTTCTGGTACATCTGGAGGGGCAGCTGGAACAATGCTGCAATTTTACACGGATGATGCTCCTGGCCTCAAGATATCCCCCAACGTTGTTCTCGTTATGAGCATTGGTTTCATAGCTTTTGTTGCCATTCTCCATGTTATGGGTAAGCTGTACTTCGTGCGAAGAGAAGCCTAGTGGGTTTTGCCCTGATAAGGTGTGATGAATATTTAAATGCAATGTGACAGAAGTTTAATTTTGATATGAACTCTCTCGTCTGTCCTTACAGTAAACTAATTTCAAATTTTGTTACTAGTTTTTAGAATGAAAGATTTATTCTGTTCTGGTCTAAATTATTTTCTTGCTACAACCACCTCATTTTGGTTTACTTGTGGCCAATAAGGTGCAGTTCTTAGCTTCTCAAAGTTGCAGCTTATAGGCATAGGCTGACTTCCTCTATATTGCATTGGCTATTAAGCACACTAAACCTATTGCAAGTCGGTCTAAATGTTGATGAACTAAAATGTATACCATTATAAGGCCAATTTCTTATGGCGACTTCTCTTTAAAATGTTAAATACATGTAACAAAAATGAGATCTTACAAGTTAAAATACCATCTTGGTCGACTTGTTCAATTTTATTTGCTCTACTAGATTCAAATTACCCTTAAATAAATCTTATAATTAGTCTTCAAATTTAATTTAAAATTAATTTTTATTTGGCTTCGGAAAAGGAAAAATCCATTTATTATGAATATGTTTCTAAATTTCTAGAGGAAAATTTTAAAGGAACTGAATTTTACAAAGGAAAAGCTTAACATAGATTTATTGAAAGAATTAATTTTAAGGGTTTATTGAAAGAATGTACTTTAATACATTACCATTGCTTTTGTTTCTGAACTTTTGCTTCGACGAAAACGTTATATTTTATTTAAATAAAAAAGAAAATGGAAAATTCCTTTTCTTTTTGTTGAGTGATGAAGAATGAAAGTTTATGAATCCGCCAAATGACATAACTTTATTACATTGGCTAAAATATTCAAGCTACAATCAGGTGGATGCGTCATCCATGTAAGGTTGATAAACAACTACACTTGACAAAACTATTATCACAATTTTGATTTTAGAAATAAAGACTAAAGAATCCATCAACATCTCAAGAAAATGAAAATGCGAACAGAGATAGATCGGATACTCGGTGCCAGCCAGGCATCAAAGAAATTCGAAATCATATTTAATTTGGAATTTAACAAAAAAAAAATTATTTACATATTAAATGAACATTCACATTAACTACAATCGTTAGATGGGAATAAATAATCTGTACATGAACACTGAAACTGGCAAATATACAGACTGATAAAATTAGTGAGCGCTATCAGGTACCCAATTTTGAACCATGTTCTCGTCTGCGGATTTTGGGCCACCACATGATCTAGAGACCGACTCGAACAGTCTTTCGATATCTGGTGCACATCTTATGAAGGATCGGTTCCAAAAGTTATATCTTGGATTCTGAAAATACACAAGCTCTCACTTAGAATACAACTTTTATGAGGTAAAAATTCAGCATTTGAAGAATGAAACAACTGTGGGAATTGTTAAAACTTAACACCTACAACCCTAAACAAATTGGCAGAACAGTTCATATCAAAGTATAAAACATGGATATGGAAGGATTTTTACCTTGATAAGTTCAATGAATGTAATCAGTAGACCCCATGGATGAGGTCGATTAACAATGAGGCGTTCCAACAACACTCTTGTTATCTGCTCCTGGATAATTTCCTGCCCATGTTCCAAGCACAATTTAATCTAACCAATAACGGTTCCAGCAGGCAAAAACGTACAAAATGAAATGCGGACAGAATAACTCACCTGAGTTGATTCCGCAAACAAGTATAAGAGGACAAAAGAAAAGTAATGAGTGTGAGTATTTGGGTAACGAAGTTGGTTTGCAACAGCATTGAGGAAAAGGTAGCGCCCTTCAGTATCCAGCTCCACAATCAGAGTCTGGAAAATATCGAGAGCAGCTCCCACCAAGAACACTGCCAATGTAACAGTATTAGCGGTTGACTGTGCATGAGGACTTCTTGCCTGAAGCTGCTGTATGGCCTGAACAACAATTGTAAAAGTAAGCGTGCAAATTCAAGCTTTCGTATCCCATAAAAAAAACATTACCATCTTCGAAGTTCAAAACAGAATATGAATCAAAAGCCACAAAAGAGAGAGAAGGGAGATCCTAAAGATTGATTTATATGCTTACATTGTGCAGGATGTACAATTGAATCACACCAATTGAGACAAATAAAGGCAACTATTTCGACACTTTCAGTCACTTCATGCTCATATTCCAAACTAAAGAGATAGTACAAAGAACAATACCAGCATTTGCCAGAGATGATCACAACTAAAAGAACGGTTTGAAAGGTAAAGAACCAAGTACCTGCATTCCAACGTAAAGGACGAGGGAGTTGATCAAAGGCACATTGTAACGAGTCCCAGCAGAAGCAGCTTCACTTGGAGGAAGTAGCAATTTCTGCTTTAGATCAGCCAGAAATGAGGATCCCTGTTGCCTCGTCTGCAGAGGGCAGAACAAATAAAAAAGGAATTATGACCAATGTGTTGCTGTTTTATTTGATCTCAGATACATGAAACCAATCAATCTTGTTCGCAAGTATAAATGGTGAAGGTGAAGGACAAAAGCAAAATACCTTGAGATATTCATCCACATCAGCCTTCATCTGCTTTGATTTAAGAGCTCCATCCACCTCAGAGAGAATGCGTGGGGATTGATTGATTTCCGCAAGCAAGTCAATCTGCATATGATGGAATATTTTCACTACCTCATAATTTAATTTCCATAACCAAAATGCTCGCAAGAATATGAAGACAAAAAGACCTTCAAGTTGGGAGTGGATGGATCTGGAAGTCTCATGTTACGAGGAAACGCACTGAGGATGATATTCCGCATCTGAATGCAACTAGGAGGAATCACATCACAGAAAGTAAAATGATAGTCACAAAGGAACTCAGGGAAATCATGAAGTAACACTAGCAACACCCTAAGAGTGCCTTTATAAAGAAAATGAACCTGCAAAAAATAGATGAAAGAAAAAATAAGTGCCCCTGAAAAAAAGAAACGTTCCGCAAGTGATGAAACTGAAGACTGAAAAAATGAGTAGGACAAACCGGTGGTCCAAGTTCAGCGTTCCGCAAAAATGGCTCCATGAATTGAAACATGTCCACCAGCAAACGCTGGATGTAAGGCCAACCCTTCTGACTATTCCCAGTAAGCATCTTTGGCATAAAACTTCTATGACTAACCAACTCAAGCCAAGCATAGCTGGTGAAAGCATCAACCGGCATTAAGTAATTGCAGTAATAGAAAATTAAAGAGGAGAATGAAACGTGTTTGTGCAACCATGAATACACATACACGTATAGCCCACAATCATCATTGCAAACCACAACCTAATGTGAATTATGCTATACACTTTTTTGTTCTAAATAAGAATTTTGATGCAGAAAATAAAATTAAAAAATTAGAGAAAAATGCTAGCTTTCACTCGAAAGAATTGGTACCACTAAAGATATAATTATGAAATTTGATTCCCTATTCAACAGTTATTTCCTCGGCCATAAATCAAGTGGGGCAAGGCAAAGAACAGACACTAACCTGAACGCTGGAATCTTAAGAGGGTGCAACGCATGAAATGCATTAGCAAAAGCTGTCAATATCTGCAACGTGATAACCTCACAATTTAGATTATTCATGAAGGAAAAAGAAAAGCAAATATTAGGAACAACTGATTCACACCTGAAAGTTGGCACCATCAACAATAGGTTCGAGAGACCCAAGGTCAGGAAGCCAATTAATAAACAATCTAAAATATGGTCTTGGATTAAATGATGCTTTCTTCTCCTCGGCATCTTTCTGAATGAATCTTACGGTCACTGCCAGAATCTGAAGCATGCAGCATAGAATTATTAAGTCGTGAACAAGAATGCAAACATAAATATGGCACAAAGTACTTCTGTAGCTCATTACCCTTGATAAAAGAGCAGTTTTACCAGATCCCTGAAAATATAATAATTTAACATGTCAGATACAAATTAGCATCATGGGAGAAGACATGTTGCATGCAACAAACTTCTATTCAAGAGGATGACAAAAAGAAATTGTGAAAGGGCCAAAAGAAGCAGATGGGGCAATATTTTATAAAGGCATGTTTGCTCACCTTCAAGATGGAAAATACAAGCTTGGCATAAATGTCAATTGCAAGGAATGATAGATTCTGTATTTGCTGTGGTGATTGTAATGCCCCCGAGTTAATTACTTCAGATGATAAGCAATGTGCCACAGAAATTTCCTAGATTGAGTATGCAGTGAGTTGGCAAAACAAAAATATGATTCAATGCTAAACAGACGTTTCTTCCAAAATAAAAGAATTAAAGCATACTGTTAGCAGACGGAAAAAACGATCAGTCATATCATCCCCTTTCAGAAGTCCATTCTGATGTAATTGTAATATGAAATGGTTAAATGCTGCTTCATTAGCACCAGGAAGCTCACATATCCGGTACCATTCAGCAAATAGTATTGATACCTACAAGTACAATGAAATTTTGAAATCAAAAGGTACACGTCTTTCTCATCTAAAAAGACAAAAAAAAAAAATTGTACACATAGTTTAGAACTTAAAACATCCTCAGTTACTTCATACTTTGAACAATAGCCAAGAATTAGCAGTATCTACATCTGGCAGTATATTTAAAACATATATAACATTACAAAATTTTTTAGACAAGTAACACCTAGAGAAACAATGGAATTTAGTCAAATCATTGACATCGTCCTAATTACTTTTATCCCACTGAAGACTCGGACACAGGAAACTGGCCACCTATGGAATCTTGATTTTTAACGACCAATGCAAGTTTATGGATTATAAAAAATAATAAAAGAAAATTTAAAGAAAAAAAAAACTCATTTGCCGCTATGATGTGGAATGAGGTTAAAAAACATGATAATGAACTTTTGACTGTTGGTCCCTCGTGCTAATAAGAACAACCTTCTCATTATATCACTCTCTTCTATTAACAAAAATGTTCTCCATCTTTTAAAATTATGTTTAATGAGGCGGGTCCCTCATTATAATCTCAGTTTAAAATTTAACACAATGAAAATTCAAAATATGTAAAATGGAAATGCGCAAGAAAAAAATGACTTAAACAAAATTCTATGACATGGTAGTAAATAATGAGCCACGATTTTGTGGCAAGATGCAGGGTGGCCATCATTCACCTTTACCACAAAAGAAATAAGACATCCAAAGACGAGATATAATATAGAGAGCAAATTAGTAGCATTGTTTTTTCTTTTTCCCTATTTCCTGAGCCTTAAATGGAGAATATGCATATCACGTAACTTTCTTATGATTAGTCCTTTCCATATACAAAACGATCAAGAGCCTCCCTGCATCTCGTTGGGAGAGTAAGATTCCATAGAGCCAAAGCCCAAACATGGATCCAAGACAGGGACAAGATATGACATGGATACAATTATACATATACTGAGACATAATCATGGCAATGGAACATTTATTAAAATATAATTTGCTTAAGCATATATGATTAGTATATACATTTCAATGGTGTTCACATTAGACATTTGTTTAGTTTTACGCTACTCTTGTATGAAAGACGATGTAAAAAGAAAATAATGAAGTATGCAATTTATTAACAATATCTCAAGAGGTTCAAAAACTAATTATCTATTTCTAATAATAGGATGCTTTATATAAATAAATAAATATATATATATACATACACACACACATACATACATACAACAAACTTCCAACACTGACTGACCATTTTTCTAAATGGTTCAATATCATGTAATAAAGAAGGAAATTTAAAATAAGTAATGCTAATGCATTTATATACTTAAAAATATATGTTTGAAATTTTACACTCTAAAAACTAATGACTCTAGTTCCAAACAGTTGTTGTCCCATATAAAAGCTCTTAAAGCAGTAAAAGATGATATACAAGGCCGTCATGACATGGAATATCTTGAAGATTTCAATAATCAAGTTTACCTGATCCCGAAAACCAGCTGGGTCTTCAGATTCAAGAATACTAGAATCTTCTCTGTTTGCTATGGAATGTCCAGGAGCCTGTTGCAGAAAAATGGCACAAAAGTTAGGAATCAGCAAAAAGATTCCTTGATGTTATAGTAATTATAGTATTCTCCTAAAGAAACCTTTTTGTCTCTGGCAAGTCTAGTCTTATCCTCTTTCCCGATATTAACCCCAGATATAGCAGCTGTACTAGCAGAAGGGTTCTTGATTATCTCAACCAGCTGTTGCAAAGGCTCTGAAGATCCAGGTTTTGCAGCAACCTGCAGATCAAACGAGAAAGAAGCTTTACAAAAATAGCATGAGAGAATGTCCTCAAGTAAAACTGATCAAATACGAACCTTAGCTAATGCATCAACAAGATTGTGAAGTTCTGAAATAATACTCGATTCTTCAACAACCAAAGTTTGGAGGAGGGATATGGCAAACTCTGTTGCAGCCTCTGACAAATTGCATAAATGGTCAGTTCATACTGACATAAAAAAACAGCAGTAATAAAATTGATCTGCCCACTTACTATTCCTGCCTCCATCAATTAGTTTTGCCATATGAACATTATACTCTGCAAGATTTAGTAATTCACTGCGAATAAGGCCAAGAGTAATGTCTTTGTTGTACTTCCGTTCTTCCTCAGAGTAAATCACCTGTAAACAGTCAAGTTGGGGAGAAAATGACATATCAAAGGCTCAGCTTTAAGAACTAAAAATAATAAACAGAACAAAATAAATATATGCGAGTTACACCTAACACCACGGGGAAAACATTAATGCATGAAGACTTTGGAAGTGAAACCTAAATCTAACTAAGAAATTTAATCAATACTTAAAGATGAAAGCACATGAGTTTACCATAGATACTCTGCAAATATGTCTGTGTGTGTGTGTGTGTGTGTGTGTGTGTAAGAATGTATGAACATACATCCAAATGAAGAAGATAAATTAAGTTGGTAAACAAAGATAAGGACAAGGAAGAATTTGAAGAAAAAGGAATGAAAGTAAAATATATAAATGGTTTCCATAATGCAATCCCCTTTTGGAACAAGGAGCTTTAAACTAGACCGTACCCAGCTAGTAAGTTCCTTGACAACTAGCTTGCAAACATCGCGAACGGCAATCAGAATGGAAAGATGGGCACCAACATGAAAGGTGTTTGATGCATTGTCATATAAGACTTTAAACACCTGTATCATAAATGTAGATCCAGAATGAAGGAGATAAAACAGCATAGAGACGATTGAAGCAATCAATATAGAAAAAAATGAGAAAAAGAAAATGGCAACATCTCTCGGTGCAAGAAAAAATTAAACAACCTTTTGAGCCACAGCAAGGGCAGCTTCATCCCGACTTATACATCTTAGTATGATCTCAGGAACCTCAGCAATCACACCCTAATTAGAAATCATTTCCATGTAAGGTATAACTTTTTAATGCCAGACCCGATGAGTGATGGAAGTGAAAAGGAACAAGATAATATACCTGAAATTCAGTTTCCCGAGCCTCATTACTAACCAAAGCCTCCAACTGACACAAAACAGTACAGTAACTTCATAAGTTAAGTACATACACCCGAGAAAGAAGATGAGCAAAATTACAAAAAAACAAAAGGCTGATCGTTTTATTCCCATATCAAAGAGCACCAGGCCACCCCCAGTTACTGTTGCATGCAGGGCCCTTTTCTTAATACTGTTATAGGCTGCATATAACATTCAATAAAACGTGAAGAACACTGAGGGGTAAACTACTCAAAGCACCCTTTTCCACATATCTATCGCCCCCTAAACAATCCACTACATTCCCCGCAGGGCTACCTTTTGAGCAAAGGAACCAAATCAAAAGGAAAGGTAAAATGCATGTACATAAAATAAACGAAAGTTCTTATCTCCTGTATTCAAATGAAAATACGTGGTATGACAAGCATTATGCATAGAACCAGGCTAACTAGAAATGGAGATTTAAGCAACAACGATTAACTTTAGAGCAGTAGCAACCTTTTGTGAAATAACTTGGAATTTATCCAATGCATCTCTGGTGGTAAGTGAAGGTTCAGATATAGTAGTTGCAAGACGATCTGTAGTGATGGGTGAGGCCAAGGGTTGGGAAGAGGATCCAGGTTCCTAGAACATATGGGCAAATATCAAATTAGAAAGAGTTTCACATCCCTAGCAAATATTCTTGGGAGAAAAAAAAAAAAAAAAGGTAGTTCTCCAACCTTTATATTGTCAGCAGTATCGACTGAGTGCATCTCAGGGGCTGAAGCAGCCGAAGGGAAAGAAGCAACAACCAAATCATTTTCTGGACCACGTACACCAACACCATCAGCAGCGGTATGTCCTGAAGTTGCACTGAAATATTGCACAAAGGAATGATTAGAGCAACTATATGCTTATAATTGAAACATACAAGAAATTAGCTGATCTTCAAGACCTTAGTTGGGGCACAGAGGTAGATTCTGCACTTTCGTCCAGCGCCCGGGATACTCCTTCAAGTCCAGTAACAGGTCCAGATGTGTATCCCGAGTTTAGTTGTCCCGATGACAAACCAAATTGACTACTCAAACCAGTACCACTAGCTGTAATTGAAGAACCAGTAGACTGTGCAGCTTGGCTACTCTGGTTTTGCAAGGGAAGCCTAACAAAATCCTGAAAGATATGCAAAAATGTACGCTTCATCAATATCTTTTTTTTTTTAGCTTAATATCAAGGTTCACAAGCAATGAGAAGGTTGCACCTCATAAACCCTCTGTTGTGAAACAGATAGATGCCCTGGTTTGGGACGGAGAGCCTCAGGCACGACACCAAGAGGTCCTTGTGCATACATTCCAGTGTCAAAAAAGGTTGGATTAACACCATCTCGATGCTTCCTTCTTAAAGAGAGTTGTTGAGCTATTTCACCGTCAATGGTCTGTATCGCCTGAAGGAACACCATAACCAAAAACAAAATGTAAATCACATGTTATAAAATACCAGGAAAAAAATAAAGAAAAATAAATGATTATTTCAAAGAATTTGTTTTAAAAAGAAGGCAAACTATGCCAAAGGAATTACCAAAAAAAAAAAAAACATTTCCATTGGGCTATAAGAGATGTATGAGTATAATTGAGAAAAATAAGGGATTGATTGGAAGAGACCTTCTAAAGAGAGGTAAGAACTTAACAGAAAATATAATTATATCTGATTAAATAACAAGAAAAGGATATTTCAAGGCTAAAATTTAAACACGTTAAGTACTAAGTAGAGTACAAAAAAATTAACCTTAACTGGTTTAGACATATACCCTCAACCAAGAGGTTTGACATATACCTTAATTGGTTGAACTCAAAAAAAAAAAAAAAAAAAAAAACAAAAACAAAAAAAGTACAAAATTAAAACAAATGGTAATAGAAAAGCATTAAAACGAAATGATAACAATTAAATATACATGTCGGTTGTTATATAAACAAAATACACATGTATGTGAGTGTAAGCTTGACATTATTTTTCCCAACGGAAAGCACTTAAGGTTTCTATCCTGTTAAAATACCATGGCTGAATATCGAGATGTTTTAACTTTTAACAGATTTGAATTAACAAAAAAAGGTAAAGCCTTTTTTTCGATAATTTTGTAATGCAATTGTTAACAAAATCTAACACACTATACTTGGCATCCCCAACGAGAACACATATATCTTGATAACTTTCAGCTATTTTTCACAAAAGAAAAACAAAACCAAACAAAACAGAAAACAAAAAACAATCTATTATTCTCTTAGATTAATTGATGAAATACAAGTTTCGGGCAAGTATAAACATATGTATGAGTTTAAAGAGTAGAATGGAATGATAATTTCACAATATAATCAGAAAAATTGGAAGTGACTGAAATACAAATTGGAATATATCTATATGCTTAAACAAAGTTGCTTTTAAACCATTGCTAAAATATCAAGACGGATACACAATTTCAAGAATTACCGACCTTGTCGGTAGCAGCCTGTTCAATGATGGCACAACCAAGATCAAGGTTATCATTTGTGACAAGCTGAACAGCTTGCTCTAGCAGATCACTGGCAACACCCAAACCCTGAAGAGAACTTCTGAGTTGACTTGATATTGAGCCTCGTAAGGGTTCCTAGAACAAATAAATTGTACTAAATTGATTAGAAATGGAATAATCAACCATAAGGTTTTATAATAAGCTCCACAAACAAAATATTGCATCAACTCAGAAGTTCAGTATAAGAGGAAAAACCTTGCAAGTTACGTGAGCTAGACATCCAGCCAGACTAGCAACCATCAAATGTGCTGCATTAAATATTCGAGTCTCATCTGATTCCATGGCATAATCCTACAATCGCAAATGATTTAAATAAATGGAACGGGAGAAAAGAATGAAAAAAGAAGGAATAACCCAGAAAAGATTATTATTGAAATTTAGAAAACACACACAACAAGAAGTTCAAAAATGCAGGCAGATAAGCTATTGGCCTATGCAAAAATAGAACATCTAAGAGGCACAAACGATACTTCCAATCAGAACAGAGAACAAGTAGTTTAAGTATATAAACGTTCCAAGAACAACACAATAGGAAACAGCCAATGCTATCGTCAACAGTAACTTCATAAGCCAAGCAGTCAAAGTAGCCAAAAAATTAAATGAAATGAAGCTGAATTCATGATGGAAACGTTATCAAGGATAGTCGTTCATGAAAAGATCAGGTCCTTAGATTCCTAAATGAAACTAAACGTGATCCAAAAGGAGCATGAGCTCGTAGAAATGAAGAATTGCATATAGAGGTATGATCATTTTAAAAAGGTATGTCGATCAAGTCAACTTATAGAGAAGACCTTCAAAACAAGTTCCTTTGTCGTTTGGGTAGCTATAGAGACACTACGCTGCACAATACCAGAAACGATCTCTTTGACAGCTCTATCCATTGCAATTGGAACAGTTCTGTAGCATGTGCAAGAGAAGAGATATAAGTACAACAATTTTTACCAGGAGCAGCTTTCCCATGGATAATTGCTTAAACTAAAGGGTTAAGATAGCATAAGCTCCAAACCTCTGAAAATGGATGTGCAAGCCCAAACTATTAAGCTTCTGGTTGATCACAACAAGACTTCCTATATTAGGGATACCTGCAGGAAGCTGCAGTAACAAGAAATAGCCAATAAGAAAGATGATGTTCAAAGGCTTCAACTAATTTAAAGGATGCAATCATACCTGATTGGTTGAAAATGGTGATGGGGATGGTGTAGCTTGTAAGAGTCCCTGGGCAGTAGGAAGCTGATCAGACAAGCCCAATGCAGCAAGCTTTTCGTCCTCCATTAATGTGCCAGAAGACAGATGAAGTGGGGCAGCATACTACAACCATAAATAAGTTAAAGGAGTAGAAAAACAAGAACAGCAATTCCAGTAAAATAGAACAACAGAGAAATTATCTAGTGTTCCTTCTGTAAAACTCCCTTTAAATAGATGGTTCTCAGTCGAATACTCATCTGCCCCCCTTTTGTAATGAATATGAGTTAATTACCTACAACAAGGAAAGAACCTAACAAACCTGGGACAACAGGTGAGTATGATTTCCAGAATTCGATGGTGTTGCAACCTCCAGTGGAAGCTCCACTTGATTTAAAGAAGACATTATGCTGGACTTCACTTCGGCCACCATCTGCGTCTGGGATGCTCCAACATCCTTATTTGAAAAATCAGGATTACCTTCAATTTCTCTCTTCCGATCTTTGAGAAGAGAAGTTGGCGTTATTTCTTTCATATCCACACTAAGATTCTTGAATAAAACCTGTACAAAATCAATGAAAAACTGATGAAATTGCTGAATGAATTCAATTCAATGGTAAGAACTTTTTTAATCTTCCCAAGCGAGGATTATCCCTTGATTGTACACTTTTCATTTAACCAATGAAATTCTCTTATCCCAAAAACAAAAGTATTAATTCCGTTGGAAATTTAAGCCAAGGCATCCACAGTGGCAATAAATATTGTTACTAAGTTACAATATTGAAATGTGCATACCTCAATGTCAAACTTCAGGTTCATTTTCAAGTTAGGCATTGAATAAATCTCTGCAAGTAGTCCAAGAATGCCCATGGTCCAAGGATTTGGGGGTTGGTAAGCCAAACTGTTTTGACATGGTTCAAGAACCTACAGCCATAATGATATAAAGGTAAGATCAGGATACACAAACCAAGCTACCAAAAATAATCCTCATACAGTATAATCATACCTTGGAAGTAAATGGTATTACTGCAATCATTAGCCCCTTCTCATATGCCTGCCAAAACAGAAAATTGAGTGCAAAGAGGAAAATAATTATAAAACGGAAACCAATGTCATATAATTATGGTTCTCCAGAAAACAAAAATTATGTAAAGAGGAGGAAGTCCAAAAGTCCCCATGTGGAATGAACGAAACCAACAAAAGTAACTGATTTGTTACCTCAATTATCAAAGATTTTGGATCTATTTCACGAGCTCGCAACACTTGATTCCTGCCAATTGTTAGTTTCCCAAGCCAGCTTCCCAAATTCTTTAGTAACGATCGTTCTTCTGAGCTTGATTTTATAAGCTCTGATCCTAACAGAACCTGGAGAGAAGAGGGGGGAATAAAGATAAGTCAACTACCCTGGCAGGCAATGGTTGCACCACATGTCCAAGAAGAAAAGAACACCTTGCAGTTCTCGTAAGTAGCTTGAACAATCTCTTTACTCAAAGCTTTTGAATTAACTTTGTCCAGAAACTTCAAGTACAAGTCATGGAAATTTAGCTCAATGCTGGCCCTGTAGAGCAATATGAAGTCGGATGTTAAAAATATAGCTCATGTATAAAAAAAAAATATTAATAGCAATTAAAAATAAAACTCTAGGGGGATTTCTCGAACTCCCTTTAACAGTTCTCTCCATGTTTCTAGGTTTCAGCCCATTAATACCATAACACAAATTCCTATACCCCTTGCACTTATTTCTGCGCAAAAATATATACAAGAATTTAAAGTAACTTTGAACCTCTTCATGACCATATACTGAGCAAACCAGGGATAAAACTGCTCCTTCAAAATCTCAGTAAATTCTTTTGCTTTGGCTTCAAGATTAGTAAGTGAAATATTATTGATCATAAATGAAATCTTATCCTGTACATCCGATGCTGGAGCCTGTACACATAATGAGACTTATAAGAAGGCCAGATATGCAAACATAAATTCAGTGTCCATAACAAAGAAATAAGACCCCACTAAAGAGCAATTAAATAAAAATACAGGAGAGAGGAATATATAGTCTCACCTCAAGTCTACTAAGAAAAGTCCTAAACTTGAAAATGTGAAAGAAAAAGAAGCAGTATAGAGAAAATTACACTCAGAAAGTCCAAGCTCCTATTACCAATTACCAATAACCATTACCAGAAACGTAATTATATGTGAAAAGAGGATCAAACATTTCTCTCAATTTATGCATGTAAGTCTTCACATAAGTACAACCACTCTAAAACAGCAGTATATCAGACAGCATCATCTTCTCATTGAGAAGACCACGTGGCAGCAACTTCCATTGTAGGATATGTGAAGAAAAATTTGACATTTTACTATGATAAAAGAATTTTAGTTCAAATGTGAATGTCGAAATAATCTACAATAATTCTTTTGTGATTTTGTACAGTTTACTAGTTCTTATTGGAGTGCCCAGCATAGCCTTTTTTGTAATCATGGCATTGATTCCATCAAATTTAGATTGGAAGGATTTTTTTGTAATCCTTCTCTTGGGAGGAGGGATGCCTTGTCCCTTCGGCCCCTAGGTTATTTTGTTCGTTTTGGCTTGGAGCCTCCTTCAATGAATTATCGTTTCTTATCAAAAGAGAGAGAGAGAGAGAGAGAGAAATAATCTACAATAACATCAAAAAACAAGGAAACTGTAAAGCTGGTTCAAATTGTTTCTCACTTTATGACCCGAAGATAATAGAAAAGAATAAAAATACCCAAGGAACTTCTTCAGAAAAGGAATAATAGAATCTTCAGAAGTACCGTGATGTTTGGCCCAAGGTTAGACTATGAATAAAAATACCCTAGACCTTTTTGTAATTATGATATTGGTCTCGTTCTTTTGGATTGGAGTTCGTTTTTGTAGTTTTGTCGGTCTCCATTTTTTCTTGGACTTGCTTTTTGTATGCCCTTGTATTCTTTCATTTGTTCGGTGAAAATTCGGTTTCTTATAATAAAAAAAAAATCTATTATTCCTCAACTATTAATGTTCCGTCTCATAGGTCCTTAAACTCAAAGGAATCTAAACTTAAGGAGTTGGAGGGGCCAAACATAAATTTAACTAATGAGTAATGATATTAAGATAGGGAGTTTATAACATTCCATGAATATTATGAATTATGATCTCTTTTATAAAATGAAGTACAGTTAATTACAAGGTTTTCTTGAAGCATAGTCGATTAAGTTGCATTTGGACAACCAACTTGTTCTGGTGAAAGTTCTAAATCAGTGAAAAAGCCTCAAAGACTCGATTGGGGAATGTAAGAAAATAAAAGGGCTAAAACTAAACAGAACAATCTTCATTCAAGTAAGAATCTGAAATTTTAATAAGCTTCATCATTAACTTAATCAAAGAACAATTCAAGGAAGAATTCAGAATTCAGAATATATAATATGGTGGGTGTTCTACAAGATTCTTGTCACCATCCTATTGAGAATATTATAGCCAATGATTAAGTTTTCTACCAACCATACGTGGAACTTCACCAACTCAAAATGATAAAAATACATGTTCAAAGTAGAAGAATCAGATAAGGTTGTTCCAAAAAACTACCAGGTGTACATTCTCTGTTGTCATTCTTACATATCGAAAGTATTCTCAATTTGCATGTTACAAGGTTATCTTCCATCCTCATTAACCATTTAAACAAAGCATAACCACAAGCCCACCACATTAAAACAACAGGTAAGAGAAACAAACACTCATGTCAAAAATCAACCAAATTGGGAACATACTGTCTAGGTATATCTTCAGTAAATTACAGATTGATATGAAATTTTCTTAAATAATATTTAAAAATCAAAGTTATTGTATCAATGATGTGACAAATAAAAATCTCCTAATACATCCACATTCATCAAGACTTGATGAATTCATAAAGACCTTTAAAAGATAGCACAATGAATGGGTTACCTCAATAGGAGTTTCTCTTTTCTCAGCTGCAGCAACAAGCGTTTCAATATTCAAAGCCGAACCAAACCCTGTCAAAGGATAAAACATAACCATTATGTTCGTTCCAAACCAGCAACAAAATTTTCAATGCCTATCCATAGAAGAACTAACTGGTAGAAGCAGCCCCTCGTGAAGGACGGACAAAACCAGGGGAAGAAGCCAACATTGCTGGAGTATTGATTGTATTCTGCACCTACAATTGTAGCAATTTACAAAGAGATAGAAGGGAATATTTCATCGTTAATAATTATCACGATCAAAGGTACGAATAGCCTAAGAGTCTATTACATATGGACAACAAACAAGGAGAATGGAGAATGAGTTACCTTTTGATTAGTAGATGCATCACCTATTGGTTGTATTGAAGTTTGCCCCACAGAAGATAACATTGGTTTCACATCAATAGCTGATGTTGCAATGACTTTAAGTCGATCATCAATGGCACTTTCATGCTTTTGTTGTAGCTGAATTGTCGAAGAAAGTTGGTGACCAGGTTGAATGGTGCTAGAATTGTTTAACTGCAATCAACCAATATGTAATAAGAAATCTTACTAACATTTGCCAACAAAAAGTTATCCCTAGATCCATCTCTCCTTTTTCCTCTACAAAAACAATTAAATTGATAGAGAAAAATCCCCTCACATAGTTCCCACAACTTTAATGGTCTTCTCATTGCATACAGTGAGAATCCCCGCAGATCATTCAATGTTATCCATTCCATCCCAATTGAGTTTGATTACGCTCCACACAAGATTTAACCAACGTCTAGACAACTTTTGACTTACTTTCTAAAAGAAGCACTATATCTGGATTATATGCAAATCTTTTGGTGAAGTCTTCGATGATAGTGCTTTCATAATAATCCCCCCAAGTCTCTAATATCGCAACTTCTAATCTTCCAAAAAAGTTGATAACGGTAGTTGGATAAAAGAAACACCACTTTCTCATAATTAACCATTGAGATACGATTTCTATCATCACCCTAACTTC
This sequence comes from Luffa aegyptiaca, assembly GCA_017139565.1. Classification (NCBI taxonomy): domain Eukaryota; kingdom Viridiplantae; phylum Streptophyta; class Magnoliopsida; order Cucurbitales; family Cucurbitaceae; genus Luffa; species Luffa aegyptiaca. Next base: position 46,229,367 of record CM029404.1, on the reverse strand, counting down.
AAACCTAAAGATTTCTATCGACCTATATTAGGAGGAACTTTCAAAGAAAACCAAAATATGTATTTGGACTCGGGAAAAGGTTAACAAGATGGACAAAAGTACAAAAGAAAAGTACCCTTCAAAAAGTTGTACCCTAATTTGGTGCATAATGTGTAGAAACTAGGAGGAAAATCAATCATCTCCTCCAACACCGTCCTTGATTCCAGTTTTGGGACAAAATTTATAGGTTTGGTCTCTTCTGGGCTGCCCCCTCACGATTAAAGAGTTCCTAGAGCAAGCGTTGTGGGTCACAACTTCGAAAAACACACAGATCCTTTGGCACTTGGCAGAATGAAATTTCAGTGGGTCAGTAGAAATCATGAGCTGAAAGGAATAGGAAATTGTTTTATAAGGAATAGGATTTTCATTAATTACTATCATAATGATTTTGACAGATATATAGGTAGCTACGTAACTTAAACTTCCAATTCGAGCACTCTCATAACTTCATTTTGTAACTAATCCTCTCTTTTTTTTATTTTTTTAATATCCGTGAGTGACCGGACCAGCTTACGCGCACCTCAACTCATCTCACAAGACAACCTTCTAATCCTACTGCATTTAGTTGTCAAGGAAACTCGTAGGATATTAAATCTTAGGTAGGTGGCCATCATGGATTGAACCCATTCCCTCTAAGCCCTTTATTTTTTCTACGGTCCTTATTGACCACTAGGGCCAACCCATGATGGTTTGTAACTAATCCTCTTTTCAGCTACACCAATTGGAATAATTATTTCTTAGCTCCCTGGTTTTAGGGGCTCTTCCTTCACTTGTACCTTATTCTTTCCATTAATGAAAAGGTATCTAGTTTCCATTCAGAAAAAAACATTCACTTGTGGCATACGTAAAGACTTCTGGTGCATATCATGATATACTCCCAAATTATAAAGTTAAAGATATAATCTGCACAAGGCAACAAAAAATATATTTGAAGAATCATATGCCACCTCTACATTTCCTGAAGTAGCTTGAGTGGAACCATGATGATGGATGGCAGAAGCATGGATATTTCCATCGGAATCAGAATGGCCTGCAGATATCCTCAGAAGAGCCTGCTCAATGAAGGAGACAAGTTCCGCATGAGTGCTTCGCAAATGTGATATTTGTAGAATATGATTGCAGTACTGCGGCCACTCAATCAAACGATCCACAAACTGCTCTACAGCCTTAGTACCAAACACAAACATCTGCCAAAAAAATTGTTAACCACATTATTAACATAATAAACACAAACAAAACCTCACTCTCGAACATGCAATACAAACTTTTGAATCTGCAGGTTTGCGAAGTGCATCAAGGACACCACGGAGTGCAATCCCCAGTGTAAGGTGAGTTACAAGCTGATGCTTAATAACAGAGCCTGAAACGGAATGAAAAAAGTTAATATTTTGAGATACAAAGACATATATCAAATGAATCTAAAAACTCAAATTTCAATAAGAAACTCACCAAAGAGAACTGCCGCAATTTTCAGCTGTCTTTCAGGATATTTCGGGAAGAATCTGTACTCCTCAAAAAGATTTGCAATCATGCATTCGAATATTGATTGTTCCCTGTAAGCATAACCCACTTAGTGGTCCATTCTAACCAAGCTAACTCCTTTTCTTTTCTTTTTTTTATTTTTTTGTTAAGAAACGTGAAGGATTCATTAATAAAAAAGTGGGAGAGTGCATTCTAACCAAAGCTATCAAAACTGGAAAAAGAAAGCTACAATTGGTGGCAAGTAAGGAGAATACTCAGATATCAAATAATAATAAGAGTTCGGATTAGAGGACAAGATATACAGTGAAGATATGCAGAATGCATCTAAGAGAACTGGAAGAAAACTGACATCTCATCGAAGGAAGCCTGAACATGTGACCTTTACAAGCTAGATGTAAAACTATTGCACATCCAAGATCCAACTAAAAGAGGAAAATGACAAATGGGGATGATGAATCGGGGAATTCTAAGACTTAGACAAGAATACTATTAATACCCCGTGCTTTGTGTCCACTAAGAAAATTAGAAATCTTAGTAAAAGTAGTCAAATTAGACGCACGAAATACACCTACAGTTTAGAAGAAATGATGCATAGATACAGAAGATTGTGTTAGGTTTCCCAACTAAGAAAATACCCAAATACTAGTATATTGCAATAACGAAACGGAACTACAATATAACGATAGTCTTTGAGAGGGCTGATTCTCTCCCAAAATCCCACTATGAGACAATATCCAAAATCATCGACTCCTCTGAGGCTCCCAACCCTCCTATTTATAACCAAGACCTCCTAACCAATTACCATTGTGCCATTACTACTATTCTACCACTATATCTCATCTATCTCTATTAGTACACTCACAGATTGATAAGGAAAATTTTGTATGCACTTGATGCTGATGGTGGAAAAACATGAAAACTTATTCCATGACTGAAAAAGGAACAAAGAGTTCCCAAATAAACTGTAGTTGACTCTCCCAGTGTGGATTCATCAATCGTGGAAAGTAATCATAAACACAATGACACAGTAGAATACAATTTTTTAAAGAACCAGACACTCATGCAACCCAAAAGATCATAAAAGTGCACCTTTTAACTGAAGATTCCTTGAATCGAGCAAGCATTTGAACCATAGCTTCAATGGTCAACTGACCGGAAAACATTTGTTGGAAGTACGAATTAGCTTCAGCCTCAATGTCATCTGTATATCCCTCTGTAGCAGATGCATCTGAAGCCCCACCATTTGGCAGCTTTGGGTTTGATTCCAGAACTGCAACATGCAACTTCTCCATTTCCTCAGATAGTTGAGTAGAAGCAAGTGTACCCACATTAGATCTAAGAACCTGAAATTCACAACTATGTTAACCATACTATTCCATTTGACATAAGCATAATATAACATTCAAAACCCCACATAGAAGAATGAGTTAGGAGGTGAAAGAACTGGATTTTTTTCCATATTACCTTCAAGAAAGTAGAAGCAGTGTCCAAATAAATATTTGAAAAGGCATTAGAAGGATAGAAAGATTTGGATGAAAAATCTTGAGATCCCCCATAATGAATCCCTTTTAAGAACTTGAGACATTCCTGCAACGTTAACATCATAAGTTTTCACTTTACAATAAAAGTTGAAAGCTAACAGCAAATTTATGTCAACACATACATATTACTTAGATTATAAACGTGTTAATCTCAAGAACACAGTTCTAAAGGTCAAGCAACCAACTCAAAATACTACCTCGAAAAATACATCTTTGTATGTGTTCAAACTATTACTCAACCACTTCTCAAGGTCTAAAAATTCCTTTCGTGAAGCAATGGCTGCTAATCTGAGACTGCAGGAATAAGGAATCATATCTAATACTGACAAAAGTATCTGCAAAATGTAGGTGGAAGAAAAGGAATTTCAGATTTAAGAATAACAGAACTGGTTAGGAAATTTAATCAATATACCAAGAATATGGTCCATAACGTCTCTGCCAGAGAGAGAGAGATGAAGAGGAGAAGGAAAGAGAGAGAGGCAGGGGAGGAAGAGGAGGAGATAGAGAGAGAGAAAGAGTATTTAGTATTCGCTTACCTTTAATTCTTGGCATATGTCAACTATCCTAACCATGCAGTCTGGATCACTGTTTTGAGCATCCACAAATCCCCGTAACACCAGATTAGGGTTAACATGCCATAGCTGAAGGATTAAACCACTACCAAGAGGATTTCTTAACATCAATGGGAAGACAGAAAAAGAAACTTCGTACTGAAGCAGATTATATGCAGTCTGCAACAAAATATGTAAAATTTACAACCAGATCAGACTGAGCATGTGTGAGAGAGACAGATGACAAATTTCACAAATAAATTTAAAAGGAAAAAAAAAAGGAGAAAAAGAAAAGCTCAATGCAGAGGTGACGAGAAAAATGTACGTTGATATGTGCCATCCCAAGTAGCAATAGCTCAGGCCAGTTTTTAAGAGGAAACTCCAGAATTGATTGTACAGATCTAGCATGACCTCTCTCAGCAAGTTCACACAGTATATCCAAAAGATCAAGGCACGTCCATGCGTGATTTGTATGTCCAAGTTGAAGCTTATGGCCGTGCACTCCATCAATATAAGCCTACAAAAATATCTCATCAATTGTAAAATGTTAGAAGTACCTATAACAATAACAGGCAGGAGACTGATTAGTTCCCGCAACAAAAGTTACTCAGCTATTGAAGTAAGCTAGATGTGAACAAGCAAAACAGGGAAGAAGTTTTAGTGTGGTAAATATCGATCATACCAGCTGTCTTCCAGAGTGAGCAAATGTAAATATTTCAGGTGGTGCCAACACGGCATATTTAAGGAAAGAAAGTTGACCCTCCATATTCTTCCAAACGGACCCACAAATAGTATGAAGAGGAAATGCCTCCTGCAATCTCAACCAATGATTGGATTAACAAGGAATGGATTATTTCATCTCAAAACACCCCAAGTAAAGCAAACAATACCTGGCATGCACGTCTGTATACAGACATGAAAAATGAGAACGATTCCTCGTTAGGAATGTAAAAACCCTCATGATCCAGATTTTCCATTACTCTTATCCAATCAACGCTAGGTGCCTGTATCAAGAAAACACAATGAGGAAAAGAAAGAAAGAAATTTGTTTCCATAGAACATGCAGATGAAGAAAAAAAGGATTACAAGTTGCTTCATTGTGTCTATGAGAACATCCACATCCCATGAGTTCAAGGATGGTAGATCAGACAAAGCGCTGCAACCCAAAGCTAGACTAAAAGTTGTATATATATTTCGACTGTCCTCAAGACCAGTATGATTGCGAGCTATCATGCCAAGTATCTTAGATATAGTAATCTCCGTCAGCGGCAAAAAGAGGGACAATATCTCTTTGCATTGCGTTGCATTGACTGTGCATCCATAACCCAGTTCCTTCATTATATCTCCCATGCTCATTTCCTTCTCCATTTCAGCTAAGATGGAATCAAAATCATTATCAAGGGACTCATGTGACAGATTTACATTCCTATAATTCAAAGCAAAAGTTGCTAAGTTAGTAACAATGTTACATCAAGCTCAGGTACCCACCCAAATTCACTGGGAACCGATAATCAAAGGCATCATGGATAAATAGTGAAGATTACTATATTTAAGAGCAAGATTCTTTGGCACCTTAAAAATTTTTCCTCTCGCAATTCATCTGAAAGCAGTGGTGACAAAACAAACTCTGTAACATCTTTCAACTGCACCAAAGATAGCATTTGCATGAAGGAATCTAAATGCTTCGAGAGCCCTTCAGACCGTTGGAGGAACATGATAATATCCTGAATTTGCTGAGTGGAATCCACAGAAACAGCATTAGCACAAAGTTCCTCAATCTGACTAATGCAGAAGTTCTTCCCTGAAAAAGAAAAGTACAGCCTATCAAGTCCTTGCAAGTAAAAACAAACAAAATACATCCTAACTGGCTACAGTGACTAGTGAGCCTATTTCCGTTGATGAGGTAAACTAAAATTGATAAATTGTAAAAGTAAAACAAGCAGGGCACATGCTAATTTTTATCAACACATAACTACTATATCCACATTAATAAACGAGCAAAAGGAAATATGGCAGGCTTAAAGATTAGTGGAGTTCCCTGGACAGGTAAGAGCAAATATTGCTCTCTGTCGCAAATTGACAGGAAGAAAGTGTTAACAATCAATGATAACTTCTAGAACTTACCACACATCCTTGCATCAAAATTTTCAGAATCTGAAACAGCGAGACCAACTCCAATTCTTTCGCACATCGACAAGTTTAACAGATTCGAGATGTTCTCGAGAATAACTTGGTTGATATCTCTACTTTTAAGGGACTCACAAAATATTGTACTAAAATTAGGTCTGTCCAAAAGATGCTTGAAAACCGAAGAAATAACTAGTCGCAACTGCGGGTTTTCCAAATCTGTGCCATGACTCGTGAAATGATCCAAACAAGTTCTGAGCAGTATGAAGCTTCCTTCAATTCCAAAGTCAATAAACTGAAGCACATTGAAGATCTTGATTCAGTAAAATGCTTAAAACATATCTAAACGTAAAAGATCAATGCACAAGTTATGTGAAATGCCTTTTAAAGAAACAGTAAAAATGACGTGATTTATAACTTCTTGATCACAAAGGCGATTACTTAGGTATTCGCATGCTGCTATTTGGAAAATATATCCAACAGAACTCTGTTTTCTAAGTCTTCTATTTCGGGATTGTATACATGACTTCCATTAAGAGAAATGAAAGAAAGGACGACACAAAATCAACAGCGGCCGGGAAAAAAACAGCAAGTAAGAAAGAACCCAGAATCTAGGACCCCTGAAGGCACCTATATAGAAGGTTTCCAAGTAAACGCCCCTAATGTCGGTATTCAATTGAAAAGATAGAAGGTAAAAGAGACGAAAAGGGGACGCATTGAAACGAAACCGCTTCAAATATCTAATGCGTCAGTAATCTCATCACCAAGAACATAATTAAAGATACAAAACTCCAATACGGCAATGTATCCCCCCCCCCCCCTCCCTTCTGCCGAATAATTCAGACCAAAAATTCTAAATCCAATAAAGCATAAACCCCTGCAACTGTTTTACAAGAATACCTCGAAAGATCAAAACGAGAAACGCAGTGGAAATGGAGAATTGAGTAAAAACAACATAAAGCAAGTGGGAAAACCCAAATCTAAATCTAGACCACAAAGCACGAAATGAAAGAATCCGAACACCAGAAGAGAGCTCAAACGATAGTTTGCAAGTACGAGAGAAGAAAAAAAAAACAAACGGGCAAGAAATGAAGGCGAAGCAATGTAAAGAGTCAGATAGCACCTCATAAAGCTCTTTTAGAATAGATTCAGTGTTGGATTCAGTCAAGCTGTGGAGGAGGAAGCGAATCTGAGACGACGTTGCAGTCGAAAACTTCAGCATGGCGAGCGAAATCGGGAAGCTAGGGTTTTGCACCAGAAAGACTGAGGGTGAGTGATGAGCGAAGAAGAAGAAGAAGAAGATGAAGAAAGGAATGGAAAGTTGAAGAAGCGGTTCGAGAGAGATTGCGGGAACAGAGAGTCTTGGGAGAGAGAAAAAATAAGAGATGATGGAGATCACGAGAGTGTATATTTAATGGCGCAGAATTGTATTTATATTCTCTTTGTTTCAGAGGCTCTTCTCTGCTCTGCTCTAATGGGCCTTCCTCATCGAACCTACACACACAAATTCGGCCTCATAAATTAAACTCAAATTATCGCTCTATTCTTTTTTTTTTTTTTATCTCATTTTAACCCTATCTTTTAATTTCATTACATAAAAGTGTCCTAAAATAACTATTGGGGGATAAATTTTGTTTCGTTGTTTTCGATGGCTTGTTTAGGAAAAAGGTAATAAAATGACTATTCTACAAGTGGGGCAAGGAATTTTCAACTTCTGAGTTAAAATTGTGGACAGACTGGGTTGTACATGATATTAATTGAATATCCAATTTGAACATAGCTTAATTAATTGATGCATATATCAATGTTTGAACTTCGAAAATAGAGTAATTTAAGTCTTGTTTGATGATCATTTGGTTTTTTAAATTATACTTGTTTTCTCTGTATTTCCTTACTGTCTATGGGTTTCATATTTGCTGAGCTCGTATGTGCATTCCTAGCCAAATTCAAAAGAACAATGATGTTTTGTAAAACAACTTTTTTTAGTTTTCAAAAATTGACTTGGTTTTTGAAAACATGGGAATAAGATAGGATGACAAAACATATAGATTTATAGGCGAAAGTGGAGTTTGTAAGCTTAATTTTAAAAAACAAACAACATCAAGTGGTTATCAAACATGCCTTAATTACCGAATCAAATGATAAACATCATGTGTTTTCTCATCTACCATATTGTATTGACCACTGAGATTATTACAATCGCATCTTTCGCTTTTCCATTTGATTGATCGTCCACCTAAATTTATGAAATTTTATAATTAAGAAAGTATTGCAAAACGTACAACTACAAATTATAATAATTGGCACATTTATAATAAAAACACTTTAATTGTATGATTATTACTCAATCTCTTGAATTTATGTTGAATGATCTAATCATAACTTGTAGGTCTACGATTATATATCTATGAAATTCATCATCTAATAACTAAAGATACGACTTTTCTAGCTTGCTTTCACTAGAGAACCAATGAGACATGTAACATGAAATCGTTGTTGACTTTATGGTTCATAAGCCAACTAGTCTTGCGTGTCAAGTTGACTTGATTCTCTACCAGCTTCCTTAGCATATGCAACTAAGTTAGGTACCCCATGCCATAACTCTTCTTTATTACTCCCACCAACACAGGCTATAGCAATTTTGATCTCTTAAGTTGACTAACAATCAAATTACTAGAATGAAAGGGTCCGTTTGGAATACATTTCAATTTAAATGTTTTTCAATAATAAATTTTTTAAAAAACATTTTGTATAAAAATTGTTTAGAATTTAAACAGTCATATGTTTGGTTGCATTTCCTCGTAGGTGTTTTGATACTCAAGTTATTGTATACTTAAAAGACTATTTTAAAAAAATTTGGTTTAAAGTGTTTCTCTCGAAATTGTTTATTTATCAATCTCATTTTCTAATAAGTCATTTGTAGTGGATGTCAAACACTATAATTTTTTTTCAAAATTAAACACTTGAAAAGTTAAACCAAACACACCCGAAGTATTTTTTCTACGCCTCGAGCTGAGGAGGAAAGTGTTAGATTTTGAAACGTGGAACTACATATACCTATCATCCGAATTTCAACGACAGAAATTGTAAATTTTTCCATTAATTCATATACGAGATAAATTAATTTGACACCATTCATAAGGAAGACACCAGCCCCAATCCTTGTGACGTTATCGTGATTCATAAGTTTTATTTTTATTTTTTAACTATAATTTACGAAGAGATAATGATCAATTTATTATTATTGTTATGGGTGAATTTGGACCTAGTTCTAAGAAAGTCAGAATGACGAGAGCCCAGAGAAGAAACAAGCCCACAAAGGCCCATTGGGCCCGAATCAATCTCTAGGGTTATTTCCTCTCCTAAAAGGAAGGGGAAACCCTAATTTCAACTATAAATAGAATAGACTAACCCCAAAGTAGGGGGACCGAACTTGGTATCTATTTTCTTTCTCTATATCATTATTTTACTTGCTTGCTTACGATCTCCCAACTGACTTAAGCATCGGAGTCGGTGTGGCAAGCACCACACCAAATTTTGGCATAACAGTTGGCTCCGTCTGTGGGGAGAGACACAAACTGGAGTTCGAAGAGAAATTTGGTGGGATTTGCTTATTGTAACTCTCAATTCCATTCGAATTGAAGTTGCCCTCACCTCGTCCACCGCCGCAAAACCCATCATTTGGAAGGTGGAATAGTCTTGAAAAACCATGGAGTTGTTGTTGTCGTCGTTGTCGGAATTAGCGGCGGACTTGGACTTGATGTCGAGATAATCATCGGCCAACGGCCAGCCTAAGTCAAGGATGCTGACAGAACAAGGCGACAAACCACCGACGGCAACCAACATGCATGCTCCTTGAAGAGCTCCACCGATTATCGCCGCAAATAGCCGTCTGAAAGTTCCTTTTTATGTGTTTGAATGGAATTGCGCAGCTTCGGTATGTTTTACATTCATGAGAATTTATTCCAGCAATATATTAATCCTTATTATTGTTGTGTGTTTCTCTGCGGCATGATCAATATGGTCACGTTTTCAAGCTCAAAATTTTGATTGTGATTCTTGCATACTGTACTTTTCAGTTTTCAGAACTTATTATGATTCATCGTTGGATTAATCTTACAAATTCATATTTCTTGGGTGGATTCATTTTGTGGATTTTGAATATGTCTCTTAGATGTGTTTTTGGAAATTTCTTCTATGAACATGGACAAGTATTTGTCAAATCCATGATGATTATGAATATGGACTTCGATTCTAATTTCATGCTATATTATTAGACTATTTTGATTTGCGCTAAATTTTTAGCAAGATTTTATTTATATGTTATTAAAACTCAAATAAATTAGATTGGGTTGAAAAAAGATTTGAATTGATAATGGTTGCTTTACTCCTTAGCTTAGAATATTTTTAATCAATAAGATTGATTTAAAAAATAGATATAGAGATAAATCTATGTAGTTTTAAATGCAAGATTAGAAATGATTCAAATTAAGTTTAGATTTGATTTTCTCTCTAACTTAGAATCTCAATTAGATATTTCATTGAGGATATTTTTATCAATTGATAATTCATGCTTTAGATTGAATTTGTCTGATTTGATTGACTAAAATTATATATTTGATGTATCTATCATTTTGGTAATTTATTCAATAAATAAATAGACCAACTGGTCATACTTCAAACCGCACATTTAAGTTTGTTCAGTCCAGTCATAAAAAATTACTTGGACTAAATAAAGAGTCAAAATTAAAGTAGACTATTGCAAAACAAGTTAGTTATTTACTTGCACAGATATTGTTCTATGGCATCTTCATAAATGTCTGACTACAAATATTATGAAGTTTGTTATTTATTTCTAAATTCTAAGCTCAACAATATGGAGTGAGAAATTCAAATTGGTTGAAGATAGCTCATATTAGCTAAATGAAAGTATTTACCGCTTATAGGCTTAACATTCTGGGTATGTTATCCACCTAACCCTATTTAATAAATGTCTATCTGTTATTACTCAATTCGTAATTACGAATTTTGATACATTTTTATTACTTTATGTGTATCTATTGATTTATTAAATGCAAATTATTCATAATTTGCAAGCTATACTCATGACATACTTATATTTTTTATCAATGACTAGTCTTTTCCTCATATCTACATAATGTTATCTACTAACGTTATTTCACGAGGAGGAAAAATGGAGCTCCTGCTGAGTAGCTGAGTCAACAAAATGTCATTGGAAGAGTGAAAAACTTATACTCTCCAAGGCACTCGATTTATGGAACGACCTTAGCAGAGTCGACAAACGCTCGAGAATGATGATGTTGAAGGTCTCAATGACAACGACAGAGCCGACAGCAAGGAGCTGAGGTTGACCCGTAGGAGGCCGACGCCCACAAATGCCAATAAGGGAGAGTTATGCGACATGAAAATGCTAAGGTATGTCAACATCGATTACTCAAGCATAACTTTTACTTCGAGAAAAACCTTGCTTGAGTAGGGGGGCTGCACAGGGAATATGCTTCCCTAACTAAGTAAAAAACAGTCAGAAAGGCAACAAATTTGGTCTCATGACTTTGTGGTCATAAGAACCCATACTCAGTTCCATAAAGAACTTGATCCAGGTATTTATGTTATCTGCATCTCTAAAGACTTAGCATTTTTGCTCATAAACTACTTGACTCTGTTTTTATGTCTAGAATAATATTCTTGAGCTAGTACTTTCTTTTAGTATGTGCTCTTATTATAGCTTGATTGGCTAGAAGCTTAATGATACACTCGCTTGTGAAAAACATATTTGTAGACTGATCCTTGCAGAGGTTGGTCCTTCATATTTTCAACCTAGCTTTCCAAGCCCTCGATCGAGTGTACGCACCGTCGAGATGAGATTCCAAGACCTCGAATGAGTGACGCACCCTCGAGATGAAATTCCAAGACCTCAACTGAGTGTACGCACTCTCGAGATGAGATCCCAAGACCTCGACTGAGTGTACGCACCCTCAAGATGAGATTCCAAGACCTCGACTGAGTGTACGCACCCTCGAGATGAGATTCCAAGACCTCGACTGGGTGTACGCACCCTCGAGATGAGATTCCAAGCTTTTCCCCAGAAGAGTGTACGCACCCCTGGGATGACCACGATGCTTGAAGAGAGGCCCGGGAACTTCCTAGGCCTCCCCAAGCTTTTCCCCAGAAGAGTGTACGCACCCCTAGGATGACCACGATGCTTGGAGAGAGGCCCGGGAACTTCCTAGGCCTCCCCAAGCTTTTCCCCAGAAGAGTGTACGCACCCCTGGGATGACCACGATGCTTGAAGAGAGGCCCGGGAACTTCCTAGGCCTCCCCAAGCTTTTTCCCCAGAAGAGTGTACGCACCCCTGGGATGACCACGATGCTTGAAGAGAGGCCTGAGAACTTCCTAGGCCTCCCAAAGTTTCCCCAGAAGAGTGTACGCACCCCTGGGATGGACACAACACTTGAAGAGAGGTTGACGCATGCCCTCAACCTCCCCAAGTCCCCAACTGACTGCAGGCACCCTTGGGATGGAATACAAGCAAGCAAACAACGCAGTGGAGCTGGTCGGCCTCATGCCAAGGCCGAGGCCGACCATCCAGAGGCCAAGGCCCTCCACCCTCAAAGGCCCAACATTTTTCCATAGGATTTGACGCATCTCCACAACCTCCTCAAGGCCACAGGTCATCTCAACTCATCTGGTTGGGCACATCTTGCCGAGTCTGAGCACAAACCCTAAAGGTATTCTTCTCTTTACCCAACTACACTTTATGTTTAAATGAAGCTTTGCTTGAGAGAGGGGATATGCACTCCCTGTCAAGAAAGGATATGCCTCCCTATCAAACAAAAAGCAAGAGAGGATATGCACTGCCTATTAAACAAAAGGCAAGATGGGATATGCACTCCTTATCAAACAAAAGACAAGAAGGGATATGTCTCCCTGCCAAACAAAAGGCAATAGGAGTTGACCGAGGAGGTTAGAAAACGGAACCGAGACTAACCCTCTGAGGGTTGAAGCTGATCATCCGAAGTTCGAAGCCGACCGTAGCCAAATGAAGAAGAGACCCTCACGATAAAGCATCTAGGGCTAGCCTTGGAATATTTGAACTCAGAAGAACTTATGTAACTGCCCAAGTGAAGTGAAGAGGAAATCAACACACAAATCGACACAAGTGAGAATTATACTCTTAAATTGGGCTTAAGGCGTTTGACTTATAGCAACAGGCCACCCCTGAATCCCAATTCAAAGAGTGGGGGCTTAATGTTATGGGTGAATTTGGACCTAGCTCTAAGAAAGTCAGAATGACGAGAGCCCAGAGAAGAAACAAGCCCACAAAGGCCCATTGGGCCCGAATCAATCTCTAGGGTTATTCCCTCTCCTAAAAGGAAGGGGAAACCCTAATTTCAACTATAAATAGAAGAGACTAACCCCAAAGTAGGGGGACAGAACTTGGTATCTATTTTCTTTCTCTATATCATTATTTTACTTGCTTGCTTACGATCTCCCAACTGACTTAAGCATCGGAGTCGGTGTGGCAAGCACCACACCGGTGCTCAGTTTTCTCTTATTTTGCAGGCCACGTCTTTCCCCTTCAAATAAATTTACCGTTGATGTCACGTGAAGGTTAGGTGAGTCCCTTGGCCAAATTTTGGCATCAACAATTATTATTATTATTAACGTTGTCACTCTGCCCTTTTCGACTTCAAGTTGGGGAAATATACTCGAAAAGTATATATAATATTTTAGTATGGTTTTAAAATTTTTTAAAATAAATATTCTTTTTATATTGGAGATGTGTTAAAAATCACTTTTTGGCCCCTCAACTTTGATGAAAGTAACAATTTAGTCACTAAACTTTAATTTGTAACGATTTAGTCCCTGTAATTTCAATTTTGTAACAAATTAGTCCACATACTTTCAATTTTGTAACAATTTAGTCCATGAACTTTAATAAGTGACAGTTTAGTCATCGTACTTTCAAATTTGTAACGATTTAGTCCCTGTCGTGAAAAATTAATGTAAAGATTTAATGAAATTTCTTACCTATATAGATTAATAAATTAATTTGGGACCCAATATATTTATAAGCTACAAAGTTTAATCGTTAAATAATAAAAACCGACATTTAGTTTTGATGATTTTTTTCTGCAACAAGGATTCAATTGTAACAAAATTGAAAGTATAGGGATTAAATTTTTACAAATTTGAAAGTATAGGGGCTAAATTGTTACTAATTAAAGTTCGAGGACTAAATTGTTACAAAATTGAAAGTACAATGACTAAATCGTTACAAATCAAAGTTCAAATACCAAATTGTTACTTTCATGAAAGTTTAGGGACCAAAAGTGATTTTTAACCTTGAAAATATCGATTTTTACATTTAATTTATGCATAAATTTTTATCCTAAGTTTTCAAATTTATCAAATTGAATTTTAAACTTTAGTTAAGTATTCTAATATTTTCACAAAAAAAAAAAAAGGTTAAGGTCCCGTTTGATGACCATTTGGTTTTTGAAAAATAAGCTTATACACACCTATTTTCGTCTATAAGTTTCTTTGTCTTAGTATCATACATTCTTCCTTGTTTTAAAAAACCAAATCAAATTTTGAAAAAAAAAAAAAAAAATAGTTTCCAAAAACTTGTTTTTGTTTTTAGAATTTGACCAGGATTTCAAATAGATCTTTAACAAAGATAAAAACCATTGTAGAAATTTTGGAAGAAAACAAGCATAAATTTAAAAAACCAAAAACAAAAAACGAAATGGTTATCGAACGGGGCCTAAGTATTATGACATCTATCATCAACTCGAATAAGTGTTGAAATTGTTGCCTTCTAACAAGCTTTCATTTCAATCATCCTTAAAGAAAATGTGATCTCATGTAGGTTTAAAAAGTCATAAAATATATATTTTTCAAAAAAAAAAAAGTCATAAAATATATATCAAAGTAATTCACTAATCAAATATATGTGTCTAATAATCCAACTTAATTACGTGAAAAGTTTGATTTCGTTGAAATTATAGGAAAAGTTTACATTTATTTTTTTTGTTATAATTAGTAGATGAATTAACAAAAATAAAAAGTAAAAATTGCATCATTTATATGAGTCTAACTTTCGTTTGGATAAAATTGATATAACTCGTCGAGTTTAAGGATAGAAATATTTTTCCCCCAATTATGGTTGTGTTTTTTGTGTATTGGTCGGTTATTTTAATTATTATTTACTCTTTTAATTATATGCACATGGTGTCCATTCAAGCATGATTCAACAGATGATGTACTTAATGTCATTTGAAAAGTCGATGATTCAATTCTCCATTTTTTTTATAGTTTTTTTATTGGAAAGAAAAATAAAAAGAAAAACCCTATTATATAAATAAAAAATAAAGCAAGGTTAGGAAAGTTTCTCCTCCTAAATTTAAGATGTTTATAGCTAGTTCCAACGATGGAGTGAAACTCAATTTGAAAATTTAGGATATCACATAGAATGTTACATTCTATCCATAGTAATGTAATTTCTTCTTCTTCCAAACACGACTTTGAGATAGATGAAAATAAAATGATGGGAGGAGGAAGATATGTTTAAACGCATAACACACATGCCCTAGTGTTGTGTTTAATTACTAGAGTTCCAACTACACGATATGGATCGATGCATTTACCTTCTAAAGTAAGTTAGCAAAAGATATATTTGTGTGAGTGAAATACAAGAGTATAAAAACTATGTTACACAACAATCCAACAAAACATAATGACTAGATTTCACGTTTTTTTATCACACAAACCAATAGTATTGTGAGAAAGACAACATTGTAACGTCAACTGAGTTAGGTTGGTACAAATTTGAGCATGTGGTTGGAAAAACACCTCTTGTAATATTTGAGGTGAAACTCGATCCTCGTTCTATATTTGTTAAACCAAAAGAAAGAGTGAGCTTTTGGTTGGTCAAATAAAAGAGACACAAAGACCATCTTTAGTCTTCCATTTCATTCTTGTTTAAGTCACATATCACACCAACAACATGAGTATAACTCAATGGTCAAATAGATTTGTTTGTCATTTGTTTCCATCACCTTGCTACAATTGCAAATTGATGTCATTCTCGTCAACTGCGAGCAATCAATGTATTAATTTGAATTGAAAACAAAGTAATTGATAGTTCTATCATATTCTCTTCTAAATTGGAAAATAAAGTTAATGAGCTAGTTCATGTTTGATACTAACTATTTTGTTGTGTTGTTCTTGGTCATTGAAAAGTAAATTTACACACACCATTTCCATATTTGAGTTTATTTGTTTTGTTGTCTACTTTTTACGAATATAGTTCTCAAAAACCAAACCACAATTTGAAAATTAATATTAAATTGAATACCACTTTATGAATAAAACAAAAAAGACTGAATTGAAAAAGAAAAAAAAAAGTTTAAAGCACTTTTTGAAAAACATATATCTTCAATAAAAATGTTTGTATATCTTACATATAAAATAATAATAACAACAAATTTGTTTTGTTACGCTAAATTCAAAACTGGTCTAATTAATTAATTACAAACATTTTTACATGTTTTTTGTTTCATATTACACACTTTGAAGATTCTTTTGTTAATTACTTTAAAGTTATTTTTTTTATTTGTTTTGTTAATCTATCATTATTTTAAGTGTTTTTATTTGTCAATTTGAAGGAAAAAAAAAAACACTTTCGATGATCTAGAATTATTCAATAAACATTTTTCTAAATGCAATGATATCTAGAAAGATTCAAACTTTAGATCTCTTAGTCAAAAGTACATATTTTACCTCTGTCCAGTTGAGATATATTCGTGTTGACAAATCATTCCATAACCCATAGCAAGCACATTTGGAATTATTAAATTCTTTACTTAAAAATCATTTCTTTTCCCAAAATGATTCCAAACAGCACACCATTTCGAAAACAGCCCGTATACATCTAAAATGAATTAAATTCCAAAACGGGATTTCTAGTACAGAAACAAGGCATTCCGCGTGTACGTTACACATAATTATATACACACTTTAAAAATAATAATAATAATAATAAAACGAAGTCGGCAAAGGAAGACAACTGAGAAGTGAAGCAGTTCAGCCTGGCAAAAAATCTAAGGTCCACACGCCCACTCCCTTTCTCTCCTCTCCGCCCCTTCCGCCTCCCTGCCCCCCTCCAGAAAGCGACTTATTCCTCCCCTCTTATTTAATCCCCCCCGCTCTTCCCTTCCCCATTTCATCCCACACATCCTCCACATGGACTACTCCGACCACCACTCCGTCTGCTGCCTCTGTGGCGACGTCGGTTTTCCCGCCAACCTCTTCCGCTGCTCCAACTGCTCCAACCGCTTCCAACACTCGTAAGAATTCCACTCACCAGGACTCTGTTTGATAATGTTCTTGTTTCTTGTTTATAGTCTCATCGTCTGCATTTGATAACAGTTATCAATTTTTTTTTTTCCTTTTTTTGGGCCGATTTGATTGATGGATGTTGAGTGATTGGTGCAGTTATTGCAGCAACTATTACGGGGAATCGGCGGAGGCAATTGAAGTGTGCGATTGGTGCAGGAGTGAACGGAGAAGTACGGGCCGCCGTGACTCTGCAAGGAAGTCCGTTGTCAACCATATGGATGGCGCCAAGTCCCAAAAGGGCTCCGGCGATCAACACAAAAGAGAGAGAAACTCCGGCGGAGTGCCGTCGCCGCGGCCTGCTCCACGCCGGTACAAGCTTCTCAAGGATGTTATGTGTTGAAACCCCGATGGGTTGGTTGTTCTGAATGGATTGTTAAAGATAAACAAGGCAACCCAAGAAGCAATAATGCTTTCAATTTTGATTTTCTTCACACACATATATATGTATACGTATGCGTACGTCGCTTGAAAATTAAATAAGCTACTTAATTTATTATTGGATGGCTCTCTGATTTATATTGAAGGTGTTTTCAATTATTTGAGCTTTCAATGCACTAATTTGCTCTTAGAAAAGATAAAAAGTTCATACCACATTGATGGGAAAATTTTTAGTAGGAGAAATTTTTCATACTACCTCTCCATTCATTGTTTGCTATGAATGAAGAATTGTTTGGGATTCATGAAATAAAATATTATATCATTAAATGATCATTAAATGTTATGTCAAATGCTGAATGGATGGAGTATATACTACCTTAGTACTTGAAATTTTTTCTACCATTGGAGATTGAGTTGATCATTTAAACACTATACAACCAATCAAAAAGTTAGAGATTTGGAATCCTACTTTTATATATGTGACCAAACTAAAAAAAATTGTCTCTAATAATTATGACAAATGAGAAAACTATGTGCTACCAATCATCCATATAGTACGGTTATGAACAAAAGAAAACAACTTTGCAACAAAACTTTTGTTATTATGTGAAAAATCTTTGATAAAATTTTATTAGTTTTCGGAGCTATATATGATATTTGATTGTTGATTATACTCCTTATGAATATAGATTAATTTCATGTCAAATCACGATTAGACATGAAAAGGTTCAAGGACTTCATTTATTCATGAGTTCCAAATGGTCATATATCAAACCTCGAGTTGTGAGACCGTGTGAAAATGAAATTGTAGACAAAACAATTTAACTCTCTTCAAAGTGATCGAAGAAATTGTCCTTAGAGTAATTTTCACATATAGTCTGTCCTATGATACGAAGTGTGACTTTCTATCATAAAGCAAATAATACATGTCGTTCCCCCTTTATATCAAGAATTTAAAACTATATATTATTTAGGTAGAGTCGTTAAAAAAACAACATTGTTCAAAAAGTAAAGTGATTTTTTCATGTGCATATATGCAAGAGGTCGGTCCAAAAGTTAATTTGGTATTAAAAGTCTTTATCAAGTACATGAAAGATAGTCGTCGACACGTGAAACAATCACAAAACATATCCATAAATCTATGTATAAATAGAATGTCTTTTGCAAGAATACACATATATATAGTTTGTATAAAAGATTATAAATTTTAATCCTCATGGAAAAACATTAAAATTCCACGTAAAAAAGAAGAACGAGATGGCAAAAGTCCACGTCATTGTACACGTGGAAACAGGTGCCTGATTGGCAGAAGTATCAGACTCCAATTCCAAAGACTCAAACTTGAAATTCGGATTCGATCCGTACAATGCTTGCACGCCTTCCACGTCATCCGCTTCCAAATTCGCCTTCTTTTCCCTCGGCTTCAAGCTCGGATACATCACCGATTCCCTCACCGAGCTGTGACCCAACCCCAACAAATGACCAATCTCATGCGTCGCCACCGATTCCAAATCAACCGCCACCGCCGATTTCTCCGTCTCGAAATCAACAGCCCACGTCTCCGCCGCATCCAGGTGGAGCCTCCCAATCTCCGGCGAAAAAGAATGCGCCAACACCCCCAGCACGCCGTCGAACGGCTGCCCGTCGCTATGATCGCCTCTATAGAACCCGATTTTAATATCGGCGAATCCATAGTCGTCGGTCTCCTCGAAACTGACCGGAATCACGTGGGCCCACTTAGAAAACGCTTTACGAAACACGAGCTTCACGTCTTTTAAGCTCAAGTTGCTGATCCAATTCTCCTTGAAGAATGCGTACGTCAGCACCATTGGCATTCGGCGTGTCCACCGTGGCTTCCCGGGAAAGAATACGTAACGCGCCGTTGCATGGGGGTCATGCAGCGTGCCGGCCACGCGCCACCGCCGCGCAGTGGAATTTGGCCGGAAAATCACTGCGGAGGTGTGGTTTTGTGGCGGTGTTCGGGATGGAATGCAGGGCGGCGAGCAGAGGAAGAAGAGAGCTAATAGAAGGTAGCGAGAAGCAGGAGTTAATGGCAGAAACATGGTGATTGTGATGAGACCATTGACATAGAAACAGTAAGGAGAAATGAAGAAGCTTGATATTATTTTATATATAAAAGGAAAAATAAAATTTTATGGTTTTTTTTTTTTTTTTTTTGAAACAATGAAATGGGGTTAGTTTTTGGATTATTTGATAAATGAAATTTGATCTTATTGTTGGGAGGTTCATCTTTCTATAGTCTTTACTTAACGATTGAATTTTGACGAAGATTGGTAGTTTGGTGGAACAACCTTCTCTTTCACTTTTTCTTTTCCCCTTATACTTTTTAAATATTAAAAATAAGGAAATGTTTTTTTTTTTTTTTAATTAGAAAAATGTATAGGGTATTTTATAAGTTTCGTTTTTTTTTTTTTTAATCTTACATGTACTAAAATTTTTGTAATTAATTACATCATGTTCATATCGACAATTTGTGTGAGTTAAATTTTACGATCCAATGTAGAATGTTTGATATGAAGATAATCAAATTTAGAAGCAGCATATATATCCTCACTCTCAGAGGTAGTTGAACTAAAAAAAAAGTATGCATTGAGGACAATAAATGATATTTTTCTCGAATGTTGAAACTCATTACTTTAGACCATTGGGAGTAGCGATATCATAAAGACATTAATGCAATAATAATACTTATCTTTTAGTAACTACTATTATATTTTGACAAATTTAGATACAATAAATAAGAGATATATAGGTGTTGATGTACTTAAAAAAGGGAAAAATTCATTTTTAACCCTAAACTTTGGGGGTTGTATCAATTTTAACCCTGAACTTTCAATTTCATCGAATTGAACCCTAAACTTAACAAGTCGTATCAATTTTAACCCTTAACTTTTAATTTCATCAAATTGAACCTCAAACTTATCAGATCATATCGATTTTAACCCCAAACTTGCACAAGTGTTACAATGTATACCTTTGGTTAACTTTCCGTTTGAACCACCATACGTAATTGATTATTTCTTCTTTTTTTGTTAATTCACATTGCACCTGAATTGGTTTTTTATAAACAAAATATTGAAGAAACTTTATTTTAGACGACTTTTTCTTATTGTTGAGAACTTTGTGAGAGTTTTTTTTTTTGCTGCTATTTAAGATTACGAAAGCAAAGAAATTTTGGAGGTTTTTTATCTTCAAATGTTTGCTGGTTTTTTCTTGTTGCAAAGAACTTTGTGGGATTTTTTCCCTTCTTTTAATGATTTTTTTTTCTTGCTAATTAGAAGAATGAACAAATCTAGGAAACGGAAATAAAGAAATTTCGAGTTTTTTATTTTTCATATTTGTTGGATTTTTCTTGTTGCCAATAACTCTATGATTTTTTATTATATAATAATGAGAATAATAGTCTGAGATATTTGATTTCTTAAAGAGTTTTTCCAACAAATTTCTTACAAACACACTAACTCAGATGCAATGTGAATTAAAAAAAAGAAAAGGAATTTGTCAATTACATGTTTTAATAGCAATTCAAATGAAAAGTTGACAAAAGGTCTACATTGCAACATTTATGCAAGTTGGAGGTTCAAATTGATACAATTTGTTAAGTTTGGGGTTCAATTTGATAAAATTGAAAGTTTAGGGTTAAAATTGATACAACTTGCAAAGTTCAGGAGTCAAAATTGATTTTTTCCCTAAAAAAAAAAAGAGATATATATTTTTTAAAAAATAAATAGTTTTCATAATTTTTAATAATGGTGAAGTAGAAAGATTTAGACTAGTTGGTTAATAGGTAAGTATTATTCTTATTTCTTACCACAAATTAAGTTTAGATAAAACCAAATAATTAATATAATCCATGGTTTATTAGTTCGGTCTCAATTTTTTTGGTTCATTCTCTTAAACTTCTCAATTCGACTCTTAGGGGCCGTTTGGCACACTGTGTTGGTTATAATAGCCCCCGCTATTATAACCAACCCAGTGTTTGGGGCACCAACAAAAATAAGGGGCGGAGTTGGTTATTTTTCCCCTCCGTGTTGCTACAGTAACAACTATTCAACTCACCCCAATTATTCTATCCATTCTCTACAGTAACTCTTTTCTCTCTTCTTCCATGTGACTCATTGACTTTTCTACCGACGACCGGCCGACGACTTTTCCGGCGACCACCGACAACTTTTCCGACGACCGCCGTCGACTTTCCGGCAATCACCGACGACTTTTCCGGCGACTTTTTTTTTTAAAAAAAAAAAAAAAAAAAAATCTTCTTCTCATTTTCATTTCGAAAAATATAAAAAACGAAAATAAAGAAAGAAAAAAGAGGTAGAAGAAAATGAAAGGAAAAAAGAGGGAAAAATTTTCGATCGCCGAAAAATTTGTTGGTGGTCGTCGGAAAAATCATAAAATTTCTAGGGAGAGTTAGATACTAGGTTGTCTTTGTACATATATATAAATATGGAGTTTTATTACATAATTACTTTTGATAATGAAGTATATGAATATTTATCTTCATCGTACCATATTTTTCATTCCAAATTATACTTATCGTATTTAAGTTTACCGTGATAATAATAATTTTAAAAAAAATATTACTCAAGTTTTTATTTTATGTGATTTCTATTTTATTTGATTCTTTTGATAATAAAGGTAAAATGAGTTTTGAATAAACATTTATCATTTTTATGTTGGAAATACATAAATGAAACAAATATGGTTTTTCTATATGAAATCATAAAATGACTTATTTTGTGAAAAAACCATGACTCTAAAACAAAGAAAATCAACTTCTACTTTAGGTTATTTTTGTTTCCTTTTAAGTTAAACACATAATTTAACCCCTGTACCCAAAACTTTTATTTTTTTTACAACTAAACCTTTTTTTTTATTATTAATATTTGAAGTACAAAGTTGTATGAGGGAAATAAACAAAAAAAAAAGTCAAGAAAAAAAAAACAGTCAGCTTGAAACATAGATTATTTGAACCCAGACTAAAATAATTTGCATCCCAAAACACTGCACCCCAAACACAGACTATTTTATCCCATACTATAATAATCTGCACCCCAAACACAGACTATTTTATCCCAGACTATAATAATCTGCACCCCAAACACAGACTATTTTATCACAGACTATAATAATCTGCACCCCAAACACAGATTATTATAACCCCCAGACTATTATAATCCCCCAGCTATTATAATCAACCCAGCGCCCCAAACAGCCCCTTAATGTATTAAAATTTCCAGTTGTTTTATTATAAATTTCCAGTCGTCTTATTAAACATACCTAAACACACAACCATGACTTGACGAGATATGACCCAGCAATTGACGATTTTTTTTTCTTTTCTTTTCAAATGACATGTTAAAGTGGCCGACTCACATGTCCAAATATATCAATAAAACAATAATTTAACTAAGATATCAAAGTTTGAATATTGATATATATATATATATATATATATATATATATATTTTTTGTTTGAAAATAATTGAGTTGGATTTTATAAGTTAAAGTTTAATAAAATAAATGTAGGGCATGATGTGATCCAAAGGATAGGTAAAAAGGACCAAAAAGTTGGGGGGGGGGGGGGGGAAGGGAGAAATGTCAAAGAATAAATGATAAGGAGGGATGGGACGGAATGTGTGTGCGTTAGTTTAAGTGTCGGAAGCAAAGGACTGTGGTTGTTACGATTTATGATGGTTGCTTCTCCTCCTTCTTCTTTTCTTTCTTTTTCTTCACTTCTCTACGTGAAGATGACTCAAACTTTTTTTTTTTTTTTTTTTAATTTCTTCCTTTTTTTTTCCTTCGAAACTCGTCTAACAATATTTGAAAGAAACAAAGGAACAAAAAAAAAAAAAAAAAAAAAAAAAAACCCTCATAGAATTGATTTTTAACGGTGTATTTTTCAAGTTTAAAATATAAGGATTAAATTACAGGTGCAGTGTTGAATTTGTAAGGTTGTGTCCATTAGATTTCTTAATTTTAAAAAGTTTTTAATAGGTCTATGCATTTTCACTTTTCTATATAATAGGTTGGTGAACTTTCAAAATGTCTAACAAGTTACGTTCATAATTTTTCAATATTGTGTTTACCAAAATATAAGAAAAATTATTTAAAACCACGCTCCCCTCCTCGCACAAATATCTTTGATTTCAACTATGATTATTAAAGTAAAAAATATATATAATAATAATAATCCGACATAAAACTTGTAAGTTTCCAAAAAAAAAAAACTTATACTAATAACCAAGAGGGATGTGATTCAAATCCCCTACTTACGTCTTGTTTTTGGAAGAAAAAAAAAAATCGATAGGGGCATTTTGGGAAAAATGCAACAATATAATGGGCCGTTATATACTCTGCCCATATCATGTACTGATTTGGGCTCTCTGCACATGTAGCCTCTCCTCGGCTAGGTCCATTTTGGAAGAATGGAAATTTGAGTGCCTGAGAAATCTAACAAAATAATAAAAATAAAAATAAATAAATATAAATATAAAATATTTTCACAACGATAAATTCTTAAACATATATAGTTGACATAAAAGCGAACATGTCAATTGTTGATATAATTAAATTTATCGTAATTCCACCGAATTAAGCTTTTGGATTCATTGGTAATTTTAAAAGCGACATTCCATCATAACCACTTTAATTTTCATATGTACTAAAACGTCAATCATAAATAACTAATAAAAACTGACCATATAAAGCAACAAAGGTCAAGCTTTTGAACCACATAAGAAGGCAAAAGCGGAATACAATAATTCAATGCGAAACATAATGAATATGCGTGTGTAATCTTGCAGGTTCCTTAATTTAGTTATATCCTTTGATCGTCTAACATAACTACTACCTCGACCTAAAGAAGAATTCGATCCAATACTTTATTTTTTGTCCTAGTTGATCTAGTTGGATGCATATACATATTTGTATATATTATATGCATGATTGGCTTAAAGTTGTTTTTGGATTGTAAGGGAAGTGAAGTGAATTGTTGGTAGGAAGGTAGAAGGAGAAATGGGAAATAAAATAATAAATGGTGGGGGATATAGAGGAGAGGAGAGGAGAGAGAAGCAAATAATTGAGAGGAGAGAGAAAGAGAATTTAAGCAAATGCAAAGGCAAAGGCTGAGAGAAAGAGTAAATAGTTTGGCAGAGAATCAGGACCCATCTCTTTCTTTTATGACTTCAGCCATCTCAAACAAAAAATTAAGGGCCCCATATTGACTCAGCTTGATGGAACATTTTCTTTTTCTTTTTCCCTTTTCCATTCTTTCTTATTTTAGTATCCACTTTTCATTGTTTATTACATACTCTATCATTCTATTATGAATTTGGATTAAGGTATAAACATGTGAGTTTGGATCAAGGGGCAATGATAAACTAATTGAAAAAAAAAAAAAAAAAGGTTAAATTGCATGTTTAGTACCTGAACTTTCAGGGTTGTGTCAATTTAGCCCCTAAACTTTAAAAAGTTTCAGATAAATCCTCGTACTTTCAATTTCGTTTTTAATAGGTCACTGGACTTTAAAATCTATTTAATAGATTCCTCAACTTTTAATTTTGTATTTAATAAGTCTTTAACCTATTCAGCACTTTTTAGAATTTACAAGCTTACCAAATATAAAATTGAAGGTTTAAAGTCTCAATAGACATAAAATTCAATTTTATATATAGTAGATTGATTAATTTCAGACACAAAATTGAAAGTTTAGGGATATATTAGACATTTTTAATGTTCAAGGACCTATTAGAAACAAAATCGAAAGTTCAGGACCTATTATAAACTTTTAAGTTTGTTCAAATATCTAATTGATACACCCCTTAAAGTTTATGGACTAAACTAGTAATAAAAGTAAATTAAAAAAAAAAAAAACTATTTCTCCCACCCACCCGTGATTAAATAATCAAACATATTCCATTTAAGACGAGAGTCTCTCTCGAGTACTTTACATAATGGACAAAATTGATCAATTACATCTTATTTTTCAATTTAAAAAATCAAATTTGTGAAAACATTTAGATTTAAAAAATGGATCGATCCCACCATATTTAGACCCACGTATTAAGGAAAGTGTTAAAAATCATATTAGCAAAATAGATTGTTGTATTTAAAAATAAACAACGTTTTAACATAGTTTAATAATCATAAATATATTTGATTTTGTTTTTATTCGTTCGACAACATATTGAATGGAAGATTCAAATCTCTCATCTCATGTCGACAATACATGTCTTATCTAATTAAACTATACTCAGATTGTAGACACTAAAAAGTTTACAATGTTTTCATTTCTTAATCAGAAACTAATAAACCAAAGTTGCAGAGGTAAATGGTCCCCTATATTTTTCAGTTGTGTGTGTGTGTGTTTTTTTTTTTTTTTTTTTTTTTTTTGATAAAAAGATTATATTCAGAGTTTGGAAAATCCATCTCATCTGTTTCATTAAAAGAAACAATGTAATCTCATCATACTCCAATGAAATCTGTGTTTTGGAGTACACTTTGCAGTTTTATATTTTTTTGGGATTTAAAAAAAAAAAAACATATAGTTTTTGGTGGGAGATGTACACGTGTCAAACACCCAGTAGACTGCATTCCCAAAAACAAAATTACGATTTTCCCCTTTACACAAACAACATTGACATTTGTTATGCAAAATCAGATTGGAGAGATCTTTGGACGTGTACTCCCAAGATATACTTGTCTTCCAGCCGTACACGTGGCAGAATCCTATCAGACTTCATGTCTCTTCTTTGGGCCCCATCTCTATCTCTTCCATCCAATTTTTAAATCATTTTATTATTTTTTTCCTCAAAACACAGTTTTAGTCTTCACATTATTGACTTTTATGCCCAACATTTTAATTCTTCATTTGACTTTTATACATAACATTTTTATTTCTTTGTTAAGTTTGATGTTTTTTTTTAAAGAAAAAATTCAAGAAATAAAGGTGATTTCCTCTAAGTCTGAGTTGTATTTGAAATCTCATCATATGTATGATTTAAATGAAACCCAAGTTAATTTCGAAAAAAAAAAAGAGACACTCTTTTTGAGTTGAAAAGACACGTTTAAAGTTATAAGAGGGAAAATTGGTAGAGTAACTTGGTCAACTTTTATGTATGTATGTACGTATTATTATTTTGGTTGGGTTTGGCAACATCCAGAGAATCACAGTGAAGCCAGTGCAATGCAAGACAACAAAGAAGGCGAAAAAAGTAAATAAAATAGTATATTTTAGTTTTATAGAAGATTAAGATGAGGATAATAGATTAAATTATGTTACAAATCTAGTTTTTATTACAAGAACAAATGGGTAGTTAAGACATCTTACTTTTATTTAGATTGGATGTTTAAATTCCAATCCATACATTAAATATTTTTAAGCTTCAACCGACATGAAATAAAAGTGAAAAAACTGAGCTTATAATTTATTTAATTAACTTATGATTATGATCTCATAAGTCATAAATATATATATATAAAAACTAAAAAGGAAGGGAAAAAAATAGAGGGGAGTTCAAAAAGAATTGTGAGGAGTGGTCACAATCAGCCACTCTGGGTCAATCTTTGCTGTTTTTGGGAAGATCTCGAGGTGGACCCCACGTTTGACACGTGTATGGCCTACTCCTCACTCTCTTTCTCTCTCTACACTTTACAGTCTGTGTCTTCTCTCACCTCGCATTTAATGAACCTATTTCCATTTCAACTACTCACACACTTTTTTTTTTTGTTTGTTTAAATTATTTTTCTTAAAACCTTTTTTTTTTTTTTTTTTTTTGATAAAATCTTAAAACCTTTTCTTTTACTTATTCGTAAAAACAATTTTAATTATAACTGTCGTGTTTGGTTGGAAGGGATTATTAAACACAAATTTATTTGATTACATTACATTTGAAAATATATATTTTTTTTAATAATCGGCTGAACTGTATGTTTTGAAATTTCATGGAATAAACAGACATCAAACTCGAACCTGTAAAATTAAAACGTATTTTGCCTTAAATTCTAAAGTCCTATAAAATGGCATTTCCACTTTGAAATATGGATGGAGTATTTAGTTGATGTATTTGTTTTCTTATAATAAAAAAAAAAAAGTTGAGAGCATTGAGGAAGTCAGATAAAAATAAATTAGAGTAGGAGTTTAATTATTATTTTTTTTCTAAAGAAAATTATGGATTGTAAATGAAAAGAGACGAATAGAATGTTAAGGAATTTATAATAGAGGGGATCAAGATCACTATTTATTATCACGTCAAAATGCATTTAGATATTTAAAATATAACAAAAATCTGCCCAATTTACATTGAGATACGAAATAATTGCTTCTTTTGAAATTAGGGATCACTACTAGGCTTCAATGGGTCCCAAAAGATATGAATTATCCAAGTGATTGTTATATCTAACATTTTTTCTTCCATTTTTAATTCCACTCATGACATTTTAAAATTTAAAATTTCATTTTTATTAAAAAAAAAAGCATAAATTTTGTCATATACATACATAATCAAATATAGGGTGTGTTTGGTTTGACCTTCCAAGTGTTTAGTTTTGAAAAAATTAGTGTTTGACAACCACTAAAAATGACTTATTAAAAAATGATATTGATAAATAAACTATTGTGAGAGAAACACTTGAAAGCAAATTCTTTAAAAAGAGTTTTTAAGTATATAGTAACTTGTGTATAAAAACACTTGTGAGTAAATGTAACCAAACATACGATTGTTTATATTCTAAACAACATTTATACAGAATATTTAAAAGAAAATGCACTATTGAAAAACACTTAAACCCGAAGGTATTCCAAACAGATCCATAGTCTTTTAAATAACAATGAACAAAGAAAAAATAAAAAATAAAAAAGTGCAATTTCTTTAGAAAGAGATTATATAATTACTATACTTCAATATTCCCGTGGTACGTTGATTGAATAAAAAATGATGATGTGACATGATATAACACAAGAGTATGTCGTTACTGGTTAATATAAGAGTAAGAAAATAGAGGGAAAAATTATTGGAACATACACGTGAAATGCATTTTAGATCGAGTTCTTTTACCTTCCTACTTTTCGGTGTCATTATCTAAAGTTTTATCTCTCATAGTTGTCAACATTTTAATGGTGGTATGTAGGAAAAATTTCTACATATCATGTATGCAACCAAGTTTTTTCCTTAAAATTATTCACTGGAGTAGCCAAATAACCGTTGGATGTCGATTAAAAGATATGCATGGTCTCTAATAATTAGAGGATCTAGATATGATATACTTTTGTTGTTCCTCTTTGTGGCGGCCGCCTTCTCAAATAATTTTTTTGTGTTATCCACAAGAATGTGTAATTTTCTCAAGAAGCTCCCAATGTTGATGCCCAAGAAGAAAAAAAAAATGGTTGAAATGGAGGATGGCAAATAGAATAGGCTATCCTATTCCTATCATCATATTAGTTATAAAAGATTTCTTATTTTCCGGGGAAAAAAAGTGGAATTCCCTCTCTCTTTCTCACACACACAGACATGTCTGAGCTTATCGAGTCTTGTCAACCTGCCTGTTGTTTTTTTTCTTTCACTCTCTCTCTAGCTGAGTTGTGACTGTTCCAATCCTAACACAAAAGGATGGTCCACTTTAACTATTGCCACGTGCCTAACCGCAGCCTACACAGTACCCTCACGTGCCACTGACCTCTCTTCAAACAAATTATTCGATAAGGTTGTCACAATATAACTTTATATCCAAAATCATCGGATACAAAATTGAGTTACTTTTACTTCTTTCTTGAATCCAACAGTGTAAAACTATCCGTATTTGTGACGCCATTTCTTCCCACTTTCCCTCTTTCTCTGTCCGAATTCTGCAGCTTTTCCTCCACTCACTTTAAACCACCTCCCCATTGGCCTTTTAAGAGTTCTTTTTTTCTTCACAATTATATCAGAGAAGACCCTTCACTGCTTCTCTCTCTCTGACTCTGTTTTTCCCGACATCAACCTCTTCTTTCCTTCTTTTGGTATAAATCCCCCAACCCCATCTCCTCTTTCCTCTGTCACCAAAACTCCAAATGCCAAATTGAACTTAAGCCCACCAATCCTCTCTTCCTTTTCTTCTTCTTCTTCTTGTTTCTCCTCTTTTGCTGTTGCAGTTGCAGTTGCAGTTGCAGACACTCCTAAATGGAGATGGAGATTTGCGGCAACTTGATGGGACAGTCCAATGCCGCCGGCAGAGACCAAAATGCCAACGCCACTAATCTCTCTTGGGCCAATAACATTTGGGAGCTCAATTCCTCCCGCTTGGACTTGGATTGGGCCACGGGCAACTCCATTTGTTCTGACACGGCGGTGGCCGCCACCCGGTCCGAACCCATGTCCAGCCACGCCCTCTGGCTCCAACCCCACGACGTCGACGGCGACGTGCACGGCCACCGCCAGCACCAGTTTCTCTACGGTGGAGATCAGGGCCGCCATTTCCACCCGGACCCCCACCTGATGTGCTTGAAGCTTGGCAAGAGGCACTACTTCGAGGACGCCACTGGGCCGTCCGTCGTGGGAGGCTTCGCCGCCGTGGGGAAGAGAGGGAAGGCGTTATACGGCGGCGATGGAGGGCCATACGGCCCAGTTCCGACCACCGTACCACGGTGTCAAGTGGAAGGGTGCCATGTGGCGCTGGTGAACGCTAAGGACTACCACCGTAGGCATAGGGTTTGTGAGATGCACTCCAAGGCTCCCAAAGTTGTGGTGGTTGGCTTAGAGCAGAGGTTCTGCCAGCAGTGTAGCAGGTGCTCATTTCAAAGACAATAATTTTGACATTAATTTATCTTACAAGATAAAAGAATGAAATCGGTAATAACAACAATAATTGGGTTTTAGGTTTCATGTGATTTCTGAGTTTGATGATTCAAAGAGGAGCTGTAGGAGGAGACTAGCAGGGCACAATGAGAGAAGAAGAAAGAGTTCTCAGGAATCTGTTGCAGCAAGAAACTGCCCCCAAGGTACCCAATTCCCTAATTTTCCACTTCAAGAACCAAAAATGTGTTCTGAATCATTGCTTTCTAAAAGTTTATTGAAGTTTTCATTCTATTTATAAACATTCTTTGTAATAACGAAGTTTAAGTTGCAAGTATCAAAAGAGGTAGCTGATGGAAGTACAAAGCCAAACCAAAAAAGTATAGTAATCAATATGGAATTTGAACTTTATATATTTCTTCTATGATAAAGCATGCTCATGAATAATGATGAGTACAGCAATTCAACTTTAAGAACCGCACTTAATCATGGCTTTACAGAACAGTTCTTATCCCCAAGTAGCTATTCTCCAATTCCCAATTATTATCTTTTGTTCTTTTCTAAACCAAGGAATAAAGGAGAAGAAGAAAGACGATTTTTGGTTTCCTTGTTATTCAACATCAAAGTTTAAAAGTGAGAAAGGGGTAGAAAGGGACTGCTCTTGATATTTCCAAAATAGTTTCAATTAGCTTAAACTACAAGCCTATACCTTTCTCAAGCTCGTGTTTAATAAGTCTTAATAAGCTTTAAACTCTAAATTTTTTTAATCAACAGTTTCTTGAACCTATTCAACATTAGATACAAAATTTGAAAATTCAAAACACTATGGCAAAAAGTTTAGTGACTAAACTTGTAAATTAATTTATGTTTTAATATAGGTTTCTATTTGAAGTAAAACTCAGAATCACGTCCGTTTGTTAATCAATCGATTATAACGGAAGTCGAATATATTTTGCCCTAAAAATTGGGGGTAATTGCAGAAAACAAGTCGATGACAGGTAGAATTGCGTACATACCATCGCCGACGGGACGTGCTCTCTCTCTTCTGTCATCGAAGAACGAAACCTGGGCGACCTCATCGGAGCTTTCGCTGAGGTCGAGCGCAGCGCTCCGAGAACTGATAGCGGAGAATCGCGCCGCCATTCTCGCTCGGCAGCTGATTCTGGACAGAGATTGGCACTCAAACCACACGGCGGCGGATGATTTTGGCGGAGCCGGCGTTGGATTCCATCAGCAGCAGGGGTTGTATTGCGAGCAGCAGCAGCAACAGAGCTGGGAGAGGATGCATGATGAAAATGGCGGTGCGCACGTGACGCTGGACCTGATGCAGGCGCCGAGCACGGCGTTTGGGCTGCTGTCTGTGAGAGGAAAATCGAAGGAAGAAGATGAAGAATGCTGCGAATTATGGAACTCGTTTCACGATCACGATTCTCATGTTGTTTAAAAGTATATTATTATAATTGTATATGTTGTTCTCTTAAGTGGAATCATTAACATTTGGAAGCTGTATAATTCTTTCTTCACCACTCACAACAATTCATTTTTCTTCTCTCACTATTGTTTAACTACATCAAACATCGAGTTAAGGAAAAATTATTAGGTGCTTATGGTACAATGAGCATGTAGTTTTGCATCGTTGAATGTAAGAGAAATTATAAAAATACCCTGATTTTGTATGCAACAATTATTAGGAGCAGCCAAATTTGAAGATGTACGACTGACAGTTTAAAGAGAGTCTCGTTATATTGAAAGCACCTAATAATTTGTCAGAGTTAGATACATATCCTCAACAAAAAGATTTAAATCATCACCTCTGCATCTAGTTTAACTATTAACAACGTCGATTTAAACATAACTTGATAGATAAGATACTTATGATTAGACTTTTGTATTGAGATTTCATCCGGTAAATTAAGCTTGAATGAATGATGAAATTAGTATTATATCATTGATTAGAGAACTATAGCTAGGTGTAAGTATCTTAAGATTGCGTAGGATTATTTTTGGACGTGTTATTCAAACATTTTCAAATTAGATCTTGACAATTTTGTTGGCTATACATTAAATGATTTTTCATTATCTTATGGATAATTTTTCATCAAGAATTGAGTTTACCTCTTCTATATGAATAAGTTTCAATTGTATAAATATTTTAAGATTAAATACAAGTACAAAAAGATGGAAATGTTTTTCTTTTCTTAAACATGCATCTTCAATTACAAAATAACATTCCCATTAGAATTAGAAATGTGTAAACTTCATGAAAATATTTTTAAGAGTAATTATAATTCATGTTTGAATGTGTTTCTTAAAAAGGAAGGAAAGATATAACCCATATATGCAAGAAGAAGAAAAAGGGGAAAAGAAAAAAGCACGAGTCAACCTTCAACCATTAGAATCAACATAGAAAAGTCAACATGAGCATAAACTAGTACAAAATTTCTACTAATAACCAAGAAGTCCATGATTCTAATCCCCCACTCCACATGTCAAAATAATAATAATAATAATAATAATAAATAAATCGACAGAGAAAGAAAAACAAATCAATAGTAGCAAACTCACCTGAATTGATTAAATTATATTAGTTTTGAAGGAAAGCTGACATGTACATGCTGCAAAATCTAAGTCTGTCAAACTTCACTTCAAGCAAAAATATTTTTACTCCACTAGGTTCCATCTATGCTCCCCGCAAATCAATCCAATGATTGTTTACTTCAGACTATAGATTCACTAATACTTCATACTAGATAACCTCATTTTTATCAAACTTGCCTCTCACACCACAAACCAAATCCAAAAGATACGAATCTAAATGTTTGTTTGGAATGACCCTCCAAATAGTTGAATACTTTTAAGCACTTAAAAAGTCATTCCAATCGAGCTTCAAATTTCTATACTTTGATTTCATATACCAACTCTAGTCTAAAAAAAGCATTGAAGCAAGATTAACTTGTCAAAATAATTCCTAAATTCAAGGGAAACTTATATAAGCATGTGGCTTATAATGCTACAACTTTTGTGCTATGTTTAATTCAAAGGAAGGCAGTCAATTCCAAAATATTATCACAAATCATGATTATGAAAGCATTTTACAAGCCAATGAAGTTTTCTTAGAACTCGAGGAAACAGTAGTACATCCTATAGAACATATCCTTCCTGTTCAAGAAAGGTTGTAACACAACATTGTTCTAATGAAGCAAAAAGCTTATAACCCATGTTAATAAAAAGAATGCCTTGTTCCAATGGGATAAGGAAGCCAAAATCGTAATGCAGATTGCTACACACAAATCCTGTACGCAGAATAAGTCAGAGAGCAGATTTTATTAATATAAGAAAATCAGACAAGTCCAGAATCCCATCAGTTCTGACATTAAAATTTTTACATGCTACTACTGCTAGCACCTAAATAGATCTGGATCTGGATATAAAATTCAAAACTGTCACACACGCAAGATTTAGAGATATGATCTATTCTAATGCTACCCCAGCACACACAATTAAATGAATAATCAATACAGTGACAGGTGAAAAAAAAATGTACTTGGGTTGTTTTCAACACTTCCATGAGAATCAGCAACAAGGATCCTGAATGAACGCATCCTCATTCATATTGGAGTAGGCATGGCAAAATAGATGGGCAAAATCATTTTGGTTTGTCTGTCAAAGTCACTAATGCCTTGAGCACCCCCGGACTGATCTTGTCAGCGAGGGCACCTTTTTCTGAAATCAGAAGGGACTGCTCTTTTACATAACTCTGTAATTTCTTTGCCTCAAAATCAAGCTTCGACTGATCTGCCATATGAAGAGGATACAGACCAAAAACAATAATTCAGCTGTCGAAATAAAGTGAAAGCTCTACAAAGTACAGGTGAATGAATGTTTCCAGTAGTAAATTATACACTGACATTGGTAATCTTTAAGGGAAAAAAAATTAATGAAACTAAAAGAACTTTACTTCAACTTTCTTAACGCCCAACCATATGGCAGTTAAAAATGATAAAGGAGCTGCGTTAGTTCAAAATGGGAGATGCACACATACTTCTCATAACTATTAGATCATTCATCAAATTGAAAAATATACTTATTTCATCTAAGGATCGACTGGATGAAAAAATATTCATTTAACTATAGACAACAAGGACAGACAACTTCCATGAAATTACACAACGTGAAACTCTGAGGATTTAACTATAGCCATTAACAGGGAGTTGAATGAACATGGAAATGCATGTATTTAAACGAAGTCTAACAGATTATTTCTTAAATAGCCATGCACCAATAAATGACATAACACTAACAGTGTGAAATAAAATGTCCCAGCTACCTGTCTCCAAGATTGAATGAGCAGCATGAAATGGAACCCTGGCAAACACATCAGTTCCTGGGAACATCATCCACGTGCGCTCATTAGAGTCATGGTTCCCGCAAGTAGTGCAAATCTCCTTCACCAATGGCCTTGATTCAGAACCTCCCATCTCCTTCATAATTGACTCAAAAGGTGATGGAACACTAGACTTTGTTGTCCGCGCTCGTCTCCTCAAAGCAGTCAACGCTTCTCTATTCCCATTTCTCACTCTATCGTTTTCAACCAACTGACATTTAATCCCAAAAAACAGCAGTCACTTTACCTTCTTACTTCTCAAAGTTATAGAACAATTTCATTTCAATGATAGACGAATTGTGACACTTAAACTTCAATTTACGCCACGCCACAAAATATGTATACTGCGAGCAGTAAATACAAGTAATCTTGTAAACCAAGTTTCCAATTTTCTAATATTTTAAGCTTACCTCGTTGCGGGCTATAAGGAGACGCTCTGCATCGGCCTCTAGCTCAATTAAGCTCTCTTGAAATTGTCTCATTGTCTCGTTCATTTTATTCCCACCTAAAATTCACAGCGACAATCGTCAATAACATCTAATTCACTACTGACAGCTTGCGCCAACAGCAAAAGAGGGCTTTCTATCTTAGATAGCAATCAATACTCCCCTTCGTTGCTCACTCCCCAAATTCTTAAAACCAGTCAAAATTGGAAAGAACGAAAGAAAGTCAATACCCAAGGAAAAAAAGCTTCGTCTTTTCGATGATATTCGTAGATTTTGCTCAGCGTTGTGCTTGTACAGCATCAAGAAGAATACATCTTGTGCTAAAATTTATCCGCTCGATTAATTTGATTACTCCACTGTTACAACCAAGAATAAACTTCAAAGGAGGAACAGCATTTGGCTCAGTTATCCAACTCTCGAGAGATTCAAGGTGGAAAAGACTGAAGAGAAACCTAGAAAGGGATTAAAAAGAAATTTTCCGTAATAAAGTAAGCAAACCGGTTTTCGCTCACCGACTCGATAGTCAATACCTATATCGAAAACCGGTTTGGTTTTTGTCTTCAGAAGTAGATCGGCATTTTTATTCTTTTAATAATTTTAAGTAGTACGTCTAATTTCCTCCTTTGGCAATCAATGGACTCCCTGCCTATTAATTTTTATTGGTTTCTCTCTTGGGATAATTACTACATAAAGTCTTTTTGGGATCTTTAATGTGGAGGTTCAAATAAACTAGACATTTGGAGGAGAGTCGGGGAAGAGTCACTTTACCCCAATCCGTCTTCAATATCCTCACTCTTTATTATTTTTCTCTGCTAAAAGCCCCCAAGTCCATAATTAGGGCCATGGAAAAAATAGTCAAAGACTTTGTTTAACTTGGTTAAATGGAAATGGTCCTCCTTGCTGATGAATCAAGGCGGCTTGGGAGTGGGATTCTCGTCGCAAAGAAACCTCTCCCTCATGACAAAGAGACTGTGGCGGTTCACACAAGAGAAGAACTCGATGTGGAGGAAAATAATTGCGCCAGTATTTATGGAATTTCTCCCCTTGGCTAGAAATCCGAAATGATTAGAGAGAAAAAAGGGAATAGAATATGGGTGGATATAGCTTCTAATTACCCAACCTTTGAGCAGTTCACTAAATTTACAATACGAGCGGGAACAGTATAAGGTTTTGGGAAGATAGATGATGTGATAATCAATCCCTACAAATTCTCTTCCTAGACCTATATTTCATCTCATACAAGAAAGAAGCCTCCATTGCTGAATGTCGAGACAGCGAGCAACAGTTTTGGAACTTGGCTTTTAGAAGGGGCCTTTTTGACAGAGAACTAAGCATCTCGATGGCTATGGTGGAAAAACTCAATGATGTTTATCATGGTGCTGACCAAGATAACAAAAGATGGACGCTAGATGGGTCCGACAAGTATTTGGCGAAGTCTATGTTCCATAAATTGACCAAGAGTTCATCTAAAATTTCACAAACCATCTGCACCATGATTTGGAAGCATAAATGTCTGAAGAAGGTTAAAAAAAATTTGTGGCCCTTAGCTTACCAAAGCCTTAATACTGATGAGAGGCTCCAAAAGAAGTTCAAACACTGGACTTTATCCGTTTTTCAAAAAAAAAAAAAAAAAAAAAACTTTATCCCTTTCGCCTTCCTACAAAATAATCAACATCTATTATAATCTTATTTTTATTACACAAAAACCTATGAACTTTTCTCATTCCAAAGTACAATTCATCAGAGAAGTTCAAGAGATGCAAATTTCAAAAAACAATTCATTAGCTCCCTACGAAATATTTTAATTCAATAACTCATCAACATCTATTACAATCTTATTTTTATTACACAAAAATATATGGACTCTTCTCATTCCATGCACACCTTCAATCTGATTTGGTTTTTTTTCAATCCAATTCCTCATTCTCTCTGCCAAGAATGCAGTGTCTCATCTTGTCGAAAGAATTTAAAAAAAATAATAAAAATAATACCAACTTTTCCATCGTATATGTACCAATTGTGCCCTCGAGAACAGTCTCCCGTTTTTTTTTTTTTTTTTTGTTACTATTCGGCTATTGCTATTAAAAATTTAAATAAAAAAAAATCAAACAACTCTAATTTGTGTTTTTTCAGTAAGCACAAAGACATAAATGGGGATTGGGAAGATACCAGTGGAGTAGAAAATCGAGGGAGACTACCGCGGCACGAGCGGAAGAAAGACGACGGTGGCGGCGACACGAGCGGAAGAAAGACGACGGCTGCAGCAGCCGTGAACGGGAGAGGCAGCGGCGACACTGA
The DNA here is from genome assembly GCA_017139565.1 of Luffa aegyptiaca. Lineage (NCBI taxonomy): Eukaryota > Viridiplantae > Streptophyta > Magnoliopsida > Cucurbitales > Cucurbitaceae > Luffa > Luffa aegyptiaca. The sequence goes on along the minus strand of CM029404.1, from coordinate 46,191,903 downwards.
GCTGCTGAAACGGAGGGGAAACGGCGTGAACAACAACAAGAAGTGGCATCGGCTGTTAGGTTTCCTTCTTTTATTATTTTTATTCTATTTTACAGAATGGGTTTAAAATGTCGCCTGAGTTTTTTTTTTTTTTTGGAAAGAAGAAAGAAAAAGGACGAGAAATTTCTTGGGCGATTGGAATAGATTTTTCTTTTCTTTTAACTTTTTTTTTTTTAGAAGATCTTTTAACCTTTTTTTTTTTTTTTTTTGAGGAGATCTTTTAACTTTTTTTTTTTTTTTTTGAGAAGAAAGATCTTTTAACCTTTTTTGGTTTAGGTTGGTTTTCAATGACATGTATAAATTTGATCAGCTTTTAAAAATTAAGGGTAAAATACCTTTTTGGTCCCTCATGTTTCGGGTTCGTTTCCAATAGGTCCCTAGGTTTGAAAATTGAACAACCAAGTCCCCACTGTTTAGGAAATACTTCTATTGAGTCCCTGGACCGTTAATTTTTTTAACGGTGCTGACGTGGCAGTAATGGATGCTGACGTGGCACGTTTTAAAAAATAAAATAATATTTGTTAATTAAAAAATAAAATAATAAATAATATAATAATAATTTTTTAAAAAAAAAGGTAAAATATCTTCTCTCTCCCCCGATTCCTCTTTTCTCTCTTCTCCTCCTCGATTCCCCATCTTCATCCCTCTTTTCTCTCTCCCTCATCTTCCCCTCTCTCTCTCTTCTGTAATTTTCTTCCCCTCTCTCTCCTCTTCTCTTTCTCTCTTCTCTCTCCCCCACCCTTCCCCTTCTCGCCAGCGTCCAACGATAGCCCCCGCCGCCACCCTCCACCTCTCTTCTTCTTCTTACCCACCCAAAATCTCTCTCTCTCTCCACTCCCCCACCCCACGGTACCCCTTCTCTTTCTTTCCCTTTCTTTCTCCATTCTTTCCCTAAACCCTTGCCGCTGCCACCCTTCCCGTCTCCGTCGCCGCCGCTTCGATGACGATGACAATACTGTTTTCTTGGTTGCCGAAATTTCCGGTTCGAATCGGTCGAAAATTATAAGCCAAGGACCCGCCGGCGACGAGGAAGAGGAGGACGTTGTGGAACTGGAGGAAGACTCGGTCAACGACGGTGAAGCGAGGCACCAAACTCGGCTGCCGGTTCTCGTCCATTTGCTTCGAGCCATGACCGGAACGGGCGTCTTGAAACAGGGCTCCGGTGGCGAAACAGAATCGTCGTACTCCAGTTGCTCCTCCGCGGCGGACGATTTCATCGACGAAGAGAAGAGAAGGAGTGAGGAGAGAGAGTGAAGTGGGGGAGAGAGGAGAGAGAGGTGTTGGAGGGCGGCGGCGGCGGCCATGGTTGCCGAGAAGATTAAGGAGAGGGAGCAAAGAGGGAGGAAAAGGGGGAATCGAGGAGGGGAAGAAAGAAAACGGGAATCGGGGGAGAGAGAAAGATTTTACCTTATTTAAAAAAAAAATTATTATTATTATTTTATATTATTTTATTTTTTAATTATTTATTTTAATTAACAAATATTATTTTATTTTTTTAAAAATATGCCACGTCAGCACCGTTACCGCCACGTCTAACACCGTTAAAAAAATTAACGGTCCAAGGACTCAATAGAAGCATTTTGTAAACAGTGGGGACTTGATTGTTCAATTTTCAAACCTAGGGACCTATTGGAAACGACCCTGAAACATGAGGGACCAAAAGGGGATTTTACCCAAAAATTAATTTCGTTAGAAGAGAAAACTCGGCCTATTTTGTCGAGTTCTTTTCATTCATTTGAAATCGTTTTCTTTTTTATTTATTATTTTTTAAAAAATTAAATAAATAGTAAAGTTAAATGAATTTTATATTTTCATTTTGTACCTCAAATTAATTTGTTTTATTTTTTTATATTTTCTTTAAAAAGTCACAATTTTTTTCCTATTAAAAAAAACACTGAGGAGAAACTGGAAACCACAATTTTGTCAGACCAGAATGGGGAAACTGGAAACCAAACCAATTCGACCATTCTTTTTCAATGCAACATTTAGACATCTTTTGGTGCAATTCAAATATTTCGACCATTTGCCAATGTGAGCATATAACTCACAATTCACAACTCAGCGCATTTCTACTTTATGACCATTTATTACATTCTTTTTTCCTAAAAAAAGTCCCATCAAATAATCAACTACACATAATTTCTGTAAAACGTTTCCAGAACTTATTGAATAAAGAAAGCCAAACCAATCAAACTCTAGAAGATTTATTGAAGCTATTTTCATGACCCCAAATAGCACTAACTCCATATCAACCAAGGCATGAATAAGCCAGAGCTTTCTCCTCAATCAGCTCTTTTGCTGTTGCATCCATCTTGGCTCTTGAAAACTCATCAATCTTCAGCCCTGCAATTGCAATATAGAAAGCCTTCAACATCCAGTTCCATTCTGGGTTTGGATTGTACCAAAATTCTAACATTATAAAGATTTATATCATATTTAACGTTCATCCTTCATATTCCAAAAAAAAAAAAAGAACCTTCGAGATTATAAAGACGAAAGAAAGAAAAATATGACTTAACAACTCTCCTTGACCCCTGAACCAGAAAGAAAGAAGCTTACCCTGGACGATTGACCATTCTCCTTTCTCACATGTAACTGGAAAGGAGTAGACAAGGCCACGTTCTATGCCATAAGAACCATCAGAATACACTCCCATGGAAACCCAAGTTCCCTATACGAAGGATGCATGAAGCAAATAACTGTCAGCCAAAAGTTAAATAAGAAAACTACCATTCAAATGGTATTTGATGATTAAGGATGAACCTTAGGGGTTCCCAGAACCCAATCGCGTATATGATCACAAGCAGAACTGGCAGCAGACAGTGCACTAGATAGCTTTCGAGCCTTTATAATGGCGGCACCACGCTGCTGTACGGTGGTAATAAACTCGGTATTCAACCTTCAAAATTCAGCAATGGGAAGTTAGAACAGAAAACATATCATCTTTGTGAAGTTTTTCTCCCTGCTAAGTAAATTTTCTTTTGAAGGAAAGAAGAGCAAGCATCCTCTAAAAGACATATAGATGCAAAAAGACTGTAATAAACATTAAGATATGGTCTGAAGTTGTTGCGTTACCACTGATCAGCTGCAACCAATTCTCGAACTGGTTTCTCTCCACCGCTAGTGGTGACTTTTGCATGATTGACGTCTGGATACTGCGTAGAAGAGTGATTGCCCCAGATAATGACATTCTTCACATCACCAACATGCACATTTAGCCTCTCGGAGATTTGGCCTAATGCTCGGTTATGATCCAATCGTGTAAGACACGTGATGTTCTTCTCGGGGATTGAAGGTGCGAACTCTTTCAAGATGAGAGCATTTGTGTTTGCTGGGTTGGCCACCACTAACACCTGTAGTTAATGCAATTCCTTAAGAAAAATTGGGTGAACAGAAACCAAATCTAGCTTTTAAAGCAATATAAGAGTTCGTTTGTTGGCAAAGTTGCAATGCGAGAGGGAGCATTTTCAATAGAGGAAGGGGTGGGTAGATGAGGTAGGCAGGAACTAGATTTTGTGGGAGGGAGATGCCTTTTTTGAGAAGCTATCAGAATATGATGATATCTACTTGTATAATCTGCAGACAAGATATATTAATTGCTCTTTCCATATTATTAATGGTGCCAAAAAAATGTATCGATTACATTCAATAAAAGAAATCAAATAACCATCAGATAACTAACACGAGTTCCAGAAAGTTGGAGCCTCCTCACCTTACAATCTGGAGCAGCATGCTGCTCCAAGGCTGAAGCTTGGCTTTTGTAAATGGAAACATTTTTAGACATCACATCCTTCCTTTCCATACCCTCCTTTCGAGGAAAACCACCAACCATAACTGCAATATTGACATCCTTGCAAGCTTCAACGGCATTGGTTGTAGCGACAACACCTGTTTGGGCAGTAGTACACGAAGTTCAAAACCCACGAAAGGATATTACCCAAACAAAGACAAGATAGTACTAAAAACATACCCTTTAGAAGAGGAAATGCAGCATCTATTAATTCCATTTTTACACCATTCAAAGCCTCAGCTGCGGGCTCAATATCGAGCATGTGCAGAATTACTGGCTGATCGGGGCCTAGCATGACCCCCCTTGCAATCATTGGAACAATTGCATAACCAATTTGCCCTGTGCGAGGAAGGGAAGGAAGAATTACTGACCCTATACGACAACTACTTCCTAGTTTTCTAGAAGATACACATCCATCTTGTAGTTAGCAGTTACGGCAAAGAAAAGGAAAGGAATATCAACCAATGTTCTAATTTTTCAACAATAAGACATTAACTCTTCTATCATGGTTTAAATTCTGATATACTTGGTATGTAATAAAGTGAAAATGGAAATGAATAAATAAAACAACAAGAGAGAGAGTGAGAGAGAGAAATGAAGGCAGGTATACGACGTCAGCAGGAAAATATTCTCAAACAATGTGAACTTGATTTTTATATCATAGAATTCTATCAATTTGTACTATAAAGATTCCAAATTCAATGTAGCGATCAGTGAAATCAAATACTTCAAAATATGAAAGCAAATTAAAAAAAAAAAAATTGATTAAAAAAATGAAATACTTCACCAAATCAAATGTTTCTTAAAAAAAAATAAAAAATAGAAACAAGAAAAGCAAACTGCGTCTATAACAAACAGTCCCTAAACAATATCAACCATAATATAATATAGCCATATACGAAAGAAGATAATGGAAAAGCCGAAGAAGAACCGATCATGCCTGCGGCTCCAGTGACTAAAACTCTCATAGGTTCCTTCTCCATGTTCACAAAACTCCACATATACCTAATAAGCTTCCAGAAGAACGCGATGGTAAACGAAACAACAAGAAATTTCTGAAACAGTTCGATTTGCTCCATTTTTCTCCCAATCGAAAGAACCCAAAAACAATTTCCGCTAACAATCAATACAAAACTCAACTATGCCTCAAGAATTTTAAGGAGAGCGTCATTCGCAAAGAAGCAAAGAATCGGCGGACACAACCCATCCACGCCATACCAAAACCAGTCAGCAGGCAAGGCAGAATCATGATGGTATCCAGATTCCCAATACAAGAATCCGAATCTTCCATTCTTTCCACAAATTAACGAAATCGACAACGAAAAACGAAAATTATTCTATTCGGCAATGCCAAGTAGACAGATACATCAACACGCAACCAAAAGAGAGGCAAATACTACAATCAATTGAAAGAAATGTAAAACTGAAAGCAATGTAATGGTAGTGAAAATACCAGCAGCACCAGTGACGAGGACTCTGAGGGGATTTTTCGCCATTGTTGAAAATGGATCGGTGAGAGGAGTGAGGGATCGCCGAAGGAGGTCGATAAACTCGATACATGAGGAGTGTAGAAATGGGTATATATATAATAACAGAATCGAAGAGAATCGTGGAGAGTGGAGAGGAAGATAGAAAGAAGAATTGCGGCAATCGAGGACATGGATAACTGTGAAGAGAGAGAGGTGTTTCCATCATGTGTCGCCATGCAAGATGCGAACTGCCCCATCATTTTGCAAAACGCACTCGTATAATATATGGTTTTTGAGCCAAAATCCAACCTAATTTAACTGATTAAAATGTAACGGTCTGTTTGGTAGGTAATTCATATTCTGTTTTTATATTTTTCAGATTCACTGAATTCATTGAATATGTGTTTGACATATGTGTTTTTTAAAACTACTTTTTGAATTCTGTGATCCAAACGGTGACAATTCTGAAAAACAACTTTTTCATGTTTTCAATGTATCCAGATTTTGAATTTGAAAATTTTAAATGCATAATTAGAATTAAATAAAATAAAAACTTTAATAAATATAGTATTTTCATGTTATAAACTCAACTCATTTTTGTGAAATTAACATCTGTATAATATAATGTATTATAAATTATATGATATTATAAAATAATAATTATACAAAATTTATAACATATAAAATGCTTATAAATTAATTAATAATAGTTTATATTCAACTTAATACTTTAGTTGATAACTACAGTTTATGGTTTATAAATATATTATCAAACACATTTTGAACCATCTTTTAAATTGGAATCAAATTTATGAATCTGCTACCAAACACATATATGAAAACATGAAATACAACTTTGTTTTCATTGAATCCTTTGTTTTCAAATTTATGTTTTCAGATCACCTACCAAACGGAACCTAAACTTTTGATCGAAAAATTATATATTTCCTATCAAAGCCAACTAGTAATTGACATGTACCCTCCGCCAAATCGAGCTTAGCTCAGCGGTAATTGGCATATACACTCGATCATGAGGTCAGAAGTTCGAATCCCCCACCCTCAAATGTTGATGTACTAAAAAAAATTGACATGTACACTCCACTAAAATGTTTGAGGTTTGAATCTCCCATCTCATATATTGTTAAACTAAAAACAATTATATATTTCGTTTTTACAATAAATTTGTTATTCTCGGAGGTTATAGATGGAAGTGGTTGATTTTTTTTTTATTTTTTTTTATTATTTTATTTTTTTTGCAAGTTTAACCATTTGTGAAGTGAGAGATTAAATGGTTGATTTAAAACATTGTGATGAGTTTGGTCATAAGTTGTGTGAACATTAGTGCCCCATAGTTATTGAAGCAAACTAGTGATATACTGTGAACCATTATATTGTTAATTAATAAGAATTTCAAAGTCGAGAGAGGGACTCAAGTTGCTTAGACGTTGCACAAATATGCATCTAATAATAAGATATTTTATCTCTTTGAATTATGTTATGTTGACAAATGTGATCGTGGTTGCAATTGAGAGTACAAATTTGTTGGTTAGTTTTGAATGGTTCAATTTAAGGGATGAGGGATTGGTTTATTTATTTTTATGGTAAGTTTATTAATATGATATCTATCTTCCGCATTATAGGATGATTTTCATTAGTTTATTATGTTATAATTCAACATGTGAGATGAAGATTCAAATATTTAATCTATTGATTTGTGATCTATGTTTTAATCAATTAAATTTTATCTAGACTGACAATTAAGTGTAAACTTATAGATAAAATGCTTATATAGATAATCAGAATAAATAAATAAACAAATAAAGATGTTTCTAAAAAGCATTTACTAATGTTGTAAATAAATAAATAAATGAATAAAACCAATTACTAACAACATGCACAAACCAATTCTTCAAATAACTTGTCATAATGAGCATAGTTGCGTACTATGTTTAAGAGGTTGGAAGTTCGAATTCCAACCACAAATGTTGTTAAACTTAAAAAACATTTTCATATAACTTTTTTTTTCTTTTTTTTTTTTTAATAATTTGGTTACGTTTTTAATGGTTTTATTTTTCAAATTTATTGTCATACAATAATTTTTTTTTCTCCGTTCTTCCACGTTTAGAGAATTTGGATCGAGAATGCATGTCAATTACCAAAACTATGTTTGCTTTGACATGGCAAACACAATAAAATTGTACTCTAATTTTATACTATTAGATCTAAAGCACTTGCGGTCTACCATACAATTCATCTGCCCGTAGTAGCATTCTCGGCAGCAATAAACCCCACTGGCGACTGGTTCATTCTCTCGGAAAACCTCCCCTTCGCTCTCGCTCTGCGGACATCTACTGCATGCGAGATAAAGAGTATCGGCTACATTCCAATGGCGGCAATTTCCAGTTACAAGGACAGGGCGATGTTTCTTTTCAAAGGGCAATCGTTAAACTTGCATCGGCGTCTTCCAGCTCTCAGGTGATCCTTCAGAAATCTATCATTCGTTTACTTTTATTTATCGAATCTCTGAATTTGCATTCTATTTGCTTTGCTGCCTGCAACTCTCCGTGCAAGTGTTTTACTGATTCTAAAAACTCAGGTGCTATTCTTCTCAACTAACCAAGACCGAAACCAAATCATCGACCAAAACCAAAAAGGCCAGAGACATGGCAAGGATGATCAACTATAAACCTTGGTCGAATGACCTCCAATCATCTCTCGCTTCACTCTCACCCTCTCTCTCTAAAACCACAGTTCTTCAAACTCTGGGTTTCCTGAGAGACCCATCCAAAGCCCTTCAATTCTTCAATTGGGCACAAGAAATGGGTTACGCTCACACTGAGCAGTCCTACTTCTCGATGCTAGAAATTTTGGGTCGCAACCGGCATCTTAATACGGCTAGGAATTTTCTGTTTTCGATCGAAAAACGGTCTCGTGGAGCAGTCAAACTCGAAGCTCGCTTCTTCAATAGCTTAATGAGGAACTTTAGTCGAGCGGGACTCTTTCAAGAGTCTATAAAGATTTTTACGACGATGAAATCACACGGGGTTTCCCCATCGGTTGTTACATTCAACAGTCTTTTGTCCATTTTGCTTAAAAGGGGTAGGACCAATATGGCCAAGAATGTGTATGATGAAATGCTTAGTACTTACGGAGTGACTCCGGATACATTTACATTCAATATTTTGATTAGAGGATTTTGTATGAATGGCATGGTTGATGAAGGTTTTAGGATTTTCAAGGACTTGTCTCGCTTTGGATGTGAACCGGATATTATCACGTATAACACACTTGTCGATGGATTGTGTAGGGCAGGTAAGGTTACCATAGCATATAATGTGGTGAAGGGAATGGGAAAGAAAAGCGTGGATCTGAATCCCAATGTTGTTACATACACTACTTTGATTAGAGGTTACTGTGCAAAGCGAGAGATCGATAGAGCCTTGGTTGTTTTTGAAGAAATGGTTAGTCTAGGCTTGAAAGCAAACAACATAACCTACAATACTCTAATTAAGGGCCTTTGTGAAGCCCACAAATTTGAGAAAATAAAAGAGATATTGGAGGCAACAGCAGGAGATGGAACATTTTCTCCTGACACATGCACATTCAACACTTTGATGCATTGCCATTGTGATGCTGGAAAGTTGGATGAAGCCCTGAGAGTGTTCGAGAGGATGACAGAATTAAAGATTCAACCAGATTCGGCTACATACAGTGTATTGGTTAGAAGTTTGTGTCAAGGAGGGCATTATGAGAAGGCAGAAGAGTTGTTAGATAAACTATTAGAGAGAGAAATCTTGTTAAGTGGCAATGGGTGTAAGCCTCTCGTCGCTGCATATAACCCCATTTTTAAGTATTTATGTGAAAATGGAAAGACTAAGAAAGCTGAAAAAGTATTTAGACAGCTAATGAGAAGAGGAACACAAGACCCTCCATCTTACAAGACTTTGATCATGGGGCATTGTAACGAAGGTACATTTGAATCTGGGTATGAGCTACTAGTCTTGATGTTGAGGAAAGATTTTTTACCAGATTTGGAGATATATGAATCCTTAATTGATGGGCTTTTGCACAAGGATAAGCCACTTCTTGCCCTTCAGACACTGGAAAAGATGCTGAGGAGCTCCCATCTTCCTAAATCATCTACTTTTCACTCTATACTTGCAAAACTTCTAGAACACGGAAGTGCATCCGAATCTGCTAGTCTTATACAGGTAATGCTAGACAAAAATATTAGACAAAACCTCAGTTTTTCAACTGGTTGTATAAGACTACTTTTTGGAGCTGGCATGAACGACAAAGCATTCCAAATTGTTCGCCTGCTTTATGAAAATGGCTATTCAGTTAGAATGGAAGAACTAATTCATTATCTTTGCCACTGTAAAAAGGTTATAGATGCATCTAAAATGTTGCTATTTAGTTTGGAGAGTCATCAATCTGTCGACATGGATGTTTGCAATCTAGTAATTTTTCACCTTTGTGAAATTAATAAGTTGGCTGAAGCATTTAGTCTGTACTATAAACTGGTGGAGATGGGAGTCCATCAACAGCTAAGCTGTCAAAACCAATTGAAAGTTTCCCTTGAGGCTGGGGGGAAATTGGAAGAGGCTGCGTTTGTATCGAAAAGGATGGAACCACCGCCAAAATTTAAGAATTCCAATCCACAAGTAGGAAAATGGTAAGATTCCACTGTACACTGTTTTCTTTGTTTAATTCGATTATCTTCAATCTTCTTGCTTTGTTACTTTTGACACTGCTATCGGTTAAATCATCAGCACAACATGATTGAACTTTGCAAATAAATAGAAAAATTATGTCTTTGGTTAAGGATGATATAATAACCTTTGTTTTTTGTTTTTGTTTTTTTTTTCAATAGGGAACAGAAAGCCTCGCATTTGAAGATCCAAAAGTACAAAGAGTGATAAAAAATCAACCCAATGAGGCTAAGGGGACTGCCATTTTTCACAAGCAGCCTCTGAAATTATATGGGGTTGAGATATACCAAAGAGGATCAGGATCTTTCTCAGGAATTTGGTCAGACATGTTTTAGACGAGGAATCCCCAAAAGTTAGTCTCTCCAAGTTGGTATATTTTCTGTCGGGAGAATTCTGTAACTCCAAGCGAGTTTTCCTTTCATTTTACTTTTACTCAAAGCTGTCATCCTTTCATCTAAATATGATTGATATGGCCCAGAATATTCTGCAGTCCTCTTTACAAGGTCTAAGCCAATCAGAGCGTTGGCGTGGGATATGGACTTTGAAGAGAGAGGATGAAATTTGGAATCATGTACTAAGTACAAAGCTTCAGCTTGAAGTTCTTTATCTATACCTTTATGTAATTTTTTTTTTTTCTTAAAAAAAGTTAATTGGTGGAACTGTTTGCAGTACACTCCCAGGAAGGCTATGTCTTGAAAGACTTGGAGCATGGCAATTTCAAAGATGGTATAACGGCTCCTGAAAGTAAAAATATTCTGAGTTGATTGCTGTGGGGTGTGATTTATTTATATATGCCTTTTCTTTTTCCAAGCAGATAGTCCCAATTATTTTCTTACACTGTTGCTTAAATTTTCTCTCCTATACTACCAGTATTACTATCTAAATAATGTACACATCCCTTCCTTTTCAGGAGAACCGAAAGAGATTTGTCGCAGGTAGAGGCGGATTAGTTTGTATGTTCAACGTCTGATATAAACCAAGATTATGACGACCCACTGGTGTGATAACTTCAAGTTGGCTTGGTCGAGCAATCTTTCCTTTCTTTAACAAGGGAGAGATGGCTTAAATTGGCGTAAAATTTTGCATCTTTAGAGCAGAGAATTTGTTTTTAAGTTCCATTTCCTGATAAAGAATATGGGCGAGAGAAGTTGGGAAGGAAAAATATTGAGGTTCTTGGGGGTTATATGTCATGCATATTGGCTGTGGATGGTAAGTTGGGATTTGGTTTTACGGTTCACGAAAAATGGGAAAATGAGTTTTTTAAGAATTCTTTCATCATGATCACCAACTTCTCTCCAAGAAAAGTAGGTAACGGCCCATTTAAATTCTCCAAATTTTTTGTTAGCTTTCATTCAGGTCTTTACAGACAAAGACTATAAACATCTTGTTGAAGCTCCCAAATACTTCAAAGATGAGTTGTGAGGGTTTGGCTAAGCTCGATCATGCACGAGCAAGGCGTGTTCCAACACCCGGGAAGGCAACAATCCTTGCAATAGGCAAGGCATTTCCGAGCCAACTCGTTCCTCAAGAATGCTTGGTTGAGGGTTACATTCGTGATACAAAATGCTTCGATGCAACTATCAAGGAAAAATTGGAACGTTTATGTAAACAAAGATTTGTGTTACTTTGAATATATTGATAAATTCTTTATTTTAGTAGTATTATGAGATTGAAGCTAAGCTCTCTTTATTTTCATCCCAGGCAAAACGACCACTGTGAAGACAAGATACACTGTCATGTGCAAAGAGATCTTGGATAAGTATCCTGAGCTTGTAACCGAGGGCTCACCCACCATCCGACAGAGGTTGGAAATTGCTAACCCTGCAGTTGTTGAGATGGCCACTGAAGCAAGCAAAGCCTGTATCAAAGAATGGGGGAGGTCTGTCGAAGATATCACCCACATTGTCTATGTTTCTTCTAGCGAAATCCGCTTACCTGGTGGGGATCTTTACATTGCTAATCGGCTCGGTTTGAAGAACGATGTCGGTCGGGTGATGCTATACTTTCTCGGTTGTTATGGTGGTGTCACTGGACTCAGGGTTGCCAAAGACATAGCAGAAAACAACCCAGGAAGTCGCATTTTGTTAACGACTTCCGAGACTACAATCCTTGGATTTCGCCCCCCAAACAACGCACGCCCATACGACCTCGTCGGGGCTGCACTTTTCGGTGATGGAGCTGCAGCTGCGATCATTGGAGCGGACCCTGTGCCGGGGCAAGAATCTCCTTTCATGGAGCTGAACTATGCCATCCAGCAATTCTTGCCCGACACCCACGGCGTGATCGATGGGAGGCTTTCTGAGGAGGGAATAAATTTCAAACTTGGTAGAGACCTTCCACAGAGAATAGATGACAACATAGAAGAGTTCTGCAGAAAGCTGATGGGAAAGGGGAAGCTGGTGGATTTTAATGACATGTTCTGGGCAGTTCATCCTGGTGGGCCAGCAATTCTGAACAAACTAGAGAGCACTCTGAGGTTGAAAAGTGAGAAGCTTGAATGCAGCAGAAAGGCATTGATGGACTATGGAAATGTTAGCAGCAACACAATCTTCTATGTCATTGAGAACATGAGAGAGAATCTGAAGAGAGAGGATGGGGAAGAATGGGGACTGGCTTTGGCATTTGGACCAGGCATTACTTTTGAAGGCATTCTCATTCGTAGCCTCTGATTTCTGAGGTTCCTCCATGCATTTAGTGATGCTATTGTGTGTTGTTATAGAAAATGATATTGAAAATAACAAAGACGTCTGAGGAAGAGCTTTCAGTCTTTTCTCATTAAAATCTATTTTGGCTGTTTTTTCAATTACAGAAAAATAGTATAGCTACCATTGGATGATCCTTAAAAAAGATGCTTCACTTGTATAAAATATATTTGTGACGAATAGCTTAAAAAGTTTCAAAAATACCTTTGAACTTTGAAAAATGTTTCCAAAATACCCGTGCTGTTAATTTTTTTTTTTTTTATGAAAACCTTTAAAGTTTCAATTTCATTAATACCTTGAACTTTCAAGAAAATTTAAAAAACAATCTTATTGGAAAATGCTTCTATTTTTCTTTCTCTCACTTTAAATTCTTCCTCCATGAAAATTAATGACAAACTTTATTTATTTGTCATGTATTCATACATTAAGAGTTTTTCTTCTCTTTGAACGTATCATCCCAATAATTTGACTATATTTTTTGTAATAGTATTTTTTAAACATTTTTAACGGTTTCCATAAAAGAATTAACGACAAGAGTATTTTTTAAACCATTTTTAAAGTTTAGGGGTATTTTTTAAACTTCTTGAAGTTCAAGTTAAGGAGCATTTTTGAAACAAACCCGTTCAAGAGTATTTTTTATAATTTAGCATTTTTTAAAATTATTATTATTTTTTAAAACTATCATATATATATATATATATTTTAAATCTAAAACTATCATATTTCTGTTTTTTTAAAAAATGAGTTTTTTTGAAAGATTAAAAAAATGAGTTGATGCACAAGAAAACAGTACAAACTCGCCAACAAACGAGGACAGATGTCGCAAGCACCATTAACGACTAAAAAGGAATTTACAAAATTCACTTCGAGGATGAATTACATAATTTCTCCAGACTCCAAATCTCTAAAGTAGCGCAGGCCCCTCCAAGCCATTACTTACCTCCCACGTAAATCATTAGCCTCACGGCAGTTTTGAATCTTCAATCTTGTTCCTTCCCTAGTTTGTGGTTTCCGTTGCGTAATAATTCGTGTAATTCCGAACTGGATTTCAATTCATTTGTTCGGAACACAATTTTTGGATTTTTCATCGCCTTAGTTCTTCAGCCGAAACCAATCGGTTAATTGACGAACACGCTCGTTTCAAGGATGAGGGAAGGTGGGAATATGAGACGAGGGGAATCAGGCAATCCATCTGTGGTAAGTTTTGCATTATGTGAATCGTTCTAGTTTCCTGCTTGCTGCAATTTGCGTCGTCTTTATGGTTTCAATTCCCACGAGAAGTTAAAGATTTTGCGAATTCGTAAATACCATCAATCACAGGAGACCGTTTAGTTTATGGGGAACATTTCGGAGTAGTTTATTGTATATCTATTTTCCGTATATAAAATATCAGTTGATATGGAGCAGTTGAGTATTGGTAGATTTAGGAATGTTTACAATGTTTGCGTTTCTAAATTGATTTTAAAGTTTTAGAGTGTTTGAAACTTCGAATTGAGGAACCAAAACACGGTATGAAATGTTTCACACACTGCAACTATTAAACTTGTAAATGTATCTATTTGCAGCTAGATGCGTTTATAAATTCTGTGATAATTCATAAATAATGCGTTAGGTTCCATATAAATAGTAGCAATCATCAGGGAAAGCTAATAAAACAAGAGACTCAAATATTCCTGTATGTTTTTTCATAGTATTATTCATTAGCTTTAACCATTTTAATACTAATAAAACGAGAGACTCAAAGATAATAGAAACCAGAAATTTGGTAGCACGAGATACTACTTAGTAGTACTCGATGACGGTTGGTTTCCCATAAAAAATGATATAATTAAAGTAAGGGCAAAAAATGAAGATGACCATTAAGGGAAAAGAAATGTGTGATTTTTATTGATGGAGTTAGTTGCTTGGAACCACGCTGTAGAGCATTGGCATCCAATTCCTTCTTGAAATCAATGTCTCGAGAAATTAATTATTGAAAAATTAACTTATAATCATATTTTTATGAAACATCATAAGCGGTATAAATAATATATAAATCCCTTTTAAGAAGCCTAATGGAAATGCCAAATTATTGTTGTCATTTTTGTTACTCCTTTGTCAAGTTTGAAATATTTTGCTTCTACACGATGATATGACATCTTGATGGATAGAATATGGTCCTCCTTTGTGTTACCTGATGCTTACTTTTTAGTGGTTGATGTATTTTCTGCCATTGGAACTTACCACCCTGTATGGTTCCTCTTTCTCAGGCAGAGAATGATGGTTCGATTGACGGCCTTATTCCTCAGCTATTTACTTCTGTACCGGTTCTCAACGAGGCTGCTTCGTATGTGGCACAGACAACTTCATACTTTACTAGCTGTTTTTCTGATTATTCTGGTATTTATCGCTCTTATTCTTCTTTTGTGTTTCTCTTACTGTGTTCATCTCTTCAACAACCTTTTTCTTACGTCGCTCTTGAATATGCCTGCTTGTGCTCATGTCTTCTATGACAAATTATTCCTTCGGTTTGAAACTTATACAACCTTTTCAAATTTGTTTATTTGATTGTTAGTTTGTTGACTTTTTAGAACCTTCTACAACCTGCTTGTACATGTGTGCCTTTTTTTTAAAAAAGAAAATTTCTCCATTTCCTGGTTACTCTGCTTTGTGTTTATACTTCTTAACTAATAGTTTCTTTTGTACATTACTTTTTTAGTAATAGTTATTATGATGTTTTCAATTTAACCAAGCCTGGTTCTAGAAGTGCTAATGATTTTATGTGTTACTTTTTATTAATCACTGTTTTACATTTCCGTCCGTTCTCGCTGCTTAGATTTATTTATTTTGTTATTATTTTTCTTGTGTGTTACTAGTTTGGTGACAGTTTTATGGTTATTTGGTCTCAGTTGACCCTGGCTCTAGAGAACCTAGAACTTCTGCTTTACATGGAAAGGAATTAGTGACGTTTTCTTCCAGAGAATCTGCAGAAACGCCGGCCACAACCAGTGGAAACCAAAACTCTAGTGCTAAACAATCAATAATTTCTGAATCAACGGAAGTTACAATCGCTACTCCTGCTGTACATACTGAAGTTTCAAGGGCCACAGTTGAAGGGTCATCTGGCCATAGTGGTGGTCTCCAATTGTCAAATAATACTGGTCGGAACGGCATTTCAATTTTTCAAGGGTATTGTTTCTGTGTTAAACTGAAACTAGTGTACCAAATGGGAATTTTAAGTATGGGCTATTGATCGGGCTTATTGATTTGTTTGTTTCATTTGTAATGCTCAATCTCATTCAGCCTTATTGATCGGGCTCTGAGGACAGTACGTGGATCTGCAGATGATATAGGATGGCTTCAAAGTGCATCTGGAATGCCGCCAGTTGAAGATGGAACCGAGAGATTTGTGGAAATTTTGGAAGACATCAGGTACTATGAGTGATAGCTGCTGCTGTTTTTTTACTAGTTATCTGGCATAAATTTAAACTGTGGCCTCACTTTTCTTTCTGTCAGGCATGGTATTCACAAATTACCTGATTCAATGGTTTACTTGCTTGTTCCAGGTAAATTTTATTGTTAGCCTTATTTTGTTGTTGATATTTGACAGTAGCATGTGAATTGGGCATCTACCAATCTTTTGGCCAAACTAAGTTACAACTTAAACTTACAATCTTATGTTAATGAATACATATAGGCGATAAAGCTGCTATGGACTTTGATTCTTTTTTAGTGCCCAAGGACAGTAATGTAGACTTTAAAGTCATGTTATCTTAAGAGGAACCATATCTCAGACCTTTTTTTCTCTCTTTTTTTGTCATCAAGTCAAGGTGACCAAATCCTAGGTTTGGAATCACGAAACCTGGGATTGTTCATGATGTTAAATTAAAAGTGAGAGGATTGAATCTTAAAAAAATTGAGGTTCTGGAACAAAATTTAAATTATAGAATTGTCAAAATGGAATTGTGATTGGACATACCAGATCTAGTTTAAATCTTAGATTTCTTTGTTGTAATTGAATTTTAATATGCTGCAAGGGAACACTTCTTTAAACATTTGTTTTGCTTTAGATGCTTTTGAGTTTTGTTGCTTGCTTGAAAACATACTTACCTGGTTGGGCGGCTATAATTCATGTAACTGGTAGGACTTTTCAGCAACCATGGACCACTGTATTTTGTTGATACAAAAACGAGATTCTCAAAGATGGGTCTGGCCTGTCATATTGCCAAGATTCATAGTGAGGTATTTATGTTTCCTTTCAACTTCTAACCTTTATGTATTTTCTCTTCCCATCTTGTTAACAATGAAAAATCTATTAGGCTTCAGTGGAGAAAAATGCAAGAGAGATCAAAGAGTATGTTGAAGAAATATATTGGGGTTCTGGAAAACGTGTATTACTTCTTGGGCACAGCAAAGGGGGAGTAGATGCAGCAGCTGCCTTATCGTTATATTGGTCTGATTTGCGAGATAAAGTTGCCGGCTTGGCATTAGCTCAAAGCCCATATGGCGGTAGTCCAATAGCATCTGATATTTTGCGTGAAGGACAGCTTGGTGACTATGTGAATGTACGGAAGCTTATGGAAATTTTGATCTGTAAAGTGATCAAGGTATGCATAGGCTGATTGTTTTTCGAGATTTATTTTATAAAAAAACTCACAAAGATGAACTCACTCTTTATAGGCAAAGGTCCTAAATTTATTGTGAATTAGAGTTATAGCTTACCTTACAATTATTGATCTTTAAAAAGAAAAGAAAAGAAAAGAAAAGAGCTAAACAGGTTGAATGTAATATATGGAATACGTGAGTGAAGCGAATATCTTCTAAATCTCCTTAGAGAGACTATGTTGTAAAGGTTGCTTAATCAACGTTCTTTGTTGATTTTTCCCAACTTTATCATAGAAAATGGGTGGAAAAATGGTTCCCACTCAAAACTCAAAAGCTTATTGTCATTGTATTCATGTGAGTATATTTTACAAAGTCTAGTGGGAAGAAGAGTGATTTTATATAATATCCTGAAGTAATTAAGTTAATTATGTTCCAGAATAAGACCATCTGATTGTTAGAAAGGTATAGAAGTCTTTGCTAAAATATGGAAAGAGAGTAGAACACAATTATTATTCGTTGTCTTGATGGAGGTGGGTGGGTTGAGCAGGTCCCATCCGGTAATTTTTAGAAGGGGCATAGAAAGGAAAAGGATCAAGAGATATGCATTGTTAACTCTTAGCATTGACCAGCTGACTGATTTCCACGTTGACTTTTAACTCACCTCAGGCTTAAAATTCCCTCTCGTCAGATAAATGCATATTATAGTTTTCTTTTTATCTGTATGTCATGTGTACGTTTTATATCACATTCGTCTCATTCTATTGCAGTAGCTTCTTATTCTTGTTTGCTAGCATAACTATTGATTACAAAGAAATTTCAAACAGCTATAGAGGGTAGGGCCCTCTTTTATCAGTGTTTTTAGAACGATGATTTAAGTTGGAAAAATAATAATCTTTAATAATTTGCACTTTAGGTGGTGGTCTTATAGTTGGTTGTCAAAGATATGTCAATTCTTACTCAAATGGAAAATAGCAATGGTAACTAAATAACTCATCCAAGGTTGCGGGGGAGTCAGAGTAGTTTAAGTTATTATTTGGTAAAAAGTTCGAAATATATTTGGATAGCTTAGATTCCAAATACTGGAGAAAATTCTGATTATTTGTCTGCCTTTTTATCTAGGGAGACATGCAAGCTCTGGAGGATTTAACGTATGAGAGGAGGAAGAAATTTCTAATGCAGCACCACTTGCCAGCAGAACTCCCTTTGGTATCATTCCACACCGAAGCCGGCATTTCACCTGCTGTTTTGGCCACCTTGTCCCATGTTGCTCATGCAGAAGTACCAGCCCCACTCTCTACCGCGCAAGCTGCAAAACTCCCTGTAGTGATTCCCCTGGGAGCTGCAATGGCAGCCTGCGCCCAGCTGCTGCAGATCCGTTATAAGGAGAAGAGTGATGGACTGGTAACTTGCCGTGATGCTGAAGTCCCTGGATCCACGGTGGTGCGTCCGAAACGTAAGCTAGACCATGCCTGGATGGTTTATTCGTCTCTCAACGACAACACGTCGGAAGCAGACGCATCTCAGGTGTGTGAGGCACTTTTGACATTACTTGTTGAAGTTGGGCAAAAGAAAAGACACCAATTGACGAACAAGGATGAATGATAGCATTGACATCGCCTTTGTTGGCTTTCATTTTTCATCTTCTTAAGTATAATGAGTAGGTTGCAATGGAATTTGTTGTGTATATAATTTGGTTTGTGAGATCACTAATTTTGGTGGGTCGCCATGATTAGACCATTAAAACAGTGACGAATCCATAGACAGCAAAATTAGATAGAAAAAGATAGGCGATGCTTGGAAAGCAACAAAACTTTGTGTATTGGGTCATGTATACCCCACGTTGGCTGTTTGTTTATACTATTCAATAAGGGCAGGCCGAATACGTTTTTAAACCTTTTTTTTTTTTTTTTTTTTAAATGGTTTACTCTCGTGTGCAACTCGTCATGTTGTGTGCTAAATTATTACTAGTTCGACGAAGTTAGAAAATAAAAGTCAAATATATGTAGACATAATCAAAATTTTGAAACCTTAAAAAGGCGAAATAGACAACTATGCGATAATTTAACCATAATTAAAAGATTGAATGAAAATTAACTATTTTGCTTTTAGTTTCTTGATTTTAAAATTCAGTTTTTTTTTAGTTAAACGTTTGTGGGTGCAAATTTCAATCCCATCCTCCATATTTGAAATGATAATTGATGTATTTGATTTATGTTTGAATTGATGTGTTCAAAATTTAGTTCATTTCTCTTCAATTTATTTGTTTTAAAATCATAGCTTTTAAAAGTTCATTTCTTTCATAAACCAACTTTGTTCGAAAGATCGGTTCAGAGTCTAAAATATATTTATACAGGCAAGCAACAATAATAAACTAAAAATCTATCCATTTAAAAGTCTACTTTCTTTAAATTAAAAAAAAAATTGTAATGACAGAGAGAATCGTAATTTAAAAAATTTGCCAATTCAGTTCATGAATTTTTTTTTTTTTTTGACAAAAGTTCATGAAAAAATTGACACAAACTGTTGAACGAATCAAATCGTAGTAACCAACGATGTTCACTTCAAACCATTCCACAAAATATTATTTATTTATTTGTTTTTTTTGACAACAACAAAATATTAATCCTTTGTTTTTTTCCCCTTGAAACAAAAATATTAATCTTCAAAGAAGTGAAGTGAAGGGCAAAAGATAATTACTGAAAATTTATACTTAAAAGTTAAAATCACAAATTTGTATAAAAATATTGACAAGTATAAAAGAATGGTGATGACGAATTCCAATTCGTGATTTGCAGTTGCAGATAGAATTTGCACTTTCCAGAAGTGCCCCCATATCTTTCAAAGAATTTCGACGCCATCGGAATTTTGGCACTGCCACAGCAGTAGACCCACACGACTCGGCATTTTCCCTCTCCATAGAACGAACACACAGCACCAACTGGGAGCGAAGGGCGCATCAAAACCAGCCTATGCCCGACAAATCCAGCGGTTCTCCGAGCTGAGGTTTTTCGAATTTCATTCGTTTTAGAGGTTTTCGCCTAAATTAGGGTTTGAGCGGCTGAATCAATCATTTTTTTTTTTTATTGGTTTTTGTTGCTTAAAGACGCCATATTAGCTGAGCTTTGGCTGCTTGGTCCTGTGTAAATACTTTTTTAGCTCTGGGATTTTCTGGAGGAATATACTGTCACGGGCAGGGCTTTGGATTGGAGTAGTGAACAGTTAATAATGTTCTAGAGGCCTGATCCTCTGAGTTAGGGTTTTCAGTCGCTTAATCAATCCTTGGAGTGGTGTTATGTGAGTGGACCTAGTGGCTGGCTCTTGTGGCCTCTGGAAGGGGAATGGGGAGCACCGTCGATTCAGATAGAAAGCGGCGTCACTTTAGCACCATATCCCCAACGGCTGCTACTGCCAAGAAGACGCCCTTCTTGCCCATTTCTGAGGACAAAAAGGTAAGGTTATTCAATTAATGAGTTTCTAACTGATTCGAACTTTTTGTGCTTTGGTATTAGGTTTTGTAGGTCTATCCTGGCCTGCGGTTTTCAGTTTAGATCATTACGGTTATTGAACAACTCTGCATGTTTAGCTATTCTTTTTATTTTTCTTTTATTATTATTATTTTTTGGGTAAGAAACAACACTTCCATTATCAAAAGGGATGTATAAAAGATGGGGGAGATGAGATATCCCCACACACCAAAGGGTTACAAGAAAGGGGCCTAACTGGTGGAAGTTATAGTGAATTTACATTTTTTATTTGCTGTCATCTTTCTCTTCGAATCCCAGTGTCAGGACTTTATATCTACCTAGCTAACGCAATCAATGTAAATCTCTGTCGGTCTTTGTTAGAATTTGGAGGAAAGTCATCTTCTGAGAAGGAAAAATTATGAGCTTTTGCTACAATGTACGAGAATTTCTAATTCATGACTTATGATTTGTTCTTATCATTGGTGGTGTACGGAGAACAAGAAAATCCAGATGGCTGTTGAATACGTTCTCTCTGATATGGCTTGAGATTTTGGAAAAGAGACCTCGTATTTGTATTGAATAATGAAAGAATTCAAGATCTTGTATTTTTTTTTAAAAAATCTTTTTCAATTGGAACATGCGTTGCAGTGTTTTAGATAATTTAAAAGAATGTTAATCTTTTTAATTGACATAATTGAATAATTAGCATTCTTTATAAATCTTTTTCATAAAACTTTGCATTGTTCAAATATGTAATTTGCCTTGTCACTACATTTTTCATGTTGATCTCTCTCGATAGTTTCAAAAATTTCGTTGAACTGAATATTTAGAAGGCTATCAACACATGCATGTAGGAATATGTCCATATTTCTGTATGCCCTTTACATGCGTGTGAGATAAATACTTCTGGACGATCGGGTATTAACATGTTTGTATTGGGCATCCATGTGCAATTTAGGAAAATACCCAGGAAGAGGTGTGTGGGTTCTTTTTATTTGTGAAATTTTATTGATTTTTTTTTTACCTTCAATTTTGATGAATCTAGGATTCTCAATATTGGATGTATCTTTTGAATACTTAACGTAGTCTTCAGTTCTAATTCACTCTATTTGTTTATACTGGGGAAGTTTTGCTTATTGGTTTAGTTTATCATTATTTTTGTCTGTGTTTTTAAAAAAGAGAGATGTTCTAAGCTTGTTATAAGTCCATTTTATTGCATGTTTGGAAGTTTTGAACTCTGGGAGTTTTCCAGCAATTTCATGTTTTCTTCATTTACAATTTTACATCATGTTACCTTTTTCAGGCTGGGGTTCATGGGTGGAGGTTTTGGGGTGCATTCTTTGGTTTGCTTTCCAAGTATTTATGGTTATTAGTGCTGTTATCTGGATTTTCATCTCATACCAAAAGTCTTATTTTTTCTATAAGAATCTTCTCCTGCAATTGTTATGTTCTAAATATCTGCGGCATTTGTTGTCTCAATAATTTCACTTGTTGTTAAGAGTAATCTGTACTCATCAATTTTCCTAATTTAATGGAAAAAGAAGTAATAAATATATAGCTAGATTTTTGTCAGTTCTACCAACTTAATTTGCCTCCAGTAGAGAGGAAGTGAAAGCAATAGTAAAAGAAAAAAAGAATCAAAGAATGACCACTTCAACATAATGTCTGCATCCCAGAGTGAACTGATAACACCAAAGGCTATGATGGTCTCTTTCATGATCTGTGTGGATACTACTATTTAAGTAATCATGAAACTAGGTCTGAACATTTCCCCTCTTTCCTTTGCAGCTTGATGTTGCTGTTCTTCAATACCAAAATCAGAAGCTCATACAGAAGTTAGAGGTTCAGAAGGTAGAGTTCAAATCTCTTCAGAATAAATATGCTCAGTTGAAGGAGAAACAAGAACCATATGATATGACTGTGGCTGTCGTTAAAAACTGTTGGGAAGAGGTACTATGTCACATCTCTCACCGGTCATCTTTTGGACATACCACATGATCTTTTGCACATTGCTTGAAATGTAGTTTATCCATTTTGCAACAGCTTGTAAATGGATTGGAAACATCTTCTGTCCGTATGAGGAGGTGGAGGAGCAAGCAGGATGGAGAAAATACAATGGCTGCCGCAGGTTAGGATTTTTATCCTTTATTTTGACTGATTATGTTGTCTTTGTCTCTCTTGTTTGATAAAAGTGCTTCCATTTATTCTTAAGTTTCTTGCTACAAAGTTCTGAAATACATCGTCAATAACTGGAGCTTCAGTATATGACTTGTTCCTCTGGATGTATTTTTTTTCTTTACTATCTTGTTTATTTATCTAGGCTTCCAACTTTCCATTTTATATATTATTTTATTACCATTTTACCAGTTAATGTTTCAGGAACTTGAAATTAGCGATGTTATGGATCATTCTTTCAATTAATGCCATTGCCCCTTGAAACTCTAGTTTTAGAATGCATATTTTAATTTGAGGATAAAGTTATTTTTGTCGTCATGAGATCATGTATATTCCGAATGAGGTCGCATAGATTCTTGACAAAATGCCACTTGAGATTCCAAGAGAAACTAGTGAACTGGCCGACATTTATGGAAAAATGGTTGGTTTGCTGAAGCAAGAAAATATAGAGACACTTCGGAGCATAAGAACTTAAGAGCTCCTTAAAGATCTTAACTACAATTGGAAGTGAAAATTGGTGGAAGAACATTCTTTTGGTATGAACCAAAGATTGCCAAGGTTTTAGGGTCTCAGAGGAAAAAGGAAAGTGCCAGATACTTTGGGGAAAAACACTAACCCATCAAGGATTTTGACTTGAAGACTCCTATAAGATGCATAGTTAGTAGCTCTTAGAACATATTGATGAATGGGGTACGGTTAACAAGAAAGCAAGATAAAAGAATTTGGAGATTTAATATTATAACAAAGGACCAAGTTGGAATAAAAAAATTGTTTTTCAAAAAGTGGTTAGGGTATGGGATATGTAGCAAGAATGTAGCCCTCCTTTCTACATCCCTGTTCCATCAGGTAATTGTGAGTAAGTATGAGACTTATTCCTGTGGGTGGATATCAGTTTAATTTCCAAAGGCTTCTCTCTTAGAGGGTGATCTCCCATTATATCCGTAGCTACTTCTTGGAATTTAAGTTTTGTTAGATTCTAGTCTTTGTTCAACCTTTTGCTTGCCCTTTGTGCTTCTTTATTCTTTAGCCCTATGTGAAGACCTCTCAACCTCTCAACATCATCTAGTATTTACTTTGAGAGTTGAGCTACTTCCATTGATTTTCTGGTTTCATAGGCACTCTGGAATGAGAATTGAGAGATCAAGGAGTTAGCCCTGCTCTTGACCGTACTTCAATTTGGTTGGCTTTCTCTGTGTCAAACTGTTGAAGCAAAGAGAATTTTCTTTTCAAGTATTGTATCTTCACTTGATTTCGCCTCCCATCTCCTCCTTGTACCACCCTTATTTTCTCTTTCTTTGTGGAAGCTCAAAATCCCAATGAAGGTTTGGTTCTTTGCTTGTTTGTGGCATTGGGAAGGATGGACAGGTGATTTTGTTCTTTGTTTAGAGAGCCGCCTCTAGAGTTCTAGGTTTGATTTGTGTGTTTTGTGTAGGTATGGGATAGAG
Source organism: Luffa aegyptiaca (assembly GCA_017139565.1). NCBI lineage: Eukaryota > Viridiplantae > Streptophyta > Magnoliopsida > Cucurbitales > Cucurbitaceae > Luffa > Luffa aegyptiaca. The sequence continues at coordinate 46,167,523 of CM029404.1, read as the reverse complement.
GATTTTTTTTTGTGGTTGTGCACTTTTATCTTCTAGAGTTTGGAGCCGTTTGTGGAAGAATTTTGGATTAGTTATTGTTTAGAGGCTGAGCATTTACAAGGGGGTGAAGGAAATTGTTCAAGATCCTCCCTTTCTTGGGAAAGGCTGGAAAGGAGCAGACAAGCGTTAAAGGGATTAAATAGATTATGCGATGATGTATGAGATGGGGTCATTGAGTGCATCTTAATGCTTCTCTTTAGGTTCTTATCTTTACTTAAATTGTTTTGTAGCTATCCTATACTTTTGATTACCAAAAGTCGGGTCTTTGCTTTAAGTTTTTTTACTCCCCAATTTTGGTTTGGCATTTTCATGGGCCTTTCCGTATTCTTTGTTCTTCCCAGGCTTCTCGAAAAAAAAAAAAAACTTCATTCAATTGATTGGTTCACCCCAATGGCTTCACAAGAGGAGCTAGTAATTGCTAAGTGGAAGAATGAAGATAAGGTGTTCTAAGAATGTTAAGTTTTTTATTTGGGCCATTTGCTATTGGGGAACGACACAAAAGACAGATTACAGTTGAGATTCCCAAAGTGAGCAAAATAGCCCAACTGTTGTTTGCTTTGTTTTTTTATTCTTTAATCGTTTCTTTTATATCTATCTGTGGTATTTTCTTTAATTCACATTCCTAAACTCTTGGGTGCTTGGTGGCACAGTCAAATAAAATTTTGAGCACGTCATTTGGACACACATTTTTTTTTTAATAGCTGAGACTTTGTTGGGTTGTAAATGGCTTCATTTGGGAAATTGGGATAGAAAGAAACAAGAAAAAAGAGGCTCTTCTTAAGTTTAATTGGAGAGTTTTTTTGTAACAGTGGTACATCTTCGTGTATAGAGTATCCTTATATTAGTTTCATGCTTTTAGTGTATGCTTTTCAATTCTTCTTGTAATTATACTCCCGTTTTAACGAAGTCAAATTGGAGTTCTTAAAATTGTTATAAGATGTTGAGTAATAAAGATGATCTGCATGTTCTTTTGGTTTCATGTCTCTTTTAACCAAATGAATCTCTGCTCATTTTCTTATCTTGGTCCCACTGTTTTGATAGTTATGGACATTAAATATTTCTTAATTTCTTTGTAGATGAATCTTCGTCCAGCTTTGAAGATGCTGTCCTTAGTCGGCTTGCAGAAACAGGTGCTACCCAAAGTTCCTCAGCATATAGTTCCAATGAGCACATGGAAGAAGAAACGGAATCACCATCTGAGAAGACTAAAACCATTGAGCGAAATATAGAAGCATCAATTGAAAATCTCTGGTATCTGAAGGATGGTTTACATGCAGCATTGTTGAATGAGCTCCCAAAAGATGGTATGAATAAAAAGACACTGTGGATGCTAATGTGATAATCTGTATCTGCTGTTATTCTTTGTCCCATTTGGTTTCTTGCTTATTTCTCTATACATATTGGTTGTTTTGTTAGATTCATTCAGGAATAGGGCATTTGGCGACTTGGTTAAAGAAGTAAGAAATATGAGGTTGAGAGTAAAGGATTTTTTGTTTAAGCAGAAGGGCTTGGCTATAGAATTGCAGAATCATCGAGACTTGGATGCAAAAACTAAAGCTGAGCTAAAAGTTTTAAAAGGTAACTTCTGGACATTTCATATAATTATCGTTTGCTGTTGGAAATGTATGCCACATGATAAATACATGTAATGAGAAATGAAACATGAGTTATTTATTTATCTATATTGTGAATATAGTATCTATTCAATAAGAAACAACTTCATTGAAAATCATTAAATACCAGAGGTAAGAATAGTGTGTTCTGAAACCAAGCAAACTGAGATAAGAAAACAGTTTTCCAATTGGTATTGCAGAAAATGAACCTCTCTAGTTGGTGTCAATATAAACTGAAGTATGATTGAAAAAATAGTGAAGAGGTGGCCCTCAAAACTCCTCCTTGAAAGATTTTTCTATTTCTTTCCTTCAATAGTCCAGAACAATATTTATCTTCTACTCCTTTATCCCTCTGTTGATGACCTTCACGCATGAGTATAATAATCAATTGCTAAAATAGGATTTACCACGAGTAAATAAGCCAAGTTGGAGAGAGATTTTTGAAATTTCTACATGGGGTCTGAACACATCATGTGTGCTCATATGTGCAAAGCTATTTGAAAGGCCAAAGCCAGAAAATGCAATATTTTCTTATGGGCTGTTTAGGTTTATATCCTTGTGATTAAATTAACAGCATAAATTCTTCCAGCTGTCAGTCCTCGAGTCAGTGTGGCAGTGCCATCACCTTTTCTTCACAAGCTTGTACACATTTGAAGCTCTGTTTGGGGGCATTTAATCTCTTTGGGGATTGCTTGCTTTTTATATTTAGGAATTGATCAGCTGATCTTCAGCTGTGGGCAAAATTTTAATGATAAAGCAAGGGCTCTTTGGCTTAATTCAACTCGGCTATTTTGTGGGAAGTTTGAGAAGAGAGAAGTAGGACAATTTTCTTAGTGGGAAGGGAGTTGGAAGTCCTAATGGGGTATATAATGTTATAGCGTCCTTTTGGAGTCATTTGTTTGATTCTTTTTGTAACAGTCCCTTATCAACTCAATTCCCATTTTCTTATACCAAAAAAAAATAACCCCTCATTTAATGAATGGAATATTTTGCTTCCTAGCACAAAAAAGAAGAAAAAGGGGAATGTCATTCACATTATACAGGGATCTGTAGAAGGGAACGTTCTTTTAAATAATTTTTTAAAATCATTATCTACTGGGTATTCTGTGCGTTTTAATTTAATTTATTTGTTTTTTGATAAAGAACTGAACTTTCATTGAGAAAAAAAGAAGGAATACAAGGACATCCAAAAAAACAAGCCCCAAACGAAAGGAACCCGACTACAGAACGGTTTCCAATCAATTAAAATAAGATTGATTGGAAGAGAGTGCGTTTTAATTTTATTCTTTATTTGTTGTTATGAAGTGGAATTGGAGAGTGCAGTGGCTGAATTGGAAGAGAGCAATTCCAAGCTAACAAAGCTTAGAGCTGAACATGACGCGGCAAAAAGGGCTGGATTTCCTGTTTTGAATCTATCAGGTAAGCATTCTGGCGGTGGTAAGGTGAGAGATAAACAAAAAGATCTGCGAGATATGGAGTCTTCTCTCAAAGAGTTGAAGGTACTACCACGTTTTGATTTTAGAGTGACAGTTTAGTTTTCCCCCTCCTTTTCAGACATTAGTTACTAATGCAATTTAATACTACTTTACAGGACCAAGCAGTTGGTCGACTGGCAGAATTAAACAGTCTACATGAAGGAAGATTAAAGATGCTGCAACAGTTATCTGATATCCGGGTTGGAACTTATTTAAACGTGGTCTTTCTTTTAGTCACCTGGTTCCCAATTGTAGTTATAAATGTTTACTGCTATAGCCTGAAACTATTATGTAGAGTCCTCAACACACTTGTTATACCGTTTGGGATCTGATTTACAATTTTATTTATCTTATTGACAGAATACAATGAAAAGTGTGAAGTCCATTTCATCTTCACAATCGTATCTTTTGTTGAGAGATCGGATAGAAAAATTAAAACTGGAAGTATACGAGCAGCAGGCTTTATTTGAGAAACTACAGGTTGTAAACTGGTCGGTAGTTGCATTAATGCCTGAATCTGTCATTTGTCATGTGGTTTTACTTCTTGATGCTAACACATTTCTTGCCAACTTCAGGTTGAGAAGGATAATATTATATGGAGGGAGAAGGAATTGAATATTAAAAATAACATACTTGATATGTTGAGAAGATCATCTACTGTCTCTGATACTAGGATTGATGATCTGGAAACGTTGATTCAGAAACAGAAGGATGAAAAAAAGTCAATGGAGAACAAGCTGGCTGAAGTATTGAAAGAACCAGGTTGGATGGTGTTTAATGCTTTCTTGGATCATAGAATACATATTGCCCGCCCACATTGATCTAGTGGTTTTTTCCATTCTGATTGATTGCTTTTTCTTCAGGAAGGAAAAAAATTATCTCAGAATTTAGAGCATTGGTTTCTTCATTTCCAGAAGCAATGGGCTCTATGCAAAGTCAGTTACATAAATACAAAGAAGCTGCTTCAGATGTTCATTCTGTCCGGGCTGACATGCAATCTCTTTCTAGTATTATCGATAGAATGGTAGGTAGAGTTTGATTATGCTACACTTGAAAAGGGTTGAACGCTTGACATCATTTCTCTTGACCCAATACAGGAGAAAGAGTGTGAAAGTCTGTCATCTCGATCCAAGGATCAAATTGCAGAGATACAGAAGTTGCAAGCTACGGTATAATTTTCTGATGAGACCTTTCTTTTCCTTTCTTTGCTCCTTAGAAAATGGAAATCTTATTAACAAAAGCAGGTAGTGACAACTACCTGCTTTTGTTGTCTCCTTCTTTTGTGATTAATATATATCTTTGGTGTCTCTTATCCAAAAAAAAAAAAAAACAAAAGCAGGTAGTGATAAGAGGGTTTTTTTGTATAGTGGGCTTGAGTGGGTTTATATGTACCTCGAAGGACTTATGTTGTGGGTATATGTGTCGTGTGTGCCATTCTGAGCTATGCTTTTCTTTTTGTTACTGAAGGTAACTCAGTAACTAGTTCTGCAATGAGGTGCACGCTTTGAAACTTCATAATTATAGTAAGATTTTGTTGATTTGATTCCATATAATGTGTGTTCTGAAAGAAGTGGAATAGTCATTAGCTACATGATTGACAAAATTAAGTAGTTAGCGCTTTTTAGATTTCAAATCCAATGATATGTGCCCTTTTTTGTGGGTTGAATATATTCTCTTATATGTTTCTTATACGAGTCATTACATGTGTGATATGTATGTCCTCTCACAAAGCGTGAAGAGTAATGATCAGATTCATGGATGTTCCTCTAGTGTTATTGAGGGGACCCAGGCGAGAGGCGAGGTGACCTAGGGCCTTTGTGCCTCAACATCAGCTTGGGCGAGCGTCTTGAATCAGGCGCTCGCCCGTTCGCGCCTCTTGTAGTCTATCAGTGCCTATGCCGTGCGCTTGATTAATTCAGGCTTTTATTTTTCATTTTTTTAATATACTTAAGACCCACAAAACCTAATCGCCTAAGCCCATGAAGAAGCCCATGAAAAGCCATGCAAACATCACACTTCTGATCCTCTTCTTCGATGAATTTCAATCTTATTCAGCAGCAGGCAGAATCTTTCTCCTGAAAAGTTAATTGTCTTATTCTAAGTTCTTGACTTTTCTTCTTCTATTGACTTCTTCGGTGGCTTTTGTCTCATTCTTCTTCTTTTTCTTCTTCTTATTCGGTTTCTTCTCCAGTTCTCCTTGCTCATTTATCCAGTGAGGTGAGATTTGTTTTAACTTTTAATTTGGCATTCTATTCTTTCATCTTTTTGTTTTTTTTAAAGTTTGCTTTACTTTTATTTTTTGTTCTTTCTTAATGATTCATGGTGTTTAGGAACTAGTAGAACTTGATTATTGTTAGATGTTTTTGACATTTTTTATGTTTTTACTATTTAGTATGAAGCTTTGACATTTTATATTTTTATGTGACTATATTTACTATGTAAATTTATGCGCTATATATTATTTATTTACTTGCACCTTGCGGCTTCGCTTTTTTGTTGCCTCTCGCCTTGAGGCAATCAAAGGGCTTGTCACCTTGAGGTGTGCCTTGCGCTTTGTAAACGTTACATTCCTCGAGGTTCTAGTTTCAAACCTCCTCCCATGACCTATCAACACCTGAAGGTTTTTTTTTTTTTTTTTTTTTTTTTTTTTTTTTTTTTTTTTTTTTGAAATAGAAACATATTTCATTGATGAATGAAATAAAGGGTTGGTATGATTCTTCTTCTCCCTCTTTCCAACCAACTATTCTCCAGAGTAGCAGAAGTTCAGTTTGACAATGCAAATGGCCTCTGTCCTAGTGTGGAGATCTCAAAACAACTTCCTCGTTGCCTGTAAACTTGAACTTAGAACCTTTGAAATTCCAAAAGTATTCCAAATTGGAAATACCTAATGTGTTGGATAAAATGATTGTGGAAGATTGTTCGATGATCCTCCCCATCATCACCACCCACCCACACACACTGCTTGTAATTTACAAAAGAATTGGTATTTGTAACATTTGTAACATTTGTTTCATTTTTCTTTTTCCTGTTTCTAAACGTGCATGCAGGTTCAAGATTTAACAGAAGTTAATCGGGAGTTGAAACTCATAATTGATATGTATAGACGTGAATCAACTGAATCAAGGTAGGGTGATCTGAATACACTATTTTGGTTTTTGAGATTTTATAATGTCAAAATGAATTATTGTTATAAGCAATGGCTCGTTAGTTGTCTAAAATGGTTTGTGAATCAATCTTCTATCTTGTAGTCTAGAGTGAAGAATTACTACCAAACCAGTCATTATTTTGGTGATTAATTTCATTGATGATTTTTTTTAATAGCATAGAAAAAGTATTGTTAAACTTCAATTTTTTTAAAAAAAATTATTTTATTTTATTTCAATTATGCCAGAGAGCGCCAAAGATACAATGTGTTGTGGTGCCAATCAATCAATCTAAAAAATTAGAAGCAACTTGTTCCATAAATTAGAAACAAGTAATTGATCTGTAATTGACTAGAAAAGATCATAGCATTATCCAGAGGCCAGATTGAGATATGACAAAAAAGGGAAAAGAGGGGCTAAGAGAAGACAGATTGCAATGGACTAACGAGTTTTTCCCTTTAAAATCATGGACTCATGAGTGATTTTAAATCTGCAGTAAATTTTACCATTATAAGCCTACTCGATGATAGTTTTTTTGAAAGATTTTATGAGCAGAGGCTGCAGTAGAAATCTATCTCCCAAAACAACTTCCACAGAGGCCCTAGAATATCACCTGAATTAACTTCCCCCTCACTTATATCACAGTAGAAAGTACATTTTCTCCCCTTTCTTTGGGTTTTTTTTGGGGGGTGTGGGGTGGAATGTAAACCTTTTCTTCTCCTTTTTATTTCGTACTTATTTGTGTATACTAAGGGGTCAAAGTCAAAGGATTTGGGAAATGTACTAATATTTTATTCTAGCCAGATCTCCTCTGAGCTGAGTTAATCTTGTGGATTCCATGTACTAATTTCTTTAATGAAAACAGCATGTTGACGTGTACCAATATTAGGTGTGTGCTTAGAAATTTACTTGTGCAGGGAAGTCTTGGAAGCTAGGGATTTGGAATACAAGGCGTGGGCTCATGTTCAATCTTTAAAGTCTTCTCTGGATGAACACAACCTGGAATCACGTGTTAAGATTGCAAATGAGGCTGAGGCTATATCTCAACAAAGGCTAGCTGCTGCAGAAGCTGAGATTGCACGCCTAAGACAGAAGTTAGAAGCGTCTAAAAGGTTGGACTTTGATCTGACTGCTTTATTCCTCAAAAGCACATGTTAGTTTCAAATTTGTATGTAAGAAACTTAAAGTCCCTTTTCTGCCCTCTGGAGCCAGTTTCTTGGATCCATTTTTTCTTCCGGGTTGTGTGCATGTTTATGTTCTATAGTGGTTCTGTGGTTAGTTTTCAGTTATGTTATTTGAATGTTTGGTTGCTATCCAGTTTGACAACTTTTAGGTTGTTTTCCCTTAAATATTATAACCCTATAGGATTTAAACCATGTGTTTGTCTTCTTTATTTTTCAGGGATTTAACTCGATTAACAGATGCTTTAAAATCTAAAGGGGATGAAAATGTGGCATACTTGTCTGAAATTGAGGTGACTTTATTGTACTCTGAACTTTGACTGTTTGATCTTCTGAACGTTTTGAGGTGATCTAATTGTTAGACTGTAACAGACAATTGGGCAGGCATATGACGATATGCAAACTCAAAACCAGCATCTGTTGCAGCAGATCACTGAGAGAGATGACTACAACATTAAGGTGATTACTTCTTTTAAGGCTAGAATATTGATGAGGATAAATTTTATATACGGTCTTCTAGTATTTCTGCATATTAAGTCAATGGGGGTAATTTTGTCGCTGTCATTGTCTTCTTTTTTTCCTTGTAATCTTCAAAACTCAACAGTTTAGACTAAATTCAAAAAAGGAATTCAATCATTTAACCCAACCCCCGTGGTGTGGGCTATGGAGAATGGTAGTGTAGACAACAACAAACGTTTTTGTGCATTATGGAACTTTTTCCTTTTTCTTTTTCTTTTTTTTTCCCTTGAAACTAAGCTTTCTTTGAGAAGAATGTAAGGTCATAAAAGGGCATACAAAAATTCCAAACCATGCCCCCCTCCCAAAAAAAAAAAAAGTGCAGCCAAAGAGTTCTTTTCATTGTTTCTGAATGGTTCCCACTAAGATAGTAGCAAGAAGGTCATACTTTACTTGACATTCATATGCTGTCCATGTCGGTTTGTGCAGCTTGTTTTAGAAGGTGTGAGAGCAAGGCACTTGCAGGAGATTATGCTCATAGAGAAACAGACCTTGGAGAAGGAGATTCAGCAAGCCAATGCATCTCTTGTACTTTACGAGATGAAAGCTGCTAGAATTGAAGACCAGGTAATATGAGCATCATGTTGAAACACCAACTGCGGGGACAGAGGATTGTATTTTACTTTCTGAATATTTGTGTTATATTTGCTTATTTATGATTGTAGTATGATTATTATTACAGTTGAGAGGTTGCTCGGATCATATTCAGAAAATTGAAGACAACAAGTTGCAAGATACAGATACTCTAGAAAACACTCAAAAAAGATTATTGGATATTAGAATAGCATCTCAGCAAACAAGGGAGTCACTCGATCAATCTCAATCAAAAGTTGAAAAATGTCGAACAGCTCAAGCAGAGCTGCAGATAGAACTAGAAAAGGAAAGGTGTGGAAACTTTCTGTTTCTTTTCTTTTCTTTTATTCTTGCAGAATGTGGAAGTGATTGTTAGCTCTTTTTTAGATTTGAGAAGAAAAGAATTGAAGAGGAACTAGAGGTTGTTGGCAGAAAGGCTTCACGGCTTGAAGCACAGATGGAAAGCTCATCAATAGTTGAAAAGCTTCATGAAGAACTTGGGGAATATGAAAAGATAGTGAATTGCAAAATTTGTGTCAATAGTAGAAAGCAGGTAAACCTTTTTTTTCTTGGCATATATAGATTATTAAGCATATTTAGCTTGGAAATTGGAAATTTTGGTAACATCCTTGTATTTAATATATGTGCTTGCTTCCAAGAATATATTAACAACGGGGAAATCTTATTTCTTTTGTAATGAAAATCCACACTTCCATTGAGAATGAATGAAAGAGTATAGGGGGAATACAAACAAATCACCCCAAAAGAGGAACCCAATTAGCCTAAGAGGGGGTTTCGATCCTGCAAAATAGACCCTAAAGGGTAATTATAAAAAGCTTTACAAACAGAGACCAAGAGAGGTATAAAATCTAACAAGTGACCATACCTCGCCCTAAGGTCTCTCAATCCCCCTAAAAATCCTATTGTTCCTTTCTCCCTAAAGACTCCATAAAATAGCACAAAAACAAGTGGACCACAACAAATGGCTCTTTTCTAGGCAAGGCACAACTAAAGTTGAACACCTCGAACAAACCGCACCACATCGATCTAGCAGACTCACCGGACAACAACAGTGATCCAAATCCTCGGCTGGTCCCCTGGGACAAAGAATCCAACAATGGGGCCCAATCGTATGGGGCAAACTCCTTTGGATAGTATTAACTCTACCATGGAGATGCTGTCACACAAAAAACTTGACCTTTTTCGAGATTTTGATCATCCAAAGTGATGAGAAAATAGGAGAGCTTGAAGAAGGGTCCACTCTACAACAAAAGAAAGAGCTGCAAGAAAACCCTTCAAGGATCCCGCAAGCGTAAGACCCCTCTCCCGTCGGAAATGGAAGAATCACCCAACAAAGCTAAAAGAGCCATAATATCCAATGCCTCCCTATCATATCAGATAGGGTCTGACGAAAGTCAAGGGAAATGGACGAGGAGCTCATGGAAGTAGGAAGTACGGATGCCACAGGATGAAATTTCAAGGTGGATAAATGGTAAAGACGTGGAAACAAGGAGTGGGGGTCTATCCCCCAACCACTTGTCTTTCTAGATGTATTTGACTCATCACCGACCATGCAATGAACAAACTGAGAGAAAAAAGGAAACCATCAACAATAGCTTAGTTGGCAAGTGACTGGGAGATGAATGTCCTGTAAAATATAAGCTTATTGTAGATGGTAAAATCAAGTGTTTTCAGGACCGAAATTGTGCTGTGTTTGATTCAATAAGTATGTTGTATCAAGGTCATCAGGTGTTGATGCCTAAACTTTGAATCTTGTACTTTCATGTTCTTCGAGATATTTTTTTCTAGTACGGAACGTGTTCCACTTATCTCTGTCTGTCTCTTTTCTTTTCATTTGTGCATCATTTCGTGTTAAGATTTATTTTCTTTTGGCTCTTCAGGTTGTCATTACAAAGTGCTTCCACTTGTTCTGTAATCCCTGTGTACAAGATATCTTGAAGAGTCAGCATCGCAAATGCCCAAGATGTGGTGCAAGTTTTGGGCCCAATGATGTCAAGCAAGTTTTCTTTTGACTTGAAACTGGGCATACGCACATCTTGATAAGACTTAACTCAGCCACCTTTGGTGCACGTTTCATGGCCATTTGGTTGATGCAAGAGTTGACATGGGGATACATACAGGTTTACGTGTATGACTATGTTAGAATGTAGAGCAAACAGTGCGTGAAACGAGAGCAAGGAATGTGGAATTCCTGCTGCATAGCAATTTAAGCAAATCATTTAGATTGTTGGCTTGGTTCTAGTTTGTGATTTTATTAAAAGTTTATTAAGATGCATATTTCTTTTACCTTCTCTTATGATGTGCTTGGAGCAACTGGAAGCTTTCAATTCATTATATGCAGATTAATCAGAATCGCTTCCCTGCTATACAGCCATGGATGTGGATGGACACAGACAAACAAGTTGTACTTTGCTCAACCGAAAAATAGCACTCCCACTCCAACAGTTGAAGCTAGAGTTGATGTGTGGTGTTCTCAGTGCAACGGGTTTGCCCTCTCAAAACAGCTGGTGGAACAACGTCATCACTCCTGCCGGCAGAAATTTTTGTACATGACTTGGTTAGGTCCTAGAAGCTGATATTTCCATTCGATTAATCTTATACATTTATTCCTCTTTTTTCTCTCTTCTGATGTATTTGAGGGTCCATGCTTCGATGTTTATTGAATCTATCAATGCACATGAGGTGTTGAAATTGTTTGAGGATGCTCTGTTAGTATAAGATTTTGCTTGTTTAATTGGTTCACTTAATCTTTTTCACATTTATCTTTTATTTCTACTTACTTTTGTCCTTGGTCCAGTAGCAGTTGGTTGCTTCACTGGTGGTAAATGTAGACGGATGAGCATTATTTAACCAAAGCAGTTTTCGGCATTGAAAAATAGAGCTTTTTTCAATGGCATTTCAACCAATCTGCAAATTCCTGTTGTCCAGAATATTAGCGATTTACTGATGTGAGAGTATTTACATTTTCTTTGTTCAGACTATTGACTACTGCTGAGTTGTTTGGTGGACTTTGGATTAAGATTTTCAACATTTTGATTTGGCCATTACGTTGAGGCTCTTTAAGGCAAAAGAGAAACCACCCTTTAACGTGTGACTTGTACAATGCACATAACCTTTGTACATTGGTTTTTCCCCCTCCAAAATGAATCCCACTGTTGTATAGTTTGTTTTCTACTCTGTTATGAACAAGATATTTTAATCCAATTGATGATCCAGTTGTGGTGGTGGTTTCAACATATCATGTGAAATCTTTTGGTTGTAATGATTATACTTGTTCTTGAAGAAGGGTCCTATAGTAGGGGGGTTGAAATTTGGTCACAGTCAGGAAGGACTACGTTGTCTTGTTCTGGATGTGTGGGTTTTATGGGGCTAAAGCTCAACCCAGTAAGAGATTTTCTTCATTGTATGATTTTCTTTTGTGAGGTTCCTGTGATTAATTATACTGATAAGCATTACTGTAATTCAACTTACAAAAAGGCTTGCCCCTTCAAGGACAGACCCATACAAGAGGGAAACAAGAAGGAACAAAATGGAGACAGCACACATCAAAAGCATACAAGTGCCACATGATTTCTCCTAAAGCATTTTTGCAACTCTTTTAGATTCATAAAGCAACAAATTTGGAGGAAACTTACTTCATGGGGTACGATTTCTTTTATTTCCTTTTTGGCTAAATCAACGTGTTATTGAACAGTCTTCTTTTCCTTTTTCTCTTTTTTCTTTTCCTTCTCTCACTTATTACTTTATTCATATCTCATCTTTGAAAATGATCCTATGATTGCAGTTGGATCAATCTGATGCAGACTCAACATATTGATGATCATGGTCATTGGCTGTGGAGCAGATTTCAATAAAGACAATATTGATGTCAACTGGCTCTTGAATTAATTCCATTTGCAAGGTATTCAATAATTGTATTATTCCAAATCTACTTTTCTTCTTGTCATTACTTTTGTCATATTCTAATTATTATTAAATCAGAAAACTTTGGTGGTGCAGTTCAGCAATGGAATACCGTTAATTAAATCTTTCCCTTTTTTTTATAGAAAGAACTGCCCAATAATTAAGAGGATCATGTCTTCTCTTGCAATATTTCTGTTTGGGCCAAGGGATCTCTATCGTCCTTTAAACTTTGGCCAATAGCTAAAGAAAATGATGGCAAATTGGAATATTATAAAGAAGATATAATGATGGTGAGACAAGATGAATGAGGTCACTTACCACCAAACCTTTGTGAATTGAAACAAGTCTCATGTATGAACAGGATAAGTTAATATATTGTTGGAAAAAATAATCTTTCTCTGTGTTTGCTAGTTGTTGGAAAATGGTAATTCAACTGCTCTATCTTTTTTTTTTTTTTTTAGCAGCCAGCTGCCTATAGATGTCATGAACTTGTGGTTTTTATTTGATCCTCTTAAAAAACTTGTTGGAGAAGACTTGTTTAACTAGGCACTCAAAAGAATGCATTGCTTTGAGGTGTTCTCAAATCTTCAACATTTCATTTCCATGTTAAACCTCATCAATTTGTGGATTCTAGTCCATAACTATCCGTCGAGAACGTTTGACTTACAAATTAGATTGGTGTGATTCGAAGTTATAAAATATAGTTTAAATTCAATATGTGGGTTTATTTACTCTAAATTGTGAGTATGTGAAATCTCCATACAATGTAATTTAGAGTTTTGAAATTTTTGTACTATTGATTATACATTTGCCAATCAAAGGGAGTATGACGATTTAAACCTTTGATCTCCTGAGGAATACGTGTCCATTGCCAAGTCTCACTTTTGCCATTACAATGTTGTTTTAGAACCAATCCCAATCATTAAAATTAGGATTATTTTGGGATTTATCTACAAAAGCCAATGGAGTGTGAAAAATATTTTCAATCTGTTACTCATTTCTTTATTAGAACAGAAATACATCACCTTTGGAAACAGAATTTTGATGGAGGAATTTTATCAGACAGTGAAAAATGAAAACAAATAGTCAAACTTAAATGAGTTCCCAAAACGAAGGCTCTTCCAGCCGGAAACCAGTATGATCGGCCGCCGCACAAAACTGCCAAAACGAAGAATGATAAACAAACCCATCTTTCAAATCAGAACTCCCCACGAACAGATCAGGCAAATCGAACAATGTCTCATCACCGGCGGCCGTCGACGGGGAGTTCGTCGAATCCTCTGTTCTCTCTCCTCCGTCGCTACCCAAAAACAGAGGCTCCCTGTTCTCCGCCGCTTCCCCTCCTACGTCTCCACGGTTGTTTCCGGCGGAAAATGTGGCGGCCGCCGCCTGCGCCGCAGCGGCCTGGATGTCCTTGTGGGACTTGGAGAGCGGCCGAGGAAGGAACTGGGCCAATTCAGGGAAATTGAGAAAAGCAGAGTGACCCTTTATGGCCAGCGCCGCCGCGTCGTGGGCTCGGGCTGCCATTTCCGCCGTTGGGTAAGTTCCAAGCCAAATCCTCGTCTTCTTCCTTGGCTCACGAATCTCAGAAACCCATTTGCCCCAATTTCGTTTCCGAACTCCTCTGAACATATGGTGGTTCTTATCTTCTTCAGAGCTCCTCTGTTTTCTCTTGTCTGAAATCTCTTCATCTCCATGGCTTGTGATAGAGGAAGAGTTGCAAAAAGTGCTTTCTTTAGAATCAGATGCTTCAATGTAATTGAAAAATGGTTCCATTTGATGATGGAGAGAGAGGCAAAGGCAAAGGCAAAGGCAAAGCCAAATGTGGTTGAGTATAATTTGGTACATCAATGGGAGGCTTTTTATTTATTTAAGGCATTTTGATGTTTACTTTGATAGAGCAGAAAACTTTTGTTTGTTTTTTAATTTTCTGTCCTTTTTTCTTTGGTTTGGAATGGGATTTTAATGGTTGTGTGAAGGAAAAGAAATAATAAGAGTACAAAAGAAGAACTGGGGTCCGAATGTTTTTTCAAAAAAAGGAGAAAATACAGCTCAATCCCAAAATTGATTTCCATGTGGGTGTTTCGGAATTGCATGTTCTCATTAGAATATATATAAAAATTCAACCTTTACTTTGATTTTCATATATATAAATCTTCAAATCTTATGTTTCATTTTTTGGATTTCCATGACTTTTATATACACCCCAAGTCTTTTTATTAATTTTCGACACACTATGAAGAGTAGAGGATAATTAATCAATCTGAGAATAGTTCAATTAGTTAAATCGTCGACTAATAGATCAAAGGTTCAAATCCTCTACTTTCAATGTTTTGAACTAAAGAAAACGAAAGAAGGGTGTGATTTGCTTAAAGGAAGAGTTTTTAGTAATGTGTTCGTCCAACAAAAGAGATATGAATAAACAAACACAAGGAGGAATGAAAAGGGTTTTGAGACTAAATAGTGTATATGAAACTAAATCATTTATTGAATGTAAAATGAATAGATTCCACCTCCACCATCATCAGAATATTGCACGTTTCACTTAGATAGTCTTTTTGTCATAGTTTCACAACTAAGCATAACTTTAACCATTAGTAAATTGCACAAAACATGTTAAAATTCTTAATATTGTGTGTAGAAACATAATTTTCAGGTCCACCTTTCAACTACTCAATATATTATTGGAGCATGTCCAAATCATGTGGGATGCTAGAGAGAATGGTCTAAAATCAATAGGTTCTACCTCCACCATCAATACAACCATATGTTTTTCTCCAATAGTCTTTTTCTTAGAGCTTCACAACCAAGCAAGTTTAACAATCAATAAGATGCACAAAACATGCTTAAAATGGTCTCTCTATTGGTGTGTAGAAACATTTTTTTTTGAGGTCAACCTCGACGTCTCATCAACTCAATATATTATAGAAGCATGACGAGTCATGTGGGATGTTAGATAGTAGCATGACCTTTATGTGCCAAATAAGATATTTCAATTATTAGGGATTTGAACAATATGGCCAAAGCGAGCATAGCTCAGCAGTAATTGACATGTATCATTGATCAAGAAGTCAGAGGTTTGAATTCTCCTATCCCAAATGTTGATATACTCAAAAGAAAAAAAAATGTTTGAACAATATGTACATTGTTGTATTATAGTTGGTATAAATTTTATATTGCTTATTTTCAAAATTTATATCAAACTTGATACATTTTTATTAATAACATCCCTATGTGTTATATGCCAAGAAAATTCTACCTAATGCAACATGAATAAATATCAAAACATGTAAAGTTAATAGAATATTTGGAAGCCTATTTATCCAATTCTTTTAGTTCCTCATATTATAACATTTTTCAATATATTGTCTCTTACTTTTGATAATATCAAAAGTAAATAATAATAAATTTACATAATATAATAAATTAATAATGAATAAATCGGTAGAAATTTAGAAGAGAAAATATTAATCTAAAAGAAGAAAAATTTTAATCCCTCTAGAAAATTGAAGTTTTTTTTTTCTTTAAATGACTTTTTACCCCTCTAAATTTATGTCAAATTACCAAGTATTATTCCCTCAAAGTGTAACACCAACCAATTTTAATATTCACCAATGGTGAGGTATACTAAACTAAAAAATGTTAGGGAAAATTTCAATTTTTACCCCTAAACTTGTCACGTTGTATCAGTTTTTATCTCAAACTTTCATTTTCATCCATAGACTTAGTTAAATGTTGCAATTTCTACCCTCAATTTGTATCAAAAAAGAAAAAAATTCTACTCTCAATTCAATTTCTGCTAATGCACATAATAATTTTGACAAAAAAAAAAAAAAAAAAAAAAAAAAAACAATGTAAGAATCTCTATAAACTCACTAGTTTCAACAATATAAGAGTTTTGCACAAATTTAAGTTTGGTTAGTGCACAAATTAACCATTGAATAACTTAGTGAAAATTCACCAACATCAACCAACTCAAATATCATTTTTAAAAAACCTCATAATTCATTAGAAGCATATTAGGCTATATATATATATTTTAACATATTTTCAAAAGAAAACTTATGAAATGGTAAAAATTGCCACATCTTTTCAAATTTAAGGTTAAGATTGCAATACTTATTTAAGTTTGCGGTTGAATTTGATAAAATTAAAATATTAATATATAAAGGATTAAATTGAAATCAGCTGTAAGCCAAATGGTATTGTTGATTTGATTGAAAGAAACAACAAGGTTTTACAGGCTATCTGCTCCAAAGCCACATTTTGATGCTACAAAAACACTCATGCAAAACATTTCATATATATATATATATTAAATTATATTTTCAAAAATATTATATGAATTAAATTAAATTAACCAAATAATCCAAAAACCACCAACTTGGTTGCCCTAGTGGATTTTAAATAATCCTAGTTGGTCTCTGCTTTATGCATGCAAGCTCCTTTCTCATTTCAATTATTATTGCTTGGAGATTCTTTTCCTTTTTTTTCTGGATATTTTTATTAAAATAATAAATTTGCTCATATTTCATAACAATTCTGTTTTAAATTTTCTGTTTTTATAAACAATTTCTTTTTATTAATTAAATAAAATTGACCCTTTCTTTACCTTTTATAAAAGAAAATTAAATATCTTAGAAGATTTTGATTTTTTGTTTTCTTAAATATCCCAAACTACCCTTTTATTATTTAAAAAAAAAAATCAAGGTTTTAAAAATATTTATACAAAACATAGACTTTTTATTATTATTATTATTATTACAAACAAATAGATTTGAACCAAAAGAAGTGAATGTCTTTAACCGCTAAACTATTTTTCATATTAGCAAATAAAAAAAAATTATGACTAAACAGGTCTATTTCTAAAACCCATAAAAAATTGAGGGGTTGGAATAGTTAACCATTAGACCATTCATTTATTAAATTCTAACTTTGTTATATTTGTGGTAGATTTTTTTTTTTTTAAAAAAAAAAAAAATTTTAGATGAAGATTGTAGAGGAAGATGAGAAAATTGGATGTCTGTGTACAGGACCATGTCTAGCAAAAAAAAAAAAAATCCAGTAAGGGCTCAACCTCATTTGACTTTAATTAACATAAATAAATAAGAGGATTCATTAAAATATCATTTTATTAATATCTATATTTTTAAATGTTTAATTTATCGTTCGCTTTTGCTTAAAGAAAAATTAGTCCCTATAAACTTTTCGTCTAAAAATTGGGTAAACATACACACATTCTACCTTTTGAAAATTATTGTTGTTGTTATTTTGTCAAAATCAATTAAAATTAGATTAAAATTTTCGATAATAGATAATTTTAAGATATATTGGAAGTATATTTGAAGATACATAGACTAATTAAATGAAACAAATCTGTATAGAGATCAAAATGACATTTTAACCGAATTTCTTTTTTTTTTAAAAGAAGTGTCTCTTTGTCTTTACTATGCTATACATAATATATATTGTACGCTTTCTGCAAATTAACACCATTCAAATCTAGATTGAATTGTCAATTATGTGAATATACTTCAATTGATAAGGTAAAACACATCTAATTAAGAGGTATCAAAAGTTTGATTGATTTTTTTTTTTTAAAGATTGGATTTAGTTGTAAATTCTCCTAATTTTTATTTGCCTTATACCGAATATTAATCTCTAGATGATTTTTTTTTTTTTTTTTGTCTACTTGGGACAAAATATACATATATATTTCCCTTTTTAATTTCGTTTCACTTCCCGAACTTCTTTTAGATTAGATTTCTATAAAGAAAGAAAGAAAAAAAAAACTTGGGTTTTTAAAATCAAATGAATTGACTGAGTTTTAGTAGAAAGAACTGAAATGAATAGATAGATATCCTTTAGGAACTACATAGAAGAAGACCTCAATGAATTCAAAGAAAGAAAGAAGAATGACTGCAAATAGAAATAATTGATAATCCTAACGAAAAAAAAAAATCACTATAAAAATATGTCTTTGTCAGATTTTCTTTTTCTTGTTCAGTTCATGTCTAAAATGACTAGATTTAAGTTTTTAAAGTTCAACAATATATGAAGATAGAGATTTAAATCTCATTTTATCTCTTGATTAAAAATATATACGTCTTAACGAGTTGAGCTTAGTTTAGATTGACAATTAAATTCAAGATTTTAAAGCAACAAGTTAGAATATATTCAATCGTTGATGAAAAAAAAAAATTGATAACGATTTAGGTTTTTTTTCCTTCTTTTCTTCTCAATCCTAATAACATCACTCCAATTGGCCTTTGTTGATGTCAAAATTAGGAACAATTGTATTAAAAAGAAAAATTAAGAAGAAAAACACAAAAAACCAAAAACAGAACAGAAGAAACCTTAGTCATATCATATTGGAGAAAGATTATAATTTGGCTGTCAAGTCAATCTGTCTAGAAATATGTATTGTTGTATGAATAATGAATATGGATGAGGAGTTTTTTCAAGGAAAAGGAATCCTTGACAAATTCAAAGAGACTAAAAAGCATTGGAACCATTTGGAAATTGTCCTCTCTATTATTGATCAATCACTTTCTACATGGTTGGTTCCTAGAACTATATTTCAATTATGTCCTATAAATTTACTAGTAGACCATAAAAACATGCTACATATATATATATAGATAGATAGATAGAGACGGACCAGAGAGGTTAAATTGCAACTTTTAGTCATTCGATTTTTAAAACTGTATCTAATAAGTTTCTGAACTTTAAAGAGTGTTTAATGGGTCTCTAAATTTTAATCCATGTCTAAAAGATCTTTAAACTTTAAAACTATCCGATAGATCATCTTCAAGTTTTCAATTTTGTGTCCAATCTACTAGGTCCCTCACATATTCGACATTTTAT
This sequence comes from Luffa aegyptiaca, assembly GCA_017139565.1. NCBI lineage: Eukaryota > Viridiplantae > Streptophyta > Magnoliopsida > Cucurbitales > Cucurbitaceae > Luffa > Luffa aegyptiaca. The sequence goes on along the minus strand of CM029404.1, from coordinate 46,148,192 downwards.
AAATTAAATTTTATGCCTAATACAACACTAAATTTTCCATTTTCTATATAGTAGATTTGTAAATTTTAAAAAATGTCAAATATATCAATGATTTATTGGACACAAAATTTAAAGTTGAATTAATCATCGGATATTAAATTGAAATTTTAGAGACCCGCATTACGCACTCAAGGACCTATTGAACACAAACCTAAAATTCGGAGACTAAACTTGTAATTTAACCAAATATATATTATATATATTGGCATCCTAGCTTGATGGACCATAAAGTCAATAGGTTAGATTTTGATTCAACTAATAATGTTGCAATTTCTTGAATTATACTCTCTCTTTAGTTGAATTGCCCAATTGATTGACAACGAGAGACGAAAGGAAATTGCATATGTAATTTATTATATATAGACATTCATTTGTGTATAAATGATTAAAACAATTCTAAAGTTGGATCTTATCAAAAAAAAAATTCTAAAGTTGGAATATATATATATATATATTTCTATACAATATCATAAATATTAATTTGAGAAAAATATATATTAACATTGTAATGGATAAAAAAAAATTATATATCATATGCATGTTATGCACATGTATAATAATATACGAAGAGATTTTTTTTAAAAAAAAAAGTTATATACGAAGAGATTTCTTATTTGGTTTTAGTAAATATATATATGCATATGAATATACAAGTATACGTCTGTGTAAACATTATTAGTAATTAGTTATAGATCAAAAATCACGAGCTAAAGTGAACATAGCTCGTAATTTATATGTACTCGTGATCAAAAGATTAGAGATTCAAATTTCTCTACCCTAGATGTCATTAAACTCAAAAAAGAAGAAAAAAGATAAAAGTATGGAATTGAATATGCACATTAGTAATGAAATTAATATTGTCATATATGGTAAATTAACTAGTCTCAAGTAATTATTTTCTATATATAATTCACGATATGAACAAAATTTCTTCCCTTTTATGACAAAAGAAACTCCCAAAAGAATATTCTTAATGTTTTCAGATTGATATATTTGATTGTAATCATAAAGCAGATGTGGAAAAAGTTCGACTCAAGAAAAGAAAAAATGAATATAGTTCAACGATAATTAACATATACTTCTTCTCTTGAGATCGAAGTTCAAATCTTCATATACCCACATTTAATTTGTTGTACTAAAAGAATATATTTAATGTTTCAAAATCATATCAATATAATTACGGCTTCATATATATATATGCAACTCTCTCTTTAATCAATCTCAATACACAAGGTATAGGATTATATAATACATCTTTTTATAATAATTTAGTTTTTTTTTTTTTGAAATAATATAATAATTTAGTTTCATTTTAGTTTCTATACTTTCAAATGTCTAAATTTAAACTCCGTACTTTTTTTTTATAAAACTTAAAATTAGTACCAAAATGTTAGTTCATGGTTAACTTTTAGTAATAATAATAATAACAAAAAAAAAAAAAAAAAAAAAAAAAAAAAAAAAAAAAAAGTCCCCAAAAATCTTCCCCTCTAGGCATTTAGGAAAGATATTCCTACCGTTTGCGTTTTTTTTTTAAATGGAAATTATTAGTATTTTTTGCAAAGTTGATTAAAAATGAACTTCAAACTAATAATAGGGGATTAATTTCAAAATTCATTAAAAGTAGATTAAATTTGAACTTTTTTAAGTACAAGTACTAAGATAGAATTGTAATCTAATTAATATCGATGGGAGATTCACTACTAGAAAAAATGCTTACTTGACACGCAGTTTTATATTAGTTGACTTTTAAAAATAAAATTCATTAAACATTTTAAATAAAAAATAAATAATGTAAAAAACACAGAGTTCCGACGATGGAATTTTCGGATACCCTGAAAGAGATATTTATTGTAAATTATATGGAATTTTTTCCTAATTTGTAAATTATATTTCTATTGTTTAGTTTAATAAAAGTGTGGTGACCCTTGTATCTTATGAATTGGGAGGTCTCCACCAATCTTTTCAATGTGGGATCCTCAACATGCGTTGGACGGAGGATGGCAATGAGTGGGGTGACCCTTGTATCTTATGAATTGGGAGGTCTCCACCAATCTTTTCAATGTGGGATCCTCAACATGGCACGTCATATACGACGATGCTTAAAATTTCTCAAAGCACATAAATATATATTTAAAACCATTTTAAAACCCACAAGATATGATTTGCATAAGACAAATAACGTACAACGATTATGATCTATAATTACTTCCGACAATCCGACATATTATTATCAATCATTAATAACATATATATACGTCAAAACAAATACATTACCCGACGAGCATGCAAAACAGACAAGCACAAGAGAGTTATTTATGGCAACGAATGTCACCACCCAACATTCACAATCTAAAACACATCGATGTCGGTTAATTTTCTCTTTTACGTATGCGATTTTTAATCCAACGTCAATGTCTAAACAAATGGGAAAAGTAAGAAAAAGAAATTAGAATTTGAGAAATTGAAAAAACCCTAAAAGGAAATGAAGAAAAAGTGTAAAATTTTGGAGGGATTACTGTTTAGGGTTGGCTTGTATTGGTTCAAATAAGAAAGGAAGAAAATTAATTAATTAATGGAGTAAAGTGAGGCCCAAAGACATTGCATGCAAAGGACACACAAAAAAAATTAACCTTAGACTTAGACGACAGACATGCATTTAACTTTATTACAAACAACGAACCTTAAACTGCTAATTCATGTGTCTGTCTTTCAACTGTTACATTGTGACCGTTTGTTCTTTCCATTTCAGCATTGGCACAATTCTCCGAACAGTCGTAATGTTTCATTCCCAATATTCATTTTTTTTTTTTTTTTATTTTCTGAAAATTCAATTTCCCTTCTATATAAATTCTTCCAAATCTCTTTCTTTTTCTCTTCAAAATACACAGTTTATTTTTTTATTTTTTCTTTTTTTTGATTTTTAATTTTCTTTCTCCAATCCACAGTCAAACACACAGTCTTGTTCTTTCTCTCCACAGACATCACACACAGAAAGACTGATATGGACACAGTTGAGAGCTTCAATGGTGCTGATTTGAACCCTGATGCTAAAGAGTGGAACCCCGTTTACGATTGCGCTCCCGAGGAAGATCGATGCCTCTTTCTCACTTTCTCGAACGGGTATCCGCTCTCCGAGCACCAAATCGTCAATTTCTTCACTCGGTACGCTCTTTGTAAGAACGACTCTTCTCGTCTAGCTTCTTTCTGTTTAGAAGGGCAAAATTTTACATTCTAATTTCTGAAACATTTAGAAGCTATTGTAAATTAGGGGAAAATTTTAAAATCTTCAACATTTAAGTGCTCAATTGCCTCCTACTTTCTTCTTTTATGAAAATTTTTGTACAAAGAGGTAGAACTCGAAGTTTTCATAGAGAGGGGCAAAATTCTACGTTCTAATTTTATGTATAAATAAAATTTCAATTTGAAAAAAAAAAAAAATAGAGCTGATAAATTAGAGAGATTTCAAAATTTTATCAACTTTTTAACAGATCTAAAATGAATAGGGCAATTGCCCTCTTCTTCTAATTCCCCTATTTTTATGCATCAATTTCTATCAACACAAATCTTGATAGGGTTTAGGACAAGGAAACTCTCCTTATTTCGACTTTACTTTTAGATCTTCTTCACTTTTAATTGATGTACTCCGGCAGAAAATACGGGCCGTGCATCGAAAGGGTGTATGTGCATTATCCGGAGGGAGGGAATCAACCGCCATTGTTCGGAAAGGTTGTGTTTGTTGCTTCTTCGATACCAGCAATCGTTCTAGGAGGAAAAGACGAAGCGAAGTTTTCTATTGAGAGCAAGACGCTGTGGTGTAAGAGATATGAAACTCGAAAAGCTCGGTCTAGGGTTTCGGCTTCGGCGTCTCGACGATGATGAAGAAACTGAGATGTAAATGAAGAAGGGCTGGTTTGATTTTGTTTCAAGTGTGAATTGCTGCCTTTGAATGTGTTTTGATCAGCCTTTCTGTCAGAAGTTGAAAGTTTATTCATGGTTTGAAATGAAAGGGAAGATGAGACATGTCAGTTTCTTTTGCTGAAATAAATAGCAATTAATGAGGGTTTTGTGCTGTGAAATTCTCTGATTATGCTTTTCTTTTTGTTTTCTTTTAGGGACTTTGAGATGAATCAGATCATATCAATTGAACATTGCATTTAGAGAAACATCCAACCCAGAATGAATGAGGTTTTCCTTAAAAAACAAGGAAAATTTAAGGTCTTTTGTGTATGATAAAATCTCAATCGTTATTTGTTTTTATAGAAAGAAAGTATAAATGTATGGAGATTTCCTTTTTTTTTTTTTTTTAAGTTCAACAACATGTATCGATAGAGATTTAAATTTCTGATCTCTTAATTAAGAATATCAGATGGTCGAGGTAGGATACGTTTTCCTTTACTAATTGGACCTGGATGTAAGACTGGTCAAACTAGATATACAAAACTTTGATATGATTCTAGTCATAGATTGATTGGTTGCTAACCCAAGCCACTGTCGATTGCTATAAGGAAGGAGGTAATTAATTGATGTTATAAGTAATTTTTTACCACTCCGATGTACAAGGAGCTGACAAGGACAATCGGATAGAAATAAGACGAAAAACCGACCCTAGAGGATGAACAGACCAGAGGGTCGGGCCAATTTGGCTCGACCCATATGGTTGGCCTCGGCCTCCCCTGCTGCCCCAGTTCCACCTGGTTTAGCCCGAAACGTCTCTGAATTCCTAAAAACCTTAGGGCAACCCTTCTTCATCACTGAAGAAAGAATCCCGAAACTCATTCTCTGAACTCTCTAACTCTTTTTCTCGCTCTCTTGCTCTCCTCCTTCAGCTTTCTGACTTAAGCATCGGAGGCGGTGTGACAAACACCACACCGGTGTGCAGGTTTTCTGTTTTCCAGGCCACTTCTTCTCCCCTCTCATACAAATTTACCGTTGGTGGCACGTGAAGGTCAGGTGAGTTCGCCCTGTCCAGATTTTGCCATCAACACTTGAAAAATTAAATTTCATCAGCACAATATTGAGCTCTAAATTCCAAAGAAACAAAATAAGGAGGAGGAGATCAGGGAGAAAAAGAAGGAAAAAAAAAAAGTGATTCAAATAAGGTAAGTTGATGAACGTTAAGATTGACTAACCATATTAGAGTTTGAAGTTGACTAAAATGAATAAGAAATTTGATAGGTTTTTCTCTTTTTTTTCCCCTTTTTTAGTTATCGTTTTTTTAATGTGTATAAGAAATTGGATAGGGTTTGCTTATTAAAGGAGAAATGGGCTGAACACATGTATCTTGATGCACATGTGAAAAACCCTAGTCCCCAAATCTACCATTTTGTCTTTCAGTCATGTCTAAAGAAAACAACCTTAACATAACATTTGACATTGGTACTCTCTTTTAGAAAAAGATCTAACTAAAGTAACAAATTCTAAGTGCAAACTAAAAGCTCCAAGTTTAAGAGCTAAAATATATTAATTTAAATTATTAAATACTAATATCAAATAATAAATTTTGATGAAGGATATGAATTCATGAGTTACTTTAATCTCATATGAGTTTAATTTTCAACTTTTTATGTCCATTCAAATATAGATCGATCGATGGAGTCAAAGTGAACATAATTCAAAAGTAATTGGCATGTACTCACGACCAAGAGATCAACATTTTATACTCATTCAAGTATAGATATGTGGATTAAGGTATTTCTTATCATCGTAAAAAATCAACGGTTTGATTCTACGTCATTTATCCTTCTTTTTTATAAAAAAAATATATTTTCTTAAAACACATTTAGAAAAAAAGGGTTTTATTGTTTTTTAAAATTATAAAAATGGTTTCAATTAACATACTTTTTTTATATATGTGAATGTTTGGTTAGAACTCACCATTTCTTAATCGTGACTTTACTCACAAATTCATTTAGTTACACTATATCTACAAGTAATTCTACAAATATCAAATTATCATAAAGTGATTCTAAATGAATCTAACCATTACCGAATCACTTTTTATTTCTTCATAATAATATTTTGAACCAATTTGATCGGTTTCAAAAGTTATTTTTATTTATAACCAAACACTCTGGCCTTTCTTAGGAAATTAATCTAAAAACACTCCTAAATTTTTCCAAACTCTAGTTAAACTTAAACGGCCTCTAGTATGACTTCAAAATAATTTATTAAGAAATAAAAATTACGAATAATTACAGCCTAAGATCTCTTTATACTAGTTGAGTTATGTCTTATTCGCTTTTTTTTTTTTTTTCTACAAGTTATCACATGTTAGAAATGATGTTAACATTAGAGTTGCGCCTTCTAATACTTAAATATCTTTATATTTTCATCCTATAAGCGAAGGGATCAAGAATGCACATTTTCCACGGTGTATCGTCAAAGGATTTTTTCTTTTTTCCCTTGAGAACTTTAATTTTTTTTTTTTTTTTGGTTCGGTTTTGAGCCTTTAGGATATGGAGATTCGAACATTTAACCTCTTAATTGAAGGACATGGAAATTTGAACTTTAATCTTTTTTTTATTTTTATTTTATTTTTTATAACATATGTGGGGGACTTTAATCCTTGGTTAAATCATATTAAAATGATTTCTCCAAAAAGAAATCATATTGAAATGTAACATTTAATCATAATGTTTATTATATAGTTTATTGTTTATTTCAATTTAAATTTAGCATGTCACATATCAATTTACACTCTAAAGTTTTAATTTTATCGATTTGGACCCTAGACTTTAAGCAAGTGTTTCGATTTTTACCTTTGTTTAATTTTAGTTGAATTCACCCACTAATTTTAATCATATATAAGAAGAAAAAATATTGATAAAAATAAAAACAATGCAAAAAATAAGTTCGTTTAATGCACAAAATCTGGACAACAAATCTTCCAAAAACTCACAAATTTTAACAAAAATCCAACTTGTATCATTTTTCTCTAAAATCTCATGCCTAATAAAAGTTTAATGATATATTAAACGGGAAAAAACTTAGTTGCATACACCATTAAAATCTTGACAACTAAGAGAGATAAAAAAAAATTCTCATTTTTTACCTTTCTCTTTATTAGTTGTCAAGATTTTAATGGGGTATGTAGGGGAGATCGATCCCTACGTACCGGTATGCAACCAAGTTTTATTCGTACAAATAATTTTTTTAGCGATTTTTCAAGTGAAAAAAGTTCATTATGAGGTAAAAATTGTCACACATTTTTTTTCTTTTTTTTTGCAGAGATGGGAACATTTATCAAAGTTTGAATTTAATAAAATGGATTGCTTAGTATAAAATTATTACACATTGTCAAATTTATAAGTAAAAAATGATTTTTTTTTTTATTTTAGAATATAAGTTCACATAATGTCAAAACTTAGGATAAAAACAAGAATGCATGGATTTTTTTTTTAGTACATCAACATTCAGGGTGGGGGATTCGAACCTCTGACCTCATGGTCGAGGGTACATGCATGGATTAAAATAAAATAAGCATAAAAATTCATAAGATTTTTTTAAAAAAATCAAATAATTATTAAAAAATAATTTTTAAAATTTTATGTCACTGTCATATATTACATACTAAATATCGTCATGTGAATCTATCTCTCAAGTAAAGTTCCGTTGTTATTTAAAAAATAATAATAATTAATTAATTATTATTTTTTAAAAAAAAAAATTCCATTGTGTAACGCCTAAAATATATATCCTTATGGTAAAAATTTCCTAACTGCTCCCCTTGATTATAGACTTCACTTTTCCTTTTCTTTTCTTTTCTTTTTTTTTTTTTTTTAAAAAAAAATGAGTTAAAGATTGGACATGATTCATGTTTTTCTTCTTTTTCAAATAATTTGAGCATAATTTAATGGGAAAACTACAGCTTTCAATTAAAGCATTTTTTCTTGACTTGATTTTTCTTCTTTGTTTGTTTCAGAGAAGACTTGAAGTTTTGATGATGCAAGAGAGAAAATTATAATTGAAAAAAAATCATAAACCAATTATTAGTTTAATTTTCTTCCCCTTTATGTTATTATTTTTTTTTTTTTCTGGTATACCAACCCTACCTTCTTCTAAAAGAACAGGTCCAAAACAATCGGCTAAATTATCAATTATAATAATTTCTCAAGTCTTCTGTATTAGGTTATTTATTTTATTTGAATTTCCTTTCTTTTTTTTTTCAACCCATGTGATCGTAGAAATTCAAGAATTCTGACCTCTTGATTGAAGATATATACATTATATATATTAGTAAATGACAATAGGTGACTTTCGTTTTTCTACTAGTGAATAATGGGTTGAATATTAGCTTCTTTTTTTTTTTTCCTTTTAGTTCATTGACATGTAACTGAATTTCATTTTTTTTGGATAAATCAAAATATATAAGTAAATTTTAAAAACTATTTAAACGTCTTATTTTAATTTCTGAATGCATTGACTTGTATTCTTAATCAAAGATATCGAGTCTATGATGAATTTAGAAATAAGTAGAGTTTATGTGAAACATAATCTTCAAATGTTGACAAATTAAGAAAAAATATAAATTCAGTGACTTAAAATTTTCAAATATTGTATCTATGACATAATATATTCGAATTAGTTTATTTAAAATGTTTAAACTCCATGCAATAAAAAGAAAAATAGGGGGAAAAAATCACAGGCATGATGATTCAAATTATAGAAATACACTTGGTGTTGGATCAAAATATTTAAAAATTAGCTTAAGATTTTTTTTTTTTCGAGTTCAACAAAGATTCAAACTTCTAATCGTTTAGTCAAGGATATATGTCGATTACCGGTGAACTATGCTCACTTTTAACTAAGAGTAAGATCATGATTAAATTAATCATTATTGTTTAATTAGGCCTAAAGGTATTAAAAGAGTCTTGCAAGTCAAATTATGTGTGTAGGGGTACAAAATACAAATTCTATTTTTAATTTGTCCCTTCACCCCTTCTCATAGACTAACAATAATTAAATATTAATATTTCTAAAACTACTGTGTGACGAACAAAATTAAAAATATTAAAGTATTGTTTTATTTTTTAAATAGTAAATACTTTTCTTTACTTAACCATTCATTTAAAAAGATGTTTGGTCCACCATTTTAATAAGTGTTAGATTATATTTAATCCATATTTAAATTTTATATATATAATATATATCATGGAAACTTTTAAGTCTTTAATTATTATATAATACAAAAAAAATGAAATTTTACACATCTAAATCTACATGTAACTTTTTTTTTTTTTGAAAATAAATCTACATGTAACTTAGATTTACGGTTGGTTGAAAAACTCTAATGAAAAAAATTCATATATTAATTAAACATAAGTTCAAGATCGGAATATACAAACATGAAACTATGGACTAAATATTTCTTTCAAAAATTTAAATTGCAATCTTCCTCTATGCCGTCTACTAGAACTCCAAGTAAAACTACCGAAATTTTAAATTTTGAAAATTAAATAATGTAATAATATAGTGAAATAATATTGGAAATTACTCGGAAAATGCATAGAGTTGATAAAGTCTAAAGAAATATGAATACGTGATCGACTGACTTCAAATGACATCGAATCTATTACATAAGCAAGTCATGTGTCATTTAATTTGAACTCAAGTGAGAGCATGATTGTCCAAGTTGCGTGTGTGGTGCACATGTCCAGCAAATGATATATATTGACTAGCTTGACTACAAATAGTAGTACTGAAAAGATAAGCGTAGACTTATTGTTTTTACCAATGCTAATTAAGTTTAAAGAAAGAAATTAGTGGAAAATTAAGAAGTGATTCCACAATTAGAAAATTAAATTTAGGAAAGCTTGACCTAATATAAGAAAGTTAATGTTGTTTATGAATAAAACCATTTTTATTCCGTGTATGTTGGTAGTTGACATGTATCATTGAGTATATATTATATACTTACAAAATTTACTTGACTATAAGTCGGTAATTTCACTAATTATATATGCATATTAATTTTTAGAAATTACCATTTCACAAAACAAATATCCCATTACCCAAATTCAAGATTATTATACTAGTATAATCTTGATTTTTCATCCATAGCTTTCGTAATTCTTGCGTACTAGAATAGTAGATCATTAAATTTTTTTCCTTCATGTTTGCAGATTCAAAATATCGTGCCGTGATATTTACAATAATTAATTGGATTTATTTCTATCAAAAGTGAACATAGCTCAATGATAATTAATGTATTTTCGACAGATATATAAGTCATAGGCAAATGTTTTTTCAGATGAGTAAATACAAAGTTGCTAATCCATAACTTCCAAAATCATCTACTTAAAAACGCCCTAAAATTCAACACTCCCATACTTTAAACATTTAACATTTTGGTGCTTAAATATGACAAAAATTTCTTCTTTTTTTTTTTAAATAGAACGAAAATTTCTTGTTCTTCATTGATAAAACATTACAACAATTGATTTGTTGAAATTTGGTGAGAGATAGACAGATTTGATTTATTCAAATGCTTCTCGAGGAAGAGAGAGACGTTAATACAACTTCGGTGGGACCCACTCTTTTTTTTTTTTTTTTTTTGAAATATCAACCATATAAGTTTTTTTTATTATTATTTTATTTTCGAGTTCTTATAGGATATTATATAAAACGGCGTTTGCAAAGTACAAAGATTCATAATTATAACCTTTTATTTCGTGACGCTGCCTGTCTTTTCCATTATTGACAAAAAAACAAAAAAAGGAAAAAAAAAAATGAGCATCGCCGATGTGGAAGCCGTATCCAACGGCCACCCCGAGCCGGAGTTTTACCAAAACGTCGTCGTTATGCGTCACGGCGACCGCTTCGACAACTTCGACCGGTCGTGGACGGCCACCGCCGCCCGCCCGTGGGACCCGCCCCTTTACAAGGACGGCCTGGTTCGGGCCTTCGACACGGGTCGGACTTTCCTCGACCTTCTCGGGTTCCCTTTTCACCGGGTTTTCGTTTCCCCTTTCCTCCGCTGCGTTCAGACCGCCGCCCAAGTCGTCCAAGCCCTCTCCGGCGGCGCAGACGGCAACTCCTCCACTCTTAAGGTCAGCCGAATTTCACGACACTCGTAAAAACATCGCTTCATTTTTTGATTTTGCGTGTGGGATTTTTCTTGTTGCAAATAAATATCATACTGTCTGTCGTTGACTTTCAATTCTCCACGCTTCTCAACTGATTGTTCTAGAATTTACATTAGTTTCGTGAAAAAAAAATTTGGGTTCTGAGTTTTTGTTTAAGTGATTTGATGGGTCGATTTCAGTTTTTCATTTTCGGACATTGAGGATAAAGAGATTGATATGTCCGGTACATGTCGGAAATGGTCTAATATATTCGAATAAATAAGGTTGATGGCCACCAAAAAAACCAAGTATTTCGATTTGGAATTGGGTGATAATGAAATTGTTTTGGTGGCCACCAAAACCAAAAAGTCTTCAACCCTTTTGTTCATTTGTAAAACAACATGTCTCTGAAATTTCTCTTTGTCTTGTCCTTTTCCTGTCTTTTTTTTTTTATTTCTGTCACTCTCCTAACTGTTAGATTTTTCGGTACGAAATTGTTAGCCACATTGTTCTAGATTTCGAGAAGTAAAGAGTCATCTACTTTAAAAAAAATCGAGTCCAAAATCGAGAAGTCTGAACCGAAATTGCGGTCGGGTTAAATGGGGTTTTGAGAATAGTTAGTTTAGTTTGATTTGCATATGTGGTTAAGAAATCATCATGGTTTAGTTTTTGGTTGGGTAAAAAACCAAACTGTGATCGCCCACAATACAAATAGTACTTGACATTGACAGATGAATGTGACATCTCCTTTGTTATAGCCTGCAGTGTTTTTTGAAAAAGACTTTTAAAAAACAAAGATTTGTTCTTTGGTACTGAAAAATTCTAATGGTTTTGCTTTTGAATGGTAAAAGTGGTTGTTTTCTCTGTTCAAAGAGTTTAAAAGTCAAATTAGATTGTTAAGGTCCCGTTTGATAACCATTTCGTTTTTTGTTTTTGAAAGTTTAGCTTATAAACACTCTTTTCACCCATACATTTCTTTGGATTGTTATCTACATCATTCTCATGTTTTGAAAAACCAAGTCAATTTTTTAAAACAAAAAAAAGTAGTTTTCAAAAACTTGTTTTTGTTTTTAGAATTTGACAAAGAACTCTAATGTCTCCTTAACAAAAATAAAAACCATGGTGAGAAAATTGAGAGAAAATAAGCATAATTTTGAAAAACCAAAAACCAAAAATCAAATGGTTATCAAACGGGGCCTAAATGAAGATTCCACTTTTTTTTAGTTCTACAACATTTAGGGGTGGAGAAATTTGAGCATTTGACCTCTTGGTCGAGGATACATGTCAATTATTGTTGGACTATGCTTACTTTGGCGAAGATTCAACTTTTAACCTTGAGATTAGTTTTGTTGAAGTGAGAAAAATAATTGGAAAGTAGAAAATAAAAAGTCTTCACTTGCTTTCATTTTGTTTACAAATGTCTTAACATTGTGACAAGTCTTCAGCTGAGAAGTATGACTTTGAAGTTGATTTCAGATTGTTGCAAATATTGAAGTTTGAAAAGAGAATTTAGGATTTAACCTTCCCAACAGCTCATTGAGCTCAAGTCTCTTTTTGTACAGTTATTCATGCAAATGCTGAATTTTGACTTGGGATATTACAATTAACTGTAGGTTTCTATAGAGTATGGACTGTGTGAGATGCTAACCGATGTAGCAATCAGACCTAATATTGCTCCAAAAGATAGGAACTGGGATTTCAATATTCCTCAGCTCGAAGCCATTTTGCCCGTCGGAACCGTTGACCATTCTATAGAACGTGTATATAAAGAGGTACGCAAATGAAATCGTTATCAAATGAAGCTTCAATGTAACTGCTCTGTTTAGTAAAGATTGTTTCTTGAAAACTTCAGATGCCCCCATGGGAAGGGTCAGCAGCGGTTACTCATCGTCGGTACGTGCAACTGTTCCATACACTTGCCGATAAGTACCCGTCGGAGAACTTGCTACTCGTCACACATGGTAAGTAGTCTTTTCAGTTGCTGCCATGTCTCGTCCCCATGGTTTGCCATTAAGATGTTGTTTGTTTCTCGGCGTGTTTTCAGGTGAAGGGGTCGGAGTTGCGGTTTCTACGTTTATGGAAGATGTACTAGTGTACGGAGTTGAGTACTGTGCGTTTGTTCAACTGCAAAGGCCTGTTTTTCGGAAAGGCGATTCGTTTGTGTTCGGAAAATTCGAGGTGAAGCTGAGAACTGATGGGCAAGATGGGATCAAACACATGCCAAAGCCAGAAAAAGAATGAGATCATATCTTTCATTGGGAATAAATTGCCAGACTCTCTTATTTGCATCTGCTTTGATTCTGTGACACATTGGATTGTCAAGATCTCTCTCTCTCTGCTCTCTTTTTTGGGTTTTTTTTGAATAATTGAGTCTGGAATCTTGATATTGTTTTAGAAAGTGATGAATATGATACTGATTATTGTTAAGGAGAGAAAAAGAAAGTGATGTGAAGAAGTCTAACCAATGTGAAGTTTTCATATAATTACATGTATTTCTCTTTAGGTCCCTCCCCCTGTTGTTGTTTTGTTTTCTTATCAGATTGCTAATACTAAGATTGGTTTTCAGAAATACACATATTTTGCTTTTATTTGCAGATTTTGTAGCCATTTTGTAGCCATTTGTTCTTCCCCCTTCAAATGCAGTCACTTGCTATGGGTATGTTTAAGTAAAATTGCTTCTTCTCTAAGCACATTTGAACAAAACACAGCTAAAGTGCTTTCTGTAAAGGCAATTTAGCATCTAGTTTGAAAGTGATTCGTAAATATTTTTAGAGAGATCAAACACACACTTGTAGAGTAATGCAGCAAACGTTATTAGTAAGCACTTTTTACTAAAATGCTTGTAATTAAAGTATTCTTTAACAAAACATTTATTCTAGAAGCACGTCCAAACACACCCTACAAATGGTTTATTGAGACTACAACCATTCATTTGGAAAATTTGATACCAGCAGTGTCGTCGAGCGACCGCAGCTCAAAGTTTCCAGCGACGAACGAATTACCGACATGAAAAATGGGTCTCCTCAATATAGCATATCCACAATAATCAACATGAACAACCCTTGAGTCCTTCGAAACTGAAGAAACGACAACTCCAACTCCTATACCTGAAAACACCAGCCACATTGTCTACATGATTTGTTTCCATACAAGAATAGAGATTCATACAACACAAGTGCTTATGATGTAGCTTATCATGAGTGATGAGCAGGATGTTCTCAGAATGGTATTTATCAGCAAGAGTCTTGAACACCTGTTGAAATCGAGACCGTATAGTCGTAGGGACCTCTCCAAATTGTGGCATCTAGAGTTTTTGCAACGAAAATTTCCTTGTAAGTTTTTTTTTTAGTTCAATAACATGTGAGATGGAGAGATTCAAACCTCTGACTTTTTGGTCGATGATATATGTCTTAACCAATTGAGTTATGCTCAGGTTAGCCGACTTTGAATTTCAGAAATTGAGTGGTTTTTGTTTGTACCTGTTCATATACAGGTTCCACATAATCATCTGTATAATTAAGAGGCAGTATTGATTGAAGGTCTGTGATGTTGAAACCCCAGTTCCAATCCCTAGGAACCACTTCAGGTGGAATTGCTTTGTAGTTTAGCTCCTCACATAATCCATATTCTACTGTGACACCTGTGGAGCTTCAATGTGTTTGTTTACTCGAATAACAATTAACTCGGGGTGGAACTAGAAATTTTCATCGAGCGATCGAAAAATTTTACATTCTAACCTTTTATAGATATGTAATAATTCAATTAAAAAGAAAATTTAAGTGTAAATGTGAGAGACTACTTTAAATTCTTTTAATTTTTTTTTTTTTTTAAATCTAAAATAAAGCAAGAAGAGGGCACCTTCATTCCACTTCTACTTAAAATTGATGATTTGGATGCATAAATTCGAACTTAAAATTAGTCATCTTTTACACGATAAAGAAGCTAGGAATTAAGTTAAATTAGAAGTTCTATTTAGTTATTGTATTTTAAAATGTTTCTAATAGGGGTCTTTAACTCAAAATTTTGTGTTAATTTGTTTAACCCTTACCAAACATGTTGTCCATGTATTAATTTGAAACATGAGATCGAACTCATAAACTAAACCACCTATCAGTAAATTTTATTTTTGTTAATAAAACGATTATGGTTAAAATATCATTTTGGTCACTATACTGAGATTTGTTCTATCTTAGTCCTTTGACTTTTAAAGGTTCAAATGCTAACAAATTTTAAGATTTATTGCAAGTATCTAAATTAAATTTAAACATTTGAAAGTACAAAGACTAAAATGAAATGAATCTCAAACGGACCAAATTGGTATTTGAACGTAGATAAGCAAATTATTTTGTTAACAAAATTTAACCATTTTTTTTTCAAAATGACCATTGAGAATTTTCAATACAAAGATAAAATTGAGAATTGTGTTTAAAAAAATTAGAAAGTATCTGGTAATATTATATTTTGGTTTGCCAATTCACCATAGTTCATGGGTACAATCAAATGTTTTTCTCTTATGAAAATTTGAGAGTAACATTTACAATTAAAAGCTCGTGCCATTATTTCCACAAAATATTCACGAAAAGAAAAGAAAAGGAACCGGCCAGAGTCACACCTTGAGTGGGGAGGGAGCGGCGGAGTCACGGCTGCCGGTTGCAGCAGACACACCGTCCACGGCAGCGACAACTTGTGCGGCGGTCTGGAGGCAACGAAGGAAGGGAGAGACGAATACCCGGTGGATCGGGGACCCGATGTCGTTTAGAATGACCCGACCCGTATTGAAGGCCCGGACAAGACCATCTTCCATGAGGGGCGGATCCCATGGACGGGCCGCCGTGGCCGCCCATGACTGGTCGGAGAAATCGAGACGATCGCCGTGACGCATTACGACGACGTTTTGGTACAAGTCCGGACCGGGAGTGGAGTGGAGTCCATTGGAGGAAGCCAAGTTTGGGTGTTCGGCGACCTTCCGATACGAGTATGAGTTCATTATTAAATCATAGGCACTAAAATAAAGTTGTAAGCTTTTTTTTCCAAATGAAAATTACTTTTTTTTTAGAGGGGAAAAAAAGCTCATCTCACTTTTTTCTTAAGAAAAATAAATAAATAAATAAATGAAAGAGCAAAAGTTTGAAAAGAGAATTTAGGATTTAACTTTCCCAACAACTCATTAGGCTCAAGTCTCTTTTTGTACAGTTATTCATGCAAATGCTGAATTTTGAATTGGGATATTACAATTAACTGTAGTTTTTTATACAGTATGGACTGTGTGAAATGCTAACCAATGTAGCAATCAGACCTAATATTGCTCCAAAGTTTGGCATTTGTTTGTTTGGATCTCTGGCACTCGGCTCTAACGCTGTGACATTGCTGCTCGTCTAGGCTAACGACTTGTCGAGTTCGCTAAGCTTTGGGAATTTAAGTTCAAATTTGATCCAGTTCTCACCCTTATCAAAGAGCTAAGTAAATCCTCCTTCCAAATCGGATGAAATCCTCGTCGTGAATTTTTCATTTCGTGTGTTCAACCCCTGGATTAGACTCCAAAACTAACTAATATGTACAAACAAAATGGTCACACCACATCTTACAATTTCAATAAATGTTACCTATATTATCATAGATTATGTATGTGCATATACATATATCTTGGTGATTGGTCGGTTGAGCTATGCTCAAAGTTAATCATAAATAGTTTATACTCAAAACACTAGAAATTAGAGCATATTATTGGAGGAGCTGCATAAATATGTGCTTCAAAATAACCTTATCATGTTCAAGTTGTTTGAAAGGCTCAGGAAAGGTGAATTGGCTCACCACAGAGCTGCGCCAGTTCAGTTTCTAAAAGTCTCAACAGGTTTCCTTTGTTCCTCCTATAAATCCAAGCCTGTGAGTTCTGATCCCAATCAAACCTGGACGGACCACTGCGAGGAAGAGAATAACCTGGGTTGTCACTAAGATTTCTTTTTTTTATATGAACAGATCAAATTCCATTTTTCACTAAAGACATTGAAAAGACGAGTGAGCTGAACTTTGTCATAAAATGGAAACAGGGACAAGGTCTGAAATGATCTTTGAAAGAAATGGAAAAGGATAAACATTGTACATTCTAGTCATTCAACTGGAAAATGAGTCACTAGTGAAGCATAATCCATACCTCACAGGGGAAGAAAGCCAAATTTGTCTGTTTGGTGTTTGTTTGTTCAAGACGTAAGTGCCAAGATCGCCGAGCCTTAAGGTCAGTACCTCATTCTACGTAATGAAAATCAGACAAAATTAAGCATCGTCTATTCATATGAAATGAAGTTATCAAATTCTAGAACTGCTTAGTCATTCTCACCCCATAGTCCACATCAAAGCCATCAATTTGGAGATCATCGCCATATTCCTAGCAAGCAATGAAATAAAGTTCACGAACTTTAATAGCAATTCCGAAATATGCATATGTAAAGTATAAGCTGTTACTTAACTTCAGTTTATAAGATAAAATCAAGGGCAAAAGTTTGTCACTTCATTTATACACAAGTACCTCTAATTTCTCTTGTAGTCCATGAATTGTGGAATCAGCTAACCTATGAAACTCTCCCTCCTGCATCAGAGAACTGCAGAAAAGATTAGCCACGATCACTTGAGCCCATCTCTACCAAATGCATTCAACTATTATATCGACGCTCAAAGAAAACCCCATGAATATCAATTGTAATTTGTTCAATCAAGGGAAGTAGACATCCACAACACTTTGTTGAATGACCACGAACCCGTTTCTAGTTTGGTTAGAAATCAGACGAGAGAAAACAATTGGAGACATTGGACCAAAAAGTCTCAAATCAGAAGTAGACCAAAAACAATTACCAAATTGAAAAGACTTGAAGATTGCAACGATTGGGGGAAGGGTCGGAGGTGGAACTTCTCTTCAAAATTTCGATTCAAATACATGGTTCATATTAAAGAAAGGTTAAAAAAAAATCGGAAAATGAAAGAAAGAAGAGGAACAAATTACCTGTAATCAATGGTAGCAGGGCCTCGAGAATCATCGCCGACGAAATCCAGAGGGCGGGAGCAGAAGCTTCGAGAAAAAGATGGAGGATGAAATTGATAGATATTATCGGAGAGATCGAGGAGAGGTCTTGAAGCTTCTAGAAAATATGAAAGCTTCCTGAAAGAGGAAGCAGAAGAAGAAGAAGAAGAAGATGGCAGCTTCAGTGTCCTTGAAAGCTTACGCAGTTGAAGCAGTTTGGTAGCCATCGTTACAATTACAACCACCGGCTTCAAACTTGCAGAGATATCAAACCAGAAAAGAAAATCAGAAAGATAGGGAAGAGGAGAGAAGGGACGCGATTGTTGTCCATCTGTTGCGGTGCCGCGTCATGGGAGGCGGTGCAACACGACGGCGCTGTTGCTGGGGAGGCGGCACGATGCGACGGTGTTGCTGCGAAAATGACGCGACAGCGCTGCTGCCCGACGACGCTCGACGGTGCTGCCGCAAAGAAGAGACGTATGACGGCGAGGAGCGTGATGCAGAGAGAGGGAGGGGGGAAGCCGGTTGAAAATGTGAGGTCAAGTGGGTTTTTTTAATGGATACAAAAACTCCAACCAAACCGTTGGATCGGTTCGGTTCGGTTTGGTTTCTCGATTTTTCGGTTTACCCCACTTTTTTGTTAAGAAAAAACAAAACTGAGCTGTAAAATAAAATAAAAAAGAATAAAAGAAAGAGGAAAACCCTAAACCCTAAATTCTATCTCTCACGTGCTCTACGCCACTTCTTCTCCATCACGCCGGCTCCTCCCCCTTTCAGCAGTTCAGCGCCTCCGCCGCCGTCGTCTTTCTTTGTTCGTTCCGCCGCAGCTTCCCTTCTAGCGGTTTTGCACTGATTTTCTACTCTCTTGTTATTACTGGTAATCTCCCGTCTCCGTTTATGTCTCTCTTCTCGACTGAAAAACACAAATTAGGACTTGTCTAATGAAAGAATGGAGGAGCTGTTTTTTTTAATAACAATAGCCGAATAGCAACAAAAGAAAAAGCCTTGCGGCAAATTGGGACTTTGATCATCTGTATGTCTCTTTGGTCTCGGCTGAAAATTGTCTTTGTTTCTGCTACTATGAATTTGTAGAATTGTGGATTATAGTTGGAAGAAGACAATGAGTTTCTTTCTTTTTTTTTTTTTTTTTTGAAAATTGAAATTCTCTCCCTTAGATTAACCAATGCAATAAACAATGATACTTCGAATTTATGGAAATAAGAGCTGGCTATCTGCTTTCGATAAACCCTTCTTCCCATTTTGTTCCCGTCTATTTTCTCTTAAATCCAATTCCTCTTTTTTTTCCCTTTTTGTTTGGAATCTTTGCTGTCTATTATCTTTTTCTTAGTCACCCTTTGTACTGGCCGATTCTTTGTATGTTCTCTTCTTTCAGCTGCCCATTGATAGGCTTTGTTGTTTAGGTTTAACAATTTATTAAATTGGTCCAACAAATTACGTCCTTTGGACTTCATCGCACAAGATGGGGTCTGCATCAAAGAGGTTGAAAAAATCACAAGAAACTGATAGTGGGTCTGAAGATTTTGAAGACATGGATGATCTGGAACTTTCTGTAAGTCAGTGCTTTTTGGTATAGAGTAATTTCTTTTCTTTTAACTTTGTAGCTTGTTTAATTGAGCTTTATGACTAGGGTGGGGAAGAGGAAGACTTCAGCAACGAAGATGACAATTCAGAGGATGAAGAAGAAGTAGAAGAGGATGAGGATGAAGACGAAATAGAAGAAGAAGATGGAGGGGAGGACGAGGACGGAGATTGGAGTGCTGAAGAAGAAGCAGGTGGTGTGCAAAATGATGACCATAAAGATGCAGAGATGGAGGAACTTGAGAAAGAATATATGCATCTTCGTCACCAGGAGCAGTAAGAAATTGTTAAATTGTTTTCATTGTTGCATTTTACACTTAATAAATCACAGCGTGTTTTGAGGAGTTATTCATACACTAGAGAAGATTATGAATGAATGTCATTGTTGCTCTTTTAATTCTTTTTTTTTTCTTTCTTTTTCAAACTTTAAAATTGTGTAGATAATGGTTTTTTAAATCCCACGCTTTAAGTTTCATGTGCATCTTTTTCATCGAAAATAATTATAACAGGAATAAAAACTTGCTATGTTTATTTAAAGTTCTAGTCTCTTTCATTCTCAGAATCTTCATATGATAACTTCAAGTAATGTTTGTTTTTTGCATTTTCAACTTCTGATGTGTGGTTCTATTGAATTTTATTATCATCATCATTTTCAATATGTTTCAATTATTGTTCAATTCAGAGACATTTTGAAGAATTTGAAGCAACATAAGGATGAAGATCTTCTTAAAGGTCAAGCGGTGAAGAATCAAAGGGTATGTCATATTTTCTAAGCTTCCATTTCATGTTCTACTGAATAGGTTCGATTTTTATTGCAATGGAAATATGGAATAGAATTGGCGAAGTTCTGTTGTGTTTTTACCGTTTGCTGGACTGTCTAAGATTCTCACAATATTTCCTTTCTGGTTTTAGGCTTTGTGGGACAAAAGTCTCGAGCTTAGATTTTTGCTTCAAAAGGCATTCTCCAACTCAAATAGATTGCCAAAGGTCTCTTGGTAGCAAACTATCAATTCTTGAAACCTACTGTCTGTTACATTTTGAAGTGAAAATATTGTTCAAAATAGTTTATTGTCTGCAGGAACCGGTTAAGTCTTCATTTTGTGAATCAGACAAGGGTGTTGAGCTGGCATATTCAGATTTGATTACATCATCAAAGAATACTTTAAATTCCTTGTTGGAACTACAAGAGGTATGGTATTTCATAAAACATTATTGGACCTTCTGTCTGTGATTCCCATGGTTTGTATCTCTTCCATTAACTCCATGGTACTCTGTTATGACAGGCTTTACTCGAAAATAATAAGCAGATAATCCAAGCCACTGATGGTATGAAAATTTTGGTCCCTGTATCTTTCCATTTTAAGTATATTTTTTAGTTCATTAACATGTAAGTTGGGTTTCAAAATTCTAATATTTTGGTCTAGTATATAATATCTTAACTAGTTAAGCTATACTCTAGTTGGCTATTCTAACTTTATTTTATCATGCACAGTTTAGTTATTACCTTGTTGAGAGAGAGAGAAGCGGGCACTAACTTGAATGGGATAGTTTGATTCACTCATACATTCCTTTCAGAAATAGGAGTTCTGATTATTCTTATAGCAGTGGGCTTGTTAGGTCAATTATGCATAGTAAATCTTTTCGTTGAAGCTATGTTGGGCTGATCGTCATAATTTTATGATTTAGATATTGCTTCTGCCACCATTTACTTCCAGAAATCTTTACATCTTGAAATTGTGCATTTAAGACGAGTGTGCGTCTTATGGATCTGTAAGACACCTCTAGAGCTTTCTCTTGTTGTACTAAAGATACTGAGTTTTTCTAGCATGTGTGAACCAATAGTTATATATTGGTGCATGAGTTAAGACTGATTGAGCTTTTCTTCTTACCAAAAAAAAAAAAATACTGACTGAGCTTTTCTTTTCTCTGGACACTTTGTTTCTTCTTCTATAGGCCATCCTGGAGGATCAGCAAAGCGTTTAGATTCTTCTAAAACCTTAGAGACTGAAAATGAAAATGATGAAGATTGGTCCCGAGTTGCTGAGGTGCATCAAAGGTGCTCCCCTTTTCTTAACAAAGTAGCATTATATTGGACTCATATTCACCTTTTTCTGAAAATTAACATAGTTCGAGTCTTTTTAGCCAGTTTAGATTAATCAAACAATTTGTTTGAAGAAAGGATTAGGATGTGTGGTGATCTAAGACAAGACGGCACAAATAGAGCATTATATGTCGATATATGCTTCAATGTAGCATAGAAGCAACCTCTGTATTTGTAGTCTATGCTGTTACTGATTTGATGTTAAATGATGGCTTAAACAAAAAAAGCTTTGGTTCAACTTTCTCACTGAAGCAAGTTTCAATAAAAAAAAGAAGAAGAAACTCTCACTGAAGCATGCCCTTTCTATCCCCAACAATCGTAGAGGAACATAGAAATAAGGTTAAACTAAAGATGAAAATATGAATACTTATATGCCCAATGATGGGAATAATGGAGATGGGTAATCAATTTAGTAATGAATGACAAATTTATTATTATTATTTTTTTTAAGATCTTTCCTATGTGATTTTGTAGTTCATTCTTCATGTTTCCAATTGTTTCTATCTATGAAACCTCGTAACTGATTGTCATCAATTTTCTTTCTGACCGTATATGAAGATACGATAAATGATGGTTATACATGAATATTTCCTGAGGATTACGTAGCCTCTAGGGAATGGATGTTGAGGAATACATACATGTTGGTATGTTGCAGGATAAGTGCTTTCAGAGACAAGTCAATTGACAAATGGCATAGGAAAACACAAGTTACAACAGGTGCTGCAGCTATTAAAGGCAAATTGCAGGCCTTCAATCAGGTCAGCTCCTGCTTGCTTGCTTACTTGCTTGCTTTGTGTGAGAAATGGCAGCATTAACTTATTATGTTGATGGTAACAGAATATTAGTGATCAAGTAGCTGCATATATGAGAGATCCAAGTAGGATGCTTAATCAGATGCAGCTAAGGAGATCGACCGTACATGTATTTGGGACGGTAACAACAAGCAACTCCACACCCTACAGTATTCCATTTTCTTTCTCCTAATACTAAGGCTAATCCTAATGCTGTTAATGCTATTATGCATATGACAGGTTCTTGACGAAGCTGAGAGCAAGGGGCAGGTAAATACTGTCTGTTTATATTTATTTCTTTCAATATGCCTTGGAAATTTCAATGTTATCTTATTATGGTCAGGAAGCACAAGCTGAAGGAGGTGATCCTGAACTTCTAGAGGACTCTGAATTCTATCAGCAATTATTGAAGGAATTCTTTGAGACGATTGATCCAAATTCATCTGGTAAACATTTTCTCTCATATCATGATAAGTTTTAGTTTTAAGTTTTTTATAAGCTTAATTTTCAAAAACAAAATCGAACTAATTTGAAAAAGAACTATATGATAGAGAGGTGTGTGGATGCTGATAGTTGGGGTGTTTGTGTGAATGTGTAAACAGAGACAGCGTTTTATGCATTGAAAAAGTTGCAAACAAAGAAGAGAAAGATAGTTGATCGTCGAGCCTCGAAGAGTCGGAAGATAAGGTGAGAGTTAGATCATTTTGTAATTGTTTGTTTTTTGGATTTCGGTATTTTGAGATTGATTTGATTCAATTTGTTTACTGGTTGTAGATACAATATCCACGAAAAGATAGTGAATTTCATGACTCCTATGCCTGTGGATCTTCACCAAGCCACTCCCAAACTAGTCAACAACATTTTTGGTTTGAAACTCCACAAGACTACTACAACCACAGCCGTTTAGCGCATCTATTTTGTTCCACATTTTTGGAATTTTGTCACTTAAAATGCTCATTTATTTATTGAGCTCCTTCGGTCGAGTATTATATGTTCAAATATTTTGATCTTAATGTATTCTTTGAATTTTGGAGAGTTTTAATCTCACAAGTGGAATATCGATACATATGAGTTTGCCCATATATTTATTTATTGTTTTCTCAAATACGCATTCTAGTTTTAAAAAAACCATGGCATCGCCTGATTTACGAACTATCCATAAATCTTATGTATTTAAACATACCTAGACACATTGTAATTTTTTTATTTTTTTATTTTTTTATTTGTTTTTTTTTTAGTACAACAACATTTGGAGTGGAGAGATTCGAACCTCTGACCTCTTGGTCGAAGATATATGTCAATTACCGTTGAGCTATGCTCGCTTTGGCAGAAACATTGTAATTTGAATACAACTTTAAAATGCATGTAAATTATGGTTAATTAATGATGGTTAGAATTGTAGTTATTATTTTTTCAAAAAAAAAAAAAATGAATTGTAGTTATAATAATCTGAGACATTTTTCAAAATGCATCCATTTCTAACTATTTATGTAAATTTCTCTTTGTATAAATCAATGCCTATTAACATATTGAGTAGCATTGTTAATCAATGGCCAATAAATTATAACAAAATATATATTGAAATTGTTATATTACTGTAACGAAGTAACCCATTCAGATCTTTCATGAATTAGAATAAATCTATTTTGCTTGCATCACTAGAAAAACAAGGATGGACAAATCAGCCAATAAGGTTTTTTCCTAAAATAAATAAATAAAGAAGAAATTGTTACACTAGGAAGGTTATGGACAAAACTTTTTTTTTTTTAAGTTCAACAACCTTTGAGAACGCGGTGATTCATAATTTTTTTAATTGAGGGTACATATTGATTATTGTTGAAATAGGCTCCCTTTGACTTATAAACAATACATTGATAAAAGTATGTGATTTGACCTCATAACTAAGCCATAAAATAATTTGAGTCTCACGGACAGACAAGTACCCAATCATGGGTGTTGATGAAAAAAAGGAATCAGCCCCTTCATGACTCCTCAAACCATCCAAGGTGCACAGTCTGAGCTCTGGGGAGAGTTGAGTTGAGTTGTGTTGGTGAGAATTTACTCTCCAAAATAGCATTCCTGAAAGTGAAAGTATAAACAAAAACTCATTCGTCTCGTGCCCTTGGACGAATCCCCAATCCACTCCTGATACTAGCCCCTACTTCCATCACGTCTTCCACCTGATAAAGCCACAAGTTAGTAATCAAACCCTTGACTTTTGCAACAATTTCTACACTAGAGTTCTTGTCCAAACATGTTTATCTCCTTTTTCTTCCATCAGGAATGATAATGATGTTGATGCCTTCATTTGTTCATCCATAAGAGCAACAAGAAAAAACGAATGACTAATCTAAACACGTTTTTCTTGAATTTTCAGTGTAGAAAGCAGGAAACCATTTTGATGGTGATTTCCAAACTAAGTCCAAACGATTCTACAAAGGTAATGTGCTGAGCATGGTCTGAAAATAACTTCTCTTCCACTAGGTAATAACAGCAACCATTATACATTTATTTTTTATTTTTATTATTGTTAATTTTTGTTATGAAGCGCACTTTCATTGAGAAAAATGAAGGAATATACAAAGGCATAAAAAATAAAAACAAAGCCTTAGCAAGAAGGAACGACCTTTAGTACAGAAAATGACTCCAAACCAAAAGAACGAGACCAAGCTGATAATTAAACAACAACCATTAAACATTGGATGAACACAATACTCAATACCAAAGCTCTTTTTAAGTTCAGTCCATGTAAGACATCATGATCTTATTTTTATACCATGAACCTACGGTAACCATAAATGTTACCTACCATGTTGAATATGGAGGCTTTCCTATATACAATAGCATCCCTCTTAGCAGATTCAAAATTATCTCTACCTATCACACACCAATTAGAATGAAGCTAAGATTTAGAAGAAAACAGATACAAACCCTTCCCACAACTAAACAAATATCCATCTTCTATTATTCATATTAACCGAAGGCATCAGCTGTTCGCTTTTGCATTGAGCTAACAGAAGGTTTCATGGCAATGATATTAATCTAACTTTTGAAGTCAATGTACTTTCTACTAATTAACCACAAAACCATAATCATTCCTATAAAACATGTGTAATTTATGAAGATGAGTCAACACTGTGAAATAGTACTTCGTTATGGTGTACAGAAATACATGAGTATGTGATTTTTTGTTGTGTGTGTGTGTGTGGTGTTGGACTTGCTTTGACTCCACTACTCTATGGAAAGACGAGGAACTAAGCTTTACCATAAGGGCTGCCGCTGGAAAGCTGCCAGTTGAGCCATGCTCTGGTTGGCAGATGCAAATGATTTTTGTTTTAGTAAGAATTCGAGATTTCATTTGAGAAAAATGAAAGAATGTGGAAAGCTGCAAGTGATTAATTATACTAAATACTATGATCAACTTGTATGTGATTTCGAAGCGTACCAAATTCAAGGGAAAATGACAAAGTAAGCATCAGCAGTAATTGGTATATACCCTGACTAAGAAGTCAGACTTTCAAATTTTGTTGAACTCAAAAATACATATATATAACTCAATTAAAAATTAACGAACTAAGATAGCTTAAGCTGTCAGAACTGGGGAAAAAATGCACTTCTCCCAAAAATGAACTAAATTCACAGCATATGACAAATGAAATCTGGCTTGATCAGTTAATTCTGCAGAGAGCGATACGAGTACAAAGCAGGATTGATCAAAGTCGCCCAATTATATTAACCTCTAACCTAATTCAAATCAGGGGGGGAGGGAGAAGAAATGCGAAGAGTTAATGCAGAGTAGGAAAGAAGTGAATTAAACCTTGTGGATGCCGGATGCCTTGAGGGAAGCGATGGCGGACGAGGCAGCGGCGCCGACGAAAAGCGAAGCAACGGCAAAAGCCTTAAAGGGCATGAGGCTGGAATCGCCGATAACTCCTCGCCGGAAAGAGGCGATACCCCAACCAAACTGCGTCGCGCCGGCCAAAGCCCACCACCAGTGGGCGTTGCTACCGCCGTCGCTTTCTCCGTTCTCCTCCATCTCTCTTTCTCCGCTTTCGCTTCTCTCTTTCCAATTCTGTCGCCGTCGCCGTCGACAGTTAGAAGCCGTGAAGGCCATCGTAAATGGGCCTGGGCCTCAAATGTTGCTTTGTTGGGTTTCACTCTTCATGGACTTAAACTTCTGACTAAGCCCAAATTCACCAGGTAGTATTATAGAGTATTATTTTTAAGGTTAAATTACAAGTTTGGTCCTTGAATTTTTAGAGTTGTGTCAATGTGATCTTTGGAAAGTGTTTAATACGTCTTTGAACTTTCAATTTTATGTCTAATAGGTCCCTGAACTTTAAAAATGTCTAATCAATTTTTGAACTTCCAATTTTGTGCGTCTAATAAGTTCCTAAATTATTCAAGATTTTAAAAAATTAATTAATCTATTATATATAAAATTGAAATTTATGTTTGTTCGAATCCTAAACTTTCAATTTTGCATCTAATAAACTTGTGGATTTTAAAAATCATTTAATAAGTCATTATACACAAAATTGAAAGTTGAGAGTCTTATTCGACACAAAAGTAAAAGTTTAAGGACCGTAAATACCTTTTAAAGCTCAACAGCCTATTGGATATAAAATTGACAATTCGAGAATCTATTTGACACTTTTTAAAGTTCATGAACCAAATTGACACAATTCTAAAAGTTAGAGGACTAAACTAGTAATTTAACCTAATTTTTAAATAGTGTCTCGTCATATTTAATTATTTGAAAAATATATCGTTATTCGTAAAATAGAATATATATATACACACACGCAGTTAATATTTCAGGTGCAACTTTTTTTGGAACTTGGAGATGGGCAATTTTGAAAAAGAGTTGAGAGATTTTGGTATATTTTCCTTTTTAGGTTCCTTTTTCTTTTTTTATACGTGACATTGTTAAAGCATTAGATGCTTCAGAATCTCAAGCTGCCAAAAAAGTCTCAACTCCAAATTTCACAAAATATATATATATATATATATATATATATATATATATATATATATATATATATATATTTTCTACAAAAGAAAGAAAAAAAAAAGTCATATATACTTTAAGATTACATGTTTTTTCCTTTTGTTTTTCCTTTTTTTTCGATGTTGATATTAGAATAGAAGTCGAAGACGGAATCTATCATAGTTTCTATACCATCAAACTTGTGAAACTCAATATCTCAAAACCTCTTTTTGAGAAAAAAAAATATATTATAAGATATTAAAAGATAATTTTACCTTTTCAAATTTCAACTATCGCGTATATTATTCTCCATGGTATATGTTATAGGTAATTTTGGACCACACAGATGCACAAGGAGCTAACAAGGACAATCGGGCAGAGGTAGGACCAGAAAACCGACCCAGAGAAAGACCGGTTTTGCCCGATTCGTCCTGAAACACCTCCGAATTCCTAAAAACCCCAGGAGGACCAGCAGGTATTTAAACCCCTCTTCATCACTGAAGAAGGGTTCCGAAACTCTATTCTTGACTTCTTCCTTTACTCCCTAACTTCTCCTCAGTTTTCTGACTTAAGCATCGGAGGCGGTGTGCCCTACACCACACCGGTGTGCAGCGATTTTTGCTGGTCTTGCAGGTCACGTCTTCCCCAGTTTCTACAAATTCACTGTTGGTGTCACGTGAAGGTCAGGTGAGTCCTCTGTCCAGATTTTGACATCAACAGTATAAAGTTTTTTTTTTTTTTTTTTTTTGGGAGAAAACCATGGTATAAAGTTCAGGGTATAACATTTCAATTCTTTAAATTTTGATAAATGAATGTCATTTTCTATATGTGGTTAATTGATTCACATGAATGATGTATTTGAATTAGGAAGATGTTTATTTTAATCTACAAACATTTTTCCCCAATATATTATTTTAGTATTTTAATTTAAAGGTTAAAAAAAATAACCACTCTTATAGTCCATGTGATTATTTTTTTAATAAGTTTAGCAGCAATGTGGGTTCAAATATTGATGTAGATGTGCATTGGAAACATAAAGATTATTCAGGTGTGTATTTGGTAGAAGGATGTTAATGTGATGGCATAGTGACAGCAATCAAATTGATTGTTGTAAATTTGTAAAATTATAATAAGTATTTTAAAAGTTAACAATATATAAATTGTTAACAGCAATAGTTGTATATAAATTTAACTGATTGAGATATTATTTAGGATTTGTTTGAAACGACTTTTTAAATGTTTAAAAAGGTGTTTTTAGGTACTTGAGATTTATTCCAAAAAGACACTTGGTACCCTCAACGTTAGAGGTTCAGAATCTATCACCCTTGTTGATTTTTTTTTTTTTTGTTTTAAGTTATGTATTGAAATTTATATGATTTCTATTAACTATTAGGAATTCAAAATAGATTTTACAACGTGTCTCACATATATCCAATGGATTAAACAAATCTACCACATTGTTTTAGGTTTGTCCAATAATTAATTATCAATAATACATGCGGGATGTTTAAAAAAAAAATACCGATACGCGTGGGAACATTCTTCGATGAGGGTGTTGAACTATACTCGTGCTGACAAACAGACGAAACACCATTTTTTTTTTCTATACTTTTAATCCATACAAGTGTGTCATACATCACCATTTTTTTTCATTCCAATGTTACTTTGAAATGTTTATGAAACATTATTGCTAAATTGTATTTAATATAACAATATGCAAGAGTGATGATTCAAAAAATTATAACGAGAGTTTTTTCTTTTTTTATTCAACAACACGAGATTGATAGATTTGAACTCATGACCTTTTGATCGTCATAAGTACAAATTCTATGTCAGTTTAACGATGCCCATGTCTTGTTGGCCTGAACGGAGAGTGTTGGTGAAGATAGAAAGTGAATCGTGTGACATTAAATAATAATGTAAAGATGATTAGGAGCGTGAAGGGTGAGCGCGTGGGTATGGAGAAAGAGTATCCAATGATTGTGGACAAGTGGGCTGTCTGGAGAAGGAGAGACAAGGCAACACACACGAGTGCAATGATGGGACCACGTGTTGTCCCCTCTCCTGCATGTGAACTTCTGCATGTTCCCCACGTGACCCCCACTCCTCCTTCCCCACTCCTCTCCCCACCGGACTTTCCACCCTTCCTCCTCTCCTCACGCGCCGACCACTTCAATCTCCTAAATCCAACTTTTTTTTTTTTTTTTAGTACATCAACATTTGGGGTGGGGGACTCGAACCTCTGACCTCATGATCAAGGGTACATGCCAATTACCGTTGAGCTAAGCTCACTTTGGCAACTTTTTTTAGGTTAAAATCATTTTTGGTCCCTAAACTTTCGTAACAATTTGGTCTCTAAACTTTAATTTGTAACAATTTAATCATTGTACTTTCAATTTTGAACAATTTAGTCCCTATACTTTCAAATTTGTAACAATTTAATCACTGTCACAAAAAATTTCATAAAAATTAAATGTCGATTTGTATTATTTAATGATTAAACTTTGTAGCTTATTAACATATTGAGTCCCAAATTAGTTTATTAATCTATCTAGGTAAGAAATATCATTAAATCTTTACATTAATTTTTCACGATAGGGACTAAATCGTTACAAATTTTAAAGTATAGGGACTTAATTGTTACTTATTAAAGTTCATAAACTAAATTGTTACAAAATTGAAAGTACAAAGATTAAATCGTTACAAAATTGCGAGTATATGGACTAAATCGTTACAAATCAAAAATTAGGGACTAATCTGTTACTTACATGAAAGTTGGGGTACCAAAAGTGATTTTTTACATTTTTTTATTATTTTTAAATAACTATGTCGCTTTCGATGTTAATTATGTCTCGTGCAATTCTTTAAACCTTCTTGTGTACATGATTAAGTTTCTTGGATTTTTAATTATATGTTTAATAAGTCTTTTAACTTTTAGTTTCGTGTTTGGTATGTTCTTATATCTAAGAAAGTTTTCAATCGGTATATAATAGTTCCTTGACTTGTTTAACATATTTTGAGAATCCTACCTTATATAGGGTTTTTATTTTCACTACCATTTTGTTTTAGGTTTAAATTGGTTTTTATGTTTGTTCGAGTTTTTTTTTTTTACTTAGCATCATACATTATAACAATTTTCGATTTTATAATATTTTTGTTGGTGAATATGAAAATTGGTTCATGACAATGTAAGCTTGTGCTGTGTGACATTTTGTACCAGCCATAATAATTTAGAAAATGAATAAGGTTACGTACAACAAGAAAAACCAAAACTTTTTTTTTTTTGGCAACTTTAAAGGAGCAATTAGAGAGTTTCAACTCTTAGGTGTTCAAGTTATTTCCACTAGTTTTATATCAACTCATGATCATCATGGACGACTAATTTTAACATTCACTAACTTAAAATTGTATAGTTGAAATTTGTTATTAAAAAAAAATAAAACATTTAAACATTATAAACCAAAAATTTCAAAATATCCGAACTTTAGAAACTAAAAATATTTATTTACACTTTTTTATGTTATTGACTCGATAAATATCTATAAAATAGTATATTAATATTTAACCATGTATAGATAGGTTAGGTTAATTGCTCAACTTCATATATTTTCAAAAAAAAAATTGCTCACCTTTATATTCGTAGTGTTATTATTTGAAAAATATATAGTTAATAATGTGTGAGAATTAAAAATGTGGACCATATATTATATGAGTTTGAAAAGCTAACAAATTGGGTCAGATTTTAAGGTTTTATTTGACATTGAAAAATAAAAAGTAAAAAAGATGAAGAAAGGGATAGAAATATCATCAATTTTATTTAGCTATAGATACAAAATACAACTTGCCATAATAGAATTTCGTAATTCCTGACCAGTGACAATGACATATGATAGGCTATAATTAAATGACAATGACAATTCGTTATGCAAATTTTAAAATGATAAATTGTTCCAACATTTAAGTCTAAAGACTTTATTCCAAAAAAAAAAAAAAAAAAAAAAAAAAAAAAAAAAAAAAGTCTAAAGACCCTAGCTATAACAATGTAAATTCGTATATATATACCAATATTATATTCAAAGTTTTTTCTTTTTTCTTTAAAAAAAAAGTAAAATAAAAAATAAAAGATAAAACACGAATTCGAAGTAACAAAATTAAAATTAATTTTTAAAACAAAATAAAGATGAGAGGAATGTTGTAATTTGGAAATTAAAAGAAATAAAGTGCAGTTATCGAAATACAATAATCATGAAAATTATAACGAAAGTTATATACCACAACTTTATGTTATTAATATTAATATTTGCAAACATGTGAGTTAGATAAATAAATTTTAAATGTTTCAAAAAAAAAAAAAGATAAATAAATTTTAAATTCTTGTTTCAAAATAAATAAATAAACAAATAAATTTTAAATTCTAGATGGCGACTTTTTATTTCTTGGTTTCACTTTATTTAATTTTCTTTTTAGAATTATTTCATATTTTCGGATGAGGAAAAAATGAAAAGAAAGAAAATAAATGTGGGCCTAAAGGAATCGATTTCCTGAGATTTTGATTGATTGGAAAGAGTAGCCTTCCATTATCATCTAGATTCTAGAAGCTTTGCTTCAAAATGGTCCACACATTGTAGATAAAGGACTTGTGAAATAAAAACCCATTCATTTATTATTTTATTTTTCGTATTTTCCTTTTAATCTCAAATAAATCAATTATGTATATATGTGACAGATTCATTTTCACCTGCTGACTATACAATACATTTAATGATTAATCGTTTTGAGGGACAAATTTATATTGTTCTGACCCTACCTCTTAAGTATTCGATTGATTGAATGGGTTGAATTTAATGTCAGCAATTTAATTTTGTCACACTGAACATTAAATTCTAATAAATGGTGAATTATATTTGATACCATCATTAAAATTATGTTGCTCTTAATTCTTTATTGTTATTTTGTGGTTTGGTAAATGTTTTCAAACCACGAGGACCATCTTTCTGTCTTATATTGTTTATTTGTATATTAATTCTATCAAGAAGTATAAATTTTTTTTTTTTTTAGAATAGAGAAGTATAATTATTTGTTTGTTTACAATTCATTGAATTTGAATCCAAGCATCCGAATGATTAATTCATTCGATAGAGCAAAGAAGCCATTTCCATTATTTCATTTTCGTGGGTCATGCTTCTTTTAAAATTTAACTATCATTTACCTTATTTCAAAAAAAAAAAAAAAAAAAAAACTATTATTTACTTTATTTGTACATGTGTGTATATGTATATATATATCTCTTCTCAATATCTGGCTTAAAAGAGATTATAAAAAAATATTAAAATTTAAAGCTATTTTTCCAATCAATTAATTTAGAATCACTAAAAAAAATATTCATATAAAAAATTTCAAAATCCACGTAAAAAAAACACAAAAGCATGTTGAAATTACAAATTTGCGCTCTCAAAACTTATATCTTCTCCTCTTCTCTTGATGGTAAGGTGACATTTATATGATCACTTTGTACGACCAACCAAAATTGTGATTGATCGTGGTTAAGAATATGTAAACATAACACACATCTTTAAATTAAAGTTACTTTCACTTTTTTATTTTTCTTTTTATGGTTTCTCATTGATTGACCGAGGCGTGTAACATGTACATGTGTTTTCTCATAAACATTTATGCATATATTAATTAATAATTTAACAATACGTTTAGGTAGTAATTTCATTTAGGGTGTAAAAATAAAAAGAACGTGTGTTATTATTTAATTTGGTGAAAAAAAAGCAATGGAGCCCGTGATAGCTATAAGTCGTCTCATTGATAGTAGAGAATAATTTGAAGAGTGTGAAAATGATGAGGTGATGAGACTTTTCAATTTTGACAGATACCAATAGGTCAATTTTTCAAATAACAAAAAAAAAAAAAAAAAAAAAAAAGGTCATTGGGCATTTTTCATGGCAAAAGGTGCCACAATCAATGTCGCTAAACTATTAAAAGTAACCAATTTCTGTATTACATTTATTAATCTATTTATGGACAATGTTATAAACGTTTAGCTTTATCGAAAAAACATCATAAACGTTTAGTTACTAAAGTATTAGTAACATTTCTCATGGACGAAAAATAAAAAATCAAAACATTTGATTGATAGTCAAAAAATCAATTCAATATAATAAAATATTCTTAAATAATATATTTAAGTACGAATGAAAGGATCAACTTAGACATGACTCAATATTTAACGAGACACATATATTAGAGGTTTTCTTGACCAAAAAATCAGAGGTTCGAATCTCCATCCCAAATGTTGAACTAAAAAAAGAAAAACTTGGGTGCTATTCGGAGAGATTTGTTGAATTAAAATACAAGTTTATACAAATATCTAATTATCTAACCATCATGCAATTTTTATTTTAAATTAAGATAGGGATAGTTTACTATAAAACATGTAAATCACAATCTTTAAAGAATGTTTGACTTACGGTTTGCAAAACTAATTTGGAATTAGATCATCAATGATTTACTGAAAATAGAATTTAATTATATTTTCTAGACTCAATTTGACAATTTAAAATCATACACTTTCTGTTCAAGAGAATTAAATTAAAATCAAGAAGTCAAATGCCCTCATTATGGAGTTTATTTATTATATGGTTTGAATTGGGAGTAGCATTTGCATGTGATGGCGTTATGGGCAACCCTCTTTCCCATCTTCCACACGCGCTTGCCACGTCACGCGCTTGAGTGGGCCCCCCGACATCTGAAAAACCTCTGGGTATAACCAATTTGCCTCGTGATGTGGAGCTGTCAAAGAGGGAGGGGTAGAAACAATTGGGCCCCACCTTTGGCAAAGCCCACACCCAATGGGCGTGGGCCCCCACTCCACGTGATCTTGAGTAGCACAATCATGAACTGATAATTTATTGCGCGTGTCGTTTACACGGAGCGCGAGTGGACATGTACTCGGTCAACGAGCGGGAAAGCCGCTTTTTTCCTACTTCCCTTTAAAACTCAGTTAACCATGGTAAAACTTTTTTGACGTAACCATGGTTAGTTTCTGGAGAGAGAGTGAGTTAAAAAGTTAAAACCCTAACGAGAGGGTAGGGTTATATAAAAGCCATTTTATCATGATTGAGCCAATAGCCTCTCTGACATAAGTGATGATTAAATCTACACCCCTCGTGTCTCTCTCTCTCTTTCTCTCTCTTTTTTTATTTTATTTTTAAATTTATTTATTTCTCTTTTCTCTCTCTACCTGTATATATAGTCCCATCCATGCTTTTACTCTGCTGCAAATTACCAGCAAAAGCTATGACATCTCTCTGCCGCACCGCCTGCGCATTTTCCCACCATTTTTCTTTCCTCTCTGCTTTCCCGGAATCCAAACACTAATTAATTGCTACTCTCACAGTTTCTCCTTCTCTCTCTCTCGTATATATTTGAATCATCATTGCATTTCCATTTCGTTTCGTTCTGTGTAGTGTTTGATTTTCTGAACGAGGAAAATGGGCGGGAGAGATGATGAGTTAGGGTTGAGTTTGAGTTTAGGGTTTGGAGTTTCGACTCAGCCTTCGTTTCAGCCGACTCACATGCAGAGGCCGATGAACTCCATGCATAATCATCTCCGGAAGAGTTCTTGGAATGAGCTTTTTCAATTTTCCGGTAATATGTTGTTTTCGCGTTATTCTCTTCTCGTCCGCATTTTATGTTTCGAGCTTTTGTGTTAGATCTGTATGTCGTGTAAAGATTGTGCTCCGATTTCGAGATTATCGTTGCTTCTGAGCGAACTGATTTTGTCGATTTACGAGCATTTACTCGATTGAGTTTCTGAACCGTCTCGTTTTGTTTCGTTTAGATCGGAACGCCGATTCGAGGTCGTTTCTTAGGGGAATCGACGTCAATCGACTGCCGACGGCGGTGGATGGCGAGGAAGAGAACGGCGTTTCGTCTCCGAACAGTACGATTTCCAGCATCAGTGGGAAGAGGAGCGAGAGAGAAGCGGTCGGAGACGAGGCGGAGGCGGAGGCTGAAGCGGAGGCCGAGAGAGCATCGTGCTCGCGAGGTAGCGACGACGAAGACGGCGGCGGAGGCGACGGCGACGCCTCGAGAAAGAAGCTTAGACTATCGAAGGAACAGTCGATGGTTCTTGAGGAGACCTTCAAAGAGCACAATACGCTCAATCCAGTAAGTGGCGATTTGGTCATTTCGTACGATTCTTCTCTGCCCGTGGGAAGGGATCGATTCCCTTCACGTAGCGTAAATGATTGGTGGCAATTTGAGTAATTATTGTGTTTGACGAGGGCGTTTTGGTCAATATCCGGTTCAGTTGTAATCAAAAGATCTAACTGCACTTTATTGACAAACTCTGGTTTTACTTTTAAGTTTAAATTTATTTATTTATTGTTTTTTTTTCTCTCTTAATGTCAGAAGCAAAAGCTGGCACTTGCAAAGCAGCTGAATCTGAGACCAAGACAAGTGGAGGTGTGGTTTCAAAACAGAAGGGCAAGGTGAGTAAATTTCACTTCAAACTCGGGGGTACTATAGACATTTCAACACAACGTGGTTATGGCTTTGTTAGAAGTCAATTCATTCCGTATCCAGGGGTAGAATCGTAATATCTTTAAAAGCGGAGGAGTTGTTGCTTTCGTAATTAATAAATGCTCTGCCACTGCATTTAAGTCGGAAGGTCAAAATTGTCATAGGAAGATTGTTGCATCCACCATCAATGATATTCTTTTTCTTCACAGATTTTGAAATATCCCGAAATTCCATTTATCCAATTGCACGTGATCGATCTTTAATTTAAAAGTTCAAAATATCAAAACAGAATTTTCATATTCAGATTTATAAATATTTTATTAACCAGTTTTGTCGGTTTCCTTTACCCATTAAGGATTCAGAAAATTAAAGCTTTATCTTTCCATACTAAGGGCTAATAGTTAGAAGGATTTAGCTTAATGGGACAGACTAATCGAGGTGCGTGCAAGATGGTCTTGACTGTCACTAATTGGTGTGTGAATTGGATGGACAGGACCAAGTTGAAGCAGACAGAAGTGGACTGTGAGTACTTGAAGAGGTGCTGTGAGAATCTAACAGAGGAAAACAGAAGGCTACAGAAGGAGGTGCAAGAGTTGAGAGCACTCAAGCTTTCTCCACAGCTCTATATGCACATGAATCCTCCCACCACTCTCACCATGTGCCCTCAGTGTGAGCGTGTTGCCGTTTCCTCGTCATCTTCGACCTCAGCCGCTCCGACCCGCCATCCAGCAGCGGCTGGTCTGCAGCGTCCCTCGATGGCCATCAACCCATGGGCGGTGTTGCCGATCCAACGTTGATCGTTTCTTGTTTTCCTTGTGGGGGTTGAGTTGATTTGATGTGTATGGATGGAAAATTTTGTTTGGGGGATTGTGGTGATTATTAGGTTGGTTAGGTGCCAAGTTCTCTCCTTAAGAGGAATGGACAATGAAATTATATGGTCAATTAAGATCAACGGAGACCCTCTTCTTCTTCACACACATTACAAATGTTTAAAACAATTAGTGAATCATGTTAAGAACTTGTCAAGTACCGATATTGAATATGTTGATATGAGCGATTTGAGTATATCCAGATAAATACATCAGCCTAATTTTTTTTAAAAAGGAAAAAGATAAGTATGTCAACTAATGTCGACAGAAAAGGGCCATCTTTTCAATCCAGGAAAAAAGAAAAGGGATTATTCATTGATCACTGCACATTTTCAAAAGAAGCAAAAGAAAAAACCAAACCAAATCGAGATAAGATCAGAAGTACATATTCGATGGGCCAACAAAAGCATGGGCTTACAAGAACCAGGTATATTGTGGGCCTTCATGTGCTTGGGAAGTTTTCATTTCTGAATTATAAGTATTTTTCTTTCTTTCTTTTTTTAAATCAATTCTAAATTATAAGTTTATGAGCTATTTAATTTTCAAAAACTTAGACTTTGATTTCGAAAGTATGTGAAGAAGGTGGATAAAAAATTTATAGGTAAAAGTAGTGTTTATAAGTTTAATTTTCAAAAGCTAAAAATCTTAATAGTTACTAAACGGGATCTTAGTTTTTTAATTTAATAATATGTAAAGTGAATATTCTAAATTTTGACTTTTTACTGATTATGATGCTTTAACCAATTGAGTTATGCTTAGATCAGCTATTCATTTTTTTATTTTATGGATACAAATCTTAAATGGGTCATTTATGATGCTTTTGAAAATTTTATTAGTGAGTTGTTTTCTTGCTTGAACTACAAGTTTAATTGCCAAAGCGAGCATAGCCTAGTGGTAATTGACATGTACCCTCGACCAAGAGGTCAGAAGTTTGAATCTCCCCATCCAAATGTTGTTGTACTTTAAAAAAAAAACTACAGATTTAATTTATGAACTTTTAGGTTTGTGTCTATTAAGTCGTTGAATTTAAAGTATTTCATAAGTCTTCTAAATTTTAAATTTCATGTCTAATAAGGTACCATAATTTGTTTACATTTTTTAAATCAAAATATCTATTCAATGGAAGATTGAGTTTTGTGTATTTTTAAAAATGTTGACTAGGTTAAACATTTATTACACATAAAGTTGAACGTTCGATGACCTATTAGACACAAAATCATAATTCTAGGGACATATTAGACATTTTTACAAGAGAAATTTATAAGACACATAAATTTAAGAATGTATTGATAATGGATACTTTCTAAAGTGTAGGAACTTACTAGACATAAACACGAAAGTTATACAACTACATTTATAATTTAGTTAAACTACAAGTTCAATCTCCTAGGTCCCGTTTGATAACCATTTGGTTTTTGGTTTTTGAAAATTAGGCTTGTTTTCTTTAAATTTCCTCACCATGGTTTTCATTTTTGTTAAAGACACACTTGAATTCCTAACCAAATTCTAAAAACAAAAACAAGTTTTTGAAAACTACTTTTTTTAGTTTTCAAAAATTAGCTTGGTTTTTTAAAACATGGGAAGAAGGTAGGTGAAAATAAAAGAAACTTAGAGTTGGAAGTGGTGTTTGTAAGCTTTAAAACCAAAAACCAAAAACAAAAAACCAAATGGTTATCAAACGGGGCTCTAACTTTTAGATTTTGGTCAATTAACTTAAAAAAGTGTCCAACAAAGTAATAAGCCCCTAAAACTTGAAAAGTATCTACTAGTTCCAACTTTCAATTTTCAATATTGTCTCTAACATGTTACTGACTTACTTGACATTTTTTTTTAAATTTAATTACTTATTAGGCATAAAATTGAAAGTTTAGGATCTCACCAAACATAATATTCAATTTCATATACAAATAGATAATTTTTTATTTGTATTTGTTATTTCGAATATGTCAAGGATCTAATATATATTTTTAAAGTTTATGAACTATTAGATACAAAATTAAAAGTTTATAAACCGTTTAGACACTTCTAAAAGTTTAGGGATCTATTGTCTCAAAAAAAAAAAAAAAAAAAGTTTAGGGATCTATTAAACATTTTTAAAGTCCACGATTCTTCGAACACAAAATTGAAACTTTAAAAATCTACTTGACACTTTTGAAAGTCGAATGACAGATTACACCTATAATTTAACGACTAAATTATAAAAAGTACCCCTGAACTATGGGGGTTGTTTAAAAAATGCCCCTGAACTTTGAAAAAGTTTCAAAAATATTCTTGAACTTTGAAAAATGTTTAAAAAATACCATTGTTGTTAATTTTTGGATGGAAACCATTAGAATTTACGGGGAGATGAGGAAAAAAGAATAACATTTTTCAATAAGGGTATTTTTTAATTTTTTTTTTAAAGTTCAATGGTATTTTTTAAACTGAAACTTTAATGGTTTCCATAAAAAAATAATCGAGTATTTTTTAAACATTTTTCAAAGTTCAGAGGTATTTTTGAAACTTTTCAAAGTTCAGGAGTATTTTTGAAAATTTTCAAAGTTCAGGAGCATTTTTTTGAAACAAACCCCATAGTTCAAGGGTATTTTTTATAATTTACTAATTTAGTATAATTTAACCTTATAACTTGAACTGTTCAACAAGAAGGAACGAGTGGCATTTTGGGAAATTCGGTAAAAAGGGCGCCATATGAGATGAGATAACATATGATCTTAAGCAGAAAATTCAAGATAATGTCTTCAGAATAACGGGAAAACGGCCATGTTTTAGCGTTTTCCGCCATTGTTTTTGCAGAAACGATGCTCATTACTTGCTCAACGCCCTCTCTTACGTCCGGTCAATCTCTTCCTTGTAAGACTCCTTCAACTCCCTTTCCCCTTCACTCATATCTTCAATTTCGCCAGTAATTTTGAACTTTCCGATGAGATGTACACAGATTTCTACTTGCATTTTCTGGGTTGAAAACCTTCTATCCCCATATATTCACATTGAAGCTCGGATGATTCGGCTTTTACTTTGTTTTGTTTCGTTTGCTCTTAATTGGGTTCTTTGATAGAGCATGCTCTTAATTGAAATGGGCGACACGATATGGATTAAGATTAACAATGCTCATTTGGGAATCTGCCTCGTATCATCCTGTTTGTTTTGCTCGTGCAATTCATCGCCTATTTCTTTATCAGCAATGAGTTCATTTTTCGTAGTTGAGCTGCTCTGCGTTATATATATTTGTCGTTATATGATAAAAGGGAAATTTGACTGTTCTTCAACTCATGCTTCACTGAATTGGGGTGAATGTTGTATTGGTTCATCTCAATCTGTTCCTTTAGTTTTACAAGTCTATTGAAGCTCTCTGGCAGACAGGGCTTTTTCAGCATGTGCGACATCAAGAGCTTTTATTACTCAAAATAAGCAACTACAGCGCTACTGTTCATGCCATAGTTTCAATCACAGCAGGTTAGATTTTGAGGATTGGTCAATGATTGTGTTTTTTATTTCTCAGTGAAGGTAACTTATGATTAGATAATTTCTGACCAGAAAATTTTCCGTGCATGCTCAGGGGAGAGAATTCTCATATGTCATTATCTGATGAGAATTCCAGGCGAAAGATTCTCCTATTTTTCTTATCAACTACGGTTTTACTTCCAACTTGGCATTCTTCTGCCAAAACAAAGAGTAAGAATCCATACGATGAGAGGCGCTTATTAGAGCAAAACAAGCGGAGGCAAAGAGAAAACAATGCACCTGATGACTTTCCAAGTTTTGTCAGAGAAGGTATGTATACTCCATGGCTCTATCAGGGTATAGTTATGGCATTGCCTTTCTAAATGTAACTGTGATGTTTTCCCTGAAAAGAAAAGAGAGAATAAAATAAAGTCAATGTATATAAAAGATTACAAATTTTCTAATCTGTGGCTCAGGTTTTGAGGTTAAGGTAATAGCACCAGAAACCTATGTAAAACGGGACTCTGGGCTCATATACTGGGATATTGAAGTTGGTAATGGTGATTGCCCCAAGGATGGTCAGCAGGTTTGATTTTCTTCTCTTCAAAGCTAAAATATATTTTCTTCAGTTTTCTCAGAGAAACAATTTTTATCTGTTTGTGGTTGAATATTCAAGACCAGCAAACCAATGCGGTGCAGTTAAAAGGGCCCTTTATATTGTGAAATAAAGTATTGGATTCTACTCTTGTTAAGTCTTAACGTTGGCATTTGTCACAAATTTCTATCATTAGATGATATCCTGGGCTAGAAGAGAATTTAGCATTTCTTCAGATGAATATTGTTTGGCTTGCTAATTTGTCTGTCCCACTTTTATGATGTCAGTATGAATTGAAAGTTATTTTAGAGAGAGAGAGAGAGAGAGAGAGAGAGAGAGAGAGAGAGAGAGAGAGAGAGAGAGGAGATGAGTAAGATATTTTAGATTTCCAGGAAATGAGTTCCAATCTCTGATGTCAGCCAACAAGATTGACGCCTTCAAGATCATTCATGTAAGAACTCTTTGAAGGCAAAATAATGTTTAGTGAACATTCACTTACAATTCTTCAAACATTGTCGATCCATTGATGACTATTGAGTACAAGGATGTCAGAAGTTTAATAAAGATGCTATATGCACGTGCACCTTTTACAGTAATTGCGTGGCTTAGAATTGATTATCATAGACATAGTTTAGTTATTAGGTCCCTTGAAAGACAAAGCTGAGTTTGAGGGGTGTAATTTCTAGGAACTTCAGAATGATCGTTTGATCTCTGGAATTGTACTAAAAATATCTCATGTTTTGCCTGTATAGTTGTATGTAGAATAATTCAATTAACTAGTATCTAGTTTTTTATTGCATGGTTTTGACATTAGTGGAATTTCATGGTGTACATTGTGACTCTGAAGGTCTTTTCAGGTGACTTTTCACTATGTTGGCTACAATGAGTCTGGTCGTCGTATTGACAGCACATACTTACAGGGTTCCCCTGCCAAAATCCGTGTGGGAACTAAGGCATTGGTCCCAGGTAGTTAAGTTACCCCCCACCATCACCACACACACACACACACAAAAGAGGGAAAAAATACTCACCAATATTGTAAGAGGAAGAAGAGATTGACTTGCGGTTGAAAATAATGAGTTAGCGTCTGAAAGAGAAATATTGCAGGATTTGAGGAAGGAATTCGAGGCATGAGACCAGGGGGAAAGAGGAGAATAATAATTCCACCAGAACTTGGACCACCTGTGAGTTCTCAAGCATATTATTATTGCTTCAGTTTTGTGTAAAAAATCTTAAATTTCTTGCGACTGATTGTTATATATGCAGCAATTTTTAGTCATGCAAGGAAAGACCACTCACAATTAGACCTCCATTCCTACAGTTGTTTTTTTCACTTCATAGAATTCGTCTCCAGATAGTCAGATCTCTATCTTTTACCTGAGATTGTTTATATTAGCATATCAAGTTAAACTAGGTTTGCTTGCTTAGCGGAACAAGAACTTTGATCTTAGTAGGTGAGCGCATCTGATGTTGGAGAATAATATATCCTAGGTTGGGGGGAGTTAGGTAGTCGCCCAATCAAGATAAAAGAGTAATATAATAAGGAACTCTAGCACAGGCATTAGTGAAACGATGATAATAGCAGAGTAATGAGAAATCAATCCAAGAAGCCAATATGATCATAAAAAGTTCCTCAAATTGCTAACCGGAGCATAGTTCAACTGATTGAGCCACATACCTTCAACCAATAGATTAGAGATTCGAATCCCTTCACCTCATATGTGGTTGAACTCAAAAAGTTTCTCAAACCAGCTTTAATAATAATTAAAAAAAATTGGAGTTATTATGAGAAATCTTTGAAATACACCTAGAAAAACGTCCAAACTTGATAGCTCTAAAATTTTTACCCATTCTTTACAATATAAGGTTCTGTGTTTTCTTTAAAAACAAATTTC
This sequence comes from Luffa aegyptiaca, assembly GCA_017139565.1. Classification (NCBI taxonomy): domain Eukaryota; kingdom Viridiplantae; phylum Streptophyta; class Magnoliopsida; order Cucurbitales; family Cucurbitaceae; genus Luffa; species Luffa aegyptiaca. The sequence continues at coordinate 46,105,265 of CM029404.1, read as the reverse complement.
CCGGGAATGGACCTTACTAGTTCAGAAAACTCTGGTTCTATACTTTACTAGTGAACAAAAATTAGATGTTCTTAATAATCTTGAGGCTTGTTGGAAAAGCACTACAATAAGGCAAATTCCTTTCGGAGTTTATTTTAAGATCTCATAGGGACATTGGGAAAACAGCCCCTTTATATCTTCATTCTCGCTATTGCAAAGGACACACGTTAATAAGAAGTAAGGCAAAAGAAAGAAATGACTTTTTGCACCCAATCAGCCCTGTTGATTTCTCCCAATTCTGAGGACCAGATAAAGAATTCAATATCGTTAGGATTTCTTTCTAAACAGCTTTGGGACTGCCTTGGGTCAGAACTCTCTGGTCGCTAGTTAGACGGCAGAAAGTGATGCAACCCTTAGATCAAAGAACCTTTAACTGTTGCTTGGCTAGGAGTCCCCAGCACATTCTTAAGAAATTGGCTCACTCCATTGTCTCTCTATCTAACGAGCAATTTTCTATACTGAAGATTTGAACCACCTTTATTCGCATTCCACCATTTCTTGATTGAAAAATCATGTGAGTGGGCAATTGATGGAGTCTAGAAAAGAAACGTCACTTTATTCAGAGATCCACACATCCTCCCAAGATCAAGAAGAAACATTATCACCCTTTCCTGCCTTAAGAGAAGAGCAAGGTTTCACAAAGATGTTATATTCGTGACGAATCTCCTAGGCTTCTTTTCCTAGGATCTATTCTATTGGCAGTAAGCCAACCACCATTAAGAACCTCATATTTGCAACAGTAGAGTTCTGTAATGCACTCACTTATGAACATTTTTCTACCCACTTAGATGCAATGGCCACGTTTTTCTGCATAAAATTTTCACAAAACCTAAGCCTCCAGCAATCAGGTGAAGAGCTCCTCCTCCAGTCCACATCCTTGGCATTGTCATTTATACTTCTCATCCTCCTTCCCCCTGGACATCCTTTTTGGAAAGAAAGTGATTTCTTCTGTATATAAATTGACGTTCATATTTCTCGCGAGTAATATCCATGGGAGGCTTGTGATTAAATTTCATAGAGAACTGCGGAATGGGCATGATAGAATAGCATATTGCCTTGTTGTCACAGAGCCACAAATTTACCTTTTGTCCTTTCTTATCTGCCAGCCTCTGGAACTGGAATCTGGTAGTTTTCTGCTCCACTTATTTTGTACATTTCTTCCATGCATGTAAGACACAAGGAATTCTGGATCTCAGTTATCTAATCAGATATGCAGATAAAACTTCATTGTTTTGTCTTGGAGTAAAATTGTCTTCATTGTTTCCATATCTTGAAAAACTTATGGATACCCATGACTTACTGCTTTAAGTTGAAAAGGTAGAATGCTCGCATTAATGTTCACTTGTCTGCTTACCTTGGTGGTCACCACTTTTTATGTTTCTGTAACTAATGTAATGTTTGATGATTTATCTCAATTGATTACACTTTCGATTATTTCCAGGTGGGGCCTTCCACATTTTTCAGCTCAAAGCAGTTTGAAGTTTTTGATGTGGAACTGTTAAACGTCCAGGATTGTCAGAGGAGGACAATAGGCTTTTACTCTGATATTGTTTGCAACTAGGAGTTGAAGATTGTCTTTTTGGGGAACATGGATCTTTGTGAGATGAATCGCCCTAAGAAGTCCATAATGATATGTATAATGTAGATGCTGAATATATTGTCTTTTCTGCTGAGAAACCTTTTGGAAAATGGCCATTAACTCCCAAGTGAAATGTTTTTACAGTAATTGATCATTAGATTAAAGATCAGATTGCCAAGTTGCATGGACTTTTTTTCCCTTCTCCCCATGAATGGGTTAGATCTCAGAGCCGACCTTGAAGCAGGATTCAATTCATAACTTTGCTTATCATCAACCATTGCAAAGATCATTGTGACTGTACCTCTCATCCAGTGTCCATGGCTTTTTTTTTAATAGCACAATATCATTGATTAGTGGATGGTAAGTAATAATTGAAGATCGAATTGTGAGCTTCATTTGATAAATGCTTCTATAAATGAGGTAATTTGAATGTAGCTAATCTAAGCTATTAATGCATTATGTCTTTGATTGAAAGGTTGGAAGATTGAATCTACACCCACACATGTTGAGAAAAAAACAACGTAATTTGAATGTAAATCCATTTGGAATAGTGGTAAATTGCACCACAGCAGTGCAATATGTGTATAGCTCAAAAAACGGTTTTAAGCACTCCTTTAATATATAACCCTCAAGGTTGATGAGAATGATGATAAATTTAAAGACGTGTAAAAGCTATTTTAAACTTGCCAATTAATTTGTCATCCATGTGTTTGGTATATGATGATAATACTATATATTCCATAATTAAACCATGAGAGAGTGCAATGAGATCTTCAGGTAAAACTCAAATCCTACTATTCCCATGAAAAGCATGGCAATTACATTGATTCTCATTACATTGTAGTTTTCTTTTTGGATTTCCATATTACATTACAGTTGGTAAATAAAAAGGTAAATATGTTAATAAATCAAACCTTTGACATTTTTCTCAACAAACATTGATGGCGAAGATTGAACCAATCCAATAAACAAACTAACTATATCAAACTCAAATTGACAAATTGATTGGAACAAAGAGTAGTTTCATTTTCAACATCTTATTCGTAATCTTAAAAGTTTCAATTCGGTTCATATATCCTAACCTATTTAACTTCAATAATTACTACCATTAACTCGTACTAAAAGCTAGATGGTTGTACGAATATCATATTAATCTACATCGTCGTTTATATTCACCGATAATTAATAATAGGGTTCGTAAAAATTAGAAAATTAAAATTTTCAAAATCACATAAGATAAAAGATTTGGTCTAACCTAAAATTTAATCCATAGGGCAGGTTGAGCCTTGCCCATTGAGAGAACTCAAAATCTGGAAACCCATGTGGTACAAATACAATGGACAGCATCAAACACATGATATTTATATATAGAATGGTGAGTGCTCTTCCCGGATTAGCTGTGTAGTTGATATTCATTCACACCAATTTTCTTCTCTGACCTTCTTTCTTTCTCATTTCAATGCTGTAATTCTTCTTCCTTCTTTCTCCTTCTTCCTCACAAAGGGCATTATTTTCTTTCTCTCTCTCTGTGTTTGCATATGCCTGTGGTTAATTGGTGCACAACAGTACAAAGTGAAATAGGGGAGAGAGGTGGACACATGCTTTGAGGGTTTGAGCTTCCTCTCTGTCAAAACATTACCTGAATTCTCTCCAACCCTTTTCAGCTCTGTCCTCCCTCTCTCTCCCTTTTCTTTCTTGCCATCTACGCTCGTTGTTCTTCATCTATGGTGCTCAATTGGGACTTTTTTGAATCAATCTTATTGAATGTGTCGTGATTTATTCTGAAAGCTTGAAGATTTCAGGGTTTACCGGCGTACCCAGATAGCAAGAACTCTCACAGGTTTAAGGAGCGGCGATTTTCTTTCCTATAATCAATCCACAAGGCGGATTAATTTTGTTCTTTGTTGTTTTTTCATCATCCCATTGTCGACGAACTTGGGTTTTTTTGGTTTACATTAACAGTTTTCAATCAATTGTGGGGCAATCATAACTTCTTTGTATGGAAGACTAGGGTTTTGAAGTAATAGCACAGGGTTCGCGTCGGTTTAGACCCCCCATTCAGCGCGTTAGGGAATTGGGGATTTGGGTTTAAAGAGTATGGTTTTGTATTTGCCTGTGTTTCTATTGTGTTGTTCGGAATTTCCCTGAGGTTCGGGGTAGCGGTATCTGGGTTTGTGGGATTGGCTGGAACATGAATCGTAGGGTGCGGAGGAAGGTGACGAGAAAGGGGAAGGAGAAGCTGATTTTGCCAAGCTACCCTGAAATTGAAAGTGAGATTGCGGATTTGGACAATAAACAGACTGTGGATTGGACTAGTTTGCCTGATGATACAGTCATTCAGCTTTTCTCTTGTCTGAATTATCGTGACCGGGCAAATTTGTCATCAACTTGTAGAACATGGAGACTTCTTGGTTTATCTTCATGTTTGTGGACTTCATTTGATCTACGAGCGCACAAAATTGATGCTGCAATGGCTGCTTCCCTTGCTTCGAGATGCAAGAATCTTCAGAAGCTCAGGTTTCGTGGGGCGGAGTCTGCTGATGCAATAATTCTTCTTCTTGCAAAGAATTTGCGTGAAGTAAGTGGTGATTACTGTAGAAAAATTACTGATGCTACACTTTCTGCCATTGCAGCTCGACATGAGGCACTTGAAAGCCTCCAGCTTGGGCCAGATTTCTGTGAAAGGATCAGTAGCGATGCTATAAAAGCAATAGCTATTTGTTGTCATCAGTTGAAAAAGCTTAGACTTTCTGGAATTAGGGATGTCAATGCAGAGGCTCTCAATGCTCTATCGAAGCATTGCCCAAATTTGCTCGATATTGGGTTCATTGATTGTCTGAATATAGATGAGATGGCCCTTGGAAATGTAGCGTCAGTTCGTTTTCTCTCAGTTGCAGGAACATCAAATATGAAGTGGGGTGCCGTTTCACATCAGTGGCATAAGCTGCCTAACTTGGTTGGTTTAGATGTCTCACGAACTGATATTGGTCCTGTCGCTGTGTCAAGATTGATGTCCTCATCTCAGAGCTTAAAAATCTTGTGTGCCTTCAATTGTTCAGTTCTAGAAGAAGATGCTGGCTTCACAGTCAGCAAATATAAAGGCAAATTGTTGCTTGCCCTTTTCACCGATGTTGTGAAGGAAATAGCTTCTTTATTTGTTGATACTACAAAGAAAGGGGAAAACATGTTGTTAGATTGGAGGACTTTGAAGAATAAAAATAAGAGTTTGGACGAGATAATGATATGGCTTGAGTGGATATTATCTCATAATCTCCTGCGTATTGCTGAGAGCAATCAACATGGTCTGGATAATTTTTGGCTCAATCAAGGAGCAGCATTGTTACTTAGTTTGATGCAGAGTTCGCAAGAAGATGTTCAAGAAAGGGCAGCAACAGGTCTTGCAACTTTTGTTGTCATTGATGATGAAAATGCTAGTATTGACTCTGGAAGGGCAGAAGAAGTTATGCGACGTGGTGGAATACGTCTCCTTCTAAACTTGGCAAAGTCTTGGAGGGAAGGGCTTCAGTCTGAGGCGGCAAAGGTAAATTTCATATGCATATACTAACTGGCAAATGAGCATGGTATGATATTTTTGTTGGTTGATTTGATTTTGATCATAATTGAGGTATGTACTATTCTATTTGTATGCGTTGCTCATAAATAGTACAGTGCTGCTATTAATTGTAGTTCATGAGTTTGAGCGGAAACAGTTTTAATATGCTTTTTTTTTTTTTTTTTTTTTTTTTTTTTTTGTGTAGGCCATAGCAAACTTGTCTGTGAATGCTAATGTTGCAAAGGCTGTAGCCGAAGAAGGTGGAATTGATATTCTTGCAGGTCTTGCAAGATCCATGAACAGACTGGTTGCAGAAGAGGCTGCTGGAGGATTGTGGAACCTTTCTGTTGGCGAGGAACACAAGGTCTGATATTTGCATATTGTAGTATTTTTAATCAATATTAGCATAATTGGAGACTCCTCCTAGTTCTGATAACAGATTTTTAAAAATAAATAGGGTGCGATTGCTGAGGCTGGTGGAGTAAGAGCTTTAGTTGATTTGATATTTAAATGGTCTTCTGGTGGTGATGGAGTTCTTGTAAGTTTCTCCATTTCATTATTTGTTTTTGATCTTCGCGAGTGTTTAACTAGTCTATTTCTATCTTATCTCTATTCTCTTATCCTCCTTGAGCATTACACTTTTGCAAGTGATGAATTAAATTCCTCAGAAATCATAGATTTCAATTTTGTTACATGTGTATATTCAGGAACGTGCAGCTGGTGCGCTAGCAAATTTGGCAGCTGATGATAGGTGTAGTACTGAAGTTGCTTTAGCAGGTGGTGTGCATGCTTTGGTGATGCTTGCTCGCAACTGCAAGTTTGAAGGAGTGCAAGAACAGGTGACCATCCAGTTGAATAACAAGGATTTAAAAAAAAAATTCAATTTGCGTACTAGAAGTTGCATACTTTGATCGCTCAGATGATACTGAGGAATACATTTCATCTTCATTAAATTAACCATATTTTGGTTCTTTTCCTTCTAAAATATATGCATTCCTAAATAAGGTTTGACTTGGTATTATATTCCCCACAACAAATGCTCTATAACTATGAATTACCATTGTGTTATTGTCTATGACTATATAAATGATTTTCAAATTCTAGCTCTTTCTTTAGCAGGTGGTGTGCATGCTTTGGTGATGCGTAAAAGAAGAGATATTTTGTCTTGCACTTTTTTTTTTTTTGATGAAAATACCAGCTTTCATTGAGAAAAAAATGAAAGAATACAAGGGCATACAAAAAAAAACCAGCCCCCAAAAAAGACCTCCCTTAAAGGAAGGGCTGCCAACTCAAAATGATAGAACCTAGAGTATAATTACAAAAAGCCTTGGACACAGAGGCCCAAAGAGAAACATAGAATCTAGTGAGGGCCCAAACATTCGAAGGACCTCTCTCAGTGCCACGAAAAACCCTATTGTTTCTCTCACCCCAGAGACCCCATAATACAGCACACACCCTATTGTTTGTCTTGCACATTGTGCCAACTCCTGTGATTAACTTGCTTTTAGGGTAATATATCAATGTTTTCTCTTTCGAAGGTTGAGATTAGGATTGATTAGAAGATTTGTTCGATGTCTTTTGGTGAGGTGATTAGGTTGAGATTAGGAATACAAGCAAGGATGCGTAAAAGAAGAGATATTTTGTCTTGCACACTGTGCCAACTCCTGTGATTAACTTGCTTTTAGGGTAACATATCAATGTTTTCTCTTTCGTAGGTTGAGATTAGGATTGATTAGAAGATTTGTTCGATGTCTTTTGGTGAGGTGATTTCTAGTGCTTTTTTAGTCTCAATTCAATTTTCTTTGGCCGATGGAGAAAGGTTTTTGGGTATGATGTCTTATCTTAGAAACAGTTTTTGGGGAGAGTTGGAGGTTGTGGGAGATGATTTGGTGTTTAAGGGGCAACTAATGTTTCAAGATGAAGGAAAGTTCTAGCCATGGGAGGACCTCGAATATGAGGTGTTTTAATAGATTGAATATTGATATGGAATTGAATGAAAGATCTCTTGGAAATGATATATTAACCCGATGTAACTTGGTGTGTCTATTCCAGCCACTAGAAGAGTAAGAACTATTTATATATCACAACTTTTCATTGAGGTCCTTATCTCCTTAGTTTTTAAAGCTCATGGTTGCAAAATCCATATTTATTCCATCTTTTAAGTTCAGTTGAATGACTTCAATACTCAATGGCGCAAAGGGTTGCATTTTGGAAGCTTAAACACATCAAGTTGCTGTCATGGAGGAAGGAGATTATGGATCTAGAATTGCATTAGGATGGTTAGATTTTCTATCCTCCTTGTTAATGGTAGGCCTAGGGGTAGGATTCATACCTCAAGAGGTTTGAAACAAAGTGATTCTCTCATGAACTTTCTTTTTCAGTTAGTCGTGGATATCTTGAGTTGGATTATCTTGAGAGGTGGGAAGGGAAATGCTTTTGAGGATTTTCAGATGGGGAGGGAGAGCTTGACTCTATTACATTTCTACTTTGCTAATGACACAATTTTCTTTTGCTAGGGAAGGAAGATTCTTTTGTTAATTTCAATTGTATCTTATTTGTTATTATTATTATTTTTTAGTCTATTTCGGGTTTGAAGATTAATAGAGGCAAAAGTCTTGTGTTAGGCATTAATTGTGACTGTGACCCTTCTAAGTTGGATAGGTGGGCCTCTCTAGCGGTTGTGAGGTAGGTCCTTTTCTCCCTTTGTTCTTGGGGCTTCCTCTAGGCAACAATTTGAGGAATGTGTCTTTTTGGGATTTGGTAATAGAGAAGGTGCAAAAACGACTATCCTCATGGAAGAGATGCTTCTTTTCTACGGGTATTCTTATTCAGAGTTTTAAGCAGAATTCTTACCTACTTCCTCCCATTGTTTAGGATACCTATTTTGACGAGCAAGTTTTTAGAAAAGTTAATGCGAGATTTTCTATGGGAAGAGGTTGAAGAAGGAAAAGGTATTCATTCCATAAAGTGGGAGGTAGTGGCCAAACCAATGGATTTAGAGGGCTACGCATTAACAATCTAAAAGCGTGTGATGGGGCCATTTTGCCAAGTGGTTGTGTCAGTTTCATCGAGAGATTAATAACTTGTGGCACAAGGTTATTGTTAGAGGTGTTCATCAATCAGTCGGTGTCGATTTTGGGCTAAAACTGACACCGACCACCGACACATTGGTTTTCATCTGTCGGTTTTCCTCGGTTTTTCAAAGGTTTGTGACGTCAACCGACTGAATACACGGTCGGTTGGTCGGTTTTTGTCGGTTTTATTCCGACAATATAAATTACAAAAAAGGGAGAAAAGGGAGTATACAATAATGATGAATCATGCAAAGACTAATTAGCTGAGAAATGAATAAATAGGAGAGTTATCAATGAAGCTAAATTTGGAGGAGAATTGAGAGTATTTTTTTTATGAGTTAGGATTTTTCTCTGCTAATTCTTTGGTTCAACTATCTTAACAAGGTGGGTTCTTGCCAAGTTTAATGTCTCTCTCCGAGCGTCTGTTTCTCAAAACTTTTGTAACAATTCTCTTGGTCTTATTATTTTGGACTGGAGCTCTTTTTTATCTTGTTATGGTGTTAGGTTCTGTTTTGGACTTTGCTTTTTGGTTTTTCTTAATGGCCTTTTTGTAATCTTTCATTTCTTCTTAATCAAAGCCCTAGGGATGTGTCTCCTTCCATTTCTTCTCATTGATAGTGGCCTAAAAAAGGCACCTCTGAGATGTGTCTCCCCTCGAAGTGCATCGCTTGCTGGAAAAGTGGGAAGTTATTAATCATCCCTTTTTCGTTGTTTGTGTTGTTATAATAGCAATATGGTTTTTATCCAAGGCTTTATCATCCACGAATATGAATGAACACTCCGATTTTTATAAGCTTATTTGGTCTGGGCATATCCTCAAAAAGGTGAATTTCTTCCTTTGGGAGCTTAGTCACTCGTGCATCAACACTTTTAACAACTTCAAAAGAGAGCTCCTTGGTTGTGTTTATCCCCTTATTTCTGCCCATGTGCTATAGTAATGCTGAATTGCAGAACCACCTCTTTAGCAGCGGCTCATATGCAACAAAGTTCTAGAATCTCATACAATCAACTTTTGGATGGACCTTCCCCAGACGGGGTGATATTCTTTCTCTACTTTCTCTTGTGCTTGTTGTTCATTCTTCCAAAAACGATAGAAAGATTCTTTGGCTTTGTCATATTCGTGCTTTCTTTTGGAATCTTTGGTTGGAGCGCAATGCTTGCATATTTACAGATAACTGATAAGAGTCGGTACATTGGCTATTTTACTGAATCCACTTCTTTTCTAGCTATTACTTGAAGTATCCTCCCTTTTATAATTACAGTCTTACTACCCTCACTAATCAATGGAGGTGTTGTAATTATTATTCGATAGGACCTTCTACTATAATCAATTTCATCATATCATTGAATGGTTTCGGTTTCCTATTAAAAAAAAAAATAGTAATATGGTGTAGCTTGTGAATGCTTTTGATCTTAAGTGATGTTTCCTTGAGATTTGAAAATACTTTGCGATTGATCCATGTTGACTCTCTTATCAAAAGGAAAGCTAAAATTCTTTGGTTTTAAGTAGTTTTTGCAATCTTGTGGAAGATTTGACTGGAAAGGATGAAAATAACCTTTTTCTCAGACCATTTAAAACCTCAGTTGGTGTATTCCTTCTTATCTTTTTCGCAATTATGATTAATTGGTAAATGCCTCCAGGCGAGTTGTGAAATGAGACAATACTTCCATGTTGCATGCAACTTTTGATTGGAGTTGCTGGCTTGAAAGGCTTTTTGAGGAGGTGCTCAAGGGTGCTATTTTCAATTTAGGGAATCTTAAATCGTTGAGACCCGATAGTTTCAATGCTGAATTCTTGAAAAAAAAGTTGGAACATCATTAAAACTCGTTTAAGGTGTTCCAAGAATTTTCTGAGAAAGATATTTTGAATAAGAACTAAGAAGTCAAATTAAACCTATATTTGTTTTATTCCCAAAGAAGTAAAATGCTAGCGAAGTAGGAGAGTTTTGACCCATTAATCTCGTTGCATGTCTTTATAAGGTCATTGGTAAGGTTTTGTCTAAGAGACTCTGCAAGGTCCTCCTTACATCTTTGATGGATCCCAAATGTTTTTTGTAAGCTTATGGAAAGGTGGATTGGTCCAATGTAGATGCGGTCATGGAGCTAAAGGGGTTTGGAATGTGATGGAGAAAATGGATCTATGGATGCCTTTCCTCCACCAACTTCTCCATCCTAATTAATGGAAGGTTTAGAGGTACATACTATGCTTCAAAAAAAGGAGTAGGTGAGGCAATCCCTTATTTGCTTTTTGTTTACCCTCATAATCGATGCCTTCAACAATTTTCTAGAAACTTGTAAAAGGAAAAACATTGCTGAAGGTTTTGAGACAGAAAAAGAGAAGATTCGTATTTCTCCTATCAAATATGTAGATGATACTCTACATATTGTTGCATTCTCTGTTGGAGGGTAGAGGAAGATCTTGATCATATTCGTTGGAGCTGCGATTTTGCTCCGTCTATTTGGAGCATTTTTTATTATTTATTTATTTATTTTTTTTATGTATTTGGTTTTCAGTTTGCTAGACACATAGGAACTAGGGAGATGATCAAGGAGTTCCTCCTACATCCACCCTTTCTAGAGAAGGGGTTTTTGTGGCAAGCAAGGGTCTACGTGGTGGTATGGTTATCATAGGGAGAAAAGAACCATAGGACCTTTTGAGGGGTTGATATGGACCCTAGTTAGGTTCTATGTCTCTCTTTGGACTCTAGGAATAAAGATTTTTTGTAATTATGCTTTAGGCCTCATTTTACTTGACTGGAGCCCTTTTCTTTAGTGGAGCTTCTTTTTGCAGGCTTGGTTTTTTGGATGCCTATATATTCTTTCATTTTTTCTATATCAAAATTCGGTTATTTATCCCCACCCCCTACCCCCCCCAAAGAAAAAAAAAGTAGATGATGCTCTTATCTTTTGTGAATATGAGTTGTCCAAGCTTCGAACAAGCTTCAGGTCTTAACAAGAGTCTACAAAAATCTGTGCTCGTTGGCATCATTGACAGAGAAGAGGTATCAGATCTTGCTCTTTCCTTAGGTTGCAATGTTGAATCCCTCCCCATGAACGGTAAACCAAAGGTTTTGGGAAACACATGGAGGAAGTGGATCAAAGGTTGCATCTCTTCTGCAAACTACTCGATTATCATCAACAACCAAGGGGTAAAATACATGCATCTAGGGGCCTTCGACAGGGGGACCCCCTTTCGCCATTTTTATTTATCTTTGTGGTTGATTGTCTCAGTAGAATGCTCCTTATGGCTGAACGGACCGGACAAATCGAAGGGTTCCATGTGGGTGAAGATCGTCATTCATTATCCATCACTCATTTACAATTTGCAGACGATACCATTTTGTTCTCCTCTCCTAACGAGATCCTTATCGGTAATCTTTTTTCAAACTATCCTTGCCGATACATCCGATTTGAATATCAATTGTCAAAAAACAAAATTTCTGGGCATTGACATAGATGTACAACAAGCAACCTATCTGGCATCATCTTTTGGTTGTAAACTTGGCCAATGGCTGATTTCATATTTGGGTCTCTGTAAACTTGGCCAATGGCTGATTTCATATTTGGGTCTACCCTTGAATGGAAATCCTCGTTCTACCAATTTTTGGACTCCAATTATAGAAAAAGTGGAAAAACGTCTTCACAATTGGGGGTCCACAAATATATCTAAAGGAGGAAGACACACTCTTATACAATCTACCCTCGCCAACATGCCTATATACTACCTCTTTCTTTTTCTCACTCCAAGCAAGATAACCAAAGCCATTGAGAAATTGTATGTAAGGTAACCCCTTACAATATATTGATAAACAGAGGGAAATATCAAGCCTCAAAGGCAATGCAAAATCCCAGCAAGTTCTAGAGTGCTGGTACTCTCCCTCTTCTCACAGCATTCAGCTAAATTTCACATAAAAAACCCTAGAAAGAACAAAGAAGCATATATATACTACCCCTCCCCTGAGCAACAAGCTCTCCAGCCACATTCTCACTCTCGGGACCACAGAGGTCCTTTCTTCGCACGTTCCCCCTTTCCATAACTAACTTTCAGTAGGAATTCCCTTTTTACCCCTCCTGGTATAAACTTTGGTAATAGGAGGTCTAACATTGTACCGAGCTTTTCTTTGGAGGGGTGGATAGGACAAAAAAGGAAGTCACCTTATAAGGTGGTCTCAAGTTCAAATTCCTATTGAGGAGGGAGGATTGGGCCTATATGACATTCACAAAAGGAATATCTCCTTGTTGGCCAAATGAATTTGGCGATTTTACCAAGAAAAGGACGCTCTTTGGAGGAGACTTATAGCAACAAAATATGGAGTCTCCCATTTTAACCTCAAGTCGGTAAGAACACCGTTTGATCATCTAAAGGTCCTTGGAAAGCTATTGACAAGATGCAGAATTTGGTCTTCAATAACATAGAATCTAAAGCTGGGAAGGGGGATAAGACTATGTTCTGGGAAGATGTTTGGCTTGGAACGACAAAGCTCCAATGTAAATACCCTTCCCTCTATCATCTGTAGAACAAAAAGGAAGCTCCCATTGTTGATATGTGGAATTCATCATCTGAGGCATGGAATCTTCATTTGAGAAAAAACTTAAATGCAGTGGAAATAGAGGAATGAGCTTCATTATCACATATCCTCTCAACATTTTTGTTCAAAGAAGAGGAAGACATTTGGTTTTGGACCCTAGAAAAGAAAGGAGTTTTTACCACAAAATCAGTAACTAAAAAGCTGGCTTCCTGTGGAAACTCCACAAATTCTGCCTTTTATAATCTGATATGGAAGGTCCAATGCCAAAAAAGGTGAAATTCTTTATATGGGAGCTTAGTCACGCTTGCATCAATACATCCGACATCATCCAGCGAAAGTCTCCAAGGATTACCCTGCCCAGCTGCTACCATGTGTGTTATAAGAATCAAGAATAAAAAATCCACCTTTTCAGCAACCGCCCTTTTGCATCTGCCTTTTGGGACTTTCTACAGCAATCCTTTGATGGCATATCACTAGACCGGGCGACATCTTTTCGCTGCTCAACATATCTATTCTTGGTCATCCTATTAAGAAGGAGAAAAAGATTTTGTGGCGGAACTTCCTATATGCATTTTATTGGAATTTATGGCTTGAAAGGAATTCTCACAACTTCTCGGATAAGTCTCAAAATATACATGCTTTCATTGAATCTACATCTCACCTTGCTTTATTTTGGAGTTCTCACACTTCCCCTTTTTGTAATTATAGTTTATCTACCCTTATGTCTCATTGGAGATGTTTTTTGTAATTCCCTTTGATAGGTCTTCCTTTTATATCTATTTCATATATCAATGAAATGGTTTATGTTTCCTATAAAAAAAAAATCCTTCCCATGAAGGGGAAGCCACCTAGTGAACCGAAAGTCACTGCTCCTCCTTTATTGTTGGGAGGCCTCAGCCTTGAAAATTTTAGTAGGAGAAATATTGCTCTTCGAGCTAATGGCTAAGGAGATACATGAAATGAAACGACTGTATGAAAACAACCCTAAATGACCAAGAGGTCATTAGATTTGAATCTCCCTCCCCACAGGTTGAACTCAAAAAAAAAAAAAAAAAAAGAGAAATCCTAACTTGCTAGCACGTGTCATGTACAAAAGGAATGTAGAAGCTATCAGTCATCTTTTTTTATTCTGCATGTTTGCTTATAAAGGTTGGAATTTCATCCTCAATTGATTAGATATTGTTTGGTGTCTTCCAAAAAATACATAAGGCAACCTTCTTGAATTACTCTCTGGTTGGTGATTCAAAGGAACATATAAGGTTATTTGGTCGAATGTAGTTAGAGCTCTTCTTTGGTTTATTTAGAAAGAAAGAAATTATAGAACTTCTGTAGATAAATACCATTCTTTTATCAATGTTTGTAACCACATTAAGTATACGGCATCAAATTCAAGTGCCTTTCACACTTCCTTTTGTAATACGCATCTTTTGGTGATCAACTTAGATTGGAGACCTTTTGTTTGATTCCTCCTTTTTGTCTTAGGGATTACTTGTTCTCCTTTTTGTTGTTACTTGTTAGTATATACTTTTTCATCATTTCTCAGTTTAAAAAAAAAAAAAAAATCGCAAGCTACTTGATATGGCCTCCACAATGCTGGTGAACATGCTACAAGTTCTATAAGCTAGTCTTGACCTAGTGAAGTGGTAAAACTCATCTTGGGGAAGTCCTGGTGGAGGAGTAGGATGACTGCAAAGTTCCTTTCTTTGCCTCATGTCGTGAAAAAATGTTGAAAGAACCTTGGCCAAGTGTTGAGGCAAGTTAAGTTGGGGGCACTTGACCCTAGAGCAATAAATAAGACAGCTTGTGTTGCGAAAAAACTGAAATGCATGTATATGGGGTGTTTATGGCTTAGGGTTGTTAAAGTTGTATGTGTAGTAGTGATCACGACCTTAAGACAAAGCCAACAATGAGTAAGAGGATGCTTATGCGTGTGTGTAGTTGGGTTTAAAGCTCAAGACGCTATTATGATTCAAACTAAGAGAGCTTAGTTAGAGAAGAAGAACCTTGCCTTTTAAGTTAAGGAATTTTGAATGCTTTGAGATAAGAGTATTTGGAGTAGAGTAGCCTTATGGCTAGCAATTGTTGAAGAGAATCATGGCATCACGCAGTAAAAGATAGTGGGATTGTGGCACTTGGTTTGCTCCTTTTTTGCTTATTGTATGCTGAATTAAAATTACAAGAAAACTATTTCATTGGCAACTAATCATTTTTCAATAACTACGGATGTCCATGACAGCTCCTACACGACTCAGTTTCCACTCATTAACAGAGTAATTAACTACTTCGGATATGAAATGTTGGTGGAAAACTCCTCTTCTTTTCTTTTCTTTGAGATAATGCTGAAAGACTTTCTTATGATCAAATATTGGTAAGTATGATATTAATTATGGTATTTTGAAGATTATTATAATTTTCATTTGGCCCATTTATTTGATGATGCTTTTATTACCAAACCTTTTCAGCTTTCAGGAATGTATTGCTCATAAGAAAAGAAAAGTCTAAGTTTGCACTATTTTCAAACTAGACCACCACCACACCAAACCAGAAAAAGAAAATGGTCTTAAGTTTGCACCATTCTCAAGTGTAAATTTGTATAATTTGAAATTGTGCAGGCAGCTCGGGCATTGGCTAATTTGGCAGCCCACGGTGATAGCAACACAAACAACTCTGCTGTTGGACAAGAGGCAGGTGCACTTGAAGCACTCGTGCAACTTACACATTCTCCTCATGAAGGTGTCAGGTAATTTTGCAATGATTCAATTTTTTTTTTTAATTGTTGGTTTTAATATTTGTGTAGAATATCATCCTATCCTGTTCTTTTCTTTTCTTCTTTACTTCTTTTCTTCTTCTCTTCTTCTTCTTCTTCTTCTTCTTCTTCTTCTTCTTCTTCTTCTTTTTTTTTTTTTTTTTTTTTTTTTTTTTTTTTTTTTTTTTTTTCTCCATTTAGTCTTTACACCATCTGAAACCAAAAAGTTTGAAAATAGTCGATTCCATATCTTGATAGAGAAAGAAATGACAAATAAAGAATAAATCTGGCTGGTTTTCACCATGAATGTTACACATGCATTAAGGGGTAAAGCTAGGTTGTCTGGTAAGTCAAACGTATTGATTTTGCTAAGAGTAAAGCACTAGAGTAGTAGCGTAATAACTTCAGTTTAAACATATGTCTGTGAGAAAATGTTTTGCAAATTGTAGAGACTTCATTTGAACGAATTAGGACAAAGACCTTTAACATTGCAACTGAATTAGACAGTTCATAGGGTGGGTTTCTGTATCTTCTTACAATTGTATGGAAACTCTCTGTGCGAGAAACTATTGAAACTTGAGCTAAGTACATAATTAAATCCAACATATTACTTTTGTCTTATGGAACAGGCAAGAAGCTGCTGGTGCCCTATGGAATTTATCATTTGATGACAGAAATAGAGAAGCAATTGCAGCTGCAGGTGGTGTTGAGGCATTGGTAAGATCCTTAACCTTGTACTTTAAATTTTTCATTGCTGTAAAAGCTGATTCGGCTCTCATCATCATGCTCTGTTTTTGAAACTAAGTCTACAAGATTAGAATGTATTGCTTTCCCAATTATCTTCCGTCAAAATTTCATGGCTATACCCTTAACTCATGTTTTTTGTATTGAATATGTATCATTACAAAAAATACAGAAAGTAAAATAATATACTTTACTGGAATAAGTTACATGATGATAAGCACATCCATTTTTTGCATATACATTTTTATTTATTTATTTATTTTAAATTTTAGGTTGCTCTAGCACAATCTTGTTCAAATGCATCCCCGGGTCTTCAGGAAAGGGCTGCTGGTGCTCTGTGGGGATTGTCAGTTTCCGAAGCCAACAGGTATAAAATTTGAGGCTCGGATAGTATCACCTAATATTTTGCAGATGTTGCAAGCCAACAAGAAATGTTAATCTTACTGTGAGGAAGATTCTTATATTTTAAAAAGGAAATTAAGGATGAAGGATGTTAATCAACTACTCTCTATGAATTTCTTATAAAAAAAAATCAACTACTCTCTATGAGAAGTGCCGATGATGTAGAGGATCTCTACAGGACATGCCTGATATGTTTTAGTTGGTTTGAGTAGGAATTCCCGTAATTACTGTTTAACAAATGAGACCTTTTCCCTTAAGAAATATTTGTGCTCATAGTTATGCCTCTAAAGGTTTTGGTTTAAAGTAATACTATCCCTGCCCTTCAGTTGCTTACTTTTTCCTTCGACATTACTTTCACAGATGAGTAAGTATTATTTTTCTACGTGAAGATCAGGTTTAACTCTTTGATTTTTTGGTTTAATTCTAACTTTTTACCTTTTGGGTTTTTTAGCATTGCTATTGGTCAGCAAGGGGGCGTTGCACCATTAATTGCTTTGGCACGCTCAGATGCTGAAGTAAGCATTTCAAATTATTCTTTAGTTTCTTGATAAGGAACACTCAAATTTGCTTGTGATATATGTGTGAATGTTCAATTGAACTGCATATTTACCATTTACACTAAGCCATTTGCATTATTTATTTTCATTTTCAGGATGTTCACGAGACTGCTGCTGGAGCTCTTTGGAATCTTGCCTTTAACCCTGGTAATGCCCTCCGCATAGTGGAGGAAGGGGGTGTTCCAGCTCTAGTTCATCTTTGTTATGCGTCAGTATCTAAAATGGCACGCTTCATGGCTGCTTTGGCATTGGCTTACATGTTTGATGGGAGGTATATGGACTGACGTTACTAATACATGGACATGCTGCCTTCATTTTTTTTTTTTGAACAAAAAATTTATTGGCTGATTGATTCCCTTGACATTTTAGAGTGTTCAACTTTTTGCAGAATGGATGAATGTGCCTTGCCAGGAAGCTCATCAGAAGGCATTTCCAAGAGTGTGAGCTTAGATGGGGCTAGAAGGATGGCATTAAAGAACATTGAAGCATTTGTCCAAACGTTTTCAGATCCACAAGCATTTGCCTCTGCTGCAGCATCATCGGCGCCTGCAGCATTGGTACAAGTAACAGAACGAGCTCGTATTCAAGAAGCGGGCCATCTGCGATGCAGGTTCACTCAAACCCCTTGGAGAAATTTACTTGACTGTTGAGCGCTTCTAATCTCATGCCCATTTAATTTAATATTCTCATGTTTTTATGCCTATGGATGTTGGATAACCAACTTCAGCAGAACCTTGTTGATAACAAAATATGCGTTGCCTGCTATTTCCTTTCAGCATAAGATGGATGTCTATTCTAGTTATGCTTATGTTCTTTAGTAGATCAATTAACATTTTCCTCTAAATTCTTTTACAAAATATTCAATGTACTTTGTGTTGTAAAAGGCTATCCCTTTAGCTGTTTGCTTTTGTATGCAAGAATGCTCTCGAGTCAGGAAGGAATGTTGGCTGTGGAGCAGGGAAATTTTCTTAAAGTTTTATTAATCTTACTCTTGTTTTCTAATGTCTTTTTTCATAATTGTTAGTGGAGCTGAAATTGGAAGATTTGTTACAATGCTTCGAAATCCATCGCCTACGCTAAAAGCATGTGCAGCATTTGCTCTTCTACAGGTAACGCCACGGACTTGAGTTCATAATATTTCTTCTGATTTTATAAGCCACCCTTCAGTGCTTGCACAAATTTTCTTCAATACATGTATTCTTTCGTATGCAGTTTACCATCCCGGGGGGTCGGCACGCCTTACATCATGCAAGCCTTATGCAGAATGCAGGAGCATCAAGAGCCCTGCGTACTGCAGCTGCAGCAGCAACTGCCCCATTACAAGCCAAAATCTTCGCTAGAATTGTTCTTAGAAATCTAGAGCACCACAACATTGAATCTTCCCTTTAAAGACGAATTCAATATAAAGCTGCAACAGATGGTGAGTTCTTGTTCAACTCAACTCATGGAGCTTAAATTAGCTGCATGGCATGCCTGAACCAGACGCTCTTGTAAATGCCCCCATTAATCATATACTGAGTTTCTGTTGCCAAGCTGTACACAAACGATATGGTTCGGCTTCTCGGCTTCACTGTTACTTCCTGGTGTATAACTTTTATCAGAGGCGTCAAAAGGTCGTTTTCGAAGCATTTTCTTCCTGTATTCTCGGTCCCCATTCTAGCAGAATTCATATATACTGATGGTACTTTATGCAGGGAGTTGATAAGAAGCACATTACCTTGAATACTTTTTCTTTTTTTTTTCTTTCTTTTGGGTTAGCCATTTTGTTTTTGTTGTTAATATTGGTCCTGATCCTATTTTCCTTGTAATGATAGAAGTTCTAAATATGCTAAAGATTGTACAATGTTTAGCTCTCATTTTTGCAGTTGGACTGGTTGAAGATGAATTAAGGATGTTTAGTTATTGAACTTCATTTAATTTAATGTTTATCCATTTGAAGGTGGAGTTGTTTAATAAATGGTGGTGATTTGAATGAATTGAGATGGAAATTCTGGGGTTTTAAAGGTATTAACTAAATAAAAACTTGCAAAACTTCTTAAGATTTTGATTATGATCTTCTATTACATGAATTTTAATTGTTGTCCATTTTTAGACATCTCTCCATGGACGAACTTTTGCAGAGGGTTTTTGGAGTATTGGATTCTCACTTGTGTTTAAGTAAGTATTGATTTTTTTTGTTTTTGAGTAGTAAGTATTGAATTTTCACTTATGATTTCCGACTATTTATACGTGACCTATTACTCGTGTAAATATTTTATTTGAAGCTGAATACTCAAATTAAGTATAACTCAACTGGTTAGGATAAAGGTTCAAATTTTTTCACTTTACATTATTTTCCTTCGTTAGATTTAAACTCTATTTCAGTGAGATTCTTTTTGCTTTGATTCGTGGGAGTGTAACAAAATTGATTTTGTTGGAATTGTATTTTAGGGGAGATATCTAGTAAAATCTTATCAACCAAGAGAATTTAAGGAAATTTAATTGATTTTTCTCAGCAAAGAGTGTGAGAAAGAGAATTTGATTTATGACCAACTTAATTGGTTTATTAAAATATATACACTCGATCAAGAGAATTAGAGATTCGAATACCTTCGGTCGTTACTAAACTAAAAAAGAGAAATTAATTCATATTGACTAAGAGATCATAGATTTACCTTCCTTATTTTTTATGATCTAAAAAATCTTTTATGGTAATTTTTTTTTTTAATAATTTAGTTGTGGTGACAATGACAAATAAGGGTAATATTATGAGAATCGGAATTAAATTGTTGTGGATCCGGGATAGGTTTAATTTGGACACTGTGACCAAACAGATCAGTCAGGAATGGAAAATCATGTGAAAATACCGGGCGGTGGACCCCATGATTAATACATGATGGGGTCCATTTTTATGCATCATAAAACTATATAATGAAACCAAAATTGGCGGTGTTTCTGTTTTGTTCTGGCCTAAATTCTTCCCACGTTCTGACTCTACAGTTTTCGCTCAATTCCGTTCACTTTCCTCCTCTTTCGATTCCTTTTCCGTTGAATTTGCCCGATCTGACTTCACCCAGTCGTCGGCCGGCTATCCCGAGCCTCCGTCGCCTTTCGATTCGCTCGCCGATCGACGAGTTCAAGCTGAACAACTGTTCCAAATCAACCGACCCCCAAACCCAGGTTGGTCCTTTTCAAATCCGAAACCCAGATGGGTTTTTCCTTCACTCGTTCAAAAAGTGAGAACCGGGAAGAGGGTTTTCTTTTTGGCTGTTGAAAGTGTTAGATTGTCGAAACAGTTAAGTCAATATGGGACTGTTCTGATTTCCCGGAATTTGGTCATTTGAATGCTCAAGAAATTCAATTAGTCTTACGCTTTGCTTTTCGAGTTCCTTTTGAAGATTTCTTTTCTCGGAAACGGAATATGCTATTTGTTGAAGAACCTCAGTGGCGATGCATCCGTTTTGAAGTTTCCCCTTTGACCTTACATGGACTGTTATTTGTTTGTTGAAAATTCCTTTTGGTCGGAGTGTAAAGCTATTGGTAGTTGTCCTTTTTCACTTCCCACTTCTCATATTGGTGAAATGCCTTTTCTTTGCCCATTATTTTCTTTTGCGATTTTCTTCCCGGCGGATTTTGTGTTTTGTGGTACTGTTCACTAATTGGGCTCTTTTATTTTTTGCGATTTGCGATATGATCTGTGCGTTTATTTTTCTTTCATTCTATGCTGCGTTCATTCCCTTTCCTTTTCGAGAAGAAAGATTGATAGTGAGGTCAAGACTACTTTCTTCATCTTCTTCTTTTTGAGTGAAAGTGGTGAGGTAATTCTTTTCTTTCTGTCATGTGCTCATGGATTTCAAACAAGCAGTAATGAATTCTTACTATTGTGGCCACCAAATGAATTCTTCACTGAATTCCTTCTTTCCGTATTTTTAACCTATAAATAACATCTCCACGGGGAATCAGATGTAGGTTATTAAGAATAAATTCTTGGACCTCTAATTTAAATTTTCCTTTATGCTCTTCATATTTGAAAGGTTAATTTTTTTTTTTGTGTACTTTAGGTACTTGTGATAAGATCTGAATAAGTATTGGTGTTCGTGTATTGCGTTCTGATGCTGTTCATTTGTATAGATGTTATTGCCTGATTGCACAAAAGAGTGCCTTAATTTGGGCCTATATTAGCATGGGACCTGAAATTCTATCAAAAGTGAAGGAGGAAGCTTTGATGGAGGTTTCAAGGTGTGTGGAGGACAAAAATGCTGCTCAGGATAAGCAGAGTGCAAGTAGTGGCCAGGAAAGAATTAATGACATGGAAGCTCCATCTGTAGAACGAACTATGATGTTAGATAGAAGTGAGGATATGGAGGTTGACGTTATTGGGTGTACTGAGGATTGTGAGGAAGGTCCTAGTCGTGAATGCAACGTTTCAACTGAAAATTCAAGCTCGTTTGGAGATACTGTATCTGGGACAGATTATGGTTTGTTATTGGATGATGAAGAAGTTGAATCCCAATTATATGGTGATAATAGTTTGCAGCCTATGTCTAATGGATACAGAGAAGTATTTCCAAGGTAGTATATGTATCTTTTCTTCGTCTTTTCCCTTGAGCTGCATTAATTTGTTCTCTCTTTTTTTTTTTCCCACTTTTCTCTATACTTAATTGTGTGCTATTGGTGGATGAACAAGCCGTCCATGCTGTATAGATATTGGGCTATTTATCCTTTTTCCTTGAGCTTCTTGCTCTAGAATCATGCCAAATTCAAGTTTTCTTTTCTGATTAACATTGATTAGCGTGGAAACATTCTAATCTCTTGGTTTTTGCTTCAAGAATAAAAATTCTTGTACAGCCTCCTCACCTCTTCTAATTTTGAGTTAGGATATGTCATTGGACTTGTATATCTGAAATACTTTGCTAGTGAATTTCAATCAGAAGCAAGGAGAATAACCTTGTCAAAAGAGAATTGAAGTCTGTCTCTGGAGGTACTATGATCATTGTCCAACCAAACACCCAAAGGATAGCAACAGTTGCTTGAATTGAATTTTGCTGCGTGAAATTTTAGCTCAATTATTTTACTTTCCCCTCTAATTGACTAATTGAGTATGACAGGTCTCTGTGTCTTCTACTTATGAACCCTTCTCTTTTTTGTTAGGCTGGTTCCTAGTTTTTTTTCCTTCCCTCCCTTAGGCCATTGTTGATCCTTTTGTATTCTTCCATTTTTTCCTCGATGAAAGTTTGATTTTTTTTAATCAAAATAAGATGTAATGAACAAGTCAGTTATGTCAAAATGAAACTATAATTAACACAAAGTAGATTACAAATATCATATCTGAATTTCCTAGCTCTAATAAAATATCATATCTGAGTATATGTTATATTTGTTGCATTGTTAACTTGGTTGATATTCAAATGCTAAGCCATGTTAAGTCAAACCAGGCTGAATTAGATTTTGTTACTTCTTGAAAATATGTATTGTTGGACTAGGATAGATACGACTCAACAAGCCTTATTTAACTTGGTTGAGTTTTGAGCCATGGGTTAAGGTGCACTCCCTATTCGTAAAAATGTTAAAGAATTTATCTATCTTCACCTTGCATGGCCGACTGTGAGAACATGGCAAAAACAATCCAGTCTACGTTTTCCTTAAATATGTTATCTTTTCTCTCAACTTTATATGATATTCACGTGTTGATATATGCATCTTACTTTCTAGGAAGAAAAAGTTGACAGATCACTGGAGAAAGTTCATAAGTCCTCTTATGTGGAGGTGTAGATGGTTAGAATTGCAAATGAAGAAACTTCAGTCTCAATCGTTAAAGTATGATAGAGAACTTGCGTTATATGATCAAAGAAAGCAGTCTGTCTGCGAACACTTCTCAACGGAAGGTTTTGATGTGAAGTCAATAGGATTCTCAAGTCACACTCAAAGACATAGGGTTATGAAAAGAAAGAGAAGGAAGAAAACTGAAGAGACAACTGAAGTAGCTTCATATATGGCACATCATAATCTGTTCTCCTACTATGGTATCAACTCTTCGACTATTTCTTTGCAATACTTGTCCCTAGTGTTCCATCTATGACATTGTAGTCTTCTTTTGTTATTCCAGAGAAAAAGAGGTCTGCTGATGACATGTCTTTGGAAGATACTTTTCTTAAATTAGGTAAGTGAAGTTGATCGTATTATTACTTTGGTTGAAAGTAATTAATAATAACTGGAGGAGTGAAAGCTATTTTAAGTCTTTGACTGTTGGATGAATTAGTTTTATACTTCATATTTGATGATGAAAAGTTCACAATAGCAGTTTTCAATATTGTTATCCCCCCCCCTCTCCATATGTGGGTTTGACATTGTTGATCCTCATGAACTTACAACAAATACAATCCATATAGAGATACTTCCAAGAGAATAAACACAAAAATAAGAACCTCCCAATTATTTCCTTAAGATCTCTTGATCCCTCGAAAGTTCTCCTATTTCTCTCATTCTCTTAGATGATAGTTTTAACAACACTGAGCCGTACAATCAGTTTTACTTTTTCTAGGATGGCCACGAAGAGTCTCAATATAGAAACTCATTGGAGTTATAGGGTGTCAGAAAGAGGACTAGTGTTAGGAATATTAGTGTTAGGAATATTAGTAGGGAAATATTAAGAATATTAATAGGATATTAGGAAGGCATTTTTGTAATCAATAGGAGATGGTTTATGAAAGGTATTTTGGAGTGAAGTTATTTTAGGAAACTCCATGCTTCACAAAGTGCTTGGGTAACGTATTTCCTTTTATCATTTCAATATTAACTTTCTACCAATTTTCATAGCAAAATTGGGTCCTATTATAGGGAGAACCGTTTCCAAGCCCAAGATATTAAGAATAGCCTTCATAGATCAAGAGAATGAAAACGCCATAAGAAAAATGATTTGATGTCTTACAACGGGGACCTGCAAAGAGAGAACCAGCCCAACATGATGCTGAGATTATAATGTCTTTATCAGACTTCATCATGAGACTGACTTATTAATATTTACAGACCATGCTGCTAATAGAAAAGAGACTCACATGCGAAAGAACCTGACTTGTCAATGTACCAAAGTCTATTTTGGAGATCTTTAATATGACAATGATGTATATTTTCTGGAATATATGTAATCATCCAATGGACTTTGGATTTTCCAATTTTATCTGTAGCTGATATACATCTATTGCACTTGGTTGATGGAAGAAACATCTTGTGCCACATACATTTCCCTCGGGAAATCTACTGTTTCCAAATAGATTGTTGGCTGGATTCCATGTGGATAATGAGGAAGTTCTAGCGTAGGCAACTAGGTTCAAGTGCATTGCTGGTGGAGGCTATATCACCTTGTCACAATCAAGGCTCACCAACATCTCTTTAATTTTTTAAATTAAACAAGTTTTTTTTTTTTTCCAAAACAAGCGTCTCTTTAATTTCTTGTCCCTTCCAAGATCTTTGAGAACGGTTGTGAATGTTATTGGAAGGAAGATGTGCAAGTGGCATACTGCTTCTCACTACATTGTTGTAGCAGCTTGAGCCTGAGAAACCAAAGCGAGAATATTGTTGCTTTCTATATGAATATGTTGATTTTAATACAAACTTGATTCCTTGTGGCTCTCTGTTGTAGCTTGCAAATATTGAAGTTGAAGGATTGGCTGGTTTTTTCTGCTATTAATAATGGGATTAGTGGAAGAAGTTGATGTTCCTAAAGTCTTGCAATCCAGCGAGCCTATGAGTGACTTCGGAGATTGGTGGATGATGTACTGTCGTCTGGGAGACTTGTGGATTACTAATCAGCCTCTGAAAGTATGGTCCCCGGATTCTTCCAACTGGGTAGTTTGGAAACCTTTTTGGTGAAAGATTCTTGGAATCCTATAGGAGTCTTTTATTCAAGAAAAACTTAACATGAAAGAGAATTGGAGGAGTACGAATAGGCAATCTTGGTGACTATTCTTGACGGTTGTTTTTGACCAACAAAGACATACCATCTTATGACGGATAACCAAATCTCGGAATTAATCATGTAATCATTTGCTGTCCATCTTACTAAAAATTGTGAAGCCCTTACTAAACACGTTAACTTTTAAGGGCTATTTGGAAGAAAATCCAGAGAAAAGTCTAGGTATGTTAATGATTTTGTTAGAAACTTGGACACTCATTGTGCGGGCATCCCTTAAGACGAGAAGCTAAATCGATTCAAAAGTTTGACTTTTTTGTGCTTCATGGCGTAAGCTTTTGAACTTCTCTGTAACCATGCCTTCTTTACTCATGCTATTTAGAGTAAGATTCATGAGTCGTGTCTTGTACTTTTAACATTTTTTTTTTCCTTTCTAAGTTTCTATCAATATGACTATTAGGTTTCGAGGAAGATGTCCCTTTTGATTGGACTGTTGTGTTGCATTCTCTATAGGTGGGTGGTTGAGGGCCATGATGATATCCTCTGAAGCTATGATTTAGCCTTATGTTGTTTGGAGTCTTTTCTTTGAGGAGTTCGACTTAAGTCTAGCTAGACATAGGGGTTGCGGAGAGATGATCAAGGAGTTCCTACCCCACCCTCTCTCTTGGAGAGAGGAATACCAGGGTATTTAGAGGGCTTGAGAGGTGTTTGAGCCCTTATTAGGAGTCTCTTTGTGGGCTTTGGTAGCAAGACCTTTTTTTAATTATCCGTTAGGTCGTGATTTACTTGATTAGAGACTCTTTTCTTTTTTGGGGGATTTTTTATGCCCTTGTATTCTTTTATTTATTTATTTTTTCTTGATGAAAGTTTGGTCATTCATTAAAAAGAACTAATATTAATAAACAAATAATTCTGTTTCTTATAATTAAAAGAATGGTTCATTTTATAGGATTTTAAGTTTGAAAAGACTATCTACGTTTGGAGAGCTCTTGCCTACAGTAGTCTGTAGGCTATTGATTCTCTGCTCTGATCTTTTCAGACAAGACAAGGAATATGAGACATGATGACATCAATGACTTCGGGACAATTGCAACTGATGGATGGCCATCTTCTATGTTGGGAGATAATGATAATAATTTGGAAGAAATCTTTCTAAAAATTGAAGCTGCTCAGTCAAAAGTTCATGAGTTGAAGAACAGAATTGACAAGGTGATGAATGAAAATCCCATGAAGTTCTCTTCAATCAATCAGCTATACCTTCTTGCATCAAGTGATGATCCCGCTTCACCTGAAGATGGAAATGATGTGTTCGTTAGGTCTTTGCATGAAGCATCACAACACATGTCTGAGCATGCATTAGATGTACTTATGCCAGAAAACGCGATGAACAGTCATGGAGAGGTCATGCTACTTCCTGATATGATTCAGAGCGCAGATTGTAGGAGTGTAAGTTTCCTCCACTACTTCTATATGCAAAATATTTCTGTTTCTTTCAATCAAAGAAATGTCACAATCATGGATTATTATCCTCTACACTGGTCAATTGTGAAAGTGTCAGCATGCTTTCCTCTACTATTTATTTGCCATTCTGCTCCCATTTTCAATTAAAGAAATGCTGCAATTATTGGTCACGCAAGTCTCATATATCTAGTCATTACAATCCTTACACTGTATGCTTTATGAGGTTTTCTTATGTTTATTCTGTTTAACAATGTGATCCTCTGTCAGAATACACTCTCCATGGATGTGAAAAGGAATAAAAACCATAAAACACAAACACACACAAGACACAACTAGGATGGAGATATAAAAACCTCCCAATTTATACTAATATCTTGCAAAGAAAAGCCGAAAAAAGTTCAGAAAGAGATCACCATTGAGAAGTTTCCAACCAAAATTAAGAAATTTGACTACATTAACCTGTAACAAAAGTGATGTTCGATAGTCAGACTGTTCGATAGTCAGACCGGGGGACTCATAGTGGACTGATTTTTGGTATCGCTATTGTGTTGCAACTGTTATGATCATATTAAAAACATGGTAGTGCTAAACGTTGGAACTCACTTGTATGTTTGCAGACTCAGAAAGTTCTGATGCAAGATTCCGCAGTCAAGGAAGAAGAGGTGCAAATTCCGGAAGAGGTTAAAGGTCAGATTACTGAACAGCCTCAGAAATTGGAGGAGCAGAAAATCATTTCTCCAGCTGCAGTTTCTCAAGCTGACTTAGCCTCAGAAGACAAGGAGCCTGACATGCAGCACAAAACGAAACCCTCTTCTTCTGTCAAACCTAAGAAAACAAGAAAGCGGGGAAGACGAAAAATTGGTTCGAGTAAGCAGAATCGGAAAGCAACACGGTAGCTGGATAAATGGGACTCAAAGATGGTTTTTTTTTTTGCTTCTAATGTGGTTGATGGAGGTTAGAATTCTGTTGATGGTTCTTGCTCTACTTCTACTACTGTAAATTTTCCATGCCGTGCTCTTATCTGCACATATCAACTCGATTATTTGTATATGCTGCAAATATTCATTAATTATGTTAATATGAAGATAGCATTAAACGGCCGTGCTTGGCTACAGTCGTTGAAATGGAAGGTTTACGCATTCTAGATTTCAGTTTCCAAAGTCAACGATGTTCTAAATCATGTAATTAGATGAAGTCAAAATTTCTGAAAGTTGATTTCTTACAATTCTAATGAGTTCTTCCCCCTGATCTAACTTCTTCATTAGCATGGCCTTAACATTCATTTTAGAGAATTGGCTATGAAACAGAGTTTGTTTCTTAAAGATGATATCAGAAGTACTGAGAATTTCGACCCACTTCATATTAGAAAAGGAAAGATTATTTTTTTTTCTTAGAAAAATACCTCTATTAAAAAGGAGCGGGAGCTCCCAAATAACAAACTCTAATGGAACAGGAATCCCATTAGTATATAAACCAATACAAGTGTCTGTAACATTTAAAGCCAACAACCAATCAAGAAAAGAAGTAATCCATAACTCTGATAAATTTCTTCAGGCCAAGTGATGGGTCATTCCATTGTGTCTTCTGGAAATGTGAATCATCCTTTCTATATTCCTTGGAAGAGATTAGGACATTAGTTGAAAAGGAAAGAAATTTATGTAGTGGATCTTGTATCATGTGCATTTTATTATTTGAAAAAATTAATGTGTTGTATAAATATGAGGCTCGATTTTTTTTTTCATCCTGAGATAAAACACTTTTTTTTTTTATAAGAAACGATGAGAAGGATATATTATCAACAAAGAGGCAATAACAGCCTAAGGGCAAGGGAGGAGGTCGCCCTTGCCCGAGAACTACTTCAAAAGAGTCTGTCAATCGCTAATAATCATAAGCAAGTTGTAATTACAAAAAAAATTCTTATGTAAAGAAATCCACCAAGAGGCCGTATTTTGTACACTATCACAAAAAAAATCGAAGCTATAGGACTTATCTTCAAACGTTCTAGTGTTTCTTTCCTTCCACAACTTCCAAAGGGTAGCCCTAAAAGCGCAGCTCACAACCATCTTTGCCTTCTTCAAATTCCAAGCGACAAGACCTTCGCAGAGCCAATCATCAACTCTTCGAGGAAGGCAGAAGGAAATGCCCAACAATCTAGCGATGAAGCACCAAGCCTTCCAAGCAAAATCACAATGGATAAAGACATGGTCTAAATTTTCTTCATTTTTTAAGCATAATCTGCAAACCGAAGGGGACAACACCCAATGTTTGAACTTCAATTGAAGCTTCTCATCTGTGTTAAGGCTTCGGTACACCAAAGACCACAAAAAGACCTTGACCTCAGGCTTTTGTGTTTCCAGATTAAATTGTTGGTATATGAGTTGATTTTTGGAGATGTCTTGGTTAATTTCTGAAAAAGGGACTTAGCCAAGTAAACGCCCGATCCCTCAAAGGACCAACTAAAACTGTCTGAATCTGATCCGAGGGTGAATGCCATTAATTTTTTCCACCAAAGCCACCCAGCTGCTGATTTCTCTGTCAAAAAGACCTCTTCTAAATGCCAAGTCCCACGATTGCTGGCCATTGTCCCAACAATCTGCTATCACAACATCTTTTTTTCTAGACAGCAAGTATATATAAGTCTGGGAATTTCTCATGAAGTGGTTGAACATCACACCATTTGTCCTCCCAAAATTTGATGTTTTTTTCATTGGAGGTAGAAAACTTGAGGTATCGCTGGAAGGTAGGAAGGTTGGCCGCAATATCCACCCAAATTCTATTTCCCTTCTTCTCTTTAATCTTCTGAGAATTCCAACCATTGAAGGATACACCGTAAATGCTAACAATTATGTTTCTCCACATAATTTTTCTCCTGTGTAAACCTCCACAACCATTTAGTCATGAGGGAAGAGTTTCTTTGCACGAAGGATCCTACTCCCAAACCTTCATGATTCGTTGGCAGGGCGGTCCACTCCCATTTAACCAAATTCGTGCCTTGCTTATAGCAACCCCATTCCAAACAAAATCTCTAGCCATCTTCTCCATAATCTTTATAATCGATTTAGGGGCTTTTTGCAAAGAAAAGTAATAAATGAGGAGACTATTGAGAACGGATTGAACTAACGTAACTCTACCTCCCTTGGAGAGGGGAACCTCTTCCACATATCAAGTTTGCGGTTGAATCTCTCCAACATCGGATTCCAGAAGAATTTTCTGTGATAATTTCCATCAAGGGGAAAGCCAAGATTGTTAATAGGGAAAGAATCTGTTTGACAGCCGAGATAGTACACTAGGAATTCAAAATAAAGAATGAAGAAATATTTACCAAATAATGATTATAGGGAAAAAAAATCTTTTAAAAGTTTTAAAAGGTCAACGTTGGTCCTTTTGAAGGGACTAGCACCTTCTCTGTTTACAGGACTCAATTTTCTATAGCTTCTACAACATCACTACAAAGAGCTCAAGGATGGAGCCAAGGGTAAAGTAAAACATTGTTTTCTACATCAATGCTACAAAGAAATGTTCTCGCAACAATCCTTCATTTTAGCAAGGGATAATACAAGGTACCAAATTATATCAATAGCCCATCTTTTGTTCAACTAACTTTATGATTTCCCACCTATGCAGCATAGTTGTTAAGATATATACACTCAATTAAGAGACTAGAGTTTCGAATCTTCCAAAGGAGCGATCAGAAAACATCCAACTTTTCAATTATTTCAAAATGCATCTGCATGTCGACAGTCCTATCAGCAAAATAAAATTTCTCACAAACTTGCAACTTTTCTCCACTTTTCCTTGCTTCAGATTCAAGAAAACTCAACATTATTTCCTTCTCATCTCGTATCCAAACTCTTCTGCTGTCACACCATTGTCTAGGAGTACCATGAAGAACGAAACGGACTCCTCTCAGCTCCTGAACAAGGCTGCTGGAGATTCTTTTAATCACCTCAGGGTCTGTAATATATGCTCCATAGGTGTTCAATCCAACATCCACGTAATGAATCTCTGTTATGCTTTTCAAAAAGCTCTGTTCTGTAGTAGATATGAACTGAACCTCTTCGAGGTTAGAACATTCAACACCTGATGCTTGCTTAGGACGAGGAAGATTCTCAACAGCTATAAAGTCTTTCGAGCCAAGTTCAGTAACTAGCTGGTTAAGTACAGTACCTCCCTTGCTAAATCCAAGAATGATCGTTTTGGGCGGGCTGCAATGCAGTGTGGATATGGTGGTTGGCTGTGATCCTTGTTTTTCCCTAGAAATGATCTTCTTTGCCTGCCAAATCAACAACTGAGTGCTTTTAATCCATTTCAAATTAGAAGCAGAAAATCCATTTGGACCATATGATTATGAATGGAATGGAAACTGTTTGCATTTGTTGCTTGATCATACCTCATTGTAGCAACTTCCCAAAAGTGATACGGTTGATACTGAAGCAGGAAACCCATTTGGAGTATATGATTTTGGTTCTCCCCATCGATTCAGAGAAGGTATAAAATCCTTATACATAGCAAAAGCTCCATTGAAATCAGAAGCCTCAATAACCCATGCATTAGTTGAGTCTCCAAATTTCGAAACTAAAATTTCTGCTATGTTCTGCAGATCAGATAGTCTCTCAATCACTGGATTTCCTGTCCCTTCGACCCGATCCCCATTAAAAAAGATGGCGTTTGCAGAAGGTACCTATTATATTATCATGAAACTATTCATTAGAAGTTAAAAACCCCTATGGGCATTCTTTTCAGATTAACGAGAAAGATAACTTTTATCCTAAAGGAAGATGAAACCTTTCCAAGGGAAATATCAATTGATGACCTTTAAAACAAAAAGATCTACATAGGAAAAATTATTCAATGAAGCCGTTACAATGTAGCTCTCCCTTGCTTGATATAAATTTGAAAATCAATGTCTCACAATCACTATTAGATACTGATTCGAAATACTTTTTAGTTTCTCCCTCATACTCTCATACATCCAAACTGCTTAAGGGCAATATAACGAAGATCTCCATTCTTTTATAGTGATGCATGGCATAATATTCCACAATAATTCAGTTACATTTTGAGCATCGAGAACTTACAGTCAATGTTTTGGAAGCTGGGGAAAGGCAAAGTGATGCTCCAACTCGATAAAACTTGTGGCTCTTGGGATGCAGTGGAACCTTAAAAATTCCACTCCAACGCTCCATCATCAAGAGCTTATCTGAATTGAATCGGCTAGAATGGATTAAAATGGAGCTTTTATTTACTTCACAGCACCGGAAACTTTGCAGAAGAGAAACAAAGAAGCAAATTCTTCGTCAGTAAGCATTCGATTACCATTAAAATCTCTCGTTTCCACATGCATCGAATACCATCGCACATGAAAAATGAATCTAAAAAGATCATCAGAAAATCAATATCAAGTTAGAGAGCGGGCACATACCGTTGAATCGGAAAGGTGATGGAAGCAGAAGAAGAGTGAAGTGGATTTTCTTTCAGATGTCCAAAGAGTTTAGAACAGAGTGGATATGGACGGATCTAACAAAAGTCGGCCTTTTTTTGTTTTGCTCCATCTTTCAATTGCCTTCAACTTTTTTTTTTTTTTTTTTTAATTTTATTTATTTATTGATAAAGGATTAAATTGTGAGTTTAATTTAGGTTAACTTACAAGTTTAGTCTCTCGACTTTTTCTTTTTTTTTTGACAATAAGTCTCTCGACTTTGAGATGTGTCAACTTGGTTCCTGAGATTTAAAAAGTGTCTAATAGGGTTTTGAACTTTAAAAATGTCTAATAAGTCATTGTGCTTTTAATTTTGTGTCTATTAAGGCCTTGACATATTCGAGATTTTTAAATATTAACTGATATATTAATTATAAAATTGGTTTTTGTGTTTATTGGATTCTAAACTTTCAATTTTGTATCTAGTAGGTTTATGAATTTAAAAATTGTCAAATATGTCAATGGCTTATTAGACACAAAGTTGAAAGGTAAGAGACCTATTGTTTACAAGAGTGAAAGTTTAATGACCTACTAGATATTTTGTAGAGTCCAGGGACCTATTTGACAGAAAATTAAAAGTTGGAGGACCTACTCATACTTTTTAAGTTTAAAGACTAAATTAAAACAATTCTAAAAGTTCAGAGACTAAACATTTAACTGAACCCTTAATCTATAAGTTTTTAGGTCTCTTCATCTTAAAAATTACACTTCAATGCTATTTGTTATTTTATTTTATGAAGTTCATAAGAGAAACCAAACTTCACAATTTGCTCACAAAGGAATCTTAGGGCAATGGTTATTTATTTTTGTTTGTTTATTATTATTATTAATTTTTTTTTATCAAATCATTCTAATAGTCGAGTATAGTTCAACAATAATTGACACATATCATTGACTATGATGAGAGGTTGAACTAACAAAAAAAACAATCAAATGGTTCGTAACCTTCTAAGCAATTTCAATTTAATATTTAATATTTTAAAAGTTTTCAATTAAGTTATTCGGTCCAAAAAAACCTATGAAAATTTGATAATATAAAGATGACCTGTTATTAAAATATCTTTATCAATATATATTATCTGAAAAGAAATGAATTTTATTGATGAACGAGTTAAAGTTTTGTTAAATGAAGGGTTTGTATTTTATGATTCGGATATGTAATATCTTAAATAAAACAATAATTCATTATTTTTCAAAAAAAGAAAAAAAAAAAAAAAACTCAGTGATAAATCCAATTTTTTATAATAAATTTTAACTTCTTTTGAGGGAGGACTTAATTGACAATTTTGGATACATCAAGGGTAAAATTGAAACTTTAATATTATGGCACATATATAAATCCAATAGGCGCAGGTTTTGAAACCCTAAGCTGAAGGCGTAGTTCGCTTCTTTGTTCGTCTCTTCTCCGCGGCCGCCACTGCTACAATCTCAGCGATTGAAGATGAAGGTCCGGTCCGATTTCTCTTCTTTCTCACCGTTTTCTTTAGTTTTACTGCAATACTAACTTCTAGTTCTGGTGTTTTCAGTTCAATATCGCGAATCCGACTACTGGATGCCAGAAGAAGCTTGAAATCGACGATGATCAGAAACTGTTAGGTTTCTTATTCCCTTATTCTTCAATCTGTTGTCTTAATCATGAATGTGCATTGTATGTGGATGAATCGTTCTGTCCATCTTCTTTCGTATGTTCATATCAACATTGCATAATTTCATGGGGTTGGTCTAATGGAACGTTGAAAAGTACATCTTCATATGTTTAGATATTTGATTCCAATACTTAGGCTTTATGGAACTAGGAGTTTTGAGATGTATAATAGTTAAAATGGCCCTCGTTTGATCAGTATAGTAGTGTTGAAATCGTTTGTTCGATATGTTTGCAGTTTAAATTTTGTAGTTAATGTGTTCATCCTTGCTATTGGGTATTTGAAATAGCTTAAATATTGACATCGCTAGAAATATTTTCTGCAGCGATGTGCATTGCTTGCTTGTGTTTTTCTCATTTTTTTTTGGGTGAAGCAGCCGTTTCTCCGAGCAATAATATTTTGAGTTTTAAGCGAGCAGATATGAAATCATTGTTTAGTCCTAGTTAAAATTTCTTCATGGACTAAAATTATACCTTGTCATTGTTTAGCCGTGCTTTTTTCGACAAGAGGATTTCCCAGGAGGTCAGTGGAGATTCCCTCGGAGAGGTACGTGTACTCTTCTGTCATCCAATAAATGAAATCTTCCTAGTTGCTGTGTCTGAGTTTACTGATTGATGATTTTCCTCTTCTCAGGAATTCAAGGGCTATGTTTTCAAGATTATGGGAGGTTGTGACAAGCAGGGATTCCCAATGAAACAGGGAGTTTTGACCCCTGGCCGTGTTCGTCTCTTACTACACAGAGGTTTGTAGAACTTTTTGTTCTAGGTTAACCAATTTAATCATATTTGTGACTTTTATTATTTGTTTTCAATAATTTATAGCACTATCATAAGTAAAACAAGCATCTGTTTGACTTTTGTGGTCAGGAACCCCTTGTTTCCGTGGTTATGGCAGGCGTAATGGAGAACGCAGGAGGAAGTCTGTGCGTGGATGCATTGTCAGCCAAGACCTTTCTGTTTTGAATCTGGTTATTGTGAAGAAGGGAGATAATGATCTTCCTGGCTTGACCGACACTGAGAAACCAAGAATGAGGGGTCCCAAGAGGGCATCCAAGATTCGCAAACTTTTCAATCTGTCAAAGGAGGATGATGTACGAAAGTATGTTAACACGTACCGTAGATCATTCACCACAAAATCTGGTATGGTTTACGGTTGCTTTTAGTGGATTTAAACCTCTCATTACAAACTAAGTTGGTGATTGTGGGCAGGGAGGGTTAGAGGGGGTTGTGATCTTCCAATAGTGCTTCAGTGCTTGATAGATGGTGCAAGTACAGGTCGAGGTTTAATACTTTTTTCATGAAGCTGGATAGTTTGGATGGATGTATTCCTCTGATAAACTATGCTTTGTAGAGCCCCAACGTTTCTAGATGAACCTTCATTTGACATTGGCTTACATTGTTGTTCAATATTGCTCCTGTTTGCACAACTAGATGGATTGTGCTTAATATAGTTTCTGATGATTTATTTGATTGGCAGGCAAAAAGGTTAGCAAAGCCCCCAAGATTCAGAGGTTGGTTACCCCACTGACCCTGCAAAGGAAGCGTGGAAGAATCGCTGAGAAGAAGAAGAGAATAGCAAAGGCCAAGTCTGAGGCTGCTGAGTATCAGAAGCTCCTGGCCTCTAGGTTGAAGGAGCAAAGGGAACGTCGCAGCGAGAGCTTGGCCAAGAAGAGGTCCAGGCTATCTGCTGCTTCAAAGCCATCCATTGCTGCTTAGTTAGTTTGTTCACATTGTTTATGTGTCCTTGAACTTATTTGTGAGGTTCCGTTCTCATTTTTCTCTACTCCATTTGTGGACTTTAGTAGGTTTGCATGGATCTATCCATTAAAAAGCAAGTTTTGACTAATTGAATGCACTCGGACAATTCATAAGCTTGATTGAGAACAATTTTGATTTCGGTATCGAATGTGTTTTTCTTTGGTTCAACAATAATCAGTAAGTTAGACTTTGCCTCTAGAAACCAACAAGTTTCATTGATCACTACTCCCACTTCACTATTTTTACCGCCCTTCCAATCCACTACTTGCCCCTCAAGCTCTTTAGATTGGTATAATCCTATCCCTGGCTCATCTATAGCAATTTCTCATGAAGCAAGTGCAATGCCTACAGTGGAGCACATCATCAACATTAGGATGAAGCAAGTCCAATGGCTCAAAGGTTTCCATCAAACACCCAAAATTGAATGATTGAATATAAACAATGTCTTTTTAAACGATGAGTTACAAGAAACTATTTTCATGTGACAACCAAAGAGGATTTTTTGATCTAAATTGGCCTTTGCATGCTAGCAAAGATTTTGTATGGATTGAAACTAGTTCATACGACTTGATATGACAAACTAAGACTGACTGTATTGCTATCTTCACAAATGCCAAGTCCAACGACTCACTGTTCGTGAATAATAAAGAAAAGTGTGTAATATGGCTACTAATCTATGTTGAAAGACGGGAGAGACTTGTACTACTTTGGGGTACAAATTGAATTTTGTGTCTAATAAAACCATAAACTTAACTTCAATTGTGTCTGTAAATTTTTTAAAATGTTAAAGAAATCATTGATTAAATAAACATAAAATTAAAAATTTAGAAAACTATCTTTTTAAGTAGATACAAAGTTGAGAGTTGATATCTATGGGATACAAATTCGAACTAGGACTAAAGTTATAATTGAATGGTTTTATAATTTTAAAAATAGAGTTCAAATAAATTTGCCTTATATACTATGGGTGTGTTTGGTTTATCTTTTCAAGTGTTTAATTTTGAAAATAATTCATTTTGAAAAAATTTCTAGTGTTTGGCAACCACTAAAAATGACTTATTAGAAAATGAGATTGATAAATAAACCATTTTGAGAGAAACACTTGAAACCAACTTTTTAAAAAAGTCTTCTTAAGTAAACAATAACTTGTGTATAAAAACATTTGTGAGTAAATGCAACCAAACATATGAGTGTTTAAATTTTAAACAATTATTATACAAAATGTTTTAAAAAAAATGCATTCTTGAAAAACATTTAAATTAAAATGTATTCCAAACGAACTCTAAATATGACAACATAAATTTATGTGTTTTGATATTTTAATATATAATAATGTAAAAATTGTATGCCAAAGTAAGCCTAGCTCAGCGGTAATTGGCGTACCCTCGACCAAGAGGTCAAAGGTTCGAATAAGGCATAATTGTTGAACTGAAAAAAAAAAAAAAAAAAAAACTCTTAACTAATTACTAATATACCTTTAATACTCTCACAGTATTCATAATCTAATCTTAGTAGCATTCCTAATCATCCAGGTTCATTATTGTTTTCCTAGCTTCCTACTGATCCCATTACACAAATTTTCTCTAACAAATATATTTTTCTTTTGAAGTTTTCTCTCTTGACTCCTCTACCTTTCGACTCTTAACCTTTCAAAATTAATTTTTACTAGTATATGAATTTTCTTTTTATGGTGTGAACATGAGTGAACATGATTTCTTTCATGTCAAACGATCCAAGATATGATAACAAATCATTTGAAATTATATCGAACAAGGATTAAAAAGTCAAAGAGTTATATCACCAACAAATTCATTTATCTAGGGTGGGACGAGTCTAAAAAGCATGAGTAATGTTTTCAATTTAGATATAACATGTTGATGGCAAAATCCGGCCAAGGGCTCACCTGACCTTCACGTGACACCAACAGTGAATTTGTTTGAATCCGGGGAAGACATGACCTGCAAACAAGGAAGTAACACACTGCACACCGGTGTGGTGCTTGCCACACGCGCTCCGATGCCTAAGTCAGTGATCCGAGAGAATGCCGTCAAGCAATAGTCAAAGTATCTAGTTTAGGAATTCTGGTTTTCGATCCCCTTACCGGGGTCCTTAGTGGACCTTTTATATCTCCTAATTAGGGTTTTCCTCACTCCTTCGCCACAAATCGGCCCCCTGTGGGCTTGCGTTCCTCCTCGGCCTCGGCCCAATGCCGAGGCCGAGGAGCGAGTTAGCCCATTTTGGGTTGGGTTCTCTTCGTGGGCTTACCTGCTTCGGGCCCAGAGCC
Organism: Luffa aegyptiaca; assembly: GCA_017139565.1. Taxonomy (NCBI): domain Eukaryota; kingdom Viridiplantae; phylum Streptophyta; class Magnoliopsida; order Cucurbitales; family Cucurbitaceae; genus Luffa; species Luffa aegyptiaca. The sequence continues at coordinate 46,067,530 of CM029404.1, read as the reverse complement.
GCTTCCGGGGTTCAAGACCTGATACGCCAAAAATACCAATAACATAACATATAGCACATAATTTGTTTACATTTATGTTTCACTTTAATAGATCGATTTGAGGACAAGATGTCTTGCTAAATAAAAGATCAATAAGTCAAATCTACCTTTAATATATGAAAAGTTTTACATCAATTGAGTATTCTAAAATCATTTTTAGGTCATAGATTAGCTTTTACAAAGGCAATATAAAATCTTTATTTCTAAAACTTATAGTTTAAATACATTGCTATTTTGAAATTTGGACATAACCCAACTAAGTACACTGTCAAAAAAATAAATTTTCTTTAATAATATGGTCTAGGCTTTCATTCTTTTAAAACTCATTTATTTGTACATTTAACACAGTACTATTTTCTTTTAGTCATGCTTTAAAATAATAAATTAAGCTATTTCAAAAATAAATAAATAAATAAATTAAGCCATTTTATTTATTTATTTATTTATCATCCACCTTTAAAAAAAAAAATTTAAATCCTAACCAATTTGAAAAACCCAAAGTAACCTTTTAAAATTGCGGCCAGTTCAACAACAATTCGATTTTTAATAATTAGAAAACGCTTAGAAAACAAGCAAAAAAAATTAAAAATAATTATCCAATAAACCCTAAAATTTATATTTTTCTTCTATAAAGTTTTAATTTATAGTGTACTTGCAGTGGGCACGCATTTGGAAAGTAACTTTATACAAACAAAGAATCGAAGAGCTATTTTTGGAATAAAAGGGCTTTTTGGACATTTCGCAGCACAAATCTGCAACAGAGAAGAGAGAGAATACGCCCAAGAAGAAGGAAACGACGACGTTTAATCAGATGAAAGATTTCGCTTCCAGTTTAGCCCATCCGCTTGAAAGCCCTCGTCGTTTCAGCCCAGAGGGGCTTCGTCTTTCTGCACGCAAAGGCCCGAATCGGAAGAACTCATCAGATAGATTTGACGCAGCTCTGATTCTCCCTTTTCTCTGAGCCTCGAAAGGGAAAAAGAAGAAACCAACCAACCCAGATACAGAAACAGGACTCGCTCATAAACCATACCCAGATTCCGTTTCTTCTAGCTTTTCAATTCTCCACTTCACTGGTATGGCTTACAAGACTCTCACTGTGATTTATTCGCGTTTTTTTCCTATTTCAATATCTGGGTTCTTCACTTTTCAGTACTATAAAGTGTTAAGATGGGGTTATGATTCGTTTGATTTTGTGTTTTTTCCCCTTTTCAGCTCGAATTGCTGATACTGGTGTGTTCTTTTCTTTGTGTTTTCAACAATTCTTTTGGTTTCTTTAGCTGTCTCGGAATGTGCATGTTGGCGAGATTTATCCTGCTTATTTGTGTTTATTGTCTGTTATTGCATTCATTTAGGTGTGTTTTTTTCAATAGGGTTTGGGATTTTTGCAATCCCCTCGCTTTGTCTTTTGCAATTTGGTTATGAGATTCGTTTATTGGAAAAGTGAGGTGTCTCCTTTTCATTGTATTCTGTTTGTCCGACTTGCGTCCTCGGGGTCGTGTTTTATTTAATTCGTGTCTTGGGTTTGGGATGTTTTTGAAAGGAAGCACAGGGGTCGAGGGAACATGAGTTAGGCTTATGTGCTGATGGATTTTATTTCTTAAATCTGTGGGCAGACATCATATTTTCTCGCCTCAGCCCGGTCGTTTCAGTTTTTAGAATTTCATTATCTTAGAACAAGCAGAATTTACTTTTACAATTCTTTAATCTCCTGATTCTTATCTGTAAAAACTAAATCTAGACTCCCAGTAATGTTGCTTCAGATATTTCCAACACGAACTGAAGTTGCATGTTTTCATTCTGCTCGTGTTAATCTTGTTTCATTTTCCTTTTACTAGTTACTGATATCCTCATACCCATATTTAGAACTTAAATGCATTTATTATATTACAGGTGATTTTGGTGCTTATCAAGTTTGTTTGTTGAATGACACTATCTGCAACATAGAGCAGGCATGGCAGATGCTTCGGAAGTTGAGGAGCGGGTGGATCTTGAAGAGGACAATTACATGGAAGAGATGGATGATGATGTGGAAGAACATGTAGATGAGGATGGAGTAGATAGGAGAGATGGTGAACATACAGAAGATGACGTTGAAGTAGTAAGTGAAGAGCCTCAAGTTGGAACCAACACAGAAGATAAATTTTCAGAAGATGCTAGAAATAACATATCCATAGAGTCTATAGAAAATAGAGAAAAATCTGCTAATTTGTTAGATGAAGATGATCTAGAGAAGCATGCTCAGCTTCTTGCCCTTCCTCCTCATGGATCTGAAGTTTTTATTGGTGGACTTTCACGTGATGTTTCAGAAGAAGATTTGAGAGATTTGTGTGAATCACTAGGTGAAATATTTGAGGTCTGGATTGGTGTTTATTCTCTCTTGTGCTCTCTCTTTCTTTCTCTGGGCCTTTGATTTTAGAGGTAAGTTCTGGTAATACAATTGTTTTGCAGATAAGGATAATAAAGGACAGAGATTCTGGTGAAAGCAAAGGTTATGCTTTTATATCGTTTAAAACCAAAGAGGCAGCACAAAAGGCTATAGAGGATTTGCATGGTAAAGAAGTCAAGGTAATTGTGGGGCCCCTCAAGACTTTGATGTCCTTATAATTACTTTACCATGTTTCAGCAGCATCAGAGCTGCTCTTTTTCAGATATCCATCACCAATAAATTTAAATGTGATTTTAGTTTATCCTTCACACTACAGGGTAAAACGATAAGGTGTTCTCTGTCTGATTCTAAACACAGATTATTTATTGGTAATGTCCCAAAAAGTTGGACAGAGGATGAGTTTAAGAGACTTATAGAAGGAGTTGGCCCTGGAGTCGAAAACGTAGAGCTTATTAAGGTGGAGTTGCAAAGTTATATATTTTCATCTCCCAATTGAAATTGATAGTCATTGAGGCTTTATGTTCTTTCTTCTGTATAATTGATTGCAGGATCCTCAAAACCCAACCAGAAATCGTGGATTTGCATTTGTTCTGTATTATAACAATGCCTGTGCTGATTATTCAAGGCAGAAAATGTCAAGTGCAAATTTTAAGCTGGATGGAAATTCCCCAACTGTCAGTTGGGCTGATCCAAAAAGTACACCTGATAATTCTGCCGCTGCTCAGGTAATTGAGTCATCATCATTGGAGAAAATTGTCTGGGATCTGTGCAGCATTTTCTAAGTACATTAAAATTTCATAACAACTGGAATTTGGTTAATACATTTGGTACTTAGGTTGAAAGAGAAAACTGAAACAGTTCTTGGGCAGAAAAAGTCATGTGTCGTGCTATTTTTTTCCTTCAATTTCAATAACTAAAGACTCTTTTCATTCTATCAATGAAAATCTTTGTTTCTTGTTCAAAAAAAAAAAAAAAATTCAATAATTGACCCAACGCTTAACACTAAGCTGAAAACAGATTTCGTTTGAGCTTCAGTGCATTGTTTTGAAAAGCTTGTGCTCAGGCTAGGTTAGGCACCTTGCCTTATTGAAAATTTGAAAGTGCGGTTCTCACTTAAGTGTGACATTTCTTTTGTTTTTTGGGAAAAAATAAACTATGGTTAAATGAAGTAAAGAATGGAAAACTTAAACAAAAAGCTTTTAGTCTCCTTGGATCAAACTTCTCACTGAAATCATGCCCTATCTCTCCCCAACAACAATAGATGAACGTGGAAATGAAAATATGAATAGTTGTATATCCAATGATGAGAAAAATGGAGATGGGGATCTTTTTTTTTTTTTTGAAAAAAATGGAGATGGGGATCTATTTAGTGATGAATAACAGATTTTAATTTTGTAGGCCTTTGCTGTTTGATTTTGTTGTTCATTCTTTAAATTAGGTAATAAAATAAAAACAAAATACTATCAAATGGTCTCTTAATTATGAGCCATTTGTTTTACTTTTCCTTTCTTTTGTGCCTGTGTTATCAGGAAGATATTTAAAACCGCATGGTAGTTTGAATAATACATTCTCGTTGGTGGAAGTTATAAAGATTTGTTATCTTTTGGCATTGACTGCCTGTTTTCTTATTTGTTTTTGCCAGTAAGTTATTGCAGTTCCTACTAAATGATAATGGATGCAGGTGAAGGCTCTTTACGTGAAAAACATACCTGAGAATACTACTACTGAGCAATTGAAAGAACTGTTTCAACAGCATGGGGAAGTGACAAAAGTGAATATGCCACCTGGAAAAGCTGGGAATAGTAAACGGGATTTTGCATTCATCCATTATGCGGAGAGGTCAAGTGCATTGAAGGCTGTTAAAGAAACAGAGAAATATGAAATTGAAGGTTTTGTTTTTATATCCTCAGAGATTTACATTTGAAATCTCAAACACACAATCATATCCTCTTTTCTGTACAGAAAAACGTCAAACATATTTTGTTCCATGATTGATGCATGCATGCATAATCAAATTAGGCTGCAGACAGAACGTGCCCTGTGGGCCGCTCTGATTTTGATAGCTCTTCGTAGTATTTTCTCTCTATTTATGTATGGAATTTCATTTAGTACATGTCTTCAACATCTAAAGATAAAGTAGCACGAACCAGAAGTGGTCAAATTGTCTGAACAGATCTGCTGTATTTAACTGTTTTCTATAAACTTTGTAAAAAAAGGGTGATAGGAGGGATCCAGAAATGCTTTGTTTGAACTTTTTTCTTTTAATCCAAAGAATAATCTTCAGAGATTTTAATCTGCAGGCCAAGTGTTAGAGGTTGTTCTTGCAAAGCCTCAAAGTGATAAAAAATCAGATGGGGCCTATTCCCATATATCTGGAAGTCATCCAAACCATCTTCTTCATGCTGGATACGGTGGTTATGCCGGAAATCCATATGGTTCCATAGGTGGGTATGGTGTTACTGCTGGCTTCCATCAGGTAATCTGCTCATTTTTCTTCAAAAAAAAAAATTGTTTAGAGGTCAAAATTCTTCTGCAGAATTCAGTTAGGTTTATCTCCCAAAGTACAGAAGAAAAAGAAATGAAAGAAGATTTTAGCCTCTTTTTTTTTTTTTCTCTTCTCTCCACATTAATCTCATGGATTTTCTTGCATGAACAGCCAATGATTTATGGTAGGGGGCCAATGCCTGCGGGAATGCAGATGGTACCAATGGTTTTACCAGATGGTCGAATTGGTTATGTCCTGTAAGATTGCACTCTTACTTGACTTGAAATCCATTTTCATATAACTACATAAGATAGTAAATTATATATATTATTCTCACCTGTGAATGCAGTCAGCAACCTGGAGTATCGATGCCCCCTTCTCGATCTCGAAGGAGTGAGAGGAGCAATGGCTCGGGTGGATCAACGGGTCGTTCGGGAGGTAGCAGCAGTGGTGATGAAGTCAACCGTGGCAGAAGGTATCGGCCCTATTAATGGTAAAGAACTGAAGACAACCGTGTCATTGGACATTAGGCTAATCACAGGAAATAACAAAAACCCCCACTCAGAAAAGGAATGTAAAAGAAACTGGACAATATAAGAGAGAGCAGAGAGGTTTTGAATGACCAAAAAGATTGCATTGAGATCCCTTTTCAGGATAAGTTGGAGGATGATTTGCTTTTGTGGCAATTCTTATTAGCTTAGAGTTAAACAAAGCAAATTCTGTGTACCAAAAGCAATCCAGTTAAAAGTTCTACTCAATTTTTAATTCTTCTGTTCTGGCTCCCATTCTTAGTGTTCTTCTCAAGGTGGAAATCATGTGTAATCATTGGTAAAGAATAACTTCATTTTTGGTCATCTCTCTTTTGCTTAGCATATGCTTTCTGCTCATTTTCCCTATCTGTTCTTCTTGTTTAGGCTTTGATTGGTTTGGGGTTATATTGCTTGCCTGTGCAAGACTGAGTTCAAATCTTCCTAATTTTTTGTGAATCTGCTTGTAGATCATTACTTTAGGGTTTAGCTGTTATTGTTTAAGAAGTCTATTTAAATGAAGTATATGTCTATTTGAGACTTCACAAAATTTAAAAACTGAGGTCTTGTTTGATAAATTGTTCTTTTTGGTTTTATGTTTTTAAAAACAACAAGATTCTGAATTCTTAATCATTTTCAGAGATTGAAATTGATTTTTTTTTCTTTTTTAAAAAATCTCTTTTAACTTTTTAAGATTTGACCAGTAGCTTTTAGATTTCAATTGCATTTGTCCTATTGAATGAAAATGATAGAGCAAAAGACATTGAAGTTCTGTATATTCAAGTGAATTGATAAAAATAAAATGGTATTTAATTGTAGTACCTTTTGTTAGGAATAAGTATAGTGATAGGCAAATGTTTTTCTTTTTTTTTTTTTTTTTAAATCCTATAGAATATTTGTTGTGTGTTCTTCACCTTACTATTGTAGAGAGATGAAAATGATTTTCATTTTTTTTTTTTGGAAGTCATAGCACTAAACCACATTTAAGGGGTAGTTGTCCTTTTTAATAGGACTGTCCTTGATTGTAACTACATTATTGAGTTAGCCTCACAACTAGATATAGATATGGATGAGCTTGATGTCACATTATGTCTAGGTATTAGGTAGAGTTTTATATTTATTAAAACTTTAATTTTGATATTATTACCCCCAAAAAAAAACCTTGGATATCGTATTCATGATTAAATGGACTTATAAATTGTCAAAGCGAGCATAGTTCCGTGGTAATTGATATGTATTCTCGACCAAGAGGTTAGAGGTTCGAATCTCCCTACCTCCAAATGTTGTTGTACTAAAAAAAAAAAAAAGACTCATAAATTTTGGAGTCGCAACTATAAAATTAATTGGACTTGGTAATGTGCAACGATTAAAGGTGGGAGACTTGAGCTATTAATTAAAAATGTTAAGGTCCTTTTCAAAAAAAAAAAAAAAAAATTAAAATGTTAAGGTTCAATTATAGGTGTAGTTTTTGGTTTTTTAATTTTTAAAAGTATTCAATAAGTCCTTAAACTTTCACTGTTGTGTCTAATAAGTTTCTCAACTTCTGATTTTGTGTCTAATAAATCTTTGACATATTCGAGATTTTTTAAAATTCACAAGCCTACTAGATACAAAATTGAAAATTTAGGGTCCCAATAGACATAAAGTTCAATTTTATATCAATAGATTAATTAGTTTTTTAAAATCTCAAATATGTTAGGAACCTATTAGATACAAAATTGAAAGTTCAAGGATCTATTAAACATTTTTAAAGTTCAATGACCAAATTGACACAATCCTGAAAGTTCAGGACTAAATTTGTAATTTAACCAAATGTTAAATACAGTTGAATAAGTTAAGAATTTATTTCGAATAAGTTAAGAATTTATTCCAAGAAATAGTCTTAGAGAGATTTAAATGGTACTAATCAAATTATGTTGACTAAAGTGTGATGAGGGAAATTAATCATATGTGTGGGGACCCTCCTAACCATTAAAAAGATGCAAGCTAGTCCATCAAAAAAGAGAAAAGAAATGCAAGTTAAATCATTTCTAGATCTTTCATGAAAAAAAAAAAAAAAAAAGAGTACAAGTCTCAATTTCTTCCTTAAAAGTCAGTTAACTTGAATTAATTCTTACCCAAAACTTCCTAAATAATCCTAATTCCAAACTCTTAGAGATTGTCTAAAATATAGGCAAATTAGCATGGAGATTCTAATTCACACAACAAAGTTAAGACAAAGTTTAGTTTGTAATAGCAAATTTATGTTTCGTCACTTAAAAATTTAGCTTGACATATAATTTATGGTAGTTGTTCGCTATAACCAAAATGTGTTTGCTTGAAAGAGTGAAAGAAGATAGTAAATAATTTGACTCAATATCTTTGAAAGCTCAATTCAATAACCTAATGGTAAAAGAGCTTTATATTTTAAGAGAATTCAAAGTTTGAATTTAGATATGAAATGATATTGTATGTTATAAATCTGAGGGTCCTATCTATAAAGGCATATTTTTTTGTCTCAATCATTTTGGTCTCACATCAAATATGTTGTGAGATTTTCCACACATGGGACCATAAGTTTTGCAAGTTGTGATATGATGAATTGATTTCCAATTTGATTTCAAATTTTAACTTGTGTTTTCATTTTACACTTTTCAATTTGATATTTTTGAGTAAAATTAGACAATTTTGGTTGGAAAAAAAGAACTAAGTACAACAAAAACAAAACTAGTGGACAATGTATTTGTGAAACCAAGACCATAATGAAGTGTGGAACTCAAAAAATAATTTATGTTCATCCATTATTTTCATTATCAAATACTATTATCTTATAAAACCAAAATTATATGAAATGTAGTGCTACATTTAATTCGTTTTAACTCTTAAGTTTTTAAATTGTGTCTAAAAGGAAAATCCTGCATTTGTTTCTTTTTTTTTTTTCTTTTCAAAACTCATTTGCTTCTCTCATTAAAAATAAAATGAAATTTTGAATTAGTAGTTGAGTTCAAAGTTCAAAACATTAATGTCAACGAGATCTCAAATTTATAGGAATGAACATATGAAAATTATCAAGTAAAAAAAAGTACAAGTTACTATTCTTTTTTCGTTTTCTTTGTTCCTCCCCATCACAATTAATAGGACAAAGTTGAAGGTTTCCCTTAACAAAAAGTAGGGTAGAATTAGAAAAATATATTCTTAAAAAAAGATAGTATCGATGAAAATTCACATTATGCAACTTCCAACCTCGTGGATAGAAGTAGATATCAATAACTAACTTTATGCAAGTTGAACTAAGCTCTTGATGGAAAAAAAAAAGACAGTCGTGTTATTATATGAATCAACATTGGTGACCTCAATAATTTAAATGCTCATAGATTAAAATAAAAATAAAAATGCATAAAAATCAACCTTATAATTTAAAAAGATTTTATATAATATAATTTAGCCTAAACAAAGAGGAAAATATCCAAACGTTAAATAGTCACTTCAAAGAAAAGTTACCCTTTTTTTAGGATGGCCCTTTTACCATGTTTTTATAATTTTTTTTTTTAATTTTTAAAGGGAAGAGAATTAAATAAAAAGCTTTTTCTTGCTTTATAAGAAGGACCCACATCCATTTATAATTTCCCACGTGGATTTGTTGATAATCTCTGCATTTCGAACGCTATGATCAGTCAACAGGAACCTTGACCGGAAAATTTTCGATTGAGTCGATCCATGGGTTAACTCGGTCGCACTCGGTCGCCGGAATTTCTCTCAGCGCCTTCCAAACTGCGCTGTTACACTTGAATCCTGCGCCGAACGCCACCTGCCAGATCCGGTGGCCTTTCGAGACTCGATTCTTTGCTTCTGTATATGCTAATTCGTACCACAACGAGCTGCTCGATGTGTTCCCAAATCGGTACAGCGTCATCCTCGACGGCTCCATGTGCCACTCACTCAGTTCGAGGTTCTTCTGCAGAGCGTCCAGCACCGCTCTTCCGCCGGCGTGGATGCAGAAATGCTCGAATGCGAGCTTAAAATCAGGTACGTAGGGTTTCACTTTTGCTTTCAGCAGTTTCTTTTTCACCATAGATAGGAAGAAGGTGAATTGCTCTGAAAATGGTAGTACCAAAGGACCTAGAGTCGTAATGTTGGTCTTTAATGTTTCACTTGCAACCGCCATTAATTCGCGTGCGAGTGAAACACCAATTTTCCCCTTCACGTCCTCTCTCTGATAAACGCAATTATAGCTTTCGTCGTCAGCTCCTTTGTGAGTCCTAATCGTGTGAATCAACTCGTATTTTGACCGGGATCGATCGTCGTGCTTGTTTGATAACAGCACGGCGGCTCCTCCCATCCGAAACAGACAATTGCTGATCAGCATCGAGCGGTCGTTGCCGAAGTACCAATTTAGGGTTATACTTTCGGTGCTCACAACGACCGCGTACGTGTTAGGGTTTGCATTCAGAAGGTCCTTAGCTAGCGTGATCGAGATAGGGCTTGCGCTGCAGCCCATTCCACTGAGATTGTAGCTCTTAATGTCGGTTCGAAGCTTGTAGTGGTTCACTATCATGGCGGATAGCGATGGTGTGGGATTGAATAAGCTACAATTGACGATCAGGATTCCTATTTCTCTCGGGTCCAAGCCGGTTTTCTCGAACAGAGCATCGAGGGCGCCGAACATTACAGTCTCAGCTTCGAAGCGAGCTTCGTCAAGACACAAATTCGGCGGCCGGGAAGTAATTCCTCTTGACAAGTAGGTTTCATCGCCAAGACCGGCTCGCTTTGCTACTTTGGACATAAACTTGAGGGCGTCCTCTTGAAACGCACCGCTCTCTGCACTCATCTCCAGGAAGCTGTCCACTGTCATCTTCCTCACATCCTCTGGTTTGTGACAGGCAAACTCCACCAGATAAATCGGTGTGGATCGCTTGGAACAGTAGAAGCCGAGGAGAAGTATCGACACCAAACCGGCTATCGCCGTAGTTGCATCAGTCCCATGTTGAAATCTTGTGGTCGGCAGTAACTCAGACACCCGGAAGAGTCTGAAGCCGGAAAGCTGAATAGCAATGGAAATAAACAGAGGCAAAATTACGAGTAACATAAGAGTAGTGGCAGAGTTGCAAGAGTACCCATATCCTAATTTGACATATTTGAGCTTGACTGACTGTAAAAAGTCCGGCAAACGTTGTCGGATTCTGATGAGGATGGAGGAGGATTCCCTAAGCTCCATTTCTGCCGTAAGTCTCTCTGTATCCATCTCAATGCTCTCCATATATAATCTCTTGCTAATTTCTCTGTGGAGTCTTTGTGCAACCTCTCAAGTTTCAACCCTTCTGGTTGATCTCTTGAAAAAAAAATTGTCCCAGCTTATATAAACGCAAGAAGAAGGCTTCCAAGAGAATCCAATCTAGAGAAGAAGAGAAATAGAGGCAGAAACTAATGAAGGCAAAGACTTGCACACTTTCAAACCACCATGTAGTTGGGTAGTAAGAAACAGAGAGACAGAGAAAGGGGTAGATAGGCAGAGAGGGTTTGGCACTTGGCGGCAGACCAAGCAAGAATAGATATAATGAATAGAAGAAAAGTGCAAGGAAGGAAGGAGGGGGTGTGCTTCTAAAATAAATGGGAGTAGTTCCAAAAATGGTGAGATAGCTCAACAACCACACATCTCTGCAAGTAAGTTGGAGAGAAAGACCTTTCTAATTAGAAACTTAATTAATGGAGAAATCCTTTTCAAATTGTAGTGGTTTTGAGATTGGTAGTTAGGAATTTATTTGCATGTCTTCTTAAATGGCATCTCTCTCAGCACTCTTCAAGGTAGATAGGCTTATTTGAATTGGATAAATATCTAGCTCCATGCTAAGAAGAATTCCATCTCCTAAATGTTACTCTTATCACTTTCATGAAAGTGAAAAAAAAAAAAAAAAAAAAGCTAGAGAAAAGATCAAGTTTGTTTTGGAAGGATGCTATTAGTTGATGTCACTGTTATCATAGGACTGCTGGGCATGTCTGAACCAAGTTGGGGACCATTGACTAAAGAACTGAAGTGGGTTTTTTATCCATTCACAGAAACTCAAATCACAGAGAGGGCAGAGGCCAAGATTTCTTCTTTTGATAGAGAGAGATTCCTCTAGTCACACAGAATCAAACCAAGGATTGCTGTGTATTTCTCCTCCCTTGCTTGTTAGGTTTTCCCATATATAGCATTTAGTTTCATCTTTCACTCTGCTTGAGTTGTTTCTACCATTTTCTGTCTCTCAATCACAACCATTCTTTGTAGCTGTGAAGATTACACTTAATTAGACATACTATTTCTTTTGACAATATTTCCTTTCTCATTGTAAAATATTATTCTAAAATTTATTTTGAAAGTTTTATTCGATAACCGTTTTGTTAATAAATATAGGATTAGGCTCGATAACAATTCTACCCGCTCTCATTATTTTATTTATTTTATTGAACTACCCTCTATACTAAGAAAGACCAACTCTCATCTCATTTCATTTTATTTTCTTAAACAATCCTTGATTGAACTACCTCTAATTTCTTGTTTAGATCATGCACTCCAAGTTTTATGCTTTTATTTTCTCTTCATGACTCCTCCCAGTTCATCTCTTTGCTCAATTTTCTTTAACCTTTTTTTCTCGTAAACTTCTAGATCCCTTGCATTTCTATTATTCTTAAACTTCTAGACTCCCTCCCTCCCTTAATGATTTCGGCTTTGAAATTTTTTTCGTGTAAAATAATGGTGAACAAATCAATATTTGACCAGTTGTACTAAATGATATTTTTATCAAGGACTACTTTTAATGTTAGTTATTGTTAGTTAATAAATATAAATTAATTGAATCTCTTTATAAGTAATTAACGTATCCGAACTAAAAAAAAAGAGTAATTGCAGTGGGTGGCTAATTAATTATCTATAATAGCAGATTTAACACCAAGTAAAAAGAATTGCAAATATGGCAAAAAAATTAGAATACATTTTTAAATTCCCGTTTGACCCTTATTGTTTTCTAAATATTATTCTTCTCTTTCTTTCCTTGCAGGGTGCCGCACATCTTTTTTTTTTTTTTGTGATTTCTTCTTTTTTTTTTCCTTCCCTCGCATGTTTTCTTCTGCTGCACATCTTCTTCTTTTTTTTGTGATTTCTTCTTCTTTTTATTTTTTATTTATTTTGTGTGTATTTATGAGTTTCTTCCAATTTCTTTCGGTGTGATTTCCTCTTTTTTTTTTTTATTTCTTATTTTCTGTGCATTATAACATGCTTTTTTTCCCTCTGTTTTGCTTTTTATGATGTTGAGGTATTGTTATGATTGTTTCAACTTTATGTCAATTGAGCTAAGTTCTTGTTGGCCTTCTTTTTAATTCAAGAATGCCAAGAATACAAAAATAGCATTTTTGGTAAGTGTTTGTATAGGTATATCAAAGTATATCAATGATATACTCGGATTAATCGTAGTCTATCACTAACTATCACTGATCGAAGTCTATCACGGATTATAATTCATAGATAATGAAATACAAAAAATACAAGAATAGCAATTTTATGGTGGTGGTCATGGAGCTTGTGTGCTAGGCTTTAAAAATTATATTGTTGATTGAGAGTCGCTTGTTCGTAATGGTTATTTTTGGATTTTATGTTCTAATTACCACAAGAGACTTAAATTTTTTGTTCAATTTATGATTGTAGTATAATAATTTTGGATGAGTTTCTAATTACCGAGATGATTGCAATGGAAAGTACTTTACTGATAGATTTCAATTAAATTGATTTCTATCAGTAACAATCATTGGTAAACTTCAAATTAATTGATAATTAACTTATTTCTATTAGGGATAGAAACCGATAGACTTCAATTAACTGATTTCTATCATCGATAGAAAATGATAAATTTGAATTAAACTAATTTCTAGCAGTGATACAAGTCAATAAACTTCAATTAAATTGATTTATGATAGAAATTGATAAACTTCAATTAAATTGGTTTCTATCGGTGATAGAAACTAATAGTCTTGAATTGATTTGATTTCTATCAGTGATAGAAACTGATAATCTCGAATTAAACGGTTTTCTATTAGTGATTATCACTGATAGACTTAAATTAAACTGATGGATAGAAATTGATAGCCTTGAATTAAATTGAACTAATAGTCTTGAATTAAATTGTTTTCTATCAGTGGTTATCACTGATAGACTTGAATTAAACACGATAAAAACTTATAGATTATGATTATCAGAGTCTATCAGTGATACACACTGATAGACTTCGATTAATCAAAGTCTATCAGTGTCTATCATTAATAGACTCCGATTAATTGAAGCTTATCATCAAAGTCTATCAGTATTTATCACTGAATCGAAGTCTATAAGACTATTGGAGATACTAAGGGTATTTTCGTAATTTAACCTATTTTTTGCTATTTCCGCAAATAATTATATTTTTTTGCTATTTTTGTAATATTTTTGCCGGTTTTTGCTATCTGTGCAAAGTCCCCAAAAAAAAAAGTAATTAACGTACCCAACTTGCCCAATTTGACCACAATGAAGAAATTAATGTGTTGCATCTTTTAAGTTTTGAACATGACGTTGGGCCTATTGAGAAAATTTCCTCTTACTTGTAAGGTGTGCCCAATTATGTTTGCGTGAAGAAATGGGCTTAAATGGAGTATACTTGAAAGGTAAATTTACCTTGCCTCCTAGTTTAAAAACTTTAAAAAATATATATCTTTTTCTTTAATAGATTTTAATAAAAGTAGTTTTAATTAAAATACTTATATTTGGTTATATTTTCATAAATGTGATTTTAATCGCAAATTTGTTTGGTTGTACTACATTTGAAGATAATTTCATAAATATGAAATTAAGACAAGGTGATTTATCGTCAATTACTTTTTGAATAATTAACTTCCAAGTGTTTCTCAAAAGAAATTTAATAACGGTAGCCCTTAAAGGACTTAATTTATCCAACCTATTTGATTTAGTAGATTAGAGTGGCATGTTTTATGCAAGTTCACTTAGTTGCACTCTTGAGAGTTAGCTTAGTTTAATTGTAGCTATTTCATGAGAATAGAATGGGTGAGGTATAAGATTTTATTATTTCATTTCTTAGCTATTAAAACTTTCAAGGGAATTATTTTACCTATTTTTATTTAGTGAGTATCACAATTGCATGTCTCATGTTGAAGTCCCTAATTTCCGTATCATAGGTTTTCGAACAGAGTCTTTATGCAGAGCTAAAGATCATAAAGATGGTTTCCCTTGTACAACCCTATAAATAAACAATGTTTGCTGTTAATAGGAAAGGGAAACTCTTTACATTATACTGTTTTTTCATGATCTTTAAATTGTTATGAATCATAAGATTATCATAAAGATTGTTGGACTCTTGCAACCCTATAAATTAGCCATGTTTGAACTCTTTTTCTAACATTTTTTTTAGTTTATAAGTATGTGGGAGTGAGGATTCGATCCTCTAACTCTTGATCAAATATATGATGTTTTAATTGATTGAACTATGTTCAGGTTGACTCTAACATTTCTTTGTTATAGCCTAGTTGTTGGAGGAATATCTCACTTTTCGAGTGTGTCCAATCAAATTTGTAAAGAATGCCTTGAAAAAGATTGGGGGAAATAAAGTATGCTTGGAGTCATAGGAATAGCTCTCTCCAGAAACACCATGAGCTCATTCAAATTAACAAAATGATCTCTCTTTGCCATCTTAAAACATTGTGAGCTCATTCAATTATTCCTCTAATTGTTTTTTTATTGACATGCTTTATTATGAATTACTGTAGGTTTTTGTCTAATCAGTCATGACATCTATATGTCATTTAATGGTCTTAACAGCAAAAAGTAGAATCCAATGCTTGAGAACATAAATAAAACTTTTGAATTTTTACAGATTGAATAAACACAATTGTCAAAGCAAGCCCTCCAATGAAATTTCTTGTCAAAAGAAAAAAAAAAAAAATCCTCCTCGTACTGGTCCTTTTGATACCAATTAATTCTTCCAAATACAACCCAACAGTAGATGATCAATGCAAATGCAAAAGTACTCTTACTTGCACCAAATTACTTATCTTATTTCAGAAACCTTAATTTTTTTTTTTTTTTTTTTTACAATATGTAGGGAGGGGGATTCGAACCACAGACTTTGTGGTTATTAGTACAACTTTATGCCATTTGAGCTAAGCTCTTGTTGGCATTTCAAAAACCTTAATTATTTGTACAATTACTCTGTATTTAATGAGTTCTGAGGAAAAAGAAAAGAAAAGAAAAAAAGGTACAGATTTCCTCAGGCTTCTATTATGTATAGTCCTCGTTTGGAGGCCTGTGATGGACGACAGGAGTTGCGATCCAGTGAGGATATGATGTCACACCTGCAAAGCATCTCAGGAATCGACTTCATCACAGTGTTGTGAAGAGGAGAGAGAGATTAGCTCCCTTCTACAGTATTTTCATCAGTTCTCCACATTATGTCTTTTAATCCTGAAGAGAAACTTTTGTAGAACTGTCATATGGAAATGCAATGCACATTAGTATATAGCATTATGGATTTGAGCTTTGAAATGATGTATTTACTTTCAAATTTCAAATAAGAATACTGATTGCCATGCCTTGTGAAACTCAAGCGTATCGCCACCAGTTTTTCGAAGCTCCACCATATGCAAGGAAGGAGCCACCTCAAACACCTGGAATTCAAAGGGCAAAAATATTTGGCATCAGAAGGCCATAAAACTTCAAATGAAGCTACTTATGGGAAATTTGTGAACCAACAAAATAGTTCCATTCCTTCTCCATTCTAATCACAAAATGGAGCCTGCTGATGATGAAGCCAACTTATGTTTGTTCAGAATTGAAACTCTGTAGAAGCTTGTCTCTTTTCGTCGCATTGAGACGAGTTTGACACATGATATTATGAAACTAGTTAATGAAGTTAACCAGTAGTAATATTTTTCTATACCTCAGTAGCTATGGAGAGATGTCCTTTCCTACCAGTCTTATCACCTTTCAACTTCATCTGCAGTGATGTCATACCACATTATAAGAGTTCTAACAAAACTCATCTCATAAACATAGATATCTTTCACCTGCTGTCAATAAAGGGTTACCTTGTAGTCCCGTGTTCTAACGTTGAATCCCATAGGTTTTGCAGTTTCTTCAATCTTCAACATGATCTCGTTCGCAGGGCTTTGCGACGTAAAACGAGTCTCGCTCTTCACAACAGCCTAAAAGAAAGAAAGAAAAAAAAAATCAATCAAGAGAATTGATGGCCTCAAGAAATGGGATATGCTCACTAGGTTATTGCAATATCATCATTTCATCAGGAAAGTTCGGCTTAAGCTGTAGCTAGATAGAAGGTGGAACTTGAAATCATGGTTAACAAAGCATGCTAGAATCGAACGACTCTGCACGTCGTTTTAACATCAAAACTCAAAATGAAAATGTATCTTAGCCCAAGGAAAAACATACTCAACTTAGTTGTGCATTGCCATTGATACATGCGATATCAATCAACTAAAAATAAATAATTATAACAATACAACCATATAATATATGTACCTTCTGCTTCTCAAATAGATTATCAAGACTGAAGCCTGGTGACCTAGAGATGAGCTCAAATGCATTCATGGACACTGGCTTCTCTTTTCTTTCGGTTACAAGATGTTCCTGGAATTTTAAGAAACAAATTAAAGAAACAACTTTAGAAGGAACTTTAGTCGTTGACATGATTGAATCAAGTGGTGTGAAAATTTTGAACTAAGTTTGTATTTTAGAAGTGACTTTGTTTCTGCTTAAACATTTTTGTTGTTTCTTTGAGAGAATCAACCATATGCTTCCAAACATTTCTTTCTTGATAAGTGTTGTGAATGCCAATTATCTGTGGCTCAAAGCCATGGTTTTGTGATAAAATTCTCACCCTTGAGCTGCTAAAAGCGGCATCGACATCGTCGAGAGTTATATCCTCTTCCACTTCAAAATGAGCAGCCGTGTAGCCCTTCTTGAACCATTCATCTTCTTGAATTTGAGCTATCGTAATTCGCTGCGGAGCAACGAAAAGAAAAGGAGAGTTTTAAAGAACAGTTAAATCATTTCAGGTTCCAAAATCACGCATCAGAAACTTTACAGAAAATCACACCAAAAGAGAGAGTGAATTAAACTAGGAGTTGTGAACTTACAGTAAGAGGGTTTGGATCAAGAATGCGACGAATTAATTTTCTAGCACCATTTGAGAACCATGAAGGAAAGCAGAAATCAGCCTTGGAAATCTGAAATTCATATCAAATATACTCTGAGAATACTGCCAGTCTATATGAGTAAGAAAAACAAAACAAAACAAAAACTAACTTTTCTATACAAACACATTAGATTTTCTTCATCAAAAGGCAAGAAGCCAGCCATAAGAACGAAGAGAATGACCCCACATGACCAAATATCGGATGATGTACCATCATAACCTTTATCATGGAAGACCTGATATAGTATATCAAAATCAAAGGCAAAAACTAAGCACATAGAACAAGAATTCTCCCAACAAAATATAGAAGCAAGAAGAATATATATGCAGACCTCGGGGGCCACGTAGTTCGGAGTCCCACAGGCAGTGTGAAGAAGACCGTCCCCCTGCAATAATAGTGTTATATGAAAGGGAATGCTAATACCTGAGGTCCCGTTTGATATTGTTTTTGGTTTTTGAAAATTAAAGTTATAAACACCGTTTCTATTTATGAATCTCTTTGTTTTGTTATCTACTTTTTACCAATGTTTTCAATCCAAGTCAAGTTTTGAAAACTAAGAAAATTAGTTTTCAAAAACTTGTTTTTGTTTTTAGAATTTGGTTGTTAATTCAAAGGTTATCTTATGAAGGACGAAAACCATTGTAAAGAAATTGTGAGGAAACAATCACAATTCTAAAATACAGAAAACTGAAAATGAGATTGTTATCAAACAGGCATGAAATCTAATACCAAAAGAAAGCAGCAATCTTGATCAGTGTACTATAATAAGAAACTGAAGTATATATAAGAAGTTATAAGCATCTGTAGGAATAACACTGCACAAAAACAATCTTGAAAGAATCACTGTCAAAATATAAGTAATACTCACTTGAACTTGCTGCGAAAATGCACTCAATCCAAAATCAGATACTTTAAGAACATCATGTTTGTCCAGAAGAAGATTTTCAGGCTGCAAAAGCAGACAGAGTGTAAAATAAACACCACTATTCTCATTGCAAACACTAAGTTGTTTAAAAAAAGATCAGAATATCATTTAAAACCTTCAAATCTCGATGGTACACGCCTCTACTATGGCAGTAATCTACAGCATTAATAAGCTGATGGAAATATTTCCTTGCCTCATCCTCTTTAAGCCTTCCCTTTGCAGCCTACAAATAGAAATATCCAAGAAATTTATACAATGAACAAATAGCTGCTAATACAGAATCACTTTGACTAGGAGATTATCTTAGATAAGTTTTTTTTTTTTTGACAATACGCCAGACGAGAATTCGAATCTCTAACTTCCTAGTCCAAGGTACATGTTTTATGTCAGTTAAACTATACTCATGTTAACTGCTTATCTTAGATAAGTAACGATAGAGAATATCCATTGAAACACAAACATGAATATGAATCTCATCAAAAGTGACTTACTATTTTGTCAAAGAGCTCGCCTCCATCCACAAACTCAAGAACAATGTAGATTTTTGATTTGCTTGCCATAACCTATCAACAAGAATAGAATAGTTCAAACACATGCATCTAACCTATCAACAAGAATAGAATAGTTCAAACACATGCATCCAATAAACATCTTATTTTCGTCGCACTTTTTTCGCCATAACATTGAAAACAATGTTGCTAAAGAAACTCATAGGATTTAAATTCCAGTTAAGTGAACATCATAACTTCGACTCATTCCCCCCAAGTCCTGTATTATTTACATTGTTCTCTATTAACCATTAGATCAACTCACGGTGGTCCATTTTTGTAACAAAAAATGGCCTTCACGTAGTTTTACGAGAAGGAAGTCCATACTAAAAATTCGACCCTCGATCAAACCTAACCTAATAACCTTTCCTACCAAACTAGTAGTAACCCAACTTCCCAATTCCTTTTAATCTTGAAGCAAAATGAAGCCCTCTTTTAGATAGAGTACTTAAACCTGTTAATTACACAAGAAAACAAACAATGTCTAACTATACAAGGAAACAAAATCAAGGAA
Source organism: Luffa aegyptiaca (assembly GCA_017139565.1). Lineage (NCBI taxonomy): Eukaryota > Viridiplantae > Streptophyta > Magnoliopsida > Cucurbitales > Cucurbitaceae > Luffa > Luffa aegyptiaca. Next base: position 46,047,899 of record CM029404.1, on the reverse strand, counting down.
AATCCATCATGATACCTCATAAATCTTAACAACATTCGGATGCTTGATCAATTTCAGAGTCGATATCTCTCTTTTAATCTGTCAACACCATCATCAATAAACCATCAACTCACAGATCTAGCTAGCTGATCAACGAATAACAAAAACAAGAAGACCACTTAACCTGTTCGACCATCTTGTGTCGAAGAACTTGTCCGCGATCAAGAATCTTGATGGCGACATAATCACCATTCTCAACGTTCTTCGCGAACTTGACCTTAGCAAAACTGCCCTCGCCAAGCGTTTTACCGAGCTCGTACTTCCCGACACGAGTCCTCGTCGCCGGAGTTTTCACGTTCATTCTCCACCAAACGTCGGCTAAAAGAGAAGGCAGAAGCGCCCAAGATTTGATGATCCCTTTACGGTTAAAGATTCAAAGGAAGAAATGACAGAAATGAGAAAAGATTTCAGAAGAATTGTCTGTTTGGATTACAGGAAAAAGAAGGAGAAGGAAATGAAATGGAATGGAGAAAGAGACGCGCAAAGGGAAGAAGCCAGAATTGGATAAGGTGGGGGCCGAATGCTTAAGCCTTTGCCGTTGGAATTTTGGAGCGTAAGAGAGAATGTTCCGTGGCTGTGCTTCTTTCTTTCATGTTTGATTTCCACATTTTTGCTTTCCATTTGTTTATTGGTTTTTTTTGTAATCATTTAAAAATGGACCATTGTATTAATTTAAGAAGATTCCAAAAATGAATGCATTCAACGCGTGGTCAACTCCAATAATACGAGTTTGTTTATGAAAAAAAAAATAAAAAAAAAAACCTTGTCCAATACTTCTTTGGAATTTTTTTTAGTTGAAAAATATTTGGTGGAGACTCGAACTCTTGATCTCTTGGTTGAAGGTATATCTATTGTAACGCCCCAGGCCCAGGATTCGGAATCCGGATTCGACACCTCACGGCCCCGACATTCCCTACAAACCAACACAGGGTCCCCAAGCCAAGCACACTTAACTTCAAAATTCCTATGATTGAGCCACCGAAAAGGAAGGTGCACCTTGTTGGAATAGGTAGTATCTATCAATTCTTTTAAGCTTATTTTGACCATGCTTTCATGTCCTCAGGATCCCTCTCATTCGGATGTGATCTCGGTTCATTCATGTACTCCTCCTAAGCTCAGGCGTCACTTATGTTCACTTTGACGGCTAAACTTGAGTTCATCAACATTTGAGGGTGGGGGGATTCGAACCCTCTGACTTTTTGGTTGAATGTACATGTCAATTACTACTGAGCTAGACTCATTTTGGCATGTGTCAATTAAGATATGTTATTAAGAGGGGTGGGGACCGAGACATAGTTTCCCCTCGCCACCACCCATTTTTCATTGTTCGTACAATTTTTTTTTTATTATGTGGGGATTAGGGTAGAGATTCCATATTTAAATAGTTAAATTCTCATGAAGAATCTTCATTTAAAGGCTATGGATTATATGCTAGGTCGAGGATGGGGAGAGTAACAAGGAACATATTCTTCGTCCATTTTCCTATTTAGGCCATAGGAAAAAATTTTCCCTTACCCCAATACCGTTCCCTGCCATCCTTGTGTCTAATTAGTCCTTAAATTGTCAACTTTGTGGGTAATAGATTTCTAAACATTAAAAAGTGTTTAATAGATTCTTAAAATATCATATAATATGGTTTGGATCAACAAATTATGTTATATAAATATAATAGAAAATTTTAATCAACATTTAAGTTAGGAGTGATTTGTAAGATTAAGCGAAATAGTAATATACTCAAGATTAAACAAAAAAGGTTAATTATAAATAAATAATAAAATATAATACAAAATTAAAGGTTTGCTTAATGTTCTTTTATGAGTAAAAATCATATATATAATTTTTTTTACAACAAAATCATATATATAGTTGAATGTAAACTAATAATCTTAGAATTTTTTTCTTCTAACATTGACATACTCAAATAATTCGCAAGTTACTCACATCTCATATTTTATTTTATATTGACTATTGATTATGTTGTTTGTTGATTACTAATTGCATTGTTTGTCTCCATTGATTTGAAATATAGTTTTTTTTAGTCTAACAATTGCAAGGGTGGAAGACCAAACCAACAACTTTTAAGATTAAAACGGGTATCTTATTCATTGAGTTATCTTTGGATTGGTGAAATAGAAAAATATTAACGCTATAAAAAAAGAGAAAAATTAACAATATTATTATAAATTTGAAGAGACAACATCAATGGTATGAAATTAGGAAAATTTTGTTGAAATAAAAAAAAAAATAATAAAATAAAATCTAAGTGTGCGAGCACCAAATTTACTTTAAGCAATAAATTGAAATCAAACAACAGTCATCCTAGGATTTATATATAGTTTTAAATTTTTAAAAGTTGATTAAGGTATTAATTGATTGGATCCCAATTAGGGTTTGTCAACTAAGGTAGTAAGGTATTCTTTTAGGGCTATTTGAAAAATTAATTGAGATATTACTTGTGGTGTGTGCATATATAATAAAAAATAAAAAAAATAAAAAAATCAAATGGATCCAACTCTATATTCGAAGTCATGCCATCAATCCAAAATTATTATTATTTTAAAAGTTATGAGACAAAAATAAAATTTATGGACTCAAATGAAATGGTATTTAAACCATATAATAAGATATTGTGGTTTTATTTTGTTTTGTAATATATCAATAAATCTTAAACTCAATTTATTAAAAATACATACTTCAATTCGGAGAGAGAAGAATATTTTTTTTTTTTTAACATAGAAGTAGGAATCGAGGTTCCAACCTTAGGAGAAAATAGACATCTTAACCACATAATTATGCTTAGATCCTCGAAACAATAAAAATCTTTAATAAAACATATTTCCTTTGATATAAAATCTTTTTGATAAACTTGAAAAGGTAAAACTAAGTGCTGCTATATATATATATATAAAACTACAAGAGTGAAATGGATGATGTCATATTGCCATGGAGATTCAAACAAACAGGTTGCGCTCATAGAAAGATTTTAAGAATCTAAAGTTTGTTTCAAAGCGAAAAGAAAAAAGGAAGCTGACTTTTTTTGTTTCTTTATGATATTCAGGAAGAAATGTTCAGTGGAGTGGCTATTCAGTTGGGTTCTTTCTATAGTTTGGAGCCAAGGGGTTTATTCCATTAAATACTAGTTGAACCACACCTCCCATTTTCAATTGGACTTGCATCTCAAACTAGAAAAAGTGGTTCCAAATTCCAATGCTCCAAATGGAAGTGGTTATAATTATCAAATTCATATCCCTTTTATTTCCATTACGTTACCGGTTTAGTCATCGAAGTGTTACAAGTATCTAATAGGTTTATGAACCTTTAATTTTGTATCTATTAGGTCTCGAAAGTTTAAAAGTATTCAACAGGTTTTTAAACTTTCGGTTCTTAAACTTTCAGTTCTGTATCCAAAAAGTCCATTGGCCAATTGACATAAAACTCAATTTTGTCTTCAATAGAACCTTGACTTATCAATTTCGTGTCTCTTACCAAACACAAACACAAAAAATAGTAAACCACATTAGAAGTTAGGAAAATTTAAGAAGAAACAGTAATAAAACAACTAATACATAAAGTTTCTTTGATGAGTTTATGGATAACCATCAGATCTCAACTTTATAATATAGATCCTAATATTCTATAATTTAAGTCCAAGATGATCTCAAATCCAAGGAGAGAGATATTTGTAAGAAACAAATAGAAGGGCTTAGCCTATTGGTGCTTGTGACATATTATATCATAAATGGCAATGAAAATCTTACCCCAGATAGCTACGTCAATCGCTGATGCTAATTTCAAACTTTGATAAAATCCCACGCTTTGTATCCTGTCTAAAATCACTTGCCAAATCCTCTAACCCTCAACAGTTATAATTCTCTCTCAATCTCTCTGTTTCTTCTTCCTTTTTGCTTCAGCCATATCCAGTTCTTCTGAAGAGCTTAGCTCTGTGATGGATCAAACATGGAGATTTGCAGGGAGTGGAGAAGAAGCTGGAACTGCAATGGAGTCAGCAATGAAGGAAGAAAGAGAAGGGAAGAGGAAGGAGAATCTGAAGAGTTCAATGATGAAAACTTGGGTTTCAATGGCAGTGACAAGCATGATGGGAGGGCTTGTGTTTGGTTGGTGGGAGTTTCAGTTTCATTCAACAAACAGACAACTGTGGATGGTACCTTTTGGTCTTGTTTTCATGATTGCACCCATTTTTGTTATGATGTCTGTTCTTATCTCTAGTTTCTGCACTTCCATGGATCATAAAGCTACTTGGGCAGTTCCATCATCAGACCATGTGATCCAACAATCTGATGAAATTAGATGAAACTCTAGATATAATGTTGAGCAATTCTTCCTTTTACTTCTTTTTAAAGCTTTATAGGTTATAAGATTGTAAATGTTTATCCCACGAAAGAGTTGAGTTGAATATACACAATAGATATACAATAGATTTGATTGCGGTCGAATCAGTAATGAATCATACTTACCTGAGACTACAAGATTGAAGGTTCAAGAACCCTAAATTTTGGCTCAGACTTTTACCTGTGGGGTAAAATTTGAACGACAAATGCTCAAATTTGACTCATGTAGTTGGTTGGAATCATGCCTAGTGTCAGAACATTGAGACCTTTTTTTTAGTTCAACATGTGAGGCAGGACGATTCAACCTCTTGATCTAACCTTCTTTACTCAAGTTGACACATTGAGACCTACTTAGGTATGAAATTGTGTAATCTAAACTTGAACCCACATAAATTTGCTTTTTTATTTACTTAAAAGATTGTATATCAATGAAAATATTATTCTTATATACTTAAGACCAGTACTATATTTACATTCTCATTTGTTAACTTCCTAAAGACGAAAAGTGAAATGAGAAAAAGAAAATTGATAGCTGGCTAGTCAGTAGAGAAGGATGTTTGCGTGTGGAATAGAATCTTAGGAAACAGGCCAAATTTTATGCTGAAGTTATATTCTAGTAAAATATGATTGATTATAATCATACTTAACTGCTGACTTAGCTTCCTAATATTATAAAAATACCAACCTAACCCAGTTGTGCTATTCCCAATATTAATGTATTACCATTGCTTGTAACATTATTATGTATAATAAAGGTGCTGTCATGAGTTCTTCTCCATGCCTGCATAAAGAGACAATCTTGTCTTTATGTGTTTTAGGTTTTTCTTGTTCAAGTTTTAATTGGTTGTCTCAGACCCTCAAAGGGGGGCTTTTTGGGAAAGTAAGGCTGTTTCCTGTTCTAAACATTAGTAAAAACCAAGTGGTTTTTAACTTATTTAAGAATACAGGGATGGCTGAGTTGGAATGAATGCGTTTTATGATGTAGATGCATTTGACAGAGTTGACTACCCTAGTTTCATAAATAATATTAAACTGCCTGTTATTGCTATTTTCTTCAACAAATAAAAAAAATGTCCTACTTTCTAAAGAAAAAAAGTCCCCCTATTACCCCAAATTTAATACAAAAGTTTCAAATAAACATGGTAACTAAATAGATTTAAAAAAAAAGTACTAGAAAGTTACTCATATAATGATGAGTCAAATACACTTTTGGTTCTTGAGATTTGAACTTAGTTTTCATTTGGTCTTGAGTTTTCAAATCGAATACTTTTGATCACTGAGATTTGAATATAGTTTTTATTTGGTCATTGAGCTTTCAAAAGTGACATGTTTGGTCTCCATGGTTTGAATTTGATTTCTAATTGATCCCTAGAGTTTGAAATTTATTTCTAATTGGTTCCTAAGTGTAAAGACAAAATATATAAGAAAATTTTCAACTCACTTAAAAATTACATATCACTAAAGTCGAGTTAACATGTGTTAACTATCATGTCATCATTCTGTTAAGTCAACTATCGTCAACTCTACTAATAATCGAGAAACCTATTTCAAACTTCAAGGATCCAACATGTCACTTTTAAAACCTGAAGGACCAAATAAAAACTAAATTCAAATCTTATGGGTCAATAGTGTCAATTTTGAAAATCCAAATAGAAATTAATTTCAAATCTCATAGATCAAAATACATTTTACCCTATAATAATATAGTTTCAGTTTCATTTATGAGTAGACTTTTCTTTCAAGGCGTCATTTATGAGTAGACTTTAAAAATTAATATAACCTTAATTACATTCAGACGTATGAATGAAGAGTAATAAACCTATGAAAAGAAGCTGGAGTTGGGTTGCATGAGAAGAGAAGAAAGAAACAATAATGAAAGAGGTAATGAAAATGAAGAAACAAAGGGACTGTAGCCAGGTGGGTGTCGTGACACTTATTGCCATCAAAGGCAATAAATCAATCAAACTCTACCCCAGATACAAGCTACGCCAATTACTGATCCCTGCCAATAAATGCCAATCCTTCTTTCATTTATATTTATATTCCTTTAATTTGACAAAACCAACTTTGATAAGCCACGCGTGACGTTATACTCAATGCGACTTTCTTATTTTACTAGCAAACCCCCCCTCCTCTCTCTCTCTCTCTCTCTCTTTCTCTCTAATATCTTCAAGAACAGCACAGGTCTTTTCCATTAAAGCTAGCAAAGCTAATTGGGTATCCTCTCTGGAATTTATCTATCTTCTTCTTCCTATGGGTCATTTGTGAGTTTTTCTTCTTCCTATTCTATGTCGAACACAAGAGAAATGCAGGTGGGAGCAGAAACTGAAGCTGGAATGAAGGGGGAGAGAGAGCAGAAGAGGGAAAAGAATAAAAAGCTTAAGGCGGTGTGGGCATGTCTGGTTTTAGTTTTGGTAAGTGTATCAGGGGGGTTTGTGATGGGTTGGTGGGCAGTTCGGTTTCATAGATCACAGAAGCAACAGTGGATGGTACCTTTCAGTCTTGTTTTGATGATTGCTCCCATCTTCATATTGATCTCTGTTTTCATCTCCAGTTTCTGCACTTCCATGGATAGAATTTCTTCATTGGTTTCATCCTTGGATCATGATCGACCACCTGAAATTAGATGATGATAACGATCAAGATTTACATTTTTTTTTTGTTGGGCGAATGGGGATATTGGGGCTCCACCTCCACCAATTTCTAGGGAGGCTTGTCTGCTCTAAGGCCAGTTCTAGTAGCCTAGTAGGCTTCTAAGGGACCCGCCTGCCCTAGTTGTCATCATTTGACCAAGATTTACATGTTACTACTATATAATGAGAAGTTTTTTTTTTTCTCTTTTTTTATGCAAATAAGGTCTTGGAACTCTGAATAGGAATCTTAAATTAAGAAGAATTTTCCATCACCAGTATACAACTTTCTTATTTAGTTGCTTACTAGCTTTTTGTTTAAACTTTTTTTTTTTTTTGGCTGACGAATTATTATCACTCAAAAAAAAAAAAAAAAGAATCAGTATAAAATAACTAAATAACTTTAGTTTCCCCAAAACTTGAATATCAATACATGCAATGCCTTTGCCTTTCATGTTCAAGCAGAATCACGAGGGAAAGAAAATGATTTCGCGAGATTATCAAAGCTCCTATATGCGAAAAAACTAGTGCATGCTTGGAAATGACTCTTCAGCTCAATGCAGAACGACCAAAAAAAGAGTATAGGATAAATTCTGGGAACTTTTAGCTGTTTAGTACACCTTTCCCTTAAAAAAATGTCAAATTTACAAATAGAAACACCCAAAGGACCATAGATGATAGAACAAGGTTTCACGTATGATTGTTTACATAAAGAAATTAAGACAATATATTACACTGACTGGAGTACCGGGAAAAAAGTGTCAAGCCTCCATATCAGAACGAGTTGGGAATTCCAAGCCCCGAAGTGCAGGAATTTTCTCCAAATCCTCCTTCGAAAACAATGGGAAAAGCCACAGTGCTGCCTTCGTCCCGAATACCTTAATGGAGGAAAGAACATGAGACAAGACATCATTTTAAGATCTAAACATGAGACTATATTCTGTCATCATACCAGATATCAGGAGATAAATTTCCATGAGAGGATGCAATAAATGCATTCAGAGGCATCGAGTTCAAATAAAATTCCTGAATAACATTGTGGTGTCTCTTTTTCTTTCCCCCTATTCATGGTATAATACTAGTGATATTTTACATTAGGAATTCTCAATATCTAATAATATGCCGTTTTCTCTTTCCACCACAAACGACTGCATCACAACTAAGAGCGTAAAACTATGTTTTCCCCAAATAATATACTGTAGCAACATATACAAATAAAAATATCTTCACAATAAACCCATAAGATGATTCTTCATCCTATATATATGAGAATTATCATATATAAATGAGAGGGAACATTCAATATGGCACATACAAAGGTGTATTACCTGCTCAAAGTTTCTCTTCTTGCCTAGGTCGTACTTCCATTGAACTGCTCTTCTCTTCTCGTGAACCTGAATGTAATAGCGAATGAGCACCTTTGCAAGTAAAAAGGAAAGACTGGCGTCTGCAGAGCTAAATAAGGCATGCAGGTCTCAATAATCAATGACTGAATTAGTAGAATGGTTTGCTTAAATTTGAGGCTACAATGGTCAAATCGAACGTTTGAAAGAATGAATTTTATCTTTTTATGACCAATTATTCAGCTATTCTAATTCCACCAAGTAGCAGACATCTTGCACTTGTGGGAAAAGACTAACAAAACAGTGAATGATAGAGGAATAAGTGAGGTTAAGGCAACAATCACCAGCTGCAGCCTTTGCTAATCCAATCTGAAGCAAAACAATTAAAGAGAAATAAAAAACAAGTGAAGACTTCAAGTTCATTACCTCAATTGATGTTGTGTTGCTCATCAGAAGAGATGTATGCATAACTACGAAACAAAGAAGACTGAGTGCAAAAGCTAAATTAAGAACTGCATCAAGATACAGACACAAAAATATTGGAAAATTAAAGTGTAAGTTCAAAATTATAGAAACGTAAACTATAAACCAGCTGAGCTTTCTTACCAAAAGCTAAAAAAATGATCACAAGATTGGCAGGAGAAATGGAGTGACTCTTAGCTTCATGAAAAAATTTGATGAAACTAGGCAGCAAAACAAGCGTATCCATTGTTGTCTCCAAGAATGTGTAAAGCTTGGGAAAGCAGGGGGCAAGTAGGTTAACAAAGAGATTTCACTCAGCTATATATATATATATATATAATTATAATTATAATTTTCAACGTGCTTTCTCATCCAAGCCAAGTCTTATATTGTACTTATATTACAAATATGAAAGAAACACATTTTACTTAACATGATAGGATAAAACGATTTTGAACTTCAGTTATTGTAAGCTTCTTGAAAAAAAATCACACAATAGGAGATGAAGTAATTTCACCAACTTGTTTTCTTTAAAGATTATGTCGATCTTCTTCAGGCAAGATTACAAAAAAGTAAATAACTAGATTAGCCATCTTTAGTGAGTTAAATGTGACGTCAATGAACAATCAATCATCCTGGCCAATGCAACTACTCCATATTCTGTGCATGTTCCAACAACACCACGCCCTTATCATGCTAGGTTCAGTCGGACGTAAAGGAGACCAATAACTACTTCCATATTTAAAGGAGACCAATAACTCTACTTCCATATTTCAATGGATTTTCCATGCTAAAGAAAAGGGAAGAAAAAAGCCGACAATATTTCTCACGTACAGAGACAGAAAACTCTCTTGCTAACAGCCAAAAGGTGGGTAGAGATTTTACCAAGAAAAGAAGAAAGAACTTGTAGTTGCGTGCTCCAACACAATTCACCACCCAAATACAATGATGATCCATCTTAAGAACACATCTTTGACCTACAGATCATTATAGAAACATTTAAGTAACCTTTAGGAGTTTCAAAATACGAGTTGTATAATAACTGTAAAAATAAATGTTAAGAGTGAAGTGAAGTAACATTCAGAAACAAAGTGCGATTAATAAATTGGACAGAGTAATACAAATCAGAAGACTAATCACTAATTAGGTGCAACATAATGCACCCTTACTACATGACCTTAGAATCCATGGGGTGGTGGGATAAAAATAAAAAGGAACAGGAATAGTGAAGAAGTTAAGCAGCTTACAAACAGAGCAATGATGACAACGTGGTGGTTTTCCATTTTGGCATTGACGACAATAGGCCGTAGGTCTTCTCCCGGCACCATCTACAGAAGAATATGTGGCAGCCTCCATTGGTTCATGTTCCGTCAATGACGAGCTACCAGCCTCCATATTCTCCGCTTCACTTGCCAGTATCCAATTTTCTGGTACAGAACCAGGATCTTCAAGGAGTACCATAAAATAGCTCCATGACAAGAGTAAAAGCTGCAAATCAAGAAGCAGTCTTCTCATAAAAGATATCAAAATTCCGCAATTTCATAACTCATTACTTTCCCCCATCAAAATAAGCATCATTGTTGCATCTTACTACAAAATGAATGATCCCATTTGTAAATCCTAAAAATGAGAACAAATTCCAGCATACGGAAAGTGACTCGACATTTCTGCAGAAATAACACTACAAAAATGCAACGAACTTACTTACTAGGATATCTAGAACCGCATAATTAATTGATGGCACAGCTAAGTTCAACAAACGAGTACAGTTCGATTCCAAGGTGGTTGGACTCGTTTAAAGTTAATTACTCCAAATGAAATTGGGAATTCAAGTTCGACAACCAAGAAATCAAAACGTATAGAATCAGTACCAGAAAATGAAATAAGATGATGATCAAGAACGCGAGGAAGGAGTTGATGCCGCCCATGAGCAATTTGGGGCCCCAGGTGAGCACTACAACAGCATAGTAGGACACTGCAACGATGGCGAAAACCAAGACGATCATGAAGTAGCCCAGGAACTTGAGGCCGGAACAGAGCTTGAAAGGGTTGATAACTTCCATTATTTGATTGAATTGCCGACCGAGGCGAGTAATCGGAACAATTGGAGCAGATCTTCTGCTTCTTGGCGCGAAAAGTCGCTTCCAGATATCGGACGCCAGATTTAACTTCGTCCCTCGATCGGCAATAGCTAAGAGCTTTGACTGAAGGGATTAGAGAAGAATTGAAGGCTTTCTGGAAATGAAGTTCTGACGAGATTTGCAGAGTCCCCGCCAGCGGGAATAGATTGAAGCCATCTTTTAAGTTTAACGTGAAGCTGAAGAAGCTGATGATGATGAAGTTAAAATTGGGGAAATTAGCTACCATTTGATTATACTTAAGTTTTATTGTTTCCTTTTTTATTTTGTTAGAACTAAAATTAGGTTAAATTCAGTCTCTTACTCAATTTTATTTTTAATAAGACTTTCATAATTGTTGATGATTAATAATTTAACTCAAAAACATTGTTAGGATTTTAATTGGAAGCTCTCATCCATGTATATTCATATTTTTTTTTCCTTGAGTATATCAACATTTGGGAGTGGAGATTCGAACATTTGATCTTATGATCAATGGTACGTGCCAATTACCGTTGAGCTATGATCGTTTTTGGCTGTATATTGATATATTTATTGAACTTCGAAAAAAAAATGATATATTTATTAGAAACCAAATGTATTTATAAATTATATTGACTAAATCTTTTTTTTTTTTTTTTATAACATGTAGGGTGGGAGATTCGAGCCACATACATTTTTGTCGATACTATGCTCATGTTGACAACTATATTGACTAAATCGTTACACAATACAAACTGACACTTAATCTTTTGTTACATTACAAGTTTGTTCCTTAAACTTTCAAATGTGTGTCTATTTGATCCATAATCTTGTGTCTAATTAATTTAGACTTTTAGATCTTCATATGATCGTTGAACTTAAAAAATGTCTAATATGTATTTTTTTAGTTCAACAATATTTGGGAGGTGTCTAAGCACGGAGTTGAAAGTTAGAGTCTTATTAAAACTAAAATTCAATTTATATCTAATCGATATGTTATTTTTATTTTTATATTTTTTTTTTGAAAAATTTGAATGTGTCCTAACCTATTAAACACAAAATTAATAGTTTAGTGATCTATTGAACATTTTCAAAGTTTAGAGACTTAATAAACACAAAATCAAAAGTAAAAAAACTTATTAAAAATCGTTTAAAGTCCATTCAACAGATATAAAACACGAGTTTGAAAGTTTTAAAACTAGTAATTTAACATATTTTTTGTTACCATTTATTTAAGTACAAAGACCAAATTGTTACAAACCCCTCCTTAAACATTACAACCTATTGATCAAAAAATTATTAAACTAACAAAAATGGTCAAATTAATCTCGTGTAGTTTTATTCTCGGTTGTTAATAGTTATGTCTTTAGTTCCCAATATTGGTAATATTTTGTATAAATCAAGCTAGAACTACGATAACGTCTCCTATAAAATCTTGCATCAAGCATAACACTTGTCAAATTGCCAACATTAGCATATTCGAAACATTTACTCAACTGTTGAAAGTTCAAATCCTCACCATTCACACATTTTGAATGAGAAAAAAAACCCACAAAAATTTTAAAAATAAAACTAAAAAAAAAAAGGTTGAAATTTAGTCAAGACCACTTTTTTTTTTAAAAAATTTAAATAAATAATTCAAAAAAAAGAGAAAAAAAAAACACCAAAAGCATTTTAATAAAATGAAAGAAAAAGAAAGAGAGGGGAAGAATTGGGTCAGGCCCAACCAAGCGATGGTTGAAACAGTGCGAGCAAATCAAATCCAGTCGTCGTCGTCGAGTTTGGTGAAACAAGAAACTCCAAATGGAAAAACAAAAACACTTTCATTTTTTTCTGCTAAATTCATTATTTAATCTTTTTGTCCTATCCTGACTTTTCCCCCATTTGTTTTTGTGGGATTTTTCCTTCCTTCCTCTCCTCCTTCCCTTTTCTTTAAACCCCAGACCGCCATACCAGAGATTTTCCCTCAAATCCGCTCTCAAACAGCTTCCATTTCAACGATTTACAGGTTCTCTCTCTCTTTTTGCTTCTGGGTCTTCCTCTGTTTTTCCCTTTCTCTTCTCAATCTCTGTTGACTTGGGAAAGAAATTTCTTTTCCGAGACTTAGGGCTAGGGTTTACATTCAGGAAAGCTAAAGATGCAGCAACCACCGCAAATGATGCCCATGATGCCTTCGTTTCCCCCCACCAATATCACCACCGAGCAGATTCAAAAGGCAAGCTCTTTCTCTTTCTTCTTTACTTTTTACTCAAAACGCCTGTTTTTGCGCATATGGTAGTGTAGTAATGACTGCTCCTTGATTTGATGGAGCTTTGTTTATGGCCCTGGATGTGGTTTTGAAAGGAAAATGCTTTTGTTCTTGATGAGTCATTAGCTTTTACATGAATGACTCCTTTAATGACTGGATGTTTGCAGATGGAAAGAAGCAAGTAAAGTAGGCCCCTTGATGGGAGTATTATTTAAGTAGTAGTTGGAGACCATTATGTAATTATTTTAAACGCTTTTCACAAACTACCTGAATCACTAGGTTTGTCCCTGCAATAGCTAGTTTTACCAGTCATTAGAGGAACATATGGAGGAAGAATATGTTGGTTCACTCATTATTCCTTTTTATAAGTTTGTTAGTTAGGGCAAGATGCTATTATTCTTGCCTACTTGAAATGTGCTATGATGAATTTTATCTTTAATTAACAATTGAAAATCACATGGTAATATTCTATTGGAAACATGGTTCTGGGGAGCTGGGAGATGCAGTGGTTGATTAAAATTTGATATTGGAGCTGGGAGATGCAGTGGTTGATTAGAATTTTTGGAGATCTCTCCTTTTCCTTTAATTGTGGATTGGAGAGCCTTTCTTTTCATTTGCTTCCTCTCTTTTAGAATGTTTGAACTGGTTTTCCTTTCTTTTCAACTTTGGATACTTAAAGTCAAGGTGTTTATCAAAACAATCTAAGTGCAGGTTTGGAATGACTTTGTAAGTAAAAGGGGGGTTTTAATTGTTGAAAAAGTATTTTTAGGCACTTGAAAAGTCATTTCAAACAGGCCCTAATATGGATTTATTTAAGTGCTTCGTATCAGATCCTTGTTAAGATGCTTGAGTTAAAGTTGTCAACAATGCATACTTTCTACTGAATGCAGTATCTTGATGAGAACAAAAAGTTGATATTGGCCATACTGGACAACCAAAATCTGGGGAAACTAGCTGAATGTGCTCAGTAAGTTACCCCTCTCTCTGGACATTGTTGTGTTTGGTGTTGGTTCTTTAAATGTTGCGTCCCACAGTTCTTGTGAGTGGGGGTGAGGAGCCTCTACCTTTGTTTATGGGGTTCATGAGGTTGTTGCATTGATTTTATCTAATTGCATCTTATCAAAACAAAAAAAAAAAAAAAAAAAGAAGAAGAAAAAATTCTAATTGCCCAGTTCTAAAAAGTATAGTTCGAAGAGGTTCGTGTCATGTTCTCAAGCAATTGATTTACCATGCAAGTTATGAAAGTAAGGATCGTGTATCTTGGACTTCATGGACTGGAAGCAACTATAGATGCAAGTTTTCTTTTTATATGTCATTATAAATCTTGCTTCTAATGCTCCATATAATAAGATCCAGTAGGTACTTCAGGGATCTAGATCAAGTATGCATTTCTCATCTAAATTCTAAAATAAGATCCAGTAGGTACTTCAGAATTGATACTATTACTAGGTAGTATTAGTATATTTCTGAATGTTAGGAGTCAGATACATTACAGTTTTTTTCATTTTTGATAAGTTTACATCATCTGCATCCTTTGTTGTGCATTCATGTGCCTGTATGTTTTATATGGACTGCTGAAGTGTCGTATTTTCTAAAACTATTTGTCTTACGTGGCTCTCAATTTTCCCAATAAAATGTATTTTACTTGAGTTCAACATCCCCATGTACCTGTGGTGTGCATTAGCTTGTACTTGAGTTAATAGTTAATACAATACTTGTGATTAGGTACCAAGCCCAACTTCAGAAGAATTTAATGTATTTAGCTGCAATTGCTGATGCCCAGCCACAGGCACCAGCTATGCCTCCACAGGTTGGTAATTAATTAGGCCTCAGCTTCTGCTAATTTGATGATGTATTATACGTCTGTCTTACCTGTGTTACAATGGTCAGATGGCCCCACATCCTGCCATGCAGCAAGGGGGTTATTATATGCAGCACCCTCAAGCAGCTATAATGGCACAGCAATCGGGACTTTTCCCTCCGAAAGTCCCATTGCAGTTCGGCAACCCCCATCAATTACAGGATCCACAGCAGCAGCTACACCAGCAACACCAGCAAGCAATGCAAGGGCAAATGGGACTAAGACCTATTGGAGGGGCTAACAATGGCATGCATCACCCACATCATACTGAGGGTGCCCTTGGGGGTGCTGGTGCTGGAGGGCCTGCTCGAAGTTCAGGGCAAACCGATGCCCGTGGAGGTGGTAAGCAGGACTCTGCTGATGTGGGTGGTGCAGGTGCTGATGGTCAGGGGGGCTCAGCTGCTGGTCGGGGTGGTGGTGGTGATGGAGAGGAAGCTAAGTAGCATAGCCTGATGGCCATTTCCACATCCACGTGTGGCTGTTAATAGTAGGTGCTTCGTGCGGTAGAACTTCCATGCTCTGGTGATATTAGTAGATTGAGCAAAGAACCCAAAGTTCTCAATTGTTTTAGTTTAAGCAGAATATTTAGGTAAGTTGTGTTGTAAGAGTCTTGGCATGCAGTTAAATTCCATACTTGGCAATAGAAGGCAAACGTAGTTTGAAGAGGTAGCAGTGGACTGGTTGAGACCAGTAGCACTTTTATCTCATTTTGTAAACAACTTGCGAAAGATCAGTAGGATTAGTTAGAATATAATTCTACTGAAGGTTTTCTAGCAGTCGGTTCTTTAACTGACCTCAAACTTTTGAATGCAAATGAAAGTTGTCCAACGATGTTACTCATGCACAAGGTAATTTCTTTCTATGCTGAGCTTTATTTAGACCAGTTGCTTTTATCAGTCCACAGGCAACACAAAATGCTGTCATACCAAAGCAAAAATGATGAGGTGAAATCCATAGGTAGAATCGATGTGAAAATAATCTCGATAGTTTTATGAGAATGATGCTGTTTGTAATCTGTATATGATTTCAGCTTTTATCTAAAGAGTGCTATCGATGGAATGATGATCAAAATTTTGACCCTCTAAACACAGGAAGTACCTGTTAATTAATAAAAGAAAGGAATACTTTTCCATTACCTTAGCAATCAATCACAATGATCTTACAATCACAAGAGAAGAGAGATAACTGTAGTTTCCAGTCTTCTTCCTCTAGAGCTCTAAAGCACTCGTGTTACAGAAACATTTGAAATTTATCCAATTCCAACCAGTTATAATCAAACACTCACATCTGTTTTATTACAACTGTTTACACAAACCCCAGCAAAAGCCTAAGCAATATGTGGGCACTTCCTTAGCAGTCAGCACATGTTCTATGCAAAGTTTCCTCCTCATTTCCTAATACTTACAAGTTACAACTCCAAAACTTCTAGACTTCTTAGTTGACTTACTCAGCTGAAATACAGGGTGCCTGCATAGCTTCCTCACCCCTTTTCTCAAACTTAGCCAGTCACTTGTTTCGTATCCTTCTCTATATCCACTTTGTAATGTCCCAACTCCATATCTGATTGGAGTACTTCTTCCAGAAGCTGAATGGTATTGCTCTTCTTCATCTTCTTCATCTTTCTCTTCAAAGCTTTCAAATTTTCCTCCAGAGGTGTAATCAACTCTATCTAAACTGGTACATCTCGCGTCCTCGCTTGCAGCACTAGCAATAGTATTCGTGGGTTGCTTGGTGGATTTGCCACTGGTTGAGTTCGAAGATTTCATATTGGTCTTGGGATTTGGAGGATCCAAGCAAGATGACTGCTGCCTAGCCTCTGATTCTTCCCTTTCTTGGAGGATCTTAAGAATAAGGGTCTTTAACAAGTTCATTACTTGTACAGCATGAATTAGGGCAGTCAAAGGATCAGCCATCTGCACCAAATAAAGAGAACTGCTTTTTAGTTTATAACAGTACCCGTATTTGTGATATTGCTAGCCTAATAGAAAGAGATTATCATCTACCTGAAGGATAGATTTTTTTGCAATTACATCACCCAACAATGATGATTTACCAAATGAATAGGATATGGTTTATGAGTTGCCTACACACACCTGAGTCATGTTCGGTGCAAAAACCATTGCGATGTTGCGTGCATTCATCTTGTTGTATGTCTCGTGTTGCACGACATCTGCCATCAAATTGATTGCCCAGTCAAGGATAGCAGCTTCCATGGGAGGGAGTAGTTTAACGAGTTGAGTGCAGTCTTCCTCTGTGTTGCAATGCATCACTTGTTCTGGGGTTAGTGTATCAAGCACTCCTGTAGGAAGTTCTCTAAGCCATGCCTGTAGATGAAATAAAAACTAGCTCTAATAAGAAGACCATACAAAAAATGATAAAAACAAGAGGCCAGAATATCAAGTTTCTTTGCAGATCCAACTTTGGCAGTTAACTTGAGAAAACAATCTTCTAAAACCTTCTTAAATGGAAAATAAAGTTCCAATGCATGAAAAATACGTCTATTTCATGATAGAAACAGGAAAGTTGATGGTATCGGTTAAAGTTTATGATAGAATCCTCTATGAAAATACCTTGATCAAGCCAGCTAAACAGTGAACATCAATGCCTCGTGGCACTATGCCTCTGTTTAGTTGGTCTCGGACAAACTCTTCCTGACTATTCTCTGCATTTATTCGAAATATTCCTTCTGCCTTCAATAGTGACAAGAAATTATAATAATTAAAATTTTGAATAGTGAAGTCGGCAAGAATTTAGTAACTGTCTCAGCAAGCAAGATTATAGTACTAAAAAGTAATTGATACATACTTGTAGACCTCCCTCTGAATACAACCGCTTTTGCATCATAAGAAGAATTGTTGGCACACTATTTCCTCTATCATCAAAAGAACATTGCATTGACTTGGCAGAAACTCCGAAAACGCTAGCACTGGATGACCGATGACAAATGCGATTGAGGAATATGGATAATTAGTTAGCATAGGGGGGAAGTAAAGCTGATGTCAAGTTGCATTATAGAAGTTTTAAGCTTGAATAGGTTCCCTACTCAAGGACAAATCTCAGGAAGTGTTTCAAATCATACGGCTATATTTTCACAAGCTGTATTAACATGAGAATATCAAATATATACATTTAGAACAATTAATCAAGAATGCCAGCCAACTTAATAAATTATAATCTTCGTCTCTAGAACTCAATGACACAATTGTACAACCTATATAACAGATCCTATTCAAGTAAGTTCGTTCTAATGGAAAGCACTCATCAACTCATCAACATATAACCTATTAAGTTCGATATCTCACGCAAGATGACCGACACTGACAGGCCACAATCAGCATTTTAGAAGCATTCATCCTTCATGAATTGCTCTCACTCTCACTCAAAACTCCTTATCAGAGAGGAAGGAGGAATTAACATAACCAACATTAACAGCCAACCTCATTCCCCATATCTCACTAACAGTCTCGTGTTGAAAAACTTGCCTTTGAGGTCTCATAGTTCAAAAAAGTTAAATATTTCTCTCCTCCTCTGTAAAACCAAGCTCAGAAAGCCAATGATTCTTTGCATGGTAAGAATTGAGAGAGAAAAAGAGAGAGAAACACAACACATGGACATTCCTTGTCCTGGTTGTTGTGTTAGAACTTATTCTACTAAAAGGTTCTGCAAAGCAGATTCTATGTTGGGCGAAAGGCATTCTAAAGCAACCGACCCTCTTTGGAATGCCTTCCAAACATCTCCTGTCATGGTCCCTCAAAAGCTGCAACTTCACATCTAGCTTTGAGATCGCACGTATTCCAAGAAACCTCAAGAGAGAGAGTTATGACAGATAGTAAAAGTGAAAAGCTACACACGAAACCAAAATAAAAATAAAAATCAAAGCTCCCAAACGATTTCATCAGAAAGAAAAAGAGGCACCAAGGCACCAACATCAACGAAAGTGAGTAAACTACGAGGTCCCCTCTTCGATTTGCCCCAACAGCAAATTGGTTCGTTTTTGCCTTCAATTTGACCAAAAATTTCGAAACTCCTTGCAGTCTATCAATTCAAGCAGCTAAAAGAATCACTTATTTCCAATTCAACTACAATCCCATTCACAGAAACAGTAACAGAAACCAATTTCACAAAATTCACTCGCATTCTCTAAAATCAAAAGAGCTCACCTGGCGCTAGGGACTCTGGTTGGAACCTCAGGCTCGAACTCTGTAGGCAAACCCAGAAACCCATTGAACCTATCAAACGTAACATGAGAAACATGCCTCACATTCACAGGCGAGCTAATATCCATCGAAGAAACATCATCCGTTTCAACACTGCAAGTAACCAACGATTTCCTCAATGCAGTGACCAAAATGTCAAGAATCTGAAACTGATTGCCATTGTTACTATGCCTGGCAGCTTCCTCCCGCTTGTCCTCCTCACTATCAGAGATCGAATTTCTCAAAACCAAGCCATACCCATTTTCACTTACCCCAACCCCAACCCCATCTCCATAATAATCGTCCTCTTCTTCCTCCTCCTCTTCCTCCTCTTCTTCTTCCTCATCGTCACTGTCGTAATAAGAGCTCGGCGGCGGTGGCGGTGGCTTGAATTCCGCGACTCTGACGTGTCCACACGATTTGGATCGAAACAAGCGAGTCATTGCAGCTTCTTGCTTGAAAATAAGTGAAGGGTAGAGACTGAAAAGATGTAAAACAAATTGTGGGGTTCTTTTGTTTCTTCAAAAAAACAAACACACAGAGAGAAAGAAGGGTTCACAGAGTGAGGAAGAGGATGATGATGGATAGATGAATGAATGAATGATCAATGAATGAATCAACAAAAGATTTAATGGGAGAAGAGATAAAGACAGATGGTTTGCAAATGTGTATGGAATTTTTTGTTGGGTTTTGTTATATTTTGTTGGTGCAGTTTGGTTGTGATACATAGAGTGTGATTATGTTTTGGAAGCTTTATGAATTTTTTTTTTTTTTTTTTTTTTTTTTTGGTATTACAGAGTGGAAATGGAAGGGAAGAGAGGGCAGTGGTGATTTTAGCAGTATTTGGATTGGAATTGGGACCCTTTGCTTTGAATCATTGCAATTTTTTTTTTTTAAAAAAAAAATTTGATTTTGATTTTTTGTTGGCATGGAATTCCAAGTACAAACATGTTGGCTGTCTCATCAATGGCTTTCTACAATATCTAAGAGGATTACTACATTTGTGTAACCACTCCAAACACTCACCTTACTTATTTTAACATTTATATTCTTTTTCCTTTTTTGTCTTTCTTCTAGTAATTTAAAGAGGATGGGAATATTAGCAAAATCATGGTGATAAATTTATACTTCGATGTGCCAACATGAGCATAACTCAATTGACATAAAACTTATATCCTCAATCTCGATGGAGAAGTATTACTTTAAAAAGAAAGAAGAAAAAGTTTAACTATAAAGTTTCAACCACTTGAAGTTGGTGTAATAGTTAACAAGGACAAATGTAAATAGTAACAGAGGGAATAAGTTTAAGCTATGATGACTGTTTACGAGTAGATAACCTGATCCAGATTATCACTGATATAGAAATATATATATTTTTTAAATCTCGTACTTGTTAAAGTCTCTAACTTTATTAAATTAGACCCAAAATTTGAGGGAAAAATGATGGAATTGGTCATGTTGATATTAGTTTGTTCTTTCATAACTACTCGATCATGTGATTGCGTTTGAGATGTTTTATTACTTCCACTTTTACATAATATATCCAACAACTTTCTAGCTCAATTTGAAGAAAGTGTATTAATTTTGCTAGTTATTTACCTTTGAAATAAATGAAAATGTATTGATACCAAACATATTATACTCATTGTTTTACCATATGTTGAATAATATTTAGAATTAACATCTAAATTTACAATAAGATATTATAAATAAAAATCCCATCAAATTATTTCATTAAAGAGGGTCACCCCCACAAAAGTGTAAGATATGGAAGGTGATTTTTCTTAGGGATGAGGACAGCAATGCAATGTTTTTGTAAAAGAGGATTTGGATTTATTATGCATTAAGTGAATCTGAGTAAAGGATTCATTGTGTTTGTTATTATGCTTAGAGAGAGTCACATGGGCACATGGCTTGTGGTCCTTTTGGACCCTTCCATTGTTCCCAACTCCAAAAAAAAATTAAAAAAAAATAAAAATAAAAATAAAATAAAATAAAATAAAATAAAATAAAATCACTCTCAAATACCCCATTTCTATTTAATGACTTGTGTCAATTTTGACCCCACCTATAATTAACTAACCTTCATGTTATATGTCAATTAATTTCTTTTGTTGGAATTGAATTCTTTGATTGATAATTGCTTGTCAACTTCTTTTTGCATGTATTTCATTTACATTTTTCTTTCTACTATTCAAATTTGATTGCTTAAACATTTGAAGTAATTGAAATGTCTTAGTTAACTTTTTCTTTGACAAATAGGGGACCAAATTCTTAGGTTGGTTAGAGGCAAAGTATACATCATAGACTCACGGATCAAAAAAATATAGTTTCACCGAAAATGAGAAAGCCTTTTAAATTAAACCTAAAAACGAACTCCTATGAATTTCAATTTAAAATGGACAGTATCTTACTAATATAGAAATAAATTAAGGGACAACCAACTAAACGCTTAATTTTATCTTAGAGCATAAAATGTGAAATGCCATGTAAGCTACTTGTTTTTTCCTTTGGACTCTTACAACAAACGTTCCGCCTATTTTCTTGTTTGCAAGAAAAAGAAAAAAAATAAATAAATAATATATTGTACTATTAGGTTAATACAAGAGTCTTTTGAAAATTTCTCTCAAAAGAAAGAAAAAAAAAAAGAAAAAGATTCACTTTGTTATGATAAAAAGTTTACACTAGTAGTCTTTTTCCTCTAATTTTTGAAGTTACTATTTACCAATGATGAAAGATTGAGGGAGACATATGGCCCAAATAGGGACTTTATTGTTGCTTTTTTTTAAAATCTCAACAATAAATTTTTTGTTTTTTTGGAAAATTCAACTATCAATTTTAATTAATAATAATATTTTAAAAATATATATATGTGTATATATGTGTACATGCATGATGGGAAGTGCTTGAAAAGGAGGAGTAGGGTAAGGGTAGAATTGCAATTAGTAGACAGACACATGACATTAAATGAAAATGATATTGACACGTGAACCTGGCCGGAAATGTCACGGAATACAGTTACCTGTCAGTCCTCCGCCACCGCATGATGTTGATCACACGGTGCCCTTCCTCTGGTCCCTCCTCCATTTTCCCACAACCATCTTAGATTATATTATCAATTTTATTTATTTATTTATTTATTTTTAATTCAATCACGTCGAATGTCAACATGAGCATAACTCAATTGATATAAAACATGTACTAATGATCAAAATGTATGTGGTTGAATCTTCATGCTCTACATGTTGTAAGAAAAGGATGAAGATCAAATCACCGACTTTTAGAATGGTAATTGATATTTTTTTATTTGAATTAAAAGTGTGTTTGATTTAACTTTTCAAGTGTTTAATTTTGAAAAAATTTAGTGTTTGACAACCACTAAAAATGACTTATTAAAATGAGATTGAGAAATAAACTATTGTGAAAGAAACACTTGAAACAAACTTTTTTTTTAATAAAAAAATTTAAGTATATAATAACTTGTATATAAAAAGACTTACAAGGGAATGTAACTAAACATATGAGTTTTTAAATTCTAAACAAATTTTATATAAAATATTTTAAAAAATGTATGGTTGAAAAACATTTAAATTAAAATGTATTCTAAGCGAGGCTTAATTTTTTTAACTTTCCCCTAGTATTAATGGAAAAGCTAACTTGTCGAGATAATAATAATAAAAATATTGGAAAAGCTATAAGGGTGAAGTATTTGATTTTCTAAAGTGCAACAATTTTTTTATTGGAAAAATAAATGTAGAGGTAATCGTGCCACAAGAAACCAAAATATAGGGAATAGCTTTTGAAATGTACTCTTAATTTTAATATTATTTTACAAATATAGCCTTCAATAATTATTGGATTCTGTTTCTTCAAAATATATATATATATATATAATGGATTCTGATTCAGTAAAATTATTAAATAATATTACCGAATCCTATGTAATAAAATGCTGAGTTCCTAATAAAAAAAAATATATTGTTTAATCAATGAAATATACAAACAACCGAGTTGAATAAATATATGCTTTTTGTCATAGTAGAAAGGGTAACAAAAAAGCATTTCAATTAATGAAGTAATATTTGTTTATTGCCCCCAAAATGTGATTTTTTTTAGTACAGATCTACTTTTCACATGTGAATGTATTAATGTAGAATTAGATCATAGATATTACTTTATTTATTATTTAAAGATATTTTCAATGTGAAAAATAGATGCAAAAGGTTGATATTTGAATGAAACATAGAGTAGATCGACAAGATACTAAATGAATTGGGTTATTCGGAGAAAAAAAAAAGTCAAGAAATAAATAGATGTATCATTTATTTATGTATTTATTATTCGTATTATTATTATATTTATTTGGTTTGGTGAGAGTGCATGAGTATATTTAATGTAAGAATGAGAAGTTCCAATCGCTAGGGGAAGTCTTTTTACGTTTATAATGAAAAAAATAAGGGTGACGAATTTAATT
Source organism: Luffa aegyptiaca (assembly GCA_017139565.1). Taxonomy (NCBI): domain Eukaryota; kingdom Viridiplantae; phylum Streptophyta; class Magnoliopsida; order Cucurbitales; family Cucurbitaceae; genus Luffa; species Luffa aegyptiaca. The sequence continues at coordinate 46,024,198 of CM029404.1, read as the reverse complement.
TTAGAAAGAATGTTTGTCAAGGAGTATAAAAAAGAAATTGCTCTAAATATGAACTTAAATTACAATTTGAATCTATGTGAAATCGTCATTTATTATGTGTTTTTTGAAATTGTTATGGAAAATCAGCTCTAAAGAACAACATATACAAAATTAATCAACATCATGAAATTTGTATTATACAAAATATTTTCTCAATTTACATCGATGTATAAAAAACGTGACAAGAGAACCTCTAAAGATAATATATCAAAAATTCTCACTGTTTCTTAGATTCATGGACTCAATTCAATTCAATGGGATCTTTCATTCACTTTTTTTTTTTTTTTTTTCATATCAAGAACGTTTTATAAAACTCTTAGACTCCCGAATTTGGAGTATCCTACTTTCACGCAATTCACAGAGTTCAACAAAGGAATCGATATTTCACGATCAAGGGTGTAGTACTATTTGTAGTAGCAGTCCTTATATATCGTATTAACAATCGAAAGATGGTTGAAAAAAAAAATCTCTATTTGGCAGCGCTTCTTTCTATATCCTATGAATTTCATTGGACCCAAAAGTGATACATTGGAAGAATCTTTTGGCTCTTTCTTAATATCAATAGGTTGATTGTTTCCCTTCCAAAAGGAAAAAAAGATCTCTGAGAGCTGTTTCCTTAATAATATTTGAGCAACAGTACTTCATAAAACAAATAGTTAAAAGTAACTATTTGATCTCGATATCATATATATATATATAGTTAATTTTAATTTGATGACAAATTTAGATAATCATCCCATTTTGAAGTTTGGACTAAAAAGAAACATTTGTGCATAAAAAGAAATAGTTTCTAAGATTGTGGCAAACAATACATGAATAGTTTGATAATGATATTACACTAAAAGATATATTATAGTTGTGAGACTTTGTCCTTTGCAGCATCCATCCAATTTTAGCTTCTTTCAATGTCTTCTTCAATTGATACATCAAACCTAAGGTTATAATTTAAATATTAATTAAATACTCCAAAGTTTTAGACCAAAATCCATACGGTCGTTCATATATTATATTTAAATCTTTCGTACACTAGTGGTGTGTGACAATATTGTCCTAGGTATACATTATGTCCTGAAATTAATTAATATATATTAATATTTAACAGAAGTTTCAAATTTATTATATAAAAAATATATAGTCATGCTTCCAAGAATCATTTATCTAGAGCCTTCCTACGTATTGATATTTAAATATTTTAAATAATATTTGATAATTTATCAAGATAAATAATTCGAAATTGGGACTAGATATCAAAACATTTTTAAATTGATTATTATTTTATTATTATTATTATTTTTTGCAATGGGTTTATGTGTTTTTTTTTTAATTTAGAAAAATAAAAATTAATTGGAAGTTTTTTTTTAAGTACATGGGTGGGAGGTTTTGAACCTCTAACCTCTTGGTCAAAGATATATGTCAATTACCGTTGTGTTCGTTTTGGCAATTAATTGGAAATTATAAGATTGAAAAATTCAATGGAAAAATGATTTGTGTTCTTTATTTGGTAATTCAATTCAATAAATATATATAAGTTGACACCCACAACTCTCCTAATGAAATTAAAGTTGTTAATGTTAATTAAAACCTAACCACCAATTAGGTTTGGTCATGAACAATGATTTTCTTCCTAATTAGGTAAAAAGGAAAAGAAAAAAAAACGAATAATCTAATGTGATATTTTAACCTACAAAATTTAGTTAATGTTTCTATTTAAGATTCAAGTCTTCACATCCTTTTACTTGTAATAGTTGTAGTTAGAAGTTCTTTAAGTAAATTATCTATACACTTTAACCCTAAAAAATGAAATCAAATGCGTGGGGAAAAAAAATCAATTTATACTATCCCTAGGCTTTTGGGTTGAATCAGTTAAAACTTTGAACCAATAATTGTATTAATTAACTCCAAATTTTCATAAGTAAATCAATGTTGGCTCTATGTTAAAATTTTGTTTTAAAACAGTTAATAATGCATAATTCTCACATATGTATAAAACATCTTTAGATGCATGAACTAACAATGATATTAGAACGAATTGTTAGAATTAAATGGCTAGTAGCAACTTTCGTTAATATGAACGACGATTTTTCATTTTCTCATATTTCTCTATTTTCTCTATTTAATTTAAGAAGAATTACATATAATAATTGTTTTGCTACCTTCTTAAGATTTTGGGGAGGAATAATTATATATTTGAGTGGAATAAAATGAAAATAGTATTGAAATCACTAAAAAATGATCCAGATCTCAGTTCATTTATGAAAGTTGAGGATTTTAATTAATACAGTTATTAATTTAGGATTTTAATTTATTCATCCTCAACATTTAATTACGGGTATGAATTGATATTTTTCACCAACATAAGCATAACTCAACTGATATAAAGCTTATACTAATGACCAACAAGAGGTCCGTGGTTCGAATCCCTCACCTCATATGTTGTCAAACAAAAATTGATATTTTTCCTAAAATCTGATACGATCATGGATAAGAAATTATATGTAGACAACTCTCACAACTTAATTACTTGTGCTATCAATTATATTCATCTATCTATCTATATATAGACACACACAATACAATATTAAATTGAAAGAATTTGGTCTCCATCAAGTTGGTGAAGTTCATGTTATAATAATAGTAATAAGGCATATATACACACACTACTATATAGTAAAACTTATATTAAAAAATATCTTTGACTTAGATTCTTGATGTTTCTAAATTGTATATATTCACCAACTTGCTCATAACAATACCCTTTTAATGTAAAGTTGGTAGGGAAATTGATTATTATTCTTTTACACACATAATAAATAGTCAAATGCTTGGTTTCCAAGCATGCAATTGACAGGTAAAATACACATGCCATTCCATGCACAAAAAACAAGATTTTTTTTTTGACAAATTAAAAAAAAAAAATAGTGGGGCTGTTGAATGATTCACATATATATTCTTTAATTTTATTAGCTTTTCTTTTTGGGTTTTTCCTTTTGAGTTCCTTTCAAGCTACTCCAAGAACAATATTGCATTTTAAAGAGAGAGATATGGTGGAATGGTTAGATCAAAGATATGGTGGAATAGTTAGTAACATTTTATGTAATGCCTTAACTAAACCACAACAACTTGGAATCAATAGAAAATTTGTTAAGATTAAGATTCTTGGTGTTGTTGAGGTTAAGTCTAGAGATAAAAATGTAGTTGTTATTTATATATTTAAGGTTCTCTCCTCTCCACTTCTAACCGATGTAAGACTATATGTTTTCGTTTAAGAAAATTCTTTTTTGATTCAAGCAATTTAAAGGATGTGCTCAGTAGAAAATTTTATTTAAAAATTTATCGTAAAAATTGCCTTTTGAAAAGACGATTATGACCTTAAATTTTGTTTTTCTTTTGAATTATTTTGCTTGTTGGGATAGATTTCTTGAAAGTAAAGAAAAATGAAACAATCAAGGACTCTTCTTATGGGTTGGGCTTCAAGTCCAATGGGCCAAGAGTTCAGTCCATTGATGTTAAAGACCCCACTTGATTTTTGTCCTCCATATTCTTTTGGACAATTGACATATATGGCTATTTGTTAGTTGTCATTTCAAAAATGGTCAATTTACCATTTTCTCCCATACACTACCAATTTCAAAATCTTGAATTTACCTAGCTTATAATTAGTATGTAGTCTAAGTGAATTTCAAAGATTAACAAACTCATAGTTTGAAATAAACAAATCTATATACACGAGGGAAATAATTGACACTGGAAGAGATCGGGATAGGGAGCAGGGCACGAGAAAAACAAAGGGAAAATAGGAAAAATCGTATAGACAACTTTTAAATAGAATTTAAAGGAATGAAAAAAAGCCCACAAGACTTGATTGTCTATTGAAACACACAAAAGACTGATGTTTAACCTTCGATCGTCCCATTCTTTTATGGTTGTAGTACTCTACAAATGTATGTAACCATTGTCAAACAACTCTGCACTTCATGCCTCCACTAATTTTTTAATTGTATTTTAGTAGTATGTCGATATTTTCACAAATCAAATGATTTAACGTTGATATGAAAATTGAATTGAATTTTGCCACATGACACGATCATGACCAAATATGTCAAACGTCAACAAAAAAAAAATATCTTTCTATTTCTATAATTTCTTGAATAATGTAGGCCTTTTTAGGCTTCTTCCTTTTTCTATTTTTCGGTTTTTGTCAATCCATTTTTAGTTTTCTAAATTTTGGTTACTTTTTTTTAAAGTGAAAATTAGTCAAAAGAAAATGTTATTAAACAATAACACCTTTTCAAAAAATAATAAATTGTGGCTTTAAAAATTTTGGAATTTTGGACTAGATTTTAAAGATACTTTTCTTTAAAGAAAAATATAATTTAAAGAAATAATTTTGATTTTTCATTGGGATGGTTGATTATATGGCCGCCACGTGGACGACTCCAAATGGAAAATGAAGTCTTCAGTCCAATCACCTGAGCTGACTCATAAATTTGTATTTATAGATATTAACATTAAATGACACATATTTCATAGTCAAATCGAAAACGATAGAAATCAACTATATATGCAATATCTTTTGAATTTTATACTTTCTAAACTTCCACAAAAATTTTAACCATAAATCACCAACTTTATTCTAGCTAAATATTGTTATAATTTTTATTCAAAAAATTATAAATCCTTTAGAATGGATTTTGGTAATAAAGAACAATGGAGCATCAACTTTTTTTTTTTTGGTAATAAAGAACAATGGAGCATCAACTTTTTTTTTTTTTTTTTTTTTTTTTTTTTTTTTTTTTTTTTTTTGGTAATAAAGAACAATGGAGCATCAACTTTTATTAGGAAAAAGAAAGTTTATTCGATTGGAATATTGTACTAATACAGGTGCAAGGTAACTTTTCCAAATTTTTTTCAGAAAAATAAAGAATTTTTTTTAGTACAAAAAAAAAATAAAGAATTTGATACATATATATAAATAAACTACAAACATGGAATATATTTGTACTTTAAAAAAAATGGAATATAAATTTTTTTTCCTTTGAAGAATATAAATGAGAGGATAAAAAATTGAATTAATTGATAAATAATTATAAATTATGTAGTTTACAAAAATCCTCAAATCATACCTGCGTTTAAAAATAACATTTTTGAAACATAGCAACAGAGATATTTATGTGGTAATATTTATGTAAAAATAAATATTAATTTGTTATCCGAACGTAGTCCAATGAATAATATACTAATTACCATCTTAAAATAGTTAAATCTTTATCCTATAATTTTTGAACTAAAAATAAAAAATAAAATGATAAATGTCAATTTGTTTGAAAGGCTTGTTTTACACGGTTCATTCTCTCGGCACCATGGGATTATTCTTTTAATTGGTTCCTGGAAAATTCTTTAGTTTTCTTTACACACACACGAGGCTCACGGCTATTGGCTACAAAATTTTGGAATATATTTTCAGCTATTAATTAATTAAAGTTTTTTTTTTTTTGTCCATCGAATTTTTTATTTTGACATTTTGGTCCTATATTTTTAATATATTCATTTCGTTGTAGGTACGTTTAAAATGTTTATTTTAGTTCTTCATCTTTCAACTTTGAACGATTTTAGCTATTGTACTTTGAACTTTAAAAAAAGTGACGATTTTGGCCATTTTTATAAAATTCTAACCTAAATTCTATACAAAACAAAAAGCTTTTAGCTACATTTCAAACAAATTTAGAACCATGTTTACAAAGTATAGGAAAAAAAACACCGTATAATCGAAAGTAAAAGATTAAAATAGATAAAATTAAAAGTACATAGACCAAAATGGATGTTTTGATAATATAAAGAATCAAAATAAAAAGGTTAAATTACAATTTTAGTCTCTTGAGACTTCTAGTTTCGTATCAAGTTTATAAATTTTAAAAGTACGTATTGGATCTCTAAACTTCTAGTTTCGTATCTAATAGATGCTTAATATATACACTTTTTTTTTGTTTAAAGGTTTAGATACATATTAAAATTTAAAAATAAACTTGTAATTTGACCCAATAAAAGAAAGGGCTAAAAAATTTAAAATATATAAGGAAAATGGTATTTGACCAATGAATTAATTCTCGGAAAATAAATAAATAAGAAAAGTTCAAATATTTGTTAATGGACCAGAGATTCAATTACCACTAAGCTATGCTCGTTTTGACATTGGAAGAAGGAAAGACGAAGCAAATGCATATGTAATATTTATTATAAGTTCCGTTTGGAATTGGATTACACACTGCAATTGCAAAAAAGACCCTGTACTATTTATAAATTAAAAAAAAAGGACTCTCGGAGAAAAATTTACAGAAAAAGAAAAAAAAAAGGTCTGGAATTTTATTAGGTGGGAATTTAGAATGAAACTCGAAAGCAACCGACGTGGTGGTGGTGACGGCGGTGGAAGGAATTCTCACGGTCAATCATGCCCTGCACGTGCCTGAACTCCTCCACGTGGCAGGGAATGGTGATGGTCCCCTTCTGATCGAATCCGTACTCCTCCTCCGCCTCCTTCAGCAGTTGCATGAACCGCGGGTGATTGAAGTACATCACCGGCACCACGAATCTCTGCTGCTCTTCCGCACTCTGCCCCACTTTCACCGCCAAACACCCTTTCGGCACTCCGCCGCCGCCTTGCCGCCGTCTCTCGCCACCGCCCATTCCCGACGACAACGGAGTGGAAACTGATCAAAAGGGATTTCTTCGAGAATTGGAAAAAATTAGGGTTTTTTTAGGGGTTGGGGGATTTTGAAATTATTCAGAGAGGAAAAGGCCAAGGATCTGAGGGAGTGATGGGAGGAAGGGAGAGAAGAGTGTGAAACGACGACGGATTGGGATTGGAAAAGGCCATGGCTGTTGAGATAGAGACGAGTAGAGTTAATTAATTACATTACAAAGAGAAGGGAATTAGGGTTTGGTTATATAGGAAATGGGGACTGAATTCAAAACCATACAAAGTGGAAGTGGGTTCCCATAATAAAAAGCATCCACTTCTTTCATTTTTTCTCTACTATACTCTTTTTCTTTTATTTTATCCTTGTCCTTTCGTATTAAATTACTATAGTTTTTAAATTCATTGAATTTTCATTTTTTTTTAGTTCGACCATATCACAAGAAATTATTCGATGAGGTCATCAATGAGACGGGTAGTTTTGTATTGTTGGATGTAAAAAAGAGAAGGTAAAAGTACCTCAATTATTCGATGAGGTCATTAAATTTTAATTTTTGTTTTTTTAAAATTCTTTTATAGTTCAACAATATGTGAGGTATAAGATTCGAACTTTTAACTTGTTGATCAGTGGTACACATATTTTATGCTAGTTAAGCTGATATTGACAATTTTGATTTTGGTTATTAAATTTTGTCATGTGATTTCCCCTTCCCTCAATTTTACTATATGCTTTAAATGTTATAGTAATATTCTTTTTTTTTAACCGTTTTAGGGTGCATTTATCCTGTTTTTTGACCGTTGAAAATTAAATGTTTTTACTTTTTTTTTTTTTTTTAAAGAAAAAACTTACCTTATTTATTTATATATAATTTCAATGCGAGGTGGTGAATACAATATGTTTAGTTCTGGCGGTGTCTTCATGACATGCAATGGTATATTAATGGATTAACTTCAACATACTAAACTAGTAATTAAGATATATACTATTTACTTAAAGTATAGACATAAGCTGGAATAGCTCAGTTGGTTAGAGTGTGTGGCTGTTAACCACAAGGTCGGAGGTTCAAGCCCTCCTTCTAGCGTTATATTAAATCATTTTTTCTTAAAAGTTAGTGGTTCGAGTCTCTCTAACCCTTATTTTGTTGACACCTAAAAAGAAAAAGGAAAAAAAAAGCTATATGTATATAGTAAATTCATTTTATATTACAAATAAGCTGGAATGGCTTAGTTGGTTAGGTTCAAGCCCTCTTTCTAGCGCTACATTAACCCATTTCTAATAAAAAAAAAACATGGGCAAAATACACTTTTGGTCCCTAAAGTTTGAGTTTGATGTCTATTTGGTCCCTAAAATTTAAAAAGTGACACTTTAGTCTCCGAGGTTTGAAAAATAGTTCTAAATGGTCCCTGAGTTAATTTGACCGTTAGTTGACTAACAAAAAAATGATGTGGCATGTTGAGGTGGCAAATTTAATAATTTTCTATTATTATTTTTAGATTACAATTTACATGTCATTTTCTTTTCTTTTTTTTCCCTCTTTCCTTTTCTCTCTCTTCGAATCTTCCTTCTCCCCTCAGTTCTCTTTCTTCTCCCCTTTCCCTCTCCTCTATTCCCCTCTGTCAAATATCTTTCACCCTCTGATTTCCTTCTCCGCTATTCCCCTCTTTCCCTTTCTCTCCCGTCCCTTATCTGGCATTCCTCAAACCAATCATACTGTTCCACTTGAATCATCTCTGTCCCACCAACCACCGTTTCACAATCTCCATTGATTCTGGTTTGTGTCTGTAAAAATCTCATCCAATCCAATTTCCAGAACATTCTACCATAACTTCCAAACCATTCAGTTGATGGATCATAAATTTTCTTTCTTTTTCTTGTCTTCCCTCCATTATTTTCCCGAGAAGCAAACAATTCCCCTGTCCATTCAATCAAAATGTCCATGGTTGTTGCTCTAGCGAGTTCTATTCTTCAGTCTCCAGTTCAGATCCATCCTTCCGAGTTTCTTTCTCCATCCAGAATACATCGAATTGCACCCAATTTCAAGCTCAACTTTTCCCGTCGACGGCCTCTGCTTTCCGGCGACAGCGTACCCAGAAGAAATTTCTCTTTGAAATCAGCTGCACACAATGTTTACTCGGACCCTTCGTCGGCCTCTCCCATTTGCAGATTTGTTTGGTCTGGCTGTCTGTTTGTCTTTTGCCCCTCAATCCTTTGTTCCAATTGATTGACGGATGGGAATAGAGGAGAGGGAAAGGGGAGAAAGAGAAGGGAGGGGAGAAGGAAGATAAGCCAAGAGAGAGAAAGGGAAAGAGGAAAAAAAAAAGAAAATGGCATCTAATCTAAAAATAATAATAGAAAATTATTAAATTGGCCACCTCAACATGCCACATCATTTTTCCATTAGTCAACTAACGGTCAAATTAACTCAGGGACCATTTAGAACTATTTTTCAAACCTCGGAGACTAAAATGTCACTTTTTAAACTTCAGGGACCAAATAGACATCAAATTCAAACTTCATGGACCAAAAGTGTATTTTGCCCAAAAAAACATTTTATATATATTTATTGTGGATGTTTTACTTAAATACGGTTTTTTTTTAGAGAAAAATACTTATTGAATACGTTAAAATTAGTGTCAACAAACTTGTGATTTTGGAGAGAATAATAATAACTGTATTTAATTTAGAAAGCAATTTATCCGGTCAAACACGTTAAAAGAAAATAAGAAACTAGACATCATAACAAAATTATTCAAACATTTTTGTAAAAATACTATTTATTCCGAAAAATAGAAAAATATATTTAAAATAAAAAGAAAAGAAGTTTCCAGCCAAGCCAAAAAAAAAAAAAAGTTGAATAACTGAATAAGAGAGAATTTTAAAAAAGAAAAAAAAAAGGAAGAATATTATAAGGTGTGTGCAGGAGTAGGTATTCCTTCAATGACTTCATGAATACAGTCCTAAATATCTCCAATACGACGACGTATTAATACAAACAATATTAAGAAGACACGTGTATGGGAAGCGCGCGTGTGGAAGAAAGGAGGACACGTAGACAAGAGGTGGGGCCGAGAGAAGTGAAAGAGCCGACATGACAATGAGGTGTCGTTTAATGAAGGGCAGAAGGGGAAACGACAAGTCGACAGGCCAATAGCAGACAAAGAGAGACTCCTCAACATCAACATGTCTTCCTGTAACCGTCAACTCTCCTCTCTCCCATGTTTTCCCCTTCCCTTGTGCATACGGATTCAATTGCTTCCCTAATTAATGTACCTTTTTATTTTTGCCCACATCACAAAATAAATAAATAACAATAGTCCTATCTCGTACCAATTGAGATGTTGTTCTCACTCGTAGATGTATAGATTTGAAACGATTGTGAGCATTATCGAACTTCTTAATATTGAGCTTGACTTCGTACGTCAACCTCTGCGTCTATCATGAACCGTTCAACTTTTTAGATACTTGAGAAATTCGCTCCCCTAACTTTTGTTTCTCAACGTGAGTGTCGGTCCAACATAGTGCTTTTGTCGTTGGTGTTCTTTCTGATCACTACGCATTCCACCGTTCCATCGGAAATTCCCTCTGCCCCTACCGTACCCCAACTTGGTAGTTTTCACCGCCTGTCCAGGGTTGAGTCCTGGGATTTGACGGCGGACTTAAAAAGTCACCTACAGATGCTTTACGCCCAATCATTCTGGATAACGCTTGCATCCTCTGTATAGAATGCCTGATTGTTAAGGAAACAAGTTAGTGGGTTACTTAGGTATAGTTGATTGGAAAAATTATCCGCTAGGATATTCTTGGGGTACGAGGATTTGAACCTCCAACCTTAAGTGAAGGAGTACATACCAATGACGATTTAACTCTTGCTCGAGAATATGCCAATTACCACTCAATTATGTTAACTTAGGCTAGTTGATTTAATACACTACTTAGAATAAGAATATTTCTTTTTTTTTTGATAAGTCAGAAAAAGAAGATTGATTAAATTAATCAAGGGTCAAAATATTTGGGTACTTATGTTATGCAGATGGTTAATAATTAAGGGTATAGAAGAGATTGGAGTATATGTTAATTAATGGTAGCACATCAAACTTTATAGAGAGAATATTAAGAATTTGCGATTAAGAATTGGGGTTGAAGCATCTAGTTGAATTTAAAATAAGAAGGATTCTTTAGGGATTGAAAGAGATGGCCAAATCAAATCCAATGCATATCATTGCAACAACTTTATGTGTTACACAAATTATATCAAAATTACTATCAAATTCAAAAGCTTAAAAGTTTACTGAGTAATTACCATGGTTAATTGAAAATAAAAAGAAGTGACATTTTAAGAAAGAAAAAACTTGGCTGCATACAGGTATGCATGAATCTCCCAACAGACCACCATTAAAAATATTGACTATGAGAGATAAATTAAAAAAAATTTCTTATTTTCTACCTTTCTCTTTCTTAGTTGTCAAGATTTTAATGGGTACACTACAAAAATTCCAGTATTTAGCGACGAAAATAAATCGTCGCTAAAACCTACAAATTCGTCTCAAATCGATATTAGCGACGAAAAAAAAAACGTCGCACAATACGTCGCAAAAGGTGAGTCGCAGACGATCATCAGCTTCGTTTTCGAAATTTTCGTCGCAAGTTGCGACGAAAATACCTAAAACGTCGCAACGTGCGACGAAAGCGATCAAACGTCGCACATTGCGACGAAAACAATAAACGTCGCACCCTGCGACGAAATCAATTAAACGTCGCAAGTTGCGACGAACGGACCAAACGTCGCAAGTTGCGACGAAACCCATTAAACGTCGCTTACGCAGATAACTTTCGCAGGTTGGACACTTGCGACGTAACTTATATTTCGTCGCAAATTTTACAGTTTTTTTTATTTATATTTTCCCCTTTGATCCTGTATAATAACTTGTACATAAAAGAGATTATAACTTATACTAACTGTTTGATAGTATTTACTAAATACAATAAAATGTTGCAAATATAATGAGAATAAATAAAAATTACTTTGCTTAGTCATATGTCAAATATATGTTGCAAAGATTTACAAAACCACAATAAACTTTAACAAAAAAGTTAACAAGGTCCTAAGTTAGAGTATCAAGTTACAAAATATGGACTCTCATATCAAGCTAAGTGATTACAACTAATAAGTTGATATACCAACATACACTAGCCTCCAAAATGCCAAAAAAAAAAAAAAAAAAACGACAATTTGTCAGCAAACCATCAACAATTAATCCTGCACATAAACAAATAAAATATATATATATAAGTTAACTTACAATGGGAATAATCAGACAACTAGTATCACAACTTAAAATTTAGAAAGTCATATCCTCCACAAACAACCTCAACCACAAAGTATAATCTAATAATTACACATATAAAGAAAAACCACGAAATCAACCTCATTCACCTAAGAAAATTACATGCATAATCATTACAATTATAGAATCACACATTAAGATTCTAACAAAACTACTTATTAAGATTAGAAATCACATTCTTGTTAAAAAATACGAGTGTCAAGCTCAAAGTATAATCCAACAATCACACATATATCTCCCTCCCCCCACTCCCCACTCTCCAAATCATGATCAATCTTATTAAAAAATATATATCTCCCCCCCCCCCCCCCCCCCCCCAAAAAAAAAGAAAGAGCAAAAATCTCCAACAAAGTTTATAACGTTTTCACCCAAACTACAATCACACAAATCACATAATAATTCCCCCCCCCCCCCCCCTCAATTATCAACACATTTACTAAGAAACTCACATACAATAACCAGAGTCCCAACAAATATATAATCATTAACTTAATTTAACACTAAGTGTATAAAAGACACATTATAACCTTCAACAATATACTCACAAACTAAGCTTGAATTGAACTCAAAAAAGAAAAGGAAAAAAAAACTATAATTCTAAACCAAACTATAATTCTACTAAAAAAACTCAATCACATAATTCATGAAATAAGCTCAAGCACATAACTCAATCACATAATTCATGAAATAAGCTCAAGCACATAACTCAATCACATAATTCATGAAATAACCAAACTATAAAAGACACATTATAACCTTCACCAAACCTTGAAATAAGCTTAGAACCAAACTATAATTCTACTAAAAAAAACTCAATCACATAATTATTTTAGTCTCAGTTACAATAATAGCACATAAACACCCCTTCTCAAACTACATTTATTCAACAAATATGAACACCCGCACCCCCCCCCCCCCCAAGAAAACTATATTTATTCTATTCTTCTTCTCCCTCCCCTCAAAACTGGTTTCATTCAACAAATACAATACTCCATCCAAAAAGTACATAACAAATGTACAATATAAGTTCTTAATAATACATTTTAATAAAGAAAAACATATGGATATTTGAACCAACCATAAGAATTAATTACAACTAGACCATTCCAAAAAGTTTAACACAATTTAAAGCTTAAACAAGCATAAGAAAAACATAATGCAAGTATTTTACATACCTATTAAAGCTTGTTGAGGATATAAAGCTTGTCCCAAGAACTTTATATATTAACAAAATTTCTACAAGACAAAAGTAACAAAAAAAACATTCAAAACAAAATTTAACACAAAATAAACTAGAAATGAAAAAAAAAACTACAAATTCAATCCAAAATTTACTTCCATTCCACGAATTTTACTAAATCAATATCTAGAAAAACAAATGTATATATACTTTCACGAATTCATGAAATTAAACTTGAAGAACAAACTCCCACAACATTGTCCACAATATGCTCCCAAAGCTATGGTTCACAAGGAAAACTTTCATCAAAATGCACAATACAACCAAAAGAATGTGAAATGAGCTTCAAGAAAACTTACCCACGAATATTTTCCGACGGTTTGAGGTTGTGTTCCGGTGTTTTTCAAGCGATTTGAGGTATGCACGACACCCACACCTCCCCTTCTATTCTGTCCGAAACTAAGAGAAATTTACCCAAAATGCAAAACACAACCAAAAGAAATTGAGATGAGGTTCAAGAAAACTTACCCATGAATTTTTCCGGCGGTTTGAGCTCCGTTTCCGGCGGTTTGAGGTGCTTTTCCGGCGATTTGAGCTACCCACGACCTTCTTTTCTTACCCACGAAACCGAGAGGGCGGGCTGGAGAGAGGAGCTGGAAAAATAGAAGAAACTCACGAAATGAAGGGGGCTGGCCGATTTTTTAAAAGGTTTGCGACGAAACCACGGTTTCGTCGCAAATCTGCGACGAAATGGGCTTTTCGTCGTAGATCTTGGCTGCCAAAAAGGCGCCATTTTCTAGACCTTGCGACGCAATGGTTGTTTCGTCGCAGACCTTGCGACGAAATGGTCCATTTCGTCGCACACCGTACCTGCAAAAAAAAAATCTTGGCGCGTATATTTCGACCCTGCGACGAAATGGCTCTTTTCGTCGCAGGACTTGCGACGTAAATCAATTTTCGTCGCAAGCTTGCGACGAAAATCGATTTTCGTAGCAAGGCCTGCGACTTTTAGTTTTTCGTCGCTAAAACGCTTCTTTCTTGTAGTGGTATGCGGTATGCAACCATTTTGTTCTTTTAAGAATTTAAACTCAAAATCTAATTTTAATACTATGGAGAATTTTTTATTTTGACAACATAGGAGTGGTGGATTCCTCTAACCTCTTAGTCAAAGTACAAGCTTTATGGCGATTGAGTCATGCTCTTGTTAGCTAGTACTATGTAGAATTATTACTAAATTTAAGATTTTTTTTTTAATGAGTTCAACAATTGCAGGATGGTGGAACTTTCGACTTCCATAAAGACTTAAATAATTATCAATGTTATAGGTAATTTTGGACCACCATATGCAAGGAGCTGACGAGGACAACCGGGCGGAGATAGGACCAGGAAGCGACCCAGAGGAAGACCAGCCAACGGGTCGGGCCCATATGGTCGGCCTGCTTGCGCGGGCAGAGTTCGTTTGCCTCCGCTCGGTCCCTGCTGCCCCTAGTCGCCCCGGTCCAGCCTGGTTCGTCCCGAAACGCCTCCGAATTCCTAAAAACCCTAGGAGCATGAGCAGGTATTTATACCCCTCTTCGCTACTGAAGAAGGGGACCCGAACTCTCTCTTCTCTACTCCATACTCTTGCTCTCCAGCCATTCCTTCCGTTTTCTGACTTAAGCATCGGAGGCGGTGTGGCTAGCACCACACCGATGTGCAGGTTTACTCTTTTGCAGGCCACGTCTTCCCTCGCTCTCAAACAAATTCACTATCGATTATCACGTGGAGCGAAGATAATTTACCTAGCGATTTATGGTATATTAATGGTTTTATATTTATATGTATTTGAAGCTATGATTACATCTCAAAGAAAAAGCAATAAAGATGCAATTTGAGATTAAAAAAAGAAAAAAAAAAAAAAAAAAAAGTAAGAGGCGGAAAGAACCACACAAAGTGGGAGAGATTGACAAACAATTGCCTTTCCAAAAAACACACAAGAGATTATTACTATAATTATTTATATGTAATGGGTTTTGAATACTTGATTGAATTTTGAACTTTACTCACTTTTTTTTTTTCATATTTAAAGAATAGATATGAGAGAGAGGACATTTTTTCAAGTTATACTCTTCTAAGGACAGTACTTTAGTACCACCAACTATTAATTATTAAACAAAGTTTGTATTTTCAGTATTTTCAACTTGAGTAGAGTTCAACGGGTTAATATATACATCATTGATCAAGAGGTTATAAATTCGAATTCTCACTCTCATGTTGAACTAAAAAAGTGTTTTTGTTTTATTTTTAATATATAAAAAAGACTAATTGATAAAGAACTTTTAATCAAAACTAAGCATAACTCAATTGATAAAGTCACCAATAATTTACTTAAGAGGTAGAAGCGGGATCACCGTCTCACTTTTTGTTGGAACTAAAAAGAAAAAAAAAAAGACTAATTAGGAAAAGGACCACTAAACACATAACAATGATGGTGTTTGCTGAAAATCATGTAATGAAAATATGAAATATCTTTTTTTTTTTCTTAATTCTAAGTGCTCTTTGGAATTGCAGGTTATTGTGATTGGCTAATTTTGGTAATGGGACATTTTTTTAAGGTGTCTAATTAGAAAAGTTGAATATCAAATCTACATTTCAATATCAAATCTATCTCCTCCATATAAAAATTTTCCAAATTACCTCTCCTCTTAAAAAAACATAAACTAATTAACTATAAAATTACTAATGATTCTTTCATTAAAAATATCTTTTTTTTTTCTTTTTTTTTTTCTGAGAGATCATAAACAAATCCACTAATTAGATTGTTCTCCTTAAAAGAAAAAAAAAATCTACTAATTATATTTTATTTTAGTTAGTCTAGAAATGAAAATTTCAAAAAGGTTGAAAAAAATAAAATAGTGAAAAACTATGGGCCCGTTTCATAACCATTTGGTCTTTGGTTTTTGGTTTTTGAAAATTAAGCTTATACACACATACTTCCATCTATAAGTTTCTTGGTTTTAGATTCTCAAAAAAAAAAAAAAAAAGTTTCTTGGTTTGAGTATCAATCTTCTACTTTGTTTTCAAAAACCAAGTCCAATTTTTGGAAACAGACAAAAAGTAGTTTTCAAAAACTTGTTTTTGTTTTTAAAATTTGGTTAGGAATTCAAATGCAACTTTAACTAGGATGAAAATCTGTTTAAAAAAAAAAAAAAAAAAAAAAACTAGGATGAAAATCATGATAGGAAATCTAGGAGAAAACAAGCATATTTTTCAAAAAACAAAAAACAAAAACAAAATGGTTATCAAACGGGGCCTATATTTTTACCGGAATAAATTTGAAATTATATATAAAAAAGAATTAATTTCATGGGTCTATTTTTAGAGGCCTTTGAGAGTGCGGAGCCCATAAGCTTGACCATTTGGGCTAATCATGGGTCAGCCATTGGGCTGGGCTTAACTAGCCTGAATAGATCGTTTCAAACAAGATAATTGGGCCAGCCAAAAGGCCCATTCTAATTTTTAAGCTTATTTTGTTCATAAACTATCACCAAGTCCATGTTGTTTGATTTTTTGTTTTTACATACTATTTTTTTTTTAGTTTAACAACATTTGGAGTAGGAGGATTCGAACTCATGACCTCTTGATCATAAGCATACACTTTATGCTAGTTGAACTACGCTCGTGTTGGCACAGACTAACTACACTATACATAAAGTTTAGTTTATTAACTTCTCTTTATATTTTTTTTCCTCTAACATAGATTTTGATTTTTGAAAAGATGCTTGTGCATGTGAGAAACATACCATTGAGAGTTTTTCAGTTACAAAAAAAACTAGCTCTCTCATGGACTAAGAGTTATGCAAGTGTCATAGTCACAAAAGAGATGATTTGGAGGATCACAAAGAGGCAATGATTAAAATACCTTCATAAATTTGCTCAAGAGGACGAGATTGTAGATGAAATATTTGATTGTTTCATTCTAGTTAGATATACCCTAAAATCAAACCAAAAACATTTGGACAAATCTTCCCATCGAATTACTTATTGGTCTATGGAACTTGATTAGATTTGCCATTATGCGCAGGTAAGAAGTTGTGATGTAGAGTTTGGAGGGTGACCCTAGTGTGTGGTTATCTACGAGGAGCATAACCTTAGAGTCCATAGATCTCCCTTTCGGTTTTCTTAGGCTTTGTTATAGGCGGTGCAGTCAAATGTTTTATTTCGTTGTTCCACTTAGTGTGACTATAGTTTTCCCTCCCCTATAGGACCATATTTACTATATTTACTATATTTTGCACTAATCTACCCCACACAATTTTTTTTTTTTTATCAATTTTTTATAACTTCAATTTCTTTTCAATTCTTTTACAATTTAACTTCAACTTAATGATTTATCAATCACATTGATACCGAATCAAAAGTGTTTTATTACTAAGCACTTCTTGTCAAAAATGTTGTACAACTTTCCATAAAAACACTTCTTTTGATTAAAGAAATTTCCCTTTTTATTGGAGTCACAAATTTCCAAAGACCATACTACCCCTCCTCAAAGAGGGGCAAACAATCTTCACACTCCTTTTGTTTGGAGAAGGCTATAACCTATTACACATAGTCTTACACTTCAAAATTTGACTTTTTACATTTTCAATGAACTCTCTCATCATTTTCAAAATCCAAACAGTACAAAAAAACAACAAAAACAAACACAATCCATTCCAAAGTCAATAACAAATCTCTGTCTCTTTCCACACACATTACAACACAAAATAAAACACAACAACAAAATTAACCAAAATACAATCTTTCACCTTCAAACTGTTCTTTTTTCCTCTTCCATCTTCAAAGCTGATTCCAACAACAAATCAGTGCCTAAAAATCAAATCTTTATGAAGATTTACCAGTTGGGTTGTTGAAAGCTAGCTCATTTACATGTCTCCAATGGAGAAAAGCCTCCTTTGATTCTGCTAAAAAGCTTCGGAGATTTATATGATATATCAAGAGACAAAGCTGAGAAACTTTAAACCCTTCATCATTTGACAAGTCAAGTGTTTTAATTTTGCTTTCTTTCAGATCAAAGAACACAAACAAAGGGAAAAAATTAGCTAACTTTTTTTTTTTTTTTTTTTGGGATAATCGATGTGGCTCGCACTTAATAAATGCATGATTTATGGGTTAATCATTTTGTTTTTAAAAGAAAGAAAAGGCCTTTGTGTGAGCGTGTGGGGATAAAACATTGCCTAAAAAAGTTTGATATCCAAAGGGTCAAAAAGAGGCAGTTACTTCTTTATCAGACAACATTTTCTTTTTACTCTCCTTTTCATCACTTAACTTTAAAAGGAATAAGAAGTTTGAATCAACAAAAAGCTTTTTTCTTCAGTAAAAATGAAAAAAAAAAAAAAAGGATTAAAAAAAACCTTGCTTTCTACATACACAACTTCTTAAAAACCCAAAAAGAAAGTGTCATATAAAAAATTTTAGATTTGAGGTTAAAACTCTCTTTTTTCTACAAAATACAAAGGGGAGAAGAACTAACATGCACACAAAAAGGAAGATAAAATGACTAGTGAATCTTGATATTGGCAATCAAATAAACACACATAGACAATATAAAACAAAGTCAAGAAATAATTAAATCATCAAGTTTCAATTATTTTCTCAAATGGGGTTTTTTTATTTTCTTACAATAATGCAAAAGTTACCTTGTAATATTTTTCTTGAATGTAATGTAATATATAAATAACCCTCAAAAGATGAGTACTATTTAGCCTAGCAACTAGATGGGAGCAAAATCTAATAAAGGAAAACTCAAGTGGGGGAAAAGAGCAAACAAACAGAGATAGAAGCTCAAAACAAACACAAGCCAAGCCAATAATGTGGAGTTCATGATGACAAGATAAAATGTACATGTGAGGGAAAGAAGAGAGAAAGAGAGAATCTTTTGCATTAGTGAAAACCCAAATGGAAGACAAAAACATGGGTTAAATTAGAGAGTTAAAAAGAAAATGACCCTTTTGAAGTTGGGGTAAAAAAATCAAGCTAGAGAGCAGAAGAAGAAGCTGAAAGAAGAGAGATGAGAGAGAAATGGAGACAATGTTGGGGGAAATTTTTTAAGAGAAGAGAGATCTGAGAAAATGGCAGAAAGAGACAGATGAGATACTGAAAGCCATCATGAGGAAAATCTGAGTAATGATTATAGAGAAAGAGCCTAGACTGACAACAAAACACCATCATAGCTCAATTAGAAAAAGAAAAGAAAAAAAAAAAAACAAGAAGAAGAAGAAGAAGAAGAAGAAGAAGAACAGTCAAACAACTCCATCATTAAACCCATCAAAATCTCCACAATTAATTGCTGTAAAAAAACCAAAAAAAATCAAAACTTGGTGATTTAACAGTGAGAACATTGAATTATAATCAAAACCCAGAAAGCAAAAAGTGGAAATGAACAAGAAAAAGAAGAGAAATTAAACCTTGTTTGAGAGTAGTAGAGGGAAATGGAGACAAGCAATTGGGGGGAATGAAGCCTGGTCCGACGGCACTAATGAACCAAATTGAAGTTGGAAATTGAAAGAAACAGAGAATTAAAAATGGATCAAAACAAGTGTCCTCGAGCCAGACAACATTCCCCTCAAAAGAAAAAAGCTCCAATTTTTTCTTCAGATCTTCTAAGCCCTAGAAAACCCTAAAACCCTTGAGCTTCAATTTTTTTTTTTTTTTTTTGGGTTCCTTTCTCTCCCCCTAGAGTTTCGCCTCTCTTCAAGGGGGATGAGAAAGAGAGAGAGAGAGAGAGATTGGTAATTATGAATGTGAGAAAGGAGTGTGTGTTTGGAAGGGTTATAAGAAGAGGGAAAAAAGGAGTGGAAAGCCAACGTTGTAAAAGACAAAAACATTGGGGTGGACTTAGACCCCACCACCTGGGCCTCACTTTTCACTTCTAGACATGACCACGACTCCATGCACTCTCTCTCTCTTTCTTGGAACCCCATCTCGACTCTACATCCAACGGTTCATACCGAACATGCCCATTTTAAATTTGTATCTAACAGTTATTAGAAGACAATTACATTGTTTATTTGTTGACACGAGAATCTGACCTTACAAGTACATGTCAATATAGTCGTCCAAAGTGGCTTCAGGTCTGAATTGACTTGCAGGGTAAGATCTCACACCAGTGTGGTGCTATGCCAAACATGAACAAGTCTACTGAGAGTGGTGTCGAGTTGAACACAAAATACTTTGTGTATCTTTAACAATGGGATTGGTCTTACTATTTATATGGTTTCAGGTTGTACAAAGAGTCAACGTAATTCGTGGTGTGTCATAGTCAAGAGCCTTGGCTCGATTAACACCAGCTTTCTAGGTTTTGACCTCTTTTGGTAATTAGCAATTCACCTTGATTTAAGGAACCGACGAAGGGGATTTTTCTTCAGAGTACGTACACCAAATGGCCTAGTGACTTTCACCCATTAAATTAGTCGAATTTAAAATGAAACTCAAGTTGAGACATTATGATTCTATATTAAACCAACTCATAAAATAAATATATTCACTTTAAATTTACATCCAATGATGATTAAGAAACAAACATATTATATGACGGTCAAGGTCATATGGTTAGCATATTGAGATTTGAAGATTGATGGGTTTTGATGGGGTTGGAATGATCATTGGTGGAGAAGTGAAAGATGGAAACTTTTGATTAATAGAGACCGTTGGATGGAGGATGATGATATGGAAATGATGAAAGGATTGAAACTCAGAAAAAAAGGGAAATTAAAAGGGAAAAAGAAACAGAGAATGGACATACAATTAATGTATTGAGAAAAGGAATCAAAAAGTAAAGTGAGGAAGAGAAGTCAGAGGAGTAGTTGAGTTATTGAGCTGCCCGATAATCCAATTCCCATTAAATATTTTTGTCCACTTTTTGTTATCAATCTCATTCAATTTTCAATTCCATTTCAGTTTTTTTTTTCTTTTTTTAAATTAAACCAAATTAAAAAAAAAATTGATTTTGATTTTTTTTTTTTTTTTTTTCTGAATGTGTATGAAAATGAGGGACCCTCGTCTGCCGTGTTAACTTTTTGGACAGTGCGAGGAATTCGAGGAGATGACCGACAAATGGCCCTCACCACCTCAGGAGGAGAGAGAAAGAGATAGAGAGAGAAAGTCTTTCACTTGTCTTGTTTAACTCTTTTTTCTTTCTCTCTCTCTTACTTTTGAAATGGGTTTCTCTCTCTAAAAGATGGGTTTGGTTTGGTTTTTTGTTTTTCCATTTACTTTGTTAAATTGTAGAGAGAGAAAGAGAGAATGAGAGGTCAAAACGACAGAGAGGGTCTACACTCGCTTTCCTAACACTGTCTCATTCAAAGTTGGCCAAACTGACACCCTTTCACCCATTGCCAATTCATCTCCACATTACAATTTACAATACAATAATTTTTTTCCTTGTCAACCATAATATAACTCAACTGATTAAGAGGATGTTTATACTCGATCAACAAGATAAAGGTTTGAATGTTCTTACTCTATACGTTGAAATTAAAAAAAAAAGAAACCTCTTTCATCAACTTGAAAATAATTCAACCAAATAGTGATATTACATCCATCAAGAAGTTAGATGTTTGAATCCTCCGTCCCTACAATTCGGACACGAAAAAGAAAAGCCTTACCTTTTGTTTCAACCCATCAATTGTTGTCGCTTGAATATGGAATTCTATCTTTCGGATCTCTCCTTTCTTTCTATGCATAAGTCAGCATCAAGTCAAGTTGATTACAAGTATTGTTCTAGACAATTCTCACGTAACTTTATTTGTGGACATATCTTATATTTATATTTACCTCATTGTGATCAATTCCTTGATTCAAGTATTTCTCACACAATTTCAAGCAAGAAATCGCATGTCTTCTTGATTATTGTTGTTTCAGGCTTCATGGCTGATTAGGGTAGATCTATCTCATTTCGGTCGACTCAACACCCCTCAACATGGAACAATACTCCCACCAATAAACGGAAAAAAAAAAAGGGAAAAGAACAACTACAAAATTGAAATTTTAAGTTCGGAGATTTATTAGAATATTTTAGACTAAATAGATACCATTTCCAAAGCATCATCAAATTTTAGAGATTGGGAATATTTCCAGTATAAACAAAGGAAAAGAAAAATGTAATGATGAATATGATTCAAAAGCATATTGATGAGATGATGATGAAGGAAGATCTGGAATTGAATTAAATAATAATGATCCAAACACGGTCTTTCTCTTCCCTTATGGGTTGACAGAGACAAGCCAAAGCCATGGCCTCAAATCAAATGCCCTTCCATTCTGCCAACACATCCAAAAGGGGGTTTTCGAATTCAAATGCTTAAGTCTTCATTTTTGTTTTCCCCTTATCACGTGGGTCGGTTTTTTTTTTTTTTTTTTTTTTTTTTTTTTTTTTTTTTCTTTTTCTTTATTGGCCTTTCAAAAATCTTTCTGGAATTATCTTTGTGTTTGATTCATAATTACCTCCTTTTTCTTTTTCCCTCACTCAAAATCGTTTACACACTTACCTAAATATGCCTTTTTTTCTTATGTCTCACAGAATAAAATATCAATGTCAACATTGAAAATCTACCCTCAAAGTTTGATTACTTGCAAGCCAATCTAAATCTTAACTTGTATCAATGTATAGGGTACTAAGTCAAAAATAAGATTTGAGAGCTTGGAGAACAATGAGAGTGGCCATTATTGCAAATTATAGGACTAAGTTTTTTTTTTTTCCTTGAATGCTATAGAGACTAAGTTGGACCAGGTCATTCGCAGAATATTTCTCTAAACGACCGTAGGTAGATGCATCTTAATCTTGAAAAAAATATAAACGTCCTATATCAGTTAGAAGAGAAGAAAATTCATAATGTAAAATGATAGTCACCTAAGAATGGTTAATAACGTATCACAACACTTATGTACTGAGTAAGATCTCAATCTCAGCATAGCTACTTTTCTTCGAGATCATAGACTATTTTTGTCTCAAACACTAATGAGCCTAAATAACATGACAGGACTAATTTTGATACTACATTCTAATTAATATCAAGAAATTAAAGATTTCTGGTTTTCTTTTTCTTTTGGGAAAAAATAAAAGAGAAGGGATTCAAATAATTTAGTGGGAGGGTGTAGCTTTCAGAGTCCAATCACACCATGTGATCTCTGCAAAATAAATCAGCAGCACACAAAGGGGAAGAGGTTTTCACTATTTCTGTTGTGTGGAATTTTCTCTAAAAGTCAAGCCCCTCCCAGAAAAAAAAAAAAAAAAAAAAAAAAAAAAAAAAAAAAAGGTCAATCATTTCATGTGAATTTTAATTACTACCCAACAAATCTTAATTAATGCTCTTTATACAGATTTAAGGGTGGAAATTTTAGGTTGGAGAAAGTGATAGTGGAAATTGAAATTGAAATTGCAATTTTGTGTTCTAATTTTTGGATTACATAAAAAGATGTTGAGGAAGTTTTAGTGAGAAAGGGAGAGGAGGAAAAAGTTGGCTTCAAATTTCAACGCTTTTCAACATCTTGAAAAATGTGTTTTTGACAGCAACCACCAAATCAACCACATGTCAAATGCCAACTCACTTCAAATGGGTTAAATATATAACATATACTTCACTTCTCATATATATATATAGAAAATGTCCACTATTTTTCTTAGTACATACTCCCTATAAATATTGTTTTCATGTCAAAAGTATTTCATTTTATTTAATAAGAAAAAACCAATTCATCCTATTGGAATAAAAACATCCCTATTTGCAATTACAACTAATTAGTCGACATGAGCATAGTTCAACTAACATAAAGTTTGTATTAATGATCAAGAAGTCTGTGGTTCGAATCTCTCACCCCATTGTCCAAAAAAAAGACTAATTAATGAAAAGAAAACATGACTGCATTTTGTTCAACTTCAAAAAGTGTTATTTAGTATAAAAACTTGATTGAAATTTTTTAATACTTTGAAAGTAAAATAGTGATTTAGAAACATTAAGGCCAAAATTTATGCATCAAATTATTTAAAACCTCACGTTTTTCATCTATTTCTAGTATCAACCACTCTCTTCACACCCACCCAAATAAGGCCTTTTTACTTTTTCCACCGCCCAAAGAACAAAGGGGGAACCAGTTAAATTTGAAAATATCGATCCCAATTCCCATCAAACAAGTTGAAATAAAATAAAAAAGATGAATGGTTAGAACACTATATAATTACGATAACCAAGTCAAATTAAAAAAACTTGGTAAACTCAACGAATTATAAAAGAAAGAATGTACTAAAAAAAATATATATATAAACGAAAGAATATTTTAAAAATAAACTAATATCTCTTTCCCCTTCTTAAAAAAAGTAAATAATTATTTTCTGAGGGTAAATATATTTGGTAACATTAATTTTGAGATTATAATAAATTTCAAATATTAAAAAATTTTCAAAAGTAAAAAAGAAAGT
Source organism: Luffa aegyptiaca (assembly GCA_017139565.1). Taxonomy (NCBI): domain Eukaryota; kingdom Viridiplantae; phylum Streptophyta; class Magnoliopsida; order Cucurbitales; family Cucurbitaceae; genus Luffa; species Luffa aegyptiaca. The sequence continues at coordinate 45,999,487 of CM029404.1, read as the reverse complement.
TAATTCAATTATTTTGTTTAGTCTTTGAAATGGCAATCAAATTAGTTCTTGCTAACCTAATTATTGGCCATATCATAATCCAAATACTCAATTATTAACCTTATAAAAACAAATTATTTATCCTACAATAATTAGATATAGCAAATAATTGACAATAATTGAATTGAATTATACCCAAACATGATATTTAATTAAATTACAATTTACAAATACATGCTTCAAATTCAACAAGAAAATATTTTAAAATTGATAGGTTATTATCGTAGTGAATGGTAAGTACTGAAACACTGTATTTGAACCCCACAAAAATACATTTTTAAAATCATATATGAGACCAAAAAAAAAAAGAAAGATTGATCACTCAGGCCACGTTCGTGTCTACTAAAATAACTAGAAAATTGCAACTCAGTTAAAAAATAAAATCATAACCTTTCTGTATTTAATCATAATGGCACTTCATTTTTTTTTTCCTGAATTTCATTTTGAAATCCCTACTTTTTCAGTGGGGGAGAAAAAACAATTCCTTTTTCTAAAATAAAATTTTGATGAAAATGAGTTTGACAACTATTTAAAAAAAATAATTTAACTTTTATTCTTATGTGTGGTGTGGCTTGCTCTCAAGTACCACTAAAGTTGTACTTTAAATAATTAAATACTTCATGAATAATTGCATCATAAGTCATAACTGAAAAGAGATGCTTTAGAAACATTGAAAGACCAAGTTGAATTTGGGCTTCTTCAATGATTTCCTACATTTTTTGGGTTTTGGCCCTTTTCTATTGATCCCATAAATTGGATAAAAAATAGTGATTTTGGTTTGAGTATTCATTATAATTTTTATTTTTACTTTTTCTTTTTAATTCTTGGGAGGTGGGGATTGAACCATCAACCTTATCCAGTAAGCTATATTCGGATTGACGGTTTTTCTTCCATATCTTTGATGTCCTACCATGATGAAGGGTTTTTACCTTTCATCAGTTTGCATTATTATCTATTCATAACTTCATTTACCTTATTATAACTTTGTGATCAATATTGTTAAGTATTGCAAACTCTAGAGTTTTTATTAAATGAAAAGGGTTAAATTACAAGTTTAGTCACTACACTTCGAGGTTTGTATCAAATGTCTTTTTTTGAAATAGAAACAATATTTCATTGATGAATGAAATAAGGGTTGGTATGAAAAAACTAACACCTAAAAGAAATTACAAAAAAAGATCTCCAATTACACTACAAGATTTATGGGATACGCCAACGGAAAAAACCGTCGGGTGAACTCTAAAAACCGTTGGCGTAACCCTTCCCGACGTTTTTTTTTTGTCGGGCTTCTCGTCGACAAAACCACGTCGGGGTAGCTAATTAGCAATCATAGTGGAGAGAGCATAGTTGTTGAAAGTGTGTGAATTTTTACACCAATACAATTTGTATCAAATATATCCCTAAACTTTAAAAACGGTCTAATTAATTAGTCCTAGAACTTTCCATTTTACAACTAATAGGTTTCCAAACTCTAAAAAAAACATCTAATAAGTTTTCGATTTTATGTCTAATAAGTCCTTTAGTTTTTAATTTTATGTTTGATAGGCCCTATGACCTATTCGAAACTTTTAAAATTCTCAAAACCTATTGGACATAGATTTAAAAATCTAACGTTCTGTTAGACCCAAAATTCAATTTTATGTCGAATATATTCATTAGTTTTAAAGAATATTGAATACTACCACACACGAAAATGAAAGTTCATAGACTTATTTAACATTTATAAAGTTCGAGACCAATTAGACACAAAGTTGAAAGTTTAGAGATCTATTGGATACTTTTTAAAGTTTATGGACTAAACTTGTTGTTTAACTAATGAAAAGACAATATCACCCGGTGAAGAAAAATGATAGTTTTACCCTCAATTCCAATTTTTTCCCCTTTTAGTACAACAAATATAGGGGTGGAAACTTGAATCTCCGATTTCAAGAGTATATGCCTCCGTCGTTGAGCCCAAATTGAATAAGAAAAATAAAAGTAAAAGAAGACTTTTATATGGTTAATAAAGTATGTTGTAGACTAGTTTATAAAGCATGACTTGGTTCAGTTGGTTGTGCTCTTTGGGTCAAGAAGATTTCGAGTCCTTTGTCTCAATAATTTGCTATTAATTACACTATCATGCCCCCAATGACATCCCTTTTCTAAATAAAGTCTTCGTGACAAATCCTTCCAATCCCAAAATTTCCAAAACTTTTCTATACTTTCTCATCTAATCAATAACCTGTTATACCATTATGCCCTTGTGCACGTGTTTGAGCTACGAGAATGTATTAATTTTCTTCAACAACTCAAACATCTAAAACTCATTCTAATCCCAAACTATACAATTCTAGAACTTCACAACTTTCCACAGAGACGTCCTTTCTTTTATAAACCTTATACCACTTTACCATCAACACAACCCACAGTTTCTAAACTAAAAGTAGTTTGAGGGGTATAGAATAATGCAAAAAAGAACATATCAAAATATAAGGAAAAGAAAACTAACTAAACTAAACCAAAATGACATGGAACACAAAAAGATTTAGATAAATTGTACGCAAAAAAAAAAATCAATTCTTACCTGAAAACTTGTCGCATTGCATAAATTCTTTAGAATTCAAGGACACAGTTGTACAACCTATTAAACAGATGTTGTTCAAGTAATAATATCAAGTTCTACACAAATTAACTATTGAATAACTTTGCCAAAACTCACAAATTTTAATAAAATTTTAGCTCTAATTTTATGCCATACATATGTTTTATAATTTATTGGAAACATATGAAAACACTTTTTTTTTCATGAATTTTAAAATGAAAACTCATGAGAGGGTGTCAAAGTGAGCATAACTCAACGGTATTTGGTATGTACTCTCAACCAAGAGGTCAAATGTTCAAATCTCTTCATCTCTAAATGTTGTTGAACTCAAAAAATATATATATAATATATATATATATATATATATATATAAATTTGGAGTGTAATTCGATGATCGGGAAAGTTTAGCTAATGGTTATGAATACCATTTACATTATCATTTTCCACCGATTAATCCTAGACACAAATGGATAGCAAACCAAGAAATACAGACCCATAAAAGGCAACAGCTCTCCCTTTTCGCCATGAAACCTAATCCAATCCTTTGGGGACTGGTAGAAGAAGTGAAGGAGGTTTTTCAAGTGGCAGTTTCTAATTGCATGTTGTCTCCAGCACACAACTTTGACTTTGTTTTGGTTTGGGTTTTGTGTTTGCAACTCACAAGTTTCAGATTGGTCGTGTTTCTGAAATCTTACCCCAAAGCAAAAACAGGATAAGTGATCCGAATAATGTACCACAACCAAAAGAAAAACGGCCTAATAAAGATAAAACAAGCGTCATTCTCACTCTCTCTCTAAGGAGCTGACAATTGGAGGGTGGAATATTGGAGAGCAGAGGAGGCACGGCCTTGTGAAAATGAAAGCTTAGGAAATTAATTATATGATTACATGCATATCGTATACTCTATACTTCAACTATTGACATCAAATCCTATTCGTCATTCATTATCATCAACAACCTACCTATTTATTAAGCCATGAGAGAGAGAATTTTCAGCGTTCTTTATACTTTTGGATTTTTGTGCTGCACACTCACCGAGACTTGATATAAGTCTTGGTTGAAGTTTAGTTAATTGAAGTTTGGTCAAAATCTAAGCTAAGAATTCTTGGAATCTATCCCCACAATATTAGGCAAAAGATGTGTGAAGAGAAAGAACTTTAGAGGTAGAAACACCACATGTATTGAATATAAATACTAGGATGTAGGTGAGAAAATAGGTAATTATATTAACCAAAGTATAATTCTAGAGATTTGAAGCCTCTCTCACCTTCACATGATGGTGAATTCTAAAGGAGAAGAAAAAAGGCAAGCATGATAAGGCAAAGTAGAATTGGCTTTTAAATTCTCATGTCGCATACACACATGATACCATGATGCAACAATGAAGCTAATACTCTATGATGCAAACTTGCACCTCGACTGGCATTCAATGGTCTTCTCTTCTTGGTGTAGTAGTGAAAAATTGGTGGGGCATTTTCGCAAGGAGTAGATGGAAGTATTTCGTGAGGGTTTTAGGCTTGTGATTGGGACACATCTTTTGTATAATTTTCGGGCTTAGATTTGAAGTATAATTTTGAAACATTTTTGTAAGTGATTAGAGTCTAATTCAAATAACCTAATCTAAACTTTTTTTTTTTTTTTGAAAAATATAACCTAAACTAAACTTTAAGTTGTATTAATCTAATAATATAATCTTTTGAGCTCTCTATTATTCTAACTAACTTCATCTCCACAACAAAATAGGTAAAACTTGCAGGAGACATGATGAATATAATCTATATATAAATTTTAGTGTGATTTCTCGTCTTTACTCTTTATTCATAATAAAAGTACTCTTATAATTTAAAATTAAGAATGCTTTAAATTCTCAACACAATCACATTTTTAGTCCTCCATTTCACACACCTCAGATTCCAATAAGGATGATGTCAATATCTTGTTTGACAAAAATGTTTTAAGAATTGGGGTTAGTTGCATCTGTTGATATTGAGCTATGTCACTACTTTCTTAATAAAATAAAAACAAGCTACATCAGGTTATTAAATATTATGAAATCTTGTAACCATAATGCGGAAAATAAAATATTTAAATACTTTTTCTCTGTACGAGCTGATAGGTATCTAGTTAAGTACTAAGAACTGCACAGTAAATAATACACAGTTTTCAACTTAATTAGTTCAAGGAAAGAAAGATTGAGTCAATTGAAAGCAACTTATGCAAAAGGGTGGTTATGTTACTCTTTCTTCTCTTTATTTCTGTTTTTTTTAAAAAAAATTATAAAATTACAAATTTAATGTTTGAAACTTTTAAAATTGTGTCTAATACACCTCAGAACTTTAAAAAGTGTAAAATAAGCTCCTATGATAACCATTTAATTTTTTATTTTGGGTTTTAAAAAATTAATCTTATAATCACTACTCTCACCTATAAGTTTCTTTGCTTTGCTAACTACCTACTTCCTATGTTTTAAAAAACCCAATCAAATTTTGGAAGAAAAAAAAAGTAGTTTTCAAAAACTTGTTTTTGTCTTTGAAATCTTGGATCGGATCTCAATTTCTTTTTATTGGACCGAATACCCATTTGGGTTTAATGGGCTCTGATACCATATTAGATAATATGGGCTTCCATCTCAAAACCAATTGGCAATGAGTGGAGTGACCCTTGTAGCTTATATATTGTGAGGTCTCCACTAATCTTTTCAATGTGGGATCCTCAACATCCTACTAGCACTTTTAAACACTTCATTCACCTCTAAGTTTCCTTGTTTTGTTATCTACCTTTTTTTCCATATCTCAAAAGCCCAAGTAAAATTTTGAAAATTAAAAAAAGAATTCAAATGTGTCCTTAATAAATATGAAAATCATGACAAGTAAACTGTGAGAAAACAAGTACAATTTTAAGAAACCAAATGGTTGTCAAACGAGGGGCCAATTACCTATGTGTGTTTTTTAAGATTCATTCATAATCTTAATAAAATTTAAATTTAAGACAATAGACCTCTTCATATCTTTCTAATAGTATGATATTATCACACTATTTTTTTTTAATAAAGAAAACCACTTTAAGTTTAAACTTACATGGACTTTTGAATTATCTCAAATATTTCATACTTCTTCGGATTTTTCCTTTCTAATAAATTTAAGGGAAATGATTATGATACTAAACTTGGCAAATCTCAACCTAGACTTTCAATTTCATAAAATTGAACATTAAATTTAGACATTGGTTGCAATTTCTGCTACATTTACCCACTAATTTATAAAAAATAAAATAAAAATAAAAACCCATAACACACTACTTTTTTTAAAATAAAAAAAAAGTTTTGCACAAAATTAAGTCGATTAATCATGTACAAAATTGACAATTGAACAAATCTTTCCAAACTCACATCTCAACAAAAATCTAATTTAGTGTTGTTTTTCTTCCAAGCTTCATTAGTTTCGTTTCATTAAATGCATATGAAACTATTTCCATTGACTTTTCAAAAACGAAAAAATCTATGCAAAGGCAAACATTATAAAACTTGTTCAATGTTAAGGTAAACATTCTAACACTTATCAAAGTTTAGGTATAATTGGATGAAAATGAAAATTTATGCAATGCACCATGTACTTGGGATTTTGATATTTTCCCGAGTTTAAAATCCCAATATCATAACCTCGTAGTACAGTTAAAAGAAAAAGAAAAAAAAAAATCAAAACGTTGTTTTAACCAAAATAAGAATAACAAAATAGAATGAAGAAAGATCTGCAATGTTTCTTTCGAAAAGCAACGGTGGAAAATTGTTCCACGTGGCGAGCAGGCAAAGGTTGCTTAAGAGAAAGAAAAAATAAAACAAAGCACTCGAGTAAATTGGTTACCTTACACGACTCGGAAGCTGATAAAGCAAGGCCTCGAAACGTGTCCAATTTTTAGAAAATTGCTCACCAGTCAGCCACTCACCGTCCGCCACGTCATCGGACAACCAAAATGATAAACGACGTGTCGAGACGCTAAGTTTGACTTGGGAGCATGTGGCGACATGCCATTGGCTGTCGTGTGACAGGTAAGGGGTACTTGTCCTTGGGCAACTGATCTTATTGGTTCCTAATTTATTATTCTTATTTTTTAAAAAATAATTTATTATTCTTGTTTTTTATTCCCAAAAAACTTTTTGAATATTAAAGAAAAAAAAAAGGAAAGCTAAAGTGGGGTACCATGCTATGGTGACTCAACCTAATCCTCGCAATATTCTTGCTTTATTTTTCAATAAATTACAAAACTCTAGAACAATTTTTTTAAAATTATAAAATTAAGTGAAAAATACATTTTTGGTCCCGAGTTTTCAAGATAAACTTTTTTAGTCCTCAAGTTTTGAGAAATAGGTTTAAAAGATCTCTAAATTTTCAAAATGGACCTTCTAAATCCCTGAGTTTTGAGAAATTGGTTTAAAAGGTCTATAATATTATTTTTTCAAAATATTAAATTAATAATTTTTAATTTTTTAATTTAAAAAACCATTCCATATTAAAAAGTAATACAAAAATATTAATTTTAAAAAGTTAAAAAAATAATATTATGAAGCTTATAAACCTATCTCTCAAAACTCAGGGACTAAAAATGTCAATTTTGCAAACTTATGGACCTTTCAAACCTATTTTTCAAAACTCAGGGACTAAAAATGTCTATTTTGAAAACTCGACCAAACGCACATATTCCTCAAAACTCAGGGACCAAAAAGATAATTTTCCCTAAAATAAATAATATTGACTGACTCAGTCAAGGTTAAGGTAATTTTCACTGAAAAAAAAGATTTTTAAATTGTTAATAGTTTCCAAATGAAACAGTATTATCAAAATATTAATATTAAAATATGAGTGTGATTGAGAGGACATGAATCATGTAGATGATATGAATATATTATATAGATATGGACCAGATTTAAATCAATAAGATAGACTAAAATTATTTGATATGCTTAAATAATAATAATAAAGAACTATTAATCCAATTTCATTTCCTTTCTCAGATGTTTTGATATCTTTTCTAAAATTGATAATTTTTTTTGTTGAGTTTTTCGAATTTGTTATTTGTTTTCAATTTTGAATTTCATCCTCAAGTTTCGAGGGGAAAAAAGTAATAAAATAAAATAAGTATCCCCAAACATTTCTAGCTGTTTCAGGCCAAACCATGTTCACCTCCTTTTGGTAATTATATAATTTATAATCATTTATAGTTCCTATGGAAATTTTAGTTTTTATTAGTCCCTCTAATATGAAAATATGGTTACTTCTTTTTTTCGTTTTTGGAAATATTTTGAGATATACTGTTTGGAATAAAATAAACTAAAAATGTTAGTGTAATTGTGGCTTCATCTGAGAATAAGCTTCACACATTTCTTGCCAAAGCGAGCTTAGTTCAGCGGTAATTGGCATGTACCCTCGATCATGAGGTCAGAGGTTCGAATCTCCTCATCCCAAATGTTGATGTCATCAAAAAAAAAAAAAAAAAAAAGCTTCACACATTTCTTATTTACGTTCTTTGAAATAATTATTCAATAATTAAGGCTAGTGATCTGGATTTAACGTATATTTCAATTGACTTCATTTTTAATAACTAATTATGTTTTTTCTTAAAATTTATTTTTTCATCTTTAAAACAAAAAATTGAAGTACATTTTTTAGGATTTTACAATTAAAAGCGTTAACATTGCAACCAGTTCATAAATTATTAAGCGAATCTACCAATAAAAAACGAGATTAAGAAATAGAATACCTCATACTTTCCCGTCGGCCACAAGCTGTCTCATGGTCCAGTCTACGGCTTGGCCTCAACTATATAGTCAATTATAGTAAAAAGATTGGTAAATATTTTTAATTAAAAGCTATGCAAAATATATTCTAAAACAAATTACAAAAAAAAAAAAAAAAAAAAATCACTTCTAATATAGACCTAAAAAGATTACACTTATGTCAAGCTGAACATAGCTTAACTGGTTAAGAGATAAATTTTCGATCGAGAGGTCAAAGATTTGTTCATTTGATATTTTAAAAGAATATTATTACCAAAAAGGAAAATGAATCATGAAGTAAATTAAAATTCAACCTCACTCAACCATCACACAGTTCCTTGTCCAGTCTCCATCCCCTCGTTCTTATCTGCAACCATAAGACTTCTACGGAACCTACATGAAAAATATGAGTATATGAACAATGGAAATTGAAAAGATCAGATGCATTGCATATGAATTTCATATGAAATGAGAAGAGGATGGTTTATTTTTACAGTTAATGCACTTTAAAATTAGTGGGAAAAGAAAAAAGTAATTTCAAAAGTATCAACAAAAATATGATAGTTTCTTTTTTCTAAATACAAAAAAAAATCCGAGGAAGCAAAGCAAATGACAACAGAATTATCCGAAACAAAAAAGAAAATAATAACCATCCCCAGCCAAGAAAGAAATTCTCTCTTTCTCTCAAGGACCCCACCAGCCTTGGATATATATGATGCATAAAATAAATGAGCAAATATATTAGTGATATTGCAAATCATTCACTCTCTTAACACCTGGTTTAGGAATAAAGCCTTGTGGTGACCAAAGTGAATCTTAACCAGCATGCTAAATGATGATGCCGAATATTCTCCTCCAGCATCCATGGCAGATGCTTTTGCCATGAGAAAGAAGAGCATGAACAGAAGAAGGTTCAGCGAAGAACAGATCAAATCACTGGAGTCAATTTTCGAGTCTGAGTCAAGGCTTGAACCCAGAAAGAAGTTGCAGCTGGCCGGAGAGCTGGGGTTGCATCCACGCCAGGTTGCTATATGGTTTCAGAACAAGAGAGCTAGATGGAAGTCAAAGCAGCTTGAACGAGACTACAGTGTTTTACGAGCTAATTACAACACTCTGGCTTCCAGGTTTGAAGCTCTCAAGAAGGAAAAACAAGCTTTGACTATACAGGTATTTGTTCTTTGTTTCTCTAATTCTCTACAAGAAGACAGGCTGTTCCTTTATGCTAATCATTGTCGTTTTTCTTAATTTGGTCAGTTGCAGAAGCTAAATGATCTCGTGCAGAGGTCCATGGAGGAAACTGAGAGCTGCAGGGGAGGTCTCTCTGTAGAAACCATTGATGGCAAGTCTGAAAATGGCCACAGAACTAAGTATGAATCTGAAGTAAAACCTTGTATGTCAGCCGAGGAACTCGAGAAATCAGAGCATGAATTAGAGGTTCTTTCCAACTATGGAAGTGGCATAAAGGAAGCCTATCTTGGATTAGAAGAGCCCCAGCTCAGAGAACCTGCTCAAGGCTCCTTGACATCAACACCAAATTGGAGCAATTTAGACTCTGAAGGTCTTTTCAGTCAGGCCAATACCAGTGGCCAATGGTGGGACTTCTGGTCTTGAAAAGTAAAGCATCCAAAGAGAGTATAGAGGGACTGTAAACAAATAAAATTCCAACTTTCTAATAGAGCATCGTGGCAATGATTTCAGCTCACAGGACAACGAACATTTCAGAGCATAACGACTTCTATCTAGTTAAAAAAGGATGGCAATGACTCTAATAAGGATGGCTCAAGCACTGAAACTCCAAATTCACCATAACTTCAGATGGAAGTCAATGTTCCATGTATAACCAAAAAGTTCGGTGAGCAACTCTAGGAATATCAAATCTGCAAAGAGTGTTGCCTTGGAAAACTGAAACAATATGCTCATATGCAGACAGGGGTGCAGTTTGGAGTGTTTTCAGTTTGTGAGAGTTCTTCTTCTTCTGTTTCTTTTCCCCTTTTTCTGTTTGGTTGGTTGGGGGTGGGAGTGGGGGGTCAACTATGCAACTCTATATTCATATGCTCAGTTAAGAACTAGAACTAGTGCTCATTTTACACACAAAAAAAGAATCTGACTTTTCATGCTCCTTTTGTATTAGTGTCATACTGTCATCTAACAAAAGATTTAATCCATCACATAAAGAAATCATCGGAATACTCTCAGGAGAGATTTTTAGTGGTCGATTTTGATACAATGGAAATCGTTCTTCTGCTGGAAGTAGCTAGAAATGTCCATCCTTTTTATTGGAGAATCTTAAAGAGATCTTTGATCAGGTAAGATAATCTAAATATTATCTGTTGAATGCAATAAAACGAAACAAACACTTCTCTAAAAATCTAAACAAGCAGTAGCAAATCATGTAACTTCTCATTTTTTTTGCCAACAAGAGCATAGCTCAACTGACATAGAGTTATATTAATGATCAAGAGGGCTGTAGTTCGAATCCCCTTACTCCCACATATTATCAATATATATATATATATATATATATCTATTTTTTTTTTTAGTTCAATAACATCTGAGAGTGGAAGAATTCGAACTTCTAACCTCTTGGTCGAGAGTACATGTTAATTACTATTGAACTACGCTCACTTTATCATATAACTTTTCATTCTGCCAACTTAGATACCTCAAATATAACCAAACATTTATAACACACTAATGTGGCTAACTTTACCTTTTCAGTCTCTTTTATATGGTCTCTTCTCCATTACTCTCCATATTTCCAAATATTATAGCACATTACGATCTAAATACTCTTATCGTGTACATTTAAAAACAGAAACTTTCTACTCTACAAAGCAAGTATGAGAACAAACAAACCACTTTAGAGACAGCCCACTAGACTGGTAGATTCCATTTTGACTGAACTGACCGTTACAAAATCCTAGTCAGCGAAGGTTTGTGAATGCAAACCAGTGAATGATTGATTTGTATATAAGGAATATGGGATGTGGAACTCGAATTTTAAATCATGAATTTATGGTCTTATTTCTATCAATAAAATGCAAAAATCACCCTTGTACTTGATCATTTTGATAGTACACACTTCATATATTTTCTGAATTTTCTAGCCCTCATATTTAATGACCTGTCCAACATCCCTCCATCCACATTAACTGTCATTTATGAGCACACATGATTTGTTCGCTGGCAACATTTTTCTTCAATTTAGGCATATTAGTCCCCTTTCAATTTCAACTAGCTAAGTTCATGTTAACTTAAAAAGAATATGACAACTCATGTTTTTTAAAAACCAAAGGCAAAAGTAAGATTTTGAAACAAACTTTCTAAAATCTTGAACATTGAATCAATTTTTTTACAAAAAAAAAAATAAAACTAACCGTATGGAAAAGAACCCACTCTGAAAACAAGTGGTCTAAAACTAACCTCTTTTTCCTTCCCTACTTTCTTTCTTTTCCCCTCTTCCCCCCACACCATCTCTATCTCTTAACTTCCCTTCCAAGTTCCAACCTTTTTCCTGTACCACTCTACTTCAATCTATATCAAGCTAGTCACATCCACTGATAAGTTAAAAAAATGATGTACTATGTGACCAAAAAAAAATGACAGCACAACAGAAAATATTTCAGTGACAAAGGGCAGAAAAATAATTATTTCAGTTCAGAAAAGCAGCAGTCCAGCTTCATTGCTGCTGCCAGAAGCTAAAAACTAGCCTAAAAAGAGACAGAGTCAAGTTCATCTAGAAGTTGGTTAGACGCATGCGGATATCAACATAGGACTGATAGGAGGACAAGCTAAAACAATAATCGTAGAGTGCTGTTTTATAAAGTCAGTAGTACTGCTTCAATAAAGAGTCCGGGAATTAATGCAGGCAGAGTCAAATCAATCTGATCAGGAAAATTTTTATGGGATGTGAATAAACTAGGACTAGGACTTTAGAGCTTTAAAGTACAATTCAATCTGCAACTTTTCTTTTCACTGATTAATTTACAATTGCCCAGTTCCATTATTCGTCCAAAATGTAGACTATTTCCAAGAGCTTATGTATGATCTTGATTACACATTTTCAGCACTCAATTTACGATGTAATAGCCATAGCCACTACAATTCACAAGAAAGCATGCGTTCTCATAATTTCTTCCGTTCTCTTCTAGAACAATTCAGGCTTCAAGATGGGTATTTTCTTTCTTTCTGGGTCATCATTGGAAAACAGGCTGTCTATTCAGTTTTGCTCAATACACAAAACTTCAAAAAACAACATAAATCGATTAAAAACCAGATTATTTTTCTCTGTAATCTCCTTTTATAGCATCTTCAGTTGAGTTAACTACAGGATCAATGGCATTAATATACAAAAGTACAGAAACCGATTATTCCCTAATTATACTCACTTTTCACTTAATTAAGATCCCTTGGCAGAAAAACGGAGAAAGTAATCATACTTAAAAAACAAGACCCGTTTCTCCAAGCGGGAGTCCACTTGAAATTCATATTTGAATGAAGAATTACTTAGACTTCTACCTTTCACAGGCATCCATCCCTTTCTTTTCTTTTCTTTTTTTCTTTTTCAGTTTTCAGAAGGGAAAAAGATAAAGAAGGAAAATCCAACACAGATTCAAATGGATGAAGCATTTGGAATTCAAACAGAATAATAGATAGCATTCTTTCAATGCGAATTTAATGCGATAAGTCAGACAATGTCAAGTGGTACAGCAATATTAAGTGCTCTGCTCAATGACTACTTTACCACAACAAAATTTTATGAGCGCTTATTGCTCACCACAATCTCTAGGGGTCACGGAGAAACTCAATGAAGGCAGCATTTATCGCAATAACGAGTTCAATTCTAGGACGAATTAATTGCCACATTAATGGCCAAGATTCCAGTCTCCCAAACTATGTCAAGAATGCCAACCTAAATCATTGTTTTCTTACTTAGATCATACTATTTTGTTCAGATTCTAAGAAAATGCAAATCAAAATCGACGCAATAACAACAATTGCACATAACTTAATCGGCATTCGTTATAGAAACTTCTTGATTTAAAACTTGAACTGAACTTGAAAATGGTGGAAGAGGAGAATCAAACCTTTAGCATTGGAAACTTCTTTCAATCTCAGGAACAGGAGGCGAGGCGCCGAAGCTCTGCGATTTCCCGCTAGAATTGGCAATACGAAGCCGCGGTTTTAAATTTATCCCGATGCAAACGATCATCGCCAGATTCGGAATTTTCTACTTTCTATTTTTTATTTTTTTCAATTTCTTAATAAATATTATTTCGATTATTTGGCAATATTTATTTTACTTTTTAAATTGGAAAATTTGAATGGAATGTGAAAATAATTCAACCAATTATAAACTCTTTTCAAATATAAGAGGTTCAAATTCCACGTGTGATGTTCCCCACTCCACATAGGTTTGAAAGGGTGAAAATTATGGATTTTGTAAATAAGGACAACTACACCTCTTGATTCGAGACGATTTACTTGGAAAGGCTTGTCTTTAAAATAGATAATATCATATTATTGTAAGAATATGGAGGGGTCGATTGTTCTTAAAAAGTAGTGTCAGAATGATGTCTCGAACATTGAAAGAATGATATGTACTTGATATATTCGACGTATGTTCTAAAAGATTGATAAAGAACAAGCTTTCGATGCTTTTGAACGTAGACTAGAAGAAGTTATATGATAATTTGTTTGAGAATTGATTGTTTGGATCGAAACCAAACATTCATTTTTCTTCTAACATGTTGTAGGTTCAAATTTCCACTACCTCAGTAACTTATTTTTTGTAAAAGAAGTTCCATTCCACCAGATCCATTATCTAAGCTTAAAAAACAAAATAAATTATAATTGTTTTTATTTTCCTGTAAAGGCCACTTGATTTATTTTCACTTTTCCCCAACTCAGCCTGCTTTTTATTTTTTATCCAACTCGATACAATCGATTCTTATTTTTTCTTTTGTTCGAGATTATAATATCTCAACTAATTAATCACTACAGTGGTATTGTAAACAATAAATGGGTTAGTGGAAATGATTCAATCCATGACAGTCACCCTACTTGATTTAATAGCTTTTGAGTTACTAGTCATGGTGCACATGGTCCGAATACTCATCGATGTTAAAAAAAAAAAAAAAAAAACCCTTTAACCAAATAAACTATATTCAAGTTGGTTGCACTAGATACGAAGGAAGATGTATTTCACAAGAAATGTTTATATATGTATATAGTTTAGCAAGAGTGAGATATTTAAATCTCTGCCAAAGTGAGTATAGTTCAACAGTAATTGATATATACCTTCGACCTTCAAGTTAGAGGTTTGAAACTTCTCACTCCCAATGTTGTTGAACTAAAAAAAATAAAAAATCTCTGATAATGTCTCAATCACTTAGGGGCTGTTTGGGGCACTGGGTTGATTATAATAGCGGGGGGTTATAATAGCTGGGGGATTATAATAGTCTGGGGGTTATAATAATCTGTGTTTGGGGTGCAGATTATTATAGTCTGGGATAAAATAGTCTGTGTTTGGGGTGCAGTGTTTTGGGATGCAAATTATTTTAGTCTGGGTTCAAATAATCTATGTTTCAAGCTGACTGTTTTTTTTTTCTTGACTTTTTTTTTTTTGTTTATTTTCCTCATACAACTTTGTACTTCAAATATTAATAATAAAAAAAAAAGGTTTAGTTGTAAAAAAAATAAAAGTTTTGGGTACAGGGGTTAAATTATGTGTTTAGCTTAAAAGGAAACAAAAATAACCTAAAGTAAAGGTTGATTTTCTTTGTTTTAGAGTCATGGTTTTTTTACAAAATAAGTCATTTTATGATTTCATATAGAAAAAGCATATTTGTTTCATTTATGTATTTCCAACATAAAAATGGTAAATGTTTATTCAAAACTCATTTTACCTTTATTATCAAAAGAATCAAATAAAATAGAAATCACATAAAATAAAAACTTGAGTAGTATTTTTTTAAAAATTATTATTATCACGGTAAACTTAAATACGATAAGTATAATTTAGAATGAAAAATATGGTACGATGAAGATAAACATTCATATACTTCATTATCAAAAGTAATTATGTAATAAAACTCCATATTTATATATATGTACAAACACAACCTAGTATCTAACTCTTCCTATAAATTTTATGATTTTTCCGACGACCACCAACAAATTTTTCGGCGATCGAAAATTTTCCCTCTTTTTTCCTTTCATTTTCTTCTACCTCTTTTTTCTTTCTTTATTTTCGTTTTTTATATTTTTCGAAATGAAAATGAGAAGAAGATTTTTTTTTAAAAAAAAAAAAAGTCGTCGAAAAAGTGGCCGGAAAGTCGACGGCGGTCGTCGGAAAAGTTGTCGGTGGTCGCCGGAAAAGTCGTCGCCGGTCGTCGGTAGAAAAGTCAATGAGTCACATGGAAGAAGAGAGAAAAGAGTTACTGTAGAGAATGGATAGAATAATTGGGGTGAGTTGAATAGTGGTTACTGTAGCAAGGAGGGGAAAAATAACCAACTCCGCCCCTTATTTTTGTTGGTGCCCCAAACACTGGGTTGGTTATAATAACGGGGGCTATTATAACCAACACAGTGGGCCAAACGGCCCCTTAAGTTATACCATTTTAGTCACTTTTAAGATTGGTTGGTATATGCATTAGACTTAAGATTTAAGCCAACTCAAAAATATCTCTACCTAAACTTCTTAAACAAACCTTGATACTAAACTCAAACATAAACCATTAAAATGAGAATCTATCATCAAAATTATGAAATTTTGATATTTAATTTACACATTTGATTTTTTTTATTAAAAAAAAAAAGAAATGAATTTTTGAAAAAAAAAAAAAAACAAAACAAAACAAAAAGAGCGAAAGAAATAACTAGCGGTCGTTTGACTATGGTACGAATAAACTCGCTTCGGCTGATTCTCTTGCTTCAGCGGTGGTTTTCAGTCACACACAGAGACGAGCGAGTAATGAGCGACCACTCCATTGCAGCTCCTTCTCAAAAGCACGGCCATTACATCCCTTGCAAGCCCATTCCTTCTGCAGCTCTTTACATTCTCATTCCCCTTTTCATTTTGGGATTTTCAGTCTCCATTTTCGTCCTCATTGTGGTTCACAACGCCTTCTTCTTCCTCTCCCTTCTCATTCTATCCATTTTTCTCTCTGCTTTCGCCCTCTGGAACAACCTCAACTCGTCTTCCAAAGCCGCCATTCTCTCGTTTCTTCACTCTTTTCCTGAGTCCGACCTCACGCTTGCTCGCGAAGGTCAACTCATTAAGATTACAGGGGTATTCCTTCTCTTTAACTGCGTTTGTATTTTGAACTTGAAGGTTTATGAGCTTCAAGGGTGTGATTTTTCTTGTGGGTGTGATTTGTTTCTGCATTTTCTTGTTTCCCTTTTCACTAATTAGTGTGGGAGGCTCTGGAGAAGTTTCTGTTAGCTAAATTGTGGTTTCAAGTGGATGTTTAGAGGCCCTTTTTGCTGTTTTTTGATGCGTTTGTGTAGCCAGCGCTTTGTGGACTTGATAATTGTCAATATGGTTTGGTATTTTAAGGTTTCTTAGGGATTGTGTTGAGAAGTCAGGTAAGAACTAGTGAATTTGTATTGAGTATGATACAAGGAAGGTAGTTTCTTGTGTGTTTAATGTCATCCCACCTTTGAAATGCTTGCTTGTGACATTAATGTTCCAGAAACTCAATCCTTTTACATACATTTTAGTGAGTTGGGAATGAGTTTTTGCCTTTTGGAAAGTGAATGAAAAGTGTATTTAGCTCGTAAGAAGCACTTTTCAGTATATTTATAGTGTTTGGTTTGATAATTCAAAGTCATTTGGAAAGTCCTAAAATACTTAAAGAACACTTAAAAGTGCTTTTTTGAAGACGTGTATGTTTCTTCCATGAAAGTGTTTGCAGGAGAAGTGTTTCATTTAAAAGAATTTTAACAAGAAGTCATCTCAAACCCAATATTAGTTCATGACTTGCTACTTCATTGAAAAAGAAACTGTTTCAAGCATTGGTTTCTTGTGAGAACTAATCAATCATCCAGGTGATGGATTAACATTATCAGAGGAGTTTACTGTATAATTAAACTTATTCCACCATGTACAATTATACATGCGTGAATAGTGGTTCGTAGCATTTCCTATATCGGTTTGATGCTACCCGTCTGTGATTTGGTTTATAATTGTTTTTGGATACGATTGAGTTGTTGGAGGATTAATGTTTGCTGCGATTTTATATTCAGTTTGCTTCGTGCGGGACCGTCTCTCTGGAATCATCCTATGAAAAGGCTACTGGGTGCATTTATGCATCTACTTCTTTATATGAATGTAAAGGAATATCTCTGATTTCTCAAAAGATCACTCAACCTTACTGTGGTTGGAGGTTAGTATATAGTGAGGTATGCAAATTCTACTCCCAAGGAACGTTTCATTTCTTTGTTTTTATTGTTCTTTTGCAACTAAAAAGGCAATGGTGGTTTTGTTTTTTTTTCTGACTTTTTGAATTTCTGCATACTTTTTCGTTACGTTGCTCAGTAGGTTAGGTCACTTTATGTTATTTGGAAGCTACTACATGACATGAAGGAATTGACATTTAGCTCCATTTTTCTTTATGGTTAAATGGCTCCAGTTGTATTCATTATCTTGACATCCTTATCTGCTCCTTTTGGGATTTTTATTTGGGCTGTTTATGAAGCTGAAGCATAGTTGGGATTAGATTCTATTTCAGACAAAAAAAAAAAAATGTAATTATGAGTTTTCTTTTATCCATTGATCTAAAGTTCCATCTCGTAAGATTAGTTGAGGTGCGCAAAAGTTGGCCTGGACAGTCATGGACTTAAAAAAAAAACATTGATCTAAAGTTCCAATTTGAAAGAATCAGTTTTGGAGGATTAGGTGAAATTTTCCAAACTTGCTTGCTGCTGTTCTTTCAACCAAAGCCCTTGGTATCATGCTGCTCAAATAAATACATAAAGTTGGAAAACTATACTTTTTTCATGGAACTTCTTTTAAGCCATCAATGATTAAAGTTAATCTGTACTGTTGATCTTATGCATCAATGATATACCTTAATGTCATTTTTCTTTTTTAGACCTCTAACATAACTGATAGATTGCACCTGTCAGTTCTTTAAATGGGTGTATATTTTCGATTTTTAATGTCGAGGTGCTCATATTTCTACCTGGCAGAGGTTCTCAACCGACTTCTACATAACTGATAGAAAGACTGGTATTAGAGCTATGGTAAGGGCTGGCCCTGGAAGTAAACTGGTTCCTCTTATTATTGAGAGCAAGCTTGTCAATACTACTAGGCACCGCAAGATTCTGTCTCCTTCCTTGAGAAAATGGCTGAGAGACAGGAACCTTTCTACTGAAGCCCGAATGCTTCGACTCGAAGAAGGGTAATTGCTTATCATGATAACACCTATCCATTTTGACTATGCTTGACCTTAATTTTAGTAGCTAATTCCATGTTATTTTAGCAGATATGTTCAGGAAGGCAGCTTTGTCTCTGTAATCGGAATGCTGCATAACAACAATGGTCATCTAACATTAGTTCAACCTCCAGACGTTATCTCTACCGGATGTGTATGGCGAAAACTTCTTCTTCCCATTGACATTGATGGACTAATTCTTGGGGTCTCACAGATGACTGGCCCTTTGATCGGTCAAGGATCGTTACGACACCAAGAACAGTTGGCTGACATATGAAACTTGAACAGTATGATGTAGATGAAAATTTTGTATGATAGGCTAAGTCCATTAGATTTCTTAACCTTTTGCTTATCATTAGTAACTTTAATCTCCTTTTAGTTCATGTGCCTCTGCCCCTTCTGCTTCCAAAGTAATATTTGTTCATGTCCAAAGGTTTCTCTTAACTTTAAAGTCTAGGTGAATACAAACATTTATTAATTGTATGGAAATCCTCCATCTTTGCCTTACTCAGCTAAACCTTTGCAGTTGCTAACCAAAAGACTCACCTGTTCACAGGCAAAGTTTCTCTACGACCAGTCTGGTTAATTAGTGTCAGTTCGATCGGTTTATTTCGAATGATTATTTTGATTTTTGAAATGTTCACTTTTGTGTTACTTGACAATTCTTAAACTGATCCTTCTAAGGATGTGATTGAGTCCAAAATCAGTTCAAAATGTTAGGACCCTAAGTCTAAAGTGAACAATGTCAAAAATTGTCTTTATGCACTAAACTCTATGTATGGAATTCAATGGGTGCTTCAAGACTTGGTCATTAGTCAAATAGAAGTGATGGGTTTCAATCATCTCACCAATTACAAATCACATATCACATGTGATACTATTGTGACATCTCTATTTATATCTTGTCATATCTTGTCAATCTAAGCATACCTTGGTGGATAAAGATTGGCACATTCTAGTATTGTGATTAGAAAGGAAAAATATCATTTGGACTTGTATCATTCTCTGATATCTATATTCCAATCAGAATCAGTAACAAAACTTGTCATTCTCAGTACCTTGAAAGCTACTTTATCAAAGCACTACTATAATTCCCTCAACAAGGGTTGGCAAGAGAGAAAGAACCCATTAACTTGATATATTTGGTGAACCAGTGGTGTTTAATCATGCACCGAAAGTTGAAAATTGTAGAACAAAAGACAAAAACAGGATTATGAATGAACGAACAAGAGACGAGAACTGTTTCTAAATGAACTGTTTTTCAACATAAAGTGATAGAATGTCTACACAGCGCTGGCTTATTGCAAAATTCAAGGCATCTATGCTTTGATAAATTCGATTACTGTTTCTTGCCATAGAATTGCAGATAAAATGCCACACCCAAAATCAGCAGGGGAACCAGAATTTGCAGTACTTTTAGCAGAGATCCTGAAGATTCAGCAGACTTTGTTGCTGATTGCGATGCAGGTGGTCGATAATCAATTGGCTTCGGAACAGTAGACATGTCAATATTGCCAATATAATATTTTTCCATTTGCTCTATTGCAGATAGACTGTGACCCACAGTTTCAAAATCATCAGTTGCATCTTTTTCTGCATAGATTCAAAATTGTATTTCCAATCATTCGTAACTTGGTGTAATCCTCTTTGTTGGATATCTTGAAATACAGTAACAAGTAATCAAGTTGAGAAGAAAAATGATGAGCTGAAACTTACCAGCAGCTAATATCAAAACCTCATCACCTCCAGGATGTTCTTCCAGAAAAGGGGTGACATCATACACCTAACATGGGTAATGCACAAAAATTACTTTGGAGCAAAGCAATGAAACACGATGACAATAACAAGGAGTAGGGAAGAGAAAATATAAATTCTTTCACCCAAGTAGGAAGGGTCAGATGTTACAACAGCAGAAACAATTCCATAAACCACCTAGAAACAGCAAAAGAGCCCTGATAATACTTAGTCCTCCACCTTCATTCAACTCTTTAATGATATGCTGCCATGGTTTACAATGTGTATCACTTAACATTCCCAAGTTCTATGCTTGAAACTTGGAAGTATAAATGAGAGACTCAAAGACTTTTAACATAGAACAGGAAATCCACTGATCCATAAAAATATTTTCAACATTCTTCATAGAATCTGTTAATCGAAGTTCTGAGATATATTCATTAAGTTTTACTCTCTGCTCGCCTAGACTTTCAAAGACAGATCCCTTTGTCGTGAGGCTTACAACATCAGAGTTTCACCAACATGTTGTTTAACTCATAACAATTTCGAGGCCTAAAATTCTGCTTTGATTGAAGTTGGTGCTTAGACTAATTACAAACTTACGATACCAGAGTTTTCCCTTTAGAACAAGTTTTTTCGAACAACTTCTACGGCATCAGGATTTATGTTTTTAATACTGTTTCCACAGTAGAAGAAAAGATGATGAATAAATTCCAGTCTGTTTTAGAACAGTATATATCAGTTGCTCCAGAAATCAGTCTCTACAGTCCTAACTAACAGCAATCCAGAGTTGCAGCACCAGCTTTTCTGTGCATGCAGTTTCCTATTTACCATAAACAATTTGCATTCTACAAAGATCATAGAGTCCTGTCTCTCGATCTTCTCTCGACTACTTATGATATTAAAATCCTACGAGTTTCTTGACAATCAAACAAACATGCTCAATCTACAGTTCCACTAGCTTAATTGAGTTCGAACAAAACAAAATAACCTCAAACCAAGAGAGATTGTGATATCAGACCTTTCCAGAGATTATAATCCAACAATCCCGCTGGTGATTGTGTTTAGCCACTTCATCGAAGACGAAAACCTTGGGATCCGAAGCCATTTCTGCCACAATCAACTGCAAACAAAAGTGAAGCTCAATCCACACAAGCAATCGATTAATCCAGCAGAAAAAATACAGAATCAGAGTGAAGAAATGAGGAAGAAGGTGGGTTTCTTACAGATTAAACGTTGAAGGAAATTGGAGAAACGACCCAAATCCGTACGGTTTCTTCTCTATTGACTACTGCCGATTTCTCCGGCTTTTATCTGGCCGGTTTCGCGGAGCAAAACGACACCTGAATGAAATTGTTGCAACAATTTCTTTTCAGTCCCTAATTTTGTAGTTTTTACCAAATGTGGCCCGAAATTTTCTATAATTTCCGAGCCCACGTGATTCTTGATTAAAACGTGACTCGATGAGTTGAATCTCCACGATTTCTGCTTGTGCGTTATTTTATTTGGGTTAAATATATGTAGGCTAAATTATAAAAAATACTCCTGAACTATGAATTTGTTAAAAAATGTTTAAATTTTGAAAAGTTTCAAAAATATTCCTGAATTTTGAAAAATGTTTCAAAAATGCCCTTGTCGTTAATTTTTGGACGGAATCCGTTAAAATTTCAGTTTAAAAAATACCCTTGAACTTTCAAACAAATTTAAAAAGTACCCTTATTGAAAAATGCTTTTCTTTTTTCCTCATCTTGCTCCATGAAAATTAATGCAAGAATTTACGATGAGGGAAGGAAGAAAGAATAAGCATCTTTCAATAAGGGTATTTTTTAAATTTTTTTGAAAGTTCAAGAGTATTTTTAAAACTGAAACTTTAACAGTTTCCATAAAAAAATTAACGACAAGGGTATTTTTGAAACATTTTTTAAAGTTCAAGGATATTTTTGAAACATTTTTTAAAGTTCAAGGATATTTTTGAAACTTTTCAAAGTTCAGGAGCATTTTTTAAGCAAACTCCATAGTTCATGGGTATTTTTTATAATTTAGCCATATATATACACATCATGTTTGAAGGTCTGTTTTCGAAATAGTTTTTATTTTTAAAAAGTATTAATTTAGACTCTGTTTGATAACTAATTGAAACTTATAGGTAGAAATATAGTAGTCGATGTATAAGCTTTTTATGTCAGTAGAGTTATATTCTTGTTGGTAATTTTTTTTTCTTTTTTCAGATTTGACCCTACATTTAGAAAATTTTTGAATTTGTCCTCTGAGTTTCAAATAAGATGGTAAAAATTCTGATATTTGATATCTCAAGTGGTTCAATTCCCCATAACAATTTTTGCCAACTCATAAAACTTATCATTTGCCCATTGAAAGGGTATAATTGAAAATGGTTTAATATTAAGGCACTAGATTGTAAGAACTCTCAAACATTAAAGATTAAAACATATGTTTCGCAATATATTTATGGTGTGTTTGGTTAAGCGTTTAATTTTGAAAAGAAAAATCATTTTGAAAAAAATTCTAGTGTTTGACAACCACTAAAAATAACTTATAAAAAAATGAGTTTGAGAAATAAACTATTTTGTAAAGCAAATTTTCTGAAAAGAGTTTTTAGTATATAATAACTTGCGTATAAAAACACTTATAAGAAAATGTAACCAAACATATGAGTGTTTAAATTCTAAACAATTTTTATACAAAATGTTTAAATTAAAATGCATTTTTGAAAAACATTTAAACTAAAAGGTATGTCAAATGGGCCATTCATTATCTTTATGCTTTCAACCATATTTTAATGAGCCGATAAGAGCATAACTCAGACTTATATAAAGTTTGTACTTTTGACCAAGAGGTCAAAGATTCAAATCCCCCATCCTACATATTGTTTAAAAAAAAAATCATAATATAATGGAAACACAAATTGTAAAAAAAAAAAAACTTGCATATCAATAAATAGGAGTTCTTCCTATAACGAGGTCATCTTCACGAGTTTATTATTTTTATTATTATTTTCTTTGAGCTAAACCCAATTCCTTCCTTATTTCACTTCTACTTTAGGGACGACATACATCTTGGTTGGTTCTTCATCCTCGAGTACAAAGCTCTTTCCTTTCGGATCTTGCTTTCAGCCCTTAACATTGAAGACTGACACATTTTTGTAGTCTACTTTGCTTGAAGTGTCCGTTTTTAGCCTAATATGTAGACGAACATTTGAGGATGGGAGAAGGCAAACCTCTAACCTCTCGGTCGAGGGTACATGTTAATTGTCGTTGAACGATGCTCACTTTGACACAAAATTACGAGTTATTTGTATAGTTTTAGTTCTTAAAATTTACTTCCCAAATCTTAATCAAGTTTCATTAGATTTAAAATTTAGGTTTTCCGTTTTGAAAAGTAATATATGGGTCATTTATTGTAAGGTTTATTTTCATATATACCCTACGCTAAACAAAGTTATCCAAAAGTACTCAATTGACAACTTTCATTAACATTTCACTAAAAAGAATTTTAGAAAAATACTTCTCAAAAAAAAAAAAAAAAAAGAATTTTAGAAAAATAAACTATAAAATGAAATTATATAAAGGGTAGTTTTGATAAAGCGATAGTATAAAGGGGCATTTAAGAAAATATTTTTTTGTCCCATTGTACATGTGGACGTCAGTTGGATTATCAGTTTTTCGAGATTCACAAAAAAAGCCGTGGATGCGTTATTTTATTTTATTTTATTTATAATCTAAAATCCCCATAATCCTTGCCACGTGCAGCACGTGGTTTGTTTATTTATATTTTTAAACCCAATCTACTATTAAATATATAAGCACAAATTTGTATATTAGTGTCCTCCATTATATACTTATTTTGTTTTCTTTCAACTTTTAGTATCTTTTTAAGAATTATTGTCAAAAAAAAAAAAAAAAGAAAAAAAATAGTATCTTTTTAAGAATTATATTATATTTAGTATCACTTGTTTGATTATATACTAATATTTTGGTATTTTTATCGATGTCTTTGTTATTTAAAAAGTTCCGATTTATTCTCTTATATTTTAAATTTTTTTAAGTATATCCTTTTTTTATTGTTAAAAAATTGAATCGAAAACTTTAAAATGATGATTGCTAAGTCCTGACCATTTGGATTTTAAAAATTATTTTGTTTTCTTTCAATTTCCTTGTGGTTTTCATCTTTGTTTTAATGATAGGTATATTCGAATCGATCGAAAGGTTAAACATGATACGTATCTATAGACGATAATTTTAAAAGTCATAAAAAGGATTAAACACATGGCTCTTTTGTTGAGGATCCCACGTGAAAAGATAAATAGAAAACTCACAATATATAAGATACATGAATTACTACATTCATTGTCAATTGGTTTTGAGATGGAACCCCATGTTATCTAATACCTTTCGTAAAATTATTGAAGAATTGGATTAAGTAAATATCAACACTAAATTTGAAAAAAAAAAACCCAAATTACTTTCATCAAACCAAGCAAGAAAACACAATAATGATATAAATCAAAGCTCAAGAGAAGAGAAGAGATGGCTTTCACATGGTCATTTACATCCTTGGAAATGGGGGGAAAATAAATAATAATAATAATGAAAGAAAGTAAATTCATTATAAGATTTCTACCACAATCCTAGGAAACTCCATTGATGATAAAAGATGGGATCTCAAGCAGAAGCAGCTGCAATTCAAATGAAGAAGTCAAAATGTTATATATTGTAATGAATATATTTCTATTTTTCAAAAAAAAAAAAAAAAAAATCTTACCTTTATTTGAAGTGTTTTAGTTTCATACATTGTTTTGGTCCTCCATTTTTTTTTTTTATTATCTTCATTTTACTTTCTAAATCTTAAATTTTAATTTTGACCCTTAAAACTTTTATCAACCTCTTTTAATATTAAGAACATCAACTTTAGTCTTTCAACCCTAATTCATCATAATATTTTCACTGATTTAGAACTAATATTTATAGTGTTAGAGTATAGAACCAAAACTATAAGATTAAAATCTATATCATTATTCACTCCAATTTAGTTTACTTTAATTCACACAAGTCAAAAGTAAAAAAGACTATATTAGATGAAGTGGAAAATGATTTGCTTTGTCGATCGATAAAGGTTTTAATCATTATTTTGAGAGACAAAATCTATAAAAGGTCTTTTGATAACCTAATTTTTGTATTCGAATTATTATTTCCAATCAAAAGTAAGACAAAATAGAAGAATCAAGACACGAAAAGAACAAAAACATTACTAAGAAGGTCTTATTGTGTATTATATTTGCATCGAGGAACATAGTTAATTATACCTTAAATTGGTAGAAGAGAATTAGGTTTAAAGATCTTTCCATATAACTCAATCGCCGATTAATCTTTTTTCACCAAGCAACTGCTCGTGATCAACCTCGGCATGAATCTTTCTCTCCGTCATCTTCCTCATTAGCTAATTTGACAAAACAAAAAAAGAAAAAAAAGTTTGTAACAATAAAATCAGGGGAAGCTAGCCATTTACATCATGTGTTTAATATGTCATTGACATATTCAAAATCTGTTTGATATAAAAATTTGAAGTTGATATCTAATTTAGGACCATAAACTTTCAATTTCGTGTCTAGTAAGTTCATGAATTTTATAAAATATTGAATTGATCAAAGACTTATCAGATATAAAGCTAAAAATTCAAAGACCTATTAGATTTTTTTTTCCTTGTGTAGATGTGAGGAATTGAACCTCTTATCTCTTGATCAGAATACAAGTTTTATGTCAGACGAGTCATGCTCTTGTTTGTCCATTAGAAATAGAATTGCAAGGATCTATTAGAGACTTTCGGTTATTTAATTAAAAGTGCGATATCAAAATTAGGGACTAAACTTGTAATTTAATCTAAACCTAAATAAATATAAATTAATTTTTTTTTTAACAAACTTGTAAATATAATAACCTATAAGAATTCACCGTAAAATAACAAATGAATGGCAAACGACTGTAAGATAATGGGCGGTGCTTACTCGCCGGAGATTTCTCGCAGGTGGCTCCGCCGCCACCTTCGACTTCTCGATTAAGCAGCTGCCGTCGGCCGTCTCAATTTCCGGCAATTTCTTCTGCAAATCTTCCGCCGCCACTTTATCCGCCCTGAACAGGTCCGCCAGCGTCACTCTCCGGCGGAGTCTTTGAGTGACATGTCGTTCGATAGCCACGACAACTTGGGACTTCTCGAATTCAGTACAGAACTCGCCACTGTCGTCGAAGTTGTTCTGAAATGTCGTCGCCATTAATGGGCTCAGCTCATCATCATCATCATCTTCTTCTTCATCTTTCTTTTCCTCCTCCTTCAAATTGAAATATTCCGCTTTATGATTTCTGGGTTTTGATGATCTCTCAAATCCCATTAAGAAAATTGTGAGACGGCGGCCATTGATCCTCCAATCATCAAGAGTATCAACGATTTCATCAACTTGCTTTGCTAATCCTTGTTTGTTGGCCTCCTTCGTAATCGATTCGGTTTTCTTTTTCGACGCATTTCGATCTACGCCATTATCAAAGTTTGAGCTAATAGATCCGAGTAAATTTAATATTCGTAACACTATCTATCGCGTTTAATATATGATTTCGATCGTAAAAGAAAAATGTCAAATAAGTCAACGTACAACATATTAGATCTAATAATTGAAAAAGTTTAGAATTCAATAAGATACTTTTTAAAGTTAAAATGACTCATGTCAAATCTTAAACTTAATTGGTTAGGACATGTACTCTTTGATTAAAAGGTCAAAGGTTCAAATTTTTTCGTCTCAAATATTGAACTAAAAAAAATTAGGGTTTATTAGACACATAATTGAAGTTTATAAGCACTCCTTCCCATCATAAGTTTCTTTGTTTGTTATATACCTTCTTTTCATGTTTTTAAAAACTAAAAAAAAAGTTTTCAAAGTTTTGGTTTTTTTTTTTTTTTTTGGAATTTAACTATAAATTCGAATGTGTTCTTAACAAAGAAGAAAATAACCATAAGAAAATTGAGAGAAGACAAACATAATTTTCAAAACCTAAAAACCAAATGGTTATAAAAAACAACCTTAAAAATCTATTTTGACACATTTTAAAATTTTAAAATTTCAAAACATATGAAACAATGACATTGAAGTGATTCAAAACCTTTCTGTTATGATGACATGCATTAATTAAATTACTAAACTTAAACAAAATTTTACACATACACCAAAAGTAGTAAGAAATTTAGTAAGAAAAAAAGAACATTATAAGTAAGAATGGTTAAAAATCAAACCTTTAAGAGGATTGTAGTGAAACTTGGTGTGAAGAAAGTTGAACATGGCTATGAGAGAAATGGGAAAATTTTAATATATGTTAACCAAATTCAAAGCAAATTACAAAGTAAGTGTGAGTGAGCAATATATATATATATATATATAGGGATTCAAGTGGTCAAGAAGAGACTTCATGTAAAAGGACAATGGGGCCTAACAAATCACATATCTAGCTAGGGTTAATTATTTGTGAATAATGATGTTTTATTGCTAGGTTAATTTTCAAACACTTTGACATTGCAAATGTTACAAACCACTCCAACTTTAGTTGAAGTTTGAGTGTCAGAATCATTGTCGGGATGATTAAATTTGAAACATCGTATCCGTGGTCCTCTCGTTCATTTTCTCATATGGTCCCCTTATCGAGTCAACTCATTCAAAATTTGGATTAATCATAGAGAGATGTTTATGCTATATGTTAAATTTGAAACATATTTACAATGCAAATTTTATAGTCAAATCCAACTTTTGTTAAAATGAATGTTGAAGTTGTTGTATGATTTATTAAAAAAAAAAAAAGTTGTTTAGAGTCTCCGTGTTTCCAACCTTTTCCTTCATTTGTTTTCCTCATGATCCCTTCTAACCTAACTCATTCAAGAATCAAGATATCGAGGTTGATTACATATATGTATATGATCTTCAATTTTGAACACGCAAATTTTTTAGCTAGACGAACCTTAATTATTATTAAAAAAAAACGAGAGTGTCAAAGTCCTCGTCGTATGATTGAAGTTAAACTTTGAGTCCACACGTTTGCGGTCAAAGTGTCAAAGTCCTCGTCGTATGATTGAAGTTAAACTTTGAGTCCACATGTTTGCGGTCCTAATCTCCTTCATTTTCTCCCTATGGTCTGCTACTTTTTTTTTCCTTTCAAATCATATGTCATTTATTGTCCACACCTAGGGTTTTATTTTTTATGGTATATTTTTCTATGTTATTTCAGGTGCAACTTTATATAAGCTGCAATGAAAAAAACAAACAAACAAACAAACCACATGAAAAAAAATGAAAAGGGATGAAGAAAAGACCCCATAAATACTATTTGAAGTTGCAAGAAATTGGTAAAAATAGAGCAACAAAAGAATGTAATGAAAAACAGTGGTTTTCATAGTTTACTTGCAATGCTCAAAACCCCACCATTTTGCATTGAAATTGAAGCATCATTATTTGCATTTTCCATTATTGTACACACAAAAAGCTAATTCTATCCCTTACAACCAAACTTGGTGGCTTTTCTTCAAACTCTCTCTCAACTTTCTAGCTCTTTCTTTTAGGCAAGAAAATATGTAAAAAAAAAAAGAAAAAAAGAAAAAGACCTTTGGTTTGATCATTCCCTTCAAAACAAAAGGAAATGTCTCTATACGGCAGCCAAGTGGATGACTTTCGTCTATAGTTTCTTTTCTTTTAACATGGCACCGAGTATTGAGAAGAATAAGTTCCTTCGGTATCATTATTATATAACTGATTGGTATGATAGTATTCATTTTAGACATAAATTCACGTATATGTTCATCTTTTGAATTTTCACATCAATTGAGATCTCTCGTCTCATTTCTTTTAATTGATACGTGAGATGACTTTAATTATGAATTTGACTATAATATTATGGTACAATGAAGGAAAAGGGGGAAATAATTATTTTGATATGTGTTCATAACTTTATGAATGATAGAGCACATGATTAAAGGTTTTGAAGGATATAAAGAACCTGAAAAAAGTCTTTGGACAAAAAAAAGAGTGGTAGAGCCTTTTTTTTTTTAAAAAAATTATTTTATTTTTTGGGACAGTCTCTTTGTTTTCTGTCCACAATTCCCTTCCTCTCAAATTCTTATAGACATTTGGCCATATATCTTATATTTACTTTCCAATAAATGAGAGAATTGAAAATTTCAATTTTCTTTTTTTGGCTTGGTTTGTTGTGCCATATTATTATATACAAAATTATGTTGAAACCATAAATATAAATACACAATTTTAGACTCAAGCTTCATTATTTTTCTTTTAAATAAAAATGCTAAAACAAAATCTTTAGTATGCAAAATGCAAAATATTTTTAAATTGGTTCAATTACAAGTTTAGTCCTTGAACTTTCAAAAGTGTTAAATAGGTCATCGAACTTTCAATTTTATGTCGTATCTGATAGGTCCTTATACTTTCACTTTTGTGTCCAATAGATCCCACAACCTTCAATTTTGTGTCTAATAAATTCTTGATCCATTCGACATTTTTTAAAATTCACCCTGCTACTAGATACAAAATTGGAAGTTTAGGGTCCCAATAAGTATAAAATTCAATTTTGTATCTAATAGCTAGGTTGGTTAAATTTTAAAAATCTTAAATATGTGAGGGACCTAATAGACAAGACCTATTAAACACTTTTTAAAGTTCGGGGACCAAATTGATACAACCATGAAAGTTTAGGGACTAAACTTGTAATTTAACATTTTTTTTTATTTAAATCCAATTGTGTTGTGTGGATATAACGAACGTAGTGAAATAAATAAGTGTCGTTTTCTTGTGATTTTTGACAACATGTGAGTGGAGATGGGGGACTCGAACCACAGTCCTCTTGGTTGTTAGTACAAGAGTTATGCCAGTTGAGCCTCATTTGGCTCGTTTTCTTCTGATTGATTGTGTGAGAGAATGGATAAAAAAAAAAAAAACTATTTTCTTTGAATTTTATTTTTTAAAAAAAATTCCAAAATGAGTTGCTTTATGATTATTTGGTGAAGGGGCATAAGGTCATAAAGATTTGGAAATCTATTTAGAGCCATAAGTTGGAATGAGGCCTCCCCACCAAAATGTTGATTTGTCATATTTTTCAAAGGCACATGCAAGGGCTAACTTTCACATATTTACATAAAAGGTAAGAACCTTCATCTTAAAGAAAAAAAAAAAGTAGGTTTAAAATAATGGTGCCTAATTTTCATATATTCTATACTTTTTGATATTTATATTTAAAAATATTTTGTCTTTTAGACCTTGAAATTTCATTAAAAAAGAAAAATAAAAAAAAAAAAATTGTTTTGATATTTATCCTAAAATTTCATTGAAACCTGGATCATATATTTATATAGAAATAAAGGTATAACTTTGAGGCAAATTCAGTGATTGTGTAACATAAGATTTTTATTAAACCTCTCTATAGATGAGAATAATTGTTCTCATTTTCTACAATTGTATTTTCATTTTGATATATAATTATCTCGATATATATCTTAGGTAAACAAAATCAATTGGAATGTGAGATGGTTGAAAGTGAATCAATATTAGAAATTTTATTCTAACTCCACGAACTCTTACCTATTCACTTAATCTTTATTCTTATTCTATTTCATTTTCATTGTGTAAATATCTCTTTTTACCTTTTAAAAAGCTTATCAAAATTAGAATAGCGGAAGAAATTTAGGCACATCATTATAAGAATTTAGAATTGATTGATAGAACAATTCATATCATTATTTTTCATTACAACTTTATTATGATGTTGAAATTCAAATATTCCTTATAGTGTATATAGTAAAATAAAATTTAATATTATGATAAAAAAGAAATAGTATTATTAGTTGCAAAACCAAGCATGCATTTTTAGACCTCCTTTTTTCCCAAATGTTTAAATTAAACCCCCTTTTTGTCCATGTAATTTGAGACTTGTTTCATTTTAGTTTTCACACTTTCAAATGTTTAATTTTGATCACTATACTTTCATATATCTTAAAATAATAACAATAATTTTCTTCGAAGAATACACACTAATGTAAACATATATTTCTAAAATTTAAAGAGAGAATACTAATATAGACTAATTTTCTTTGAAAAAATAACGGTAAACTTTCAGTAAGGACTAAAATTAAGATCATTCAATGACAGTACATCGATCAAAATTGAATATTTGAAAGTACAAATGCTTAAATAGAACAAATCTCAAAGTACAGGGACCAAAACGTCAGCCCTAATATGGACATAGCTCAACTGGTCAAAACATATATTTTCTCGACCAAAATTTCAAATACCCCCCAACTCAAAATATAAATTCAATTCACATGCACCCACAAAATAATTGTTTGGTAGAAAAAATTTCTACTTTCTTCATTACTAACATGAGCACCAATTTTGGCAAGTAGTTTTGACAATTGATAATGGAATCCTTCAAAAGAGAAGTAATTAAATTGAAACCAACCCAAAAGAGAATATGGAATAATAAATATCATAAATTAAATAAAAATTAAGAAAGAAATTAGAAAGTGGTTTCTAGCTAGAACAGCAGAAAGCTTGTTCAATATACTCACAAATATATTCATACCTCACTCTCTCATCAAGCACAGTCAACAACAAGTCTTCTCTCAGTAATCAAATTCTTTTCCCACGAGAAAAATTTCCCAATAAAAAAGAAAAAAAAAAAAAAAGAATCTTACATTTTTCCCGACAAATCAAAAGCATTATGCAACAACCCAAATAAAATTAAAATAATCTTTACTTAAAAATTATTAGCCGCTTTTTTAATCGGGAAAATTCCTTTAATGTTGGTGGATTTCACGTCATTTTTTAGAGAATGATGATGTGGCAAATAATAAATAGAAGTATCCATATCATGGTACTATCTCTCAAATTAAAAATGGTTTGTTTAGCCATTTTTTTCAATTTTATTATTCCCTAACGTTAATTTAGTGCCTTGCGTTTTAATAATTTTCAATTATACCTTCTCAACATCAGAAAATTAATGTTAAAATTCTTTTGTAATAAACATAGCTGATACAAAATGAGTTATTAGAAATTTAGAGGAGGATTTATGTTTCTTAGAAGAAGAAAAAAAAAATGCTAACCTTTTAAAAATTTAGGAGAAGAATTAGGAAATCTTCTCACTTGTCTGACCAAATTTCTTCTCAAAACTTTTAATAAGTTATTTAGTATCATGTCATGTATGTTTATCATAAGCCGATTTTAACATTTTCTAAATGATTAAGAGGTATAATTGAAAGATGTTAAAACACAAAAAAAAAACTAAATTGAAACTTTTAAAACATTAGGGACTAGATTGAAATAATATCCAAATGTTAATTAGAGACTAAAACATATATTAAGTCGAGAAAAAAATTATATAGAAAAATTAAGGTCTCGTTTTATAACCTTTTGAAATTTGGTTTTTAAAAATTAAGTTTATATAAACACTCATTTCACCTATAAGTTTATGTATTTTATTATCTACCTTATTTCCATGTTTCCAAAAGCAAATCAAGTTTTGAAAACTAAATAAAAATAGTTTTAATTAAAAAAAAACGTGCTCTTAGTTTTGAAATTTGTCTAAGAATTTCAAATGTTTCATAAAAAAGATTATTAAAAAAAAAAAAAAAATTACTGTGAGGGCTTGCTTTTGTTCACCATACGTGAGTTCTGAATCTGATACTTTTCTTCTTCTAATCCTAATTCTCTTTTAAATGTCATCTTCTATTTTCTTTTTTCTTCATAAACCTCTTCGGCTCTTCCTATAAATAACCCTAAAACACTCACATCTCATTCATATCATCTGAGTTTTAATTTTTTCCATATACCTTTTTCCAGCTTCATTTTTTTTCTTGTTTCATTATGGCGAATCGTCTTGGTCGTTCGTTGTACCGTTTTTCTTCTGTTAATCGACCCCTTGCCCCTAGCGGCAAT
Source organism: Luffa aegyptiaca (assembly GCA_017139565.1). Taxonomy (NCBI): domain Eukaryota; kingdom Viridiplantae; phylum Streptophyta; class Magnoliopsida; order Cucurbitales; family Cucurbitaceae; genus Luffa; species Luffa aegyptiaca. Next base: position 45,965,936 of record CM029404.1, on the reverse strand, counting down.
ACTTCAGGCCAAGATTCGACTCAGTACGATGGGCGACGGTATCCTTCCGTCGGAAAAGAGACGTCGGTGGAGTCCCGAGCTCGCTCGCCACCGCTTTCGCCGAGAAGAGGGTCTCTTCCTACTTCTCCGACTTACTCTACCAAGAAGGCCCCTTCACCACCGTCTTCTCCGCCGTATAGGCCTCTGACTACTCGGGCGGTCAACTCGCCACCGAAGCCTGTAGACGAATATCCTAAGTACAAATCTACTGCTCAACCCAGGTCGTTAAACTACCACTAAATTCAAAAACTTAAATTCGGTTTGATGAAGGATTTCATTTTTTATGTTTTTTAAGTTTCATAGTTAAAAGACGTTTGAATTCGTAGCCAACTTTTTTCAATAAAACAATTTAAATTTTTTTAAAAGAAGTTTTACTTAAATTAAATTTTGAAAATATATTTAAAATTTTAGATAATTAACCTAACAAAGAAACATGAGTGTGGAAGAAGGGTGTGTAAACTTCATTTTATAAAATATAATATTTTATTACACGACTCTACTACAAATTTAAGTATACACTACATTTAATTTTGGATATGAGTCATGATCTATGTACTAGATTTCATTGAAATCACAACGTTCATCCAATACACAACTATAATTTATACCACTAGTCCATGATCACATAATTGCACTCTCAAAGCTAAATTTTACAATATCATATGCCTTAAAAATTGATTGGTTATGATTTATTCAATTATATCCTTTACACTAAGTGACTATCAACATTAATTAAGAACGATATCGGATCTTTCTACTAATTTCAACAGCCTACGTTGATATGGCTGCGGTTGTATATTTAAGTCATCTATTCATATTATTCTCGACACAGGTCACCAGAGGCCGAGCATAAGTCGGTGGTCTATCGAGCCATCGAGAAGGTGACGAAGTCGGACCGTCATGTCGAGTCGGGAAAAACGACGTCGTCGTCCCACAAGCAGCAGCAGCCAAATGCAATAAACATCACGGGAGAAAACCTTGGGGCAGTAATGGAAATCGTTGAGTCGTCAAAACGAGAAGGTGGAAATGTCATAAAGAAGAAAGAGACAGCAAGAGGAATATTACACAACATTATGGCCAGCGATCAAAGCAGCGAAGCTTCTAAAGACCAAAAAGCCGGCGGCCAAAAAGCACTTAATTCGCTTCCAGCAACCACTTTTCTGAACAGCAATTTTCAAAGCGTTAACAATTCTCTTCTTTACAATGCTTCTTTGGCTCACCGTGACCCCGGTTTGCACCTCGCCTTCTCCCGGAATCCGACCGGGGACGGCCGGTTCACTGTTGATGACAAGAAAAATGAACACAAGTACTAAGAAAAATGATGGAGAATAAAAGAAAATATATATATTATTATTATCTTAATTATGAGAATAAAATTATGATGATTTTATGTATAACAGAGAAAAATATGAGAGGATTTAAGTTTTTTATGTGTGGTTTGATTGGCCATTAATTTATGTATGTTGAATAATATAAGTTAATTAATTTTAAGTGGGTTTTGATCTTGTTTTTTTGCTTGATGTGGGTTGATTTGAAGGGGGTGCACATATTCAATTTGACACATTAAAAGAATAATAAAAAGATCTAATCAAGTAAAAAGTAATTGATATTATCTCTCCTTTACAACTTCTTGTTTTTTTTAAGAATAAAACTTTGGTTGCATACCGGCCGGTATGTAGGGATCGGAGCCCTACATACCGGTATGCAGCCAAGTTTTTTCCTTTTTTTTTATACTATTGCTAGTTATAATACAAATTAGTATGATGGCATCAAAATGTAATCTATTTTCACTTTATAATCCCATAGAGTATTTTTTTTAAACCCACCAATCTCAATATAATTTAAATGGTTGAGAAATATATCTTTGTGACCAAGAGGACCGAGATTCAGATCCCCTCTAAATGTTGTTGAACTAAAAAAAAGAATTATATTTTTATCCAACAATCCTCGGGAGTAACCACACATCCAAGACATGCGTCCAAAAGAAAATATATAAGATCACAAAAACAAGGTACATTCTTTCATATTAAAAAAAAAAAAAAGATGATACTCTAAATGAATCTCAAATTTAGGTTAAATAATGTGTAACAAACACCAATATGCGTTCTTCAATTTTTTTTTTTTTTTTGAAATATATGTTCTTCAATTTAATTGCATCCTCTAGATTGATAAATAAAATAAAATAAAAAAAAAAAAAAAATTGCATCCTTTAGCTAAATAAACAACTTCCACCGTTACATTTCTTTCTTTTTTAGTCAACATTTTCTATGGATCATTGTATTGATATAATGCTTATAACAAGTATTATAAGTCAATATTTTTTTTTTTTAAGTACAAGTATCATAAGTCAATATGAACATAATTTAGTTGATAAGACACTAAATATAATCTCAAACGTCGATGATTCTTCCATCCCACAATTGTTTAACTAAAATAAAATTATTATTACAATTCTTCATTTATTTCTTATATATCCTTTTGACTAAATTACAAGTTTAGTCTCTAAACTAACTTTCATATTATATATTTATGTATATTAGGTTCTTGATTTTTAACAAGTATCAATAGGTATTTGAACTTTCAATTTTGTATCTGATAGATTCCTAGCATGTTTATTATTTTTTTTTAATTAAAGAATCTTAATGGGATAAAATTCCTTGTGAAATTCAAGTTGAACACGATGAGGTAGAAGTACTTGTCGAGTTCGTAATTGCATGAAAGGAGGAGAAGTAGTGGTTGCAGATGGATAAGGCCCATCACTCTGAATTTTAAAAAATTTCGAATAGATCAACGATCTATTAGACGCAAAATTGAAAACTCTAAGATTTATTACATATTAAACACGTTTTAAAGTTCGAAAACTTATTTGAGGACACAAACAGGAAAGCTCAAAAACTAAAATGAAAGAGCATCAGAAGTCCGATAGGTGCAAGATGAGTTGTACAAAGGAATTGTTGACCCCTTGAAAATTGCCATTCACCAAAGGTCGTCTCAGCAGCGACGACCAATTTAATTTCCTTTCTTTCTCGTCATCTTCCTTTGCAGCAATTTCTACCCCATCAGATGATCCATTAATTTGCATAATAGCGCCCACATTCTTCCCTCTAATGTTTACAACCGCCCTCTCCTGACGGTAATGATCAGATTTTGCCTCGGGAGAGAGTGGCGCGGGAGCGGGGGCGGCGGCAGCGGTGGTAGCGGGTGGTGGAATTTTGGGTTGGGGCACCACTTCGTCAGAGGTGCCATTTGGAGTATGGCGGGGAAGAGAAGAGGAACGTTGCCATCTACGATCACAGCGAGGAAGAGTTGTCATGATGAAATGAGTGTTTGGTGACAAAGAAAATTAGAATTTAAAGAATTTGAAAGACGAGAATGATTTATAAGAGGTGTGTTTTTGTTGGTATTTATGGGCAATTTGGATTAAGAGGATGGTCGGATAGAGATGGGAATGAAGATGAGAATAGTGAAGGAATATGTAATCTTTTATTTGGTACAAGGTTTGAAAGACGGGATGTGTCTTCTCAAAAAAAAAAAAAAAAAAAAAAGAAAAAGAAAGAAAGATGGGACGTGAGAATAAGTCATCCTCGCATTTTAGTGGATATTTAATACTCTTTTGAAGTAAGAAATTTCTAAATTAAATCTCCTCCTCCTCTTTTCTTAATATCTTCTTTTCTCTTTATTTTATTTATTATTTACCATTTTAAATGTTGTAGAAACTGTATACCCAGTTGAGTTGTGTTCATGTCGGTGTTTCAATAAAATCTTATAACAATATTTTCTTGTAAAACCAAATGTTACCATGCATCTATTATATGCATAGATGACATCCAATAAAATTTTAAACGATTTATCCTTATAATTAGAACCTAATCGATCTAAACAAAGCTTGTGGTTGGAAAACAATGGAAATTAAAGTTATTAACCTATAAGCTTAAAATGTCAACCTCATATGGATAGGGTTTGGAATCGAGTGGATTTGGCTTAAAATGTCAACCTCATATTTGTCGAGACTAAAATTTGTTAGACAAATCCATAGATTATTCCAATAGGACTCCAAACTTAATCCCTAAAGGCATTTTATCCCACAATTTTTCTAAACCTAAAATTCCTAATTCAATACCCAAATACAATTGTGCACTCACTTGAACCGTGAGTTCAACATTTTCAAACTTAATACGTTGAACACATCCTTTCGATTCAAATGTCAACATTATGGACTTAGGAGTGATTTAACAATTCGAACTATACATCGACAACTCTACGACAAGACGACAACTTTACAAGATTACAATAGATCTGATCCCCACTTTTTAAGGGAAAGAAAGGGATAATAAATAAAATTTAAAAGTAAAAATAGTTGAGAAATTTCAAGACTTTTTCTATTTTGTAAGCCATATGTTGTGTGATTTATCTGAATCCGATGCTTTTCTTTTTGTTATTTCTCTGATTCATAGTAATCGCCGGTCCACCACCGGAACCGGTTCAACCCGTCGCTGGGTACCTAATTCCATGGACCAAAGAATCACTTTAAGTCGGAAAAATCAGACCGGCGGTTCGGATAAGTCGAGCCGGCGGAGGTCCTAAAACTCGCCGGAGAAAACAATGGCGCCATCATGGAATGAAAACGACGACGCTTCGAAGGATAAGAAGAACGGAAAAGCTGCAACAACTGAATAAATGGAGAAATAATTTATTAAATAAATAAATATCGAAAACGTATGAGAATAAATGAGAAATTTTGATTTTCAAAAAAAAAAAAAAAGGGAGATTTTGAAATATATATTGAGGTATTATTTCAAGAGGAGACATGTTTTCCACTTTATTCTTTTTCGGGTTTGATTTGAAGATTGTAGTTGGGTTTTTTCTTTTTTTTTCCTATTTTTTTAATTAAATAAAAACATATTTGTACTAAAAAAATAAAAAAATAAATATATATATATTTAATTGACATGTATCTTTTACCCAAGAATTAAAGGTGGGTTGAAAAACTAAAAAGAATTCATGATCCATTCTAATTAATAGTGTATTAATCTATCAATTTTAGTGTGATTTTTTTACTATAATACCCGTTAAACAATTATTTATGTTTTGTTGTGAGTTAGAAGCCATTTTAAAAAATAATGAAAAAGTAATTGGTGCTTGTTTGAGAAGCAAATTGAGATGAGTGCTTTATCAAGTGTGTTTTTGACTTAATCACATAAAATATTATATCATACGACACTTTCTAGTTTCTCTTACCTAACTTCTCTCCGTATAAAAGTTCGCTCACAATTTTTTTACACGTTTTCAAATACTTTGGAATAAGATTATTGGATCCAAATCAATTTTCTATTCTATTATTTTTTTTTTTTAAAGAAAATGAGGAATGGATGGTTCGAAGGCACATGAATGAATTATCAAATATTGGAGAATAACGGCACTAGGGGCTAGCAATATTTGACAATGCTTTAGAAAATATTTTTCATGATCAAGGGACCACCTCGACTTCTCTCTTCTCAAGAATTCATACATCCTAATTCATTGACAGCTATCATCGAACACAAGTATATAGGTTCAATCTCAATGGAAAAATAAAACAAATCACCTAACAATGGATCTTCACAAACCAAAAGCTAATTCCAGGCGACAGAGTGATCGTGCCATCCGAATCTTTTCATCTTTTTTTAGACTGCCATCAATAGAATTTTCTTAATCCCTTTTAAAAAACAAAACAAGGAATCTCATCAACCAAGAGGTCAGAGATATATAAAAAAATGAAAACAAGAATCTCATCGTAGTATTTATTATTAATCACTCATTTTCCAAATAGTAAAACAACATAAAAATACATCCCATATATATAAATGGTTTAATTATTATCACATTATATTCTTCCTTTATTCATAATAATTATTTCATTTTGGCAATATATAAACGAATTATCAGCTTCTTCGTCCATATATATATATATATATTTAGTGCCTGGAAGAATCATGAAGAGAATCGCCATGGCTGGGCTTCTTCTTGGAGTAAGCAAGGTGCAGGCCAGGATCACGGTGGCTTAAAGACGAATTGTACAGAATCGAATTGTTGACACCTTGAAAATTGCTGTTCATGAACGATTTTCCTGGCATGTTGGAGCTCGATGATTTGTTTGTTTTCTCATCGCCTTCGTTACTGTGGCCAACGCCTGGCTTTCTCTTCTGAATTTCTGTCCCATCCGAGGATTGAGTTATGTGCATCACGGCTCCTACATTCTCGCCTTTGATGTTTATAACATCACTCTGCAGCTGCTGCTGATGATGCTTTTGGTGGGGTTTCCCGGCGCTGTACTCCGTCGCTCGGTGGTCGGATTTCACCGGCTTCTCCGCCGTCTTCTGGTAGATTGTCTTGCGTTCCACCTGGTTAAGAATATGTATAAAAGATTTAACGGCATTCTTTTCTAACGGTTGGAGGTTGGAATTTCCATTTCTAAACCACCGATAAAATATGATTAACTTTTTCTTGAGAAAAGTGAGAGAAAGTGTTATAAATATGGAAAAAAAAAACTTTGGCTGCATACAGGTATGTAGAGATCTTCTTACATACCACCATTAAAATGTTGACAACTAGGAGAGATAAAATTTTTTTCTCATTTTCTACCGTTCTCTTTCTTAGTTGTCAGGATTTTAATGGAATATCTAGGGAGATACCTACACACGCAAGTTTTGTTCATAAATATATATACATACGCTTTAATCTATTAGTTTAAGCTATTGAATTTAGTGATGATTTAACTAACCTCTGGTGGGCTCCTGGATCGAACCATGTGCTCAGGTTCATGTCTCACCTCCGAGCGTGGCAGAGTCAAAGGAGAGAGTGGTGCGGCAGTGGTGGTGGTGGAGTATTTTTGCTTGGGTGGTGATCGTGGTGGAGAGGTGTAGGTGGGCTTGAAGGTTTTGGGAGATGTCGTGGCACTGGTCCGCCGTTCACCGTTGTAACGGTTGTACGTTGGAGTTGGAGATAGTGGCTTGCGAGGCGAAGTGGCGGCGACACCACCCCTATATTTTGGAGAAGAAGGTGGCGACGGTAGTTTCCTCACCGGAGATGGGAGCTGAGGAGATTTTTCTCTAATCGGGGAAGTTTGAAAAACATTGGTGGTCGTCGAAGCGGAGGGAAAAACTTCTGGCTCTGTCGTCGTCGGTTGAACTTCAGGTCGTGAGGCAGTGCCAGGGCGGGGGAGAGAAGAGAACCGTTGCCATGTACGACCAAAACGAGGAAGATTTGCCATAATAATAAAAGAAAAGAGAGTGTGAGAGTTCAAAACAAAGATCGAAAATTTAAAAATGATAAGTTAGATGGTTAAAACGCTTAGAGTTGTTTGGGTATTTATGATGAAAATGATGGAGAAATTTTCAAGAAGAAGAAGAAGAGAAGTATCAGATTCAATAAGCACATACAAAGGGTAAGAAAAAACACTTTAAAAGTAAGGAATAATTTGGAGTTGAAGAGAGAGAGAGGTTTATCAATGTGTGTTGAGAAATGGATTCTCATTCTTCTCAACCTATTCAAGCAATTCCAATATTGTTGAGATTTTGATAAAGAAACTTATATTTTTACAAGCAAAGAAAAATGCCTTCATTTAGCTTCTTCCTTTTTGGGGGCTTGTGCTTGACAGTCATAATTCCAATTATTTATATATGAGAATATTGTTACCCTTTATATTAAATAATAATATCACTTTAGGATTATAATTAAGTGTTGAATATTGTACCAAAGTGTGATCTTGTGAATGAGATTCCTTAGTTCTTTTCTATGATAAGCCATCTTTCCTCGACCATTCATAATCGTTGATTAATTTCATTTATAATTATTAGTGACTTTTCTCTACTAAAATATAATATTGAAACAAATCAAAAGTTTAGGATAAGTATTTGTAAGTTTTTAAAACTCTATCGAAACTATTTTTAAGAATCAATGCTGATTTGATGACTTGCTGTCCACAAGTTTGGAACTTTTCATTGAGCTCCACACAATCTATTGACATGTCATGTAGTAAAGAAACGATTATACGTCGTAGTTAGATAGTCACTATATTTAACAGAATAATGTGTCCTTGGAGATCATCTAAAGACCGGTCATTTCTTTAAATTTAAATGGAACAAAATTACTTTTCAAAACACTTATTTAAAAAAGAAAAATGAGAAATAAATTTTGAAGGGTTGATTTGAAATAGTTTCATTTCTTTCTCTCAAAGGAAATAGAGAATAAAATTTTGAGAAGTGGAAACAAGAGAACATAAAGAATATTTGCCACAAAGATACTAGCTTTTTTTTTTTTTTCTTTCAGATTATCATATATGTATGTCATATTTAAATGATTATATTTATTTCTAAATTTGATCAAGAATGAAAAGTCACAAGATTACATTTTGATGACAATTTTTCTTAATTTTCCATTTTTAAAAATTAAGTTGTTTACCCACATTTCTCTTATCTCAATATCACTTTTGAAATACTATAAAACTTTTAAATTATATATACAAGCTTAGAATAGATCGTAATTAACCATTTGTGGTCATGTCTATTTCATCCTATTAATTAGTATCAATTAATTTGTATTTAGTAAATCCCTTTCATGAACTTTAATTATTAAGTTAATATATGTTTTTTTTTTAGTGCAACAACATTTGAGTGGGGGGATTCGAACCTCTGACCTTTTGGTCGAGGGTACGTTTTGATATTGTAAAAAGAGAAAGAATGAAGAAGAAAACAAAGAAATGCAAGAGAAAACCTTATGCTTCTATATATTTTATTGATCATTCAATCAGCCATATATAGAGGCTTGGGGAGAAAAGTTCTTGCAAAAAATCTCAGCTCTCTCTAATTTTCTTCTCTCTCGAATTTTTCATCATATTTTGCCCTAATATGAACAATTTCATACTAGAGAAAGAGACGCCCTAATACACTTCGACTATTACACAGAAAATGGGCCAAAGAATACAAAACCAGAGAGCATAATAAAACTAACTAATGGGTTGCCTTAACAGTACGTACCAATTACCGCTGAGCTATGCTCGCTTTGACTATTAAGTTAACATGTTAATAACACGTTATGTTGATTGTATTATATTTAAGGACTACATCTAAATCCAATACGTTATAAGACTTCTAAATAACACATAGTCAACCTTTCAAGTAAGTGTTACACACAACTTAACGAACAAAACTTATTAAATACAAAATAAAAGGTAATCATAGACCTAATTTTTTGTAAATTTTTAAATTAATTAAAAAAAAAATTATGCGAGCTATACTCTTGTTGGCACAAAAACCTTGTCTGTCGAACTCGGAATGACATGTACAAAAGTTAAATAATTGGTAAAGGCAGAGAATATTACGAAAATCATATTTTGTTCTTTTGTGACAGAGAATAAATAAGAAATTAATTAATCATAATATATATTTTATTAATGGTTACATGTCTATGTAACGCTTAATTAAATAAGATTCCAATTAATTGGCTTATTTCTTATTATTAAATAGTACTTCTCCGGCCATCATCTCTATGGCTTGTAATTTTTACGGCCGTCAGCAGTGGCTCCGTCGCCGTCCTCCGCATCGGAAAAGGCGAGATGCAGGCCGGGATCACGGTGGTTGCACGCCGAGTCGTACAGAACCGAATTGTTTACACTCTGGAAATTGCTATTCATAAATGCCGTCATCGGCGGTTCCTTCTTTGGCCCCGTTTTCTTCTCGTCATTTCCATGGCGGACGCCGCCGTCACCGCCTTCTGTTTCGCTCTTTTTTATTGACTCTCCGCCCAAACGGTGGCCGGCGGATGACTGATTTATTTCCATGACGGCGCCGACGTTATGTCCGGCGAGGTTTATGACCTCCGCCTGCTGCTTCTGCGGTGGCTTGCCGGAGCCATACTCCGATGGGCGGTTAAACTTCGCCGGCTTCTCGACGGTCTTGTTGTACACAATGCTTTTCTGCTCCACCTCCGGCTGAATCCTGTTATTCACAAATATGAATAAATAAGATTTGATAACCATTTGGTTTTTTGTTTTTCAAAATTATACTTGTTTTCCCCTAAATTCCTTACCATGACTTTCATCCTAGTTAAGGTTGCATTTGAATTCCTAACCAAATTTTAAAAACAAAAACAAGTTTTTGAAAACTATTTTTTTTTTTTTTTTGTTTCCAAAATTGGACTTGGTTTTTGAAAACAATGTAAAAGATTGATACTAAAACCAATAAACTTGTAAGTGGAAGTATGTGTGTATAAGCTTAATTTTCAAAAACCAAAAACCAAAAACCAAATGGTTATCAAACGGGGCCTAAATAATTTTCAAAATCTAAAAATCAAAAACCGTAATCAAACTGACCTAAATAATTTAATTTACTTTGCCATAAATTTACCTAAAAGAAATCGAGGAGAGGGTTAAGAATGTTAATAGAAAAGAAAGATTCAATTATATGTTTGATTTTTAATTTTGAATATTGTGTTAGTTTCAAAAGTTTTCTTAATATTTGGGGTGGGAGTATTCCAACCTCTAACCTCTTGGTCAAGGATACATGTCAATTACCGGCGAGCTTCGCTAAGCTCGCTTTAGCTGTGTTAGAGTTTCAAAAGTTTTCTGTAGTAGATTGAATTTAAGTTTAATTTTGAATTTTATCATAAAAAATACTTGGCAAGGAAAAGTAAATTTCTCATTTTCTATCTTTTTTCTCTTTTAGTTGTCAAGATTTTAATCATCGTTATGCAGTTAAATGTTGTTCTTTTATGCCCCGTTTGATAACCTTTTGTTTTTTGTTTTTGGTTATTTTTTAAAATTAAGCCTATAAACATTACTATCATTTATAAGTTTACTTGTTTTGTCATATATTCTCTTTTCCTGTCTTCAAAAACCAACTTAAGTTTTAAAAACTAAAAAAAAAAAAAAAAAAACAGTTTTCAAAAATTTGTTTTTGTTTTTTAAATTTGACCAAAACTTCAATTGTGGTGCTTAACAAAGATGAAAATCATGGTAAGAAATTTGGGAGAAAATAAGCCTAATTTTCTAAAATCAAAAACCAAATAGTTAATTATAAAACGGGACCTTAACTTTATAATTTGGACATAATTTCAATTTGATAACTATGTAGATTCTATAATTTTGGTTTGGATTTCATAATTGACTATATAATTTCAATTTAATTTCTATAATTTGACCAAACTTCACAAATCATTATAACATTAACATAAACATATTGAAGATTTTTTTTTAATGTAACAATGAGATGAGTTTAAGGCCATGTAGAAAATATAAGCAAATAGGTGGAATTTTGACAGGTAAACCATAATTTAAGGACAAATCGAAAACGAAAGCCAAAACCACAACAATCAAATTAAACAAATTTTAGACCAAAGGGACCAAATGAAACTTTTAAAATCTTAATTAATGACTAGTTGTAAAAAAAAAAAATCATACCGACTAAATTAGAACTAAGTCCAAACTATAAGAACTAAATTAAAATGTCTAAAACCTCAGCCACCAAATTACATCTATACTCAAATCATGTAGACTAAATTTGTAACTTAACCTTCAATTCATTGTATATATAATTTCTATTCCCTTTTAAAAACGTTCAACAAATGACTATTAGATATAGTCTTAATGCATGTTTGGGAGTGATTTTGAAATGGTTAAAATCACTTTTATCTTATTCGAAATCATCTCGAAACATACCTTTAATTATTCAAAATCAATTTCATGTTTAATTTTATACTTTTAAAGGTAATTTTTATATCATCAAAATTGATTTTGAATTATTAAAAGCATATTTCGGAGTGATTTTAAATTTGACAAAAGTGATTTTAATCATTTCAAAATCACTCCCAAACATGCACTTAAACTTAACCTTGCAATCTAACGAGAAATCATTCAAATAACTCATGACACTGTAGTTGCAATAATTTTTCCAATTTAAATAGCTAAGGTCCTGTTTGATAACCATTTGGTTTTTGGTTTTTTGTTTTTGAAAATTAAGCCTATAAACACTACTTCCACCTACAAATTTTTTTGTTTTTCTAATACATTCTTTCTATGTTTTAAAAAACCAAGCCAATTTTTGAAAACTAAAAAAATAGTTTTCAAAAACTTGTTTTTGTTTTTGAAATTTGGCTAGGAATTCAAATGTGCAAGATGAAAACCATGGTAGGAAAATTGAGAGAAAACAAACATAATTTTCAAAAACCACAAAACCAAAAACCAAATAGTTATCAAACGGGGCCAAAGATATTACAGTCTTCGATCAAAAGATTAGAGTATCAAATCTATATTGTTGATGGTCCAAAAAAAAAATCTATAGTATTGAACTAAAATTAAAAATGAACTTCTTTAAAAAAAAAATTAAATTTTAAATGAATTTTTAACATTTTAAGCTTAAACTTTTAATGGTAATTTAATTTTTAATTACCTGTGTTGAGCCGCAGTTCCATCCCCGGAGGTCACTTGAGTACGAGGCAGAGCAAGAGGAGAAAGCGGCGGCGAGGTTGCTCGCCGGGACTTCTCCGGCGACTGAGCTGGCACTGTTTGCCCAATTATCCTGTCGGAATATTTGTTTGCAGGCGAAAACGGCGGCGGGCTGGCCGCACGTGTGACAGAAGCTCCATATTTTGGCGACGCAGAGGGTGACATGGCATTCTTCGCCGGAGAGGGAAGCCGGGGGGGTGATGTTATCAGAGGAGAAGCCGGCGCCGTCGCCGTCGCCGCCGCCGCCGGGTTGGGTTCTAAAGGTTGAAGAGTTTGGGTGCCCAGCGCAAACGCTAGAATTTCAGGCTTCGGTTCTGCAGCAGGCTGTGCGGCGGCGGGAACTGGCGGCGCCGCCACCGGAAGACGTTGCCGTCGGCCAAAGCGAGGAAGATTTGCCATAATGTTTTATAGCAAAGAAAATGAAAATGAAAATCCAAATAGAATTAGAAAAATTACAGGCAGAGATATATTAAAAAGCCTTGTCTTTGCAATTTATTTATATTGTGGGAAGTTCAAGATCAAGATTGATTCATTAAAAAAAAAAAAAATTCTCAATAACTTCTTTAATAATAATTTAGTTGGGAAAAAATAGGAAGAAAAGAATATGAAATAATAATCCTCTTTGGTTTACACATTATTTATTAATTAGTATTAATATTTTGTACTTTTTTTAAAAATTAATTTTGAGAAATAATAATAAATAATGGTGAAGGAAGTTTGTGACATATTTTTCTCTCAAAGAAATAGGAACTGAAATTATAAAAAATGAAAAACATACAGAATAGGAATAAAAATCTGTTCTTAAAAGTTTAATAATTGATTCAAGTTGCCCTCCATTTATTAGAACAAGAATAATCTCTATTCTTTAAGCAATATGCAAGTTATCACCGCAAATAAAAGAGTGAAAATAACATTTTGTTTTTATTTTCAAAATTATTGTTTTTTTTTTTTTTTGTTGAGTGAACAACATTTAAGGATAGGGATTCGAACCTTTGACCGTGTGGTTGAGGGTATATATCAATTACCGCTAAACTATGCTCACTTTCACTTCAAAATTATTGTTATAGAATGGTAATCATGGACTCGTAGAAGTATAAAATTATTTTGCATTAAAAATTATTTATTTACAAAATTCTATCTTTTTTAGTTCAAAAAATATGATTCGAACATTTATCTTTTTTAGTTGAAGATATATAATAATGACTTAATTAGTTGAGCTATACTATTATTTTTGTTATTTAACGAAAATGATTGGGAAGAAAAATAAAAGATGAAGTTATTGATCTAACACTTGAAAGGAAATTAATTTTAATTAAAATATAGAAAAAAAATGGATTCCATCACTTTTTTTTTTTTAGGGAATCTCATTCTCATGGAAAAAAAAAAAAAAAAAGCAATTTGATTCCTTATTTTTGTGTGACCCATCCCACTTTGGTGGATACAAATGGAAAATGATTTTCACATCCTTTAATCTCATTCTTCATAGTAAATGAAGCTTAAAAGAAAAACAAAAACAAAACTATTGAAAATATATTCTAAAAAGGACTAAATATACCTTTTTATTAACTTATAAATATGATGGGTTGATGCTGTCATGTCTATGAATTTGATATGAGAAGTAAATCAACATGTCCATTATATCATAGAAAATAAACGAAATATAACAAAAATATCAACTTAATATGACTATAATATTAACATTAAGAAATTTACTTATTTAAAACAGGTCAAAATTTCATCTATTAATTTATATATTTTTCATGAATTTTTTATGTTTATAAATTTTCCAAAAATATTTTTCGGTAATATCACCCTTTTATTTTCATAAAATTTGAGACCTCAACATTTAATACCTTGCCTATAAGCTTGACTTTCTTTTGTTTTTTTTTTTTTTTCATGTATTATTTATTTGATATAATATTAGAAGTTTTAATCACTGCAATCACATTTATTGAAGACTAAATTTTTTGTCCATAAGAAAAAAAAAGTTGTAACTCTCTAACAAGTGAGAGCGTGTTTGAAAATGATTTGGAATGATGAAAATCACTTTTTTCATATCATTGTCTACTAAAAAGAACATGACAAGAGTGATTTTGATCATTTCAAAATCACTTCCAAACATGTTTGGACGTTTTTTTTACTGGGATACTACCAAGATTCTTTTCTCCCCACGTAGAGGGGAAAGGATTGGAGGTGGGGTGAACAAACTGTTATCTTCTTTTTTTATGGAGACAAGCTTCCTTATGAATATGCATCTTGATTAAGTATATATATATGTCTTAACAAATTGAGTTATGCTCAAACTAGTGAGAAATTTTAGACCTAAATTAGAAAATAAGACCCAAGGAACAACAATTGATTATGGTGCAACAATTGATAACGGTGTTTTAACATGGTATCAAAATATGAAATCCTAAATTCAAAAGAAAAAAAAAAAACATGTAATAATACTATTTGTTCAAAGTACAACTTTTAGTGAGACATGGATTGGAGTAAATATCATGAATAGGAAAAATGATTCAATAAAACTGCAACAATTTGACTGTTTCTTAATAACTGTTGGATGTGGATTCTTGAACAAAACAACCAATTTCTTGTTCAATAGGAGGTAGATCGAGTGACGTAACTTATTTCACTTTACATTTTCTATACCATATTAAGCTTGCATTTTTATTTAGTCCCTAAAATTTTCCATAGTATTTTTTTTTCTTCAAATTTAATATCCCAAAAAAATGGTAGAAGATCTCCAATGTGAAATAGAATTTGACCATACAAACACATTCCATATATAAATATAAAGCATAAATATTTCATATTTCATCTTATTTCTTTAATAATCATATACATAAAAGACTGTAACCAGTTCATTTCTCTTTCTCCTTAATACTTAGATTTCTCGCCGCCGTCGACAATGGCTCCATCATCCTTCGACTCGCCGGAGAAATCAAGGTGCAGCCCTGGATCACGACCACTGCACGACGAACTATACATTACAGAATTGTTCACTTCTTGAAAATTGCTGTTCATGTATGGCGTCATCGGAAATCCGGTTGCTCTGTCACCTTTCTCCTTTGCCCCCGCCGTTTTCCCCTCGTCATTTCCATGGCGGACGTCGCTTTCTGTTTCGATCTTCTTGATGACTTCTCCGCCTCGTTTATCGGAGAATTGCTTTACTTCCATGACCGCGCCGACGTTATGTCCAGCGAGGTTTATAGCCTCCGCCTTCTGCGGCGGCTTACCGGAGCCGTACTCCGTCTGCCGATCCACCTTCTCGACGGGCTTCTTGTACGGACCGATTTTCTTCTCCACCTCCGGCAGGATTCTGGATTGAATCGCCGTCACATTTGCAGATTTCGGCAGAGCCAGAGGGGAAAGTGGTGGAGTAGTTGGCTTGACGGTTTTCTGATACGAATTAGGGCTAATTGAATGTCTCCGATCGGGAGATTTTCGTGAAGGGGAGACCGGCGGGCTGGCCACACGTGTGACGGTAGCATTATATTTCGGCGATACGGCGGGTGAGAGCGCTTTCTTCGCCGGAGAGGAAATCCAAGCAGCCACAGGCGGCGGGTTGGGTTCGAAAGGTTGCAGAGATTGGGTGGTCGGAGCTAAGGACAGAATCTCAGGCTCTGGTTCTGAAGCAGGCTGTGCGGCGGCCGGAGCAGGGCGGGCGGCGGAAATACGTTGCCATGCCCGACCAAAGCGAGGAAGATTGGCCATTATGAACAGAGAAATAGAAAGTTCGAGATTGAGAAGACAGTGATAATGGAAGCTCTGTCTCTGCAACAATTTATAGTTGGAAGTTGGAACCAGTGAAGATCTCTGTAAGAGAAGGCTAAGGCTGAAAATGATGAAGAATTCAGGGAGAAGATGAAGCGATTCTGAATGAATGGTAACAAGAAAGCAATCATATTTAAAGAACACTTAAAGGAAAGCATCCTCTATGGATTTTACAATCATTGCTTATATCACAACCTCTTGAAATATGTAAACAAGGAAGAAATAACAGAGATTCTACTGGACAGACTTCTTTCTGAATCTGAATAAGCATTGTTTGTTGATAAAAAGTGAGAGGGAAGAAGGAGATGCTTCTGGCTCACTAGGGTCGGGGCTGGATCGTGTCTCGGTCGTTTGTTAATTCAAGCGGTCTACAGGGGCGGTGGATTTGAGTTATGTTGAAGATGCAAACATAGTCTCTCGTCGGTTCAAAGTACTATATTTCTTGATTCGTTCGCTAGGTGCTGGAGTTTGTTGAGACTGCAGATCTCTAAAAATAAACAAGTTGAAACGTGAAGCTATAGACAAAAGCATACTGATTTGTTCATGACATAGATTGAAATGTAAGTGTTCATCGACTTCGAGTTCTTGAGTAATAAGTCGTACCTGAAGAGAGGAAGATTTGCAGGAGGCAAGAACTGAGAAATGGGAAAGCTTGAGACTTGAGAGAGAGAGAGAGCATAAGGAAAAGGGAAGGAAGTTTACATTAGAAGTAAGAGTAAATTAAGGCCAAGTAGTGAATTCAAAGACTTTGAAGACAATGTCAATTCCAGTGGGAATCTGCCATATAAAGAGCAAAACATTGAATGCATTAAGAGCAATGTGAAGATTTCTGGCTGTTTCATTGCCCTTCTGCATTGCAGGCACAAGAGAAGCAGCCAGTGCCCACAGAACAGTGATCCCTGTTGTTCATAAACAACAAAATGAAAGCAAAATGCACATCAGAATTCAGATCACAACAACAACTAGATGGAAATAGAAATGGATCGTCTCGATTTCAAAGTTTCGGAGGGATCTGAATGGAATGCAATGAGATTATCAACTTGTAAAAGAAAGGGTTAAAATGTAAAAGGCTTTGGGGTTACCTGCTCCAGCAAACAAATGAGGACCAGGAAAAAGCTTTCCTGTTCTGAACCATGTATTAACGCCGCCGGCAATGGCTTCCAAAACGCCGAATCCTAAGAGTATGGAGCCAGCATTGAAGTGCCTGTCTCTGAAGGACCCTTTGATCAACTCTTTCCTCTCCTGAACTTCAAAAGCCATTGCCATCAGATACTCCCTTTGGTAAGCATTCAGTTTATGGCACTTTCAACAATCACCCGTCCATCAACGGTAATTGATGTCTTATCCATTGATATAGGTTTGGATGGACATTTACTTTTATTTGAGTTGACTCATTTGTTAAAAGTATGGATATTTTGTAATTAATATTTATCGGCCTTATAGGTTTTTTTTTTTCTTTTTTTACTCTTGATAAGAAATATAAATTGAAATATTTTTTAAAGTCTAAACTTAATATTAAACCAAATATTTTTTATTAAATAGACTAATATCAAACTGTGTATGAAGTCATATCTTTATTTATTTTATTTAATTTATTAGAAACAGAGAATATAGTCATGTTTTTTAAACAAACTGAAATTAAACATTGTACGAATTTGTGTCCTGACATGAAATTTTGGACCGTTGTAGATTAATTATTTCCATTCTAGACTATAAAACAAGGAGAAAATGAAGGTTTTTTTTCTTTTTAATCTTTTCTGTTCTTTTTGAAGTTGGGTTTAGCATAGAATAGGGAGATCAGCCGATTTCCTTACATTGCATCGAAAAATAAGGAGAATTTTAAAACAAGAAGGAAAGAGGAATCTTTCTGTGTCGTACGAGGAAAATATTTTTTTTATTTTTTGAGCTGGATAGGAGGTGGGAAGATTCAAAATCGGACTTTAAAGAAATAATTGATATTTTAACCAGCTGAACTAAGTTCATCGACTCAAGGGATGACCAAATTACTAAAGATTTTTCACCTTTCTTCTCAAACTATTATTTTGAGTGTGTCTAATAACCATTTGAGCTTTTAAAATTAAATTTGTAAACACTACCCCACATATGAGTTTGTGTGTTTTGTTATCTACTTTTTTGGATGTTTCAAAATTCAAGTCTAGATTTTGAAAACTAAAAAATATATATATATATAGTTTTAAAATAAAATTAGAATTTGACTAAATATTCAAATATTTCCTTGTAAAAGATGGAAACCATGTGACAAAATTGTGAGAAAACAATCCCAATTTTCAAAAACAATAAGTCAAAAAATTATGGTCAAACGGGAGCATTCCACTGTATTTTTTTTCTTCCTTTTTAATTTCACATTTGAAGTATTGGATGTTTCAACATATCCATACATATATACACTAAAAAATTATGTCCCCATTATGTCAGCATCTTACTCTTTAGAAATTAACATGGCGTAGTGTTCATAACCTTTTCTGTCAGGTATTTTTTATTCATGCCCACTTATTTGGATGCTAACCATCTCTTTGAAATTAACATGGCGTAGTGTTCAAAAACTCTTCCATTCTAACTTCTTTACCATTCATTTGACCCTCATTAACTACTAAGTCAACTCATGGCGTCTATACCCCGAACCAATAAAAACTTATGTCATGGACTTTTGTGTTAGTATTTTCTATCCATGCCCACTAAATGGGATGTTAACCATCTCTTTATGTCTACATTAGAAGCATGTAGATTATTAAATCCTAAATAGATGACCATCGTGTCAGGAACATCCACTCTGAGTTCCTTTCCCTTTATTTCACCCTCATTAACTACTAAGTCTAACCCATAGAGTTCATGGACTAATAAATCTTATGAGATTTATCACTTCCAATCTATCTGGGACTTGGGACATGAAACTATTTAAACTCCTCCAATAATCAATCATATATCCATTCACTCTACCACATTCAAAGCTCATCCATGTCAGTTAACAACTCAAATTCCAGATTTATATCATCTCTTACTGACAGAGAAGCCACATTTTGTCACAAACACAATCCAGACAAATCCATAATCGAGATTCTAAGCTCTATTTAACAGAAACTCAGTTAAATTAAGACATACCTCTGTGAGCTCCTGAATCTTCAATTCAGTAGGAGATGGAGGAGCTTCAACAGGCTTCCCATCAGGGGTCACCGCCGCAGGCGCCACCTGCTTCTTGAGCTCATTGATCTCATTCTGAATCGTCCTGACTCGGCGCCATTGCCAGCCCAAATAGCCAGCCCAGAGCGTGTAGAAGAAAAGGCCACCCATGACGATCGGGTGGATTAGGGCAAACGACCTCCCCTCCAAAATCCCAAACTCCCCACCAACGGCAAGGGCATCCTGAAGCCATCGAAACCGAATCGAATCGCGAAAGAGCCAAAAACAGAGAGAGAGGGATCGAGAAACTGACCTGCGGATCGAGGAAGAAGGGCAGCGTGAGAGCGGTGAGGGGAAGAGTGTAGGGTTTGAGATTGCGAAGACTGTGAGAGAAGAAACTGCTCTGAGAGGATTTGGGGTTTAGAGAGAAGTGGAATTTGGATGGAATCGAAGGAAGGGGAAGCTTGGGAGCGGAAATGGGAGCGATGTGAGGGAGTTTTGGAAGGCTGAGAGTGATCGCCATGAACGGATTCTTGAGAGAAAGGGATGAAGAAAGGATAAGGGAAGAAAGGAGGTTAGAGAAGAGATGGGGATTGCAGTCGCTACAGCCTACGACGTTGCTGAGGCTGTGGCCCCTCGCATAGTTTATGTTCCTTTTTAATTCAACAAACGTGGAGAATTCATCACCTTCAATTCAACCACAAGAAATATGCTTGGATTCTCGTATTAAAATTAGTTAAATTACAAGTTTAATACATCAACTCAGACTATCAGATTCGTATCTATTTGGTTCGTGAACTATAAAACGTGTCTATTATATTTCTCAACTCTTAGATTTGTGTTTGTTTTGTCTCGACTTCAAAAAAGTGTATGATGGGTTCTTAAATTTTGAATTTTCCATCTCTCCTAATTGTCAATATTTTAATGGGGTATGTAAAGATCCCTACAATATGCAGTAAGTTTTTTCCTTAACTTATTCGATCTTTTTTAAATCATGAACCTCTACAAAATTAAAAATTAAGACTCCGTTTGATAACCATTTGATTTTTGAAAATTATGCTTGTTTTCTCCCAAATTTCCTATCTTGGTTTTCATCATTGTTAAGGATCCATTTGAACTCCTAGCCAAATTCCAACAACAAAAACAATTTTTTGAAAACTACTTTTTTTTGTTTTCAAATTTGGACTTGGTTTTTGAAAACAAATAAGAAAGTTGATATTTAAAACAAATAAACTTATAGGTGGAAGTAGGTGTGTATAAACTTAATTTTCAAAAACCAAAAACCAAACACCAAAAACTAAATGGTTATCAAACGGGGTCTTAGTGTTTTATTGGTATTTGTATTTTACATTAAAAGTTAGTCCTCAACTTTTAATTTCTTGTCTATTCGGTTCGTCATTAAAAAAAAAAAAAAAAAACTTGGATTTTGAAATAGATCACTAAACAAATGAATTCATAGGTGGGAAGTAGTGCTTATAAGCTTAATTTTCATAAGAAAAATTTGTGGTTGTATACTTGTATGTTAGGTATCTCCCTACACACCATTGTTAAAATGTTGACATGGGAAGAGATGAAAAATGTTTCTTATTTTCTACCTTTTATCTCTCTTAGTCATCAAGATTTTAATGAGATGTGTAGAGAGAACACATCGGGCAAATATTGCTCTTTTGCCAAATACTGCTCTTTTCAAAATCCAAATGGTTATAACACCTATGATAAACTTTTTAAATGTACACAGGATAGGATAAACATGACTTTTAAAATTCAATAACTTTTTAAAAACTGTTCAAAGCACAATCACTAAATTGATACAACTTAAAAAATTTAAAAGTCAAACTTGTAATTTAATCTTGGGAAAAATACACTTTTGGTCCCTGAGATTTGGGTTAAGTTACACTTTGGTCCCTGAGTTTTCAAACTCAACAAATTTACTCCTGAGGTTTAGATTTCGCTACACTTTTAATCCCTCCGTCAATTTTTCCGTTAAATCATAACATTTTGCTGATGTGGCACTATTATTTTAATAAAAAAATTATTTTTTAATTTTTAAAAATAAAAATATATTAAAATAAAGAAAATATTATTATTTTATTATTTTTTTAATTATTCTTTCTCTCCATCTCTCTTACTTCTTCTTCCTCCTTTCTTCAACTTCTTCTTCAACCTCATTCATCTTCTTCTTCAGCAAATCACCGGCGGCAGGCGACCACCGCTAGCCGGACGGTCGCCGGCGATTTTTTTTTTTTTTTTCTTCTTTTTTCTTCTTCCCTTCTCTTCTTCTTCTTTCTTTTCTTTATTCTGTTTTTTTTTTTTTAAGAAAATAGGGAGAATCAGGAATGAGGACCGCCGCCGTTACCGGAAAAATACAATTTTTTTCTCCTTCGTTTCTTCTTTCTCTTCTTCTTCAATCTCACTTTCCTCTTTCTCTTTCTGTTTTGTTCCCTCTAAAACCCACATTCTCTCTCTAAACCCCCACGAAGTTTGCAGCCGAGATTACAGTGGGTTCGCCTGCAGCCGTAGGGGAATGTGTCGTCGATCTGAACGTCGGCGTGGGACTCGTCAGATCTGCACGCCGCTGGAGCGTGGGGCTCGTCAGATCTGAACGGCGCAGAACGTCGTGGAGCCTTTTCCCTTCTCAGATCTGGAACACCGCCGGCAAACTCGCTCAGCTCAAATCTAGAACGTCGTCGTTGAACTCACTGGAGCTAGGAGATCTGGAACGCGCCATCGAACTCGCTGGGCTGCTCAGATCTGGAACGCCGTCTTCGAAGTCGTTGGAGCATAAACGAGAACGCACGAACTCGTTGGAGCCTTTCCCCTTCTCCTCACGAACTCACACCCACAAGTTGCTTGACAGTGATGGGGCGGTGGCCGGAACGGGGAGCAAAAAAAACAAAAAAAAGTTTGAGCGACAATGGAGGTTGAGGAACCTTTTTTCTTTGTTGCTTTTTTTTCCACTTTCAGAGCTCAACAATGGAAGATATTCACTGTGAATTTTGATTTTAAGTTTATTTTTTCGTTTTTGGTGCAGTGGAGAATGAACGATGGGTCTTGGTGCAAAGAACTTGATTTCGCATGTGGAGAGTGAGCGATAGATTCTTATTTCGATTCTCGCCGGAAAATCGGTCTCTCCCTCCTTCGATTTCCGACAACCCATTTATAAATAAAAAAAATTGTGGAAAATGAGAAGAAGAAGAAAATATGAGGGTAGGAAAAAAAAAAAAAAAAAAAAACGCCGGCCACCGGCCGCCGGCGACATGTTGAAGAAGAAGGGAAGAAGACAAGGTTGAAGATGAAGTAGATGGGTGAAGAAGAAGAAGAGAGAGGGAGAGAATGAATAAAAATAATAATAAAATAATAATATTTATATTATTTTAATATATTTTTATTTAAAAATTTAAAAAAATATTTTTTTTATTAAAATAATTGTGCCACATCAGCAAACTGTTAGGGTTTAACGGAAAAATGGACGGTAGGGACCAAATTGCTCCTTATCTCAAACCTCAGGGGTGTTTTTGTTGAGTTTGAAAACTCAGGGACCAAAGTGTAACTTAATCCAAACCTTAGGGACTAAAAGTGTATTTTTCCCTTTAATCTTTCTGCAATCAAATTTATTATTATTTTTTTAAATAGCTAGGTTGAAAAACCAATTTTAAAAAATAATATTGACTGTTGTTTTCTTCTTAAAATATTTTTTCTTTTAAAAAGACCCATTTTTTTAGATAAATATGTCTGTCTAATAAACATGATTGAATGTTTAATTCATAATAATGATTGAAATAATGTTTTAGAAACTACTAAATAATTTTTTAATTCTTTTTTTTTTAAACAATAATTTTTTAATTCTTATTTTTATTTTTGAGATGTGAGTATGATTTCAGTAATTATTTACCTTTTTTTTTAACTGTGCCAAAAAAATTTGAGCTACAGATATTTTAGCACAAATTTTATGTCGTTTGAGTCATGTTGCAATTTCAAAATTTGTTTGTCAGAAATTTAGAAATTTTAAAAAATAATTGCATAGGTGTTCACAAAACAACCACACTTACTTAAGTTTATCAATATCCATTATTTAAAAAAAAAAAAAAAGTTTATCAATATCCATATTATTCATATATATGTTTTAAAACTTCCTTATTCTTTTTTTAAAAAAAAAAAAAAAATTAAAACTTCCTTATTCTTTTTATGATTTTTTTTTTTTTTTGAAAATTAAAACTTCCGTATTCTTCGATTATAAAATAAGAAAGAAAAAATCTTCTTCGCAATGCAAACTTTTATTTATTATATTTTTTTTTAACTGCCAGCGCCGTACACATTAAACAAGACATTAAATTTAAAATCATATAATTTACCTAATTTTCCTGCACGTTGATTCGGTTATTGACGCCAACGAAATCAACGGTTTAAATTCACTCTCAGCGGCCAGATATCTTTCGGCGAATGGGTCCCACTTGTCGCACGTGGGTCCCATTTCGAACCTTCCTAACAAGCATACGCGGGAACGACACGTTTCGATTTTAAAATTTGACTAATTTATTTTAGTAATTAATCTCGTCTTAATTAATCAATTCAAGTTTTAAATCTTTATTTCTTCAAACATATACTTCCAATTTTCTAAAAGTTAAATAATTTCATATTAGTTTCAAACGTAACTCTAGTCCTTGCATTTTAATTACTTTCGGTCTTCACCACAAATTATTTAATTAACTTATAATTTAAAACTAACATAAAAATATTGAAGAGTTGATTTTTTTTTTTTTTTGAGAAAAAATATTGAAGAGTTGATAACATTGTCGTTGCAATTTTTTTAATAATAACGACGATAACATATCAACCAGTCATATCAAATTAAAGGTAAGAAATTAATATGATTTAATTAATTAGTTCATGTTGCATGTTAAAAAAATTCAAAATAAAATATTAAAAATAATAAAGTATTTAGAGATAAAATCGTAGTTTCATCACTATGAGATAAGATTGATGGAATATGAAAGATTAGATTTCCAATTAGGTTAGAATAAGTAGTCTTAATTTTATATTTTCAAGAAAAAAAAAGTATTGTTAATTTTATTGATTTAATCAAAACTAGATATTGACTTCCTTGAATATTTTCAAATTTAGAACTGGTTTGAGTTGAATGGTGGAGTGAATCTTCACTCCAATAAATAAATAAATAAATAAATATATATATCTTTATTATTTATGAATATATAAATAAATGGCAACTTGATTATTATTTTTTTTTAATATATAATCACCTGATGAGGATTTTTTTTTTTTTTTTTGAAACATCACCTGATGAGGATTTTAAAATATACTACCATTTTTTATTATTTATTCTTTAATTATACATGTGTGTGACACCATGATCATAAATTTCGAGCCACGAACTTTTTTGTTTTATTTAAGTTATACGCTAAATTAAATATTTTTCAATTTTACTCCATAACTATCTTTAAAATAATGTTTAAAAAAAACTATCTTTTAAATAAAATGAAAATATAGTAGCAAAACTTGAATGACTCAAAATTTGATGCAATACAAAGATAACATATATTTCAAATTAAAAATACGAAACATAAGTTCAAAAGGCAGAGAAAAAAAATACGGTTAAAATATCATTTTAGTCCCTATATTTTGGGTTTTGTTCTAGTTTAGTTCATGTACTTTCAAATGTTTATTTTTAGTCTATGTACTCTCGATAAAGCTTAAAAATGGTCCCTACCATTTTTCAAAAAAAAAAAAAAATGGTCCCTACCATAAATTTAAAGTTTGCCAACTTTGATAGGTATAGCATTGCAAGCAAATAGAACAGAGTAGAGCTTACCGTTTGTTTCTATTAGAGTCGCGAGCTTGTTGTAGTCGGTCAACAAGAGAGAATCTTGCTGCTTACTTGCTATATCCCTGCGTTCTTGCATTGCTCGGCTCGTTCTTCGAACCCTACTTCTCTCTTCCTCCTATCCCCATTCTACCATCCAAAACAAGGTCGTATGGAGTATAGTCAAGTGGTAAGACATCAGTTTTTGGTACCGGCATGCAAAGGTTCGAATCCTTTTACCCTAGATTATGAACACCCGATCGGATCTGTCAAGAACGAGCTGACGGCTACAAGGGAATACCAGATAAGACATCATGTAAACATATTTCTAAAATTTATAGAAGGAATGTAATAAAGACAGTTTTCTTTAAGAAAAATTAAAGATAAACTCATTATAAGGATTAAGAACCAAATAAAAAAGATTTTTAAAAAGTTGGAGGTAGTTGAGTGATCATTTTGTCTGTTGATTTTTTTTTTTCTTTTCTTTTTTTGGAAGATTGAAAATGGCTTTGACAAACTTGACAAATTGAAGTTGAATTTTGAAAGAGTACAAAGAAAATAAAATTAAAAAACAAAAAAAATGTGAACTTTTGCCCCAATCTAATTAAAATGCTGACACGTGGAAAAGATCAGTAGAAGAAAAAGTAAAACAAGGAACAAAGTCATTGTAGTTTAAGCCTTTCGATTCACAAGAGTTGGACATTCAAACAAGAAATCACAAACTTGGGGATATTCGGATCTTGCACATTTGTCCCTCTCCCAATATTGGAACAGTTCCATCAAAATTTCTATAATGTTTTTGTTTAATATTAGCGGTGTTATAGGTGATTTTGGACCACTCCGAAATTCATGGACTAAGGAGGACAGCGTGACACCAACCCGAAAGCATGATCAGGAAGCGAACCCCGGAGGAGGGTGAGCCGAAGGGATTCGAGCTCGACCCACACAATCTCCTCCCCTTCGCTAGATCCCTGGTGTCCCTGGACGCCCCGGTTCCACCTGGTTCAACCCGAATAGTCTCCGAAAGCCTAGAAACCCTAAGGCAAGGAAAGATATACTTGCTGACTTAAACCTTTTTTCGTCACTAAAGAAGGGATCCCGAACTCTATTCTCTGACCCTCCTCTTACTCTTGCTCTCTTGCTTTCCATCGTTCTACTGACTTAAGCATTGGAGACGGTGTGGCAAGCACCGGTGTGCAGGTTTTTCTGTCTTGCAGGCCACGTCTTCCCCCTTCTCAAACAAATTTACCGTTGGTAGCACATGAAGGTCAGGTGAGATCTGCCAGTCCAAATTTGACCATCAACAAGCGGCACAAATATGTAAACGAGCGGAAGTTTTGAACCTTCGATATAAAGAGAAAGTTCGTAATATCTCAATTGATCGAGTCGTGTTTAGGTTTTTTATTGTTATGTTAATTGAGTTGACTTTTATTGAGTTAGGCATTTTGATGCTAGGTAGGCTTTTCTTTTAACCGTTTGATTTGTGGGTAGATATTAATATTTATAATCTCGCTTACTTAAAAATAAGTTAATTATACTTATATAGGGTTTAAGATATTTGTCCATTTCTCTTCCTTGATTTGAGAGGAAGAAAGGAATATTTGGTGGAGCTTGAAAACGATTTAAAAAGAGGGAAAAAAAAATCTAAATAGTCATTCAGGTGACTTATGAGTCAAAAACACATAAATATATGGCAATCTTTTTTTCGTTAAATTGAGATTCTCTTTAAATTCATTTACATCAATCGTAATCATTGATGAAGATGATTCTAAAAATATTCATGTACCATAACTCGACAAAAATCAGAGTTATTCTTTAAATTCACTTATGAATATTATCCTTTTCATTAGGATTTGTTTGGAACGACTTGTTTAAAAAAATGTTTTTAAGAAGAAAAAAAAATATTTTTAAGTACTTAAAACGTCATTCCAAACAGACTCTTAGAAGTCTTGTGGTGAGTTTAATTTTTGTCTTTTCAAGTCTATTTACACATTAAAGAGATCTGATAAAGTATTCAATAACCATATGATTTATTCTTAAAAAAAAATTATTATTTAAATAGAAGACCTTATAATAGTGAAAATAATTAGTTCCCATGATTTAATAAATAAATAAATTTGATTCTTATGTTGATATGAGTGATTGGTACCCACCATAATTTCATATTAATGAAAAGTTGAGCTTCTAATCCATTTATTTATAGAGTTTTAGTTATGGTCCCTAGTAATCATATCATGTCACACAATAAAATGCTTATACCAAATAAAAAGACTCATCATTAAGCCATGCTCCCAAACAACCACCATCTAAAAATCTCAAGAAATTGTACAATAGTTTTTCTACTTTTATTTATTTATTGATTATTTATTCTAATTATCAATTTGGTTCGCATGTGGACTTAGTTTCAATTTGATTTTTATCATTTAGGCCAAGTCTCATAAATCATTTTTGACATTACAAAAAAATATCCTATTGGATATATAACAGTTTTCCTCTTAGTCGTTGATGTTAGTTGACTTTAATAAAGTTTCGAGAGTTAACATACACAAAAGGAGATAGTTTTTCAAGCTGGTAACAAATAGTTTAAGGATGGTTTGTCGTTTAATCGGATCATATGAAGCTTAAATTTTTAAAATTATAAGGTCTTAATTGGAGTTGAGCATTGTTAAATAACCAATCAACCCAAAAACTTAACTCGATGGGACAAATTTTAAAAATTAGGGACCAAATTTTGATTTTAATTTTTTTAATTTAAGATTATAGAGAGTTTAGTGTATTTAAATGATTATTACGTCATCAAATTATTTTATTACTGTTGAATTTTCAATGTACAATAACTATTTTTTATTTTTATTTCTCTATAGGGTTGAATTGCACACCAAAACACCACCCTTTAATTTCTTGAACTTAAAAATAAAGATTTGTAATACAAGAGAAATTTATTGAAATTTTAAACTCGAAACATCAATATCATAAGAACCTACCAATTTCAATTTGAACGCATACAATTGACATATAACAAAAAATAAAATAAAATAAAAGTTGAAACCCTCCTTAAGAAATATTAAAAGAAATTATATATATATAAACCAGTAAAAATATCAGTTTGGGATTTTTTTTTTTTTTTTTGAAAAAATATCAGTTTGGGACTTTGAGAGTTGCAACTCCACCAACTTGAGAAATAATAAAATTAGGCTTCAAAATTCAAGTCTTATATTTGGTAGGCTGTTTTATACTTTTTCATTTTCGGATCTAATGGTTACAAATATTATGTTTTAGTCCCTAAATTTCGCATATAAAAATATACATTTTAAGTTTTTTTTTTTTTTTTGTTAGGTATATACATTTTAAGATTTATTATTCTTTTCTCCCATAAAATTACTCTAGAAATCAAACTAGATATTTAAAGTCATATCCATCAATTAAAGGGTTAAATTAGAAGTCTAGTCTGTTGTATTTAATAGGTCATAAACTTTCAATTTTTTTTCGCCTCTTTGAAGTTTGGTATCATCAATTAGGTCCTCAAACTTTTGTGTCTAATAGATCCATATCATTTTCAATATTTTTTAAAATTCACGAACCTATTAAACACAAAATTGGATTGAATTAAATACCTTACAGGTCTATGAATTAAAAAAAGAAAATCGAATACGAAAGAGATTTATCAAACACAAAATTTAAAATTCAAACACTTTTAAATTTCAAAGATATATTAGACACAAAACTAGAAGTTTAAAATGCTTTTCTTTTTATCAGTTCAACAACATGTGCGATAAGGGATTTGAATATGTCTATGAATCGACAACGTAGGGTACTTACTATTTAACCTAAACTTAAAACTTTAGGGATAAAACTTGTAATTTAAACCAAATAGAATGTCAAAGCGTAAAAAAAGGATTCAAATTATTATTAGAACAAATTAATAGAAGATCAATAATGGCGACTTAAATACTTTACCATACATACACAAAAGTAGAGAGATAAAAAACAAAACTAGGAATCCTAAATCTAATTGGATTTAGCCCTAAATAGGGATCATATAGGATTTGTTTTAGGGGTATTAGAAGCATAAATAGGGGGAAAGGAAACGAATTAGGGATTTGAGAATTAGAGAGAAGGCGAAATACCCAAAGCAGCAAAAAAGGGTGTTTTGGTGAATGAAATTTGGCTGGAAAGTAGCTGCCAACGACATACACAGATACACATATACAGAGAAGAAGAACAAAACAACACACTTTTGAAAGCCACACAGCTTCATGCCTGCACTCCAATTCAATTCTGCCTCTAAAAAACTATATATTATATATATATATATATATCTATCTATCTAGTCTTCTACTTGACCCTTTATCTCTGTCTCTTTCTAAGCTGGGTTTTGGTTTTGGCCTCCATTAAACCTGGCCCTTCAGCTTTTGTTGGGTTTGTTCTATTGATTCTTCTTCTGAATATGTTGTTTGTTTCTGGGGAAAGAGGGGAACCCATTGAATTTGTTCTTCTCCTCTGTCTTTAATCTTGTTGGGATTGTTGTTTTTGTTTTTCAATTGGGGGGTGAGAGGGCAGGAAGGAGGAGGAGGAGCTATGGAGTTGTTTTTCAGGTTGTGTTTTGTAATCTTCATCGGAATTTGTTTCAGTTGGTTGTTCAGGATTCTTTTATTCAGGACGGGATTGATTTTCGTGGTCAAAAAATGGTGGAGAAACCTAGAAGATTGTTTCCATGTTTACCAGTCATTCAGAATCCCGGAATTCAATGAAAGTTCTCAACAGAATCATCTTTATCGGAAGGTCTCTGCTTATCTTAGTTCTTTGTCTTCTCTAGAGGATTCCGATTTCACCAATCTCATCACCGGAAATAAGCCGAATGACATAATTCTCCGGCTGGATTCCAATCAGACCGTGGAGGACAATTTTTTGGGGGCCAGAGTGTTGTGGACGAATGAAGAAAACGGTAGCAGAAATTTTGTGTTGAGGATTAGAAAGGCGGATAAGCGCCGAATCCTCCGTCCTTATCTTCAGCACATTCATACCCTAACAGCCGATGAGATTGAGCAGAAGAAAGGGGATTTGAAGCTTTTTATGAATTCGAAACCTAATAATCAGTCAGACACAAGATGGAAATCGATTCAATTCAGACATCCATCCACTTTCGATTCGATTGCCATGGAAACAGATCTCAAAGATAAGGTCAAATCCGATCTCGAATCGTTTCTCAAATCGAAACAATATTACCACAGATTAGGCAGAGTTTGGAAACGGAGTTACCTTCTATACGGCCCTTCCGGAACCGGAAAATCGAGCTTCGTCGCCGCCATGGCGAATTTCCTCTCCTACGATGTCTACGATATTGACCTCTTCACAGTCTCAGATGAATCTGATCTCAAATTGCTTCTCCTACAGACAACAGGCAAGTCAATCATCGTCGTCGAGGATCTCGATCGGTTTTTGATCGAGAAATCGTCGGCGTTGAGCCTATCGGCGCTACTGAACTTCATGGACGGAATATTGACATCGTGCTGTGCGGAAGAGAGAGTGATGATTTTCACCGTCAATTGCAAGGACCAGGTTGAACCGGCGATTCTCCGACCGGGCCGAATCGACGTTCACATCCATTTTCCACTCTGCGATTTCTCCGCATTCAAGAATCTCGCCGTCAACTACCTAGGCGTCAAGGATCACAAATTGTTCCCTCAGGTTGAAGAAATTTTCCAATCCGGCGCCAGTTTGAGCCCGGCGGAAATCGGCGAACTGATGATCGCGAACCGGAACTCGCCGAGCCGAGCGATAAAGTCGGTCATCACGGCGTTGCAGACCGACGGCGAGCGGCGGAGAGTCGGCAACATCGGACGGCGGCTGAGCGACTGCGGGTCCAGGAAGTCCGCCGCGGAATCCGTCGAGTCGAGCGGCTTATTCTGCAGCGAAAACGCTCAGACCGGAAAAGAGTTCAGGAAATTGTACGGTTTTCTCAGGATGAAAAGCAACAAAATATCTCAGTCGTTCGATTCATCGCCGTTGCACAAAGAGAGTTGACTTCAGACACGTGGCGGAATCCTAACGAGGGAGGTAATTTTCTGCCATGGGGTCGCAGGCACTGGATCTCCAGGGCTTGAATTTTAGGGCTGTAGATAGGGAGATTATTATTATTATTATTATTATTATTATTATTCTGTCAGATTTATTTTTGTTCCATTTCTTTTCTGCCCTTTTTGGGTAACAAATTTGTATTGAAGAAAAAAAATGGTTTAATTTGGTCACAGTTCTTGTGGGAATTGTAAATGGCTTTACTATTTTCCTCATTAATACAACAATAGGAAATATATTCAATTTATTTCCTTTTTTTGGGTCTATTTCTTTTTTCTTGGCATATTTATTTTCACTTATTTTTATTGTATTAATGATCTTTGTAGGCATATTTTCTCTTATTGATCATATTTTTTTAGTATATTTTATTTTAGTCTCTCACTCTGTTTCTTTTAAAGTTCTGTCAAATGAACTAAAAATAATAATAATAAATAAATAAATAATTTCTGTCAAATTAAATCATTTAAATATGTCTCTTTGCTGTATGCTTCTTAAAAAAAATTTCCAAGTAACAATTTATTCTTTGTAATTTGTTTCTTTTATTTTACTTTTTTAAAAAAATATATATGTATTTGATAACCACATTTTTACCTGTGTGTGGGTGAGTAATTGGCATATACCCTCGACCTCAAATCACTTATCTCAAATATTGTAATATCGTTGAACTCAAAAAGAAAAAAAAAGTTGTGAACTTGCAACAACGTCCTCAATTTAGGAGAATTTGAGTTTTGATCATAATAATCTCATCGATTGTGTATTTTACCATATTCGAGAGTTTAATTGCAATAGTTTCACAACTTTAGGAGGAAGTCGATTTCTTCCAACCCAGAGGTTAGATGTTCAAATATTTTAAAAAGAAAAAGTTATGATTATAACAACTTCCCTAATTTATGGATGGTTTTTGTAAGTTTGTCAATTTTTTAACTTTAAATTAAAGTTGCAGTTGAAGGCTTTTTAAAAAAAAAATAATAATAATAATACCTGATATTGATGTTTTTTGTTTCTTTTTTTAATATTGCATACGCAATAAAAAACAGAAACAACAAAAAGCAACAATTTCATCAACCTCTTGAAAGACTAGATACAATAAATGAAATATAACATTTATTTTCAAATTTCATTTATAGTTTTTTTAAAGTTAACAAATGCATATATTTCCAAGAAAAAAATAAAAATAAAAACAAAACACAGCATGAAATAGAAGCATTATCAATTAAGTTATTAGTATTTATTTAGGGAAAATCACCCTCATATAATAACAAATTATTAAATCCAAAAACTTTTTTTTTTCTTTTTGAGATATAAAAAAATATTTACTTTAAACGCCAAAATTCACATGTAGAAATAGAATGGTGTGACGTCATACATAGAAAAGTTATTTCCACCTATGACAGAATATAAGAAATATTATTATTCAACGAGCCTACAATCCAAATTGAAAAAGAAAAAAAAAAATCCAAATTGAAAATTGTGTCGATCCATCAAACATTAAATTGTATGATAAATAATATCTCTATATATATGACTACAAATTTTGGATATATCATATATAGAGTTAAAAAAAAAAGTTTTAAATCCTATTTTATTCCATGTATTTTAATATTTGTTCATTTTGGTCCAAGTATTCTCAAAACGAGCCTCCCTACTTAAAAGCAACGGTTAAAATGTCGATGTCGACGGAAATGTCGAGGTCTCAATTTTATGGAAATGTTGATGAAAATATCGAAAAAAATGTCGATGTCGATGGATACTTCTGGAAAAATATTTAAAATAAAAAAAATCGAAAAAAATATTCAAATTAACAAATAATTGTTTTACATTTTAAAAATAAGTTAAAATACTTATTATAAATATTATCATCAAATTAGTTACATTTTGTTATTATTTTGTTTATATTTTATCAAATTCTTTACGACATAATGGAAATGTTGATTCACCCTGTATGTCGATATTGAACCTATGGACATGTGGAAATGTTGATGGAAATATTGACATGTCGGTGGAAATTTAATACATTGCCTACAAGTGACCATCTTTGTCCCTAATTGCAAAATCCTAAAACATTTTCCAAACCTAGCGAAAAATCTCTTAATACAAGTTACGATAATATTTCAAGAAAAATGATTAAGGGGAGTGTTATGCAAAAATCATTGTTGAAAAAATATGAGAGAAAATGAAAAATGAAATGAGCCAACCAGTAATTTTTTAAAAGTATAAGAACTAGAATGGACGTTTTAAAAGAAAAATGACCAAAATGGACAAAAATAGAAGGTTAGATTTCCTAAAATTTCGAGTTTATGTATTTATTCAGTCCTTGAACTTAAAAAAATGACTAATAAGTTCTAAAACTTTCAATTTTCTATCTAGTAAGTCTAAATTTTTATAAGTGTCCAATAGGCTATTATATTTTAAATTGTGTATCCAATAGATTTTTGAATTTTCAATTTTGTGTCTAAAAGATCATTGACTCATTCAATTTTGTTTAAAAAAAAAAAAATCATAGACCTACTATAGACATATCTAATAGCTCAGTTAATTTTTAAAATTTTCGAAAATGTCATGATTGAAAATTTAGAAATCTACTAGACACTCTCTAAAGTTATAATTTGACCAAAGCAGAATATACCATGACTAAAACGAACGTCGTTTCCAATATAGAACAAGTACAGGGACCAAAATAAGATTAAAAAACAAAACAAAAGTGGTGTGAAAATATCGACGAGGCGTATTTAGACGACGTACGATTGATTAAGTAGAATAATAATAGCCAGAAAAATGTGGTTACTTAGGATCCAAAAAAATGTTATCTAAATTAGATGGTGGGTGTCTGGCTGTACTGTATCTAGGGATCCTGTCCTCTGGGTTTAATTTTAGCCTCACTCCACAATGTCTCTTTTTGTTTGTTTGTTTTTGTTTTTGTGATTTTTCTCAAGCTGTGGGCTTTGCCTTTGTCTTTGTGGTTGCAATTGCCCACCCACTCTATGCCCAATTGCCAAGGGTATCAACTTTTTGTTCCTTTTTGGAAACTATGCTTTAATTTCTTCTTTTTCTCCGACTACTTTCTTCGTTCAACGTTTTGTTCTCGTCAAATGAAAGCTACGTATAAATCACTTCTGAACTATGGAGATTATTGTTGGAAACTATGAACTTTTAATTGTGTAAACAGGTAAAGGTTGAATTACAAATTCAGGTTTGTGTCGGATGGATTCCTGAACTCTTAACGTTGTGTCTAATAGGTCTTTAAACTATTTGATTTCATGTCTGGCAAATTTACAAGAAAATTAGCTTCTGCCCTCGAAAGTTTTTTCGATGTTACGTAAGTCCAGGGATTAGACTGTTTGACTTATTCAACATTTTTGGAAAATTAACGGACCTGTAGGTTATTGGGCATAATATTCAAAGCTTAATATTCTATTAGACACAAAATTTGATTTTATATCTAATAGTTTTGTTAATTTTAAAAATTGTTGGATATGTGAATAATCTATTAGTCACGAAATTGAAAATTTGTTAATTTATTTGACATTTTTTTTAAGTTTATAGGGACTTATTAGACACAAGCATGAAAATGAATTTAACAAGAAGTGGGGTGTGGATTCGAAGTTTTAACTTCAGGGGTCAAAGGTATATGCCTTGACTAGCTGATCTTAGTCCACGTTGACACGCTTTATTGACTTGTTTCTATAGAAAGTTTATGATGCCATACTGATGAGAAAGGAGAGAAGAGAATGACTGATCTAAAGGGATACTTCCTTTTAGATAAACTTGATTTTCATCCCTCACCCAATATAAAGTATTCTTTGAAAGTTAGTACTTTTTCTTTCTTTCTTTTTATTATATCATAAAAAGCAAAGTTAGTGTATTTTCTTCTTCTTGTTCTTCTTCTTTCTTTTTTTTTTTTTTGAGTACATGAACATTTCGGGGTGGGGGGATTCGAACATCTGACCTCATGGTCGAAGATACATATCAATTACCGCTGAGCTAAGCTCGCTTTGGCTAGTGTATTTTCTTTTCATAAACATAGTTTTTATCTCTTTGACTTTCCACATGTAGTAGCCCACCCAATGAAAATTTTAATCGAAAATTTAGCAACTTTAATGGTAAAAGTTAAGATCACGTTTGATAATTGATTTTTTGTTTTTGGTTTATGAAAATTAAGTTTGTTTTCTCTCAATTAAAATTAAAATTTTAATTTTAAAAGTTAATTTTAATCGTCAAGACTACTATGAAAATTGGACCTTGTAGTTAACCTATTAAAAATTGTATTATTAGACTCAAAGAGTAAAGTGAATAAGAATAAATAAAGACGATCGACTCATTTTAATTCATCTTATATTTGACAAATAAATAAAAATAAAAATCTTAAGTTTTTTCTTGAATCCCTTAACCTTTTAGAAGTAAAAAAATTACATAAAATTTGTAGCTCCCTCTTATCAACTGGCATAAGATTTGTATTAATGATCGAAAGATCTGTGGTTCAAAAACTTCCATAGAAAGTTTGTGATCTATTAGACTTGGTAATTTTTATGTCTTTGATTTTTCATATGTGGTAGCCTACCAAATTAAAATTTTAATTGAGTATTAGTGGGGTTTAATCAGTTTGCTTTAATTTATATTTTACAAAGTAGAATAGCATTTTTTTTTTTTTTTTTAAATACAAAGTAGAATAGCATTTTATTCCTTAGTATATATATTAAGACATTTTATTATTATTATTTATTATTGTTATTTATGAAGAATTGAGCATTTTATTATACCCCTTACCAAAATAACTTATTTAATCAAACACATGGAGACACCAACAACTGATATTTTAAAAAGTTAATCTAAACAAAAAAAATATTTAATGAAGAAAGAAAGAAAAATAAAACTGTGGGCATAATCAATAATCAACATCCATTCCAATCAACTTTCAGCTTCTTATTTATTGGTAACTTTCAATTTTAGCCATTATAAAACATATATTCCAAATTACTTTATATATATATATATATATATATATATATATATATATATATTAATCAAATTCCTCATCTAAATTAAATATTCAACTACATAATTCGCCATTAGCATGAAAAAATAATCTCACTTTTTGTGATTTCTTTAGTTTATTCACACAATTTTACTTTATAAAACTATTTTTTTTTTCTTTCTTTTTAGTTCAATAACATATGTGAACAACGATTTGGACCTCTGACTCTTGATCAAATATATACGTTTTAGCTAGTTGAACTATGTTCGGATCTATTGTTGTTATAATTTTTTATTGTTAATTATATATATATGAAAAAATATAGTTTTTTTTTTTTTTTTGTATTTTTCACATGGGTATGGGTTGTGTTGATTTGGTATTAGAATTGATTAATAATAAAATTTAAAAGAAAAAAAAGAAATTAAATGCAATAACAGTGGGTGCAATTATGTCTTCAGTCATCCCCAGCTGTTGCTTTACATTGTCAATTATGAGTAGCTCACTTCCAGAACCCAAACTTTTTTTTTTTAAATAAAACTTAAAAATAAAAAAATAAAAAAAATCTCACCCATCTCTCTACCATATCAATATAATAACTTTAGGTTATTAAATTTTTTTATAATACTTTATTATTTGCTAAATATTCCATTCAAAATATACTTTTTTCCAATTTTATCACTGATATTTTAAAAGTTTTATTTTCCCTTTGATGCTCCAAAATTTTCAAACAGATGTATTTTTTTTTTTTTTTTTTTTTTTTTTTGAGAATAATTTTCAAACAGATGTATACTTTGCAACCTCGTTTAAATTAAATAATAGAATGGTAAATTGACATTAAAAAATTTCAACCTATCTTTCTTTTTCACCCAACATTGAAGTTTTAAGATTTTAATTAATGGATAAATTTGTTCTCAAAAACAAAATTTTACCTTCTTTAAATATAAGCAACCAAACGTTATTTTATTAGAGAGTGTCATCATTCAATTTAGTAAACTTAATATCCGTTCCACTATTTTATTTATTTGAAATGTTATAATTTTTAGTTGAGTTTATAAACCAATTTCCTTCTTTTTTTTTTTTTTTTTTTTTTTTTGAAAAAATATAAACCAATAAACCAATTTCCTTCTTGAAAGAGATTAAATCATCTAATATTTGTGCTTTTATTTAGTAAAAGTTAGGGAGCTGACAATTTATGTGATTTGAATTATTCAAATATTGACAAATTGCTTTCATCTACTAGTAGTTGTTTGGCATGAAGAAATGGGCCAAGAGA
This sequence comes from Luffa aegyptiaca, assembly GCA_017139565.1. NCBI lineage: Eukaryota > Viridiplantae > Streptophyta > Magnoliopsida > Cucurbitales > Cucurbitaceae > Luffa > Luffa aegyptiaca. The sequence continues at coordinate 45,928,366 of CM029404.1, read as the reverse complement.
ATGGATCTACAAAGCCCATTCCAAAATTTAGCTATGGTTGGTAATCATCGACAACAATAATAATAATAATATCACCAGCCCCCATACTTATTATTAATTAAATTGGCCCCCCACAACTTGTTATTTTTGCCCTTGAGGGCAGTTTCATAAAAATAATCATATTGGTATGTTGAAACCAACATCTTGTTTGTCCTTAGACAAGAAAAAATATTATTGACATAGAGACATCTCAAAAGTCAACGATTCGATCTTCCACTTTTAAATGGTGAGAAATTTTAACTTCTTACCTCTGGGTCGAGGTTAAATCGACAAATAAACATTTTATTAGGTTTAATTACCGCTAAGCTATACTCCCTTTGACATGTTCTTTAGATAGTTAGCATTTATGGATTAAGTCAGTAAGAATTAAATTTAGAAATTAATTATGACAAGATTTAGGTATCATTAATCGTCATTAATGAGAGGGATCCATGAGAACAGAGCACACGTGAAAGGCATTAATATATGTGCACATGCATTTAAAAAAAAAAAAAAAAATCATGATACGCCGCTCTTACCAGACATTTTCCTCCACATTTCCCACCTTATTAAAATGGGGTTTTCTCTTAATAATTTAATATATATATATTTTTTTTTTTGACAATAATGTGGGGCGGGAGATTGGCATAAGGTTGTACTGATAACCACGAGGTTTGTGGTTCGAATCCCCCACCCCCACATATTGTCAAAAAAAAAAAAAAAAAAAAAAAGATTCGAAAGTCCTTGTGGTTATCAATACAACTTTATGCCAATTGAACAAAGCTCTTGGCTCTTAATAATTTAATATTAATGATTAATAATTTGAACAGTACAAATTAATTGTGAAATTAGATCCTCATACATATATGGTTGATGTAAGTATTCTTTTTTTTGAGGTTAGAAGTTCAAATCTCCGTCAAAGTGAACATAACTACGTGATAATTGATATATACTATCCACCGAAGTCAGAGATTTGAATCCCCACATTCAAATGTGGTTGAACAAAAAAAAAAAAAATACAAATCTTCATGTTAAACGATTTGATAAACGTCTTTTCTAATATCTAAACTTTCAAAATTGTTATATTTTGGTGTACTCAATTCACATTTGCTCTTATTCTTAAACTTCTAATTTTATTGTATTTTTGTCCATAAACTTTTTTTTGTTTTGTTTTGTTTTTTTGTTTTTTTGTTTTTTTGTTTTTTTTACCGTTTTTTAGTTTCACAAAAGAAAATGGAACATTTGAACTTCCAATATTTAGTAACGAGATGAACTATGTTTATGTTGAAGCTTAGTTTTAATTTTGAACTAATAAAAGCACAACAATTTTAGTCCTACCATCATTTTAATTTTAACACAAGAATAATGTAACTTCAAGTTACAGATAAATATATGAATGTAGAATTGGTTTAGAGCCAATTAGACAATCTAATGTGATTATTGGATGGATAGATATCCGTTTTTAGAATAACATTGTAAAATTTCACATCCTAAACTAAGACATCTAAAAAGTTGAAAAATCATAATACTTATTATTTAAAGTTCTTAAAGTTTTTATCGTTCAACAATTATGAGGTGGGGATCGAACCATCAACATAATAATTAATACATTATCCACTAAACTATGTTCAGATTTACACTTATTATTTAAAGTTTCAAACATTAAAACAGACATCTTAACGTAGAATGAAACTTAAGCCTACACCGACGATTTTGAAATCCATTGTTGATAACCAACATAATTATAGTTTGGTTAAATTAGAAGTTTAATCTAACTGGTTTCTAAACTTATCTGGTAGATTCTTTAAATTTTAAATTTGTGTCTAAGATTCATAATTAAAAAATTCATGAATTAACAAAAATTCTTCCTTCCTTCTCTGTGGTGGATCTTCACCAAAAAGCAAAACCCAGAGAGTTTCAGACGGAAGAAAAACCCTAGAAAAGACGAAGAGTTTAAGCAAGCACAATGGACAACGACGGCCAAAAATGAAGAAGAAAGAGATAAGATTACAAACCTAACCATCAATTCACCAACAAAATCAACCCTAATTTTCAACTTCATCGAAAACATCCACTGCTTCAGATCGTCCTTCCGAAATCCCATTCCCAAAATCAATGGCTCACAATGCCCTCCTTATCTCCATGGCGATTAACCTCCACAGAAACCCTAACCCTAACCCTAACTCTTCATCTTCCACCTAACCCTCTTCCAATCTCTCTGTTCGTCTTCCATGGATACTTTAACCTCCTCTGTTTCAGCCCTCAGAGTTCCATCGTCTCTAACGCCATCTCGCGAGCTTCTTCACCTCAAGAATCACACTGCTCATCTTCCTCACCGCTCCCCTTCTCGCAGATCCAACTCAATCTCAAAACCCCCAAATTTTCTCTCTACGCAGAAAACCCTAAATCCGCTTCAATTTTCGCCTTCCTCCCCGCGGCGGTCCTCTTCGCCGATCCTCCACCGCCGGCCGGCTTCCGGATACGCCGCCGCGCTCGTGGACGCATCTCAATCCAGCGGCTCGATTCACTCGGTGGCGAAGGACGTCGGGCGATTCTCGAAGCTGCTGAGAACGAAGCGAATCGGAGGGGTTTTGGACGATCCGTTGGTAGGGGAGGAGGAGAAAGGGCGATTGGTGAGGGAAATTGCAGCGAAAGGAGGGTTTGAGAGGCTGGTGGTGAAGATGACGAAGATGTTGATTGAGAAGAAGAGATTGGGGATTTTGAAAGAGGTGTTGAGCGAATTCGAGCGGATTTACGATGAACTTTGTGGAACGGAAGTGGTTTTGGTTTCTTCGAGCAGGAAGATGGAGGAAGGAGAGTTGTTTGGGATTGCGAAGACTGTGCAGAGGATGAGTGGAGCTGTGAAAGTGAAGGTCAGAAGCTTCATTCATGGCGGATTCATGGCGTAGGTAGATTTCACTGGCTGTGAAGATTGTAATTCATGAAGGATTGCAGAAAGCTTTCAGAACGTTATTGTTAATGATCAATGAAAGTTCTTTGGCATAATTATGACATCACACTTAGAAGAAAAAAGGAAAAAAAAATCGAAAATTAATTTTGGAAATAGAAGGTTATGTTCAATCAATAGTCGTTTTGATTAGATCTTGTGCAATGAGTTTAAGTTTCGATTTTGTATCTGTCAATCTTAGGCAAAATATTGACATGGTTAGTTTGAAGTTAATTATTATTGAAATTGATAAAATAATGATAATAATTTTTATTTGGGAAAAAACAAATGTGTTTTCAAAATTTATTGAGATTAATAAAAGACTAATTTTTTGTTTGAAGAAAAATTAACCATAAATTTACCCTAGAGACTACTTTTTAGATTTATAAAGTATTAGAGACTAAATTTGAATTTACTAAAGTATGACATGACTCAAAATACATAGATGAATTGAATTTAAGTTGGCACTTAATTTTTTTTATAAGACTTGAAAAGGTTTTTTTTTTCCTTAGTTTAACGTGGGATGAGGATTCAAGCCCCCAACTATGCTTAAAAACTCTAATCTTTTTTTTTTTTTTTTTTTTAGTACATCAACATTTGGGGATGGGGGGATTCGAACCTCTGACCTCATGATCGAGGGTACATGCCAATTACCGCTGAGCTAAGCTCGCTTTGGCTTAAAAAAAAAAAAAAAAAAAAAAAAAAAACTCTAATCTCTCAAACAAAAAAAAAAATTCCGTATATATTCTTTTTTCATATTAGATAAAACTATATTGAGTTTAAATTGTCATTAAAACGTGACAATTTAAACATAACTAATCCCTTCTTAAAAGATATGATAATTTGATCCAAACAAAGCAGGTAGAGAAAAACATCTTTTTTTAGTTCAACAACATATGAAATGTAAAATTTGAACTTCATATCTCATGGTCGAGATTACATGTTTAAACGTATAAAGTGTTGTATATTTATAATAGAAAATTACATGTGAGATGAGAGATTTGAATCTTTGATCTCTTGATCGACGGTACATAATTTATGATAATTGAACTATACTTTTGTTGCCATAATTGTGGTCTCTTTGGAAAGAAAATAATTTTATGTATTTTTTTCTTCCATGCACACTCAATATAAAATGCTATCATCTACATACTGGCCCAAAAGCAAGCCCAACCCAGAATGCTCTTGTTCCCTCTCAAATATTTATTTAAGGTGCCAAAATGTTCTCAAACACAGTGCTTTCAATTTTATTTGCTTGCTCTAACATTAACGAAGGATTGGTTTGCTATCCATTTTGTTCCAATGCCCGTCCAGAGAGTTGGTAAATTTTGAATTCTCCATCTTCAAGCTCCGGCCACTGCATTCATTAACAAGGTAATTGGAATGCTTTACGCTGCAGAATTGTTATGAACCAATTGAAGCAGATTCATGCTTACAGCCTCAGAAATGGTGTAGATTACACCAAATTCCTCATCGAAAAGCTCCTGCAAATACCAAATCTTCCATATGCCTGCACCCTGTTTGACATTATTCCTAAGCCCTCTGTTTTTCTCTTCAACAAGTTCATTCAAGCATTTTCTTCTACTGGTCACCACCACCGATGTTGGCTGCTTTACTACCAAATGTGCCTCCAAGGCTGCTCTCCGAATCAGCATTCCTTCACCTTTCTCTTTGCTGCATGCGCTTCGCTTTTGAATGCTTACCCAGGTCAGATGCTTCATTCCCATTTCTGTAAGTCCGGATTTGCCTCTGATGTATTTGCTTTGACGGCGTTGTTAGACATGTATGCAAAATTGGGAATGTTGGGGTCTGCTCGCCAACTGTTTGATGAAATGCCCGTTCGAGATATACCCACTTGGAACTCGATGATTGCTGGTTATGCAAGGTCCGGGGACATGGGGGTTGCATTAGAATTGTTTGACAGAATGCCTATGAGAAATGTGGTTTCATGGACGGCATTGATATCTGGGTATTCTCAGAATGGGAAGTATGCAAAGGCCTTGGAGATGTTTTTGAGATTGGAAAATGAGAAAGGTGCTAAACCAAATGAGGTGACCATTGCAAGTGTTCTTCCTGCCTGTGCTCAACTTGGGGCGTTGGATATTGGGAGGAGGATCGAAGCATATGCTCGAAAGAATGGGTTTTTCAAAAACTTGTATGTGAGTAATGCGATACTGGAAGTGCATGCTAGGTGCGGTAATATTGAGGAAGCTAGGCAAATTTTTGATGAGATTGGAAGCAAAAGAAACTTGTGCTCGTGGAATACCATGGTAATGGGATTGGCTGTGCATGGAAGATGCAGTGATGCTCTTCAGCTTTATGATCAAATGTTGGTGAGCCTTCTTTTCCTTATTCCTTTATTCTGTCTGGACTTTTAGTTTCTAAATCACCAATAAACTTGAGAGTTTTAGTGAGTAGATTATGTTCTAATTAATCTTTTATGCATGTTATTGACCATCCTTCTCATTTCGATACTTGGAAATTTGTACAAACTCTAATATGTGGAAAAAATGACTTGTTCGAGTGTTAGGACCTTCTACTTTGATACCATGTTAAACTACTGCTAAATCTAAACGTTGAAGCTGATACATGGGTGTATGTTTAATCTTTTATATATGTTCTTAATAACTGATTGTATTGTCAAATCTTTCTTGTAACAGATACGAAAAATGAGACCCGATGATGTGACATTTGTAGGGCTTCTCTTGGCTTGCACACACGGAGGCATGGTTGCGAAAGGTCGACAACTCTTTGAATCCATGGAGAGTGAGTTTCAAATTGCTCCCAAATTAGAGCATTATGGCTGCTTGGTTGATTTATTAGGCAGGACCGGAGAGCTACAACAAGCTTACAATCTCATTCAAAGCATGCCAATGGCTCCTGATTCTGTAATATGGGGAGCTCTTCTTGGAGCTTGCAGCTTCCATGGCAATGTCGAATTAGCTGAAGTAGCAGCTGAGTCTCTCTTCAAGCTTGAGCCATGGAACCCTGGAAATTATGTCATTCTCTCGAACATTTACGCGTCGGCTGGCGATTGGTCTGGAGTTGCAAGGCTGAGGAAGATGATGAAGGGAGGACATATTACAAAGAGAGCAGGATATAGTTACATTGAAGTGGGAGATGGGATTCATGAGTTCATTGTAGAAGATAGATCACATCTGAAGAGTGATGAAATATATGCTTTACTTGATGGAATATATGCTATTATTAAACTTCATAAGCCTGCACCTTACACTCAAAATGAAGGTGAAGAACTGTTTTATTCTTCATATAGCTGAGTGCATTTGTCTATTGTACATACTCTTTAATGAATTGGCATGCAATTGGTCCATGCTATTTTTATTCATATTTAGTCAGTTATTATTTACTTTGTCATGGTATTTTATGAGTTATGTGGATTCAATGTAGGTCTAATATTGTTCGTTTATTCTATTTTTTTAGTTCAGTTTATTTCAAAGTGAAAAGAATAAAATTTGAATTAAGAATGTTTGTCAATTAGGTATCAATGTAGTAAATAAATTTTGATTTGAATCATGTATAACACTGCGAAGTGAACAAAAAAAAGTCATTCTGACCAAAATTCAGTGTTTGACAACCACTAAAAATGACATTTTAAAAAAAGAGATAGAAATAAACCATTCTAAAGCAATTTTTTTTAAAAGTTTTCAAGTATATATAATTTACGTATGAAAACACATATGAGTGTTTAAATTGTAAATAATTTTTTTTCAAAAAAAAAAAATCTAAATAATTTTGATACAAAATATTTTTTAAAAAATACATTCTTGAAAAACAAAACTAACCTAAAAACTTTGGTTAAAAATCACTTTTAGTCCCTAAACTTTCATGAAAGTGACAAATTAGTCCCTAAACTTTGATTTGTAACAATTTAGTCCTTGTACTTTCAATTTTGTAACAATTTAGTCCCTAAACTTTAATAAGTAACAATTTAGTCCCTATACTTTCAAGTTTGTAACAATTTAATCATGGTTGCAAAAAAATTCATCAAAATTAAATGTCGATTTTTATTGTTTAATGATTAAAGTTTGTAGCTTATAAATATATTGGGTCCCAAATAAGTTTATTAATCTATTTATGTAAGAAATTTCATTAAATCTTTACAAGTTTGAAAGTACAAGGACTAAATTGTTACTCATTAAAGTTTAGGGACTAAGTTGTTACAAGATTGAAAGTACAGGGACTAAATTGTTACAGATCAAAGTTCAAGGACTAAATTGTTACTTTTATAAAAGTTCAAGAACTAAAAGTGATTTTTAACCAAAAAAACTTTATCCTGACGGAAAACAAAATGTAAGGTTTAAAATGTAACTAAATTATAAAATTGAAATACAACTATAAACAAAAAGTAAACTACACACTTATAACTAAATACATTTTATTATTATCATCATTTTTTATGGGTAATGAAACGAGTTTTTATTTTTGGGATATTTTATAAAATCAAGCGTTAAATTGTTAGATTTTTTTTTTTTAAAAAAAAAAAAACGATTTGTTTGAATTAAAATATGTGATTTAAATAATATAAATCAGAAAGGGCTAGAGAAAGAACGGGTAAATGATAATAATTGCAATTTTAAAAAAAAATTGGGTAAAACAGATTATTTTGAAAAAAATTAGGAAAAACATGCTGATTTTTTGTTTTTATTGGAATCCGTGGCTTGTACCCACGGATTCAATTTCAAATTGCACATCAACATTCAAAATTCAAAATCTGTTTTTCTTCTCTTTTTGTTTTTTCGATTTTTTTTTATATCTTTTTTTAATTAATCATTGTAAGCTTTTTTTTCCTGGTTCATCCCAATTATTGATTTTTTTCTTTTAAAATTTAGTTTTAATTTATAATTTTGTATTTTTTTTCTTCAAATTATGATCATTGAAAAATGATTACCATACTATTAAAAGTTATTATTATTTTATTCTAATGTAATGACTTTTTTTTTCATTTTAATATAGAGTTTTCTTTTTAAATCAAAATTTTATTACCCTAAATTATAAAGTTAAAATATTGAGTGTGACTTATAAAAGTTTGAAATAAATAAATAAATAAATAAAATTTTATCGCCACAAATTAGGAGATTATAGAATTTTTATGCTAAAAGTCAATTATAAGCTAGTAAAATTTAGATCTAAATTTTTCATTTTAATATTTTATTTTAAATTTTAATTTGTTTTCTTCTATAAATCAAATGATTGAAATATTATTATCATTTTAATTTAAATTTTCTTCTATAAATCGAACGATTGGAATATTATTATCATTTTGATTTAAATTTTGATTTTGTTGTAAATTATACAAGAAAAACAAAATCCAAATTTAAAACAAAATATTAAAATGAAAATTTTAGTTCTAACAAATATAAAATTTTAAAATTCGTAATAAAGATGTAATTCATAATTTTACTGGTTTTAAATTAACTTTTGAAATAAAAAATTAATAATCTCACAATTTGTGGCCATAAATATATAATTTTTTTAATTTTAAACTTTTAAAAACCACACTAAATATTTTCACTTTATAATTTAGGATAATCAACTTTTGAATAAAAAAGTTGTACACTAAAATGAAAAAATAAAATTCATTACATTAGAATAAAATAATAATAACTTTTAATAGTATGGTAATCATTTTTCAATTATCATGAATTGATAAAAAAATACAAAATTATAAATTAAAACCAAATTTTAAAATAAAAAATCAATAAAACGATTTCAATCAATTTTCCACTAAGTTGAATAAATAAAAAAGAAATAAAAACTTATCATCATTTTAGTCATTAGGAAAGAATAAATAAATAAAAATTTGAAAATAAAAAAACAAAAATCAGAAAATGAAAAAGGAAAAACAAATTTTACAATCATTAATTGAAAAAAAAAAAACTGAATTTGGAGAGTGGCTGACAAGTCAACCATGATGTGTCTTGGGAAGTGTAATTTGAAATGGAATCCGTGGGTACAAGCCACGGATTCCAATAAAAACAAAAAATTAGCATGCTTTTCCTAATTTTTTTCAAAACAACCTGTTTTACCCAATTTTTTTTTAAAATTGCAATTATTATCTCATTTACCCGAGAAAGAACTGAGCCTAATTGTCCACCAAAGCCCAATAATTTCGGCCCATTTTTATGAAATAAAATGAAGAATAAATAACAGGAGGACGAAACCCTAATTCCCTTTCATCTTCTTCAAGCTTCACGCCAACGCCGATTCTGCCGCTGTCGTCTTTCTCTCAGTGTTCTTGCCGTCGTCTCTCCACTGGTTTTCTCCCAATCTTTAACGGTAAAGTTTTAGAAACGTTTTATTCAATTTCATTGTTGGTTCATGTTTCTCCTCCTTAAATCCTCATGTCAAGAACAAAACTTAATTCAATTTCCTCTTTTTTTTTTTTTTTTTTTTTTTTTTTTTTTTTTTTTTTTTGGTTCATCCGAATGCATGCTCGAGTGATTGATGCCATACTCATGGTCGCCATACCCTCCTTTGTTCCTCTGATTATGCGCTGCAGCTTTCCCTTTATACAGTAGTCTTTTCATTTATGTAAACTTTTCGAATGTTCTTCACGTTTTTCAGACCATTTTGAAACTTGCATTTGATTCATTCCAGATCAATGGTCTGAAAATTATGTGCAAAGGGTCCCTAATTTTTCTGACTTTTCGAGTCTTCATTCAATTTTTCGAGACCATTTTGAAAAACAAGCCTTCTCTTCCTCTCTCCTAGGGTTTTATCTTCTGTTTGAATCCCAAAATCTGCAAGGGTTGTCATTTTTAATCCTTTGATCCATGCTGTTCTAGGTTTCTTTCATAAGTTAGTCGATTGTTTTATTTCTGGTTTCTGGTCAAACCCAAAATGTAAGTTCTTCGTTTAAGCATTCATTTATTCTTTCTGATCCCATGGACATCTTCTGGGTTGACTGGAAAAAGGATAGATAGCACAATAGCACCATGTTGGTGAAGTTGCGTACTTATTCTTTTCCACGGAAGCTGTTTTTTGTCTTGTCATTTGTTTAACTTTGTAACTTTAATGTTTTCAACAGCGCGATTGACACTTGACAGTTGCAACGATGAGGCCGATATTTGTTGGGAACTTTGGGTATGACACCCGGCAATCTGAGCTGGAGCGGTTATTCGCCAAATATGGGAGAGTTGAAAGAATCGACATGAAATCTGGTATATTGCACTTTCTTTGTAATACTATGCTATCCCATTTTTAACGAAGATGTTATAAAATTGGTCAATAACTCGTGCATATATTATTGTGCAAAGGATCCATTTTTATGGTCAACTTCAAACGAATTGCTTATGTCAAATATTGCTCTTAATCCTTTTTTTTCCGTCAGTAGGGTGGAATGAGTGGGTTGTAGTGCTTACTTAAAATTTTTGTTTCAGTTCATTTAGAAACTTTCAATTTCCAAACCTAGTTTTGACATGCAAGGTAATAGATATATAGATAAGATTGCGTTCATCTTGGTTAAATTTTATGCTCATTGGATGTTGCATTTGGATTATGGATGTATATTTTAAATAAGTGCTGCAAGAACCATCCTCATTTTGTGGTGTGTCGAGTTTGGTATGCTCACATGTATCTGTCTGTATGTATTGATGGTTCACTCTTTGGTATAGGTTTCACCAAGTATTGTCAAATGTAATTCCTATTGTTAAGTTTCCTAGACGGTGATTATTAGTTACTTGTGGACTTTTATGCTTCAATTTCAACATTAGGACTATCTAAAGTTTTCCTTGATAACTGACCTCGTTTACTCTGGGTATGAGTTTTAATTGATGTTTATCTTCTGGAATTTCCTTGGCCCTCACCCACATTGCCTGACATCCTTAATACACCACAAAGGTTATATTTCAATCAATGGTTTTAGACATTTTGGGTATACTGGTTTATTGAATTATGGTATTTTAGTGCGAGGCTGCTCCACTGATACCAATACTAGGTATAAAAACAACGTCATGTTTTTATCAATAATAATACTAAAAATTGATGGTTTTTTTAAAATTATAAACCCAGTTCAGTGACATGGATTCATAGCTATTATGCTATGATAATATCCAATGGTCCATTTTTGTGATGAAAACTTGATGGCAGGCACAAATTTACTATTTTTATGGGGAAAACCTCCATATAAGATGTTTCTTTTGACGCAGGAATTTCTTCTAAGGAAAATGAGCCAAGCTCCTATCTGGGCTCACCACCATCTGTGCATAAAAATTAATTTGGAAGGAAACTTCCTGCTTGCCTGCTTAGCTTCATCTTCAGATAGCATCATCCTGATTTTTCTTCCATCAATCATTCGTCATTCATCTACCTCATCACTTAAGTTGCAATACACCAGAATCGTCTTAATGGATTGATCTTTATCTCATGCCTCATCAATTAAGTTGCAATTCATCAGAATCGTCTTAATGGATTGATCTATATCTCATGCCTTGCCTACCTATCACCACTGATCATAGGACATCACTGAAATCTGGTCATGCCTTCCATATGATAATAGTGGCTGAATGAAATCTGTCATGCCATGCCTTCCATTTCTGAACTCGTGCTGTGTGAAAGGCGAATCATGGTTGAAATTTTGGATTAAAATCTTTAGTATGCAACCATCTTAGTTCATCATGCAACGTCTCTACCGCTATATGTGCATCAGTCCTCCCGTATATTGCAGGTGTTGTATTTTTTATAGTTTATCCCAGGGAAAGAAATCATGAGGCTGAGTGACAATACCTGCTAAATGGATAATTCTTCAACATCTTACCATGTTCTGTATATCTAATTGTTTTATTTTGCAGGTTTTGCGTTTGTTTACTTTGAAGATGAGAGGGATGCTGAAGATGCCATTCGTGGCCTTGATAACATGCCATTTGGTTATGATAGACGCAGATTGTCTGTGGAATGGGCTAGGGTAGGCCTCTCTCCCTCCCTCCTTGTCCCCATTTTTGAGTCTATATGCATCTTAGAAGCTGATTTATTTTATGTTATGAAGATATTTCTTTCTTTTAATATATGCCCATCAATAGGGAATTTTTAACTTTTGTTTTGGTTGGGTTAGGGTGAACGAGGTCGTCACCGTGATGGATCCAAGTCGATGGCAAATCAGAGGCCAACTAAAACCTTGTTTGTTATCAATTTCGACCCGATTCGTACTAGAGTTCGTGATATTGAAAGACACTTTGAACCTTATGGAAAGGTCCTCAATGTACGCATAAGAAGGAATTTTGCATTTGTACAATTTGAGACGCAGGAGGATGCAACCAAAGCCCTTGAGTGTACCCACATGAGGTAAGCCGAGTTTTGAGTCTTCCACATGCTTGCTCTTTTCATTTGGTGTATTTGTTTTCTCTACTCTCTAATGGACGTGAAATATTGTATTGGCTTTGTGATTTTTGCAGCAAAATATTAGACAGGGTTGTGTCAGTTGAGTATGCTTTGAGGGATGACGGCGAGAGGGGTGACCCTTTTGATGAGAGCCCTCGACGAGCAGCTTATGGGCGACCTGGCGATAGTCCTTATCGGAGGTCACCCAGTCCTGTGTTTCGCCGTCGACCAAGTCCCGACTATGGACGAGCTCGCAGCCCTGCTTATGATAGGTATAATGGCCCTTATGAACGACGTAGGAGTCCTGATTATGGTCGAAATCGAAGCCCTGAATATGGTAGATTTCGCAGGTAATAGTTGTTCTTCGATAGTTGGTGCAGCTTTCATTTGAGTTACCATACTTTGTCATTCGAGCTAACCACCCTTTTTCTTATGTCTTTGTTGACAGTCGTTCACCCATTCGGAGGTCAAGAACCTGAAGGAAATCTAATTTTGAATCTTCAGTTACATTCTTAGGTTTAGGTATGTGGAGTGTTTAGAGATAGTGACAAGTTCCTGTACAACCCTCGTATCCGACTGTTTGAACTGTTGTTGGTAGTTTTGAGATGTTGATGAAACACGTTTATCTGTTTTTAACTAAAGGTTATGATCCAACATTTTTCAAGCTGCCTCGTCTTTACAGTTTGTTCCATGGTTACGAGCCAGCATCTTCCCTTATATGTTAACTCAACTCCTCTTTAATTACAACGTTGTAACATGTTGATCTATGTTTCAGTTGCAAAGTGGCAGATCAGTTTGCTTAACTTAATGCATTGAATTTGAATGTTTGTTTGCTCACTCGTCTCAAGGCGATCTGTCTGGTTAAGTTTCTATTTGTATGATGTGTTTTTTTTTTACCATTTGAGGAGTGGAAGATTTGAACTTCTGATATCGTGGTCAAGGGAATAATCTTTGATATCAGCTGAGCACTATGGGATGTCGTAAAAAATAATGAGTATCTAGCAGTTCAGTGGTGTATGTATTGCAAAAAAATTTCTGAGATTTTCATCGTCTCTAATCGCCAATGGATCTGCCTGAGGAGTTTAGCTTTTGGATCTCTGTTCTTGCCTTTGATAGTTACTGTTGTTTTTTTGTAGGGAGATTTTCACATATCGGTATATAGCGAAGTTTTTTTCTTTTCTTAACCAACATGTCTCAACTTTTTAAACAAAAATTAGTTTCTATTAGTTGTATGTAGACAAGGTAACTTTTTAAACAAAAATTAGTTTCTATTAGTCACATTTGAAAAACATATCTTAGAATCACTTTTGTCATATTTGAAAAACACCTTTTGTCACATTTGAAAACCATTCAAAATCGTGATTTTCATATCATCAAAATTGATTTTGAATTATTAAAAGATTTTGAATATGAGAAGTGATTTTAACCATTTAGAATCACCCTCAAACATGCACTAGTCTATCTATAAATTTTAAATACAAAATAGAATAGGATCCAAAGTATTATCATCCATGGTTTTTTATAATTTCCTCCCCTATTTAGAAGGTGAGTCATTTTGTTATCTTTTGTTAAAAAAAAGAAAAGACTTTTCCTATATGGCAAAACCCACTTGAATTGGGAATGTATTATTTAAAGCCATGACAACATGACAAAAACCAAATGATAAAAAAAGAAGTTCCCCTTGAATGGCAACTTGTGATAATAAAATAAAATTAAGTTGTATGGTAAAATAACCTTGAATTGGACTCCTATTTACTGATATCTACACACAAACAAAAACAAAGCTTTATCAAATCAAATAACTTGAGCAGCAGTAAAGTAAAAAAAAAACAAAAACAAAAACACAAAAGCACTTAGCAACTCCCATCCCTGATCTTGAACTTCTCCAAAACCACTTTCCCTTCCTTGTACTTCTGTGATTCATCATAAGCCTTAATGTATTTCCATCCCAAAACCTCTCCACAATCACTGCAAAATATATCAGAAACTATGTATTTTCCACTTATCAACAGCTTCTCCTGCTCAGGCCCCTCTCCCACATTCCTTGCTTCATAGAACAAGAACGCTCTTCCTTTCATCGACTGCACAAACACACAAACAAACCCATCTCCAAATTCAAACAAAAATTCCATCTTTTCAAAAAAAAATTTTGATTTTGATTCGGGCACTCACCTGAAACCCTTTGCAAATAATGTCATCGTGTCTTGATATCTGATTACTGCACTTCTGGCAGCTGTACAGGCGTGCCCGGATCAAATCCGCCATTGATGAACTTTTGAGAAAGAAAAGGGAGTGATTTGGAAGAAGAACATGAAGGGAAGAAGCCAAAAGTTGTTTCTTTTAAGGGATGAATTCGCCAAATGGTGGCGATGATTGAGGGATTTTCTTAACCATAATAATATCAGAAAGGGAAAATAAATCATTGATTTATATGAAAATGAATAGTTTTCTTTTTTAAAAAGATAAAAAATTGGGTTTTTGATGACGATATTGATTGTATTTTACTTAAATTTTGTAAACTCTGTTTTTGTGTATATGATTTAGAATGAAAGCTTGTTGCTTTAAAATATTGTTCGGATCAAATCAAAGAGCTTCGGGTTTTCCTAATATTGTTTAAATCAAATCAAAGAGCTTTAATTTTTTTTTTTTTTTTTTAAATTATTGTTATATCTTTTTGGATTGCTTCTAAATCCAAACTAAACTTCTTGAGAGAGACATTTCAACTTCCACAAGATATATGAGTGGATAAAAGGATCACAAATTTTTTTTTTTTTGGTCAAACAGTTCATGTAGTTTTGAATATTGGGGAAAAGAACATTTTGAGATTAAACTAGTCATCAAATAATAGCAGTTCATAAATGCCTGTGGAGCCTATTATTTACTAAATTTATTTAAAATTGAGAAATAACTATCAAATTGTGATCCACCAAAAAGTTAGAAGTTTAAATATCCACATAGTGTTGAATTAAAAAAAAAAAAAAATCTATCTTAATGTGGGTCCTATGATAAAATTGGAAAAATGGTAAGTTTTTAATAGGTTTCATATGATTTAAATTTGATGGTTAAACTTTCTGGGTGGTACCTATTTGATTTTTAAATTTAGTAAGTTCTTGAACTTTCACTCTTACTTCTAATAAGTATCCGAACTTACTTTAAAAAATATCTAATAAGTCCTTAAAATTGAATAAAAGCTCTGCAACCTATTAGACAAAAGTTTAGAGGCTAAAGTCCTGTTTGATAATCATTTGGTTTTTTAAAATTATGTTTATTCTTTTTTCCAATTTCTTTATCAAGGTTTTCATCTTTGTCAAGGACACGATACACGACCTAAATTACAAGTAATTTGACCAAATGTAGTTTTCTGTGACAGATATAAGTAAATGAAGTCTTTGTGAAAGGTTGTTCTGAAATCAGAGTCATTATCCATTGTGTTGATTGATTCAACAGTAGAAGTTTGGAAACAGAAATGAGTGAGAGAAACAGGTCCGTTTTGATATAGAATGTGTAGCAGAGAATTGAACTCCAGAAAGTAGAAAAAGAATCCATTTTGGGACAGCGACTTCTAAGAAAACGAGACGCGTCCAGCATTAGAGATTCAAAGTTTTACATTATCCTCTGATGCTTCTTCTAGAGGGAGGATCACAAAACGAAAAGAAAAACCAACAGGAAATCAGAAAAAATGGTGGTATATGTGCACTCAATGGATCAGTTTCTTCTTTGCAATCCATCTCTTTCTGGTGGCCTCTAGTGCTTCCTCTCTCATTCGAGAAAGTTCGTCGAACAACTGCTGATAATGCGTCTCGATGGCATTGAGTTCCAACTTGAGTTCGGCATCGAGATCCTTGTCCGCTAAGGATAGCGAAGAACAACTGCTTGTCAAACTCATCACATTAGATGCTTCACTTGGAGCAGGCAATGACACAACTGAGTTCTTCACAAAATAATCCATGGGAGTGAAGGTTCCAACATCACTAACATTTCGTTGCAGTTTATCTTCAACATATGACGAACCGTGGAGCTCTAGTTCTGCAATCGACCAACTCGAGCCTTTCGAGCTTCCATCAATATTGGAACAATCTATCACCTTATCACTTTTGGTAGAACAATCCTCGACCAACTCTGATGCAAATAAAGCATGTGAATTCAGTTCCTCAAAATTAGCCAAACTGGGAGAAGAAGGGCAAGTATCAAAAATATGACTACTGGGAATATCATCAGCCCAGCCAACTCCATCAGATTGCAGACAATCCTTTTGAGTACAACTCACTAACACAGTGGGAATGTCTTGTTCGACCAACCCATCATGAACCCCAGTTACCATTGAATCCCATGGAGATGGCATAGATGATTTGGCACTTTTAAAGTTAGCGGGGCCGCCACAAAGACCTGACGCTCCATTCGAGGAAGTATCAGTCAAGGGCTTCCAACCAGGTATAAGTTTTATTATCAAAAAATCGATAAATTCAGCTATGAAATCCACATCATGATCTACCAACTCCAATTGTTCAGCCATTTCAGCTGCCACTGATAGTGCAGTATCAGAATCGAGATAAAACGTAAAATGTACATTCCTCACTCGACCTGCAAGTTAAAGGGTAGTTCATGTTGATAATGAGAAAGGAACAAAAACCAATCACGTAGCAGAAGGGGCAAGGTGAGAGCCTCAAAGTTAAGCTTACCATTCAAGTCTGCAATTCGCAAGGTTAATGCCACAGAGTTGTCATCATTCTTATTTCCACGTAACCTAAACTCATTGTTCTTATTCATAGTCTGGAATTCCATAGCCGGAAAGCGTGGACTCCCACTATTGCTTCCAGCACAAGTGCTTAAAGAATGTTGTTTGTGGTCAATGTCAATGTCCATGGAAATAGGCCCGCTCTTTGGCAAATTTATTGATTTAGAAACATGGTTAGGTAACCGTAGGGGCTCACGTGTTGATTCCTTTGGGTTCTCAACTCGAAGGAATGGATCTTTAAGAAGCTCTTTTGCAGACAGCCTCTCGTGCACTGGAACCAAACATTTTTTGATGAACTCCATGGTCTGTGGATCAATCACCTTAGCAAGGGAAGCAGGTCTAATACCCTGATTAAGAAGAAGGTCAGTATTGAAATTGTGGTCACTGGTCAGCAAAGACAGTTAACAGGTAGCATGACAATGAAGTGATGATTGTTTCGCTTACAGATGTAACTTTCTTGTAGATCTGAGCTGGATTTTTACATTCACTATACGGATACTCAAAGGTGACCATCTCCAGGATGCACATCCCAAAAGAATATACATCAACAAGCTCATTGTATTCCTCTTCATAAAGCTCCGGAGCCATGAACTCAGGAGTTCCTTGCGTAAAGAAGCAAGAATTTCAATACTTTTTTCCTTTAGCTTTTTATACGGATTAAGTCAATGAGTGATACATTAATTTGTTACCATACCAATTACACTTCGGGCAGTAGGCTGCTGCATAACAATTGCTAATCCAAGATCTCCAATTTTAACTTCTCCGTGATTTCCATTAATAAAAATATTATCACCTTTCAAATCTCTATGAATAATGGGAGGATCGTGACTATGAAGATAGACCAATCCCCGAAGAACCTGTCGTGCCCAATTCTTTATGGCCTTCATATCAACATGTTTATGCTTTTTACGGTATCTGATAGCCAAAAGGCACACAATTAACTCAACCGAAAATTAAGTGAACCCATAAAAGACTAAATACATAACCTCAAACTGAAAACATACTGCCTCAAACTCCCAGATGTGAAGAGCTCAGTGATCATGTTGACTGTTTTCTTCTTATCATCCACCCAAGAATTATAGAACTTGATAATATTCTCATGTTTTAATGATTTAAGTAGATGTACTTCGGAGTACAACTTTTCTAAATCCTCAGGTGACTGCAAGAAACCATCAATCCTAACTTGGTTCCAGGCAACTTCAATTCCATCAACTTCATCGAATGCCTTGTAACTGAATAGATGGGGAAAAGAAAATAGAAACTATTAGAAACCAACAAAAGCATTCTTCTTAGAATCTTGTTCTTCTCTACTAAAGCGAATACATTCACAAGACCTCCAAAGAACAGTAAAAGGAGGAGAGAGTGATCAAGTCTTAGAACCATACACTGTCTTGAAAGCGCCTCTTCCCAAGATTTCATCGTACTGTTATCCACAGACGAGGGGAAAAAAATGAATATGAAGGTTTAAATAAGGAACTGAAGGAAACGAAAGTGCAAAACAAAGGCAGACATAACATAACCAGTAACCACTCAATTTGTCCTCATTGTCGATGAAAGTAAAAGATCTAATAGATAAACTTTGTCTTCAACTTTAATATAACCATCCAAAAATCAAGCTTGGGTTACATTTCTTCTGTCCTGAAGTGAAAACTTGCATCCCAAGGCACATAATACATTGTTTTGGAATTGGGAAACAAAATATTCTAACAGGGATGATCTCGAGACAAATGTATGTTAATATAGTAGCACAATATAGCCAGATATCAAACAATGAATCAATATATCATGGATGAAATAACCACGATGAATAAAAAAACAAGATCCCAAGAATATACCCATGTGCATCAAAATTAAAAAATATAAATTTGCAACTAGAATCCTTGTTGCCCATCAAGCAAAAAACTCAGCCAAGCAAAGCAACAAAATGAATCCCAGCATTCAGTTTTATACCCGAACGTATCGACCAGTTGGGTCTTTCTCGGCAGCAGTATCAGGAAACTCCATACTTCCAAACAACCCACTAATTTCGATCAGCTACGCGCTCATTTTTGCGAGAAAAAGCATGTCGCTCCAGAAAGAGAAGGATTCAAAGAAAAACAAAGGGGGAAACAAAGAAAGACGAGAAAAAATGACAAAATTCTCCAGGAGTCAAATGGTTAGTCTAAGAAATTAGAGCAATCGTCGTCGGTGAACCCAGATCGGAATTCGACAACGACGATGCTCGGAAAACGCTTCGGAGGCAATGCAAAAAGAATCGAATGCCGATTGCAAGCGAAATCGGCATTCCATAACAAATGGTAATGGCGATGAATCTTTAGAACTTGCAGACCCTGTTTCCATACCATACGCAAATCCCCGCGTCCTAAAGCACAACACAGTTCTCGAACACCATTTTCATCGCCTGATTACAAACCCCCTCGTAAGAAACTAAAATGGTTGCAGAGATTGCTTGCGAAATGCGAATCGGAAAGGGAAAAAGTCGAAAAGGAAAATGAAAATGGAATCCCGATTGTGAATAAAGAAAGATGAAAATGTAGCAGAAAGGAGATTGATCTCGATTCCCGTTTTCTGGCTTTAAGAACTGGCGAAATTGAAGGGCAGAACGAACACTTGTTTGGTTGAAGAGAAAGGCAAAATAAACTGAATGAAATAACTCTCCAAATATGAATACTGTTGAATGGAGCCATTTTTGGAAAGAAGATGAACATCCCCACGCCCACGGCGTCGTTTTCATTCCCTTTGAATTTTAGGTTGAGTCAAATTGGTCCACTACCTTTAAAAACGATCAAATATAGCTTCTCGAACATTCAATTTTGTATCCAATAAGTATAAAAAAATTCATGTCGAAGTGAGCTTAGCTGAGCGGTAATTGTCATGTACTATGGTAATATCGAAAATTTTTCATGCTACCTCTATTCATTGTTTGCCGTGAAAGAAGTATTTAAAAATGGTGTGGGACCTATGAAATAAAATATTATATAATTAAATGATGTGTCAAATGTTGAATGAAGGGAGTATGTACTAAATAGTATTATAAATTTTTTCAAGTTCGTACTTGAGCTCTCTTAAAAAGTATGAGTAAGTTCTTGTGTTTTTGCTTTTGTGTTGATTAGGTCTTCCAACTTTTAATGTTGTGTCCAATAAGGTCTTAACTTGTTCGCCATTTTTTAAAATTCATAGGATTACTAGACACAAAATTGGGAGTTTAGGATTCCAATCGACATGAATTTTAACTTTATATATAATAGATTGATTAATTTTTATAAATCTCAAATATGTCTTGAATCTATTAAACACAACATTGAAAGTTGAGACGAATTAGACACTTTTTTTAGATAGTGAGTTGTAAAAATAGAGTTACCATTGGCCACTAATTACGTAGCTATAGTTTAAAAATCTCATTTTAATCCTTCACTTTTAAATTTATTTAAAACAACCTTTATGTTAGTTTTCTTGTTAAAATAGAGATGAAACTCTAACGTGATGATGATAGGTGAGCTATAAAAAAATTGAAGAGTCTTAGCCACATTAAATAATGCCACCATTTGGAGGAAAACTGTTTTAGAAGCTATGGTAACATGTTGTTCCTCCTCTCACGATAAAAAATTTGGTATTCCTTTTTTGGAGGGGTAAAACAACAGATGGATAGAATTTAGGTCTCTCCTCACACAATTAATTAACAAAAATTAGAGCTAACAAATAAACCAAGACAAGCCAACAAGAGCATAACTCAACTGACATAAGTCTTGTATCCTGATTAAGATGTCAAAGGTTCAATCTCCCATCCCTAAATGTCGTCAAATAAATAAATAAACAAGACAACCAAACTTAGGTACCACAAATTGCTTAATAAATTTCTTACATTTGAGGATGAAAAATCGTTTTCCTCCATCAATCAATCTTTTTTTGCAATGTTAATTTTGTTAATTAATCAATTTGGGGATTTAGGTTAATTAACCAAATTAACAATTAAAATAATTAGGTTAATTATTAATCTCATCATAGTTGAACCATGAATTACTATAACTTTTTAATCTTTTTTTTTTGGGAAAAAATCAATTTTGACCCCTGAACTTAGTAGGTTGTATCAATTTTAACCCCAAACTTTCAATTTCATCAAATTGAATCCCAAACTTAACAAACTGTATCAATTTGAACCTCAAACTTGCATAAGTGTTGCAATGTAGACCTTTGGTCAACTTTTCATATTTGAATTGTCATTAAAGCATGTAATTGACAATTTCCTCTTTTTTTCTTGAATTTACATTGCACCTAAGTTGGTGTTTTGTAAGAAATTTGTTGAAGAAGCTCTTTATCAAAAGAAATCAAATATCCCAAACTATTATTCTCATTGTTATAAAAATTTTATTGGCAACAAGAAAAATCCAGCAAATATGAAAAATAAAAAACTCAAAATTTCTTTGTTTTCGTTTCCTACATTTGTACATTCTTCTAATTAGAAAGAAAAAAAAAACAGTGAAAGAAGAAAAAAAAAATCTCACAAAGTTCTTAGCAACAAAAAAAACCCAGCAAATATTTGAACATAAAAAATCTCCAAAGTTGTTTTGCTTTCGTAGCAAAAAAAACTCTCACAAAGTTCTTAACAACAAGAAAAAAATCATCTAAAATAAAATTTCTCCGACGACGATGTGGGTAATAATATTGGAGAAATTTTATTTATAAGAAACCAATTCAAGTGCAATGTGAATTGAGAAAAATTAAAATGAAGAAATAGTGAATTACGTACGGTGATTCAAACGAAAAGTTAATCAAAGGTATACATTGTAACACTTATGCAAGTTTGAGGTTAAAATCTATACAATCTGATAAGTTTGAGGTTCAATTTGATGAAATTGAAAGTTCAGGGTTAAAATTGATACAACCCCAATGTTTAGGGTTAAAAATGTTTTTTCCCTTTTTTTTTTTTCTTGCAACAAACATAGGATGAAGATTTGAATCTCGAACCTTAAAAAATGAAAAGATGAGTTCGGTTCAATTTTTCATGTTAGCTATGTATCGTAATACATGATTATTTTTGTGATACTATGTTCTCTTTGCAATAAATAGGATAGAGAAAAAAATATTTTTTCTTTAATATTTACTTATCAGTTTTTTTTTCTTTTTTTTTTTTTAGAATTTACTTATTAGTTATGACTAAGTCACCAAGTGACGGGTGAGCATATTTCAATGGTAATTGACATTTTCTTAAGTCAAAGATTCGATTCGAATCTCAATTCCAAATGTTGTGGAACTAAAAAAAAGACGACTTTGAGTTAAAATTGTAATATAACCGATTAGAGGTAAAACTTTTATCAAATTCTCAATGATTCAATTAGATAACATCAAAAAATTGGGATAAAAATTGACCAACCTTACCATATTTAGAGAAAAAATTGTAGTTGTTTCTTCACAAATAGAAAATAAAAAACAGTTAAAATAAAAAGATCCAAAAGTTGACCGCAGTAGATCCGCCGTCGCGATCCTCATTTATAGTACGAGGGTCCCGATGGTCCACCGGTCGCCTGGATTTCAGCTCCGATCCCATTGCTGTCGTCGCCGTGTTCTCAATTCTCTTCAAATCCACCGTCAGCCATTTCAACACTCCGAAAAGCTCTGCAGCATTCTTCCCATTTCCAAGGAAGATGATGGAACCCAGAAGAGAAACCAGAGTCTCCAGAACCAGGAAGAAGAAGGCCGATCTTCAGTCAATTCTCAGAAAATCATGGTACCATTTACGGCTCTCAGTGAGGCATCCTTTGAGAGTTCCCACTTGGGATGCAATTGTTCTCACCGCCGCTAGCCCCGAGCAAGCTCGGCTTTACGAGTGGCAGCTCAATCGGGCGAAGCGTATTGGCCGAATTGCCCACTCGACTGTCACCCTCGCCGTGCCGGACCCCGATGGCCAGCGGATTGGCTCTGGAGCCGCTACTCTTAATGCTATTCACGCCCTTGCTAAGCATTATCAGAAGCTCGGCCTTGTTCCTAGCCCTGAGGTAACTTCATTTTCTGCTCATATGAACCCTCGTGCTTGAGCCTTGGTATTGCTGTGATGGATTTTTTGAATAAGAGTTCGTGGAAGTTCCAATTCCATTGTTATGTTATGTAATTACCAACAGTAAAATGCTTAAGAAGTAAATAGATTAGGGACTTGCCACATCTGGTTGTTGTATGCAAATTTGGTTGTCAATCCTGTTTTAGCTACACTGAAGGATAAATTAGGTGGAATAATGACACCAGTATGCAGATGAAGGGAATATTTGGCTGTTTTCTGTATTGGGTTTTGCTATTTGTTTCATTTTAAGGTCAGTGGATTAAAGAATGCTGCTACTTTAGATTTATTGACGTCATTTTCGTTGTTGGGTTTCTCGATCGTGGTAATAGGTGGAGACTATAAGCAACGGGTGTAACTCGCCAAATAATGACGATGAGGTTTCTCTCTCACAACTTGCTAGCTTCATATCCAAAAAACATATACTATTGCTTCATGCTGGCGGCGACTCAAAAAGAGTCCCATGGGCAAATCCCATGGGAAAAGTGTTCTTGCCACTACCGTATCTAGCAGCTGATGACCCTGATGGCCCAGTTCCTTTGCTTTTTGACCACATTCTTGCCATTGCTTCTTGTGCAAGACAGGCTTTTAAAAATGAAGGTTTTTCTTCTCTTCTCTTTCCCGCCTGTTTCAATTTCGTGATTGTTTGTCTGCTCTAACTTTCTAGACATTCCTTTGGTGTTCTTTTACCTTGGAGTCTTGAACACTTGTTGAATATTTTCAATGTGCGTTTGAGTTTCCATAGAGAAGGGAGACAAATAGTTCAAGTTTCTGCTTAGGGCCTTCATTTCGTAAAAGAAAAACAAGGTTTTGTGGCTTCATATTCTAAGGACCACTTTATGGTCAGAAAGAAATAGGAGAACATATTAAGGGCATTTGGGGGGTATCATTCTGGAGCATATATTTTTCTTTGATCAGTGAATTCAACAACATATAGGGTGAGGTAATTCGAACTTATGACCTCTTGATTGAGAACACATGTCTTAAACCTGCTCATATTGCTATTTTTCTTTTTATTAATATTTCAAGAGGATTATGTAAACTGTTTTTTTTCCTAGCCATTTGATATTGTCATTCTTTTAATGAAATTTTATTTCCTACTAAAAAAAGATAAATACCATGTGCATGCATGATGCATTCATCTAATTGATGGTAATAAAGATAACGTTAAGAACATGTATGACATCTTATTGAGAGTTCCATTATTATAATATTTTTTAACATAATGATGCTCAGTTACTGATTTTCTTCCTTCCATTTCTTGTTCAATGGGGGTGATTGGGTCGAGGTCACTGCAGGTGGAATACTTACTATGACTGGCGATGTTCTACCTTGTTTTGATGCATCCACTTTGGTTCTTCCAGAGGACGCCTCTTGCATAATCACTGTTCCTATCACCCTTGATATTGCTTCCAACCATGGTGTTATTGTGGCGTCTAAAAGTGGGACACCTGGCAGAGGTTACACACTCAGTCCAGTCGACAATCTCTTGCAGAAACCTAGCGTTGATGAACTCACCAAGAATAATGCAGTTCTAAGTGATGGTAGAACGCTTCTTGACACTGGAATAATAGCAGTTAGAGGTAAAGGATGGGTTGAGCTAGTTTTGCTTGCATGTTCATGCCAACCTATGGTTTCAGAGCTTCTGAAGTGTGGGAAGGAGGCAAGCTACTAATATTCAGTTTTTAAATTTTAATTTTGCACAAGAAACCAAGCAGTAGAAGTAACAGGAATACATTCACGTCTCACTTTTTAGGATCAGATCATATATGGAGCTTATCATCCAAATTTTAATTTTGCACAAGAAACCAAACAGTAGAAACGAGTGCACTGTCAGCGTATCATCCAAGAAAAAAATAATAGCCATTTTTTTTCGTGCCCATTTTAACAGAAAAGCAAAAGATTGGGGACTTCAATTCAAATATTTTTCATCAAGGATGATGGCGTTAGAGTCTGGTCATTAGTTCAAAATGAAACAGTAATTTAACCATTTAATTTATTATGCAATGAAAATTCAGCTACTGTATTGTATTCTTCAACTGGATATTGTTTCTTTCAATATATAAAGATATCTAGTCATGTTGAATGGTTGTTGTTTCAAAATGGCCAAGCCTTATTGTCGACTCCTCAATTCTAATGTATAATTATTTATCACTTTTACTTCACTTATTAAAACATTGCATCCACATCTAATGATTGTTATTATATTATTTAATTCTTTTATGATTATGATTTCCCGGCCAATCATCACGAATATGAAAGAGTGAAGTTGTCTGTTTTTAATTATTATGCGTAAAAATTTTCAAATTTTTTCTTTTTCATTGGATTGTGAGTGGAAATTGTTTTTGCATATTTCTAATTCTTGTGTTGGTAAATTGGATAAAACATCCTCTTGCTTTCCTAAATCTTTGTGCCCTTTGTCTTTATTAATATTCATTTTATGTATATAACAATAAAAAAGATTGACACCGATAGTGAAGAGGAAAAAATGGCCTCTGATAAAATGCCATTCATACTGTCCAAAGCGAAGATCTCAATATTTCCCAGTACTTTTAAGCAATGGTATACTTTATCTGTTAAATAAATGTTTTTGTATTTATATGTAGATTAGTTTATATGAAGATCTGGTAGCAGCTTGGGTTCCTGCCAAACATGAGTGGTTGCAGCCACGTCCTATGGGTGAAGAATTGATTCGTAGGTTGGGAAGGCAGAGGATGTTCAGCTATTGTGCTTGTATGTCAAAAACATCTTTGCAACTGAATTTTATTATATCCTCCTTTTCTTTGCCCTAGAATTTTCTTAGTTAAAGTTATTCTTGTACAATTATTAAATTGCAGATGACTTGTTGTTCTTACATTTTGGCACTTCGAGTGAAGTTTTGGATCATTTAAGCGGGGAAGAATCAGAACTTATTGGACGAAGACACTTGTGTTCTATCCCAGCTACTACTGCATCTGATATTGCAGCATCTGTTGTTATCCTTTCCAGTAAAATTGGGCCTGAAGTCTCAGTTGGAGAAGACTCTCTCATTTATGATTCTTCCATTTCTGTTGGAGTACAGATTGGTTCCCAATGTATAGTTGTCAGTGTTAACATCTCAGGAATTGACAATCAATTACTGGGAGGTGCATTTAGGTTTATGCTTCCGGATCGCCATTGTCTTTGGGAGGTTCCATTGGTAGGTTATACCGAAAGAGTCATAGTATATTGTGGACTTCATGATAACCCAAAAATTTCAGTCTCTCAGGGTGGGACATTTTGTGGGAAGCCTTGGAAGAAGGTTTTGAAAGATTTGGGTATTGGAGAAAGTGATCTGTGGGCTACAGCTGGAACTCAGGAGAAGTGCTTATGGAATGCAAGAATATTCCCGGTTCTTTCCTACTTTGAAATGCTTACTTTGGCTATGTGGCTGATGGGCTTGAGTGACAACAAAATGGAGCACTTGCTTCCATTATGGAGAAGCTCTCATCGAGTAAGTTTGGAGGAATTGCATAAGTCGATCAATTTTCTTAAAATGTGTACGGGATCAAGTAATCACCAAGCCGAACTTGCTGCTGGAATTGCTAAAGCTTGTATTAACTTTGGCATGCTTGGACGTAATTTGTCCCAACTATGTGAAGAAATAAAGCAGAAAGAAGTTTTGGGATTAGAAACTTGCAAGGATTTTCTTGATATGTGCCCCGAACTTCATGACCAGAACATTAAAGTTGTTCCAAGGAGCCGAGTGTACCAGGTCCAAGTTGATCTCCTTAGAGCATGCAATGAGGAGACAGCAGCATGTGAGTTGGAACGGGAAGTTTGGTCTGCTGTTGCTGATGAAACTGCTTCAGCAGTAAGATATGGCTTTAAAGGTAAAAATATGGTGTTCATAACCGTTTGAAAGGACTGAAGCATTTATAGAAAAAAAAATACTCTATGAAATATTAATGCAGCATATAAGATGCGCTGACATGCAATGAACATTTTTACTCTTTTCTCCCCATGTTTTTTTTTCCTGCCATAAATATTTTCCCGTTTCTCAATTTTTTGTCTTCTCAAAATAGTTATTATCTGTACTTTATGCTATTTTAGCTTACATAACATAATTTTTTTCCTAATGTATAACCACATTCTTTTTTAATCTTTAGAAGATCTCTTGGACAAGCCTGACACTGATCAACTGGGACATGGAAATAATCTCTCTGATAATGGCATAAAGCAATTAATCCACCATAAAAAGGTTACTGTTAACTTACCTGTACGTGTGGATTTTGTTGGTGGTTGGAGTGACACTCCTCCATGGAGCTTAGAGCGTCCTGGTTGTGTGTTGAACATGGCAATTAATTTGGAAGGTTCTCTTCCCGTTGGGACATGTATAGAAACAACGAAAACTTCTGGAGTTATGTTCAGCGATGATGCTGGAAATGAGTTACATATTGAAGACCTTAACTCAATTACCACTCCATTTGATAGTGGTGATCCATTTCGGCTCGTCAAATCGGCATTGCTTGTCACTGGCATTATTCATGATCATACCCTAACAGTCGTTGGTTTGAAAATCAAGACTTGGGCAAATGTGCCTCGAGGTAGTGGTCTGGGAACATCCAGCATCTTAGCTGCTGCTGTGGTAAAAGGTCTTCTTCAGATAACCGAGGGGGATGAAAGCAATGAAAATGTTGCTAGACTTGTATTGGTACTAGAGCAGCTTATGGGGACTGGAGGTGGCTGGCAGGATCAAATTGGAGGTTTGTACCCTGGCATCAAGTTTACCACAAGTTTTCCTGGAATCCCATTACGTCTTCAAGTTATCCCCTTGTTACCAACACCTCAATTGGTCTCAGAGTTGCAGAATCGATTGCTTGTGGTATTTACTGGTCAAGTGAGCATTCTAAACTTTCTCACTTCTCCTGAATTGACCTTTTGTGTCGTGTTTGGAAACTACGAGCTTCTTTTGATAAAAATGGATGTTCATGTGTGCCAGGGATGATATATGGATTCCTCTGAAATTGATCTCTGTCTTACTTCTTGGAAATTAAAAGTTGTTTTTTTCATTCTTGTGATTTTTACTTCTCTTGTTTCTCATTAAGAATGGATTGTAGAATTGACTTCTTCACTTTTCAGATCATCCTGATGCTAATGGTTTACTCTGTTGGGTCACTCCTGTTTATATTATTCAACATCTTCTAAGCTACATTACTAACACAAAACTAGGTTGTTTTAATCTTTCAAAAGACTGCATCTATGAAAAGCTCTGTGATACCATCATACAATCTCTTTTTTTTTTTTTTTTTTTTTTTCCTTAGTTCACTTACATGTGGGGGTGGAGATTTGAACCTTTGACCTTTTGGTCAAGGACATATGCCTCAACCATCATACAATCTAATATCTTATTTTGTAACTCTTTTCTTCTGGGCTTATATGCTTTAGCTGATATGCAGGTTCGACTTGCACATCAAGTCCTTCACAAGGTGGTGACACGATATCTCAGACGTGATAACCTTCTCATATCCAGCATTAAGCGTTTAGCCACCCTAGCAAAGATCGGGAGAGAAGCGCTGATGAACTGTGATGTTGATGAGTTGGGGGAAATAATGATGGAGACTTGGCGATTGCATCAGGAACTAGATCCTTTCTGCAGCAATGAGTTTGTCGATAGGCTCTTTGCATTTGCAGACCCCTATTGTTGTGGCTACAAACTGGTGGGTGCTGGTGGTGGAGGCTTTGCTTTATTACTGGCTAAAAGTTCAGTATTGGCTATGGAGTTGAGAAACAAGCTTGAAGATGATAAAAACTTCGATGTAAAAGTCTACAATTGGAACATATCTTTGTAGAGCTAGTTATATAGAGGCATCATAAGGTTGCATATTCTACTATTGTTAATTTATTCTTATTCATACTCAACCGTTCTTGTGTTAAACAAGTTTGTGAAATAAAGAGAAAAACAGATTGCTGCTTGATGTGTGCTATTGAATTTAACCTCAAACGAAGAATTCTTGGTGGATTTTGCTATCTTCGTTGACAGTACCTTTTCCTTTATTGCATAAGTTGATGTTAAAGCTGCTACTCTTGGGGATTATTTGGGGGATAGATATACTGTCTGCAATTTGCTTTGAAAGAAATGTTGAGAAATGTTTTTTTAAAACTTGTTTTTAGTCGTTATTTCCTGAAGAGAACCCAGAGGAACACCCACGTTTAACTTCCAGGAAGCTTCTCGAGAGGTGGAGAAGGGGAGTGTGGAAGGGTGCATTTATGAGGGAAGGAAAGGGGAATATGGAAGGGTGCTCTTTTATGAGGGAGGGAAAAGAGGAGACGGGAAAGGGGAATATGAAAGGGTGGAAGAGGGAGGAGAACATGTAAGAGTGCTTTTATGAGAGAGAGAGAGAGAAAAGAGAAGGTAGGGGGGGGGGGGGGGGAATATGAAAGTTGGGTGCTTTTAGGATCGAGAATGCGTCATTGGAACTTGGGTTTGGGACCGAACAGCCAACCATTCTACACCATTTTGTTTCTTCCGCTTTCTTTGTTTTTGTATAAAAAGGTCATAATTTCAGTCGGTCGTCGTTATGGTGACTGTGTCTGCTAGCGAGTTCCATTACTGACAGTGGCGATTGGACGAAGTAGACCCAGGTGGCAAAGGGAGCAAGCGAAGAGAGCAGATGGGTGTTCTGAGTCTTCTGACCAATCGAGTGGCCAAAAGCGAGATCAAGCCAGGTGACCACATTTACACCTACAGAGCTGCCTTCACTTATTCCCATCACGGTACTTCTATTTCTTTCTCCCTCTTTTGAATTTCCATATTCTTTGCAAAGAAAACACTTTCCAAGTCTGTAATTCACTCGGTGTAGCACTTCTGTTAAAATAATATGTCAATAGATCACTTTAAGTGCTGATCATAGTTCAACATTTTTGTTCCTGCTACTATATTTTCTGATGCATAGTGTCTGGATTTATTTGTTAAGGTTTCACTGTTGTAATCGAAAGTCCTCTATAATTTGTGTGCTTCATCACATTGCTTGATGTATCCCATTCCTGGATTTGCTCTCTTATGGTTATGGTTTCTTTCATTAGATATCGATTGTCTTCTCAGTTCTTGCAATTTTCAGCTCGAGGGGGACCATAGGATTCCGCATCTAAATTCCTTGAAACTAATTGATATTTGCCACATATATTAGTAGTCTATTTCAAAGGTTCATTTTAAAATAATGGTTTTGAGAAGTCCAAATATATAGGTTAAATTATAAGTTGGATCAATTTGGTCCCTGAACTTTAAAAAGGTGTCTAGTAGGTCCTTAAACTTCCAATTTTGTATCTAGTTGGCTTGTAAGTTTAAAAAAATGTCAAATAGGTCAAGGACTTACTAGACACAAAATTGAAAGTTGAGGGATGTATTGGACACTAAAGTGAAAGTTTAAGGACCTACTAGATACTTTTTAAAGTTCAGGGACCTATTAGCCACAAAATTGAAAGTTTTAAGACCTATTTGAAACTTTTTAAAGTTCAGGGATCAAATTGACACAATCCTAAAAGCTCATGGATTAAGCTTGTAAGTTGTAACTGAACCAAACATATCACTTACGTAAAAGTCCATTTAAATTTACTAAAAATGACTTGACCCTGAACTTTTTCAAGTGACTTTGACATTCTTAACAGTACCATAGCGTTTTCATTCTTGTATGTTCTTCCACTGGTTTCTCTATGCAGGCATCTTCGCAGGTGGACACCAGGTGATTCATTTTACACCTGAGATAAACTCAAGAACAGCCTTATCTTCTGGTATCTGTTGTTCAAGTTCAGTCATTTCATCATTCTGTCCAAACATCCTCACCATCCCCCACTGTGGAATCAAGCAGCCGGAGAGCGGTGTAGTCCTTTCTTGTCTGGACTGCTTCCTTGGAAATGGCTCCCTTTACCGCTTCGATTATGGAGTTCGCTCAATATCGTTGCTTTTACGGGTACGTGGTGGCACTTGCACTACTGCAAAATCAGACTCATCAAATAAGGTTCTTCACAGGGCAATGTATCTTCTTCTAAATGGATTTGGAAAGTATGATTTGTGTAATAACAACTGTGAGGATTTTGCTTTATACTGCAAAACTGGTCTTCTGATAGTACGTATTGGGGCTGGAACAAGTGGTCAAACTTCTTCTTTAGCACGTGTTTCTTGGTCTACGTCTGCCATCGTTTCCAGGTTTATAAGTCTTGGTAGTGTGGCTGCCGGGCTGTTGTAATGCACAAAACGAGACGATATCATGCTGACATTGGTGTTCGTACCGATGTGATTAAGGTGGAAGTTGAGGACTTGCTCCCCATCAAAATGATGTTTCAAGGATTATTGAGTCCAGGTGATCTGATCAAGGGTAAATGTACAGAAAGTCAGTAAAGGGAAAACACAGTGTTTACCATTGCAAAAGAGATGAAATTCGTTTGGCTGACCTTTATAAAGGTTCCCTTTTGGAAATTGTGGGAGGAGAGAAATTGTTGGGATCTTGAAAGGTAAGGAATCAACTTGTTGGTGTAAATGCTCTCCTCTCTTTTATTTCTATAGCTTTTATCTCTTTACTATTTTTCAATTAGAGATGTTTTTTTTTTCCTAAGGCATGGATTAGAGTTCTCTACTAAGAGCTTTTTTTTTTTTTTTTTTTTTTTTTTTGTGTGGCAGAAACTACCGGAAGAAAGGTTTGATAAAAATCAATTATGCTATAAAAAGATTAAGATTGTTCTTTACTTCCTTTGTAAAAATGAAAATAAATTTATTATATCTTACCAAAAGAAAACATTTTTTTCCAAAGAAATCTCTCATGAGAAATACAGAAGTGATGCCCTAAGTTTATCTTCTAGGAAGCCCATTTGTCACTAAAAATTTTAGCACTATGGTAGCATAGAAAATTTTTCATACTATCTTTCATTCATTGTTTATCATAAAAGAAGCATTTAAGAATCGTGTGGGACCCATGAAATAAAATATTATATCATTAAATGACGTGTCAAATATTGAATGGAAAAAGTATGTGCTACTGTAGTACTATAAATGTTCTCGATAAGAAGTGTGGTTCTACCGTATGAAAACATTATTTTTAAAGTAAAAAGTAAAATTAAGAATGATGTTAGACTAACAAAATTAAAACATTAATTATGAAGTAATATTCGTATTGTGAATAGATGAGATAGAAGTATTGAAAATTTTCTCGAGAAATAATACAACTACAAGTAGAATGTAGAGAGAATAGTTTTTTTTGTAATATTAAAAATTAGTATTGGAGATTATGGTATTAAATTTACACCGACATGTCAACATTTCTATCGATAATCCACATGTTTATGGGTTGAAAATCGGTATTGACATTTTCATTATATAAAAAAAAATGGATGAAGACAAAAAAAATAATAATAATAATAATAAAATAACAACAACAAAATGTCATCAATATAAATATAATA
Organism: Luffa aegyptiaca; assembly: GCA_017139565.1. Classification (NCBI taxonomy): domain Eukaryota; kingdom Viridiplantae; phylum Streptophyta; class Magnoliopsida; order Cucurbitales; family Cucurbitaceae; genus Luffa; species Luffa aegyptiaca. Next base: position 45,895,867 of record CM029404.1, on the reverse strand, counting down.
TAAATAATAAGCATTTTAACTTATTTAAAAAGTGTAAAATGTTGAAAAAAAAATGTAAAATGTTGATTTATTAATTAAAATATTTTTTAAAATTTTTTGTTTTTATAATTTTTCAGGAATATCCATCAAGATCGACGTTTTATCGATATTTTCATTAATATTTTCGTCATATTTTAAATCTTGGTGGAGAAAAAGCATTATAAAAAAAGAAATGGATTGAGGACTTTCAACAACCAGCATATAATTGTCAACATGAACACAACTAACTTGTGGTAATGATCAAGATGTTCGAGATTTAAATCATTCTTCACACATTTTTGTAAAAGAAAAAACAAAAACAAAGAAACAGCAATGCATATAATCGGATAGCGTGAAGAAAGGATATGCCAATCCCCAAGTCAACGTTTGCAATTAAATTCAGGGAGGGATGACTTAATTTTGTGAGTACAGAAAAGAATAACAAAGATGCTCAAAGCAGCCATGGCATAACTTGGAACAATGGCAAGGAATCCAAAGCACAATAGATTCCCTCAATTTTCATTCCAATAATAAATTTTGGAAATCCTCTAAGTTCAAATTTTTCTAATTTTCTTGCGAAAAAAAAGGGATTTTTTTTTTTTTTCCTGCGTTCAATCTTCTGTTATCCTGTTGGAATTGTTTGATTGGATTAGGCAGTGGAAATACTGATTTATTGAGAGAAATGGGGTCAAATAAGAGAACAAATTTATACAGTATCCTTTCATTTGGATCATGACGCCTTTTTAAAGCAAATCCTGATGAAAAAGAGCGACCCAAAAGAGAAATATTCAGTGGATGGGATAGGTTTGTTGAACTGATTCTCGCACCAGCCAACCATTGATCGCCACACCACAACCCACCCATTTGGCTTCTTTTCTCCTTTTTCCCTTCATTTCTAAAAGAAAGTCATAATTTCAGTCGGTCGTCGTCTCAGTGAGTCAGTGACTGTGGTGGGGTAGTAGTGATTTGTTCTAATTGACGGCATTGGCGATTGGATGAAGAAGTAGACCCAGAGAAACACAGGGAGCAGGCGAAGCGAGCAAATGGGTTTGATCAGTAATCGAGTGGAGAGAAGCGAAATCAAACCAGGCGATCACATTTACACTTATAGAGCTGTCTTCGCCTATTCCCATCATGGTACTTCTCTTAACACTTTTTTGCCCCCTTTTGAGTTTTGAGATTCTCTGTGATGAAAACGATCTGAATTTCACTTATTCGCTTGTTTCTGTTTCTGGGTTTTCTTTCTCTTTAGCTGATTCTGCTCTTTCCCTCATTTTGCTCTTGGATTTTCATTCTCCTTCTCGCTTGATATTGCATTTCTGGGAGTAATTCACATTATGTGTTGTTCATGGTTCATCATTTCTGTTCCTGCTACTGTTTTGCTGATGTATGTTGTCTGAGTTTAGTTTCACTTGAAGTGCATTTTTCTATTTATTATTGGAAGTCCTCTGTAAGTTGTGTGTGTTTCATCATGATGCTTGATGGAGATCACATCCCATGGGAATCATAGTTCAACTAGTTAAAACGTATATCCTCCAACAATGCTAGTTAAAGCATATACTCTCAAGGAAAGAAATGAGAAGTTCCAATTTTATTATGGTTTCTTTTGGCTGGGTATTGATTTGTGTTAGAAGTTGACTTCTCAGGTGTACTTGTTTCAATTTCCCAGATGTCTAGTCTTGTTTATATCCTGTCTGATTGTATTTACTGAATATATTTATCATACCTAATTTCCAGCTTTTACTCATGTTAGATTAGATAAGATTTGATTATCTTTTGTTATCTGTTATACGTTTCCTCAGCTTGGGTGTATTTATTAGAGGCTTTAGTCCTCATTCAGGAATAAGAAAACACAATAGCTTTCTTCACAAAACTCAATCTGGTATCAGAGCAAGTTTGATGGAGGTTACCTGGTTTAGTAAATTTGTGAACGACGGGGTTCCCAGCGATTGATTACCATACATCAATTGGTATGGGGTTTTCTCCACAATGATCTCTTTTCCACCGTCAGCATTGTTCTTGCTGGGATTCTCCGGGACTGTCGTCCTCTTAGGGTCATCAGCTTTTTCTGTGGATGAAGAACCAGTGGTATCGGTCATGGTTGCTTTGGGAGCCTTGCTCTGATACCAGATTGAGTTTTGTGAAGAAAACACCTTCGCATTTCTTGCAGTTTTCAGCTTGTTAATGGCTTCTATCTCCATTCTGGGGCATCAAATCAGAAGCTGATTGTTTAAAATTTATTAAACTAGAATAGGGACCATAGAATTCCACATCTAATGTGCCTTAAAGTTTTCTTTTAGAGAGAGAGAGAAAGGTCTTTGTTATTCAATTAATGATCATAAATGGTTTAGCTCTGAAGCTCGGATCATGTATTTCAGTTGTTTTTAGTTGTTCTTCATCGTACATTGTTGTCTTCACAAGTGCAATAATGTATCTGAACAGTCTCGTGTGCTTTTTTGTAATCCTTGCTTCTTTCTGGATGAGTATCTTACTTTTGTTCTAGTGCTAAATGATTTTCAGTTTTTCTTTAGCAACCTAGAATTCTCTTAGATCACTCTAATTTGATGTGAATAGAAATTTGGAAAGGATACTTAGGTTACACTTTTCTTCTTAAATTGCATGGTTTGCCTCCTTTTTTGGTGGTTGATTATTCGTTAGTTAGTCTTTCAATTCATATCTGCCAAATATATTGTTTGGCCCATGTAGGTTAAGTTTTAATTTTGTTAGCCATTGGTTGTTGCCTGGTAGCTTCTCTATATGTCTGCTGTAAGTTTTGGTATTATTCTAAATTAACATGGAACTCTGCTTTATATGAGGTCTGTTTGAATAAAATTTGTCATATGAAACTTCATCCATAAGATTGACTTTTAGCATGGATTTTTAAATACTCTAATATGTCTGGTGAAATTATCACTTATTCAGAAGTTAACTTTTAAATTCATTGAACTCATTACCACATATATTATAGCAATCTATTTCAAAATGTTCATTTCCAAAGGATGGTTTTGACTTATGTGAAACCCCATTTATATTTACTTAAAATTCTGTTTGCTAAACAAGACTAGACCAGAAACTTCTCAAACTGACACTACATTCTGAAAAAAGCACTACCATAAAGTTTTCATGTTCCATCTTCTTCTACTGGTTTCTCCATGCAGGCATCTTTGTAGGAGGAAGCAAGGTTGTGCATTTTAGACCTCAGAGAAACTTGAATTCAAGCACTGACACACCTCCTGATTTCTATGATTCAAGTTCAAGCAATCCATCATCCTGCCCAATTTTCCCTGACTGTGGATTTAGACAGCCGAACAGTGGGGTAGTTCTTTCTTGTCTAGACTGCTTCCTGAGAAATGGATCCGTTTACTGCTTTGAGTATGGAGTCACCCCATCAGTTTTCCTTTCCAGGGTAAGGGGTGGTACTTGCACCACTGCAACAGCCGACCCATTCGATATGGTTATTCATCGAGCGATGTATCTTCTTCAAAATGGATTTGGAAACTATGATGTGTTTCAAAACAACTGTGAGGATTTTGCTCTTTACTGCAAAACAGGTCTTCTGATCGTAGACAGGCTTGGGGTTGGAAGAAGCGGTCAAGCTTCTTCTGTAATAGGTGCTCCCTTGGCTGCCATTCTTTCCTCTCCTCTGAAGTTGCTAATGCCAAGTCCTGTAGGCATGGCGGTGATGACTGCTGGAATGTACAGCATGAGTAGATACGCGACTGACATTGGTGTTCGAACTGATGTGATTAAGGTCGCAGTGGAGGAATTGCCACTTAATCTCGAATCGTTGAGCAGCGAAGATGAAGATGAAGAAGAAGAGGAAGAAGAAGCCACCGCCGAGAAAAATGAAGATTCGAAAATGCTCGTGGCCAGGTGATTTCAACTCCAGTCTCTGGTCCATGGAGCTGCTTCATATAAATAATTCATGATGTGCCAGATATATATATTAGCAACACTGCAGTTTGATTCTCGACTCCAATTTGATCCTCGACTCCAAATTGCTCGTCTTCTTTCCTTCTTATAGGTATGTCATTTGGTTGAAATTGGTGGATGAACTAGCCTGATCATGAAGATTAAGTAGTCAGCTACATCACTGTGAAAGTCCACCAAATGGATGTCACAGACTCACAACCAACATATGTCTGTCTCCATTAGACTTGGATGGTTTGTTTTTGTTATTTTGATAAAATGTTTGATATATGTGATTTATCTTATCATCAGAAATAAAATGCTAGACTAATGAGATTCCCAGATTCGGAATTGATGTGGATACCGTGCGCATCTATCGAGTTTATCACTGATTATTCTGTTGAAAACTAACATTTTGTATTGTCTCATAATTCATATGCTGCATTCACTGCAACTCTGTACAAGGAAATTGAAAAACTTCAGAGCTGGTAACTTTTTCCACTCTTCAACTGTGATTGCCTCAGAAGTATTCACCCGTTGTCGGTTTATTCAGTTGAATGACATGAGAATTACAATATGCTAAACCGACACTGGTTCGGTTCTACATAGAAGATCCAATTTGGTTCATACTGAATCCAGAGGATTTAGAGATAGATGACACTCATTTTGTACCTTTTTTTTCTTTGTGAATTTGGCAGCTCAAAAACAGAAAGCTAATGTGGAGACAGAACATGAACCATAAATGGCTCAGATTCTTTCTGTATTGAAGCCAAAGTTAGAAGAGTGAATGGTTGCCTTTTTTGGAAGGGAAGGAGAAACGTGTATTTGGACAATCCCAATATGGATTAGAGAAGTAAAATCTCTCAGAACAACCAGTTTCTTGAAGAGACAATTGCTATAATCTGAATAGGGAAAAAACTCTCTGTTTTAGATTTCTGCTATATTCTTTCCTTTTCTATTTGATATATATTTATAGTCATTTTTGTCCATTTTAATAGATTTAGCATTGATTACATAGCACTACATGTAATGTGCTCCCACCACAAGAATTCTGAATCATCGGGAGAAGTCGAAAAAGCGTCGGAGAAAGGTTTCCCCGACGAATAACTGTCATTGAAACATCTTCGTCGGGAAGCCTGTTGCTAGGACCCCAAGCAAGGACAAAAGTATATCGGTCAAGGCCCAATCCTTTGGTGTCGTAAGAGATACTTTCGCTGACGTCAACTCCAAGCATCGATATTGTTGACGTCATGCTTTCTAGTGTCGAGAGAAATGACTCTACTGATGTTAATAGTTAGTGTTGTCAGAAACATGAAATTCCGACGGTTTTCTAAGAACATCGTACATGAAAATGAAATGTTATATTAAACCAAATTGCATGATTTGATATTAATATTTCATGTCTAAGGCTTTTTGGTATCATAACTATAATAGGTAGTCAAGTATTAGAGAACTTGTGATATAAACATAACTCAATTGGTTAAGGTATTATATCGTTGAACCAAAAAAAAGTATTACTATATAAAAAGAAGTATTAGTATATGTTTCTTTTTAAATGTTATCTATTCCAATATTTAATGTAATATTATAAAAAAAAAATGCTTGAATTAATTGTTTCATGTTCTTTTTCAATATAATATTTTTATGCCAACAGAAATCAAAAGAAATCAAAAGGTGCATATATGCCTTGATGGATAATAATAATAACTCTGCTATGTTTTCACTTTTCAAAGCTAGCCAACTTGAGGCTTCTTGAAGATGCCTTTGCTTTGCTTTGCTTTTTAATTAAATTGTTTGAACCTCAATGAATCATCAATCTCCTTTCAACCCTTCTTTTCAATAGCATCATGTGAATGATAGATGAGTGTTCACACAAGAAGATGATGTACCATTTCCATTCCATCCTCTTTGGAAGTTAATGAGAGATACTTTTTTAATGTGATATTTTTGCAATTTGCTTTATAAGTACAAACACTTTTGCCAAAGTGAGCATAGATCAGCAATAATTGACATATGCTCAGTCCCTTGAAGTCGGTGTTTCAAATTCCTATAATATTCCATATTTGTTGTACTAAAAAAAATTACAAGCACTTCTTATTTAATGCAGGGATGAGGGTTAGGGCATTAACTAACTGAGTTACTGATCATGTTGACGATGAAAATTTTAATTAAACAAACTTGAATGCAACTATTATATTAAATGCCACATAATTGGTTGGTTAGGAAGCTTCAATCTAAGTTTTAAGCCAACCAAAAAGACAAATTATAATTAAAAAAAAAAAAAAAAGATTTTTTTTTTCATTCAAAATTTGCTTCCCAACTCCCTAACAAATCCACACCTAAACTCTTCACAAGTTGCAATATTTCTCCCTCCATAACAATCAACAACAAAATAGATAAGTTTGAAGATAATTTCAATCAATTCTTGTTAGGTTATCATATCTTCATTAAAAATTATTTTAATTGGTTTAATTGAATTGATTCAACTTTCTAATTTTAATTATTAATTATTAATTATTTTTTTTTTTTGAAAAACAGAGCTTAAATATTAATTATTAATATTTAAGAGGTGTCTAATTTAAAAATAAATTGGGTAGATGAAATGGCTGAAATTTGACAGCAAGATTTATAAGGTTGATTGGTTCATAATATCTTATTTTAAGACTAAAAATTGTTATTTTTCAAAAAAAAAAAAAAAGACTAAAAATTGTTAAAATTAAAAGAAAAAAGTAAATAATTTGTAAAGAATAAATCCTCATAATTAGTCAGACCTAAATTTCATTTCTTGTTTGGGGCGGTGGATAAGTGTCGTTAGAGTGCTTGCTTTATTATCATCAGAGCTTGGTTACCAATTTTAAGCTCTGTTTTTCGATCATTGGCCCAACCCCACGAAGAAAAGAAACCATACCTAGAAAAAGCTATCTGGGTTTCGTTTGTAATATTTGAACTACTGAGCACGCGATCAAACGCTGCGATTTGATTTGCAAATTTGATCATTTTTCTCAGTCAAATCCGAAGGTGAGGTTGGATTTTCCCCATCAGCAGTGTTTCGGAACAAAATCAGAATCTGGGTCGATGGCTAATCTCTATGTGAAGGCTGTGCCTCCGGCGGATCTGAATAGGAACACAGAATGGTTTCTGTATCCTGGTGTTTGGACGACCTATATTCTCATTCTCTTCTTCGCTTGGCTTCTCGTTCTATCTGTATTTGGCTGCTCTCCTGGAATGGCCTGGACCATCGTCAATCTATCTCATTTTGCTGTATGTGCATCGATATTTCTTGTTTTGTTGTTTTTTTGATCTGGGTTTTATTGCCTTTCTGTGATATCATCATTGGACGTGGGATTGTTGTTGACTTGTGCAATTCATTTATTGGGTCATTCTGCGGCTTGGTTTTAGTGTTTGTGTATTGTTCTATACTGCTTTAGTGCCCTTCAATTTAATCGTTTTGGGAGAGATTTCATTTGGTTGATTTTGTGTAAACGAAAGAAAAATAGCCTACTGTTGTGGCTTTGTGAATTTGATTTTGGATTCACGCGTGCTTTGATAATTATATGCTTATTGTACTTGCATGCGAGTAATTTTGATACAAAAGAGATTGTTTTCTTCTGTTCGAGTTTTACTGTTTCAGATGTTCGTCTTTGGATTCTTGTGTTGAGGGGTATGGTAGATGAACATTCTATTATGTTTGATTTCATAACCTTTTTCCATGATTGTTTTATTTCAAGCCTCGAGCCATTGATACTCGTAGGCTATTGTGTTAGTTTAGTGCCTCTAAAATTGTTTCGGAAGACAAACGGGTGAAATACGATTAGAAATGTTTGAAAAGACCATAAAATTTTCATCTTTATGTTTGATTTATTGCCATACATGTTTTTATGTGTAAATGTGGATCTTTCTGGGTTAAGAGTCAGTGAACTCTGTTTGCTATTGGCTCGGACGTATCCACTTCAATGCAAGGTTCCCTCTCCGTTCAAGAGAGCCAGCGATCAGCTTAGAATGATTTAGAACGTTCTTTTGCTCCTTTCCTTGAAGTTGATATGCTCTATGTATTTACATGAAATGATGGATAGGAGTGTGTCTTTTACTTCAGGTCACTTACCACTTCTTCCATTGGAAGAAAGGGACACCCTTTGCTGAAGACCAGGGGATCTACAACAGATTGACGTGGTGGGAGCAGATTGATAATGGAAAGCAGCTTACCCGCAACAGAAAATTCTTGACAGTTGTTCCTGTGGTGCTGTAAGTTGTCTATTATACGAGGCAACCTATGTACTATTTAACTCTAAAATCAAATTTCAACTGCTTTTATTGTTATATTCTGCATATCATGGACTGCCAATGTTTCTCTACGCTCTATTCTATATTGTTGTGTGATTTTTTATGTAGTATGTGTCTGATATGGATAAATCATCTGCATAGTTCTTCTGATGATTGATTGGAGAGGTCTGTTGACTAAATGGCTTCTTTGTATCTAACTCAAAATCTCTAGGCTTGTGATTCTAGGGTTTATTACTCAAACTTTCAAATTTTCTGGTTGGCAAACTTTTGAGCTATGGCTCAGGTAGACACTATCTTAACAGGCTTCAAATGCAGGAATTCTTGGTTGAATATTAGGATCTCCATTTCTTTTTCCAGTATTTGAGATTTGATTTTAAATTTTCTATTTAGGAAAATTTCACGTTGCTACCTCTGCTAATTTTGTTCGAGGAAGTGGCTAATTGGTCCTCTAGAAGCGATATGTACATATCTCTTCATTAAAAATTTTAGAACCTGTTTCCTCAATCTTTCGTCTGTAGTTTTTTCTATTACTTTGTGAGGGTAGTGATAAGATGATGGCTGGTGCTGCAAAATTTTGAATACTTCGACATTTGCAGATCTTCATGTTTTCATTAGAGGAGTTAGTGGGGTTAGATGGGTTCTCAAACCAAACTGGGCCAACAAAGCTGAACCAAGCAAAGTGGTTATGCTTTGTTTTGTTTCGTTGGGTATTTTAACAGTTCTTATCATGACCTTGGCATTCATCTGATTATTGCCCATTAGTTGCCTTTTTTTCCCAGAACCAATCCATAAACAATCAATTCAGTTCTCCAACACTGATCTAGGGTCTTATAAATGTTACAGTTTTGTAGACCCTAGAACCTGAAATCTTAGCCACCTTGGGAACTAAACATCGAAAGTGTTGGAGTGTAGTTAGTCTTAGTTACAACATAGATTTGAAGTTTTACAAGTGGTAACTGGAAAGAAGTATTGAACATCAATTTAGGGAGAGACTATTATCTAAAAAAAAATCAATTTAGGGAGAGTCTGAGAGGACCAAGAGATGACAAATGAATCAAATGATTAAGGAAAAAGATGAGGAACAAGAAGGATAGTGCTCAAGTGGTTGTAGTACTTCGCTCATGAATTTCATGGTAATAAAAGTAGATATCTTGTTATCCTAACTTGACACAATGTTCAACTTGCTACCATGTTAAGGCACTCTGAAAAGCTTAAGTCAATTGGGAGGGAGAGGTGCATCATATCAAAAGTTAGTTACGAATTGTGTTGTTGGCTGATTGAGAGAGAGAGGGTAGTTCATTAATAGTAAAAAAACGTTTTCTTAAGGCTGTTGTTTTGATTTAGTTTGCCTCATAATAAACTGAGCTAGATATAATCTAAATTAAAATTTTTCTTCTCTTTTAAAAGATTGCCAAAATGTAGAAAAACCAGAATCATACTTGGTTTGGTATTGCTTGATTTCCTTTCTCACTTCTAAAAGGTAGTAGCAATTGTGTAGCTGTTTTAGGAAATTAGTCTTATTCTATTAGACACGTGGATGTTATCACAAGCATTTACAAGGTGGACGGAGGAGGCTTGGTGGTGGAAGTTCATGGAAATTCGGTCTAAAGCCATTTGCGATAATTTCCTCAACTTTATAATTAGAAATGAAAAGGATATATATATTAGCTTCGGGCATCATGATTCATGGGTGGGCTCTAGACGATAGGACCTCCTGCTAGACTTAGGCTAAGACTTTAGAGTGATCTTCCTCAGTCTTCAGATCTCTAGCTCCAACGGCCTCTTCAGTTGAGGATTTTTGGAATCAGAAGAGACGTATCCGGTTTTTCAATATTACTAAACTACGTTTGGATGGAGAGATCTGTGAGTAGAATATTCAAGGTTCCTTTCATAACCAACAAGAGGATAATTTGGTGTGGCATCTAGAACCTTCTAATGCTACATCTCACGACCGAAGCATTCTTAATATAATAGTCCTTCGGGAGGAGAGCTATTTGGAAATGGCCCTCCAAAGAAGATCAAACTCTTCCTTTGAATTCTTGCTCTTGAGGGCATTGGCTACGGACATTATCCAAAGAAGGAATCATCATTACTATACTTTACCTATCTGTTGTTCTCTGCCTTAGAAACTCGGAATCTCAAGATCACCTTTTCTTGCATTTCTCTTAACTCAAATCCTTATGGTGGTGCCGTTTGGACACATTCATTTCTCATTGGTGTGCTCCTCTTTCAACTCTCCTAGGCTTTACCTTTACTCAATTATTGTTTGGCCACAATTTCAAACAAAAAAGGAAGGTGCTATGAACTTCGGCCATTGAGAATCTTCTTTGGGAAATTTGGATGTAAAGAAACAATAGAAATTTCAAAACCTTTATAGACGAGTTTTAGAGGTGTGGGAGGTGACTCAATTTAGGGTCTGCCTTTTTGGTGACCGTTTAAGAATTCTTTTCTTAATTATGATTCTTTTTCTATCAACCCGAATTGGAAGAATTTTTTGTAACATAATTGGTTCCAGGTGGGTTGACATCCCGTTACCTTTCTTTTGTTAGCCTTGTTCCCTTTCGATGAAGGTTCAGTTTATGGTTTTTCAGCCTTCTATCGACATGTATTTCCTTTAATCCCTTGCTATGATATGTTACCATACTCAAATCTCACGAATCAACCAATTTGTAAGTATTCATATTCTCTATGTTGGATGGCTTCATATTATTTTATACCCGTTCCATTCGAGTAACTTCTATTATTTCTGAGATTTTATACATGAAGTTGCTTCAGATTCATTATTGCTCTTTCATACTGTTTGGACATTGCTAAAGGCATACACTTAATTGACGGTGTGCCACAATTTTTTCTGCTTGTTGAGAGGGTGTTGAAAGGACAATCCGGTGCTATCTTAATTTTAATTCAGTGTGTTCAGCTTAGGTTGTATTAAGTATATCCCTGTTCTTTAACTCTTCAAATGCTTGTTGGATTGTTCTACTCTGCTTCCAACCAGTCAAAAAAATGACAAAATTTCATGCTGTAATTTTAAAGATGATGAAACATTTGAATTTTTATTATTCTCATAATATATGTAATAGTTGAGAGTTCTTTTGTTCCTCTCTAACTGCAACTCCCACAAAACTGTACAAAAACCATTAAGTGAATTATCTTGGGTTGGCCTAAGCCTAGTAGTGGTCAATAAGGACCGTCAGAATATTAAAGGATTTAGAGGTAATGAGTTATGGTGGCCACTTGCCTAGATTCAATATCCTACGAGTTTGTTTGGCAACCAAATGTAGTAAGGTCATACAATTGTCAAAGGAGACTAGTCGAGGTGCTTGTAAGTTGGCATGAACACACGGATATTAAAAAAAAAACCATAAAGTGACAATACTAGCACTTTTTTTAAATTGTGGCAATAGAAACATTAGAACAAAGACAATAGCCTGAACAACGGAAAAAAGTTATGTTTACTGATCCACTCATAGGAGCAAGAGAGATCATCAAGGCTGTTCTTACAAAGACCATGCCAAATAGACTAAGGTAAGACATAGGGTCCTCCAATTTTCATCATGAGTGTTAATACCAGCCAAACTCAATGACCATATAACAAGTCTGCAACTTTTAGATATCAAAATTTTCCAAAGGATCTTCCTACATGGAGGCTACAGATGCAAAACTCATGTCAGGAAATAGAAGGATTTCAACCTGAATGATGGGCCTAAACCTTTGAAATCTTTTTTCCTTCACTACTTTTTCTACGCTCATGCTTAAAGATTCAAAATCAAGTTTGCTTATTTCTTGGAGTGCTTCGACGAACAAGTGTATACTTACATTTCGCTGTGTAATCAGCCTTTTAAGCTATTACACATACCAAGAATGCTCTAGTAACTATATCTACTTCGTCACAAAATCATCAAAAAGAAAACTTCATTCAATTTTTCTTCTTATTCTGCAGGTACTTGATAGCCTCACACACAACTGACTATCAACATCCAATGTTGTTTCTCAACACTCTTGCAGTAATTGTACTAGTTATTGCCAAGTTTCCCCATATGCACAAGGTACGTATCTTCGGAATCAATGCCGACAAGTGAAGCTCACATCAAGAGATTTTCGGTTCGACTTGCCAAAAAGCTTCTCGTCCTTGTCTCGATCTGGTAAAATGTTATATCTTTGTATAGTAGTTGGGACTGGAAGGATACTGAAAAATTTGTAGTTTTTTTGTACCGACTGCTTGTTCCGCCTGTTGCTTAATGAATAAGTAAATGCAATTATCTTTTATACAGTAGAGAAATGTGATGCATTTGAGTTTCACTGTTCTTGTTATAAAGTATTTTTTGAGACCAACACTTCATAATTCTTGTTATTTTTTGACATCTTGTGCTTGATAGAGCTGGTACTTCTACAGACAAAAACTCCACTTGGGAGTCAGATTCTCACTTTTTCCTTATAGATCTGTTTATATGAACCTTGATTTATGTCACATTCCTATTAATTGAACAGAAAACCCATTATGTTTACAACCAAGAATCAACCCAACAGGAGGAAACGAAAAATTCGAACAAACTCTCGATTAAATTATATATGTATGCATCTGTGTTGCAGGCTTACGAATTCTGAAATTTCTCTGTCTCCATGTAAGAAACTTGTTTGTAAGTGGTTAAAGAAAACTATCATGCTGAGTTCAACTAGTTAAAACATATCTTCTCGATCAAAAGGTCAAAAGTTCGGATCCCATCTCCACATATTGTTGGTGGATTGGTTACAACAAGAAAGCAGTACATGGATTGGTTCTTGCATGGAAAAACATGCATGCAGAGTAAAAATCAGTTGTGGAAATGAAGCAAAACACTTTGGAGGAAAAAGGAAATGGGGGGTTGGTAAAGATGTCATCTTTTTAACTTGGAAAGGTAAAGAGTAAAACTTGGGACTCATTTGAGTAAAAAAGTAAATTGTTTAGTATTCTTTGTTGGCTTTTGTTTTATTTAAATGTAAGAATCTAAGTGGTATGACTTTTGTTGGTTTGATTGAGCTTTTCCTTGAAGTGGAGTTCATGAATGAATTTCATTATCTTTTTCATTTATTACTTTACTTGTGTCGCACTCATGTCTCGTTTAAATTTGACTATCTTTTAGACATCATCACTAATACTTATAATACACACACGAAAGAAAGCTTGCTTTACAAGTCAACTTTTTTTACTTTATCTTTATAACTATTTCTTTAAAAAAAAAAAAAAAAAAAAAACAGAAAATGTTTTTCTTTAAGATCTCAATTAGTGGTTAACTATTTGGAAGTTAATCCACGACAACTTGTCCATAGTAATTAAGGTTAAAATATCATTTTGGTCTTCTAGGAATAAAAAATAAAACTTGTCAATGCTAACAACTTGTCAACTTGTCAATGCTGCAGATTGTATTGCTAAGAGAGCCAAAGAGTTGAAAATGTCTGATTCCTGGGATGGATCTGTGATTTGGTCGAGTCTGACCGTTTAGTCTCCTTTGCCCATGTGGTGTTATAAAATTACTTTTGTCTCAAAAAAAATATATCATTTTGGTCCTATATTTTGAGACTTGTTTTATTTTAGGTTTTATACATTCAAATTTAGCTCTCGTACTTTCTATAATTCTAAAAATTAGTCACTCTGAATTATGGTAAATTTCTTTGGAAGAAAATAAAATCTCTATTAGTTCTCTCATATTTTATCGACTTTTAATTATTTGTTGGTTTTTAATTCATACTCGAATCCAAGAATGATAACACATTTTTTAGAGTCAAATTTCAAAATATATCGATAATAAGTGAGGTGAACTTGATGATTTCCATAGACTTTAATCATGCAAAGAAAAAAAGCAAAAGAAAAAAAAAGCTTTTGTGCCTTTTTGTTATTATACTATTTATACATGATGATGACTTTATTTCATCTTCTATTTTATTAGCACCCAATCTTCAATGTGAAAAATGCATTTACAATTTTACAATCCCAAGTCAACTTAATTATTATGATGACAACTTAAAATTTTCAAAAGTATTCCACTTTTAAACATTTTTATTATACAATAAGTATCTTTAATATACTACCCAGAGAATTTATACCTAAAATTTCTTGTTATGAAATGATAGTAAATTAAATATTTGTACATTGATTTATATTACAAAGTATAAGAAAATAGCGTACAAATTATGGAATATGGTCCCATCCATTAAAAAAAAAACATTGCTTTTTTAATTCCTTTAATTATGAAATCATGAAATGGCCCAATGAAATAAATAGAAGGCTCTCATAATTATAATTATAAATATCAGTAGCTTCCATGGATAAAGTAAAGTTTATTTAAATAAAATGTTCAACATAATTAGGAGTGGACGAATCATTATGATTTCCATTTCAAAATAATTAAATAAAAACAACTTTTTTCAAAACCATCATTATCTCACTTTCATTTTGTTTTTTTTTTTTCAAAAATTTATTAACTTATTGAGTGACCATCATGGGATCGGCCTAGTGGTCATTAGAGGTTAATGAAAAGAGTACGGAATTTAGAGGGAAGGAATACAAACTATTGCAGTTACCTACCAAAGTTTTTATGTCCTACAAATTCTCTTGACAATAAAAAAGATATTATTTAAGCTAATGCTTGGTTGGCTTTCTACTTACTACCATTTTAAAAAATAAAATATAACAAATAACATTACAAATAGGAGGTTTAAATATCCAACGAAATTTACTTGCATTCTTTTATTTTTCATTTGATCATAGATTTTCTCTTGATAGACAATAATATAATGAAATTATTTATAAAAAAAAAAAAAATCGTTTTTTTTTTTTTTTTTTTTTTTTTTTTTTTTTTCTGAAAACCTATAATTAAATTTAACACAAATTATTATATTTGTACACTTGATCATCACCAGTTGCTCTTTTTCCACGGTACCCTATTATAATACCATTAAGAACTAGAAGCTTAACTGAACAAGTTTTTTATTTAGTACAACAAATGAGAGGTGGGGATTTGAAAACCGCTAACCTCAAGTAAAGAAATAAATGTCTTAACCGTTGAGCTATGCTCGTGTTAGCTTAATTATATGTAATGATTTTACATTAATGGGGGATATATACAAAGAAAAATAGAAAATACATGATCAAATGCCCAAAAGAAAATCATTTTACATAAAATCTAAATCTTGAATGAAAGCAATAAAGAAAATTTAGAAAGATGGTATATACTACATTTTCAAAAGAATATTCAAAGACATGAATATTTCCACATTTTTATCTTAAAATTAATTTGTATTATTGAAAGAATAGTGGTTATTTCATAGCTATTGGTTTCTTATTTTTCTCTTCTTCTTAAGAACTTAGCTGTAAATATTATAAGAAATATCCATTTAACCTAACTTACCATGAAGCTCCCACAAAAGCTTTAACCATTTCTACCTGTGATATATTATATATCTCCCACAATATTTAGATTATTAATGAGTAAAAAATTAATCACAAAATAAGTTGCTACGATGTGATTGTCTCTTAGATCATATATCATATAATAACTTTTCTACTATTACATATTCAATAGCTGATCAACGTGAGATTTTAACCAGTAAAAGAGAGAAACAAGATAACTTTACATTTTCTTTAAAAGAAAAGTTCAATTTCTTAGTTGTGGTTCGCAATAATCTCGACTAGTTCGGTGAGGGAAGTATTCTTCCATCGAAATTGGTTAGAATGGACGATACAAATTTTTAAACACATTGTTCAAACTTCTCAAAATATAGTTTCAAGAGGAAGATGGAGAAGGTAACAAAGGAGAGGAAGATATTAAAGAGCAAAATAAATATGCAAACCCTAGTTCAATAACATTTGGAAATGGTAAAAAATGAACATAACTCATTAGCAGGTACTTTCAATCAAACTAAAGATCAGAGATTCGAATTTCTCACTCCATTATATTGTTAAACTCAAACAATATTCTAGAAGTAAGTTAGAATATAACAAAATCAAATATTTTGATCTATTGATCGAGACTATATGCACTTACCATCGACCACAAAACTTCATTAAAATTCTTTTTTTCTAGAGACAAAGAGATCATGAAGATATATATATATATATATATATATATATATATATATATAAAGAGAAAAATGATATATAAAAAGCCAGTTTGTTAGTCAAGTTTTTTGTTTTTTAAGTACAGAACTCCAACACAAAATCAAACAAACCCATATCCAAATCCCAAAAAAAAGAAAAGAAAAAGATGAAAAATTACAAAGTAAAAACCAGAGAAAGATATCAATCAGAAACCCAACATTAAATTTACTAAAGTTTTTATATGTCCCATGTTACTTACTTTTCTCATAAATCTCTCTAATATTTCTACCACGGCCCTCCACCAAACATCCCATTCCAATACCCATTACCGCCGGAATTCTCTTCCACCGCCGCCGCGTCCCGTCCCGAATACGGCATCAAATTCGGTATGTAACACCCAAATCCCCCATGCCCACCATTTTCCACCACCGCCGCCGTCGTCGCCGCCGCTGTAAACCCCAAATTCAGATCATGCCCTTGATAAACCACCGCCGGCGCCTGGTGGCCCGAGCCCGACCCACCGCCGGAACCCGCCGACTTCCTGTTCTTCCGGGAGCCTCCTCCGACCGGGATGTTCCTTAAAGAACCGCCCTCGGTCCAATACCGGCGGCAAGATTTGCAGAAATACCTCGGCTGAGTGAGGCTGTAATTATTGTAATAGCAGAATTTCGTGTTGCTTGATTTGCACCTCGGGCAGTTCAATTGCTCTTGCGGCCTCCCCTTTGCCCTCGTCCCTCCGCCGCCTCCGCCGCCGCCAACGCCGCCGGACTCCATCGCCGCCGCTTCCATTTTTTCTTCGTTTTTTCCAAATCTTTCAGCAAACAGAACAAAACCCAGAAATTATTCAGAGACAAAGAACAGCGATTTCGAAGAAAAATTGTAGCTTTTGGGAAAATAATGAGAAAGAAAGTACCTTTGTGTGGAAATGGGCAGTACTTTATAGCAAGAAAGAATGTTTTAGATTGTTTGTTTGCAACCCTTTTGTGTCGGTTTGTTTGATTTAAAAAATTTGAGAAGAAGTGTGTTTGTTTTGACTAAATTGTACCATCCCACTATGATCGTCAAGTTTTTTTTAATAAAAAAAAATATTCATGTTTTTTTGGTCTTATTCTATGAATCTCTTCGTGGATTTTTGACTCAAATTCGTGTGTGGATTATTATTTATTTGGTTAAATTATAAATTTGGTCTCTCTAAGCTTCTATTTTGTGTTTAACACGAACCTAGACTTTAAAAAGTTTTTAATAGTAATACATTTTTTAATTTTTAACTTTGTGTCTGATTTATTTATGACTTTTTTTATTAAATGACTAGAGGTTCAAACCTTTCCGCTCAAATGTTGTTAAACTAAAAAAGGACTTATGGGTTTTTTTCTTCATAAAACAAATATTTATGTTGAGCATCTCACATCGAAAAGATTAGTAGAAACCTTACAATTTATAAGCTACAAGGGTCACCTCACTCATAGCCAATTGGTTTTGAGATGGAGTCCATGTTATCTATTATGGTATAAGAGTCTGTTATAGGCAATTTTGGACCACCCGACGCACAAGGAGCAGACGAGGACGTCCGCGCAAAAATAGGGTTGGGAGACCGACCCAGAGGAAGAACCGACCAAAGGGCCGGGCCAACTTGGCCCGACCCATATGGTCGGCCTCGGCCCAAGGCCGAGGCCGACCATTCGGCCCGCTTGCACGGGCCGAGCTCGGTCACCTCCTCTCGGTCCCTGATGCTTCTAGCCGCCCCCGTTTCACCTAGTTTGTCCCGAAACGCCTCCGAATTCCTAAAAACCCTAGGAGCACGAGCAGGTATTTATACCCCTCTTCGCCACTGAAGAAGGGGACCCGAACTCTATTCTCGACTCTCTTTCCCTTGCTCTCTAGCTTTCCCTTCCGTTTTCTGACTTAAGCATCGGAGGCGGTGTGGCTAGCACCACACCGATGTGCAGGTTTTCTCTTTTGCAGGCCACGTCTTCCCCCGCTCTCAAACAAATTCATTGTCGATTATCACGTGGAGCGAAGGTAATTTACCTAGCGAAATTTGATCATCAACGGAGTCTATGAAACTCAAACGGGTATTCGGTCCAATAAAAAAATTCCTCAGCATGTTGAGGATTGTGTGTCGTCCAGTAAATTTATGAATTTTAAAAAATGTCGAATGGGTAAAGAATCTTTTAAACAAAAAATCAAAAGTTTTGAAATTTATATAAAAAAAAATTAAGTTGAACACTTGTAAAGTTCATGACCTATTCTCAATTTTTTTTTTGTCTCTTATTCTATTTATTTTTAAAAATTTTGGTGGGAAATTAAGAATAGTGTGAATTCTATGTGGTGGGTTTCTCTTTTTTGACCCAAAAATTCCTAAAATATGAAAAAGGAAATGAGCTTTGATTCTTTGTTTTGCTTTTTCTCTACCATGGTGCTTTTATTATTCATCTAGTTTTGATTGCTCAACCTCTCTATTCTACTTTATATTGTTTATTTTTCCTTTTTTTTATTGTTTTTTTGTGTGTATGGAGGAGTTTGTTAATTAAACTGGTTTTTTAAGCAACTGAGATTGCTGATTAATCTACAACCTAATCCCATTAATCTTTATTCTTATTGGTGATTAATAGTTACATTTTCAACTTTGTTTATATTAATTAGTCTTTACTTTGCATTAAAGTTTCACTCGAGAGCCATGCGGCTTCGATTAACTTGGAATTTTCAACGAAAAGGGTAAATATGTAAATTGAACTCTTGTAATTTTTGTTTGTGTTGATGTCAAAATCTGGCCAAGCAACTCATCTGACCTTCACGTGACACTAACAGTGAATTTGTTGAGGACGGAGAAGACATGACCTGCGAGACCAGTAAGAACCGCTGCACTCCGATGTTTAAGTCAGATAAACAGTCAAGAGAATTTCTGGAAATAGATTCTGAGCCCCTTTTCTGGGTGTAGGAGGCCCCCTTTATACTTGTGTCTTTCGTTAGGGTTTTTAGGAATTTGGAGGCGTTTTGGGACGAACCAGGCGGAACCGGGGCGGCCAGAGGCAGCAGGGACCGAGCGGAGGCGAACGATTTCAGCCTGCGCAAGCGAGCCGACCATGGCCTGATCCTTTGGTCTAGTCTTCCTCTGGGTCGATTTCCTGGTCCCATCTCAACTCGGTTGTCCTCGTCTGCTACTTGTGCATTAAGGTAGTCCAAAATTACCTATAACAGTTTGGATAGCCATTTAAAAAAAAAAAAAAAAAAAAAAAAAAAAAAAAAAAAAAAAAAATTGAAGTTGCGGTTTAAATTGACACTTTTAAATTTTGATCATTCAAATTTAATCTTAGTTTTTATTTGATTTTTGAGATTTCAAAACTAAAATGTTTAGTTCCAGATGTCTAAATTGATTTATGTTTATAGTCATTGAGATTTGAAATTAAGTTCTAATTAGTTTCTTAAGGTAACAAATAACAAATATATATATAAATTTCTAACTCATTTGAAAAATATCATCAAAATCTAATTATTAATGTATGTTAACTACCTATTCTAAAAATAAATAAATAAAAGAAGTATGTTAACTACTACATTATCATTTTATTGGTCAAAACTAACATGGACTCTTTAAATTTAATTTCAAATTTTAGGAATCAATTAGAATTGAAATTCAATTTTCAATCATGAATTTTTTTTTTTCTTTTCTGCTCCAAAAAAGATTTTTTTTTGTTAGATATTTAAGTTTGCAAACATTATGTTTTGTTAGCTTTTAGAGTTATACTGAAGTAATATTCAGGAAAAAAAATGTTGTGAATATATTTGCTTTTTTATAAATGGAAAAAGAAACATGGATCATATGGATTACAAATATACTGTTATGAAGACTATACTCATTTAGCAAGACTTTTAGGCCAAGAAATGCGACTAAGATAAGTGCATGTTTATTGAAATAAAATTTTAAAAAACATGTTTTTACTTTTCAAATTTTTACTTTTGCTTGCATTTCATTTGACATTTCTAACAAATAGGTAATCTTTCCCTAACATTTATTAGGTTTTGTTTGACATGTGTACCTTTATTTTTATTTTTATTTATTTTTATTTTTTTTTGTCTTCATATGATAATTTTATTAAATAGGTTAAATTATAATTTTTTGAAAAAATATAAATAAATCTCTAAACTTGTTGAGTCTGTATATCTAGCTTTGTACTACTTTAAAAAGTTTTTAATGACTTTATGAACTATAAATTTTGTGTATATACGTTTATATCATAAATTCTATTAGTTTAATGATTATGCTCAGGTTGTTACAAAGAGGAAGGCTATTCATTCTTTGGCTCGTCTTAATTAAGTTTATATATATATATATATATATACACACACATTATTGTACTATTTGCAAATTATGCAACAGATTGATTTCAAACATTTGGTGAGATGTAAGAATTAAATTGATAGATTTGATGATAATGACCCATCAAACACAAATTTGAAAAAGTTTATAAAGCTATTAGAATAATTCTAAAATAAAAATTCTAAATAAAACACAATCTAAAAAAAAAAAATCAGTAATCTCTTATAAGAATTTTCAAAGATCAAACTTATGATTTAATTGTATAAATATTAATATAATAATAAATTTGAAGGGATAAGTATATAGTAATGAAATGGGTTTTTTAGAATAATAAATAAGTTTTAAAAAAAATTAGAAGAAAGAGGCACTTCTAAAACTATTTAGAAAAATGGTGTGTCGCGTTTTTCCAAGAGACGCAACACACCCACTCATGCCACGTGGCATCTTTTGCCGCAACATCAGTTAACTTTTTTTTTTTTTAGTTTTTTTAATGAATTAAATTAAATTTATTCATTTATAATAATACCATTTGCTTTTATATTTTATTCTCTCTCTTTTTTGTAAACCTATTTCTAGATTAATGTTTTTAGATTTTTTTTTATCCTTTAAAGTTAATCTATTATTTAAATATTTGATTATCTTACTTTTGTATATTGATCTTTTTAATAATTCACCTAATTCTTTTAAAATTCTTTAAGATTTTTTTAAAATAATTTAGAGAAAATTTCAATAAAATTCACCATTCAAACACAAATACTAGTGAATAATATTTTGATTCAAGTTTCATATTAATTAATTGATTCTAGGGATGTGTTTCGAACAAAAAAAAAAAAAATCCAATTTCAATTATTTAAGAAAGTTATTTCATTTGAATTCCAATGAAATAACATTTAATTGAAAATTATCAATTATTTTCTCATTATAGAGATAACTATTTTTTTTCTCATAATCCAAATCTAAATATATAATTATAATATTATAATTTTATTTTTTTTATTTGAATTTTTTGAATTGATTTAAGTTTAATATCAAAATATTTTAATTTTGAATAGATTGAAGCTAGAGGTGTCAGAAAAGTTACCACAGGGATATTGACAATAGTTTTTTGGTCTTGTACAATTAATTTTGCTATATTTGCAATTGGTTTAGAACTGTGCTATATTTGCTATTAATTTGGTCCAATTTGCCATCTATGCAACTTCCCCTATTATAAATATTATCTTCACATTAATTACATTTTGTTATTATTTTATTTATATTTTATCAATTTCTTTTTGATACAATGGAAATGTCGATTCACTCTGCATGTCGATGTCAAACCCATTGATATATGGAAATGTCAATATGTCGATGAAAATTTAATACATTGAAATTAACACGAACTTGAAAGTTGGTCGATTAAATTTATAATTTAAGGAAAGAAATATATGTAATTGGTTTTGATTTCATATATGGACGCCCGACAAGAAGACGGAATTGGTGGGGCCCAAACAATGCGCGTTGGGATTGAAGAGAATCTGTGTGTTTGGTGTTGTTGGGTTATCTTTTCCATGAAAACGACTCCTTTTGGATAGCAAAAAAGAAATTTTGCAACTCATTGGACTTATCGGATATGTTACACAATTCATTTAGACACCAATATATATATATTTAATACATTATGCATTTTTATAATATAAGTTATTTGAGTTTTTCCTAAGTTTTGTAAAGAAATAAATTTTATTTTGTTTGTGTGAATCACACGTCAAATTTATACCTACCTTCAATTTATTTATTTACTTTTGTTTCTAAGTGTCTTCAAACTTACATCTAGGAGTGGAACGAAGAAGGAAGAAAAGAGACAATTGCTCTTCTCTTAACTCGTTTAGGTTTATAAACAAAAATTGTATTAAAAATGTAAACTTGTTTGATAAATGAAATCATTTGATTTTTGATTTTTTTTTGTTTTTTATTTTTGAAAATTATAATTTATTTCTTTCAATTTTCTTATCATGGTTTTCATTTTTTATAATGACACATGTGAATTCTTAATTAGACAAATTCCAAAAACAAAAGATTTAAAAAAAAAAAAAAAACTATTTTTTTAGTTTTCAAAACATAGGAAAAAAAGTAAATAACAAAACAAAAGAAACTTATAAACGAAAGTAGTGTTTATAAGCTCAAATTTCAAAGACCAAAAACAAAAAACCAAAATGGTTATCAAACAGAGCCTATGATTTCAAAATTTTATCTATGATTTACCTTCTTTTTTTTTTTTATTTTCAAAATTGAAAAATTATGTATATAAAACGTTTGAAGGTAAAATTATGTCACTCTTTAAAAAAATTCATAGTTTTGCTCTGATTTACAAGTTGCATCCTGCTATTAGGGCAAACATCTACATTTAGAATAACCATGTTTGGTTTTTGATAACTTGTTATTTATATATCACTTTCTAAAATTTCAAAATAGAGATTAAGTACCTTTGAAAAATAGATTTAATTTGAATAATAAAGAGCGAGAGTATTAATTAATTTAAAAATTATTGTGACAAATTAAACTATAATCATGTTTGCTTTGGGAAAATATGTTTTCGTCTTTTAAAAATTTTATCTACTTCACCCCTAAATTATTGTACAATCTCTCACATCGGATAAATTGTTCCACAAAATATTATAATTTTATGATTGAATTTTGTCAAATATTTTTTTGACTCTATGCTTCACGCCATCATAGGATTGATAGCAATATTTCGACAACCTCTTCCAATCATCTTTTTACACGAAATATAAGCATGCAAAATTTTGAAAAAATCTATGAAGATAGGATCAAATCTATAATATAATATAATATATATGTTATATGATATTGTAAAATAATAATTATGCAAAAGTTATAAAATAAAATAGGTTAACAAATTTATTAATAATATGTTAGATTCAACTAAATTTGTAGTTCTTGATAACTACCACTGTCTTTTTCTTATTTATAAATATATTATTAGCCTATTTTGATTGATTTTTAAATTGAGATTTAGTTTCGAGTTAATTTTATTACCAAATGTATACTTGAGAACACTAAGGTCCCGTTTGAACATTATGGTCCTTAGAAAGGTTTTCGTTTTTGGAAAGCTACTTTTTTAGTTTTCAAAACTTGAGTTGGTTTTTAAAAATATTGAAAGAAGATAGATAACAATACAAAGAAACTAATAGGAGGAAGTAGTGTTTGTAGGCTTAATTTTCAAAAGCCAAAAACAAAAATTCAAATTGTTATCAAACGAAACCTAAAAGTACAAAATATAACTTTATTTTTCATTGATGTTTAGTGGATAAGACATCAATTATCATTCCAAATGTCAGATGGTTCGATCTCTTATCTCATAATTATTGGAGTCAAGAGAGGAAGCAAAAAGTTTTTTAAAAAATAAAATTTAAATTAAAAAAAGAAAAAAAAACTTTATTTTTCATTTCATATCATTATCCTCCCATGAGCCCAGTCACCTCAAGCTCTGTCAGGCCTAGCCCATTGGGCCCCTAATCTTAATCCCAATTGCCAAAAAGTCACAAAAAATCAATAGATAACAATTTTGTATCCTAAATTTTAGAGGAAAGAACCGAACCGATTCGGTTCCTCAATCTTATTTGCCCGAACCGATGTAGAGAATTAGGGTTCCATTCCTCGCATCTTCTTTCCTCGCAGTCATCTTCGATCCTCTTCTCTCTTTGCACAATCGAAGCTGTGCCGTCTGGTTTAAGTCGCCGCCGCCATCACCGCCGCCGCTGGAGCTTGCTGTCGGGTAAGTGTGCTGTCGGGTAGCGTTCTTTCTGTCTGGGTCTTCTTTTGCTGTCTGGGTTTTCCCTCTCTTCTGGCTTCGTTTAGATTCTGGGTTTTTTGGATCAGTTGATTGTTCTGTTTTTGGATCACTTCTTTAGATTTTGGCTTTGATCTGATCGCATTTCCATGTGTTTTTTTCTTTCTGTTTGCTTGTTTGTTAGGAAGAACATTGAGGGTAATTGAAAGAAATTTCTCGTTCTCTGTTGTTTTTTGTTAGTGTGAAGGAGCTAAAAGCGTACTCATTCCGCTTTATTTTTCTTTTGGTTTGTTGTTGAATGAAAGGGACGAGGAAATCCCAGCTGTAAAGGGGTTTCAAAATGATTCTGACCAATTGGACATGGAAGAAAAAGAATAATTACAACAGTTTTTCGAATAAGAGCTTGGCTGTGCTACAAATGAATTTTTGTTGTTCAATCTCTTTCAAGCTAAGCTCCTCCCGGCCAAGTAGTTCTAGTTGCATTTTACCGAAAGATTTTGGCCTTGCTTTTCTGAGTTAAAAGCTGCAAAGAGGGCCTTCACTTTAAAGCTTCTCTTCTCCTTCTTAAGCTGTTGAAATCTCTCTTTCTGTTTCTCTAAGATTTAGAAGAAGAAGAAGGAATTTGGAAATGAAGAAAAGGAAAAGAGAAGAAATAAAATTAAATTAAATTAATTAAAAAAAAAAAAAAAAAAAAAAAAAAAAAAAAAGACCCGGGCAGTAAGCAGTTGACCCAACCCAACCGGTTCGGGTAAACTTTGAACCTGGTCAGGTCGATTTGCCCATACAACCGACTCGACCCGAAAATTTTAAAGAATAAATTATAAACATGTATCATAAATCTCGATAATATATGACATACAGGTTGGATTTTGTTGAAACTTTTGAGTTTCGAGAGATATTTTTCAATGATTGATTAGGTGGATTAATTGAGTTTAATTTTGTCACATTGTTTAACATTTTTTAGTTTTAGAATAGAATATTCTTTTATTGCTCTTTACTAAAAAATCAGTGGGATAATTTAGCAAAAATTGGAAAAAGAAACCATTGCAACACTCATGTAAGTCTAAAGTTTAAATGGATGGTTAAAATATCATTTTTAGTCTATGTATTTTAAGTTTCATTTCATTTTAGTCATTTAATACAATCTTCAATTTCAATCTCTGTGCTTTCAATAAAGTTTTTTTTTTTTTTTTTTGTTAAAAGTTAAAAATATATATTTAGTTTTTATTAGTTTTTTTCTTTGTAAATTTTGGTAACATGTTAACAAGGTGTTTTTTATTGCATGGAAATTATTATTATTGTTTAACCAAGTTCGATAGAAATTATTTCAAATAATTAATTTTTCATCGAAATCAACTTAGTCAAGTCTTTTTTTTTTTTTTTTTTGTTGAGTTCAACAACATTTGAGGTGGAGGATGCCCATGACAACCCTTCCCCCTCATGCTTTCATTTCTATGTGTTTTCTTTTATCGATTATTTATTTTTCCTACATTTTTGTAAGTGGCAAAATGTCTCATAATATACTAGAGATGATACAACAAGTTGCCAAAATGTTTTCAATCGTTTTTCAAAACCAACCTTTGAAACAATTGCGTGGACAACCCATTTGGAGAGGTCAAAATGAAAAATGTCCTACCTTTTTAATTCAAGGATATATGCGTTTGATTTAAATTGCGCTATCTACATTTTCTTCCTGTTTTCTTAGTTATGATTTATGTGGTGTTTTGATATATGGCGAGTTTATATGATTGATTTATATATTTTTTTTTTTTCAGTCGTAGAATTGGACTTGGATTGAAAAAGGAAATTGTAGAAATTGGGGTTAGATGCTAAAAATCTGTAATTGGGCTTAAATTCTAAGCTGCGAGACGCGAGTGAGGCCAAGACTGGCGAAGAAATTCAGGATTGCCTTTTCATTCTCTGTTCAGTAGCATTGCTTTTCCAGCATTACCTTCATAACTTCTTCGGTTGGTACATTTTTCTCCCTAATAATATCGCTAACCTTCTTCACCTTTGCTTCGATCGTGATCCTCTCAATGCTGAAGTTAAGCTGATTTGATGGAATGCTTTCATTAGAGCTTTTCTTTGGACTTCATTGTTAGGATTAAACAATAGAACTTTTTCGGAAGAAGAAGAGTGGATGTTTTTTGAGGTGGGAGCATATTGTTTCATTATGGATCTACTTTTGTGCTGATTATCCAACCCTTTTATTTATTTATTTTTTTACATACATGAGTGTCTAGACTAATTTGCATGTACTTCGAATAATCTCCCATACATTTAATTGCCAAAGAAACTCGTAGGATATTTCTTCTCTTTGAGCTAGTTTAAAAGTTTTCTTGTAATTCAATTCCTTTAGCCAGGCTGAGGTTTTCCTATCCTTCTTTTTGCATATTTCGTACTTTCAGTGATCTTTTTTTCCTTATGCAAAAAGAATGAATTTGAACCTTTATTCTTTGTTTTTTAGGTTGAAGTACAGAAGAAGTTAGTCAGAAGCAATCTGCAGATAGCTATGGGAGAAGAGCCAAAGGACCCTTTCAAGGGAGTTGATTGGAAAGCCGTGGGTGGCGATATGCAGAAAGATCCCAGCTCTACAAATATTATAAAGAAAAGGCGTCCAACAAAAATTAGGCAAATTCCAGATTATTATTTTCTTCCTAGAAGATCCCTTCCCTCTGCCATTGCATTCTATGGTGCCTGTATTGCAGGTGGAATTGGTGCTGGTATGCTGGTGGAGATCTGGATAAATGATAAAGTTAAAAGTAAGCTCTGAATATTTGCGACATCTCTCTATTTATCTTCTTAAAGTAGCTTAAATTATTACAAGTTATAGTACACGAACTTTTAGGTTTATGTCAAATAGGTCGACGAAGAACTTTCAATTTTATATCTGATAGACTTTTGAATTTTAAAAAGTGTTTGATAAATCTCTAAACTTTCAATTTTGTTTCTCATAAATTTTCGAACTCTCAATTTTGTGTCTAATAGCTCATTGACATATTTGTTGGACAAAAGATTGAAAGTTTAATGTCCTATTAGGCATAAAGTTCAATATTATTTCTAGTACATTCATTAATATAAAAATGTTAAATATGTCATAGACTTGTTAGACACAAAATTGAAAGTTCAAGGACTTATTTGACATCTTTAAAGTTTAGGGACTTGTTAGATACAAAATCGAAAGTTTAACAACCTATTAGATACTTTTTAAAGTTCAGGGATTGAACTTGTAATTAATCCTTCGTATATGTGGATGAGAGATATACAGTTTGATTGATCATTGATTTTCCTTTTTGATCTGTTCTTACAGAGGATGGAGGTGTCATCTGGGAGTTTGACAAGTAGAGTACAACGGAAGTATGAAGTTGTATTATGCAATCAGAACAAGATCATCAAGTTCTGGGTTTTGTTTTATTGTCAATCCTTAGTTGTACAAAAATTGGAGAAGCAATAACTGTAAGTTTTTTGAAGTTATAACCTCCAATGCAATCATTTTTTGTATAAACCTTACACAGATTGTTGCTTTGCTCTGATAAAGCTGGGTTTAGGTGATAGTAATCGATCTGTGTTGCATCTTCTTATTGGTAATACCTTCGGGACTGAATTTAAGGACCCGTTTGGAATACATTCAATAATGCATTTTTTAAGAAACATTTTGTATAAAAATGTTTAGAATTTAAACACTTATGTGTTTGGTTGCAT
Organism: Luffa aegyptiaca; assembly: GCA_017139565.1. Lineage (NCBI taxonomy): Eukaryota > Viridiplantae > Streptophyta > Magnoliopsida > Cucurbitales > Cucurbitaceae > Luffa > Luffa aegyptiaca. The sequence goes on along the minus strand of CM029404.1, from coordinate 45,867,775 downwards.
TTCCTCATTGATGTTTTTATACACAAGTCATTGTATACTAAAGACTTTTTTAAAAAGTTGGAGAACGGTCTTTGATTAGAAACAAGTTTGTGTTCTACTCCCAAAGTTGGTTCTCCAAAACACTCACTAATAACTCAATCGAGAATAATAACTCAATCGAGTTGATTCAAATTTAGTGTTTAACTTCAATTCTCATTGCCTTAATGTATCTATGTATTTAAAAAAAAAAAAAAAAAAAAAAAACATTGTTGGTCCTTGAAAATTCAAGAAAATAATAATTTAGTCCCTAAATTTTGGTTTGTGATGATCTAGTCCATATATGGTCCATTTTGTCATAACGACTAACTTGTTACCTACTAATGTTTAGGGACTAAATTGTCTACAACTTTCGAAGTTAAAGGACTGATATACTAAAACTTTAATGACTTAATTCACTTTTTAAAGTTCATGAACCTACTGGACACAAAATCAGAACTTTGAGGACCTATTTGAAATTTTTTTAAGTGCAAAGAACCAAATAGACATAGTCCTAAAAATTCAGGGACTAAACTTGTAATTTAACCAAATTGAAAATATAGCCAAATCTCCCCAAAAACTTATCTCATCTTCCATAAACTTGGGATTATGAAGCTACAAAACCTCTTAGCTTGAGAATGATAAATGAACGATTTCTGCATAACTAACACAAGAAATTGATACCCCAGTTAATATCATCTGTCAAAAACCAAATGGCTTCGGATTATTTTCAACACATCTGAGTAACTTTAACTTGCATCAGTTGATTTCACTTGCATCAGTTGATTTCAGGGTAGCAGCTTGTTATCAGTGATCAGGGTGCAACTGCTAAGGGTTTATCCTCTCTGTTTCCCACAATTTATCCCCTCTTACACATGAACCTGCTTTGAACAAAACCCTTTCTTCCTTCTTCAGATTCAGATAATCGACCTAAGAACGAAAGGTACAAAAAGGTAACATAAGGAAAACTAACAAGATGGAGAATGCAAGCATCATATACTGATCTAGAGAAAAAAATACTGCAAACCTGATCAGGATCGAAGACCAGCAAACAAAATGCATCAACAGGACCTGAACAAGAATCTAAAGAAGGTTCCTTGGTTGGCTGTTCAGCAAGATGGGGAAGACCTGGACTAGGCCCCAAATACTGCATTCTTGACTTTGGAGAAATAGAAGACCAGGCTTCTGCTCTTTGCTGAATTCACAATCCAACATGTCCATATGATAAAATATAAGAGTATGCTACCTTGAATCCAGTGAACAACAAGTGAATTGAAGAAAATTTAGAACAAGCTTTGAATTATAAGTAGAAAAGGCCATGCCCACAACCACAACCTTAAATTTTGTAGCATCATGACACGACCCATCAACAACCTCAATTCTCCCACTGATACGAAATTGCTCCCATGACTCAGTGAAATACCAGCATATCTTAAAGAACAAAACATTCAGAATCGAAAATTTGACTCAAATGTGATAAGCTACAGAGACTGCCATGAAGAAATGATTTATATTATGAACTGTGTTAGGAGCCAGGGAGATTAATTACCTCAGCAAATGGACTATTCTTAAGCTCTTCAATCTGCAGAATCAACCAAAAGAGAAGTCCATTTTCAGCACAAAACTTGGACGCTTAATTATCACACACCTACCTAATCCATCACAAACAATCAAAAACACCAACGCTAATAACAGATTGCACTCAAATTCCAGTAAACCAGACAATCATAGCGTCAAAAACGATAGAACAACAACAATTGGCCAAGAACCTTGCGACTTCTAGAATCCGTGTGAATTTGGATCTTATCAGTACCGTCTTCAAATCCTCTGAAAACAACTGTGCGATTTGAGGGTCTTCCATTCGTTCCGATCGTTGCCTGAAAACAAATTGCATGCATAAACCGACTGCAAAAGGGGGAAAAAATGGAAATTAAACTTGGAGAGTAATCAGTGAGGGAGCTGTACGAGCTGCAAGAATTTGGAATGCTTGATTTGGGCATTAGATTCCAAAGCGCTGAGAAGAAGGGATTTCCATGGCGCTGCTGCCGATCCCATTTCCTAATTACCCGCTAAATTTCACGAACGAAATTCGACTATTTCAGTAAAATGCAAGTTTTTTTTTTTTTTTTTTTTTTTTTTTTTTTTTTTTTTTTTTTTTTTTTTTAAAAAATAAGGTAAAATGCAAGTTTAAGTGGGGACAAAATATATTGATCTCCATGGATATTTTCGAAAAAATCTTACAAATAAAAAATTCATGAAACTTATTTTAATTAATGAACAAACCTTTAACCTTTCACCATTTTTAAGCCAATTTATTTTTTATTTATTATTAATAATATAATATTCAAATTAGTGCCAGAACGAACATAGTTCAACGGTAATTGACATATACCATCGACCAAGAAGTTAGAGGTTCGAATTCTCCCACTCCAAAATGTTGATGTACTAAGAAAAAAAATTCAAATTAGTTTTTTTTTTTCTTACAATTTTTGTATGATATAACGTAGGTTCAATTACAAGTTTAATCTATGAATTTTTCGTGTCGTGTCAATTTGATCTCTGAACTTTTAAAAATGTCACATGGGTCTTAAACTTGCAAATTTGTGTCAAATAGGTTTATGAACTTTAAAAAAGTATCTCATAGGTCCTTAGACTTTCACTTTTTTTTTTTGTCTAATAGATCCCTCATCTTTCAATTTTGTGTTTAATAAGATTGGGCCAATTCAACATTTTAAAAAATTTACAGGCCTATTGATACAAAGTTTGAAGTTTAAGGTTAGACATAAAATTCAATTTTATATCTAATAGATTAATTAATTATTATTTTTTAAAAATCTCAAATACGTTAAGTCTTATGCCAATTGAGCTATGCTCATGTTGGCTTGACAATAACCAAGTTTTGAGACTAAATTTGTAATTTAACCTACAAGATAAACATCCATAACTCATAGTCATGTAAAAGCATTTATGTGGACATGTCGATGAAAATTTAATATATTATGATATGTCAGATATTGGTTTTATAATTTTTTTTTCTTACTTTTACTTTTATTTATTTATTTATTTTTAGGAGATCTTACTTTTATTTTTAGTTTCCTTTACCCATTTATGTATTATTTTTTTTTTTTTGAAAGGATGTATTATTGTTGTAATGTTTATTACTACTACTAGGATGAATTACCTTAGTGGTGTAGATTGTTTTAGGTTTTAAATTATATATATTGAAATCAAAATTATGGAGATTATTTTTAAATAATCGCAAGTAAATTAGTAATGGATAATTTTTTTTTTTTGAAAATTAGTAATGGATAATTTATGAAAAAGAAAAGAAAAAACAATGTTGAAGTTCATATTGTTGTTACACATCGATCTAAACTCAAATGGAAAAAAACTGAGAATCGCGTATAGAATTCATTACTTGCCAAATTCAACTGTTCCAGTGATGAGCTTCCGTCGCCGATCACTGTAATTTTCCCTCCACTTCTCCGATCAGGCCCGATTCCATGGCGGGAACAGCCTCCAAGATCGATCCTATCTCTCGTCTCCCTCTCCCTCTTCTAGGATCCGAGCCGATCCCTTCCGCCCCGAATAGATTCGAACCCACTGGTTCCTCCATCGACTGGATTCCAGATTTTGCTGGCTATGCATGGGTTGCTTACGGAGCCTCATCCGCTTTGGTGATCTCTCACTTTCCTTCGCCTCTGTCTCCCGGAGAAACCAAAATCGGACCTATGTTTCGGCAGGTACTGGAGCTCTCCGGCGACGACTTATCTGCTGTTAATGCCGTTTCTTGGTCTCCCGTATTACCGTCGGAGGGCGAGCTTGCTGCAGCTGCCGGCAACTGTATATGGGTGTTTTCTCATGATTTGGGTGCTTCTCGAGGTACGCGACAGTTTGCTGTATTGTGTGTTCATTACTGTTGGTTAGTGAGAAAATTGAGCCAAGGAACTTATTGGGAAGTGACATATTGGATTTAGTGCCAATTAGTTCAGCCCATCTTTACTAGGATAGTTCGGAGGTTAGTTTCCATTTGGTTTCGCCAACACTGGGGGAAATAGAGGCAATAGTAGTCAAGAACACATGCCTTCTAACGAACTTTAGAAATTGATAATGAAATAGTTTAGGTTCACTCATTTTAGAGCGAGGCTGATAACATTGAATTGTTTCCGTTCAATTCTGGACACCTTTAAATTATATTGATTTACTCATATTCAGGTTCTTTTTGTTGGAGGCAGAATTCAGTGCTTGTGCAATCTCTGAAGGTTGAGGCAATTCAGTGGACGGGTGCAGGAGATGGAATTATTGCTGGTGGAGTAGAGGTTGTTTTGTGGAAAAACACTAACAGGTCCTGGGAAATAGCTTGGAAGTTCAAACCCGATGTACCCCAAACTCTTGTTTCCGCAAGCTGGTCTGCCGAGGGACCATTTGCAACGGCATCTCATGCCAGGATATCGAAGATGGAAAGCACATTTATTGAAAAAGCTTGCAGATCTGTGCTGATAAGTCAGAGTGAAGGGGAATATGGACATGTGAAAAGCGAGTTATGCCATCCTCTACCCATAACTATAATTCAATGGAGGCCTTCAATTAAATGGCCTGAAAGTCCCAAGCATACACCAAGACACGTGCTTCTGACATGCTGCTTGGATGGAACTGTGAGACTATGGAGTGAGACTGAAAATGGAAAAGTCAGAAAATTTAGTAAGGATGTAAATAGTAAGAAGTCAATGAGAAGACATTTTTCTGTTGCTGCAGTCATTGAGATAAATCAGGCATTGAATGGAACTCTTGGCATAGATTTATCTGTAACATGGGCAACCGAGGTTAGAGGTATGTGCAATCCTTTTGAAGTAAATAAGAAAGTTTGCTCCTCAGTTGGATTTGAACACAACAAGGCTGGAAACTGTGAGTGGCTAATAAGTTTTGGTCCAGGATCATTGGTTACTTTTTGGGCTGTCCATTGTCTTGATGACATATCCCCATTAAGATTCCCTCGAGTCACGTTGTGGAAGAAGCAAGAGCTCAAAGGATTTGAAGTAGGACGCCATTACATTGATGGTCGTACAAACTGGAGTAACAAATTTCTCCTCAAGAAAGTTGTAATCTCAAGGATTCATCCGTCTGGTTCCCCAAATATGTGTTCTTTGATTCAGTTATTGCCTTGTAATTCCTTGGTGTGGTCACCGTTATCTGCTCACACATCAACTGACGTAGGGGATGCATCCTTTGACAAAAAAAGGTTAGAAAGTTTCTTCTCATGTTCAGCTACTAGTCAATTGAATTTAAGTGGTCACGCTGGAAAAATCTTACACGTTGCTGTACATCCATACAACTGTGAGGTCAAAATAGCTGCTTCCTTGGACTCTAATGGCTTGCTTCTTTTCTGGTCACTATCTAGTATCTCCAACTGTGTAGTAGGCCCTCCAACACTTACTCCTACCTGGGAACTGTGTGGAAAACTTGTAACTCAAGATTCATGCTCCAAATATACAAGTGTGCAGTGGGGACCATCAATATTGGATGAAGAATTGATTCTTCTCATGGGACACGCGAGAGGAATTGATTTTTTTGCTGTTAGGATTAGCCAAATTGATGAAGAAAACACTGAATGTCACTACTTATGTACCATACCTTTCACTGGTCACGGTCCTTTTGAGAATGGTCCGACTAATATATTTTCCATTTCATTGCCTTCTGATTGTAATATAACTTATAAATTCAATAAATTTATGTTATTAGGGATATGGATGAAAGGATTTCAGGCATTATCATGGGAAATCACCCTACATGCTTATGATATCTCTGGGACTGGAATACAATGCAATTGTGATATTGATAAAGAAAATATAGACGAGCGCAGCATATTGACATTCGAAAGTGCTTTTGGAAGCAAAAAGTATTGTGTTAGTATAATCCCTTGCTCATCACAGTTGCCCCATTCTCAAATTCCTGATCAGATTACAAGTTTTGCTGTGGTGCACCAAGGAACATTTGTTCCTGTGCAGCAAAAATTAGCTTCTTCAGGTGAACCGAATACCCCTGCATATATTATGGCTACCGGCTCTTATGGTGGGAGTTTGAAACTTTGGAGAAGTAATATAGGCAAACCATCAACCTTCCACGTGCCATGGGAGCTTGTTTGTGTGGTTGCCACTCATCAAGGTCCCATTACTGCTTTGTGTTTGACTGATTGTGGTCGGAAGATTGCAACAATTAGCAAGGACAACCATAAACCTAATACTAGTGATGTTCATTTATGGGAGCTTGCATACCTTGGTGCAGGGACCCTTTTGTTTGAAGATGAACTGTCCTTTGAAAGCAATATTGTTGCTGTAGACTGGTTAACTTTAGGAAATGGTCAGTTTTTACTTGGAATTTGTATGCAGAATGAATTGTGTGTGTACTCGCCAAAGCGTTTTGGTGGCCAGGCCTTGTCAGGGATCACAAAATCCTTGGATACCAAGACTTGGATCTGCATTGGGTTTGCTCGTACTCTTCCTTCTAACTGCGGCTTCCTCTGGGGGCCAAGGACCACAGCAATAGTTATACATGATCATTACTTTTGTATAGTTAGTCCATGGCTGTTTCTCGTTGATAAAAACCATGATGCTACGTGCAGCCCTTATTATTTTGGAGAAACTAAAAATCACTATGTCAATGGGACTGATGTCGACATTTCTGCTGCTGTTTTTGCTGATAAATGTTGTTGTATCAAACAATTATCAGATGATAATTATGATAGCAAATGTAGATCAAGATCTCAGGCAAACTTTCATGTTGAAAGCAATATGCTATCGAGCAGTTTGTATCCATGGGGTGTGCAAATGAAAAATACAATTTCGCTGGGTCCAATAAGCATGCTGGATATAGTTGATAAATTGTGTGGATCACTGTCTCCTTTTCATCCTCAGGCCCTCCTCATTAATATATATTCAGGTGATTATATATATTACTGGCTATCAGAAAATTTTGTTGTTTTCTTAAGTATTGGCCCTTAAAAGCTTTCAACAATAATTCATTATGATCTATCCTATTAGATGCTTATACAAACACGGATAATATCTTATCCATTTATTTTATCTCTGTACTCTGATAAACTTTACATTTTTAGTCTTTTTATTGTATTGTTAACTTTATTACTTCCATTGAATCGCCACCAGCTACAGCTAACATGGTTACACATTTCTTTTCCTACTTTCTGGTTTAAGTGTGAAACTGTTAATTTCCATTTTTTCTCGTAGAGAAAAGAAAACTGTAATTTGTTTAAAATCATTAGATAAAGTGCACCATGATGCTGCAAAACTAAACAACTATTGGGAATTTAATGTTAGGATAATTTCTTTAGAATTCTATCTCTCTGTTTGGTACAATTCAATTTAGTGGTTCATTCAGGCTTAAGATGTGCAATGCTCAATTTGATTAGGCAAGTGGAAACGTGCATATTCAGCTTTGAGTCATCTTATTGAGCATCTTTCTTCTGATAAAAAGAGCTCTGCAAACCCAACCTATACTATTCCAGAGATCCTTTTGTCAGATTATTTTGAAGGAGCTGTGAAAACTTCAACTGATAAAGGAGTTCAGTGGAGTACGAATAGCTTAACATCCCAATTCAAGGAAGGCGTTTCACAATGGACCTTCAACTGGGAGTCTATCAGTAATGACAACTCATTCATTCCATCCTCTACAAAATCTGAATTCAGCAGCTTTATTGAGCCTCTTGAGAAGTTCTATGAATTAGCAGGGCTAACCAGCATGGAGAAGACACAAACTCTAGCAATTGTAGATCTTCTTGGTGAAATCAGTAATAAATCTTCTGCATCTGCCTATGAAAGTCTTGATGAGCCTGGGAGAAGGTACTTTGCAATAATGTTTTTGTAACTTCTCAATGCTTAAGATTCAGAAGTTGCCAGACCTTGTATCTCGATTACACTGTTTTGTTAAACATTATTTGTTTTTTCTGATAAATGCCGCATTGTCACCAAGCCCTGCAGTTATATATATTTACATACATATATATTTTCCTCCTTTGATTTTAGTTGTAAAATCATGTATTTTTTTCCAGTTTTGTATGTTCTCATTGATTTTAAGTTCACTTACAGTTTATTTCATTAATTTTTGGACATTTGTTACTTTTCTTTTCAATACTTTTCTATTAGGTCCTTCAAGTTCTAGTATGCTGCCCACAAAATCTTTAGTAGATAATCTATACACCTTAGGTTCTGTTTCTATCCCCGATCTGTTAATGTGATGTGTGAAATTTTATTAACTCTATGAGAATTGATTTGGAACATAAACAAAGGACATTTCCCTTCAACTGTTGTGCCCTCCCAGATTCTTTGCCATGTTCCCAAAAAATATCGCTATGTAAGTGGTGCGGGAGGAAAAATTTTGTTATTAAAAGATTTTGACTAGAAGAACTTAACCGAACTTCAAATGTGCAAGCTCAAGCTCAACAGCTTATCAAGTTGTTGAAATGGAGTACAACCTTGCATAGAGGAAGAGTCTTAAATTTCATAATTTGCAGCCGCCAGTTTTAATTTTGGTTAAATCCATTTTCTTCAAATAATTCTTTGACCAAGAACTTCACCCAGAAAAAACCTGACTCCAGTTGCCGAAGTCTTGTTTCTAGTATCTTTCCTCTCAACAAGCACGTAAACTGCATGGATATGAAATCATAGCTCTTCCATTTACTCTTCGTGGGTGTATAAACAAGGCTGAAAAAAAAATCCAGTAGATGCCTAACCATGCTTCCAAGTCCCAGTTCTGTGTGCCATGTGGAAGCAAAGGATGATCAATGACATCTACTGTTTCATTGCTCTTAAGCAAGAAGTGTAACTTGCTTTTTCTGTGTTTTGTATATTCCTGAGTTGCAAATAAAAATCTGGGTTGACATGTGGCCATGGAATTGAATATAAGGTTATTGTATTGCGGGAAAAGGCAGTTAGAACGATATTATGGGTTTATATGTAGAAATAAACCACAGGCTCTTCAGTAACCAGAGTATGGATTGGGAAAAGTTCCTAAATTCCTAATTTGACCAAGTTTTGTTACTCCAACCAGCGTTGTGTAACTACTTTGTTTTTGTTGGTAATTATACTCCCTTTGGAATTAATTCAAACTTGAATAGTAATCTGTAAAGTGTAAACTCTTAAATGGAGGCTATATATGATTATGGTACCTTTTCACTGTTCTATATTTTTTTATAAAAAAAAAAGTAAAATATTTTAAATAACTATTCAATTTTGTATATTCTTGTTTCATGTTATAGTGATTATTCATTCTCTTTCTCTAGATATTGGATTGCTTTGAGGTTTCAACAGTTGCAATTTCTTCGGCGTGATGGTAAATCAGCATCTGTGGAGGAGCTGGCCATTGACTCCAGATTGATTGGATGGGCTTATCACTCTGATTGTCAGGAAAATCTATTGGATTCAGTTATCTCTAACGAACCAACTTGGCAGGAAATCCGAAGTTTGGGTGTTGGAATTTGGTTTACTAATACAACACAGCTGCGTACAAGGGTAATACTTTGAGATATTGTACATTAGTATAGATTCCTGAGCTTGACTTAAATATAGAAATCAAAGTGGTTCCATAATCTTTTTGTATTTCTTTGATCAGACTGGGTACTGGTAGTGTAGATCAAGGCAGTTATCCTAATTTCATATTAAACAAATAGCATTTCTCTTACCTAAATAATGAACACAACTTTTATCCGTTCTTGGGTTTTCATAACCCATAATATATTTTGAAACCCAAGTGCCCTAAAACTCTTTTAGCCACCCACTTGAAATAATCTCATGATTTGCTTGTCTGCTTAGATGAGGTCTGGCCATGGGTTTCAGTACACCATTGAACTGATAAATGTTTTCAAATTCCTACGTATAGAAAAAATTAACCAATGCCTTTATCATCCTGTTGATAAGCTCATTTGAGTGATCTGGAAACAGATGTCTTTATTAGAAAAATTGCGAAAGTTCTGTCTGCTTAGTTTCGTTTCTTGTTCAAACAAATATATATATTTTTTTTGTTTCATTGATCCATGTTATATGTAGATGGAGAAGCTGGCAAGATCCCAATATCTGAAGAAAAGAGATCCCAAGGACTGTATGCTTCTGTATGTCACACTGAACAGAATCCAAGTTTTAGCTGGCCTTTTTAAAATTAGCAGGGACGAGAAAGATAAACCTTTGGTGGGATTTCTTTCACGCAATTTTCAGGTGATTCTTTGATATACCATCTGGACAATGTCAAATTTATGTGCATGATCTTTGAAGAGAACAGTTTTGGAGGGTCATTTCCCCGTTAAATCATGTTAATTTGCAGTTTCATTTTATTTTCACTTTTCAGGAGGAGAAAAATAAGGCAGCAGCTTTGAAGAATGCCTATGTTTTAATGGGGAGACATCAACTGGAAATGGCTGTTGCGTTCTTTCTGCTTGGTGGTGATACTTCTTCTGCCATTAGTGTCTGTGCAAAAAATCTTGGGGATGAGCAGCTTGCAATGGTAATCTGTCGTCTAGTTGAAGGGCGTGGTGGACCTCTTCAGCAACACCTAATAACAAAGTTTATGCTTCCATCTGCAATTGAGAAGCGCGACACCTGGCTTGCAAGTATTCTTGAGGTACATCATTCACTTTAAGGGATAAATGCATGATACATTCCCATAGGTGTGATTGCAAATTTGTCCTAGAATTTAGAAACTGTTACTTCTAGCCCATGTGATTTAATTATTTACTTAACACACCCCTCTTACTGACTGAACTTGATAGATTCTCCTTAACAAATGTCATGTCACTACAAAAGATAAAAATAAAGAACCCTTATGATTTAATATAGTTGAAAAAGCACCCCCTATGGTTGTTTTCCGTGTTAGCACGAGTGATTGAACCACATAAATAATAATTAAAGTTTAAACTATGAGGGAAAGAATTTGTAGTTGCATTAAATTATAAGTTCTTTATTTGCATCTATCACTTTTAAACAAACGATGAATGTGTAAATACTACAGCAGAAGTGGATTATATGTGTCTTCCTTGGATTTGGTATGCCAAGAACTTAAAATCTCCTCTCTCTCTCTCTCCTTTTGCAGTGGGAATTAGGAAACTACTCCCAGTCCTTTCTGAGTGTGCTTGGTTTGGAGTCAAATTCCATAACTGGGATACCCTTTCTTTCAAGTAAACATATTTCTTTGCTTGACCCAAGCACAGGTATGTATTGTATATTGTTAACAACCAAAAATAGCATGAAGAAAGCAGTTGGAGAGCAATCTGCTGAGATCCTTTGTCGGCTTGCAACCTTGATGATGGCTACTGCTTTAAACAGATGTGGTCTTCCTGTAAGTTTATGCTTTGGTTAATGATGTTAATTGGATGGTGTATGGTGCATCAGCTTAGAAAAAGGTCTGAAAAATAAGTTCAGGTCAATCACGAGTAAAAATGACAACTTTTAAGCAATAATTGAATTTTCATCAAGCTGTTTCATAAAAAGAATATTTTTGTTAGAACAGAGTGTACAGCGAGAATAGAAGTATATTTCTAAACTGAGTGTTTGAAATTCATTAGGGAAGAAGTTCTAAAATGATCTCATGAAGCCTACTCCATAAACCACACCCAATTTCATGAGAAATTATTAGTGTCCTATGAAATAATCTTATTCCACTTCAACCCAAATTCTTCAAATTATAGCTGTGATAGCAATCTTTATAACCTCTTTGCCTGTTCATTTAGCTTGAAATTGGCATCATACTGATGGAGAACCCAAATCCAATAGATGTAAAAATGTGTTAAATTGAAGACTTTCAAAATGGGTCAAGGGACTAAGGAATTGGATGATTGACTTCCAGTATCATAGATGTGAGGTACTACTTGTAGCAGTTACCTGCACTAAAATGATTTTCAATTCTCAAATATGCTCATGTCCTACTCCTTTTTTTTTTAAAAAAAAGAACTTTAAAAAAAAACACTAAAAAATTACAAAGCAAGCGTATGTATTCCTTTTGAACACTTCCATATCATACCTCATGTACATGTTGTGTTTACTTATCTTACGTTCTCCTTTGATTTTAAGCTTGAAGCTTTGGAACACATGTCAACCTGTGGGAGCATTACTGAAGTTTCAGATGGGACTAATGGGGTCGATATTCAGTGTTTTGAGACTATAAGAAAAATCTGTAAGCAATCTCCCAGAGATTCATCCAGTTGGCTCTCTGTTGAATTTGCAGTCCATCTGAAGCATCGAGCAAAATTAGATTTGGCAGCCCAATACTTCTCAGAATTGATACGGAAGCATCCAAGCTGGCCAACTATAAATTTAGAATCTGTTGGAGGCATGGCTTGCTTGAAGGAATATGAGGTGGATTATGAGAAATCTCTTGAAAGTTTTCAGCATAAATTAAATGTGGGGTTTTCACAGTTAGAAATGAAGTTTTCGTTGCTTCCTGCCTCTCTTGTTAGTATGGTAAGTGGATTTCTGAGTGTGATATTTTCCCTTTAATTTATTGTTTCATATGTCGATGCTTCTAACTTTTTCCCCCAAATGATATTCATTCCCGACCCATTTTTCTTATCAGATGTTAGTCTTTCTGTGCAATGTTGGGCTACAATTTATTGGATATGATATATTTCATGGATTTGCTTCTCAAGAATGCCCGGATGACAAGAACCAGAAGATTTATACTTTCCTCTTGCATCCTCTCTTGCACAAGTCACTACTGAAAACAGCACAAGAAATTTCATCTTCAGCTTCACGGTATACTGTTGCTTGCAGTTTATCTTTTCACAGGGGTGAAATTAGGTCGAAATGTTTAGATACTTGGTGGTACTACCTTCAAGGTCTCTTACTATCCTTACAGGGTATAAGAGCTGCTTTGAGAATTACACATGGTTCTCTCAACAACGATCTTGTTCCCAAGCTCCTGACTATTCTTGATTTGGTTGAATATAACTTGTATTTCTCATCTGCTTGGCTATTGAGAGACTCAAAATGTCTCCTTAAGATGCTGCAACCACTCTTGGGTAATGCACAATCTCCTCATGATATTGATATGGAACATCTGATGCAACTCCTCTCTCAGATTGGAGAGTTGATAGCTGAAAATTTATTGACCGATGTAGATTATAACCATCAGATCTTGCAAGGCATGCCTGATGAAAAAAGTGATGATATTGTGCATTCAATTCCAGGAGATGAAAGATGGCACATTGTTGGGGTTTGTTTATGGCATCATATGTCCAAATTCATGAAACATAAGTTGACTACTTTAACTAATAAATCTAAAGAGGGTAGTTTCAGCAGTATCATTCTTGGGAACCTTGATACCCGGCCTCCAAATCTTTCAACCAATAAATCTGATTGGAAAGACATTTTAAAGGATGTGATTGAATTGATATCAATGAGTCTTGCTTCTCTACTGACTATCATCCTTGCTCATGTTTCTTCTTATCAACTAAAACAACTGATATCATGTTTGCAATATAAATTAGATCAGAGGTTGTACGTGGCGACTATTGTTTGGTTTGAACAATTTAGCCAGTCTCTATCTAGGCATGACAAGCACCATACTGATGAGATGTACAATATGGATATGTGTAGCAAAGGTGAATTTGAAACATTATGGAACATTTACTCCAATCCCAATCTCGTATCAGAATGCTTTGCACATGAAAAAGTTCATCTGTTGCATTGTTTTGATCGTAAACTCTCTGAAAGATGGAGTGATATTTATAATGGCACCACAAGGGCAGAGGACACTTGTACTCATGAAGGTGCACTTATTAGTAGTTCTGCTAGTGATACCACTGGATCGCCTGGTAAATTATTTCGTAACGGGAAGACGCTTGTCAGATCTGACAAGGAATTGGCAACGTTTGATGATGCCATGCCTCTTCAGAAACCTAAAGAGATGTATAGGAGGAATGGAGAACTTTTAGAGGTAATATTCAATCCAATCATATGTTGTGGCCACTAAACCTTTTTTAGGATTGGGAACTTCTGCTTCTTTTTACTTATAATCCTCTTTGATAATATATCTTTCTTATTGAAGAAGGCAGAAATTGATTTTGTCTTGAGAAGTGATTTGCAAGTTCCTTTTGTAAAAAGATATTCAAAACTTTGATATAGTGTTCTTACTGTATTTTCTTTCTTAAGGCAGGCATTGTGTATCAACTCTATTGACCGAAGACAAGCTGCACTTGCCAGTAATAAAAAGGTCAGTTGTCTTCCTCATAGTATGCTTTTTTTTTTCCCTTTCTTCCAAAACCCTCCAAAATTCAGTGTAATGTATTTAAGTTTCTCTTCAATTTTCTTAATTATTAGAAAGTGTGCCACCTTACCCAAACATTTTGGCTTCAACTATTTAGGAATTTTGCAGTTGGTACTTTCTTCGTCTGAAATGGTATTAACTAGATAAACTATGTGCACAATGTGGCTATTATGGCGAGGTCATATTTAACTTTAAGTATGCTTGTAATATATGCTAACTGTAATATATATATATATATTATAAGAAACCTCAAAGGGAATATATTTCATCAACAAGGCAAAACAGGCTAATAGTCGGGGGTGGAGATAACCTCTCCCCAGAATCTATCTCAAAAGAGCCTACCAATCATTAATTATCATCAACAGACTATAATTACAAAAGAACTTTTTATGTAAAGTAATCCACCAAGAGGCTGTATTTTGTACATAGTTACAAAAAAAAATCAATACGGGAGGACTTATCTTCGAACGTTCTCGCGTTTCTTCCCTTCCACAAAAGCCAAAGAGTTGCTTTAATAGCATAGCTAGCGATTATCTTAGCTTTCCCCTCCATATGCCAAACACAAAGCCCTTCCACCAGCCAATATTCCACCTTTCTAGGCTTGCAAAACAAAATCCCTAACAGCCCAGCTACAAAGCACGAAGCCTTATAGGTAAATTCACAACGGAGAAATAAATGATCGATATTCTCACTATCTTTTAGGCAAAGACGACAACCAGAGGGAGAGAGACCAATTTTTAAACCTTCCTTGCAGCTTGTCGTCAGTATTTAGGCTACGATAAGCCAGGGACCACAGAAAGATCTTCACTTTCTTCGGACTTTTATGCTTCCAAATCAAACCGGGTAATGCAGAATTAATCTCATTGAAGATTTGAATCGTCGAAATCCAAAATTTGCTATAGATCATCAAAATTCTGCTCTCAATTTTCAATGAGATGGATGACTTAGCAAGTTGAACCTCTTATGCTTAATTATTAATTTATTATACTACGAGCGCATACCTAAAGCTACCTAAATACTTCTGTAAAAGTTATTAAAAAAAATTAAAAAGGAAAAAAGAAGAAAAAATTGTGTGTGTTGGAAAGGAGCATATTTGTTGAGTGATTATTTGTTAGCTTGAAATTAGATTGTGTATTCTATTCATCTGTTTTCCCCCTGTATACTTTCATATGTTTATTTCAATTCTGTCCAGTTCTTCTGTTTTGTTATCTAAAAAGCTTATGTCTTGATGCTGCGTGTAATTTTGTGGCAAGGGTTTATATATGCTGCTTGATTGAAATCTTTGGAAGATTCAATTAACTCATTGAGAGCCAATAACTTTTGATGAGCTTTAAAAGATTTTTTAGAGATGTATATGGCATTCACATAATCAGTTTGTGAAACTTGGTAAAAGTGATCTTTGTCAAATGCAGGAGGCATAGAGTTGCATTAACTTTTTCGTTTTTTAAAAAAGGTAATAATTTAGATATGGTGCTTAAAGGACAATGTTTGATGATGTACTTAATTGATGTAATTTATCTAAAGTTGAAGATCAACTGCTCTCTTCAATGATGTTGATTAAACGTGTTTGATTCCAACTTGGATGCATTCAGGGTATAATTTTCTTTAGCTGGGAAGATGGGATGGCCACCAGAGATGAAGAGGATTATATCTGGTCAAACTCTGAGTGGCCTCTAAATCTAAATGGGTGGGCAGGCTCTGAATCAACACCAGCTCCAACGTGTGTATTTCCTGGTGTTGGTCTTGGGAGCAGCAAAGGGGCACACCTTGGGTTGGGTGGTGCTACTGTGGGTGTAGGATCATCTGCAAGGCCGGGGAGAGATTTGACAGGAGGTGGAGCATTTGGTATTTCGGGTTATGCTGGTATTGGTGCTTCTGGCTTAGGTTGGGAAACACAAGAGGACTTTGAGGAATTTGTAGATCCTCCAGCTACTGCAGAACACACGAGCACGAGGGCTTTGTCCAGTCATCCTTCTAGGCCTCTTTTCTTAGTTGGCTCTACCAATACACACGTGTATTTGTGGGAGGTATAAACTGATATTGTCTTTTGCTCTAGAGTAGTATTTTGCAATTTAACATGAGTAAACTCCAACTTGCATATTTCCTCATTTACTGTCGACTGTTCTTTGGATGGTGCAAATTTAAACTAATGCAGTTCGGGAAGGACAGAGCTACTGCAACTTATGGTGTCTTGCCTGCAGCAAATGTGCCTCCACCATACGCTTTAGCCTCAATATCATCTGTTCAGTTTGACCAATGTGGACACAGATTTGCTACTGCTGCGTTAGATGGGACTGTATGCTCATGGCAGTTGGAGGTTGGAGGAAGAAGCAATGTCCGTCCAACAGAATCATCTTTATGCTTTAATGGCCATGCATCGTACGTAGTTTTAATTTTAAGCGTTAAAGAAATACCTATTTGATATCTATTCTTATCCATTTGGCATTTATTATAAATATTTGGTTATATACATAAAATTGAAACTTCATACATATATATTTCATAATCCTCTTAAGTTTGCACGCAGTTACCAGGAATCATTGTAATTTGTCGAATTAAAATCTACTACACTGAACATCCATAGTCAAGTAATCTTTACTTGGTTACATTGCTTCCTTTTCTTTATTCCTTTATAAGCATTTGAGGTCATTCTAGATAGTTCGTTCACTCCTAGGTTTCAGATTAGAAGTTAATTATTTAGAACGTCAATATCTTGGGATATTTCTTAATATTGAACTTGTTATTTATCAATTTGTAGGGATGTCACTTATGTTACTTCCAGTGGATCAATAATAGCTGTGGCTGGATATAGTTCCACTGCAGTTAATGTAGTTATATGGGATACACTGGCTCCACCTAAAACTTCGCAAGCAGCCATTATGTGTCATGAAGGTATTAATCTCACAAGTCATATTTTACTCCCAAAGCGAGGCATTTTACCCTGTTTGTCTTTCAAATTCTTTATATCTTAATGAATGAGACAGGACAATCTTATGTAGAATATATGACTTGCTTGATTGTGATTAAAAAGAGCATAAAGCCAAACCTGTCCACTGAAGGGAGATGGATTTAGTATTGTTTTGAGTTGGAGAATGTCTTTATTAGTCGGCTTATAGGATGAAGTTTTATAATATAAAGATATTATATATTTTCCACAATACTTTACCAGGGTCCTAGATTGTTTGCAGCCTTGTACAGAAAACTTTAACATTTAGATCTTATGATGATAGACCATATTCTGTTGTCAAAGCTGACGTTTCTTTTTCCGGTTAAAATTTCAGTTTAGATATTGGTCTGTTCGTATATTACTAAGCATCTTTCCTTTTTTTAATGTGAAGGTGGTGCTCGCTCTATTTCTGTCTTTGATAATGAAATAGGGAGCGGTTCTGTTTCTCCACTCATAGTTACTGGTGGTAAAGGTGGAGACATTGGACTTCATGACTTCCGATATGTAGTCACCGGTAGGACTAAGAAACAAAAACACTCTTCTAAAGATGAAAGGATTAGCGATGCTTCAAATACAAACATGCCAAGTTCCGCTGGTGAACAAAACTTAAATGGAATGCTTTGGTACATACCGAAGGCTCACTCTGGGAGTGTCACTAAAATATCTTCTATCCCAAATACAAGTTTGTTCTTGACCGGAAGCAAAGATGGAGACGTAAAACTTTGGGATGCAAAAAGAGCTAAATTAGTGCATCATTGGCCAAAGTTGCATGATAGACACACGTTTCTGCAACCAAGCTCCCGTGGTTTTGGTGAAGTAGTTCGGGTAACTTCTTTTCTTGTAGTTCTGTCAAGTGTCAAGTACTAGTAAAATCAGTTCCTAATCGAAGCTGATACTTACTTAGTGCCTAAGCAAACCGATGTTCTTTCTGTGTTGGAAAATTATATCTTATTATTATATTTGCTATTAAAAGTTAAAAGATCTACTTTTTTGGAAGCAAACTCTTTCACAATGCTAAATCTCATTGAATTACGTAATGCTACAGGCTGCTGTTACTGATATACAAGTTATCTCAAGTGGATTTCTTACCTGTGGTGGAGATGGCTCGGTAAAGCTGGTTCAGCTTGAATGATCTGATACAGAAAAGGCAGAATAGTTCTATTACAGTTAAAATTTGGGAATTTGAGATGTGGCAAAGAGGTATGATGCAAGAACAGTGTCATGTTTGACTCAGCATGCCGCCCTGCATTTGGCCAAGCATGTTTAATTAAGATATTCACAGTTGGTGCATTTTCCTGACTAATTTCCACAATGAAAGCTTAATTCAGTGCCGTCATCTTCAAAGTAGAGTTTTGAGCTTGATTTGCCAACGTGCTGTGACCATATGTAGTAATAGTAACTTCAGAAAGTGAAGTAGGTAGTTTTCTTGGCTGAGGATTACAGCAAACTTGAATGAAATTAAGTGCTATTATCTTGTTAAGAGGTGCAGGAAAGGCCTTGTGACAATAATTGTTACAACCCAAACAGAATAGAAGTAAACTGTGCTTGCTTCCTGCAAAATTTTCACATTTTGGAGAAAAGAGATGGACTACTGACATCCAGGCACACATGTAGTGAACAAAGAATTTGCTGCTGAGTGCAAATGGGTGCTCTCTCTCTCTTTCTCCTATGAAGTTGGCAGAAGAATTTGCTGCTTTTACTTTTGTTGAGGTCAACATTCTGCTATATAGTATAATGTTGGGATGTTTGAGTGAATTCTTTGAGATGTGTATAAACTTTATTCGTCCTCTTTTCCCAGTATAAAGGAAAATAAAACTTTCCTTGGTTAAAGTTTAGGTTTGTGAGATTCTTTTCACTGTACATTTTGTAACAAGTTTTGTAGAGCTGAAATTGAATGTGAATTATCATTTTTGGCCTTCTCTTTTTGTCTAATCATATTACTGCTTGATGGAAGAACGACAGAATGACTGATTGGAACGGCAGGGCCTTCTTGTCAAGCTGACTCATTCCTCTCTTCCAAGAGAGATTCTGCTTGAGCCTCAAACTTCTCTAGAAACATAAATTTGGTAAAAACAAAATAGTAATACTATTTTGGTTCTTAGAATTTGATTCTCATTTTATTTTATTTTCAATACTTTTAATAAATTTGAAAATTAGTCGTTATTAGTTTTAAGTTTTTTTTTTTAATCAAATTCTATAAAATAATAACAATAATTTTCATTTAAGGAACGACAATGTGAATATGTTTTTTTGCTTAAAAATAAAGTTAAACAATAAACTAACCGTAATGACTAATTTTAAAACTTATTAGAAGTATAAGAACTAAATACAAGAACTAAAATAAAACAAGTTCAAAGTACATGTATCAAAATGATATTTTAACCAAACAAATATAAATTTACTATTTCAAAGGTTTTGGAGTGAATTTGATTAAACCAACTTAACCAAGTTGGTTCGTGAAACGTTCAAACTTTAAATCATTTCTCTGAAGTATAATATAAAAGGTGTTCAGTTCGGTTAGATTTGAATCGGTTTGTTGATTTCGACTCAAAGAACACCTAAATTAACCTGCTTTCAACTCTTTTGTAACTCTTTTGCTTCCGTGCTGGAATGAATAAGAGGCGTTTAGTGCAGATAAAATCAGTGGGCTTAGCAAAAGGCTCCCATAGAATAAAGTTTTGGTGGGACAATTCCAAGAGCCAAAAAGCCATAGGATATGGGGTTTGCAAAAAAAAACAACCAATCATTTTTGCTCTCTTTTCTCTAAATATATAGTTGCTTTTCCATTAACCACAAAAACTAACACCTATAAAACTCTATCATGGTTTATTGGCTAAACCCATTTTTTTCAATTAAAGTTTCCTTGCAAGTCAAGATAATGGTGCAAAGTCCCCCTAAAACCATGGGCACAACACCTTGATTTCATTTATTTTGCCTTCACATTTACTCTCAAGTCCTTGGTTCTTTTGGCCTAAAATTACTCTATATGTACCGATGTACGATGTAAATTCAAGTCTTTAAAAAACGGACTTACTATTCCTTTTAGAATCATACGTCTATAACTAGTGATTTCGACGTATACAATAACATTCGTGATCACAAATCACTCCATCACAATTTCTTAAATCATTCTGTAAAGAATATTGAAAACCATTTGAAAAACCAAAAAAAAAAAATGGTTTTTTTATAAACAGAGAGTGGGACAAATGAAAATGTTGGATATTGAATGAAACGACATCGTTTCAGTCCACATTTCGGTTTCAATCTTCTTGCTGATTAGTAAAGCGCCCCCTTCAGAAACCGACAGCAAAGAATAGCAAAGAATGATAACTGAACCAAGAAAAAGATAAAATGCAATAAAAAAATCAGCAGAATTTGGAAGACTGACACCTCTTTTCTACAGTCTCCTCTCCCAGATGCGTCATCTTCTTCCTCTGGTTCTAGATTTATTTTCCCTGGATTTTGCATCTTTTAAAGCCTGGCTTTTGACCCATATCCTGTAATTGATTCAGCTTGATTCCAAGGTACCCACTTAGTTTAAAATCTGTTCCTTATTTAGTTCTTTCGAATCTCTAAGTGGTTTTGGATCATGGGGTTGCTTTCGTTCTTCTTTTCAGCTTGTTTCTGTTAAGTGGGTTCTCTCTGTTTGATAAAATGATTTGTGTTGGTGTTGGTGAGTTGCTTGCTTACTGGGTCATTCTTTTTTTTTACTTTGATTTTCTTGGGATTGCTAAATCTGGATCCTCTCTTTCTTGATGTTGATTACAATTTACAGGTGTAAACTTGTGATCAGTCTGTTTTAAAACCAATAACCAACGATTTTGAATTGGTTTATGGAAAAATATGTTTCCCCTGTTCTTTGATTATGTAAATATGTGCATATAATGGTTTCTACGAAAGCATTTCTGTTACAACTATTGCTGATAGACGCTCTCTCTTGTGTGAAAGCAATCCTTGAATGCTTATGAGCAAAAGGCCAAAGGGGGAGCTTTGGTTTTTTTGCTCAAGCTTCATATATGCAGCTAAATTTAACTGATTGAGATAATATTGTGTTTCTTTTGCTACCATTTGTGTTAAAAACAAATGAATATCAAGTGGGGTTAACCAATCCTTCAGAACTTGCATTTGAATGTAGGAGGTTTGAGGAGGGT
This sequence comes from Luffa aegyptiaca, assembly GCA_017139565.1. Taxonomy (NCBI): domain Eukaryota; kingdom Viridiplantae; phylum Streptophyta; class Magnoliopsida; order Cucurbitales; family Cucurbitaceae; genus Luffa; species Luffa aegyptiaca. Next base: position 45,846,400 of record CM029404.1, on the reverse strand, counting down.
GCTCAACTTTGCAAATTATTGTCTCAAGAACTAATGCAAACTTCTATTTGGCAATTCTTGAACTGAAATCACCGTTTATGAACTGTGCCTTCAAACTTAGCTATCTCTTATTCTTTGTGATCACTAATTAATACCATTCATTTCAAATACAGGAACTTGAAATGTTTTATGATCCAGATTAGGCATGTGAATCAGGAGCTAGTTAACTTGTTCTTAGATTGCCTTAAGATCTTTGAAGTTGTCAATGTTGTTTTTGTTTAAAATAAGATTTCTTTTTTATCTTGCTTGCTGAAATTGAACTTGTTCACCCTTTTTCATCGTTTTGAAGATGAATACCATTATATGGTATAATCAGATTGTTCCTTAACGTAATCTTGATCTTTTGCAAATCTGGCTGTCATGAATAGTAACTAATCCTTCTGGAGAAAAGATGAAGCGCTAGTTGTTATCATCTGCATTTAGAATATTCAATATCCGGTTTAAATTAAGATTGGCATCATAAAACTTATCTATTTCAAATGCTAAAACTCCTTCGTTTGAATTTTGAACTCCCATCTTCTTCTTCATTTCAGATATTATGATATGCTTTTTTGGAGGCTCTTAAGCTCCTGTTTTTTTGGGTTGTTTCCATCTGGACATAAATTATGATTAGAAAATTTAACAAGTTCTGCTTTGCTTGTGAATGTGTTGTAGATAGGATTTTGATGGCAGCAGCAGAAGCAAGGGCTGCTTTTCAGAGGACTGTTAATCGTTGCTTTGTCCAAGAAGATGCCAAAAGAGCTCCCAGATTAGCTTGCTGTCAATCGTCATCTTCAACATCCAAACAAGTTGATCCTGGACCTGCCAATGCAGCAGCAGATGGGCCAGATCAACCTAACATAGGTTTTATGCCTTTTAGCAGAGCTTCTTCATATTCTAGTTTATTTCCCGACTCGAAATGGTGGCTTCAGACGCAATCTGGCTATGGATACCAAAAGATTTTCACCCCAGAACACGTTAATTCTTTAGAGGCTGGCAATGAAACTTCAAAATCTGGTACTGAAAAATCGTGTACTTCAAGTGATATTCACCCAACTGAAGGTAGCAATACTGTCTGTGAAATCGATGATTACAGCGGGTCTTCTCTAGATACTGATCTTGATGTTTCTGCTATTTGTGCAAAGAGAGTGAACAGCATTATGAATGAAGACATAAAGACCTTGGATGGGACAGACTCTCAAGAATGTCTTGGTAGTGTAGATATGAAAGCAAACTTTGAATGTTTAGATAAGGATTCTTTCAACAGTAAAACAGTTTCCAAAAATCAAGATGAGTTTTACTTCAATCCAGATTCTCCTTGGATTCAAGAGGACAAGGCTGAGCCATGGTGGTGGATAACAGATAAAGATGAATTGGCCTATTGGGTTGCACAGAAATCTCTTGATCATATAGAAAATTGTGATCTACCGCCACCTAAAAAAACATGCTTGAACTTTAAGAGATACCCTTATGATCAAAAGCAATCCTATGAACATGATACAAATCGGGTTTCCACCTTTGAGTCAAACCACCGAAATTGTGGACCGGATTTTTGTCGTTTTAGCAAAACACGGAGAGAACTTGGTGAATCAATTGAGCAAGGGAACTTGCCGCACGCATCTCATAAATCTTTGAGGTACTTTGTAAACTCCTAGTTGCTGTATTTCTCTGAATTCCTGGTCTGCAACTTCGTTTTGGCAAAACTTTGTTGAATATTATAGTTGGTTCTTGCCAAGTTTTCGAGATAGATTAAATTCTTAAGTTTTCTCTCATCTTAGGATAAAATGATGTGATAGAACAGTATCACAACTGTTGCAAGTATCTTAGGATAAAATGATGTGATAAAACGCATAAACAATTGTTGCAAGTCTATCTGATAATTGGACATTCCCATTCTTTTATAATAGTTTTCCAGCTAAGTTAATTTGTCTAATCGTATGCATAGATTGATTATCTTTCTTTTTGGTGTCTTCACTTTCAAAAGCAAGGCCTTACTAAGATTTAACTAGAACTGCTATGTTGAATGCAGCTGTACAAATCCCAGCGACTTGACAAAAACAACACAAACGTTGGAAGATAATACTAGCAAAGATGAGCTAATGGATGCACTGCTACATTCTCAAACTCGTGCAAGGGAAGCCGAGATTGCAGCAAAGCAAGCTTATGCTGAGAAGGAGCATATAGTTGAGCTTTTCTTCAGACAAGCATCCCAACTCTTTGCATATAAGCAATGGTTTCAACTGCTGCAACTAGAAAGCCTGCAGATAAAGAACAACGATCAGCCAATGTCCACTCTTTTTCCTTTGGTTCTTCCATGGATGTCCTACAAGAATATGGTATCTCAGAAGAGATGGCGGAGATTCACTAGGCAGAAAAGAGTCAAAGGGAACCGTCATAGAAGTGATATTTCTACGTATGCCATAGCTTTTGCTCTAGGATTGAGCCTGGTCAGTGCAGGCTTGCTTCTGGGGTGGACAGTAGGGTGGATGCTTCCTTCTTTCTAGGCCTAGTTTGAATGAACTTTTAGAAGAAAATCAATTGACAAGGCTACGTGCTCAATCAAATATAAGCTGTGTGTGTATCTGTGTAACTTAGCTTTCCAATATGTGGAATGTTTGTTTGTATATATGAGGATCACATTTTAACGAAGAGAAAGAATACATCTCTCTTTCGATTCTTTAGCTGTTTTTTGGCTGTTTCTTTTTTATTTTACTTGATACTCAAAGTTCTTAGAAGGAATCAAATTGCAGCACAGGGCTGCAAGAGACCTGTACATTGAGAAAATTGATGTTTTCATGTTTTGATGATAGATCATTTAGTTTGTGAATCTGTAAACTACTCCCATATTTTTATCCTACAGATCTGAATAATGAATTTAAATTTGAAACTTAGCTACGTTTAGTCTTTATCCAGCTTCGTTTTATGCATTTTTAACATGCAACATGGTCTTTTTAATATTGAAAACTCTCCCATAGAGTCCAAGAGAGCCAGATGGTGGCTTTTGGTGAGGAGGCATTGTTTGGGAGAAAACTATTTGTCCACGAGTCACTTCATGAAGTGGACTAAATTAAACTATTCGTTTTGGTTATCTATTATCTCTCCTCTTTTTGTTTCTCTCTATCGTCTTTTTCTTTTTCACCTTCCTATATGACAAAGAAGATGTCTTCAGCAACTTGAGCTTAACTCAACCGATTAAAGCATAATATCCTCAATCAAGAGGTTAGAGATTCAAATCTAACAAAACAAGTTCCAACAAAAACAAACTAACAAAACAAAGAAGAGAACATGGTTACCAAATCAGTAATGTCCACCAGTGCCCACCAATCAAGATTAAGCCTGTTTTGCATGTTCTTTACAGCCAAGATGAATAAACATGTGGGGGACTAAGAAGATGTCTTCCACTTCTTGAAAATTGTCGAAATCATCATTCAACTCACAAAGTCATTACATTATTTCTATACAAAATGCCAAAGATGATATGATCTCAGCCATTAGCTAAAGCATCCGTCCTCCTCCATATTAGATTATTTGATGCATCTATATTACAGCAAGCTAAACTCGGTTTATACATAAACATTCTGATGATTACCAGTGCTCTTTCTTATGCTTTTCTGCTCTTCCATGGAATGTTGATCTGCTTCAACCCTTCTCCTATGCTTCCCTGCAATTCCTCAAACTGTATCAGTTTCATTAATAATCACAAATTGCTTGGAAAACAACACACTCCTTTGAAGTTCTCTCTTTTTGTAAAACCAGAAGGGAAAGACTTTTCACAGAAAACTTAAGACTGCTTAAGTTTAACATGTTATGAATGTTAATATAAACATATATAAAGATAGAGAAGAAAAGGGGTGGTTTCTAGAATTACCCAAAACTCAGTCTTGGCTTGGACAAGACAAGAAGAAAAGCTCCCTTCTTTCTGAGTCTCTGCAACCTTCATCCTTGAACTGCTTCTCTCTGCAACAATCCCACATTCATTTTCATTCTCATTCTCACTGTCACTCTCATTTTCCTTCTCCAAAGAAGAAGGAAAAACACTTCCACAGGCTGACCCAACTTCCCTTTTGCTCCCAAAACTTCTCTTTCCCAACCAACAAAACCACTCCTTCTCTATCAGCACTCCTCTCTTTCTCAAAACCATGGCTCCAAGCTGCCTTTTGTCAAATCTGAATGAGCCACAGCACTGCTTATGAAGCTGAAACATCCCCTTTGGTGCAGTGGTTGGAGGAGGGAGTTTTGGGACTTTGGGATCCATTAGCAGCAATCTTGGTGGAAGTTCAAGGCACTTCCTTTGAGTGGCTGTGTTCTTGGAGTCTGAAGAATTGTTGGGGGTCCTGAAACAGAACCTGGGCTTGCCAGGCTCCTCTTCCCATCTAAATGGGACTGAAACTGAGGTGTGGATTGGTGGAGTTGGCATTCCAGAGCGATCTGGTGAATCCATTGCTGCAAATGCAAGTAATGGAAGCTTTGGTACTTCTGAGTTCTGCCATAGCTTTGCTTCACTTCCCATTTCTCCCTCTTCCTCTCTTTCTTCCTCTCTTTCTTCCTCTCTCTCTCTCTAAGTGTACTGACTTAAATTTGTGTTGGCATAGTATGAAATAACGTATTAATATGAGGCAGAGGAAAACAGATTTGTCACTGAAATATAAAAAAATTGAGACTTTTTTGGATGGTTTTTACTTATTTTTTTTATTTATTTAGGTCTGGTTTGATAACCATTTGGTTTTTTGTTTTTGGTTTTTGAAAATTATGCTTGTTTTCTCCTAAATTCTCTATCGTAGCTTTCATCCTAGTTAAGGTTGCATTTGAATTCCTAGTCAAATTTAAAAAAAAAAACAAGTTTTTGAAAACTACTTTTTTTTGTTTTCAAAATTGGACTTGGTTTTTGAAAATAAGGTAGAAGATTGATACTAAAACCAAAAAACTTATAGGTGGAAGTATGTGTGTATAAGCTTAATTTTCAAAAACCAAATGGTTATCAAACAGGGTCTTATTTATTTGGTACAAAAAGGAGGCAAAGGTTTGAACCTTCACGTGAAGGAAACGAGTAGATACCTTAACCACTGAGTTATGTCCATGTTGACTTTGGTTCTTGTTTTTCGATCGTTTGTTATTTTCATGGACTCTAATGATATGACGGTGTATGAGTCATATTTAAGTAAAAAATTTTAATAAGATAGGTCTATCGTTGGAAGGTTCAATTGAGACATTGTTGTCAACTTGAGCATAGCATCAATAGTTAAGTTAAGTAATATACCGTTGTTCTAAAGGTTTTAAATCTTTATTCCATATCGTTAAATTTTAGAAAACAAAATTTAATCGATGGTCTATTGGATTAATTAAAGAACTAATAATTCAATAACCTCATATTTTTTTTTTTAACTCAATAACCACATTATAGGTTATAAGTTTGAGTTTTTAAAAATGGTTAAAACTTTAGTAATGATTTAGATAACAAGAACTAGTATGAAATGGATGCCTAGTTAAAATTTTTTATTAAAAAAACATTTAAATTATGGGGAAGTTGTAAAGAGAAAGAATAGTCTACAGCAATTATCCTTTGTAAAAATAAATAAACAAATAAAATCTATAGTTGGGTATAGGTTATATAATTGCAATATTGCAAATAATTGAAATTATTGCAATTATCCTTTACATTTTTCTTGAATTGCTCTCTGTTTGGTCATCATAAAGAAGGCAGTAAACAATAGGGAGAGGAAAATCTAGTTGGGTTTCATACCTAATTTGCTCTATTTATTTTTGCATTATTGAGGTTGAATTTTCATTACCATTGGTTACTATTTTTTACTTTTTTTTTTTTTTTTCCTCTTTATAGTTAATAGGTCCATAATATTAGTCAAAAGCTAATTTCAGAGGGCCTTTATTACATAAAAAGAAGAAAAATATGACTTCAATTCTTATGTTTGATACTCAAGATTTGTGATATAAACAAAAATGGGTAAAATTACAATTAAAATCATTCGATATTAAGTTCAATTGATTAAAATTAAACCCTTCAAACTTGTATACGTACATAGTAAAAATTGAATATTCATTATGTTGTAATTGGGGAGTACGATCAAAGTTCCACATTGGCTAGACAAGAAGACGATCATGGGTTTATAAGGAAGGACAAATATCTCCATTGGTATGAAGTTTTTTGGTTTGTCCAAAATGGATAATAAATCATACCATTTTGAAGATCTGTGTGGTGTCTCATTGTCCTTAACACATTCTATTAACCACCAATAAAAGAAACCTAACTAAAAGAAGGTTTAATTATCCTTTGTGTCTAATAGGTTCTTAAACTTTCAAAATATCTAATAAAAGATGTTGAATAGATTAATAACGTATTAGACTCACAAATTGAAAGTTCAATGATCTGCTAGACATTAAATTGAAAGTTAAGAAACTTACTATAAATTTTTTTAAGTTTAATGACCTCATAGACACAATCCTCAAAGCTCGGGGACCAAACCTAAAAAGAAGAACTCATAACACAACCAAAGAGTTGAAAATATTGAACTATAGCTAAAAAGTTGCCCCTAAAGGCTATAGTTTTTCTTTAAATGTACAGTGACAATACTATACATGAAGTAACCTTGTGTATAGTAAAGGAGTAGCAAATGAACTGTTTACATGTGAACTTAAACAATATGACAGCTAGGAGAGAGAGAGAGAGAAAGAAGTAAAGGAGTAAGAAGTCAAACTAATTTGTGAATTCCACCAATGAGATGATAGAATGGATTGAAGATTAGTGATCATGGATGCACATGATTCTTGCCCATGGAGAAAGGCTTGGGATGCGACTGTTTGGACATAGAATTTTTAGTCCCTTTTCAGGACAGTGGGATGTCCATTTTTAAGTGCTTTATGGGAAGGTCGTTCCAAACAAGTCCTTCCTCTTTCCCATCACTCTTCGCCATTGCTGCATGGCATGTGACTCCTCAATCTAACTTTGTTATCTTCAACCCTTTTCTTAAACTTTAAGGATAGCGAGTCTCGTATGTTTCTAATCGAAACTTTAATAACTTCTCTTTCGTGGGGAGGTCAAAAGTTCAAAACTTACCTGTATTTAAATTGTATTACTTAAGGAGTCGCGTTGACCTACAACAAAGGTGCTTACACCAGTGTGATGCTATATCCAACACACTCTAATGCTTAAGTCAGTGTTTAGACTGAAATAGTGTTGAACTGAGATAGGAAAGAGTATCACGTACCTAAGACTGGAATGGATTCCAGTATTTATAGAGTTTTCTGTCGTCTCTAGACATATTTGTACTTGACATGATGGCAATTGGCTCCTTGGTTTGGTTAGGACCAAGCTCAATAGACTTAGATAGTTCTTTAGCTTACAAACTCTAAGGGTCGGGTCAAAAAGACTCCCTACCTATGGGTCTTGCCATGTGGCACCCACGTGGTCTCAAAGGGGAGTCCACGTGAGCATGGCAATCATGCCCCTAACATCGTTTTTTAAAAAAATAATGTTTATTTCTTTGCAATCTTTTTTTTCTTTCTTTTATGCTTTTCATCTTTCTTCAAAGACATTTGAATTTTAAATCAAATTTCAATAACAAAAATATTTTTAAAAACTACTTTTTTTTTTTTTTTTTTTTTTTAGGTTTCAAGATGGGGCTTAGATCTTGAAAAAAAAAATTAAAAAGTAGTTTTAGTTTCTATCAACGTAGGTACATGAGTTTGATATCGACATAAGGGCTAAATCGACATTTTTATTATATCTTTAAAAAATCAATGAAATATTAAAAAGTAGCAATAAAATATAACTAATGTAAATATAATATTAATAATAAGCATTTCAACTTATTTTTAAAAAAAGGTGTAAAATCTAAAATGTTTATTTATTAATTTTTTTAATTTTACATTTTTTTTCCAGAAATATCTATTGACATCAATATTTTATCAACTTTTCCATAAAATTGAGACTTCAACACTTCCTTCAACATTTTAAACTTCGTATATATATTCATATTCTAGCTCGAAATTCTTAACATTTGTGAGCCTTCATACATGAAGCATAAATCAAGTTTGTTAACCATTACGAAAGTGGGTAGTTGGCCTTTTTTTTTCAACATCTCAAGGGGAAAGTTTGAACTTTTGACCTCTTGGTCGAAAATATTAAATCCTAACCAGATATGTTCCATTTTGGGATAAACATTAAACAAATGTTGGTAAATGTGGAGCCAATATAAATTTTAACAGTGTCCCTATTGGACTCCTAAAATAAATCTTGAGCCCTTGTGCTTGCACTTGAAAATTTATATTCCAATAGTCCAAATTTTTATCAAACAAGTCTACAACCATATCATTGAGTAGGGCATAACATCCATCTCTATAATACATCGATTGCCAACCAAAACGATTAAAAAACAAACTCTATTTATTGGTTGAATTGATTCGAATATGAAGAAAAACCAATAAGAATTGGTTCTCTAAAAGGTAGAAATGTACATCTTATAGTATATAGTATAAAAGTTACAGTTACATCCCACATCGCACATGGGTGCCAATCATATTAAAAACTTGTTTTTAAAATTGGTACTACATCTACTTAGAAAATGAAACTTGAAGATTAGTAAAATCGACATTTATATTAAACAAACAAATTTGTAAGCTATTTCAATTCACCTAAAGTGGAATACAAATAAATGAATGGATAATTGATATCCTTTCAATAATTGAAACATAAGATCACTATTATACACAATAAATACTTAAACAGCGAGGGAGCAATAATTTCTCCTAACTTATGCTATAATGTTTGGAAGTTTCTAATTAAATTCTTGCCAATACTGTTGGAATAAATGATCATGAGAGAGAGATGAGGCTGTATTCGAAAAAAAAAAAAAATCACATTTTAATAATAGCTATGCAACTGATCTGTCCCAAAACTTTCAAGTTGGATCTAAAAATACCCTAAACTTTAAAAAGTGTCTAATAGTTCCCTAAATTTCAATTTTGTGTCTAATAAGTCCCTAAACTTTCAATTTTATGTCTAATAGATCCCTGACGTATTCACTTAAAAATTAATCGATCTATTAGATATAGAATTGAATTTTATGTCTAGTAGAACCCTAGACCTTCAGTTTTGTGTTTAGTACATCTATGAATTTTAGAAAATGTCAAATAGATCAATGACCTATTAAACACAAAATTTAGAAACCTATTAGACACAAAATTAAAAGTTTAAGGACCTATTAGATAGGTTTTCAAGTTCAAGGACCATGTAATTTAAACCTGTATTCAGATTTTGTTCTCATAAATTTCAAACTACCAAACCTATCATTACTTTATATCATCCAAAGAAAATGCAGCTAGGAAAATGAAAGTTGTAACCAGTAATCTTTCTACACCAGCCACAATAACCAACTGATATATAAACTTGCAGTTGAATATCACAGCAATGAGATACAAGTGCTTACATGTGATGTCAAAATGACAAAGGAAATTTCAAAATAGGAGCAAAGGAGAGAAACTCGATGCAATATTACAACTCTTAGACCGCAATGAACATCTAAAATTTGCTCATGAATGCATGCACAAAATGACAGACAGGTAAACATGATCAAATAAAAAGAGGATGAAGTGGATGGAAGTCTTGTACCAAAACTTGGTAAACCACGTGTTGATGGCCCTGACCAACCAACCGGAAATAGCAGAATCTTCCACATCATTACCACAATTGTAAACGATGATATGAAACTTGAATAGGCCACCAAATGGAATAACGCCAAGAGATAAATAAGATGAACTTGTCCACAAAAAACCTGCTTCAATTGAGCACATAATCCTGAAAGGTTGCAGGAGTACACGATTAGATACAAGGTGATGTTAGAACAAGATACATAAGCAGGCCAGTTGATCAGTGTTAAACAATATTGAATAACCACCCCCCCCCCCCCCCCAAAAAAAAAGGTCTCCTGAATTCCATTTCCACCTTCGCAATCAAAACACCAAAATCTTATAAAACCCCCCAAGTTTGAACATTAGCCCCATTTAGAACTTGCCATTGCTTCTTCCCGGTACCTGATAAAATTCTCATCCAACGGCAAAGTGCCAACCAATTGAATATTTTGAGCAACAAAAAAATAATATTTGTTCCCAGAACCCAACAGGTTGCTAGAGTTTGCAAAAATATCAAAATCAACCACGGATATAATTAAAAAAAAAAAAAAAAAAAAAAAAAAAAAAAAAAAAAAAAAGTTATCATGCATTCATGAAGTATTCCCAACTTCAAAGAATAGAGAATCATATAGATCAATCAATATTAAAGAATAAATGTGCCATGTACAACCAAAAAAAAATTCTTAACATTAATGAGCATGAGATGCAAACAAACGACCAGAATTAAGTAGTGTAGTATATAGAAGTTCACCTTTTACGTAGATAATTTACATCCATTTAGTTGTGACACAAATAGTGTAAAACACATGCATGATATATAAACTTGTTGTTACCAATCTCCAACAGGATTTAAATAAAATACAAACTTCACACACGGCAAAAAATTGAATGAGAATGACAACTTACTCAAGCTATTGGGCAATTATAAGATCTGCAAAACTGAAGCAATGCAGATTGATTTGTAGGGTCAAGATACTGACTGATCACTTGGGGATACCTCCCAGGAGAAAGAGCAGAAAGCTTTGATAAAGATGCTACCAGAAATTGCTTCGGATCCTTTATATCTTTCAGAGGATCATCCTCCTTCTTCCCTGCATTGTATAGACGAACAAAGCTTGCACTATAACCAGCATTTTCAGCAATATCTGGCATCTCTGGCTCCTCATCAACCCTTTCCTGTTCTGGTCGAGAAAGAAGGGTAACAATGCTATCCAGCATTTTCCCCCAGTCTTCAATGAATGCAGCATCCAAAAGTGCTGGGCACTCGCAGATAAGTCTGGTTGAAGCAACTGCAGTTAACTTAAGCTCAATGGCCCCTGTTATCAGTTTAAGATTAGGTATCCAAAACTGCCTCAAGATTTGGATAAATATGCCGTCCTGAACCTTGTTGATGGTATCCAAAAGATTTTTATGACCATTTTTAACAAGAAAAAGGGACATGAATATCAAAAGCGACTTGATGAACTTTACCGTCCGTCTACTTTGGAGTTGTCCAAAAAGAACAGCCCAAATGTGGCCAATGTACTGTTCAAGCACACTATATTCAAGAGATTCGATAACAGTGTTGAGAACATAAAAGCCTTGCTCTGCAGTGCTTGGAGATGAGACTAGATTATTAAATATTCCAAGAACCTGGCTCAGGCGCCCACCTTGATTAAGTTCATGAGGTGCCTTCTGAAGGAAAGCCTGAAGTAACCGTACAAGTGCTGGGACATTAGAGGCTCTTTTCCAAGATTCAGGTGACAATAAGATCTCAAAAATCTGCATGTAGCTTGATGGAATAGGAGGATTATTCAATTCAACAAGCTGTGCTAACAGTTGAAAAGCATATGGGAAGAACTCCGTAACATCATTGGCCAATATCATTTGAAGGCTGGGAAACAGGCTTGCCTCAAAAGCTGATATTAAAGAGGGATCCCTTTCGCAAGCCCTTCTAATGAGAATGGCCACAGATTCAAACATATAGTGGTTAAAAACAGGATTTTTGGGGTTTTTGCATACTTCATTTAAAATAGAAGTCAACCCAGCAATGCATGGTCCTGCAACCTCACGAGGTATGTCAGCAACTCCAAGAACTCTCATTATACACTTCATAATGTATTGGTTCTCCTCAGATTCAGGAAACTTGAAGGCATTAAAGAGCTTAGTCATCATCTCAGGAAAAGTTGGAGCAATATCCATAGAGTTATACCTGGCCACACCTGAATCCTCCTTGACCAGCAACAATTTTTCAATACAAATTGCAGCATAGGAATGAACCACATTTGACTCAGACCCAAGGAACCGAACCAAATGAGGAAACATTTGTAATGCAACAGGTTTTGATATCAGATTACGGAACACAGCAAAGAACTTGAGCGCACCTGCCTTAAGCATTGGTAGACCATTAACATCTGAATTTTGCAATTCTGGAATGATTACTGATGCAAAGAAACTCTGAACATCTACAAGATCAGTTGAAACAGAAGAGCCACCAGCTTTCTTAGTGGCAAGCGAGACAACCAAATATATTGCACAATCTTTATCTTTCCAATTAAGAGCAGGATTTAACCCAAATGAATTTAGCAGGCTTTGTATCTGAGAGGATACCATGTCCGTCACCTGCTTTTTGTAATTGGTTGCAATTCCTTTAAGAAGTTCACAAGCTATCCTCCTTCTAGTATCCAGATCGCTACCTTCCATGTCCCTCCTAATGAATTCAACATAATTCATTTCAAATAGTTCCTCATCGTCATCCCTCAGCCTCACATTGGGAATTACTATGCTCTTACAAATCTCAGGTATCACTCCCTCGCCTGCAAATAAGGTGTGGTGTACACTTGTGCTTACAGTAGTCAAAAACTTCATCGCCGTAACAGCCAGCTGGTCTCGGCTCGATGACTGAGATACATTCCCCAATAAGCCCCATACGGCTAGAGCAAAATCATTCAAGTACCCCTGAAACTCCTCTTCATTTTTTTCCATATAAAGATTAATATTCTCGCAAACTGCAGCACGAAGCTCGTCAACTAAAGCAAGCCCATCAGCGCCACTATTTTCAAGTGCAGGATAATTGATAGTAAGATATTTCCGGAATTCACTCATCCACTCTTTCATATGATCCTCAAAGAACTCGGGAAGCTCTTGAAAATTCAACGAATAAAAAATTCTACAACATAGCCTCTGGGACTCAAACAGGGGCCGCAGAGTGGCCGCCTGAGCGCCCGAGCTCACCGCAGAATCAATTAGAGCAGCCGTTTTGAGAAAAATTTCTAACAAGGGTGCCGCAAAATTATCCAGGCAATACTTCAAGTCAAGCAAAAGATCGTTGGTTTTATATTGATACCGAAACTTCTTAAATATAGAGTTAGCAGTGCCAAGAATACCGTTAACAGAAGCATAATCGGAAGCCTGAGACGCCTTCTGAAGACTCACGACGAGCTCCGGGAGCAAGGAAGGCCAGGATTTGGGGAAGTCGTGTTTGCTGATCAAAGCCAAAGCCTCGCTGAGCTGACTCTGGATTCGCTGAGTAGAGGAAAGCATGAGAGGGACAATTAGGGCTTTGATTTGGTCCTTCTCGGGGTCGGGAATCGGAGCCAGAGAAGAGGCATTTGACTCGTCCGGCGCAGCGGGTGCCCATCGGAGGCGTAGATGGTTTTTGAAGTTGACGGCGGCCGCTTGACGGATCTGTTCATCGACGGATGGTTCGGCGACGAGACGAAGGACAGCAAGACCGTAGTTGGGGCGGTCAGCGGCTTCGGCAAGGGAGGCTTCGGCGCGGCGGCGGGGCTCAGGAGCGGGAGAGAGAGTGTGAAGAAAACACTGAGAGAGGAGCTGTAGGGTTTCTGGGTTCCACTCCATTGGGCATAGAGACGAATGCGAACCCAAATCGAAAACTGGCCTGCGATGGGAGATCGAAATCGGTGGGGATTGCTGGGTATTTGTATTGAATTTTTGGGAAGAAACGCTAATTTGAAAGAGAAGAGAGGCGAAAGGGGCCGTTCAGCAGGAGGGAAACTTCAACTGTGCAAGAAATTGTGGGCTGGGTTTTAGAGGTTTTTCATCTTCAACCAACTTCTTCTTTGCCTACTAATTCTAAACCAAGATTTTCTCCTTTTTTTTTTCTCTCTCTTTCTCATTGGGTTCAACAATATTTGGAGATTAGAATTCGAAGCTCTAACTTCTTGGCCAAGGGTACATGTCAATGTCAACGAATAGTTTTCCTTGTTTGTCCGGTTAAATTACAAGTTTAGTTCCTAAACTTTCAAATTTATGTCTATTTGGTGTTTCAACATTAAAACGTGGTTAATATGTCTCGCAACTTTCAATTTTGTGTTTATTATGCTCCTTAACTTTAAAAAAACATCTAATAAGTCTTTAAACTTTTAATTTTGTATTGAATAAGTATCTAAATTGTTTATTTTGTGTCTCGTAGGAATTTGACCTATTTGAGATTTTTTAAAATCCACTAACTTACTAGACACGAAATTGAAAGTATGAGATCCTATTAGACATGAGATTCAATTTTATAACTAACATTTAATTTTTTTAAAAACTTTTTAACACGCCAAAGAACACGAAATTGAAATTTTCAGATTTATCAAACACTTTTTAAAGTTCAAGGACCAAATAAATATAACTCTAAAAATTTAGGAACTGAACTTCTAACGTTGGGAGATTTGAGAGGATTTGCCCGAGAGGGACTAACTAAATAAAAACCAATAAATTAAGTAATGGAATGGTTTTTCTTAATATGTGTTGATATTATCTATGATCGAAAATTGTATAGCACTAGGAGTACTATGTGTCCATAATTGTTGGCCTTTATTTTAAGGTCTTGGTCATAGGTTCACATTCTTCATTGTTATGCTTAAGAAAAGGGTAGGTGGTTGGCCGCATAATGAAGGACATCCTAAAAAAACAAGTATTAACTTGTATTAAGATAAGGTTTGTCTCTGTCAAAGTGAGCATAGCTCGGTGGTAATTGGCATGTACTTTCGATCAATAGGTCAGAAGTTCAAAATATTTGGTGAAATTTTACCTACATATAACATCACAAATGCGTCGTGAGAATTTGAATTTTTGAACTGAGATTATCAAAGATTTAACCATCAAGCTATACTAAGAATAACATTAGTTATGTAAGTAAATATTGTGCCTTAATAAATAAGAGTACCTTTTTAATTTTAATATACCATTTTTTCGGTTATTTACTTATCATTATAGATTTGAAAAAAAAAAAAAGGAAAAGCTCAAAATGGCCCTAATTTTTGGAAAAAGTTCACTCGAAGGAGATATGGCAGAGGTCGGAACACTCACTTTTTTGACACTAGTGTAGTGCCTACCAAAGATACTTCGACAATCAAGTCAATATATATATATAAGCTTAAAGTTGTCCTGAGTTTGACTAAGTTTGACTAAACCTGCTTACTTTCTATAACCTCTTCTCCTCTTTTATAGACTAAGAAGTAATGAGGATTTTTATAGTTCACGAGGGGCTTAAGAGGGCTTCATAAGTTCATTTGTGTTCTTTGGATTGGTAGGTTAAGATAGAGTCACATCTCTAATACCATCATGTACCATTCTAAGTATCATAAAGGACACATCAAGCTTTCCTCTAACAAGTGATCCAACACGGTGGAGCTTGGATCCCAAGCTCTCTCCAATTGCAGTTGCTTCTCTCACGAAGACAAACTGAAGTGACCCACTGTCCAACGATTCCACTTGTCTCTCTTCATATAATCAAGGGTAACCCCTCACCGATCATTATTTGTATTCTAATGATTCTCATTTCTTAAAATTTCGTAAGAAAATATTAAGCAATAAAAAATACTTCTAGTTAGATTGAAAAAACACTTTTTAAATACTAAAATTGAAGTACTTATAAATAATATTAGTGGACTTGAGGAAAATACTCCCAAGTACACACTAAATATATAATGTGATGTGACAATATTAAAAGGGGCAGTTGCATAGATGACAAATTGGACCAAATTAATAGCAAATATAGCACCATTGCAAACTAATTGCAAATATAGCAAAATTAATTGTATAAGACCAAAAAACTGTTGTCATATTCTATTCGTGTCTATCACTGATAGACTCTGATTATTCAAAGTATATCAGTGTCTATCGCTGATAGACTTCGAATAATCAAAATCTATCAGTGACTATCACTGATAGACTTTGATTAATCAGAGCCTATCAGTGATAGTCACTGATAGATTTTGATTAACCAAAGTTTATCAGCGATAGACATTGATAGACTCTGAATAATCGGAGTCTATCAATAAATTGATAGATCTGATTAATCAGAGTCTATCGCTGATAAACTCTGATAATCGAAGTCTATCAAATAGACTCGGATAGATTTTGCTATATTTGCAATTTTTTTTACATGGTGTTATATTTACTATTAATTTGGTCCAATTTGCCACCCACTGCAATTTTCCATATTAAAAACTAATTGTATAGAAGAGTCATGCAACTCCTCACTTCTCTCCATATGGCCCAATCCTTAAACTGGGCCGACCTGTAAACATTGTTCTGAATAAATGGGCCTAGCCCATAGGCCCGATAAAGTCTTAAATAAGCTGTCCGTTACTGGGCTATCCAAATCCAGAGGCTTGATCCGCTAGATTATGGCCACACAATTTGGGCCGATAAGCCCGATGGCATTTTTTGGGCCTTAAAGCGCGATGGACTCATGGCCCGGCCCAACTTACCATTTCAAACACAATCTCAATTCTTTCAACGAAACTGAGAATATTCTCAAGCTATTCTATTTTTTCTCCCAACAATAATCTCAACATCACTTGACCGAATAAAATACCATTTCTTTAGTTCAACGATTACCAGGGTGAGAGATCAATCAATCAACCTTTTGGAAAGGTAATTGATGTCTTATCACCAAGCAATAGCTCGGATTGACAATCGAAAAAAAAAATTATTCTATAACTTTTTTTTTTTGTTGAGCTTTCGTCTTTCAAAACTATACATGTGAGCTAGTCCAATTTAAAGAAACACTTATGAATATATATATAGACTATCAGTTTATAGACTTCAATTTTTAAAAATAGTTGAAAAATAAGAAGCAAATAGTGGATTGTAAATTCCAACTTTTTATCTTTTGGTTCAAGATATAATATATTAACCAGTTAAGTTGTATAAATTTTCGAATAGGATATAAAAATATTAAATTAGTAAATTTATTCGAAAAAGGTATTTATATTTATTGGTTAAAATTATTGCAAGTGGATAATGGATTGGGGATGGAAGGCCATGAGAGGAAGGTGGGCGGCGGTTGGCACGGCGGCGGACGGGTTATGTCGGAGTTTTAAGAAACAAAAGTGTGGGTGGAATTGAGAAATTGAAAATAAAAGTGGGGTGAAAATGATATTAAAATAAAATTATATGACTGAGTGATGACGTAATCAAGCCCATTGTGGGGTCCACCTTCTCTAATTACCATCTTAACCACGCAACTTCCGCTTCCCACTCACGTCCACCTCTTCAATTTCTACCACGTGAACCGCGTGGTCTTTTTTCCTTCCCAAAAAGAAAAATAAGAAAAAATAATTAATTACTTTCATTATTAAATCAATATTTATAATTTATTTGGATTTTTAACTAATTTTATTTTTTCTTAAGATATAAGATTGGTCTCTAAAATTTTCTCAATCATCTCTATTTAATCTTTTTACTCAAAAGTTCCTTAATATATTTCTTTTTAAATTTTCAAGTTACTGCTTATTTCATATTTATATATTTTGAAAAACAAAATATCTATCACGTGAAACTCATGGTCCATTTCTTATCTAGAATTTAGAAAAGAAAAACTCTATTTAGTTTTTTTTTTTAAAAAAAAAACCAAAGAATAGGATCAAGTGTTTGTTTCATTCATATATTTGAATTAATTCTCTTTTGAGTTATTTTGATTTTTATTGATTTATCCTTTCGATTAAGTTATGAGATTGATCCGTAGAATCTATTTAATCATTTTTATGAATTCAGCAATTAGAATAATTGAATCACAATCTTTGAAATGATAGTTCATACAAAAAGCTAAATACTTTTTAAAAACTTATATAAATAGGGAAACTGAAAGAAAGAAACGAAAAGAAAAAAAGAAAGAAAAAAAAAAACTCAATTTAAAAAGTATTAAGATTTATCCTAATTTAGTTATACAACCTAAAAAAAATTATGGACTAAATTTGTAAATAGTAAGCTTAGAAACTAATGTTTTGTGTAAAGTTTTTTTTTTTTTTTTTGACAATATATGGGATAGGGGAATTCGAAATACAAACATGTTGGTCATCGATACAACTTTATGTCAGTTGAATCATGCTCTTGTTGGCTATTTTGTGTAAAGCTTACAAAAATAATAATGGTTTTTTTTTTTTCTAATAAAAACATAAAACAAGAAGAAGAAAAAGATAAGAACGGGATATTTGAAATAAATAAATTTATAGAATCGAAAAATATATATATAAAATTATGAGGGTAGAAAAGTAGAAATTGGATATCAATCAATAGTACATATTGTGATGTCCTTAAAAAAAAATATAGTACAAATTATGATTTATCATGTAATTCATGTGGGCCCTACTAAAAATAAATAAATAAATAAATGTAATTCATGTGGGGCCCAATATTTGTATTTATCCATTGGGCACCACGTGAAGGGGCAGTTGGTTTTATTTGGGCGCGCGTACGCTTTAACCCTTTAAACCAACCGCACCCGACCAATGCTTTTAACTACCCCATCCGTCCAATCACAATTCGAAACGTGGCATCCTAATTATCCAAATTCCCCCTATTTTATTTTTTTTTTTCTTCCTCAATTACTAAAAATATAAATGGTTTTGGTTTCGTTTATCTCTTGGCTATTAATTAAATCTTGTCTTCTAAAATAATAGTTTGGAACTACATCTAATAGCGATCGCGTGATGACTTACGATAAGCGTTTGTTGTTTGCATGAGATTCGTTTTATTAGATAAGCTTTTTTTTTTTGTCGAGATACGTGATTGAAACGACTTACTGAATACCTTTTTCTGTAGATTATTTAACATATCTTGAGTTTTGCAGTTATATGAAGTTGGATGGAAGTAAGATGGATTGGCTCGATCACAGGTATTTTATGTTCCGTGAGTATATTTCCTTCTTTAGCTATGGCCTTTACGGTTGGGAGTATTGAGTCCATCGTCTTAAAGTTTTGTGCTATAAGTTCAATTATTACTATCCCACAATTGTTCAGTCTGGCTTTCTATTATTGGAAAGAAATTCACTCCAAAAAAAAGGATATGAACAAGAAGTTACATCCATATTTAGTTTATTATTGAATGATCTTCAAATGTGTTATTGTACACTATTATGCATAAAATAGTGAAATCTCACACATGAATAAATGTTTATATTTTTTACTATAAGACATAAAAATTATATATTATTTTTTTAGAAGCAAACAAAAAAAAAATTAATATTTTCTATTAATATGTACATAGCTCAAAAGTAAAGACATATATTATTTTACCGTCTTTAGTTAAAAATGGTTACGAAGAAAATTCATAAATAATTCAAATAATGAAATACAATTTTTTCTTGAATAAGAGTAGTGAACTACCGTTTGACCATGCATCTATTTATACCATATGCCTTGTTTTTATATACATAAATTTAATATTTAAGAGTTACACGTACGAGATATTAAAGTTGTGTATTTAAATACATTAATATTTAAACAATTAAATTAATGTATTTATTTTATTTTTTATATCATATTACTGTTATTATTCATTTATTGTCTAATATTAAAAACATCTCTATTCTAAAAAAAAAAAAAAAAAAAAAAAAAACATCTCTTTAATACATAATGTTGAAATTAAATTGGTAGTAAAAGAACTAGTGAAAATTTAAATTACTCAAACATTAAATAATATATTAAATGAATTTGTTAGTAGTTTACTTAATCTTGCTAGATTCAGTTAAGACTCAATGTATATTTTGGTTCTTATCATTTGAGTCTCTTCTTTTTAATTTGTTCCTCGATCTTTTAAAAGATTTTATTTTTTTAGCTAAGCTCTTACAGCTAGATGTCAAAATCATGAAGATATTTTTATTTGAAAATGGTAATTTATATATGAGGCTTTTATTTTCATTTTTATTTTTTACAACCTCATTTTTATATTTAATATCAACAAATGGTGACAAGATGCAAACTTCCAACATTCAGAGAGAGATGATGTTTTGACCACATGAGTCATGCTTTATGTTATCCCAAATGATCTTTTTTTTTTTTAAGGCCAATTATCCATGGTTTAGTCTACTACATAATAATAAGTTAATTTTTTATAACGACAAATAAATTTGGGTTAATATGTCCAGAAAAAAAAAAAGTTAATCGAATTACTTTGTGCCAAGACATGTGACAATGTATTTTTATTTTATAAAAAAAAACAATCAATCAAGTGAAAATTGTCCCCCTTCTTTTATTTATCACTGTTACTAGTATTTTATGATACAAAGTGAAATTGTCATTGCCAACAAGAGCATAGCTTAATTGACATAAAGTTGTACTAATAATCACGAACTCTATTTTAATTAAAATAATGCATACATATAAATTTGGAAGTTTTAAAAGAATAGATATTAAAAAAAAATCGTATACAATAAAATATAAATTATCATAGGGAGTTTATGTTTCAAAAAAAAAAAAATTATCATAGGAAGTATTGCTCAACGATAATTGATATGTATTTTCTTCGAGGTTAGGAGTTCGAATATTTTCATCACAAATTGTTGTTGAAAAAAAATAGCATTAAATGAAAGGATGAAATTAAAAATTTTCCAAAGTTTTGGAGGAAATTGAAAGAGAATTGTTTAAAAAGGAAAAGAATAAAAAACTAAAATATAAAATATAGCCTTTAATTAATTATCCTCGTTTTTCTATGATTCATTTATTGTCTATCGATCTATATACATTAGGCGATGAATGTTTTTTCTCTATATTTAAATTATTGTAATATTAGCCAACAAGAGCATAGTTCAATTGACATAAAAGTATGTGTTTACGATCAAGAGGTCATGAGTTCGAATTAACCATCTTTGTTGAACTAAAGATAAATAAATAAATCATTCTGAAATTAGTGGTAAAATTCCTTAAAAAAAGAAAGAAGAAGAAGAAGAAAAAAAAAAAAAAAAAAAAAAAAAAAAAAAAAAAAAAACTCCTGGAACTGAAAGACCACAAAAGAAATAAATAGACTTAATTTTCATAATTGATTAAGAAAAAGATCTGAATGATTAATTAAAAAAGAAATAAACAAATTTAATGCAGGTCACGTGGTGGATTCACGCAACCTGCACCTCCTCGAACCGTGTTAAAAATCACGTGTTAATCACGAGCTTCACCGTGCTTATTTATGATGCTGAATATTGAATAATAATAATAATAATTACTTTCAATTATTAATTTTCTTTTTTTTTTTTTTTTGAAATTATTATTATTAATGAATGCGTGTGGGTGGAGAAATGTTATCCGATTGTTCGATGAAGCCTAGGACTGGTCCTCTGATTTCGCCACGTCATTCCGGTCCCACTTTTCTCGAGACACGTGGACGGCATGCACTGTGTAAAACGTGTTCGTTTTGTTTTTGTGACGAAGCCGCCTTCATCGCGTGAACTGCTTAGCTGGCCCGCGTGATCAGTCAATATCCTCCTTTTTCTTTTCTTTTTTTTCCTTCTTTTTTTGCAATCCGTCGGTCACTCGCGATGGTAGCTCGTGAACCGGAGTTTCACGCGTATTGCTTTGTAGCCTTAGGGCTGTGATGTACACGCTCCTTTCATCTGCTCTTTTAGATGCAAACCAGCGTGGTCCACGGCTAGCGACATGTTTTAAACCCCCACATTAGAAAATAGACTTTTTCTTTTTTATCTTTTTTCCTAAATTCAATTTTTTTTTTAATGTAATTTAGTATTTTGTTTATTTTATTATAAAATTTTAAGATTAAATTATTTTAAAATCTAACTAATGGATTATTTTTCTAAAAAAAAAAAAAAAACTAATGGGTTGTTGAACTTTTTTTTAGAGTGTGAGTTTTTGAATCTCAGTTTTGAGTTTAATAAATTAACCGATTTAATTTTTTTAAAATAATTATTGAATTTATTAGAAACAAAATTGAACTTTGAGATCCTAAATTTCACTTTTGTAGGTAATAGATTCGAAAATTCGAATAGGTCAATAATCTATTGACCACAAAATTTAAAGTTTAAAGACGTATTAAACGAAAAAAAAATTAAAAGATCAAATACTTATAAACAAATTCTTAAAATTTAGAGAATTATTAGATTCAAACCTAACAATTTAATAATTAAACTAGAAACCTGACCAAACATTAAATAGTACACTATGTATAATAATAAAAAATAATAACATATCAAATTGGATAAATAATCTCTAATTATGTCTTTGTCAAATGAATTCACCAATCTTTAAATAAGATTCAATCTAATTCTCCAATCCACGATGCTTGAACTATAAATAAAAACAAAATTTTCACCAAAAAAAATTTGTTTATTAACACTATAATATGAATAGTATTGATGTTGGGTCCTCGTTTCAATTTCCACTCCAAATAATTAACGGATTGAAAGTCACATAGAAGCTGGTGTAATGTCAATGAGAATCCGTTTAAATAATAAAAGTCTAAAGGACGTTGATTCAATTTCTATAAATTTTCTTCCAATAAAATTAATGGATTGTTCTGTAAGAATCCTCGAGGTGTGTAATTAATGGATTAAAAATAAAATAATAATAATTAATGAAGGATTACTTTTTGTTTAGTATATTTTCTCCTTCTTTTATCTTACTCCACGAAGACCAAGAGAGTTGGGAGTCTTGTGAAATGTGTGACCTGCCGCTGTACAAAGTACACGTACAAAATGTCGGTGGGTGGAAATAAATATTTAAATTTACTAAAAATTGTTTTTTGCTTTAATTTCAACCATTTTTTTAAATAAAATTTCAACCGTATTTATATTTTATACCAAATAGAAACAAATCAAATTTTTAGATAGTTCAAACAATAAAGTATATATTTATATTTCACGATTTTATAGAATAAAAGACATTAGTGACATTTTTTAGAACCAAGGATTTGAATAACCCTTTACAATTATAAAGTTATATTCCTAAAGAAAAACTCTATACTTCTAGTTTTTTACTACCATGAATATTAAATACCTTTTTTATCGAAATAACTTATTTATTGATGAAATTTATGCATGATATATTTTTATATTTACTGTGGTGTTTTCACCGTTAGATTTACGCATCGACAATTGAAGTCGAAATCTATACGACTCTAAATGGAGGAAATAAAAATATTTGTATTTTCAATCTCCATTCAAAATGAGATTTCTTTTCAACTTTTGTGTTGTCAAATGCATGATTAAAGTTATATCAAACTCTAGTCCCTTAATTTGTGAGTCGAGTCAAAAGGAGGAATCTAATTCTTGTTTTATCAAGCAATCAATCAAATCACCTTTCAAAAAAATTGATCACTTAAGGTAATGAAAGTTATATCAATTTTATTTATTATTATTATTATTAGTATTTTTAAAATTATAAGTCTCAAGAAGTGATTCACTCTAACAATTTAATCCATATGTAATTTAAACTTTGTTAAATTTAGTCTTTTACTATGAAAAAATCTAATTGAGATAAAGTGTCAATTTTTATTATGTAACAATTTATTTACTGTATATTTTATAAACGCATTACATATTATAACTAAATGACTTAAATTATCTACTACTTGACACCTCTATATATCTATACAATGATATGATATTGTTTATTCTGGACATAAGTCTTCGTGAATTTGCTTTTAGAATCATCCAAATGACCTCGTCAATGAATTTTGTCCCTTATTTATATACTTATTATCCATAAGTCTTGTTTGCATTTCCAATATTATTCTAATAAAAAAATATTTTTTTTACAGAGAATATATATATATATATATATATTGAAGAAAATTTTAATGGACGAATTATAGTTTATTTAAAATATCAATATAATTATTTATATTTCACTTGTATTTTAATTTTTTCTCTTGGGTTTTTTTTTAAAAACGACAACTGCTAAAATGGATGGGAATATTAATAATTTATTAGAAGATACATGTGCGGGACATTAGATTTGATTTTGTTACGATAAACATTTCTTTTTCTGGCCTACAGATTACATTATTCAAATAATTTGTCTTCAATGGATGATTTGACTACTTGAGTTGTCACCCTCTAACTTCCTAAGAAATGAAAATTAACTATAATCCATTTAATTATTTAGATTTGATTAATTTTTAAATTGTTCACGTTATTCAAAATTGATTTAACAAATATTGTTTATTTAAAACGCATTTAAAATAGTTCTCTCATTTTTGTCCCTTTTAGTTTTCAATTGATTAAGACATATATTTCCAATCGTTAGAGATTTGAATCTTCATTCTTATGTATTGTTGAACTAAAAAATAATAGGTAGAAATGGAAGTTTAAAGTGATTCTGTTAAAGTTAGGCAGTCAACACGAGCAACGTGGTGTGCCTCTAGTGGAACTTCTTTCATCTCAGTTGCAGAAGTTGGAACTTTCGAGCATGGACAACAAAAGAATGTGCTATCACACTACTTCATCTGTCACGTTAATCCGTTTTTTTTAGTCGTATTGTCACATTGATCGATTGAACTAAGTTCAATTTGACAAATAACTTTATGCTAATGCAGTTACTTATTAAATATACAATAATTTGAAAACAATTTTAGCTACTAAATAGAAATTATGAAAAATATGAAAAATGATGTATAGTGACCTTTTTTTTTTTTTTTTTTTTTGGAAATTCCAATGTTTAGTGACTGTTAATTGTTAAAGTAGTTTGAAAAAAATATGAACATGTTTTAAATTTCACAAATTGACAATTTGGCCCTCGATGCATTTGACTTTTGACTATGCTTTACCTTCCAATTATATTTGAACACGTCGCCAATCATTCACAATCCGGTTCATTTTTTCCCTACATTTATTTTCCCTTTCGATTTAACAACATTTGATTTTATTTTTAACATATTTGTATGATACTTAAAACTAAAACATTGAAAAAAAAATCATCATTAAATCCATTTTTTTAGTTCAATAATAGTAGGATGACGATTAAGGCTTAGTTTGAGGTTGCTGTAACTTCTAAAATAATTGTTGTTAACTGTGCTTTTAAGAAAATCAACTGTATTACAAAGTAAGTTAGTGTTTTGTAAATTTTAGGTTTATAGACGAAAAAACAAGTTGAGGTGTTTCGTAAATTAATATTCTAAATTATTGCACCTTAACTATATTTTTTCAATAAATAAATTTAATGTTGATATTTAATTTCAAAATTTTAAAAGATAATTTCAAAATTATTTTAAGATAATTATTTTTTTGGAACATATAAGATAATTGTTTTAAATTTGATATGATTTAAAATATAATCTTATGTTTAACGTAAGTGGTTTTTATATTTGGCTAAGAAATATAATTTGCTACTTGTATTGGGAAAAATATTATTTCAGTTTAAATAAAAATAAAAACAAATAATTTCAAATGAGTATAAAATAATAAAATAAAAATATGTTAAATTAAAAAAATGATTCACATGAATCAAGTCTAAAGAGAAATAAATAGTTAGTTACATATTAGATTTTTAGGAAAGCTAAACGGAAAAGTTACAATTATGATTTTGCACAAATGAACGTGGTTGAAAAAGTACTTTTATAAAAATTAATTTATAATTTGTTTTATCAAACGCTAAAAACGGTTAAGATTCTTTTTTAATCACTTCAACCGCCTCCAAAATCAACGCCAAACACACCCTAAACCATCAATTTTTAGAATGGCAATTGGTGTTTTATCTACTAACTATGCTCAAATTAACATTAAATTCGAATATTTACTCTATTTTAGTTAATAGATAAATGCGGTTTGATTCTTTTTTTAAAATAATTGTATCTAATAATTCATTTTTCCATTTTGTCTAAAGCATTATATTTTGCTGATTGAATTTTCCCAAAACATTGTATTGGTTTTTGTTATTTAAATTTGTATATATGGCATCTAATAAATAAAAATTGAAGCCCTTCATTTTCAAATTCAATATGAATTTAATTCCATGCACATGGCTGGAAAAACAAACACAAGTCCATATCACACCACATTAAATCTCTTTTCAATGTGCCACAAATATGACCAATATCATTTTTTTTTAAAAGAAAAACAAATACAATAATGAATTAAATCAAAGCATCTCAAAAATATAAATACTAAGATGAAATATAAGTAAACAAAAATTACAATATTAAAATAAGCTTCATGGGAAAGAAAAAGATTAATTAAAATTTATAAACACAAACCAACTTTTAATGTCCTATCTATGGATCACGTTATTTTTAGTTCAAAAATACGCAGAGATGAAAATTCGAACCTCTGACCTTATGATTGACGATATTTGCAAACCCTAACTATTTTTTTTTAGTTCAATAACATGTAGAGTGAGAAAATTCGAACATTTAACGTCTTGGTCGATATTTTACCTACCTTAGCCAGTCAATCTATATGTTGAGGTTGATTGTGTCTTGACAAGTCTCGAGTTATGCTCATATTGGCTAAACTGGTATTGTTAAGCAGTATCACTGATGAATCACTTTGTGATATACAAACTATGTAAAATTTGGTCGAGATAATATGGCGTTGATGCGACAAACAACTGGATAGATTAATACAAATGATTTTTCAACGACGCTGATTGTATAGATGTAACATAGACATACGTCGTATACGTTTTTCTTGTTTAAAATTGAAAGACTAAATAGATAGAAGAGAGAGAAATGGAGATAAGTTTGGTGAGGAATCGCTTTCTAGGTGTTTTAGCTTAGATTCTACTCAATTAAAAGGGGAGCCAAGTTGGATGAGTCGTCATTTAAAAACATTTGTGACCATTTCTTTCACTCTTCAGCTCATACTTTTTCAGACACGTATCTTCCTTAAGCTTTATTAAAACCTCAAACCCACCAAATTTATATCTTTTTTTCTTTTTTTCTCACTTTCAATATATCGCTGTCGGGTTTATGAAACCTTAATCTTATTTGCTTTGGACTAATCTCACTTCCCACTTTTTGTTTCTTTATTTATATTTATTTTCTTCCTTCCTTAATTTCCTCTTAATTTTTGGGTCCCATTTTGGTCACACTTTTTTTTTTCTTTCTTTCTTTCTTTCTTTAACATTCTTATTTCAAATTAGTTATAAATTACGTGTTTGATGTAATTCACGGTTTTTAATATAAGAATGTATTTTGTTGATTTAAACATAGTTTATTAGCAGATAAGACATAATTTCAATTACTTAGAATATTGTTGAACTCATACTCATATTTATGTAATTGAGTATTTAAGGACTGAATATTAATATTGCTATTGGTATCAATATTTTAATTCTATGAATATATTGATAAAACATCAATATCGACCCATATTTTTGTATATAAAAAAAATAATAAAAATAATTTACATTGATAATTAAGTTATTTTCACTTTGTAAATATCAACATAACTACAACACTTTATAAATAAGTTTTATAGATCTAATATAAGAGATGTTTATGAAATCTTGATATCAATGTGGAATTTGCTGATTTACTCATATATCGTTGTATTGGAAAGATGTTTTATTCCTTGGCGTTGATTCTACGACTCTTTAAAGTGCTTTTAAACTGTTTCCTATCATTTAGGATTGAAAGTACCACACGAGTACTTTTCTCATTGAACATTTAAAGTGATTTGGACTTTTTTACAGAGTACTTTTACGTTACTCTCAGACAAAGACTAAATAGGGTTTTGTATTGTACGTCTGTATATGTGTTAGTTTGTATACCGATGAATTTAATTCTAGAAGGTTGAGTTTGTGCAGAGACTATGTTTTGCCGTATGTTCATGACTAAGATAAAAGTAAGTGTATAACTCGAGGGAAATAAATTTTACAAAAACCTATATTTATATAGTCGACGAGATAAAAAAAAAAATCATGACTCTAAAAGAAATAGATCCACAAATCAAATAATAAATTTGGTGTCGAAACTAGAAACTATTCAAACCTAACTATAGTTAACTAGTCACTTCAATAGTATATAAAACTTGCAAACCATATTTTTAATGTTTTAAAAAAAAAGGACTTTGAACACGTTTGTTAATTTATACACATGACACGTATGAATAAGTCATAAGCCTATCAATTATTTTATAAAATCATAACATATAAAATTTAACAAAAGAGTATGATTTACACAACACGGTTTGGTAATTATAGAAACATTTAAAAATCATGTAGATTTTTTTTTTCTTTTCTAATTTTGAAAATGTTAGGTTAAAGTATATATTTTTCATCATTGATATTTGACTTTTTTTTGTTTGTCACTAGAGTTTTCAAGATAATACTTTTGGTCAATAAAATTTGAATTTGGTCATTGATATTTTAAAACTGACATGCTTGAGTTTAATTTCAAATTGTTTCTTGGAGTTGGAAATGGGTTATTCATGAGTATAAAAAATATATATTTTTTTTAAAGTTAAACTTATTAAAAATATATATGCAAATCATCAAAATCCAGTTTAACATACATTAACTACCTGTCATCATTTTGATAGGTCAACAACTCTACTAGAGCCCATTTAGAAACCAAATTTAAATTTCGAGGATCTAATATGTCACTCTTGAAACTTTAGAGACCTAAATAGAAACTAATTCAAATTTCAAGGATCAAAATCGTTAGTTTTGAAAACCTATGGACGAAATAGAAATTAAATATAAATTTAAGGAAAAAATACCTTTTTGGTTCCTGAGTTTTGAGGAATATGGGTGTTTGGTCCCTAGGTTTTAAAATAGACCTTTTTAGTCATTGAGTTTCGAGAAATAGGTTTAAAAGGTCCCTAAGTTTTTAGAATGAACCTTTTTAGGTTTAAAAAGTCTCCAATATTATTTTTTCAATTTATAAAATTAATACTTTTTAATTTTTTTAATTAAAAAAATCATTCAATATTACAAAATAATACATGAATATTAATTTAAAAAATTTGAAAAAAATAATATGAGACCTTTTAAACTCATTTCTCAAAACTCAGGGACTAAAATGGTCCATTTTGAAAACTTAGGTACTTTTTTTCTTTAAAAAATGAAAACTTAGGTACCTTTTAAACCTATATCTTAAATCTCAAGGACTAAAAAATGTATATTTTGAAAACTCAGAGACTAAACACACGTATTCCTCAAAACTGGGTGATAAAAAGGTAATTTTCCATAAATTTAAGGATAAAATGTGTATTTTCTCCAAAATGTAATTAGAATTGATAGTAGGGGCAAAAGAGTAAATATGAAAAAATTAGGGTAAAAAAAATTCAAAAGGTCACATGTTGTGCATGGTTTGCGAGTAATTGCGAGCGACTATTAAGCATGAGGCTCACGAGACGATTTTATCTTCCAACCAAAAAAAAAAAAATCATTTTAAAAGAAATATCTTATTAATAACGAAAGAAAGAAAATTCTAGTTTCTGAGGAAACGAACAGACTTAATATTAAAAAAAAAAACAATTTGTTATTATTATTATTATAATAATATTAAAAGAATTTAGAGTATTGAATTCCTCTGCGATGAATAGAAATCTCAGGTGCCGCTGTCGAAACAAACGCCCACAACATAATTGCCGACTACTTCTCAAACTCCCAACCAAATATATCCAATCCGGCTTTAACCATGGTTAATATTTGACTCCTCGTATTTTGATTTTGACCTAACCATGGTTAAGGGCATTTCTCGTGTGGAATAATAAGGCATTTTCCCCATTTTCGAATTCCCCATTCGCTCGGCTTTCTCGTTTTCGTTTTCGTTTTCCATTTTCACTTCCACCGTTCTGTTCTGGAAAACAGAGAAAGAAAGAAAGAAAGAAAAGAGGGTATTGCTTTTTTGCTTTTTCTTTCGTTCTCTCTTTCGTTTATTTTGTCGCGTGAAATAACTGCTTGTTTGTTTTCCAAGAAAAAAAAATCTTTTTTCTCTTCGATTGAGGCTGTCGCTTTCCTGGGAATGTTTATAGCCCTCCAAGTTTCTTACCCTCTTGCCTTATCTCACCATTTTCTTTTCAGCACATTTCGCATGCCAAGTACCGGTCGGTTCTCTATCTCTATCTCTTTTGTTTCCTGGGTTTTGGGGTGATTGATTCTTGTATTGGGTGCTTTCTTTTTTTTGTTTTTGGTTTTTGTATCTGGGGTTTTGTTAATTTGTGCTGATTTGCGAGATCTAGAGAATGTTTTGACGATGGTGTGTTGTTGGTGGAGGGTTTAATCTGATAATGGTTTGAGGAATTCTGGAGTTTTTGGACTGAGATTTGATCTGGGGTTTTGTAAATTTGAAGCGTGTGTGTGATTGTTGTGATATCTTGGTTTGGGGGTTTTAGAGATGAAGATTGAAGATGGGTTGCGGAGTGTGGGTGGGAAGGATGAGGACAAGACTGTGGTTGCTGCTGTTTTGGGGACTCGGGCTTTTAATTACTTGATGTCTTGCTCTGTTTCGAATGAGAATCTGTTTATGGCTGTGAGGAATGATGAGAATTTGCAGAACAAGCTCTCGGATCTGGTGGAGAGACCTAACGCTTCTAATTTCAGCTGGAACTATGCAATTTTCTGGCAACTTTCCCATTCGAAATCTGGTGAATGGGTTTTGGGATGGGGAGATGGATCGTGTAGAGATCCTAGGGATGGAGAGGAAACAGAAGCTACACAGATTCTTAGCCTTCGGCTTGAAGACGAGAGCCAACAGAGGATGAAGAAAAGAGCACTGCAGAAGCTTCACACACTCTTTGGAGGCTCTGATGAGGATAATTATGCTCTTGGGTTGGACAGAGTTACTGATACTGAAATGTTTTTTCTTGCTTCCATGTATTTCTCCTTCCCTCGTGGAGAGGGGGGCCCTGGGAAGTGCTTGGCTTCTGGGAAACATGTCTGGCATTTGGATGTGCTCAATTTGCCTGCTGAGTATTGTGTGAGATCGTATCTGGTGAAATCTGCAGGAATTCGGACGGTTGTTTTGGTGCCGACTGATGTTGGAGTGGTTGAATTGGGTTCTGTGAGATCTGTGAGTGAGAGCTTAGAGTTAGTGCAGTTGATTAGATCATTGTTTTCATCTCAACATTCACTTGATAGGGTGAGGACGTCAGCTGCGATGCCGATTATGGCTGAAAGAAAGGATGAAAACACACCCTTTGCGAGTTTGGGGATTGCAGAAAGAGGAGAAGGAGGAGGGGGGATTCCTAAGGTTTTTGGGCAGACTTTGAATTCGGGGAACATGGGTCGATCTCATTTCAGAGAGAAACTGGCGATTAGGAAGATGGATGAGAGATCATGGGAAGCATGTGCCAATGGAGGTAGAATTCAATTTCAAAGCCCCCGAAATGGCATTCGCAGTCCGAGTTTGGCACATGTTCAAGCTCTCAAACAGGGAAATCCTACAGAAATTTATGGCTCTCCAACTCCACCAGCAAATAACAATCACGAGCAACTTGTCAATGGAGTCAGAGATGAATTTTGTCTCAATCCCTATCAATCACAGAAGCTGGTCCAAATGCAAATTGATTTT
Organism: Luffa aegyptiaca; assembly: GCA_017139565.1. NCBI lineage: Eukaryota > Viridiplantae > Streptophyta > Magnoliopsida > Cucurbitales > Cucurbitaceae > Luffa > Luffa aegyptiaca. The sequence goes on along the minus strand of CM029404.1, from coordinate 45,815,062 downwards.
TCTGTGGCAACATCAAGGCCTGCTGTGATTAACCGTGTAGGTGCGGATTCAGAGCATTCAGATGTAGAACCTCAATGCAAAGAAGAGGGGCCTTGCACTGATGAAAGACGACCACGTAAACGAGGCAGAAAGCCTGCAAATGGCAGGGAGGAACCACTAAATCACGTGGAGGCGGAGAGGCAGCGCCGTGAAAAGTTGAACCAGCGGTTCTATGCTTTACGAGCTGTTGTGCCAAATATCTCCAAGATGGACAAAGCTTCCTTGCTGGGAGATGCCATTGCTTACATCAATGAGCTTCAAGCAAAAGTGAAGGCCATGGAATTTGAACGGGAGAAATCTGGTGTCACCTCAAGTGAAGCAACCCCTTCAGAGGTGAACCCCGAAATTGAAAACAAAGATCAATTCCTTGATGTCGACGTCGACGTCGAAGCGGCTAATGATGAAGTCATCGTGAAGGTTAGCTGCCCATTAGAGACACACCCTGCCTCAAGAGTTATCAAGGCAATGAAAGATGCTCAGATCAATGTTGTTGATTCAAAACTTTCTGAAGCAAACGATACAGTTTTGCACACATTTGTCATCAAGTCTCCCGGATCGGAGCAGTTGACGAAGGAACAGTTGATAGCCGCATTTTCCCAGGATTCCACTCCGTTACATCCTCTATCAACAGTTGGGTAGCACAAGAACTACAGTAACATAGTGCATACGTAGGTTGGATAGTATGTAGTGAAGAGCCCAACTGAAAGCTTCTTCAGAAGTTTTGATTTACAGCAGCAGGTATTCTTACAGGAATTTCACTTCCAGTGAGAAGTAGGCAAATAACTATTTATTATTAACCAAGTAGGAGAGCAGAATTTATGTTGTTTATAGTACACATTGTTATTATTATTACTATTCTGTCATAATGAAGTATTCTTGCAAGATGATCTAGATCTGTAAGTTAGGAAGTTTTTCTTTTGGGTCTAGTCAACTGTTCTTATTGGTTATTAAGAATCTCCCAAACTGTTTATGTTCTTTTTAATGTTAGCTCCTCAAATTCTTTTGTTCTTTACTCTTTTGTTCACCATCAACCAGTATCTGTACCTGTATCTGTTCATTATTTTGATGAAAATGGATACTTTATTATCAGTTGTGTTCATCTATCTGATATTGGAGGCATTGGCTCCGACTGCGTGCAATCGAGCAAATGAGTTCGTGCTATATTCCTTTTGATGATCTTTGTTCACAGATATGTTACATTAGGAAGAGAAGTGCAGTGCAGTGCAGTAATCTCTTTACTTTTCCATCACCTTCTTTGCCAACCTAATGTGATTGTTTTTCAATCCTAAAAGGGTTAGGTGACAAAGGAGGGCCTATGACCAACTAATTCATGTGTAATGTGTGAGGTTGTGGACTCAAATGATAGTTGTCACCTATTTAAGATATGAAGCGACGAGGACGGTGTTGGGACCATTTTACCAAAGATGGCATTTGTGTACCTCAGGCTAGAAATCGAGATTCGGTTTACTTTGATTAATTTCTTGAAGCTGATATTTTTGTTTTTTAAGGATATTTTCTGGTTTTGGTCCTTTTGCTATGCCTCTTCTTCCTGTTAGGTTTGTAATCTTTGCAAAGATGTAAGCTTTGGAAGCTTTCTCCTGCTGAAGAGAGGGGGGGGGGGGGGGAAGATGCTGCCAATGGGAGTTTTACTATGACTTTTTGCTTCCTAATTTGTACTTGAAAAGAAAAGATAAAGCAATGTGTTTAATTTAGGTTTGAAATTTGAATATGGTTTTGGTCCTTGAATATTTTTCTATTTGGGTCCACTTCAAAAGCTAAAAGGACCAAATTGAAAATAAATAAAAGTACAGGGACTAAAATGAAATTTAAAATAATTGAGGGACTAAAATGATAAAAGGACAAAAGGGTTGGACCACAACAATATTTAAACCATTTTAGTAGTACAAATAATAAAGTTGAAAAAAAAAATGAGGACCAAATGGAAAAGCCATAAAGTATGAAGTGCAAGAAAATCAAAGGAGGAGAATAGGGAGAAGGATGAGGATGAAAAAAAACAAAAATAAGAGAATAATTTTGAAAATGGGTGACACTAAGAATATGATTTTTTTTTCTTTTTTTCTTTTTTTTTTTTTTTTTTGAAAAAGAGAATATGAAAGTTAGTGGTCAGAATGGTGTATGTGATGCATGATAATCACACAAAGCATGTGATGCATGTGAAATGCTTTTCTTTATTTTATTTATTTTTTTGGTTTTTGTGGTTTTTATAATTTCCAAAATTTAAAATTGAAAAAATAATAAAAAAAAGATAATAATTAAAAAAAGAAGAAAAAAAAAAGATAGAAGAAGTCAAATACTTGGTGTGACATGTTGTGCCACATACACTTGACCCTTACAAAACCAATAATTGCACTTTGATAACCATTTTAAACGTTTGAAACTATTTCACCATTAATTCATTTATTGGTATATTATTATTATTATTATTATTATTATTATTATTATATTATGTGAGAATTGTGAGTGTTTATTTTTCCTCATATGGCCAATTTATGAGGGATGGAAGATATTGGTGGAGATTAGGTTGGTTTCTTTTCCCTCTTTGTTCATTAATTTTTGTTGAATTTTGGTGGATTGAAAAATAAGTTAGTGGACGTGTCTGTTCAATTGCCTTTCTTGTTTTGACGAAGAAATACAATTGAATAGAAAGAAACATTAAAGAAAACTATAAAATTGGTGCGTTGAAACCCTGAATCCTCTGTCTTTACTAAAAAAAGAGATGGTTTGGTATTTCTTCATGTCCAACATTTTTTTTTTTGTTAATTTGAGTTTCTAAGTTGAGTGGTAATTGATAGTTTAATATGTTGGTAAGTTTGGTATTCTATTTTCCTTCTTTTCCTTGTTTTTTTTTATTGGCTTTGTATTCTTTAATTTTTCCTTTATTATTTTTAAGTAATTTCTCTATTTGTTTTGTTTTTAATATCTCTCAACATTTCTCCTCAAAATTTTGAAAAAATATATTTTCTCCTCAATTCCCTGTATCTATATCAAGCATTTTGATTTATAGATATTTTGCACAAATGAGTGAAGGTTAATGAATTTTGATTTATAATGTTTTAACTAGTGGGATTATGCTCAAGTTGGTGAATCTTGGATTGAATTTTACAAATTGAGCTATCACTAATGGTCTATTAATGACAGTGTCGTAAGTCTATCATACCATGCTCGCGTTCTCTTTTCCTTTTGGACCACCGTACACAATAACGGTCCAGTTCTTTAATTCACGTTCTTCTAATCGTTGCGTATTTTATTTGAAAATCTTTTGTCCTCTTCCAATAACTCAATTGATAGAAGAAGACTTTGCTTTAGTTAGTAAAGCCTCGTGCTTTTTTTTATGGTCCAATGGATGAAGGGACCTTTGAATATAAATAATTTGAGATAAGTTCTAGGTTTCAACCCTTAGACTTTGCGTGTATATATATTTTGTGAAGAAGAAATGGTTTATAGAGTAAATATTGATTTTTTTTTTCTCACGATGTTATAAATAAAACCAAGATTAAAAAATAAAAGTGATAAACAAGAAAGAAGTTTATATGAAAATATGTTTTATATATTAGTAATAATGCTACTAACAACTAGTTTTTATTAATTTCTTTTCATTATTAAAAAAATTAGTAAGGAATAAAGTGATTAAAGTGGCATTATTTTGCATATCTACTTTCACAAAATTAAATCCACTAATTAAATAAACTTTTAACTTCAAAATAAAATAATATATGCTTAAAAATCTATCAAGGATAAATAGCAGCCATTCCACGTTTTAAAAGATGGTTTATCCACTAAAAGTAATCAAATAATCAAGAATAATTTCTTTTTTTTTAAAAAAAAAAAAAAAGAATAATCCCTAATTTTTTAATTAGTAATTATTTTCCTAAGTTAAGTTGATTGAAAGGACATAGAATTTAATTCCCATCCCTCTATTTTGATAGGTGCCACTAATTTTTGTTTGTGTGTTTTATTTCTTTTTGTTGAAACCCAACAACTTTAAAATTTGAATATGCTCAACCTAGAATTATTATAAGCTAAAAACACATAATTGTGTGTCGAGTTCTTATTGGATGTGGTTTTAACGAAGAAAAGTAATCTTATTTAGCATAAGTAGGTTTATTTATTTATTTATTTTTTCAATTATATACTCTCATATGTACGTAGATCTTAGGCTCAATTTGAAATTATTGTGGTTGTGACTCCTAAAATAATTGGTTTTTCAATTTTTAGATAATTATTTAAATTATTTCATTTTTCTAATTTAAGGTTTTTTTTTTTTTTTAATATTCAAACTTTAAAAAGAAGCATTATATAGAGAGAGTGTGTGTAGAGGATCATAGGGGAAAAAAAAGGTGGAAGGATATACCAAGTCAATCTAAAATTTGTTGAAGGATCAAATTGAATTTTAAATTTTACTAGTAAGACATGATTTTTTAAGAATCCACTCATGAAAGTTGGTGAATGAATTTTGCAAATGATTTTTTTTTAAAAAATAATTAAATTAACTATGAAAATGAGAGATTATGGATAAAAAAATCAGGAGAAAGGATAAGAAACATTTGATTTATCCAAATAGTCATGGATTAATTTACAATCAGTTTTATCAAACACGAAAAGCAGTTAAAATCCTTCCTCAATCATTTTGAAGCTCTCAAAATCAATTCTAAACGAGTCTTAATACTTCGCTGGTCTCGATGCAAATTTCAAATCATTCATTTATTTGGAACGCTACCCACAACGGCTTCGATCTTATCTATATTTTTAACTTTATAATTGACAATCACCCACCACCTCATGTCTCAAAAGCATCTCAAAGTCTCCCTTTTTATATTCACATTAAATAAATGTGCCCTAAACTCCAAAAATAATAATAATAATAAAAATAAATAAATAAATAAATAAATGTGACCTTATTAGATATAAAGGGAAATAATTGAAATGTGATTTGATATGTAGATGCTACAAAAGGGAAAAAAAAAGCCTAAAAAAATGGAAAAATGAAGTAAGATTGAATAATAGATGAGAAGGACATTTTGATATTATAAATATAAATACATTGCGTGTGGACTCAAGCTTTTTATTGCCACAAACCTGAAAAATATGACAAAAATTAGGGGACAAAATGCCTCCCAACTATTGAAAAATATGACATAAACCTACTGACTTCTGACCCTTTTTTTTTTTTTAAACAATTTTTTACTCTTCTAAGCATCCAAAGATCACTTCACTTTTTTTTTTTTTTTTTTTTTGGGAATTTTATTTTAATATAAAAACAATATTCAAAAGTTTTATTCTATTTTCAGTATTTTAAGATTTAAAACTCAATAAATACAGCACAAAAATTGATGGTACTTTTTCTTGCATAAAAATATCTCAATCACCCGAATATCACGCCTTTGAGCCTCGTACTAATTTTGAGGAAAGTTTTTTTTTTTTTTTTTTGGTTATAATAAAAAATTGGCTAAATTATAAAAAAATACCCCTGAACTATGAGATTTGTCTAAAAAATGCCTCTGAACTTTGAAAAGTTTCAATATGAACTTTGAAAAATGTTTCAAAAATACCTTTGCCGTTAATTTTTGGATGGAAACCGTTAGAATTTACGGTGAGAGGAGGAAAAAAGAAGAAGCATTTTTCAATGAGGGTATTTTTTAAATTTTTTTGAAAGTTCAAGGGTATTTTTGAAACTGAAACTTTAACGGTTTCCATCCAAAAATTAACAGCAAGGGTATTTTTGAAACATTTTTCAAAGTTCATAAGTATTTTTGAAACTTTTCAAAGTTCAAGGGCATTTTTGAAATAAATCTCATAGTTCAGGGGTATTTTTTATAATTTAGCCTAAAATATTTTATATGGGCCATTTGGGTGCTTTCTTAGAATTTTGAAATTAACTTTTGATTATTAACTAAACATTACGAAAGTTTTTAAATATATTTATTTGATTAGCTAAAAACACTCTTTACACTCTCAAAAAGTTAGGTAAAACTCACATTTAATGAGTTTCAAATTAGATTAACAGCAACAAAACAATGCATATCACTTTTTTTTTTTTTTAATTAATAGTTTTAAAGTCAAGGATAAAATATGAAATTTGTTAAAACTTGAAGGACTATGGTAAAACTTTTAAAATTTTAGGAAGCAAAATATATAACAAAAACCATCTTTTCAAACAGTTCATTAATAAGAGATGTTAAAGGCCCTTTTTTTTTTTCTTCTAAGAAAAAGAAACCTACATGAACAAAGTATTGAATGAGAAGTTGAAATCTGAAAGTCTTGCACTATAGATGAGGTCCCTATGACATTATGGAGCAATCAATAACCATGTTATTTAATATTGTGAAACTTAGTCAAACATACTAAAGATCTCTTATGATCAGAATTCATTACTTTGTCAATCTGAACATAACTCAACTATTTAAAACACATATCCTTGATCAATAGGTCAAAAGGTTTAAATCCAGACATTCCTATGTTATTTAAATTTTTTTTAAAAAAAAATCACTAACTTCCACATCAAAGGTGAACCAAATTATAAGTGATACCCATTTTAAATGCCTTCTTTTGTTCTCTCTTTTATACTTTTTATCTTTCCATTTCATCTTTTTTTCTTTCCTTTTGGTTAAAAGGTTTTCTCTTTTTAGTAAAAGAGAGGCATCTTCCTTTTGGTAAGGAGGGAAAACCTTTGTCGATAAGAACAGAAAGGTTTCACTGCTGGTGAGAAGATTGGAGATAAGAAAAGGATATATATAGAAACAATTTTGAATGGGCGCTTGTAATGAGGCAGACTTACAAGAGAATCTGAACTTTAAATAAGGAATTTGGTTTGGACAAAAAAAGAAAGGTAAATTTACGCTCAAAATACCATTTTTTCATCAGACTCTTAAGCAATCAATTTCCCCTTCTCTACTAAGAAGAAACAAGTATAACTCTTGTAGCTAATACTATGGCTTAAAGTGATTCGAGGTACTTGGACACTTCCTCTTCTCGAGCAAAATCGAGTCCAAACATACAAGTACCTCCCTTCATCCCCTCCCACTCCCTCAATTTCTAAGTCTTATCTACCTCCTATTGAAAAACTCCTTGGCTAACTAGCTAATGACTAATCTACGTCCTAATAATATTTCTAACATCTATCCAGATAGTAAACCTAACAACATTTACATGCACAGCAGAATGGTGTAAATTAACTATGAGCTTATGAATTCATCATCTGTGCTCATAATACAATCCTGTAGGAAGCTACCAACTTAGAGTGAGTTATAATTAGACCTGTCCAATGATCTTCACTGAAGTGGTTCCAATGAGAAAAGACCCAGCAGAAAAATGCTGAACACGTTGTAGTTCACTTAAGCTTCAAGAAAAAGGATGAGAATATATAACTATCCTAAGGAACTAAGTTAAAATCAACGAGATTATAAGTTAGTTATGCACATACATCGCTTAAAGCCTCTAACTTTGCACTTTGAAAGCCCCCAATTGCATGACGGTTTCTTAGTCATTGAAAATTGTTCAAAATTTCAAATTGAGTATTGTATTCCATGCTTTCAAAGAACATATTGAATCAAGAGGTGTGACATCTAAATGTGAATACACTATTCTATTTCTATCCTCAGACATATTTACCTCAGTAAGGATCTGCTATGTTCTTTTCCGAGTTGCTTCATTGTCGACTTTTCCACTTGGACAATTTCGACATACGTGCCCTTCCTTGCCGCAATTCAAGCAGAGTAAAGTCTTGACATCTGTTTTCCATTCCCTTTTCCTCAATGGTAGGCTTTGGAAATTTGGGTCTCCCATCTTGGACATGTGATTCGCGGCAGGACGTTGGCCTCCTGAACTAGAAGACGCTACTGAGAGATGTGAGTTTCGTTGTCTACGTAATTGTTCTTCAATCCTCAATCGATCTATCAACACCACAAGGGGAAGATGCTCCTCACGCATTAACTTCAGACAGACATTCTTCCAAGAAGGTGGAAGCTTAGAAATAACCGCACTAACATGAAAATCGTCATCAATCTGCATTCCAGCAGAAACAATGGAATCAGCAATGTTGTTAAGTTCTTCAACTTGTTCTAGTATTGACTTCTCCTCCACCATCCTGAATTCCAGATATTTTTTAACTTGAGATCTCTTGGTGCTGAATTGCTCAAAAAGTAAATTTAGCTCCTTCCAGAGTTCTCTGGCAATCATTGCTTTCTTTGCGTATTGATGAAAAAGACTATCGGAGAGGGAGTTCAGAATGATGTGGCGACACACGTGGTCATCATTCATCCATTTCTGTTCAGCCTCCTTGGATCGAGTAGCATTTCCAGAGCTTGATTCTGGTCCAAGCACGGCAGTAGGACAATGTTCAAAAAGTACGTAAGCAATCTTTAAGTGATGCAGCAGAGACTCCATCTGACGTGCCCATTCATGGTAATTTTCTCCATCAAACCGGATAGTTTGAATTGGAAATTTTGGAGTAACCCCAGACTTGGGATCGGAGACAGCACCAATTTTGTCGGCATCATGTTCAAATCTACATGATATGGTATAGTCAGATATTTAAACTATACACCTATTGTCTTGATATTTAAATCCCCCAACAAGACAACAAGACAACTTCACGAATGAAAATATCAAATACAAATCCTATTTGGAATCTACATTTGGACACTAACGCCTGAAAACCAAACATAAAACTATGGAGTTTTCTTGTCAATGAAATAAATATGATGAACTATAACTAGCAGGTTCAATAACAGTAGCATCAAGGAATACGAGCATGGTTCCCTCACCTTATCTTTTTTTTCATCTGCAAAATAGCTTCCTCTATAGCAGGAATACTACTCCTGAAGGCTGACCATTGTTCGGTTGGCAAGCTGATTCCTACCAATGAAAATTTTCAGTACGGAAACCAACATAACTTTTCATAATTAAAATAAAAACAGGACATATAGGACTACAAGATGGGTTGCTATTTAAGACCCAAGCGAAAGAAACTCCCAACAGGTCTAAATCAAAATCGACAGCAGCTGGAATCAGACTAAATAGTGGTTAACTAATCTATCTTTACATGGTTAGAGTTCAAGATAGAAGCAATGCACTCTCAACCCACCCCCTAGAAAAAAGTAAAAGTTGAAAAGAGAAAAAGGGAAGGGGAGGGGGAAGGGAAATGAAGTTAACAGAACTCACATGATAAAAGAGAATCGAGTTCCCAGAAATTTTCCAACATATCACCTCAGCCAAATGTGTTAGGGTGTGTCAGGGCGAAATAAGAAGATTCACCATAAGATGAAAGGAAGAGACCAATGCATAATGCCCACCTTTAGGAGTAGGAAGTTGTTTTCCATCTTTTTCATAAAACTGCCTAATCGATACCAGAGTTTGCCCCTTAAATTCGTGAACTGACACAATCCTGTTATTAGATAGCTGAAATAAAACACAAATCTTTAGCTAATCAATGATAAAATTGCAGACAGGTCATATGGGGATCGTGTATCATACAGAGTAAAATTTGAAAGGGACAATTTTAACAACTAATGCTCCGTTTGATAATGATTTCGTTTTTGGTTTTCTGTTTTTGAAACTTATGCTTCGCTTCTTTCCACATTATTTCTTTACTATGATTTTCACATTTCTTAAAAAAGCATTTGAATTCTTAGTCAAATTCCAAAAACAAAAACAAGTTTTTGAAAACTACAATAAAACATTTTTAGAAAATAGGTAACAAAACAAAGAAACTCATGGTTAGAGGTAGTGTTTATAAGCTTAATTTTCAAAAACTAAATGGTTATCAAACGAGGCTTACAGTGTTGTGTTTATGTGAGAGAGAGATGCTGTAAAGCTCTTGTCTAAATGATCATTTCTTTAAATATCACAATCATAAATATAGATGATTCTATAATTTATATCATGATGCACCAATGCCAGAGAATGGACACCTGAATTTCATCCACAATCTAACCTTTTGGTACAGTTCAGTAACAAAAGACTAAAGTATAATGATCATGAACAAAGAATTTATAACAATCTAGCCATAGAAACAAATACAACTTTCCAATTTACTTCAATAACCAGAATGAAGAAAAGAACTAACTTAAGAATCATGGAGGGCAACTAGCTCCATTGCACTGAAGTTCGATTCACAAAGTTCACCAGATGCACGCAAAACCCCAATTTTTCCCCTTCCAAATTCATAACACCTTTTCTCAAGAATCAAGAAGGGCAAGGCTTTTACCTGGCAGATCAGACGGTCACCATCATTGTTCACCTCCTTCTTCGGCACTATCCCCTGCTCCACCGCTTTATTCTCGTAACGAACACTAGGCCCCGGTTCTGCCTCTTTGCCCTTATCCTCACGCTCCATGACTGAAACTAAAAATCTACCGACCACGTTCCTTACCAGCATTTTGCATTGCATATCGGAGGAGAGATCGATTCCGAGTCGTTCTCCGGCCTCGAGTCGAACTTTGTACTCCGTCATTTCTTCCATGCTCGTGTTATTCAATATGTCGAGCACCGTTTCCTCGATTCTCCGTCGGGTTTCGTGGTCCATGGTTCTTGAAAGCAAGAAAGTACCGCGGAATCAATCCCAGGAACGAAGAAGAAGAAAGTGAAAGAGAAATGGAAACTGTTCTGGGCGTTGTTCGGTGAAGTGGAGTTCGTTGGAGAATTGTGAACGGCCGTCTCCGATTGGAATTTGTAGAGAGAACTTCATTGGCTTCGGCTTTGCACGGCGGTTGAAGGGCAAAGGAAAAAAAATAAATAAATAAAATAGAAGGTTCCACCGAGACTTGAACTCGGGTTACTGGATTCAGAGTCCAATGTCCTAACCACTAGACCATGGAACCATTTGTTGATGATTTTAGAAATTACAATATTATAATGTATTACATAAGTAAACATTTATCTTATATGTTTTAAAAAATAATTATCTTAAAATAATTTTGAAATTAAATTAAATTTCGACATTAAATTTATTTATCAAAAAAATATAGTTAATCTGCAATCATTTAGAATATTAATTTACCAAAGACCTCAACTTGTTTTTTCATCTATAAAACTAAAATTTACCAAACACTAAATTACTTCATGGTACAACTGATTTTCTTAAAAACACAGTCAACAACAATTATTTTAGAAGCTACAACGATCCCAAATTAAGCCTAAACCTATTAAACTTAAATGATTGAAACTTAATCATTTTTGTTAGCTCAACAATACGTGGATGTGAAATATTTGAATTTTCGACTTCTTATGGTTGAGGTATATGACACAAGCAGTTGATTTTTTTTTTTTTTTTTTACAACATGTGGAGTGAAGATTTGAACCTCTTAATCGAGAGTATAAGTTTTATGGAGCAGTTGAATTTTATGATTGTTGAGTTATGTTTTTGTTGACCAATCAGTTAAGTTATTACTTGTACCGTAAATAAAATTTTTGAGTAGAAAACTTCATTGATTAGTGAGTAGATGAGTTTTTTCCCCCTAAAATTGCAATCTTTGAACTTATTATCTATTTTACCGTAAGAAAAAATTATGACTAGGACATTTCTATTTCTAGAGAGTACATAACATGTTTTTCTTACCTCTAAATATATGTCTTAACTAGTAGCACTTTTACCTTTGATGGAAAATAAAACTAGCTCTACTCTCTTACTCATTTAGAAAGAAAGAAAAAAAACTTGTTACATTTAAGCTCTTTCTAAAAATCCACATCAATGGAAACTTATTAGGTGTTTCGGGTGCAATGAGACCCATTTTTTAAAATCATTAGATGTACGTTTTCAAATTTGTCTACCTCTAATAACTGTTTGATACAAAATCGAAATAAAACTAAGGGCATCGTTGCACCAGGAGCACCTAAAATCTCCACATCAACCCATCAAAAAACTCATGTCTCACCAATCAATCAACCATTTCCACCATCACAATCTTTGCTTCTCACAACCATCAAACAAAAAAACACCAACACATCCAAAGGACATGCCACACAATTCCCACAAATCCATTTCCAAGGATTTAAATTCCCACTCCACTCTCAATCACATTCAAAATCCCATCTCATGGATTTCATCGCCTTCGCTCTTGCCATTCTCTTCACAGCACTCATCCGATCCCTATGCCTCAAACTCCTCACAAAGCCCCAAAACCTCCCACCCGGCCCCCGCCGCTGGCCCATCGTCGGCAACCTCCTCCAGCTCTCCCACCTCCCCCACCGCGACATGGCCGCGCTCTGCCAGAAACACGGCCCACTCGTCTACCTCAAGCTCGGCAGCGTCGACGCCATCACCACCGACGACCCCGCCACCATCCGCGAGATCCTCCTCCAGCAGGACGACGTCTTCGCCTCCCGGCCGAGGACTCTCGCCGCCGTGCACCTGGCGTACGGCTGCAGCGACGTGGCGCTGGCCCCGTTCGGCCCTAACTGGAAGCGGATGAGGAGGATCTGTATGGAGCACCTGCTGACGACGAAGCGGCTGGACTCGTTCTCGGCCCATCGGGCCGAGGAGGCCCAACATCTGGTGGGAGAAGTTTGGGCCCGGGCCCAGAAGGGAGAGGCTGTGAATTTGAGGGAGGTTTTGGGAGGGTTTTCAATGAACAATGTGACTAGAATGTTGGTTGGGAAGCAATATTTTGGGAGTGGATTTGGAGGGCAGAGTGAAGCAATGGAGTTTATGGGTATAACCCATGAGCTTTTTAGGCTTTTGGGAGTGATTTATTTGGGGGATTATTTGCCATTTTGGAGATGGGTTGATCCTCATGGGTGTGAGGAGAAGATGAGGGAAGTGGAGAAGAAAGTGGATGAGTTTCATACAAAGATTATTGAAGAACATAGAATGGAGAGGGAGAGGAGGAGAAGGAAGCTTGGTGGTGATGGCCATGGAGGAGATTTGGATTTTGTTGATGTTTTGTTGTCTTTGCCTGGGGAAGATGGGAATGAACATATGGATGATGTGGAGATCAAAGCCTTGATTCAAGTAATCTCCTGTATGGAAGTCATTTTGAAATGATTATAGTCCTCCTGTCGAGTTCAAATCACCTCAAAATAAATCATTTTCAAACGTGTCTTAGTTTCTGAACTTTCAAATTTGTTTTATTTTGATTATAGACTTTTAAAATGTATGTTTTTAGTCTTTGAATTTTTAAATAGTTTTATTTTGGTCGATGAACTTTCAAAATGTTTGTTTTAATCGGTAATGCTCCATTTGATAACCGTTTTGTTTTTTATTATTGAAATTTAAGTTTATAAACATTGTTACCAACGCCTCGTTTCATTGTTTTTGTTATATACCTTTTATACTTGTTTTGAAAAAACGAAGCTAGCTTTTGAAATTGTGAGAAAACAAATGCATTTTTCACAAACCAGATAGTTACCTGACAAGATCTTCAAACTTTGAAAAAATAATTATTTGGTCCATACTATATTACTTTTCTATCTTAAATCCATAATTTTCAATGTTGATTTATTTGACTTTCATATTCATATGGATACGTCGGAAACTGTGCTATTCATTTGTTAAAATTAAAATAAAAATAAGGTTAAACGACTATGATATACATATTTAAATTAAATTATCAAAATAAAACAATTTCAAAATTGGAGGACTAAAAGTACTAAATAAGATTTAATCCTTTTCTTTTCTTAATATTTGATTTTGATAAGTTGTTTGAGTTGTCCTATGATTCAGGACATGATTGCAGCAGCGACTGACACGTCAGCCGTAACGAACGAGTGGGCAATGACAGAAGTGATCAAGCATCCACGTGTCCTCGCGAAGGTCCAAGAAGAGCTGGACACCGTCGTGGGCCCCAATCGGTTAGTGTCGGAGTCAGATTTGGTCCATCTCAACTACCTACGGTGCGTCGTACGCGAGACTTTCCGGATGCATCCAGCCGGCCCATTCTTAATCCCACACGAGTCCTTGCGCGCCACGACGATCCACGGCTACGACATCCCAGCCAAGACTCGAATCTTCATCAACACTCACGGGCTGGGTCGGAACACCAAGGTCTGGGACAGCGTGGACGAGTTCAGGCCCGAGCGACATTGGCCGGCAGATGAGCTGGCGAGCCGAGTGGAGATAAGCCATGGCGCGGACTTCAAGATCTTGCCGTTCAGCGCCGGCAAGCGGAAGTGCCCTGGCGCGCCACTTGGCGTGAGCTTGGTGTTGATGGGCTTGGCTCGACTGTTCCATTGCTTCGATTGGGCTCCGCCGGAAGGGATGGAGCCGGGAGATATTGAGACCGATGAGGTTTATGGAATGACCATGCCTAAGGCACGTCCTTTAATGGCTGTTGCTAGGCCACGCTTGGCCCCTCACTTGTATCGATCTAAATGAAATACATCTTTTTCATTTTGATACCAGTGTTCGATTCAGTTAAATTACAAGTTTAATTTCGAAACTTCGAAATGTTTTTGATAGATGTTTGAAATTTTGGAGTGGTATCTATTTGGTCATTCGAATTTAAAAAAGTGTGTGATATATCTCAGTATATTATACTATATGTATGATTTTAAATCTAATGAAATCGAAATAAATTTATAACATGAAATGTTATATTTATCCATATTAAAATTTATTGTTTCCATAATTACCACTAATTGTATCACAAAATTGAAAAACGGTTTTAAAAGACAAATGTGTCAAATGGATATTTGTTAACTAACATTTAAATTTAATGAATAGACACAAGCATACCAAACAAACTCTTAATTAAAAAAAATAAAATAACATATCAAATACATTTTTTTAAATAAACATATAGAATACTTATTAGACGCAAAATTAAAATTTTATGAATATGTTAGATACTTTTTAAAAATTATGGACTAAATAGACACATTTGAGTCGGATCGAGCCATATAAAATAGGTGGATTTGATTACACAAAATTTAAAATGGGAAAATATTGGGTTGGGTTCTATGGTTAATATTGGAAAAGACATGGGATTATTTAGAAAGGCTAAAGACTAGTGTTTGTACATGGATAAATGTGCAAAAGTACAATCAACCCTACAAATCTAGGACGTTGCCCTTGTGGGCAAGGGCAACAATCTTTATCAATAGTCAAAAGTAAAAGAACCTTTCGTTTGAGGAAAGTCCTACAAGATGACAAAAAAAAAAAAAAAAAAAAAAAGTTACCACCAACTAATAAAATGGTAACAAAAAATGACTTCTTTTTTCTTTGTTCTTCTCTTTTATTTATTTATTTTCTTTTCCGAGAATAAAACAGAAAATACTAAAAACAGTGTTCTTAACCAAAAATATAGTGACATTGTTAGGATTTTTTAAAAACAAAATTAAATAATTATAGTGACATTCTTAGCTAAAAAAAAAAAAGAAGTTAATCGAGTCAAATCAATTTGATATAAAGCTAAGAATGTCACTATACTTTTTTTTTTTTTAAAAAAAGGTTGATTTGACCCAATTAACTTCTACATATGTCCATACAAAATATATATGTATATATATATAAAGTGGGACATAGAGATTCTCTGCTTCAATTTGTTATGAAAAATAATTAAGTGTGATAGGAAAATGAGAAATTGGTTGATTTTCGTAGTTATTTTCAAGTTTTTTCAAAAGATAAATGAATTAAATGTATAGATCGCAGTAAAAATGAATAATAGTTTATTTTTAAAATTAATATATATATATTTTTTAGTTTGACAACATTTGTGGCTGACCTAAATTCATTTTGACTTAAAACTAATCAAGTTAGGAAAATTTAAAAGATCCATTTTTAATTCATTTGATTTGATTCTCTAACTTATTCAATTCCAATATTTGGAAAATATCTTTTGTGCCATATCTGTATTTAAAATAAAAATTGCATTGATGACGTTTTACTTATATCATGGTTCATAATGATAACTTAACCTCAAATTGTTGCTACAACAAGGAAAAATCATTCTTCTCAAAAAAAAAAAAAAAAAAAAAAGGAAAAATCATTTATATTTAAAAAAAAAGAAAAAAAATTATTTTTTTTTTTTAAAGAGAAAAATCATTTATTATTATTATTTCCATATCAAAAGAGATATGATGGAGAATAACTTTAAATAAAAAATTTAGTCCTTTTTTTTTTTTAAAGAAAAAAAAAAAACAAATTTAGACCTTCAAGTCTGTGAATTTTATAGAGAATCTAATGGCCATAAACACGCGTATATGGAGCTAAATAACAATTTAATTCATTGAATTTTATAGATTTATAAACTTAAAAAATGTCTAATAATCTTTGAATTTTTAAATTTATGTCTATCCGGTAACATATTCAATATTTGTTTTTAATTAAACAATCTATTAGAGATAAAATTGAATTTGATGTCTAATAGGACTATAAACTTTCAATTTTGTGTGTAAATCTATGAAATTTATAAAAATGTCGAATAAATTAAAGACATATTAGACAAAAGTAAAAAATTTAAATATTTCAATAAGTTGTGGGACCTATTGAATATAAAATTGAGGTTTTGAGTTCACAAACTAAATACACGAAGCCTTACGATTATGTTCTAAAAAAGAAAAAAAGCCTTACAATTCTAAACTTGTAAATGTACGTTTGGAGTGACTTTGAAATGTTGAAATCACTTTTGTCATATTTAAAATCATTTTAAAACACGTCGTTAATAATTCAAAAACAACTTTGATGATATGAAAAATCATGTTTAAAAATTTAATATCAAATTTTGAATAATTAAAGATATGGAAAAGTGATTCTATATTTTAAACTATATATTTTAGTTGCCCACACGGGAAAATTTTAGTCCTACAGTAGTATGGGAAATTTTCGATACTAGTCTGTTTATTGTTTACCACGAAGGAAGTATTTAAAAATTGTGTTTATCTCAAAAAGAAAAAATATTTAAAAATTGTGTAGGACCTATGAAATAAAATATTATATAAAAATTTCCGTTGCCCACCCTCTTTTTTAAATAAAATATTTTATTTGCAGTTGCAGCGAAAATCACGTGGGATTTCATTCGAAAAAACGGAACGGAACGGAACGGAGCGGCCACTGTATTATTGCCGCCTGATTCATCACAATAAAGCTCACAGCAGATCCTCTTCCCGCTTTTTCCCATGTTTATTATATTCTCTCGTTTTCCATAGCTCACACCTTCCTTGTTCGTCGTAAATCTCGAACGAATCATCATTCATTTTGTTCATCCACCAATGCGATCGCAATTCCTTCTCCACCTGCATACCGATTTCGCCTCCCCAATTGAATAAGCATCACTGTTTTTTCGATCGTTTCAACAGAATTCAAGCGAAATTCATGGCCTCGCCGGAAACCTTGTTGCATTCTGATATGGAGTCATCGGACGCTCTCCGCTGCAAGCGTAACGATGGTGCTCGGTGGCGGTGCAAGGAGTTGGCATCGCCTGGGAAATCGTACTGCGAGAGGCACTTGATTCAACTGATGAAGAGTAGTTTGAATAGGGTGCGGAATTCTGGAGAGAGAGGTTGCTGTTCTAGCAGTAGTAGAGTTAAGGAGGAGGCGGGGAGGAGGAAGGAGGTGAGAGTCTTCGGATGTGGATCGCGAGGGGAAGAGAGTGAGCATCAGCTCAAGCGGAATGGAAGTCTGGTGAGGAAGGAGAAAAGGAAGCTCTCTAATTGCGACAGAGAGAATAATCGTGGTAAGGATGTTACGAGCGTGCGAGATTCTGGAAAATCTGAGTTCATGGCTTCCAAATTGAGTGATGGAAAGGATAGGGCGGATTCTGCGGAAAGGCAACGCAAGTCTGCGAAGCGCAAGAGAAATCATGTTGTAGCGAATGGAAAATCAGCTGACACGGTAAATTCAAAGCTTAAAATTAATATCTCCTTTTTTTTTTTAACGTCACCCCCCTCAATTAGTTCTAATGAATGTTCTATCCCTTGTATGGAAGTTGGAGGTAAGATATTGTTCTATTCAGTTTTGTGATGAAAATTATATGCTGCTCACAGTATGGTGATTAGTGAATGAATTTTTAGACTTCGATAAGAGTTTGACTACGCAGAGTTGCGAAAGGCTGTTGCTATTGCTGGTTTGTTTTAACGAATGGACTACTTTCATGTGCAGGACATGCCAAATAAAAAGAATGGTGGGAGTTTGATGTGTCATCAGTGTCAGCGGAGTGATAAAAGTGGGGTTGTCTTTTGTTTAAAATGCCACAGAAAACGGTTTTGCTATGAGTGTATTGAACGATGGTAAGAAGACTGATTAACTTTAGCTCGTATCTTCTCCAAACTAAATTTGATTAATTTGTTTTGCTACAAGTGATTACCCTTTTTCTCTTCTAATAAAAATTCTTTTAGCTCATATCTTCTGCAGTTAGCATGGGTCAAACAAAATTTTAAGGCTGCTTGCTTTTAGCCATTGTTTAGATATGGTTATATTGAGGATGTCAAGAACAAACTCTTGAAAATCGTTTGATATGAAACAGGTACCCTGATAAAACAAGGGAAGATGTTGAGAATGCATGCCCATGTTGCTGTGGTCACTGTAATTGCAAGGCTTGCTTAAGAGAATTTGTAGAGGTAAAAATTTCTTTTACCTCGTGCCCTCATTTTCCAGTAACTTGAAGTTGGTTAGTCGTCCATACCTAATTACCTAATTTCTGTGGTTGTTTTATGGTATTGTCTTGTTTTGCATTGACAGATTGCTCCTAAAGAGTTGGATGCAAGTGTAAAAGTAGAGCGATTAAAATTCTTGCTATATAAGGTTCTGCCCATTCTCAGGCATATTCAAAGGGAACAGAGTTCTGAACTGGAGATTGAAGGCAATATACAAGGTATGTTGCTTTAAAGAATCTGGTCTTGAGAGAATAAACTTCATATCTGGGCATTGTTATTAGAACGATCATTCTAATTCTTTGTGGGTTTCAGGTGCTCAATTGAAAGAAGTTGATGTAAAAAGAATAAAACTGGATCAAAAGGAGCGCATGTATTGGTATATTTTCAAACTCATTGTTATTTTATTACTAATATTGTTGGATTTCTATCTATAAGCATGGCCTTGTTTGTGGTTAGACTTAAACTTCAGTTCCAATCTGGTTTAAATTGATCCGACTGTCTTTGTTATTTTGCCATAATATATTTTTCAATGTGAGTATTTTTGTTGTTATTGACTACTTTTATTTTTCTTCAAGTTACTTATATGAAAACGACACCATGACGAAACATTTTATTTGCCGATGAAATAAAATGGCTGGTGAACTATATAAATTTACCAATTTAGTGTTTTGGATTGTGTAAACCAGTTTGTTTGTTTATTCAGGTCTAGTTGGGTGATGTTCCAAGTGTCAAACTGAATTGACAGTGAGTGGAGTTTTTAGTATATAAAGCAAAATTTTTATTAGAATAACAAGAGACTCATTTTCAAGCATGACTTGAATGGCTATGAACAGTGTTATAGTTCTGTTGTAATATCACTTGAACTGAAGAGTTTGATATAATTGGCTCAAACATGGTGTTTGAGACCGTGCCATCTTGCAATCTCGATTACACTGGTGTCTTGATCCTTGTCAATCCCCCTCTTCACCCCTTTTAAAGGAACACTAGACAAATAAGTTGGGATTAAAAAATGAAGAAATAAAAGATTTGCATTTTCATAGCGAAATCTTTTCTTTATTGGTCTTTATTCTCCTTCCTTATGCTGTAATGAGTTTTTTTTCCTACATAAGAACTTGGTTGTGCATATTTGTATATAACAGCATACTCTCTCTCTCTCTCTCTCTCCCTGAAAAATATGTTTTTATATGACAGCGACAATTGCAACACTTCAATCTTCAATTTTTATAGAAGCTGCTTCAACCCAAACTGTTCTTACGATCTATGTCTTAGCTGCTGTAAAGAGCTGAGGGAAAGTTTCCATTCTGAAGGTAGAAAAATCAATATTTATCGCACAGTTTTTAGAAATGAATTGTCTAGTCAACAACATCATGAGTGCATCGATGTGCTGGCAGGAAGAGAGCGTCAGTGGACATCCACATCTAAGAATTCTGTAGGTAGCATGCCATCAAGTTTCCAGGTTTGGAGTGCCAATTCTGATGGTAGTATACCATGTCCTCCAAAACAACGTGGGGGTTGTGGGGTTGCAAGTTTGGAGTTGAGACGTTCCCTTAAAGCTGATTGGGCTACGAAGTTAATAGAAGGAGCAGAGGGGCTTACAAGTGATTACAAAGTACCTGATGGTTGTTCTTCTGAAGTCTGTTCGTCTTGTTGTCTTAACAGTCATGAAGTCAGACAAGCAGCTTTCAGGGACAATAGTCACGACAACTTCTTATACTCCCCAAATGCTGTAGATATAATGGATGATGGCGTTAACCATTTTCAAAGGCACTGGACAAAGGGTGAACCTGTTATTGTCAGAAATGTACTTGACAAAACATCCGGTCTTAGTTGGGAACCTATGGTTATGTGGAGAGCTTTTAGACAAACAGGTGCGAATGCCAAGTTCAAAGAGGAGACATGTAGTGTAAAGGCCGTTGATTGCTTAGATTGGTGTGAGGTCAGTTATCAAATTGCATATATGTAATAATGGTACTTGAAGTGCGAGTAATTTTATTATATCCTCCTAAGCCCTAGTAGTACATGTTATTGACATGTCACTATTTGTAGGTTGAGATCAATATCCACCAGTTTTTTGTGGGTTACTTGGAAGGCCGCATGCACAGCAATGGGTGGCCAGAGATGTTGAAACTGAAGGATTGGCCTTCATCAACGTCATTTGAGGAGCGCTTGCCTAGGCATTGTGCCGAATTTATTGCAGCACTTCCTTACAGCGAATATACCCACCCAAAATATGGTCTGCTGAATCTTGCTACCAAGCTTCCTGAAGGTTCACTGAAGCCTGATATGGGACCCAAAACTTATATTGCGTATGGATTCCAGGAGGAGCTGAGCAGAGGTGACTCTGTAACAAAGCTTCACTGCGATATGTCTGATGCGGTAATCTTTTAGTCCTTCCATTGCATCCATATCTTTTTTCCACCCTCATATAGATATTTTTTCTGCTTATTTTATTGATAAGCCACACACACACACATTTAAGGGGAAAAATGAAGAAACAAACTCATTTTGTGCATAACGAGTGGTACAGGTGGATTTAGGAAGCCCTAGCTTCTTCTCGTTTTATTTCATCTTGTACCCTACATGAAATTATTTTATTTTGATAAAATAAATATCAAGTATATGGCGATCTATTGAGTACTAGAAACACAGATTTTTAGTTTATCAAGATGAGTGGAAAAAGCGTTGGGGAGAAATTCTTTAAATAGTGTACTTCCTTTGACTTCTTCATTGCATATAATTTAATCTGAAAAACTTCTGATATGTAATCAATTGATGGGTGATTCTTGACTAATAAATCCGTGAACACGAGCTGTTTAACTAAAATCTCATTATGAGCTTGCCAGTCAGATTTTAAATTTCAAGTGTTTGATCTGGTTATATATTTTTTGCCTGCATGAGAAAACATCGTACTGTATCTCCAAGCATATCATTCTCTCCTGATAATGTTTGTTATTGCGTCTTATCTTTTTGCTCAGCGTTGCTTATCATTACAATAATTTTGGTAAAGGTAAATGTATTGACTCATACAAGTAAAGTTAATATTAAGCCCTGGCAACGTCATTTCATTGAAAAGAGGCAAAAACGGATTGCTGCTGAAGACCGTGCTGAACTATATGGTGGAATAGAAAGTACATGTGATGATACAAAAAGGCCTTCTGAATGTAAACAAAATCAAGTTGTAGGTCAGAAATCATGTTTGATGGGTTTAAATGCAGCTTTTGAAAACGTTGTTACAAAACCTGCCGAATGTGGAAATATGTACCCATCTATGAGTGAAAAACCAATTGATGAACATGAGTATAACTCATCTAATCTAACAGAGGTTACCAAGAATTCATCTGTAGACACGTTCAGTACTGGTGTTTTCGCTAATCTCTTTTGTCCAAATGGACCTAAGACTGCTCAGAACAAAGTAATTGCATGCACACCCAGTCAGCAATGTGGTCAACCTTCTAATGATACAAGTAAAATCTCAAATGAAAAATGTGATTCAGAAAAATCCTCAGGGCGCAATGAAGTTAATGATCTAAGTTCAAAAGATTCAATTATGGACGGGGCAGATAGCCACTTGGAGAATGATGAAAAGATGAAGGTTGCTATGGGTGGAGCTGTTTGGGATATTTTCCGTAGGCAGGATGTTCCCAAGATAGTCGAGTACTTAGAAAAGCACCAGAAGGAATTTCGCCATATGAATTGTGAACCTGTAAATTCTGTAAGTACTTGGTCTGCTTAGTGTTAACTTCATAAAATGCTCTGCTCAGGAGACCGATTGCATTCATGTTTGTGGTTTCTACAGCTTGTTCATCCAATTCATGATCAGACCATTTTCTTTAATGCAAAACACAAAAAGCAGCTGAAGGATGAGTTTGGTAATTGTTCTTTCCTTATCCCACAGCTCTGCGGTGTGGCAGCTACTGATATATTGGCTTGAGTAATTAGTTTAATTTTTATACCCATATGTAGGTGTTGAACCTTGGACATTTGAACAGTTCATTGGTGAGGCAGTTTTCATTCCGGCAGGATGCCCTCATCAAGTGCGAAATAGACAAGTATTGACTAGCTACCATCTATTTAGATTCTAACCAATATTTTGTAGTGATATAATTTAGCTTGATAGTTGATTCAAGTGGATAAAAAAGGCAATCACAAAATTTGGAATGAATATGGAGATTGGAGTTGTCTGGATATGCATAGCTTTTATAGAAATGACTTTAGAACTTTGGTGATTTGTTTGGACTTCCAGTTATGTATTCACCATGAATCTCATATTTTTGGTTTACTTCAATTATTTTATGAAGTTTTATTTAATTCTACATGTTTCAACTACTTCAGTCATGCATAAAAGTGGCTCTGGACTTTGTATCCCCGGAAAATGTGGAAGAATGCTTTCGGTTAACAGAGGAGTTCCGTTTTCTCCCAAAAAACCATAGAGCTAAGGAAGATAAATTGGAGGTACCTTTATTTTTCACTAAATTTCCTGGTTTTGATTACTTGGTTGTATCTTTATTTACGAGGGGCTTTGCGTTTGGATAATT
Organism: Luffa aegyptiaca; assembly: GCA_017139565.1. Taxonomy (NCBI): domain Eukaryota; kingdom Viridiplantae; phylum Streptophyta; class Magnoliopsida; order Cucurbitales; family Cucurbitaceae; genus Luffa; species Luffa aegyptiaca. Next base: position 45,791,942 of record CM029404.1, on the reverse strand, counting down.
GCCGTTTATTTGAGTGTACTTCGATTAAGAGATTACACTTGAATAAATTCTTCTTTGTTTATCAGTCAAGGATCTCAAGTTTTGTTTGAGATAGTTTTGTTGTGATATAAACTAGAATTATTTTATATTCCTAGTTGTTTGGTATCTTTGATTATCTGTAGCCATTCCTAGTTGTTTGGTATCTGTTTGAACTAAAAAAAAAAATGGTATCTGTTTAGTTGTGCCCTGCCTCGTCATTTTCTTCTTTCTCCCCATAGCACATAGGCTTGAGCGTGTTGATGGACTCTTAGATTCAACCCAGCTCACTGGTTGGGGCCTCTGTATGGGATCTTAAATGTTCAATGCGTTTCTGGCCAGAGAGTAGTTCTGAAAAGTTCAAGTTTAACATAACATACTTCCATATTGTTGGAAAGTTGTACGTTCCATTTTGACGACATAATAGGCTGCCATGCCAGTACACTTAATAATTGACTTCCTGTTTTGTTATGGTTTTTTGCATGCAAGTATTACTTCAATCTCTTATGCTCGAAAAAACAATCTCTCGCATGTTTCTTTCTGTTGGAGGTTGAACTTCAAGGTTATTCCTTAGAGGAATAACTTGGCCCTTGATTTGGACTCGTACTTTGGTTTATGTCTACTTTACTAAGCAGGAATCACAAGTCAGTTTGGTACTTTGTGAAACCAAATATTATCATGATGAAAAATGATATGGTGGAAAGAAGTGGATGTATCAATGAGTTTTATATACGTTGGAATTGAGATGTATAGAAAAATAGCTGATCCACAAGTAGTTCTTATTTGGGCATTTAATTAATTTGTAGACACTTTTATGCTTCTTGAGTTATTTGCATTTTCTCCTTTGGCAGCTTAAAAAGATGACACTTTATGCTGCAAGTTCAGCTATCAGAGAGATCAGGGAACTGCTGTAAAGCTTGACTGAGGTTTGTTTCATTCTTGATGATGTTTGTGATTTTGATTCATGAATTGTGATTTGTTACGATGATTTTAACTTCTCGAGCCCACCAATCCCTTGCTTAACTCTTTTGAATCATTCCATTGGGGTACACGGAAGTAGGTCAAACTTCAAAGAGTTGCCCGTTTATCTTTGCTTCTTTTTGATTCATAGTTTGTGGGTATGTTTGAAGCTGAATTTCCGTAGCTTATACACCATGCTTGCTTATACATCAACCTTTCCTGAGCCTCATCTTGAATCCTACTGTTGAAGCTAGCCCAATATTATGGTGTTGGACCCAAAACTTACTCAGCCTGCTTCTTGCATCAAATCAATCACGTGCAAACATTAGATTTCTTTTCCTTTTTGTTCTTGATCGTTTCCACGACAGTGTGTAACTCTTGTCATATCTTTTTCCTTTCATGTATATACTCAATGGGCTACTTAGTTATGGCTGCATGTTCTATTTGAAAAAAAAGAAAGAAGTGATTTGCACTTCATCTTCCGCTTTAATACCATCTACTGGTACCAAACCAGACCAGAGCTCAACATCCTTGCTTCTGTTTGAGTTTGTTAATTACCCTTAAAAGTTGATTATTCTGCTCATCTTATCTGTTTTCTCATCTCTTCTAGTATCTGTACTGAACCTATCATATTGTGACAAGTATACTTTTTCTTGGGGTTGGTTCTTCTTTTAAACGCAGTCTCTGCTTTATTTTAAGGATGCTGAAATGAATATATCAGAATCTTCTTCTTCCCTATTTTTCTCTGTTCTAGATACTTTATTATCATCCTGATTGTGTGGGTCTTTGGGCTGAGTTCAACCATGGCCAAAAAGCCAACTAATTTCTTGGTCTTGGAATGAGTTGCGAAAATTCTTCAAATATTTTTTTGAGTAATGTGCGGAACTATAGACGCTTCATTCCTCCCAATTATCAGCCACATACTCAATTGACAAAATTACTTGCAGTGTTGGTAGCCCGTCAGAGCAACTTTGAAGTCAGCTATCCCTTATTCAAGAAGTTGTGGAAGGCTGGAAGTAGCAAGCTAATGAATAAATTAGCAAAAAGTTCCTTCTGTATTAGAAAACAAAAGAAATGTGGCTACTGACGAAGAGACATTCTCTAACTTAAGAACAACCCTAGATCATTTGAAGTAGAATGGAGGCTTCATATTAACGGCTGGGGAATTCTGTAGGAGCTTACTACAGTCTCTACTTGCTGTGGTAACAACTTGAGCTTTGTATGAATAATGAATGGGAAATGCTCAAATGATGGTGCAAGGTACAAAAAGATTATGGCAAAAAGAAAATGTTATAATTTTTCTCTAGGCCTAATAGAAACCTAGAGGAGATTTGGTAGAGATCTTAGCTGTCAAGCCTCTACCTAACGTTAGAGAAGTATTGGCTGAAATTAGCTGAGAAGAGTTGAAGAAAATTAATGTTGGGGACTTCCTCAGACCTCAGCTTTGGTAACTATGGATTGTTCAGCTCAGTTTCTCTAACCTCTTTTCAACGTGGAGCTAAAAAACTGCCATAGAACCAGGAAAATATGGTGTGGATATTGCAAGAAAACCAACCACACCGAGGGAACAGGGAAATCCATGGCAAACCAACCAATTGGGGAATCAGCCGGGGTTCTCGAGGCTGAAAAGAAAGAGCATCTCAATGGGAAATACTCTAGCAGAAGAAATAGTAAGACAGAGCAAAAGCAACTTGTTCACTAAAGGGTTGAGGGGTTTACCACAAAAACTCAATTGGACAAGCTGCTTCTTTGGTCCAACCTTCTCAGCAAGTTTCAACTACCACTACTAATGGACCATAATGACTCATTGCGCAGAAAGGTAGACTTCTCAACGCTCTTAGAAATAAAATTGAATACGAAAATTCATGGATAGGCTCTAGCATGCCAGATCATATGTAGATGATGTGTTGTTTTTAAATTATTAAAGAATAGTTAAATTACAAATTTGGCTCCTATGATTTTAAAAGTTTTAATTTCGTTCTTATGATTTTAAAATTATGATTTGGGCTCAATTTCATTTTGTTTTCCATGGGTTTCAGAGTTCCAATTTAATCCTTATGTTTACTAATTATGTGGAGCATCGGGAGGTATTCTAATTATGTGGATTATATTGACCTTGTCTTTTTAATTATGTGACAATGCTGGGGGAGAATCCACTCATCACCCCCTAATCTCGCTAGATCGTGAAGCTCTTGCCAAAACTCTCCATATAATTCGCATCTATTGGGGCTGTAAACAGTCAAGTGCTAAAAGGAAAAACCGCCCGCCATAAAAACATGAATGGAAACAGAAAATTGACCTTGTCTTTTTATTTATGTGACATTGCCTGATGTTTACTATTTGGTTGACAATGACTGTATTAGGGGTTATGGCTTGGTAAAAAATATAAAAAAATAAATGAGTTTTCAAGTGGGTAAAAAATGGTTAAGAGATGATTTGTGAAGCTTAACAAAACCATAAGGATCAAATTGAAAATTTGAAAACCATAGGGACCAAGTTGAATTGAAGCTCAAACCACTATAATGGCCAATTTGAAATTAACCCCAAACCGTAGAGACCAACTTTATAATTTAACCTTAAAAAATTTATTATGAGATTATGACTATGGATTCCATATCGCTCTTTACCCAAAGTGGTTGGGGTAGGATCTATTTCTCTAGTTAATGAGTTAATTCTTGATAATGTTTTGTTTACTCCTAAATTAAACTGTTAATGCATAATCCATTATCAAGTTTACTGAAATGAAGAAGTATGTTGTTAAGTTTTACTCACGTGCCTCTGAATTTCAGGATTTGAGTTCGGGGGAGAAGATTGGCAGTGTTTGGGCGTGCTCAGATCCCTACATTCCTAAACTAAGAATCCTACAAGGTTATACAATGATGAACCTATTGGCTTCTCTATCTTTAGTAATTAGTATTATTAATCATGGAGGAATTATGTTTCCGCACTATCATTTTGGTCATCCAAATTTTTTATACTTAAAAATTAACCTTGATTATTTAGTAAAGAATTCTTTTTTCTTCTTAATCACAAGGCAAAATATAACCGTTGTCTTAAACTCCAAGTATGTTCAATCCTCCTTGTGAATACAAAACCTCCCATACCTTGTCTAGGTTACTAGTGATACTTGAGAGCTTCTAGGAGAAAAACATTATTGGAACTAGATAGTTTGTCTATCCCATTCTTGAAGTTGGTAGTTGGATGCTTTTTTGTTTACTTCTACTACTAAATAATTTGTGCTCATCTCATTAGACAAGTATATTGAATAAATGAATGATCTGAATCAAGAAATCTCAGTGAGTTTCTTGAGAAAATTACTGTCTTTTGAATCCTTGGATTTGGGTTTGGGTTCATGCTCTAATCTCAAAGCATAGTCGTTTTAAAACTGCCTACAACCCGAGTTGTTTATTATTTGATAGTTTTCTTAAATTCAGCTGCCAGGATGGGAGTGTCCAATAAAAGTGTGTCGTCATAGGGATACAATGAAGGGTTAAGATGTATAGTTTATTACTTCGCATCTAAATATTTTACATTTTATGTTTTCTCTAGTAGTTTGTTTGTTATGATGACTTTGTAATAATAATCTTGCCAAACATCTTACCGAATTAAATCACGTTATTCTTCTTGCAGCACAACTTAAATTGATAGTTTTTTGGAAGAACTTGAAGCTAAAAGCTTCTTAGTTACTCTTATACGGATGTGGAATGATCGGACCATGTTCTAACACCAGTTTTGTGTAACGTCATTGGGCAATGGAAAGGTTTGATAGAAAATTTTGGTGTCTTTTCTAAAATTGCATCTTAATTCATGCAAGATCGGTTAAATCTTACGTACGTTGAAGCAATTGAGATGGTATTCCTCTACATTTTATCATGAAAGTTAGACTTTAGTATAGGCGAATTTTGGTGAGGAAAGAAAAACACCCATCACCTAAGGAAATAAGATGCAAGGATAATGGTGAATAATCTACAAAATAAATGAAGTATTAGTGTAGTTAGATAGAAGCCTATTTTGGCTTCAAATTGCAACGGAAATCTGGAAGCTTTTCATCCTAGGATGTACAGGAAACATGGAGCATTCTTACGGCCCCTAAGCTGGGATTGAATATGCCGATCCTCCAACGTGTTCAATAATAGAAAATGTGGTTTCATTGACCATGGGTGGCAAAGTCATTCAGAGTTATCTGCCATGAGGGAGTTAGAAGTGGATTGCATATGAGCCTACCTTTAGTTTTCTAGTTGATCTTTATAATGTTTAGTTCTGGTCTAATTGTATTTAGATTGTATAGTGCGTAGCCCTATGAACATATTGAAGGTTTTGATTATTTAAGTATATGTAATATTTTGAGCTATGGACTGAAGCCCTTCTGTACCTGATCTTGCAATTACATCCTTCTTTCTTCTTTTGGGTATTAACTGTGGGAATATTGGTTGAATAGCTTAGGTTTTTAGCTCTGGTCCATAGTGAACTCTGCCAATAATTGTTTCTAACTTGAATTATTGTTCTGATAGATTAGAAGTCCTTCACTGGGAGCTGCTTTTAAGGTATGCTTTCTGGAAAATATTATATTCAGATCTCGAGCTTTGGTTCATAAAAATAATTTGATCAATCAGGTCTTTACTTTTTTTTTCTTGTTTCTGGTGATTGCACTTGCATCTCTTTTGATTTTTTGATTTAGCAAGGAAATTTGACTTTTCATTGATACGGTATTGATTTGTTAAAAAGGTTATAAAGTGAAAACCAAATAATAAATACTGGTGTGATTGTAGATCAAAAGTATATTTCTTTCGATCGATAACAACATTTGGAGGTGGGGGGATTCAAACCTCTGACCCTCTTGGTTGAGGATACATGTCAATTACCGTTGAACTATGCTCTCTTTGGTTTCTTTCGATTGAGTTCACTTACAGAGTAAATGTTATTATTTTAATGCTCTCTAGATGAGAAATAAGCTAAGCTATTTATGAATGCTTCCCACCATCTAGCTTTTTATCCGGTGTCTCACCTTAACTAACAATTAGTATTCGTTTAAAACGTTGGTATATTTCAAAAAGATTATTAACTAGGCTTGTGTTTAAATGCAAAATAATTTCAACATTCAAAACATTATCATTGTTTATTAGTTTAATTCTAGTTGACTTTAATCTTTGTTACTGTCAGTAAATATTTTTCTAGCCCAACCTTAGAAACCTCTCACAAGTCACAAGTCTCCTATACTATTTCTTTTTTCTGTTTTAAAATTTTCCATTAGATTATTTTTTAATGGCATTGAAAAATAAAGAGAGTTGAGGTCGGCATTTTTAACATCTTGTGAAATAAAGGGAAAAAAAATAAAACTTTAATTAAGTCGTAATAGGTCCCACTAACAAGTGCATGTGAACTTTGACCCAACATTGCAACAATGTTATTCTACTCTGTGTATCAGCAGTGATCCCAAGATTTGAGAAGAAAATTCGTCAACAATTAGTAGCTCAATCTCTCTCAATGTTCATTATTTTATTCATTAATAATTTAACTTAGATTATACAGTGGTTAACTGGTAGATTACTCAATCTCAATACCTCGTGATATATTATTTTTTCAGTTCAACAATATGTAGGGGTGGACGGTGGAGACTTAAACCTCTAGCCTTCTAATCGAAATGATAATGTTTTGATCAATAGATTTATGTTTATAGCCGGTTAAATCATCATAAAGCTTAAGCTGACGGGATATGATGAATTTAATATTATATCAATATTTTAACACCTTTTCACTTGTGTGCTTGGACACGGTCTAACAAGTGGAAATCAAAAGGTTTGAACACGTCTCTTACTTTTTACTACTGTGTTACATCACCAATAAACCCAAAAGTTTAAACTCTTTTGAGTTGATTGGTGATTTAACCGTATATCATTAAACATATTCCACAAGTTTTGTCCTAATTTTATGGATCAGAAAATTTATTTTTTTGTGGGAATTTACTGTGCAAGTTGTGTTGGATGTATTTATGAGAATTGGGAGGATAGAGAAATCTTTTAATGCGCAAGAATGGCATGAGTTCATCTGATGCAATTTGGAGCTTTCCCAAGCTTTTGTCTCCTCATGTTTGGATAACTTTACATCAATGAAGTCATGGGTACCTCAGCGTATTTCTGAAATAGGTTATGTTAACGTTAAGAAGACCGTTCGACCAAATTCTCGATCGGTCTTAAACTTTAGCATTGAAGCTTATATTTAGTATGTGAATTTGATAAGTGAAATTGCAAATCAGCTAACTACGAATTAGATATTTTTTTAGACAAAATCTTATGTTTCTCCTCGAATTCATTAATTAGATCGATCGTTTGGTAGTTGTCTTGTTTTTTTCATTCTTGCTGGCATATTGGTGAACACCATTCACCAACTTTACTATTGTGGATCACATGCCCTTAATCTTGGCAGGATTTTACTCTCTCTCTCTCTTGTTGTTTTCTTGTCAAGAGAGGCTTATTTGTGATGAAGAATGAATAATGACAAAAGGAAAAGGGGAATTATTGTTTAAAAATATTTATGGAGAATGACAAAAAGAAAAGAGAATTGGAATACTTGAAAGATATTTTTAAAATGATCAATTTAGATGTTAGTTGAATTTAATTTCAAGTGAAAGCTTTAGACCATATCTGTGTCTAAAAGACTATAATCAATACAACTATTGATCATTATTATAGACAGCCTATCAAATTTACTCTTTTGAATAAATAAAGGTTGGTTTTTTCTTTTTAAAATCAATTAGATTCATTTTTCGATCAAAATTTCTTAAATCATTGATGCAAGAGATCTTTAGATTGTTTTTGAAGTTGATTATACCAATTCATGTAACAATTTTTTTTTTTAAGGTTTAAATACTATTTTTGGGCCAATAAGAGCACTCCTCAACTGGTATAAAACTTGTACTCCTAACTAAGAAGTCAGTGGATTAAGTCTCTTGCTCCATATGTTGTAAAAAAATATATATATATATATTTTCGATCCATGTAATTTTAGTTTCGCTTCATTTTAATATATATATATACTTTCAAAACATTCATTATGGTCAATGTACTTTCAATTCTTATCCATTTTAGTCTGCATTTTAAAAAATTCCGTTTTGATCCCTATAGTTTAAAAAATGACCGCTTTGGTCTATTCTTATTTCAATTTTTTCAACCAAAATTTTAAATTTGTATTAAAGTATTTTTGTTATGTATAGAATTCTAGTTAGAATTTTGCAAAAAAAAAAAAAAAAAAAAAAAAACCAAAATGATCATCTTTTAAAAGGACCAGAACAAACTTTTTGAAATTGCATGGATTAAAATTAACCAAAGTATAAAGATGTAAATGAACATTTTGAAGTACGAGAACCAAAATAGATTAAAGAAGTATAGGAACTAAAATAGTATTTAAACTTACTTTTTAACGTTTTCTCATAGAATTCATCCCACTAATTCCCCACTTTGGAGAGTCGTGATGATTCTAGGCAGTTAAAATTGCACAATGTAGGGTCAAGTTGGTCATTTCACAACTTCCAAATTAGAGTTAGTTACTTTTAACCATGGTTAGAGTGGTTACAATAAACACTTGAACACAACTATAGCATATATTGTTATAGGGCAATGTTGATTAATATTGAACTTTATCTCTAGTTTTAGAATAAATATTCTCAAGAAAAAATATATTATCTTTTTGAAAGAGATACATTTTTATGGTACTCATCTTTTTTCAGAGGCAAATTAAATAAATGATTTTCTACCCACATCAACATCACCTAAACAAAGATACTTTTTTTTAGGGCACCTGTCCTCTTTTAAATTATTTATTTTTTCAAGGAAAAAAAAAGTAAAAATGGGACATGGGAAATGAGTTGTTGTTTGAATGGAGAAATCATTCAACAAAACAATAAATACTGTTTTTTTTAAAAAGGATAATTATAAAACAATAAATACAATACCAACTATCAACAACAAAAGGCATAGAGCAAGGACTACATTGCAAAATGAAATAACCTTTCAAAAGGGCATTTTCGTCATTTCGCTTGACTCACTTTCACTTCCCCCAATAATGGATATCTTTCCCATTTTTTGCTTTGTGGCTCCACCCCCACCTCTCTCATCACTTTTTTCTTTTTTACTTTCTTTTTTTCTTGTGAAATTTTATTAAAAGTTTGATTTTTTTGAATACTACAAAAAGAGCGAAGATTCCGACTTGCCGATAACTCCACTCCAATGTATTAAATTTCCATCGACATGTTGACATTTCCATCGATATTTTCATTATATTGTAAAGAAATTGATAAAATCTAAATAAAATAATAAAATAATGTAACTATTACAGAGATGATATTTATAATAAGTATTTTAATTTATTTTTAAAATATAAAATATTTATTTGTTTTTTTTTAACTGTAAAATATTTATTTGATTTTTTATTTTAAATATTTTTCACAAACATCCATGACATCGAGATTTTACCGATATTTTCATTGATGGAAAATTTTTTCATACTACCTCTATTCATTGTTTGTCATTAAAGAAACATTTAAGAATTGAGTGGGATCCATGAAATAAAATATTATATAATTAAATGATCATTAAATGACGTGTCAATGAAGGAACGTAATACTAGAAATTTTCCGATATTTCCATCAACATTTTACCGATATTTCCATGACATCGAGATTTTATCGATATTTCGATTGACATTTTCATAAAATTGAGATCTCTGCATTTCTCTCCATATCCACATTTTAACCCTTCACAAAAATTGACTTGGAAACTCCACTTTAATTCCCCTAAGCTTCTCCTTTATTTATACTTTCTCACCTCTGCAAATCTTGTACCTCTCTCTCTCTCTCAACAATGGAGGCAAAATCCACTCCATTTTCCGTCTTCTTCTTCCTTCTCACTCTTCTCTCTCTCTCCACCGCCTTCTCCGACTTCCAAACTCTAATTCCCAGACCCCTTCCGGCCTCACCTTCCCTTTTATCGCCGGAATCCGCCACCGATTCCGAGTCGGAGGCCGGCTTAGAGTTGCAGCTTCACCATTTGGACGCTCTGTCTCTGAACCGAACGCCGGAGGAGCTCTTCCACCTCCGCCTTCAGAGAGACGCTCTCCGAGTCAAGAAGCTGAGTTCACTCGGTGGTCGCTCTCGGAATCTGAGCCAAGCGAGTGGGACCGGCGCCGGGACCGGATTCAGTAGCTCGGTGATCTCGGGACTTGCTCAGGGCAGCGGCGAGTACTTCACGCGAATCGGCGTCGGCACGCCGGCCAAGTATGTCTACATGGTGCTCGACACCGGCAGCGACATCGTTTGGCTACAGTGCGCTCCCTGTAAGAATTGCTACTCCCAAACCGACCCGGTTTTCAACCCGGTTAAGTCCGGATCCTTTGCGAAGGTTCTCTGCCGGACGCCGCTGTGCCGCCGGCTTGAATCTCCGGGTTGCAACCAGCGGCAGACGTGTCTCTACCAGGTTTCTTACGGCGATGGTTCCTACACCACTGGAGAATTTGTCACCGAAACCCTAACGTTCCGGCGAACCAAAGTGGAGCGAGTTGCCCTAGGTTGTGGCCACGATAATGAGGGTTTGTTCGTTGGTGCGGCGGGGCTTTTAGGTCTCGGCCGGGGAGGACTGTCGTTTCCGTCGCAAACCGGCCGGAGTTTCAACCAGAAATTCTCTTACTGCTTGGTGGACCGGTCCGCCTCTTCCAAACCGTCCTCCGTCGTCTTCGGCGACTCCGCCGTGTCGCGAACCGCCCGGTTCACTCCTCTCCTCTCAAACCCTAGGTTGGATACATTTTACTACGTTGAACTGTTAGGGATCAGCGTCGGAGGTGCGCCGGTCTCCGGCATCTCCGCTTCGCATTTCAAGCTCGACCCGACCGGCAATGGCGGTGTCATCATCGACTGCGGTACTTCCGTCACTCGATTGAACCGACCGGCGTACATTGCTCTTCGCGACGCCTTCCGTGCCGGAGCTTCGAGTTTGAAATCGGCGCCAGAGTTCTCTCTCTTCGATACTTGCTACGACCTGTCCGGGAAGACGACGGTGAAGGTTCCGACGGTGGTGCTGCATTTCAGAGGCGCCGACGTGTCGTTACCAGCGTCCAATTATCTGATCCCGGTCGACGGCAGCGGGCGGTTCTGCTTCGCCTTCGCCGGAACTACCAGTGGGCTGTCGATCATCGGCAACATCCAGCAGCAAGGATTTCGAGTTGTGTACGATTTGGCGGGTTCTCGTGTCGGATTCTCTCCACGTGGTTGTGCCTGATTGCGACATTGTGCGGTGGCCGGAAAAAACCTCCGCCGCCGTCTGTCCAAAACCCTTTTCCCTTTTTTCAGACATGTGATAATAAAAAAAAGAAAAAAGAAAAAGAAAAAAGGTAGAAAGAAACCGATTAGCTGTAGCCAAAAATGTGGAAGAAACAAGAGTGCATAGACTCGAACGGTGTCGTTTAACGTTTACTATTTTATTTGACTTATTTTCTCTTCATCCCAAAAGTAAAGGTTTTTCTTTTGATCTTCTTTTACTTATTTAATTATTGGGCAAATTGCAAAAACCACCCCTAAAGTATAGTAGTTGTTGCAATTGAACCCTCAAACTTTTAATTATAAAAATTAAACCCTCAAACTTACAAAATTGTTAAAATTAGACCCTCAAACTTTTAATTGTAAAAATTGAACCCTTTAACTTTTATTATAATGGTAAAACATAACCCTCGTACTCTTAATTTTAAAAATTAAATCCTTTTAACTAATACTAGTTAAAAAAGACGTGCAATGCACGTGAAAACTTATTGTTTTAATTGAAATCATTCTCTCAATGGATGCCTCAATTCGAAGAGTTGCGTACTGTCAACAAAGATTGAACGACAAAATATAAATTGAAATTGATAATAAAAAATTGATATAATAAGATAGTTTATTTATCTGACGGATATTTGTTTGATGTTCTTCAAATAGATTGGTTTCTAGAAAAAAAAAAAAAAAAGAAAGAAATATTTAACAAATTGAACCTTGATTAACAACATTTTAGGAACAATTTTACGGGTTGAATCACACCCATTGGCTAATGGACGTGTGGTTTCAATGTGTAATTGTCCCTCGAGATTAAATTGCAACCATTCAACCCTTCTCTCAATGGATACATCATCTCGAAGAGTCGCATACTGCCAACAAAGATTGAATGACAAAATTAAGAATTTGTTAAATTTGTACGGACAAAAAAGAGAAGCAAAGATTCTCCGTTATAGTCCGGTGAAATTAAAAAGTAATGAAAGAGATCGATATTATAAAGAACACATGGATGTTAAAAAACTTAAAAGTAAAATACATACAATGGAATTAAAATTAAAAAAAATTATAAATTGAAATTGATAAAAAAAAAAAAAAAAAGTGACATAAAGATAGTTTATTACCTCATAATTAATTTTTTATTATTCTCCCAAGGAGATTGATTTGTGGAGAAAAGAAAGAAACAAACAAAGAAGTATTTAATAAATTGGTCATTATAAGAGAATCTCTTTATAAACAACATTTTTGGACACATTTTTACTATTAGATCATAATGTTTCACAACTACAATTGGATTTGCCATATACATAATAGATGCACCAATTCGATATATAATTACCTTAATTTGAACAGTTATGTCTCATCAATATACATTGCAACTATTCGACATTTCTCTCAACAGACACCTCAACTCGAAGAGTCGCGTCCTGCCAACAAAGATTGAAGTGTAAAATGAAAATTTATTAAAAAAGTAAGGGCAAAATAGGAATGCAAAAATTCTCCCCTCTTAAAATTAAAACGATGATTGCCAGAATCCCCTCTTAAAAGACACATGCAATGCATGTGGTTAAAAATCTTTAGAACTAAAAAAAAAAAATTATACATGAAATTACGGATGAATAATAGGTAGAAAATTAAAAAATTATGTGTACTAAAATAACTAAAAAGTTATATTGATATTATATAATCAAGTTTGTTCATAATCCAAATATGTATGATCAAAATTTTCCATTCAACTTATGACAATTACTCACAAATTAGGATTCAAAGATTTTGTTCCAAAGATTTCATAGAATCTATATTTTAAAATTATGTGAAATTTTACTTTTTTGAAAAAAAAAATATGGTTATTATTATATATTTTTATATGCAACTCATCTCATTTTTTATAAAAAAAAATATTGTGTTATAATTTAAAATTGTTATATAGATATTTCATTTATAAATGTGCAAATGAAAGTATAAGTGAAACTTCTTTGTTTTCAACCAATAATTGTGCTTTCCAATTTAAATTTAATTGTTGTAGAATTTTTATGCTAAAAATGGTGGCAAAAGAAACAAGTTTGAGTTTTACATGAGTGCTCATGAGTGAAAATCAAAAGCTTGGTCTTGAGTATAGTTGAAATCCCCCTTGTTTCAATTCCTAAAACAAAAGTTTTTTAATTCGTCTCAAAGCTTCATTGTGATACAATTCAATGTTTTCTTTACAAAGAACAAACACTTTAAAATTCTCATTCCTATCACTTGACAATTTGATATGAAAAAATAGACAATATATATTGACAACTATGTTTATTTATTTTTATACATGGATTGCACTTACATATGAATGAATACACACTAATTCTATGTGTCACATCTGTCCAAATAGTTGTGTTCTATGGGCATAAATTGTACCTATTCAACTTAAAAGTTTAATTTTTAAATATATTTTGTAAAGTCAAAATTTGAAGAACCACCTTCATTGTCCTAACATCTCTCAACGGACACCTATACTCGGAGAGTCACATCCAAAGATTGAAAACCACCTCTATTATACAAATTTCTCTCAACGGACACCTAAACTCAAAGGGTTGTGTCCCATCAACAAATAGTGAAGGGCAAAATAGGAATTAAATAAAATTGTAAGGGTAAAATTGGTATGTAAAAATTCTCCCCTCTTAGCCCCTTTTATATATAGTATAGATTTGTAAAAATTGGGTATTTTTTTGTAAAATTAAAAACAGACCTCGCACACTATAGAAACGACGCCGTCTTCCTCGTCCCTTCCATCGCCATTCGTGAAGTGGAAGCACTTCATTGCTACAAAACAAATTCTGGGTATTGCATAATCGGAGGCTGGAAGGGAAAAAAGGGTTTGCCAATCGAATTGCTGCAAAACACACCAAAATCCTATACTTTCAGGACTTTGCCAATGCCCCAAACCCCACATTCATCCCAGTCGCCAGAGTCGCCGACAAGCTAAGCCATGGAACTTCACTGAATTCGGCACCATCTTCGTAATCGACGACCCGATCATCGCCGGCCCAGCTCCCAACTCGACGGCGCTCGCCTGGGCTCAGGGAATCTACGTCGTCACGGCGGCGGATGGCTGGAATCTGCTCGTCCTTCTGTCGCTGGCATTCGGCGACGGGAGCAACATCGAAATATAAGAAACGAGCCTATAGTTCGAAGGTGCTAGAGAGCTGGGTGTCGTGTCGGGGACCGGCAAATTCCGATTTGCCAGAGCCCAGAGGGTTCGCTGTCAGTAAGAATGTTGTTACCAACATTCCCAGTGGCTACACCGTCATTCACGAATGGCGAGGGAAGGGACGAGGAAGACGGCGTCGTTTCTATAGTGTCCAAAGTCTGTTTTTAATTTTACAAAAAATACCCAATTTTTACAATTATATTAGTTAAAAGGATTTAATTTTTAAAATTAAGAGTATGAGGGTTATGTTTTACCATTATAATGAAAGTTAAAGGGTTCAATTTTTACAATTAAAAGTTTGGGGGTCTAATTTTAACAATTTTGTAAGTTTGAGGGTTTAATTTTTACAATTAAAAGTTTGAGGGTGCAATTGCAACAACTACTATACTTTAGGGGTGGTTTTTGCAATTTACCCTTAATTATTTTTATTGTAGTGTCGGTAATTTTATATATTAATTTCTTAAGAACATCTATCTAACATGAATTTTAAAAAAAATCTTAAACTTTTAGTTTCATATGCAATTTTCTTCGTTCTCATTAAATTACATCTTATAATTGTAGTAACTTTCACAAGTTTTTACATTAATTGTAGACTTTGATTAAAAAAATGAACCAAGTTTTTTTTTTTTTTTTTAATAATATGGGGTGGGAGGATTCGAACCAGACCTCGTAGTCCTCGTAGTTATCAATATATCTTTATGCCAGTTGAGCTACGCTCTTGTTGGCAATGAACCAAGTATTCTTATACATTTAATGAATTATAAAACGTTGGTAGAGATAGAATAGAAAGAAACGATAATAGAGTTAGGACGTAGTTTTTGTGTATTAATCCAATTTAAATTTGTGTTATGAATTTAAATTATCATGTTGGTTGAAAAAGTAAATGGTTTTGAGAAAAGTGGGAAGAAAAGACAGGAGTGAGTGAGTGAGATCAATAAAGAAAACCAACATTCTTTTCTTAGGGCTTAAGTTTGAAAGCAATTTGAAAGGAGATTTTAGAACAGCCAATTTTAATTCAATAGTCACATTGGGATGGGCTTTACTATACCACTTGCAATGAGTTCACATGCCAAAGGGCATTTTTCAGTTGAGAATATAGTGAGAAACATCATATATTTTTTTTCTCGAATTGAACAATATTGTGAGTGGAGAGATTCGAACCTCTGACTTCTTGGTCGAAGAATAAGTCCAGCATTACTGTTGAGCTATGCTCACTTTGGCAAAAACATCAGAGATTTCAACGGAATATTCCACACTTCTTTTAGAATATTGTTATTACAATCTTAAAAACTATTAATGAGTTAGATTGATATTTTATTTGTTTTTTTTTTCTTTTGAGTTCAACCGTCAATCGAATATTTGACCATTAGTCGAGATCATTTGAGTAAAATTAACATCTCTTATTTAGTTTAAGCACTCCATTCTTGATATTTAGCCATCAAATTTTCTCCCCACCAAAAGTTGAGGACGGTAGAGTTAACACTTGTAAAACACAAGATAACGATGGTAGGGTGCACATTGAAAGTTGATTCATAATTTATTATTATTGTATTTTAACTCTCACAATATTTTGAACTCTTGACTTATTGGTTGATGATATATACTTTAACCAATTGAACTTTTTTTAAAAAAATAAACATAAAGCTTTTTGGTCCTTAACAAATTAGTTATAATTAGATTCGTAAGTATTTTTGAAACCATATAAGATTTTGAGATAATTTTATTCTCATTAAATCAAAATATACTAAAGACGGGTAATGAATTCAATTTAAAAATGTTAAAATGAGCATAGCTCAACGGTAATTGAAATGTATTCTCAAGCAAAAGGTCAGAGGTTCGAATCCTCCCACCCCAAATGTTGTTGAACTCAACAAAAAAAAAAAAAAAAATCAATTTAAAAATGAAAATAGTTTTTAATGTAAATTTCAAGTATTAAAATTGAAAATTGAAAACATAAAAATAATGAGGATATAAACCTTAATTCAATCAAGTCCTCCTAAGAATGTTCCAACGACGTCGTTTAGGGATGCGTCATCTTGCTGATCCGGTGGATTCAGGGGTTTTAGCTAATTCTCCAGCAGCTCAACTTCTCGCTGTGTTCCCTTTCTTCCTTCATTTCTTATGAATCCTTAGCTTCTCACATGGAGCTTCTTTCTCCCATTTCATCTTATCGCTCTCCAACAACCAGTCATGGCGTTTCACTCTTCTCTTCCAGATTTTCAATTCAAAATTGGAATAAGAAAATTCCATTCAGAATTCAAGCACCCAGCTCCAAAATTTACAGACACCCATCATCATCCCCCAGTTTTAATCTTCCAAGATGTAGAAGGAACTTGATCATTTTTGCTAATTTTTCTCGTCCGACCAGGCGCAGGAACTCGCTGAGGAAGAAGCTCATTCAAGAGCAACAGGTACGCCGAATTCCCGACAATCCGAATTCTGAATTTCAATTGCCCGAACGGATTTCTGATCATAGTGAAACTTCCGGTCGTGCTAGTGGCGATGTTTGTGATACTACTGTTGAAACGAAACCTAAAGGTTTAGGTGAATCTGTTTTGTGGAATAGATTGGAGAATTGGGTTGATCAGTATAAGAAAGATATTGAGTTTTGGGGAATTGGTTCTGGTCCTATATTTACGATATTTCAAGATTCTAATGGGAATGTCAAATGGGTTTCTATTAATGAGGATGAAATTTTAACGAGAAGCCAAGTTGAGCGAGTGGATTTGGATGATCCAAGGGGTGTGAATAATAAAATCTCGGCTGCGAAAATGATTGCAAGAGAAATGGAGAGTGGGAAAAATGTGCTTCCAAGGAATAGTTCAGTTGCCAAGTTCGTAATTCAAGGAGATGATGAGTCTAGTGTTCTGAAGGCTGCTCAGGGTTTCAGTTTTAGGCCTGAGGTTTTTACCAAGTTTTCAGGAGTTGGAGGCTTAGTTCTATGTAGTTTTCTCCTACTTTTTTCTTTGAAGAAGTTGTTCAGTTTCAAAAAGAAGGAGGTTGAATATACCGAATTGGAGAAAGAAATGATGAGGAGAAAAATCAAATCTAGGAAGGAGAAAGTGGTGTTGGATAATGGTAGAGTTGAAGTTATTCAAGTACGTGCAGAACTGCCTAAGGTGTCATTTGAAAAGCCCAAATTAGATAAGCAAGAACTTATGCGTACTATAGCCAAAGAAAAATTAAAAGCATCAACTACCAATCTGGTTTTAGCAGAGTCTAGTGGAACTCTGAATGCAAGTGTTGCAGATATGAGTAACAAAATCCAGGAAATAAGAGAGATGGCCCGTGATGTAAGGGAAATTGAGGCGAGAGAATACCCCTTGTCATTCTCTGATGATGGAAACAATCTTTCATCTGTGAATGGAAAATTGCCCAACGAAGATGACATCATTGAACATACAAATGAAGGTGCCAGTTTTTCGTCTGCTAATTTAAGCCAAGATAAGCATGTTCTCGAAAATGTTGAAAGTGGGTTGCTTCACAGTGTAGCTTCAGTTGAGACGAAGGATTTGCAAGTCTCAAGCACTTTAAATGTGGAAGTGCCACATAGTGTGAATAGCACCACATGGGATGTTAAAGATTGTAAGACTTCTTTAGGAATTATGAACGCAACGCAATCTGATACTTACTGTGATACCCATAAACTAAAAACAGATTCTGAACAAAAGAAACTAAAGATTATAAGAACAGTGAAGGAAGCTAGGGAGTATCTTTCTGAAAAACGTCAAAAACAAAAGCTTGATGAGAAAATTCAAGGCAGAACTGCACAAGAATTTGCCACTGCTCCAGGACGTCCAAATGATAATGTATTGGAAAATGTGCTAAACAAGGAAGCAGAATCAAAAAACATACTGTCCAATTCTTCCTTTTCATTTGGGGCATCAGATTCGTCATCTTTGATAAGTGACGATGTTGATTCAGCACTTAATGATAAAAGTTCCATCTCAGTCAAGGATGACCATTCTAAAGGTTCCGTGGAAGGACAGTCAGTAGGTGGTAGTCAAGAGCTCCACAATTCCTTGGATCTTGAATGCAATGATCGTGGTACAGAAACCATGCCCGAGGGAGCAACAAATAACTGGATAGATGATAATTTTGATGAAGTTGAGCCCGTTGTTAAGAAGATTGGAGTCGGCTTTCGGGATAATTATATGGTTGCCAGGGAGAAGGGTGATGAGCTATTTGATTCAAATTCAACATTATCACAACTTCAATATGAAAATGACAATGACGAGGAACTTGAGTGGATGGAGGATGACAACCTTAGAGAAATTGTTTTTAAGGTTCGAGAAAATGAACTGGCAAATCGGGATCCATTCCATTCAATGGATCCTGAGGACAAGATTACATTCTTCAAGGGTCTTGAGAAGAAAGTTGAGAGAGAGAATGAAAAGCTGTTGAAGTTGCATGAGTGGCTCCATTCTAACATTGAAAATCTTGACTATGGAGCAGGTATGTGAATGTTCTTGAACTTTTTATCTTAAATAGTTTTTTCTTGTCCTGATCCCCCCCTTTTTTCTTTTCTTTTCTCTAGATGGTATCAGTCTATACGATCCACCTGAAAAAGTCATTCCACGTTGGAAGGGTCCTCCTCTTGAAAAGAGCCCTGAATTTTTCAATGACTTCTTGGAGCAAAGAAAGGCAATTTTTGTTGGGAAAGCTAGCATGCCTCTTTCTGTGAACAAAGATGAACAAAACTCCTCTAATCCCGATGGTAGCATTGAAAATATCAATGATCCCAATACGGAAATTCATAATCAAGAAAGGAAAGATTCTATGACAATTATAGAAAGTAGTGATGGATCCATTAGACTTGGTAAAAAACCAGGGAAGGAATTTTGGCAACACACGAAGAAATGGTCCCAGGGATTTTTGGAATCTTATAATGCAGAGACAGATCCAGAAGTCAAATCTGTTATGAAGGATATTGGAAAAGATTTAGATCGGTGGATTACTGAGAAAGAAGTGCAAGAAGCTGCTGATTTAATGGACAAGTTGCCTGAGAAGAATAAAAAATTCATGGAAAAGAAATTGAACAAGCTCAAAAGAGAGATGGAAATGTTTGGACCACAGGCTGTAGTAAGCAAGTACCGTGAGTATGCAGAAGAAAAGGAAGAAGATTATTTGTGGTGGTTAGATCTTCGCCATGTACTTGTGAGTATGATTTTTCTAGGATTGTGAGAGTCCGAGCACAACTATCCCATCCTCAAGTTAAAACTGAATTTATTATGTTACAAATACTTCTGGAACATCGTTTCACTTCAATTTTTATTTTCACTGTGAAAATTTTTCTGATTTGATTTTGAACACTTCATTTAACCTTACAGTGCATTGAGCTGTATACGGTGCAAGATGGGGGGCAGAGAATAGGATTCTATTCCTTGGAGATGGCTGCAGATCTTGAACTTGATCCAAAGCCATGCCATGTAATTGCTTTTGAGGATGCTGGTGATTGCAAGAACTTTTGCTATATCATTCAATCTCATATGGAAATGTTGGGGACTGGAAATGCATTTATTGTTGCACGTCCGCCTAAGGTATGGAATTACTTTTCCACGTCAATTTCATGTGTTGGAAGTTTTGCATTTCGCTGGAACATTTGACAAATTGGAAAGTGGCTGTATGCACTTCACTGAACCGGGATGATTGACATTTTCCGTTGACTGTGCTTGTTTCCCTTTAATCATCTGATGGACGAACTGCATAATCTAATAGATTTTTGTTTGATCACTCTCTTTTTGTGTCACCAACTATTGAGGCTACTTCTTGTAATTTGTATGTATTTGTTCTTTCTTTTCGTTTTCTTGTAGCCCGTATGTTCAGTCTAGTTTTGTTTGTCTCCAGATATATTACCAATTTTACTTGCATAACCCTGTCTCTCTTGTTAAAAAATTCTAAAGGATGCATTTCGGGAAGCCAAAGCAAATGGTTTTGGTGTCACTGTCATTAGAAAAGGAGAGCTTCAGCTCAACGTGGATCAAACACTGGAAGAAGTGGAGGAACAAATCTCTGAAATCGGCAGCAAAATGTACCACGATATGATCATGAAGGAGCGTTCTGTGGATATTAGCTCTTTGATGAAGGGTGTATTTGGTTTGAGCAACACACCTACACGGAGGTACCTTCTGAACCTTGATGTATATATGATACTGAAAATGGTTTATTTGACCTTGCTTTCTACTTGTGGAGTAAACTCTTCTTGATTGTTCATTTTCTTTTCAGAGGAAGATCAAAGCGAAAGTTAAAGAAACTTAAGAAAAAGTGACTGGAAGTCATGAAATAAATAGAACTTGCACATTCCTGCTGATTGACTCCAACTGTACGACGATGATGAGGGCTGGAAGGAATGGTTGTCCGTGGCAGCATTTGGGATAGAAAACTTTTTCAAGTCCCGATGATCTTATAAAGTTTGTAATGATTCAGTCTTGTTTCATGCCTGCCTCGGCATGCATTGTTGATGGCATTGTTCCAATCCAATAGCAGCTTCACTCACGTTTCAAAGGGGGCCATGGAGGTTTTGTTCGCTGCATATGTGTCTTATGAATTCCCCTCAAGAGCTATCCACCTCATAACCAGACACGACAAACTTCTCCGGTGTATCTCACCTTCGGCCTTCGCAAATGACAACATCACAATTTTATTTTTCAGAGCTGATATCAGAGCCTTCTTTGTCTATTGCAAAACTAATTAGTTTTTTTAGTACTTGTGAATATGCAGTTGTAACTTATTATTTGTCACTTTACAATCTGTAGATTATATGATACTTCCTTAAGGTTTTGATATACAAATACACAATGTACTCTCAGATGTGGAGCTGACGAGAGCCATTTTGTGCCCCCTTTTCAGAAACTAGCCGAAGTGGCAATTCTCATCGTTGGAACTTCAAAAGGAGAATATCATCTTCACCAAGAACAGACTGATGAATTAGATGCGCTTGGGAATGAAATTCAAAGTGCAGGATCATTCGAGCGGTCAGCAGAGGTATGTAAATTGACCGATTTTGACTGTTGCAGAATCACCAAAGAAATGGCTACGAACTGCTTCAGCCATCTCATGTCAAACCAAAGATTTTGAGGACCATTGTAGATCAAGCCTTCAGATCAGAGCAATTCACTCCACTGTTCACAAAGCTAGGAAATGCTTGAGTCATGTCCCTGTAAGCAAATAGAGCTTATATTTATGATGTCTGTCATTGATAAGACAGATGTTATATGACATCATAGAGAGTTTCCTATCATACAGCACAAGTCTCACAAAAGAATATCAAGATTGCAGACATGGTTCAGAGTTCCCTCTTGAAGGGGAGGAAGAAGTAAATAACAAGATGAAAGACTTGAAACATACATCAAATATGGAAGAGTCATATGCTTTAGTAGAGAAGGATTTTGGGCTACATATGCTTTCCACTCTTCCTCATCAATCTTACCATCACCCTTTGCATCTGCTTCAGTAAAAGTCTGCAAACAGAGCAGCAAGTACAAGCAAACTGAAGTCTTGGGAACAAAGAGTAGTAAAATAGTAAGTTGGCTCATTGTTACCTTGTCGACAATCATTTCGACTACATCGTCAGGCAGAACTAGATCGGATTCAGACAAAAGAGCCAACACCATATCTCTCAACTATCATGGAAGGACAAACTTTCAATCGTCTAAATGTATTATTAATTCTTGAATTATACCAACTTGTAGGCAGAGCTAGTTTCAATCTAACTTTTGTAATGGATGATACCTCTTCACGCTCAATAAAGCCAGTGTGCCTCAAATCATAAAGCTTAAACGCATCTGCAAATTCAATATCAAATCAATCTCAACTCTTAAGAAACCATACAACAAAGGATAACCAATCATTGGATTCATCTTCTTACGTTCGATCTTGACTGCTTTCGGAGTGTTCGGATGAAAGACACTCAGTGTCCTAACAAATTCCCCAAACCCAATTCGTCCGTTTTTGTTAGCATCAAACAGATCAAAAATCTACAAAAACATGACACAAAAGGTAAAAACTATAAACAACAATGCTCAAAAGTTAGTCTCTACAAGATTCTTGAGATATTAAAAGACTAGGACAAACATCACATACCCTGTCCAAAAAGAGGTTCCTCTCATTTACATTCTTGAAAAGTGCAAGCTGAAGTTCTTCCTTGTAATCAAATGAAATGAAATCAGAATCACAGAAAAGATGAAGATGGAATATAAATACAAATGGAGAAGAAGATACCTTGTGTATTTGTCCATCTTTGATTACAGAATCACTCAGCTTTCTAAATAGCTTGTGCAAAGACTCTATCTCAGTCTCTGAAACTGCCAAACATGAAAACAGTTTCTAATCCCATTGTTTTTCTTGAAACCCAACAGAGTTTGAAAAGAACCAAAGTAGAAGAAGAAATGGGGAATGAAATCAGAGACTTACAAGGAGTATCAGAAGCAAGAACAGAGCGATCATGTGAGGAAGGAGTTGGTTCCAATGGAGCTGGTTTTGAGGAATTGCAACCCATCGTTAAACTATGGAATGAATCAAAGGGAAGAGTTTGGCCTTATTTCCATCATCATCACCGCCATTGTTGACTCGTGCAGGAAGCAGAGATGGGTTTTTATTCATCTAAATCCCAACAAACTGAATCAGAAAGCGTTGACCATGAGTTGTAATGGGTGAAAGTTAAAAAGTGGTCAAACGATCAAACTGCAAGTGTTTTGGTCCTCGTGTCCTCGTCCATTATTCAGGGATTAGCTGTGATAGATGTAATTTTGTGGGTAGATATTTTTTACACACGACCGTTAAATTGTTGATAGCTAGGGAGACAACGTAAAAAGAAGAAGATACTTACCCGTTGGTATACTGCCAAATATCGTTCTTTTTTTAAGAGTATTGCGTCATAAATTATGGAGTGAACAAAGGACGGAACCAAGAAGAAAGGTTATCCTAAATACTTAAGATTTTGAAATCTTCTTCTAATTTGTCCTCCTCTAAATTAGAATATTAATATTTGTCTACTTTAATAAAGGGTAAAAATGTCTTTACAACCATTAAATTATGAGCATATGCCTTCATTAAGAACTATAATAAAGAAAATATTTGGCTTAACTAACCGATTGTAAAAGTAGTAGAATGTGAAAAAGAAAATACTGATAAATAAAAATACATTTTTATTTTCATCTCTATCGACGATATATATAATTTTTTTTCACATATTTTTTTTTTGACAACATGTAGGAGTGGAGGATTAAACCTCTGACCTTATGGTCAGGTTACAAGCTATATGCCAATTGAGCCAAGCTCTTGTTAGCTTTTTCATATATTTTATTCCTTCTCTATTAATGATGATAAACATTTAGATTGACATACGTAATCAATTTTAAAGTATTTTATTGATACAAAATATGTTTGACAAGTGCCTTATATTAAATATAATCAAGTTGTACTTTTAAAAAATATTTTAATTTTAAGCACTTCAATAAAAAAAACATTGAGTGATGGATCATTTTGATGCTTAGTTCTATATCCTTAAAAAGTTCTTTTAAAATATTCCACAATCAACTAGTTTAGCTAAAAGCACAATAAATGATTTCTCTTGGTAGTTTGAAGTACTTCGTAAAAATATTTGATTGAAAAGTACTTTCCCACTGATGCGAAATGGCTATAAAAGAACATGCTCTATTTTCCTTTGATGGAGATGGACTTGGCACTGTTGGCTAGGCTAGTATGAACAAAGAAGAAAGCTATCAAGTTAGGAGTAATCCTCTTGATTATTTACTTCTTGATGCCATTTGTAAATTACAAATCAAAACAAATGGAGCCATTTCCATAGTGAAGAGGGTGAAATTCCACCACAAGGTTGGGCAAAAAGAAGTTCAACATGGGATCATGGAACCCTGACAAAAGAACCAAGCAACTGCAATGCCTAGCAGAGCACCACCAAGGACCTGCGATGGCGTGTGGCCGAGCAGCTCTTTCAGCTTTCTTTTGCTTATTGGATGTCCTTGAAACAAGTCCTCAACGATAAGATTAAGAACCTGCATTCATCCATTTGCCAAATATTTCAGTACGAATCTTTCGCAACAATGCCAACAGAAGCATAAACCGGTTAAGACATATATTCTCGACCAAGAGATCAGAAATTTGAATTCCCACCCCTATACGTTGTTGAACTCAAAAAATCTTTCGCAACAATGAACCTTATTCATCAAGGAAGCAATCAGATATGGGGCGATTTAGAGCAGGAGTCATAAAATATGCAGCACACCACTTTCTTTGTAGAGATCAGAAACTAATTCAGATCTTTGTTTACAACTGATAGCCTCAAGGAAGATGCAAGCAGTGATGGCAAATACAACAACCTAAAGCTGCCACCATATCATCAGTCAGAATCAATTTAACTCCCAAGTTCTTTGTTCTTTTCATCACAGAAAGTTTTTAGACAAATTCCATGAAATAACCGTCTAACTTTACCACATTCGAAATTTCGACAACATTGCGTCTAAACTAAGAGTCTAAGTCCTTGTTTCTCACTATCAGAATCCAACACAACTATCTATTACCATACACAACAAAGCCATGGAAAGACTACAAGTCTACCAAGCATAACTAAAACTACAGCATATAAACACAGCGGCTCACAAGCTAACAGAACTCCAAACAGGAAGGAACCATAAGCAAGAAAAAGCTATGGCAACTAGAGAAAGACAGAGAATAAAACCCATAAATGTAAAAGGTCCCGATCGATATCCCAATGAGCATCAACATGGATTGGAAGCAAGCGCAGTACTTTTCACAAACAGATGGTGAGTTCATCTCTAACATATCAAAAGCACAATTACTCAGACCAAACACAGGCCAAACTAATCCACATATTCTATCAACTCAATCTGGGTGATGCAAATTTGATGAAAATCCCTCAATAAACTTAGCAACTACGAAACCAAACTTCAAACTCCAAGATTTTCAAAGCAGATTCCATGGAAATTTGCAGGGAATGTAATACAAACTCAAGAGTTCGTACCTCAGCTTGCATGCCGGCATGTCGACGAACACCAATTGCATCATACATAACAATAAGACTAAACCCCAAGCAGACTGGAAAAAGAGAGTCCGCTACGCCGTGACAAAGAGCCACCGAAGTCGTCAGAGCCGTGCACAATGCAGAGTGAGACGAAGGCATTCCACCACAGGCAAACATGATTCTCAAATCCCATTTCCTTTCCACGAAAAAGTTCAACAAAACCTTCGTCGATTGTGCAAAAAACCACGCGAACAATCCCGAAACAAACGTCGGATTCGTCGCCAATGTAGCAACGAACGGACTAATCCGATGCTTTGCCGTCGCAGTTATGCTTAACAAAGCAATCCCGAAACTCCCGCTTTGTAAGTAATTTCCATTCCATCCACCCTCTACAAATCTCTCCGAAACACTCCAAGCTTTGTGGGTTTTGGACAACACGGCCCCTTTGATACTCTGCAAAACCGGAACCAAAACCCAGAAGAGATTCGAACGAAAACTTCGATCACCCCCTTCAGATTTCTGGTTTCTAGTAGTCGAACGAGTGCCACAAGACAAACTATGAGGAAATCGTCGAAGCTTTTTGGATTGAATAAACCCAAAAGACAAGAAGGTGGTGGAGAGAGTCCTGGTTGGTAAAGGGGAGCCGTGGAAGACGAAGGGACCCGATATAAGTCCTACACTGACAGTTTCCATAAGAAGGGGCTCTGTTTTCTGAGTTCAATGAGCATTTCAGGTGGAAAAAAGACGAAATGGAGCAGAGAATTCTCGGGAACTTGAATCGCTATGATGTTTTAGAACTTTGGAGAATCTTCTAAGAGTTAAAAATGAACAGTTTAAGCTTGGATTTCACAATTTCTAGTTATAAAAACTCAAAACTAAGTTAAATTCTCTTGATGTTGGATTACAGAGAACGATCAGAAGAGAAGAAACCCTAAAATCTAGTGGCGGAGACAAACGTTGGGGCCGGCGTGGGGAAGTTTCAGCAAAAAGCCAGAGAAGAGAAGCAAGAATCACCAGTTGGCAACGAATATGCGGCAGAATCCTTGTTAAATTTCCTTTTGAAAATATGGCTCTCAAAGCATATGCCATTTCAAAGCCTTTTATCTATCACTACATCCATATATTTTGAACTACTTTTTTTTTCCCTTTGTTCTTTTTGGTTTTGAGACACAAAATAGTCTACCTTGGTTGTAGATATTTATGCGCTACAAAGTTGAGATTCATAGACCTGTCTTGGTTTGTCTAAGTTCTTATTGAAAAGAATAACCTCTCCAACGAAAACCATTACACTGAGTCAGGTAGTTTTGCATCGTTGGATGTAAGAGAGAGAAATTGTCAAAATACCCCAATTTTGTATCCAACGATTATTAGAGATAGATCCGACAGTTTTAAAGAGGGGGTCTCATTGCACCGAGAGCACCTAATAATTTTCCCTCTCAACATCAACGAACTTTGTCAACCATCATGGGGTTGGCCCTAGTGGTCAATAAGGACCATTGGAAAATTAAAAGGGTTTAAATTTAAAGGGAATAGGTTCAATCCATGATGACCACCTACCTAGGATTTAATATCCTACGAGTTTTCTTGACAACCAAATGTAGAGGTGCGCGAGAGAAAACATCAATGAACTTGGCAAACTTAAACCCAAACTTAATGTGGCCCAAACTCTCTAGAAGGGCAAGTTGAGAAGTGTCCCAAGATAATGCAAGAAGAAAGTCACTAAATTTCAAATTCTTCAACTTTACAACACCTTCTCTCTCTCTCCCTTTTTAGTGCAACCAAAAAATGCAACCTTTTTTGGATAATTAGCCACATTATTGGAAGGTTTGATGATTATTGAGCTGTTGAAAGTAACAAGCACCTAATTATGGTATCTTGCAACACAAAACAAGCCAACCTCTTTGAACTTTCAAGTAGTAGCACTTTATCACCAAGTTTAAAGCCCTAAAACCCAAATCATAACCTTGTTCATCCTTTCTTTTGTGGGAGATAATCATTAGGAATCAACTTTAAATATGCCATCAAATATATGCAATTTGAATATAGTTTTTACAAAACTAAAATAATCATAACAATTTTTTTCCTTCTTTTATCTTCATCCTTACCCTAAAATTCAAATTTGAGAAAACCCAACATAATTACCAATCAAATACAAATTATGTTTTCAAATATTCTTGTAGCTTAGTAGTACTGGAGCATGTGAAAAAAAAACGAGTGCGACTTTATAGAAAAAGTTAAATTATACCAAATACCTCTTAAATTTATGGTAAGTTTCAATTATCTCTCCCGACTTTGAAATTTTTCATTTTAACCCTTTAACATTGAAGTTTTTAGAGTACCCTTGAATTTTTTTTTCATTAAAATGATGTGTAAATATTTAAGGCACACATGACATCATTTACAACATTATTCATGTAAATTGACATGACAACTAATGCGTAAAAATCGATTTTGTAAATGATGTGTACGATATCTTTTAGGTTGAAATGAATAGTAACAATAATTTTAATATTTTATATATTTAAAACTGAGTTGTAATTAATATTACTTACACTTTTTAATCTTTACAATTAGACACCTTGTAAATCTTCTCCCTTTATTTTAACAAAAAAACTCTTCAAGTTTTTTTTTTTTTTTTTTTTTTTAATTTCAAACTTCAAGAATTGAAATGAAACTTTTGAACAAAATTAAAACCTATATATAAAAAAAAAAAGTTCAAAGGTAGTTGTATAACTTAACCTTTGAAAAAGCAAGTTCAAACTTAGAACAATCACCTACCTCAAATGTTAAAATCCTACCAGTTTCTCAATAACCAAATGTTGTAAAGTCGGGTTATAAAAAAAAAAGTTGTAAAGTCAAGACATTATTCTTTTAAAAAATTAATGAATTCCATGCAAGTTCACAAAAGGAAGAGTTTTTCTCGATACAAGTGAGAGATATGTTGCAAGGAGAACATTGATCAAAAAGTTAAAGTAAGCATAGTTCAACAATAATGGACATGTAATCTCGACCAAGAAATTAAAAATTCGAATCTCCGACTCGAAATGTTGTTAGAACTCAAAAAGAAAAAGGAAAAAAAATAAAAAAGAGCATAAGAAAAGAAGAAAAATGGCAGGTGGATTTTCGCGGGAAAATGATGATTCAGCCATCAATTACCAACCACTGCCCCAAGTCGCCATCACCACCACGAACCAACTAACATTTTTCAATCACTCCATCCTTAGAACCCAAGTTACTGCAACTTCTCAACCGCCTCCCTCTTTCTCCAATCCATTCTTCTCCTTTCGTTCCTTCTTCATTTTCTCCAAATCCATTCCTCCCATCATCGATTACCCATCTCGATCCCATGGCAAAAGAGGGTTTTCTGATAACCCTAGCCAAATTCCTCCTCGGGTTCTGTTTCTTACTCCATGTTTTGCACCTGCAGACGCCGTCCTTGGCGGACGACGACGACGACTATGTCGAAGTAGATAGCAGCGGCTACGCCGGCTACAGCGGCGGTGTATCGGAGCAATGCGATACTGATTTGAGGAGTTTTCTTCCGCCGCCGTATGGTAATTTAACCAATGTTATCTGCAAGCCAATCTGGAACACATTTGTGTTGCGGGTAAGTTTGATTTTGATCTGAAATGTTTTCTTGTCGATGATTTGGAAAGGATTAGGGAAGTTGTTGAAGGGGTTTTTTCTTTGGTGTTTTGGAATCTGCAGTATTCACAAAATGAAGAGCATGTAATGAACATTATTGTATCAGCTTTGTACACAACAGGGTGGGTGGGGATTGGGTTTTCTAGAGATGGGATGATGGTGGGATCAAGTGCAATGGTGGGATGGGTAAACAAGAAAGGGCATGCAAGAATCCATCAGTACTATTTGCAAGGAAGAAAGCAATCTGAAGTGATTCAAGACAAAGGAGAATTGCCACTTACTAATGTTCCTTCCTCTGTCGTGTTGCATGGTGCCACCATTTACATAGCATTTCAGCTCAAGTTCAGTGCCATGGTTTCTCAGCAACCAATTCTCTTGGCTTTTGGGAATGCTTATCCTAGACATAATCACTTGTCTGCTCATAGTGATAAGATTGCTGTTGTTTTTGACTTCTCTGCAGGTTTCTTTTGCTTTCCCATTTATGCCTACAATACAACAACAACTTCTTTTTTTGGGTTAAATTGTTTTCGAGCATTCAATTTTGTGTCTAATAGTCTACCAAACTTTAAAAATGTCTAATATGTTCATAAATTTTCAATTTTGTATTTAATAGGTTTTTGAAATATTCGAGAATTTTAAAAGTTTCAATCTATTAGAAATAAAATTGATTTTGTATCTAATAGGACCCTTAAACTTTTTTTTTTTTTTGAATTATAGATTTAGTCATTGAACTTTCAAATTTTTGTCTAATAGGTTCTTAAACTTTAAAAAGTGTACAATGGGTTCTTGAACTTTCAATTTCGTGTCTAATAAGTTTTTGGACTTTAAAAGCAGGTCTCTAAACTTTTAATTTTGTGTATAATATGTCTTTGAAATATTCGAAAATTTTAAAATTAACTGATGTAATAGAAATAAATTTGATTTTGTAATGAACGGGACCTGAACTTTTAGTTTTGTGTCTAATAAATCTATAAATTTTAAAAAATGTTGAATAAGTCAAGAATCTATTAGACACAAAACTAAAAATTAGGAGACATTAGATACAATTGACAGTTTGAGAATCTACCAGACATGTTTTAAAGTTCAAGGACTAAATAGACACAATACTAAAAGATCATTGACCGAACTTGTAATTCTAACTTTTTTTTAATACTATAAAGAGTTTCTTGAAGTTTTTGGCATGTACTTGTATTGTTCTTTGACACAGGCTCCAAGTCTTCAGCAGCAGTAGGCAGTGACATTGGGCAGACAAAGATGAACCATGGTGTGTTGGGGATAATTGGATGGGGTCTTATCCTTCCAGTTGGGGCAATCATTCCCAGATACTTCAGACATAAGGATCCTCTTTGGTATTATCTTCATTCAGTAATTCAGGTTGTGGGCTTTGCCATTGGACTTACTACTGTTCTACTTGGAAGACAACTATACAACAAAATTAATGCTAATGTACCAACTCATCGAGGCATTGGGATCTTTGTCCTTGTGCTCAGCATTCTTCAGGTCTGCTTCAATCTCTGGTTTTCATTTCTCTAAATTGACTCAGCCCAACAAGGCCCAAACCCAACTACTTAGATTAGAACTATAAAGCATCTTTTGTAAGTGCACTAGTTAGTATTGCTCTGAAAATAAATTAACATGAGACCATGAATAATAACTTTTCTTAAGAATTTACATTTTCTCAAAAAGAAATGGAAATTGAAGTAATTGATTTGATGGGTTGGGGGAAATTCAGGTGCTGGCATTCTTTTTGAGACCCAACAAGGAAGCTAAAATCAGAAAGTACTGGAACTGGTACCACCACTGGTTTGGAAGGATTGCTCTGTTTTTTGGAGCTTTGAACATAGTCTTGGGAATTCAAATTGGAGGTGCAGGAAATGATTGGAAAGTAGGCTATGGATTTCTTCTTAGCGTAATACTTATTTCAGTGATTGTTTTGGAAGCACTGGCATGGATGAAAAGATCAGATAAAGCGGCCATGAACTCATTTCAGATGAATCCAGTACCATAATTAAGCATTGTTTAGATATCTCATTTTCAGGTCTGTTCCTTTTACATCAATCTTCTGTTTTTAAATATGACCATTTCTTATACACAAAAAGAAATGCTTATTCACTGTTTAAAACTAACCTCATGGTGATGCTAAAATCTTCATTTTCAGAATTAGGAAACAGAGGGTCGGCTCGTGGTCGTACTTTGAGTTCTTCTATATTAAGCAGAAGCCTGTTGACGACGAAGCTCGCTCGATGTGGATGATGATTACATTAATTCATATGTTTGGCAAATAGGAAATGATGGTGTTTGTTTTTCCCAACTACAAGTTTTTGGAGTGCTGAATCGTTTGCAGGATGAAGAAGCCTTTGTATTGTAAACTCTGTTTCAGACGATATTCAGATAATGCATTTTTGTAAAGTATGTAAACAGATTTCTCTGTGATTGTCTATCAATCATCAATGCTGCTTATATTTTTGTGGAGGCAAAATTTACCACTTTCATCTCACTTCATATACTATTTATGAAAGTAACTTAAGAATTCAATGCACTGTGCACTTTTTTGTTACAATTTACAAATTCCAGCTTGTAATGGATATACATTTATTCCCAAAATGGAAAACTACAAAGCTCCTGTATCACAATAATGCAGAAAGACAAGTGAATGACTTTCAAATATTAGTATAGTAATGAAACAATACAGATGAAAAAACTTAGAAACTAAACCATCATACTTGATTGTCAAATTCTTTCTGTGGGGATGAGGTAATATACCAGCTTATGCATGCAAAACTTTGGTTTCAATCATCCTTCTCTTTTGATGGAGAGCATATTATTTCCAAACATTTTCCAAGTTTTGAAAGAAATCCTTCTTTCGCTGGTGAATCAGTTTCCTTCTTCTGATGGATGGTATGAACAAGTGCCTCCATTTCATCTTTTGCTCTCTCAAAAATATTTGGCCCTTTCACTTCATTGTTTGGCATTTTCTCGTTCGAAATAATTTCTGCATCATTTTCCACAAAAAAAAAAAAAGAAAAGAAAAAAAACCTCGTTAGAAGCAAAATAGCTGCAACTTTGCTTTTTTGTCGAATGAGCTTTCCATACATGTGTGTCAGTGGCCATTTAATAAGAAACCAATCAAAAGCAAACTTCAGGAGGTTGAAAAGTAAACCAGAGTACTAAGGTCAAAAGTTATAGTAGAGCGTGTGTGGAGAACTCTGTGATGTGAATGCAAATTGAGAGCTGTGTTACCTGAGAGAGTCATCGCTTCCTTCTGCATTGATGCAGCATTTGCTGTTTCATCCCTTCAAAAGAATTGCAGGAAATTAAACAAGTTAGAAATAGAAATAAATTTGTCTCATTACTGCTCAACCTAAACTACTTAAAAACAAGTAAATCGAGACCTCTTATCCCATGTCTCAGATTCTTTCTTGGAATGAATAGTTTGCACAAAAGCCTCGTATTCTTCTACTGCCCGCTCGAATAAATTTGGAGCTTTGACTTCATTTAATGGGGTATCCTCTCCTATATCATCACGCTGGCCATGGGTTTCTTTCGATTTATTAATGTTCAACATCTTCTCGATCTCATCCTTCGCTTTTTCAAATACTTTCGCTGCTTTCACTGTACTATCTGATCCATACACACAAGAAGAAAATAAACTGCATAATTATTTCGACATAATAAGTTTTACTTCCGTCCTAGAGGCCAGCTTCTACCATATTGTCCACATCTTTTACCACTTGAGAAAAGTTGAACAAGATAGGCTAATTTACAAAGAGGGGAGAGAGAATTTGCAAATTCTAATATGAAAAGACAAGGGAACCACCTGATTGAGACTCTGTTTTCTCTTCTTTGGACTCTGTTGCTACAGTTTCATCCCTGCGATCAGAAAACAACACAACGCTTTTATATATGTATATAGCGAAAGGTCATTTTAATTTCATTGAATTGAAATTTGAACTTAAATAAGTATACTATCTTCAAAATCAAACTAAAAGTTGGCCCCAAAACCAACCAATGAATCGTTTAAAATTCAACGCCAAAACACCCAAAATCCAGAAAGAAGACACAAACACACAAACTCAGCCACTTAAACTCCTAAATCCAAGCATAAAATCAAGTAACAAAAGAACACCGAAACCTAGCACTAAACATTGAAATCTAGTTCAAGCAAACGCACAATACAACCACAAAACTGACTAATTGCATTTTGGGTAAAATATGAATCAGATATCAATATATATACCAACTACATGTTTGTAGTTGCATAATAATTGCATTAAAAAAAACTTTCTTTCATACATTTCTGGCTCTTTCTTCGGGTGGATCGTTTCAACAAGCGCCTCAATCTCCTCTTTTACTCTCTCAAACACGTTTGGCGCTCTGACTTCATCCAACGAGGTGTTCTCGTCAATGTCATTACGCCTTCCATGAGTCTCATGGTGATGGGGAGGCGATCTATCAATCATCTGTAAATTTTCTGTAAAAATGGAATTGGGTGATTTTAATTCTCAATCCACTAGCAACAAGCCTATTGATTCGAAGAAACTCGTAGAGAAAAAACAGATGGAAACCGATCGCGTAAAACAGAATGAACGAGAATCCCGAGGAAATGTAAACTCGAAGCAAAATCATCATGGGAATGACGATATCAAACATAGACATACGGAAACACTATATTCAAAAAAAAAAAAATACAGAAAAAACAGGAGATGGAATGGAAACAAGCGAGGAAGAAGATGAAACAACGAATTTGAGATGAGAGGAGAGTACCGGGAGAAAGAGGGAGAAGCGATCCGTCTGATTTAGATTCGGCCATGTTCAATCGGAAAATGGCATAGAATCCAAGGAACGCCGGCAGCGGAAATGCTAGATTGGACAGAGCGCTGTTGGGGCCCTGCCCAAAATCTATGTGCTGAGTTTCCTCTGTCGCGCCTAAAGAAAAAAACGGACTTTTATACCCTCACTTTTTTTTTCTTTTTATAATTTTTTTCTTTCTTGAGTTGAATAAGATTTGCTCCCGATACTACGAGGCTCCCTATTTAAAATCGTCGGATATAAAATTTTAAATTTGTCTAATCTTAATAACGTTTGGATACAAAATCAAGGTACTTCTGCAATTTCTCTCTTACATCCAACGGTGCAAAACTATCCGCCTCATGGGAGTACCTAATTATTTCTCTGATATTTGAGCAGATGGATTCAAACTCTATTCTTGGTGGAACGTACATATTAATTATAGATGAATTTTACTCACTTCGATTTTCTTTTTTTATAATTATTTTTTAGGATAAATTACAAGTTTAGTAATGGACTTTTAGGTTTTTTGTCAAATTGGGTCGTGCATTTTATTGGTTTCTAAACTTTGACCAACTTTAATATAACTAAATTGTTTAAAGCATGTGTTATCGACTAAGAGGTATGAGGTTTGAATTTCTTATTTTCAAATGTTATTGAACCCAAGAAGAAAAAAGGTATTAAGCTTCAATTTTGTGTCTGTTAGGTTTTTTTTTATGTTTCTTTTAAAATCAACGAATCTATTAGGCATAAGATTAATTTTTTTTTAATAGAACTCTAAACTTTCAATTTTATATATAATATATGTGTGAATTTTAAAAGAAGTGTTGAAAAGGTTAAAAAATCTATTAGACAAAATTGAGAATATCCATCAAACACAAATTGAAAGTTAAGGAATCTATTAGATACAAAATTGAAAGTTTTGAAAACTATTAGAAACTTTTTAAAGTTCATGGACCTTTAAATACAAACCTGAAAGTTGAGGAATTAAGCTTGTAATTTAACTATTTTTTAACATGTCAAAGTTGGGGCATGCCTCCAACCCTACTCATTTTTAGTTCATTAACTAAAAGACGGAAAATTGAGCTATCAACTTTTGGGTTGATAATTGATATTTTCTCGCTTTAAAAAAAATATTGATACTTTATCCATTGAGTTGTGTTTGGATTGACTTTTACTCTAAACCTTTTATTTCATCAAATCACACTTTAAACAATTTTGATAGGTGTTTAGTAATTTTACCTTAAACTTATGTTGCAACTTTAACCTTTTTGTTCATAGACTTCATTTGAAAAACCATAGATCAATGAATATTTATTAAATCATTATCGTATGCAATTAGTGAATATTCAACATTTGCCAAAGTGAGCATAGCTCAAGAGTAATTGACATATACCCTCGACCAAGAGGTCAGAGGTTCAAATCTCTCCACCTCCAAATGTTGTTGAACTAAAAAAAAGTGAATATTCAACATTTATCTGGTATAAAACTAATGTAACATCATAGAAAAATGTCAAATAGTGAAATTTTTTAATTTTGAAATATTTTTTCCATCGTTAATTTTGTACATTAATTAAACTTAATTTTATGTAGTGCTTAACTTTTATTAAAATTAATTAGTTTTTTACTCTACTTTTTACTAAAATTAGTAAGTAAATTTAGTGAAAATGGAACCCCAAGTCAAAAATTACAACAAATGTTTATATTTAGGATTCAATTTCATGAATTTGAAAGTGTAAGATGAAAATATATTTTTTTGGCAAGTTCATGGTTTAAAAAAAAAAATCATTTGAGTCGATGGAAATTCAAACCTTTAACCTCTTATTTGGTCAAACTAAGGTTAAACTATCATTTAATAAACTTATAATTAACTATGAAATATTTTGGATATATATAGAAACATTTCATTAATTAGATCTGTCAATTCAATTTTCTAGTTAGTTTTCTCAATGTCCTCACCATAAATTGGTTAGGTCAAACCGAAAGGTTAAATTATTAAAAGTATTCCTACATTGGTTTCAATTATACTCTTGAATTTTCAAATGTTTTTTTTGACAATATGCAGGGGTGGGGATGTGAACCTCAACCTTCAGGTTACAACTTTATGTCAATTGAGCCAAGCTCTTGTTGCGCACTGGAGTTATTTTTAATAATTTAGCCAACCAGAAAAATCCCATCACCAACCAGAGATGAAATTGGCAAAGAAGATCAAAATCAGAGCACCGTAATTGGTAAAAATGGCGGATTGATTATCAATTCCACTGACCATTACAATCGAGTAAAGCGTAAAATCCTCTCGCTGGTTCACGCGCACACTTTGAAGATACTAGATACTGCTTTTTACTCTTCCAAGTTGCAGAAGAAAACATAGCCACAATTACTATCTTCCCTTCTCCTTCAACTCCTCGGCCTCCACTGCCTTTCGCCCCCATGCTCTTTACCTCATCATCCTATTGGGGGGAGAGCTATTGTCTTTTGAAGTAGGAATTTTGCGCTGTTCGTCTCTAAATGGCCGATGTTTTTAGATTTTCCTCGCATTCTTTCTATTTATCTTCCAGTTCTTTCCCGGCGTCCTTTGCTTCAAATTCTGTTCAGCCTTGTCTTCCACCCCTTCAAAGCTCAGAAAAGAGGTCGAGTTCTCTGGCGTGTTATTCTACTGGCTTTGTAATGCCTCTTTCTTTCAGACCCAGAAAGAGGTTGGTATCTTTCAAGGTACAGAACTCGTCTTTTGGTTGGATTTTTATTGTCTGACTGTTAATTGTTGAGATTTTTGTTGGGTATCAAGTGAAATTTGTGATGATTATTCATAACAATGTGTTCGAAGACAATTAACAGTTTTTGTTTTAATGAATTTAGTTATAATAGGATTAGGATACCTACCCCCAACAATTGCGCTTTCGCGCTTGCCCGATGATGCCAGGAACAGGGAGAACTTGTTTGAATTTGATTTTTAATTTGAAGTTCCATGTGGCGAATTGCAATTTGGGCAATTTTTGTACAACCCTAATGGTGAGACCCATGGACAAAGGGGGATACTTTTTATGAATTCACTGAGAAAGGAGGTTTTTACGGCCGATATTATGTAGTACTGCCATGGCAATGGAACCCGCTGTTTGTATGGAGAAATCGAACAGTTCTAGTTTTCCTCGGTAGTTTGGTGCTTGTACATTTATCAGTTAAAAGAATCGGCTACATTGCTTTACCTACAATTCTTTCCCACGTGCATTCGATTGTCAGTTGACCGTTGTAGTCCGTTCTACCAAGTTGTTTAGGTTGCAGTCTAGCCTGATGCTGTTTAAATCTAAAGAAGCCTTGTTTTATGGTTGGTTAAACCACGAGGAGCCTTGTTTTCTCTTCATTTCTCTTTAGGTTCCTTCAAAACTTGCCATGACTTTTGGGAAGAATTTTAGTTATTTGGAGAATTGTTTATTTTCCCATTGAGTTGGGAGGCTCGGGGACTAGTGAGATTTGAAAGAGAAACATTGCTCTGTGATTACTTAGTGGGCGTGGGGTAAGGGTAATATTCGAAATCCAGCACCCTTAGGCACAAAATGTCACTGGTAAATATGGTGTAACTTGTAAGCCCTTTGGGATGGTTAATAGGCAACATATCTTTAAACAGTAGTTGTTTCCCTTTGATTTCCACATCTAGCTGTGAAATTTATCTGAGATTAGAAATTTACTTTATGGTTGGGAACCATAGTATAATTTGATTATGGAGAGATGCTGGATTGGATAGGATAACTTCAATCTTCACAATGCTTTTCCTGAACTTTATGCGTAGCTGACTGGTTTCAGATGTTTCTAAAAGGTCTGAACAGAGAACTTGTGGAGGACCTTACATTTCAAAGGTCATTGAACGAGAGAGATTACTAGCTGGCCTTACATCTTGACAACATGGAAGGTTTTCATACATCTCATGATCATGATTCAAAATTTTGGAAGTTGGAGAGTTCTAGCATCTTTACATGCCAATCTCTTCTTGGTTATCTTATTGGCTATTCAGAGGGAATTTGAAGCTTGCAAAATTATCATTCAGTTTATAGCAATGTACAGATATATAAATCTCGTTTGGCCTCTAGATGGAGGTTCTTTGACTGAAATTTTTTGTGATGGCTTCCTCTGTCTTGTCTGTCTGTCTGTCTGTCTTACTATTTTTTCTTTTTCTTTTTTTTTTTTTTGGGTAATGTCAACAGGACAACTTCTTGTAAGTTCACCTTGGTTTTCTGAGGACAGGAGGCTGTACTATTTTTCCCTCTTCTTCTTTTATGGACGATTATCTGTTTAAAAATGTTTCTCAGTTAAACAAAATAAATGTCAAATAATTTTTTTGGTGGCTCCTGTTAATTGTTCTATGATGCTATAGGTACAGGCTGCTGTGGCTGAAAAAGACCAGCCAAAATGGTGGGAAAAGAATGCACCAAACATGATTGATATACATTCAACACAGGAATTTTTGACTGCATTAAGTGAAGCTGGTGATAGATTAGTTATTGTAGAATTTTACGGAACCTGGTGTGCTTCTTGCAGGGCATTATTTCCCCGGGTAACTTTCTTCATCCATGCTTTATATTTCTTCAGATCATGAAGTTGGCCTGTTTAATTCCATCTTATTTGCATTTGTTGTTAAATAGTCAGGACCTGCTTTCTTTTCTGAAACTCAATGTAGGACCAGCTTATTGAACAAGTGAGCATTAAATGAATTTGTGTCGTCAGAAACAATGATTGCTGCATTTGTTTAGCTATCAAGATGAAAAGCTTTAAAATACACTTTGCAGTACTTTCAGATGCCTTAAGGTTTTCTACCTATCTATATCAGGTTGTAACTGTATACAATTGCTCAATCCTTTAAAAATTTGATTATAAAGAACTCTGCTGAATATTTGACATCCCAAGTAGCTGGTCTCAAGATACTCTGAATATGATCCTGTGATCCGCTTGTTTGAACCTGAAGGGAAGGCTACTACGGCCAAGTTCAATTCTTTACATTACATGTTGCCCATTGAGTTGAATAACTGAATTTGTTGGGAAGAAAACTGCTCATATGAAGCAACTGGATTAAAGATTTGCGATATAGATTCTTGCATGCCAATTTGATTGGTCCTTTGATGTGGAAGAGAAAGATGTGAATGTCAAATATGTCCAAGATGAGGCATAGTCTTTTGGAAACTTGAGTACCTTGATTGAGGAAGCATGTTTTTTTATTCTTTCCATTATCTATCGCTGAAGTTGTAATGAGAAAGCTCCTGAACACCTCTTACTTGCACGATTGTTTCTTGTGAATGCTGCACACATCAATTGATTGATATTCATTGGGTTTGATTTTTGTTGTTTCTAAAAAAGAAAGTGCATCTCTTACCGCCCCCCAAAAAAATGCATCTAACAGAAAAATCTGACCCACCTTATCAGAATTTTTACTTGCCTATTTTTACGTTCTGATGTTTGTATATATGTCGAAATGGAACTGTTAGCTCTGCAGAACAGCTGATGAACACCCTGAGATTTTATTCCTAAAAGTCAACTTTGATGAAAACAAGCCAATGTGCAAAAGTTTGAATGTCAAGGTCCTTCCTTATTTCCACTTTTATCGTGGAGCTGACGGACAGTTGGAGTCCTTCTCATGCTCACTCGCAAAGGTTTGCATCCTCCTCCTCCCCCCCATCTCCAATGTAAAGAATTCATTCTATGTTATGATTTTAGCTTATAATGAGCAGAAAGTATGTTAAAACTTTTAGAGTAGTGGACGTGATGTGCTAGAAGGATTGATATGGATCTCGAAAAGGGAGTGAAAACTTTCCTTATTCCCATATTTGAATATCTATATTAAGCTGTTGATCTTATGGCATGCAGTGATATTTTTCTTAGTATTTTCATCAAATGATGATCAATGTAGGAAGGATATATTTTCTAAATTTTAACTCTTATGAAACCTTTCTCCTTCCTGCAGTTTCAGAAAATTAAAGAGGCAATTGAAATGCACAACACAGCTCGTTGCAGCATTGGGCCGCCAAGGGGAGTAGGAGATCTTATACTGGAGCCCTCCTTGGCTCCCAAAGACAAACAATAAACAGAAGCTTCTTCATCATAGATTTGCTGCCAAATCCGAACCGGTATCATTGTCATTGTGCATTCCCCTGATATTAGTATAACCTTCTTGTTTAAAAAACATTCTGCAGTCAGCTATCCAATCTGTAAATTTGCATTCTTGTTCTGTAAAAGAATTCAGAAGTTGAGAATACCAATCATAAAATATTTTGCTGACTTTATCTGCCTTCTTGTGCTGGCTTTGATGTTTGTAGTTTGAAAGTGTTTGACATTGGATCAAGTTTCAAATACATGCCATTGATTCATTTGGTTTGATGGGCAGCAGCTTGCATATACTTAAAATTGAGTCTGGAATTTGTCAGGTCTCTACTGTACTTTTAAGTTATAACTAGACGATTCTGCCAACATGGTAAAAATCTCTATTTTCCAAAATAAATTGTAGGTTCAAATCTTCACTCTTTATTTACGGTTCATACCAACCAGAGTTGAAATGAAGAGCTCTTATTAAGAAGCTAAATTGTGGACAACCTACTATCCACATGTCATAATGAAATCCACTTTATATGTTGCATGCTAAAGAAGCAATAGTATCACTGTTTGGTATGCCATCAATCAATGGCAACTTCTTATATTAGTTAGCTTAAGACATTTAGTCACTAAATTTGATTGTTTTGTTTAATCTCTAAACTTTTTAGTTACATTTTTACATTTTTTATTTTGATTTTAATAATTTTTTTTATTTACATGGTTATTTGAATATTGATATAACACAATAGCTAGACTAGTGATAATTTGACATCATATAACAAATTAATAATATAAAAAGAATACATCATCTAAATAAAATAAGGTTGGGGGAATTTTGAGGCAAACAAATAGAAGTTATTTTAAACCAAGTTCTCTTTAAGATGCAAACAAATAGAAGTTATTTTAGACCAAGTTCTCTTTAAGATTCTATTCAACCTTCAAAATTCAAACTACTTGCATCCTTGAAAAAATAAAAAAAAAAACCACGATATTTGCTATTTTGCAGGTGAGATTGACCGAGACAAGTTGATATATTTCCAATATATTTACTAATACCTATAGTTTAGTAATATATAATATAAGTTTTCCTTGAACTAAAAAAAATACAGGTCAATCCAAACATAACTTAGTAAATAAGACATCAATTACCATCCTACAATCGATGGTTCGATTTCCTACTCGAACAATGGCTGTATAAGAAAATGAAAAAAAGCAGAACACACCAGATATATAAAGACAAACATTAAATTCTCAATTAATTAACAACTTGTAATAATTAAAATACAAAATGGTACGGTCATCTTCAATCCTGTAGCTTTCACTCACCAGTATTAAAATTATTTGCTCCTGCTACTTGTGGCATCCAACTAAAGAAGGTCATTCTACAAGCTATGATATACAACTACCAAAACTTCTGACTTCAGAATTAGAATAATTTGATCAAGTCATACCATAAATATGAACTAATTTTCTAATAATTTATTCAAACCCAATGATGAATAAGCATAAAAGGTCAAGTTTTAAACCATACAAAACTTCCTTTTAGCCAAGCTAATGGATTTCTCACACATCTTTCTCTTCTTCTGCCTCTTTATCTTCCCCACTTTATCCACAGCTCAAAGTTGCTCTGTTTCTAAGTGCATCAATGATGACTTCGCCATCCGATTCCCCTTCCGAATTCCAGACCAGCAACCTGCAAGATGTGGCTATCCTGGTTTCAACTTAGCCTGCAACAAAGCGGGTGTGGCGACTCTAAATCTATCTTCTTGGGAACAATTTTTGGTAAGAAATATCGATTATGTCGCTCAACAGATACAACTCTATGATTCAGATGCTTGCCTACCTAGAAGATTTCTTCAAGGCTTCAAACTCAATCTCTCAAATTCTCCATTTATGCCCCTTTTTAGTCGTAATTTTACCTTTCTAAGCTGCCCATCTCAGTTTGCAATGTCGCGTTTTCCTATCATTGGTTGCCTTAGTAACTCCACCAACTCGGTTGTGGCTACTTCCTCCATGAGTTATGTCAAATCTATGTCAACCTCTTGCAAGATCATTGATACTTTACCTGTCCCGGTTTCGCACCCAGATGAGGCCGATAAATTTTTTACTGACCAGGGTGATCTCATGCTAACTTGGTACAGCCCTGCTTGCAGTATCTGCGAGACAGAAAGCAGGCTTTGTGGGTTCAAAAGCAATACTGGCCAGGGGATTACCTGTTTCAACAAGTACACAACAGGTAAAAATTCTGCCCTTTGTTACAATTTGCTAAGTTTATGTTCATCTTTAAACTATATCTCACATAAACCTTGAAACTTCATGGCGAGAGTGCATTTCTTTGACATCTCTTGTATATATCATAGTTGCTTGAGGAAAAGCTCAAAGCAAATAAGTGATGAAATGTCAAAACGTAACAAAACAAAACAAATCATTCTTTTCTTCAAATCATAGTCAACTTTAAAACCCATGTCCAAATAATACAGGTGGTATTAGTCTACAAATAAAACTACAGGCTGCATTATAAATCTTAGACTGGCTCATGGTTGACCAAGACATAGATAATGTTTTTATTATTGGGAAGTTGGGATTAAACTAATAACTGAAGAACAATTAAAAAAAAGTTGACTTTATAGATGGTGAAGGAGTGACAAAGACACTTGTTCTCTGCTGCACGTCTCTTGATAATCTAGAAACTAGATCAAATAGGTTTTCCCCAATACATTTGAATGTCATTGCTGGGAAATCATTGCTTCTAATGAACAATGAACCACTCCCCCACCACCACCACACACACACACAGGAAAATTTTCATTCATGATATAGTCTGCAAAAATATCAAACTTTATGATATCCAATTAATGATAATCACCTTAAATTTCAGAGGAAAACACTAGTCTCAGAGTATTGCGGATTATCTGTGTGGTGATAGTTCTACCAACTTTGATGTGTGTCTTTGGACTTGGCTGCTTTATCTGCTTCGCAAAGTGGGGTTATGGGCTTACCGACGGCAGAGGAAACCAAGTTCAGCATCAGCAGCAGGTCAATCCAGATTTAGAGGCAGAGCCACCGACCCGTTCGAGTGGTCTGGACGAATCCATCATTGAATCATATCAAAAGGTAGTCCTTGGAGAAAGCCGGCGGATGCCCGGCCCCAATGGCACCATCTGTCCCATATGCCTTGGAGAGTACTCAACCAAAGACACAGTCAGATGCATTCCTGAGTGCAAACATTGCTTCCATG
Organism: Luffa aegyptiaca; assembly: GCA_017139565.1. Taxonomy (NCBI): domain Eukaryota; kingdom Viridiplantae; phylum Streptophyta; class Magnoliopsida; order Cucurbitales; family Cucurbitaceae; genus Luffa; species Luffa aegyptiaca. The sequence goes on along the minus strand of CM029404.1, from coordinate 45,748,747 downwards.
TCGATTGTATTGATCAATGGCTTCGAGTCAACAGCAGCTGCCCTCTTTGTCGAAACTCTCCTTCTCCCTCCCCTTCTCATTTAACTTCAATCTCATGATCTTCTCAATTCTTCTCCTGCACGTAAAAAGAATACAACATTGCAAAATCAGTGTACAGAGATTCAAGTAAATTGCCAACAAACAAGGTCACTTCACTTACTTCACTCAACCATTACAAACAGAAAACCCCATTTCTTTTTGTGTGTCAATAACCATAAAAACTCACAAAAGCTGCATGGCAGCAGACTTTAAGGAACCATTGCACAAGAAACTGTATATAAAAGCACACCCACATCAGAAATCGTAAATCCCACCTCAAAACAAAAACACCCACCAAGTGTTTGTAAAATTTCCCAAGTGAAAGATGTCAGGAATCTACAATATCCGCCCGATGGTCAGTGCCCTAGCGTTCGTCGCCATGTTAATAAGCTCCCTGATGGTCTCGCTGTCTCAGAATGACGGCATGGAAGGTTGCGTACCGGAGCTATCACCGTGTTTGAGCTTCATCAAAGGCAGCGCCAGCGGGTTTGTTGGTGACAATCCATCGCCGTCGTGCTGCAGTGGCGTTAAAAAGTTGGTGGACGATGCTAAAACGAAGAAAGATAAGGTTGCTTTGTGCGAATGTATCAAGAAGAGTTTGTCGATGATCGGACCGTATGATCCGAAGCGCATCCCTTTGATTCCCAAAAACTGCGGGATTCCAGTTGAAATTCCTCCCATTGACAATTCCACTGATTGCTCAAAGTAATCAAATTTACAAAAAAAATTTTGGCGCGCAATGAGATCTGCCGGCTGCCCCATAGTGCTTTGAGTTTACATTCACCATGTTTAATTTCCAAAAAGCTTCTTTTTTTTTTTTTTTTTTTTTTTTTTTTTTTGGTGAAAATAAGCCTTTTATGTTTGTTTCTCATGATTTTGAAAGGATTCTAAATCATTAGGGATTTCAAAAGTTTTTCATTGATTTGAAGATTAAAATAATTTCAAATCATGTTTTATGTAAACAAATTTTCTAATCGAAGGGATTAAATTTCTTTTTTTGACAACATGTGAGAGCGGAAGATTCAAACTATATACCTTTTTTTTTTTTTATTACTATACCTCTTAGTCATTAATACAAGACTTATGTTAGTTGAATTATACTCATATTAGCCAAAGAGATTAGATTTGGTAGGATTTCGTTGAATTTCAAGTAAAATTATTTATATAATTTTGTTTAAATTTACAAAATTGGTCCTTGTGGTTTGACAAAAGTTAGAATTTAGTTTATATGGTCATAAAATTAGAATTTATCTCTATGGTTTGATAAAACCTAATTAAATAATCACTACTAATAGAGACTACTAATGGATTAAGTATCTGGTTGTTAGAAGCCACTCATAAATTGATTTTGTGACATGATAGCTAATTATGGGGTAATTAGTTTGTTAGTCACTTCTAATAATTGAGACTATTTTGAAGTTTTATCAAATCATAGTGACAAAATTATGATTTTATTAACTATATGGACCAAATGTGGAATTTAACTTTTAATTTTCTATTAATAAATCAACATTAACAATCTATATATAAGTAAACTTTTTTTTTTTTTTGCCTAAAAAAAAAATATAAGTAAACTTTTTATTTTCGTTTCCTTTCCAACTATCGACACGCAAAATGTTAATATATTCATTTCTATTTTTTTTTTCAAAACAAGATAAAAGAAATTAAAATCATTTCACGGATTTCAAATTACAAGATTTAAAATCATTTTTTTGAACTTTATTGGTTATTGAAATTTCTTATTTATTTCGTCTTAGTCTCTAAACTTCTAAACATCTTATTTTTGTCCCTCAACTTTAAAAGTCATGTCAGATAAATAAGTCATTTATCTTTACAATAGATAGCTCCTAAGGAGGAAAAAAATCTTTATGAGCTCTCTAAAAGTTTCCTTCATCTAACAATGCCTTCTCCCTAGCAATTTTTTTTTTTTAAAAAAAATCAATCTAAAAACAACATTTCAATCAAAACAAAGGAAAATGCATTGGCAATGGCAATGGGTGCTAATATTCTTCTCTTTGTTTGTTGGCTTGCAGGGTTGAGGGCTTTCAATTTGGAAGTGCTATGTTATATGAGCTTGAAGATAACCATCATCATTGAGCTTAATCAACATCAACTAAACAAATCCCATATGATATTTCTTAGTTTCCTCATGTTTCAAAATAAGATTGACAATGTCATGTATTAGTCTTAATAATCCTAATTTTACATGCTAATACTACTCTTATATCTGTTATCAATAATACTTCTACATTCACCAATCCACCCTTTTTTGTTCTAAATATGCTCTTGATTCTCTATGGTTTTGAAAGTTTTTTCCCCTTCTTGTTCGAGACAAGAAGCGCGATAAATGTCGAAAAGTTCAAAGAAAACCATCCTTAAAATGTATATGATATCAAAAAGTTCTGTTTAAAGAAACTAGGCAGTAGGCTAGAGAAAATGAAAGATGAAACCAAGCAAGTGGAAGAGCTTTATGTTGCTTATCATACATTATTCACATGTCACACAGAGAAACCAAGCACCTAAAACTCAGGACATACAAGGTTAAAGAGCTTGAAACAACACATTTCTAAAGATTCAAGATGGTGAAGTTTGGCCTGTCTTGCTCGTCGTCTGGCTTTGGAGGCGGCGGTAGCGTCATCACTCGAGTGAGTTGGGTAGTTTGATGGTGTTGATCTCGCTGCACGGCTTGCAGTAGATGGGATATGAATATGGATGCATAAAGAGTGGCGCCGAAGCTCGCCGAGGCGCCAACTGTTTCAGCCAATGCATCTTGAAACCTGCCATTTCCACCCCCTCTCTTCTTTCTTTCACGGTAATCATGCCAAGCTTCTTGTATCTTATAGGCTGCCCAAACTTTCCATTGATGAGAGTAGAACCTAGAGAACAAGGATTACAAATCAATTGCTTTAGAAGCAGTTGAATGAAAGCACTTCATGGGGACAATGGTAGAACAATGTATATATCAAGTTCATAAGTTCAGTAAGAACATGCCTCACTGAGAGTTGGAATTGCTTGCTATTGAGGCGCTGGAAGTGGAACTGACTAGTTACAGATTTCAGCTCATTAGCCTTTAGAGCAAAGGCTTCAACTTCAGTTAGAGATTTAACTTTTCTGGTTGAAATGGGAAGAGAAGTAGAGGTGGGATCCATTGCCCATTGTACTAGCTCTTCACCGCAGAAGTCGCCAGCCTTAAGAGTGACCGACCAAGGGTCGTTTTTCCAACCATTAGTAGTAATGGCAGCTAGATTTCCTTTCATGATAAATAGCATCACATCAATTTGGTCACCCTCTTGCAGAATGAAGCTCTTCTCTGTGAATAACACAGGCTTGAGATATTCGCACACTGAGTCTAGCAGTTGCTTATTCATGCTGCTAAAAAGTGGCACCTAAAGCGTTCCGAGTTAACGAATACCGAAAATTTTATAGGAGGAATATGTCAAGGTAGAAGGAAAAGAACTCACTTTCTTGAGAAGGGCCAAGCAAAGATGGCGTTTGATGTCTCTCCTAAGGTCTTTAGGAAGGTTACTAATGAGTTCCTCTTCCTTAACTCCCCTGTTTAGCTGCCATTTGTATTGATCGTATCGTCTAATACGCTGCCTCAAGTCCTCCGGAAGCATACGATGTGCCATCCAATGCTCGGCGTCTCTTCGGTTAATTCTCATCTGCTCTATTTTAACAGTTGCTGACTGCAAATATTTCTGTCAAGGGGAACAATTCACAGTTGAAAGTTGGATCAGTTAAATAGGGAATGGAATTTACAATATGGCATAACATTGAAATCAGAAACATGTATTACCTGAATATTGCTTATGAGAAAGGCAAACAAAACCAAACCAAGGATGGCAATGAAGACAGCAAAAAAAACCTCCCCCATGTGATTGCTTACTTGAAGGTTTTGTCCACTAGAGCTGTAGAGAGACAAGAAAATTCTTTTAGAGTGTATGTTGCTCCAAAGCATTAACTTAAAATGTGTAATAGATCTGCTTCATGGATGATAGAGATAAAGATTAGGATAACTTGGAAATTATAACAACAGATTCACTTATATCCTATCACATTCTTTAGTAGAGTAATGAAGAAACATGTGAAACTTTTACGAACCCGACATTTCGCAGAGCCCACCAGAAGGAATAGAAGAATTTGCGACGAAAACTAGTCGTGTCGGTTAACTGAAACTGAAGGGCTTCAAGATACATCCCAAAGTTGAAGGTCTTGTCATCCTCAGACTCTTTAGGTGGGCAATACTTTTCTATAAACGGATATATTTTTTTACTATGATCTCCACAGTACAAAACGTCGCCAATACAGTCCTTATTGTCTTTGCATGCATCAAGCCAACATTTGGCTTGTTGTTCTATTGATAACAAATACCAAATGGCACCAACTACCTAATTCATCACATTCACTGCTTATAAGGGAACTCCTTTTAAACCAAAATATAAGAAAAAAGACTAGTTTTTGGATTGCCATAAAATCAAATGAACACATACATGACTGGCTTGCATATAAATAAGGAGATTGAAGGCAGCTCCACTCCAGGCTGTTTCTGTCAGTATGCCAGAAGTTCTGGTTACTTCTCTGTATAGTGGATAAATTCGAAAAAGCCTCGGAATGTATTGCAAAAGAACTGCAATCTTCACTACGTTCTTCGTCTTCAATGGAACCGGGCCTTTCGCTGCAGGTACAATTACTAATACCAAAAGCTGAATGACATAAAAGACTAAGTTATCTTAAATAGTAAGTTCACTTCAGTGAGGCAATCAATACTCCTTGTAACAAATGGTTCACAATAATCTGTTCAATGACTTGAAAGTAATCCACTCTCAAACAGGATACAGAACAAATAAGGAGAATAGCCAAAAGTTATGCTCTTGATGCAAAGACTAGATGCTGCAATTATCTTAGAAACAATTAAAGAAAGGATTAAATTTACTATAACCCATCAGTTTAAGATTTTGAGTATCAGAGCATAACATCCCATGTTCAAACTCCTCTAATGTCACTTCCTCTCCATTTAATATGATAACTACTTGTTGAATCTTGTGAAAATTTTCAAACTGGGAAGTGTTAAAAGTGCTGATGAAAGATTAAATTTACCAAAACACATTCAACTTAAACTTTTGGATCGAGTGCAAACTATACTAAACCCATACCTGAGGCAGTGGAAGAATAGATAAGATATCAATCAAGAAGTTTGAGGAAATGTATCTCTTTGCTATAGCTGCTGGATCTTTGATTAATTCACCACTTCCAAATACTGGTAAAGTAGGGGGCAGAAAACCAGTTCGAAATTCAAAGATCATGTGAAGTAGATAAAATAAGTCAATGAATGAACGAAGAACACTGGCAATGATCATAAGCTGTCCGTCCCTGGTTAGACATCGATGTTCTTTATCAAACACTGGGATGTAAAAGAAGAGAGGGTCCACAGCTACTGCTATGACAGAGGACAGCACAAATATCTTGTTCCATTGCTGAAGAAATGGCTTCTGTGGATCAAGAATTTTCTTCCAAAATTTTGGTTTCTTTACTGACTGATCACCTGAATTCTTGAAGCCTAAGTTCATCACTCTTCTTCTAAAGCTCTCAGAAGCACTTGAAAATCTTCTCTGTATGCATTCCAATATGGACCTTGGAGACAGCCTGCTGTTTTGGTAACCTCCATATTTGTCATGGAAATCAGAAGTTGGCTGTCCAAACCTATATTATTAACATCGATCAAGTGTAGAAGTACATGTCAGTGTTGAAAAGATCAAGTTCAGGCAAGTCATTTACGAAAATATTCAATCAACGGAAGCATAGTTCAACTAGTTAAGACATATATTATATATCCTCGACCAAAAGGTCAAGAGTTCGAATTAAAAAAGCATGTTGAGACAACAAGAAACATACTTCCTAAAAAAACTATGGGGAAAGAGAGAGAGCATAAGTTGGTTTTCAGAAAATTTGACAGCAAGAGAGAAAGATGGAGTTAAGAATGTTCAGACCTTAGAGATTTTGGTATCTGGGAACCCATAAACTTGGACATCAGTATCCAAAATGTGGGGCTAAATTCTGGCTCTGATAATGTTTTGTGTACTTCTTAAATCTTAGCCTCGGAAGCAAAATGTTTGTCAGTGAAAACTAAGATTCACAACCCACAGTTCCATGAAGCTACAAAGAAAACTTGACTTTCCTTTCATGTAAAATATGGTCACTTGCATGAAAGGCAAGAAGTGGCACTTAAGCTCATGAAGGAAAAACCTTTGTTTAGGTTGTTGAATGGAAACCAGAAGGGCTGAAAAGGGGGCAAGCCTGAGAGAGGAAAGACAAAATCCATTCAATCAGCTGGTAAAGTAAAGGCCAATGTGTGCTACAAGAAAATGTCTCGTCTTTATTAGAGCTTTTTAGCAAAGTGCTTTTGTATCCCACTTCCCTGTCTCGCTACAGGCATTGTGGACCCTTCAACAAATGTGTTACATGCATGTCAATTTGTTAGCAAAAAGAAATTATGCAGATTCCTTTTCTGGTTTTTCTGGTGCTATCTGTGAAATAACAATGTTACAAAGAACAAAAACTGTCAATATCCTTCAGTGAAGCCCCAAATAACCCAATTTTGGCTACCTACTAAAAAGTCTTTGAGCATGTTTGAGTTCAACAATTGTGTGGTGGAAGAACAAACCATCGACCTTTGAGATGATAATTTGTGTCTTATCCACTGAATTATGTTGGAATTGGTTTGAAAAGTGTCGTTGTGTCTGAAAGAAAACTTTGCAAAGTTTGATGTGCATTTATACATTGCTCCTTGAGTTTCCCCTTTTTCTGTGGAGTGGAAAGTTCATACTTTAAAGTAGTTGCCATGGTTTTTTTCTCACTACTTTATTAAAGAAGTGGCCTTCTTATTAAAGTAACAATGAGGACAGAGATCAAAACATGATTTGTTGAAGTCATAGTTATAATCTTTTTGATTTTGGGATGAAAAGAAAGGGCTCTTCCTTAGTCATACCCTAGTCTTTTTTAAATAATTTTGGCAAAAAGAGGAGTTTCTAAATTGTCCCATTAAACCAATTTTTATTTGACTATAAGTCTTTTTTTAGAAAAAATTATGGCATTTTATAAACAATCAAAGACTTTGCCTTTATTGGGGCCTGTGTTTGTAATGGATGTGTGTGGAATTCTTAGCTCAATTTGAAAATTGGGGTGTGACTTTTAAAGGTAAGATTTTTATTGGGAGTAAAGGAATTAGCCTTGCAATTGAAGCACAACACTTAGTCACTTACCTTGTTGCAGGTGTAAAGGCATTCATACCAACCAAGATGATTTAGGGTTTTATTTTACACCTATATGCCACCACACTTTGTATTTTATAAGTGAACTTTTCTCTTGGTTCTTTTCTAATGTAAGTTGTAAATTAATCTATATATTACTTATAGTTTTCATACTCATCTTTTTCTTTTTCTTTTTTCTTTTTGAATTTAACAATATATGAAAGTGGAGATTCGAACTTTTGACATTTAGGTAACCATCTGAATCATGTTCTCTGCTTTCATACACATCTTTGTCATTTATCGGTTTTTCAATTACTCTCCTAAGAGATTTTTATGGTTAGTAAGTTAAATTCTATACTAACATTAATCTATGTATTACTTATAGCTTTTAAAAACTATTCTAAAATCCTTTTGTGGTTGAATGACATGTTGAAATTTATTTTGCACATTGAAATCACTATTTACAACTTCATGTGAGAATAGATGAAAAGAAAATAAGAAAGAAAAAACTTCTAAATTACAGAATTTATTAAAAAGAAACTGTTTTGACAACAGTTTCCTAACAACCCTGAACCTCAAAAAGATTAAGATGTCCCATCCATGTACAATACCATACCCCACAAAAAAGAAATGTTGATAGAGAAAGATAAGGCTCTCTCTTTATTGCATACATAACATAATAAAGAAAATTTGATAGTGATAATGGGTTGTTACAAGCTTTAATTGATAAGGTGAAGCGTATAAATAAGAGCATAGCTCAACCGACATGAAGTGTGTGCTTATTACCAAGAGATCATGAGTTTGAACCTCCCAACTCCAATTGGTTGAACTCAAAAAAAAAAAAAAAAAAAAAAATTGATAAGGTGAATGTTACTTCAAAATGACAGCAATTATAAGCTAAAGAAGTTGGGAGAAAACAAGCACAATTTTCAAAAACTAAAAATAAAAAACCAAATGGTTATCCAATAGGGTCTAAACTTTTGATTTTGTTTTAAAAGTCTTTGAACTTTAGAAGTGTCTGATAAATCTCTAAACTTTAGATTTTGTGTCTAATAAGTTCTTAAGCTTTCAATTTTGTGTCTAATAAGTTTTTGACCTATTTTTTTTTTTTTTTTTTAATTCACGAATCTATTGGATACAAAACTAAAAATTTAACGTCCTACTAACCACAAAATTTGTTTTTATGTCTAATAGAGTCATTAATTTAAAAAATTGTTGAATATGTTCCAGACTTATTAAACATAAAAGTGAAAGTTCAATGGCCTATTTGACATAAAGTTCAAGACCTATTAAACACAAAAGTGAAAGTTCATATACCAATTAGATAAAAAAAATAAAAAAAAAAAAGTTTGGACTAAATTAATTTAAACTAAAAAAAGTTTGCATCTCAGGCACTCTCTCTCAACTTTGGTGCTAGAAAACCCCATTTGAAAAGAGAGAGGTACTTTTGAAATGGGTAATTTTAGTGTTCAAATAAACTCCACCTTATGAGAACAGCTTTTTAGTGCAAAAGAAAAAGAAATGGCCCACTCTTCTCAATTATTTGTTTCTGTCCTGACTCATCTCATCCAGAAACCATAACATTTGTGAACAGTGGCCTAATGAGCTTATATCTTCTTTTCTCCTATGAATTTACATTTGCAATCAACATGATTTCATTTGCTATGTGGTGAATTATTCAATATTAAGGATCTAGTGGGTATTTAGTACAAAAACTGTTATGATCCCACACCACACGGTCCGGGTGAGGAGGCTCACCGGTCTCACTAAGTCGAGGGAAACACGGTTCGAGGGTCCGTAGGAGAGGCCTACCGATCTCGGTAAGTATAGAGTTGAGGCTTCTGTTGCTTAATCTCGAAATCTCCGCTACTATGTCAAGTATGTAACCACCATCTGTCAATGGGAAATATTGGGATCCCTCTTGCTCTCAAATTACAGAATATCATTCTAGCTTAGCTCAACATTATCTCGATTGAAGTACTAATTTAAGCATCAAAGCATGTTGAGCACAACACCATACCAGTGTGAGCATTCTATTTGCAAGTCGTCTCTATGTTTCAGCTCGTCACCTCGATCAGGTGATATATGTGAACTTGTGACTAGAAACTCGTGTCAACAAAAACCATTTGTCTTTAGTATTGCTTCTGAAACAACATCATAGTATTGCTTGATGATGTTTTATTGAATTGAAGTTTGTAGTTAGTTTAGTTGATACATTTTACTACCTTTAGTATTGTTGTGCCTACAACATGACTCAAGAAAAGGAATGTGATACATTGAACCTTTGCAAAATGAAGGGAACCCAGGCCAAAGAACAGAGAAACAGCTTTAGATAAGTCTCTCAGTCTCAACACTCTCTGTTTTACAATGTTCAGCTTTACATTAGAGGAACAGCTTTAGATAGTGAAAGACAAAGATTGATTTGATTTGCTCATGGTTCCACCACATAACAGATTAAACAAAAGCTAAGCAAATCCCATATGATGTTTCTGAGTTTCTTCAAGTTTCAAAATAAGATTAACAATGTCATGTATTAGTCTCAAAAATCCTAATTTTACATGCTAATAATACTCTTATATCTATTATCAATAATACTTCTACATTCACCAATCCACCCTTTTCTGTTTTTAATATGCTTTTGATTCTCTATGGTTTTAAGTGCTTTGTTCCTTCTTCCCATTTCGCTTATTTTGTTTGTGAAGTTTGGAGACAAGGCGAACGATAAATGTCAAAAAGTTCAAAGAACCATCCTTAAAATGTATGTAGTATCGAAAAGTTTTGCTAGTTAAATCAAATGAATCATATAAAAGTATTTAACAGAAAGTAAAAAAAACTTCACTTAAGATGTTTTGATCTCAAAGAAGATGGAATGTACTAAAATTCATTAAGAACAAGGTTTAGCATCATGATATGTAAATGGGAAGTCTGATTAGAATTTGAGATGGATGTTACTATTTTGTGGCATGATGCCAACATTAAAGCAAGACAATTAGAAAAGAAACCTTAGCTTACACAAGAGGCTCAAGACATAAACATAACAGAGCTTGAAGCGGCTCATTTTAAAGATCCAGGATGGTGTAGTCTTGCTCGTCTGGCTTTGGAGATCGTGGTAGCGTCATCGCTCGTGAGAGTTGGGTAGTTTCCTGGTGTAGATCTTGCTGCACTGCTTGCAGTAGATGGGATATGAATACGGACGCATATAGATTGGCACCAAAGCTTGCTGAGATGCCAACTGTTTTAGCCAATGCAACTCGAAACCTACCACCTCCACCCCCCATCTTCTGCTTTCTTTGACGGTATTCATGCCAAGCTTCTTGTACTTTATAGGCTGCCCAGATTCTCCAATCAGGAGAGGACCTAGAGAACTGACTAGCTATAGATCGTAGCTCATTAGCCTCTAGAGCAAAGGCTTCAACCTTAGTTAGAGATGTAATTGTTCTAGTTGAAATGGGAAGAGGAATGGGGTAGGATCCCATAGACCATGGAACTAGCTCTTCACCGCAAAAGTCTCCAGACTTGAGAAAAGAGTCCTTATTCCAATTATTCCAACGACGAATAATAAGCCTTCCTCTCACGATAAATAGCATCATATCAATTGGGTCTCCCTCTTGTAAAATGTTACTGTTCTCTGTGAATAACACTGGCTTGAGATGATCGTACATTGCATCCAACATTCGCTTATCCATGCTTCTAAAAAGTGGCACCTAAAGCATTACGAGTTAATGAATACTGAAAATTCCATAGTAGGAATATGTCAAAGTAGAAGGAAAAGAACTCACTCTTTTAAGAATAGTGATGCAAAGTTCAAAGTAGAGATGGTGTCTGATGTCTCTCCTAAGGTCTTTAGGAAGGTTACTGATTAGTTCCTCTTCCTTAACTCCCCTATTTAGCTGCCATTTGTACTGATCATATCGCCTAATACGCCGCCTCAAGTTCTTTGGGAGCTTACGATGTACCATCCATTTCTCTGCATCTCTTCGGTCAATTCTCATCTGCTCTAGTTTAACAGTACTTGACTGCAGATATTTCTGTCAAGGAGAACAATTCATAGTTGAAAACGTGTTTGGAGCATAATAAATTTTCCTCTTGAACTTTAAGCAATTGCAAAGTGAATGAATTGAGCATCATATATTACCTGAATGTTGCTGATGAGTAACGCGAATAAAATCAAACCGAGGATGGCAATAAAGACAGCAAAAAGAACCTCCCCTGTGTAGTCGCTTACTTGAAGGTTTTGTCCACTAGAGCTGTAGAAAGACAAGCAAGTTCTTTCAGAATGCATGTTGCTCCAAAGCACCAACTTAAAAAGGTGTTATACATTTGCTTCTTGGATGATAGAGATAAAGACTTTTATTTGGAAAACGAGGAACTTATAACAATAGATTCACATTCCTCAGTATAATGGAGAAACTTTTACAAACCCGACGTTTCGCAGGGCCCACCAAAAGGAATAAATGAATTTGCGGCGAAAACTCGTTGTCTCAGTTAAATGAAACTTAAGTGCTTCAACATACATCCCAAAGTTGAAGACATTGTCATCTTCAGTCTCTTTATGAGGGCAATACTCATCTATAAACGGGTATGCCTGTCTGCTGTGATCTCCACAGTACAGAAATTTGCTAGTACAGTTATTTTTCTTACATGCCTCGAGCCAGCATCTTGCTTGTTGTTCTACTGAAAACAAATACCAAAGGGCACCAACTACCTAATTCATCATATTCACTGCTCATAAGAGAACTCCTTCCAAACCAAAATATAAAAACTGCTGATTTTTGTATTGCTAAAAAATCAAATGAACACATACATGACTAGCTAGCATATAAATAAGGAGATTGAAGGCAGCTCCACTCCAGGCTCTTTCTGTCAATATGCCAGAAGTTTTGGTTGCTTCTGTGTATAATGGATAAATTCGAAAAAGCCTTGGAATGTATTGCAAAAGAACTGCAATCTTTACAAAGTTCTTTGTCTTCAATGGAATCGTGCCTTTCAATGCAGGTACGATAACTAATATCAAAAGCTGAATGACATAAAAAGACCAAGTTATCTTAAGTAGTAAGTTCACTTCAGTGAGGCAACCAATACTGCTTAAACAAATGATTCACAGGAATCTATCAAACGACTCGAAAATAATCCACTCTCAAACAACATACGGAACAAAAAAAGCACAAAATGTTAGTAAAATGTAAAGAAAGAGAAGATTATGATTTGAGCTTTAAAGAACTCATCGTCCAATATTTAACATTCCAAATGAGAAGATTAGCCAAACGGCAGCAAGTAGAAACTATATCAAACGTATACCTGAGGCACTGGGAGAATGGATAAGATATCAATCGTGAAATTTGAAAAGAGGTATCTCTTTGCTATAGCTGCTAGATTTTCAATTAAGTCAGCACTTCCTAATAATGCTGATGTATGAGAGCCAGAGGGCAGAAAACCCGTTCGAAATTCAAAGATCATGTGAAGTAGATAAAATATGTCAATGAATGAACGAAGAACGCAAGCAACGATTGTAAGGGGTTGGTCCATGCTTAGGCATTGATGCTGTCCATCAAACACTGGGATGTAAAAGAAGAGAGGGTCCACAGCTACTGCTATGACACAGGAGAGCACAAATATCTTGTTCCATTGCTGAAGAAATGGCTTCTGTGGATCAAGAGTTTTCTTCCAAGCAATAGAGATGCTCTCCAATATTGGCGACAGTCTGCTTTTCTTTTGCTTAGCTTCATATTTGACAAAGAAACCAGGTGGATATGGAAACCTATATATTATCATTGACAAAGTGTAAGTACATGTCAGTGTCAATAGGATCAAGTTGAAGCAAGTCATTCATGGAAATATTCACTCGATAGAAGCATCAGCATGTTTAATTTGGACGACAAGAACAAGACTTCCTAGCATTCTTTAGAATCCTTGTATAACCCAAATACAAAAAACCATATGGTGCATTCACAGAGAGAGCATAAGTTGATTTTCAGAAAATTTGACAGCAAGAGAGAGACAGAGACAGAGAGAACTAAAAATGTTCAGACCTTTCAGATTTTGGTTTCCAGGAACCCATACACTTGGCCATCACTACACAAAATGTGAGGCTAAACTGTTGCTCTGATAGTGCTTTATGCTACTGCTTAGCTTCAGAAGCAAAATGTTTCAGTGAAAAACAAGATACACAACCAACAGTTACATGAAAACTTAACCTTCCTTTCATATAAAATATGGTCACTTGCATGAAAGACAAGGAGTGGAACTTAAGCTTATGAAGTAAAAACCTTCCCTTGGGTCGTTGAATTGAAACCAGAAGGCCCTTCTATCAGCTGGTGAAGTAATGGCCAATGTGAGCTCCAAGAAAATGATTAGACGTTATAAGTGCTCTTTCATAAAGTTGCTTTGCTCTCCCACTTCACCGTGTCATAGTTACAACCCTTCTGATTTGGGATGAAAAGCAAGGGCTCTTCTTTAGTCATACCCTAGTCTTTTTTTAATAATTTTGGCATAAAAGAGGAGTTTCTAAATTGTCTCATTAAACCAATCTTTATTTGACTCTATAAGTCTCTTTTTAGAAATAAATTATGGCATTTTATAAACAACTAGACTTTGGCTTTATTGGGGCTTGTGTTTGTTATGGATGTGTATGGAATTCTTAGCTCAATCTGAAAAAAAAAAAAAAGAAAAAAAAAAGTTCGTATCTCAGGCACTCTCTCTCAACTTTGGTGCTAGAAAACCCCATTTGAAAAGAGAGAGGTACTTTTGAAATGGGTAATTTTAGTGTTTAAATAAACTCCACCTTATGAGAACAACTTTTTAGTGCAAAAGAAAAAGAAATGGCCCACCCTTCTCAATTATTTGTTCCTGTCCTGACTCATCTCATCCAGAAACCATAACATTTGTGAACAGTGGCCTAATGAGCTTATATCTTCTTTTCTCCTATGAATTTACATTTGCTATCAACATGATTTCATTTGCTATGTGGTGAATTATTCAATATTAAGGATCTGGTAGGTATTTAGTATAAAAACTGTTATGTATCCATGTAAGCTCCCACTTGGATCCCACACCACAGGGTCCGGGTGAGGAGGCTCACCGGACTCACTATGTCGAGGAAACATGGTTCGAGGGTCCGTAGGAGAGGCCTACCAATCTTGGTAAACATAGAGTTGAAGCTTCAGTTGCTTAATCTCAAAATCTCCGCTACTATGTATGTAACCAACATCTGACAGTGGGGAATATTGGGATCCATCTTGCTCTCAAATTACTCAATATCACTCTAGCTTAGCTCAACATTATCTCGATTTAAGTACCAACTTAAGCATTAGAGCATGTTGGGACACAACACCATACCGATGTGAGCATTCTATTGCAAATCGTCTCTATGTTTCGGCTCGTTACCTCGATCAGGTGATATATGTGAACTTGTGACTAGAAACTCGTGTCAACAAAAACCATTTGTCTTTAGTATTGCTTCTGAAACATCATAGTATTGCTTGATGATGTTATATTGAATTGAAGTTTGTATTTGGTTTAGTTGATATATTTTACTACCTTAGTGTTGTTGTGCCTATCACATGACTCAAGAAAAGGAATGTGATACATTGAACCTTTGCAAAATGAAGAGAACCCATACCAAAGAACAGAGAAACAGCTTTAGATAAGTCTCTCAGTCTCAACACTCTCTGTTTTACAATGTTCAGCTTTACATTAGAGGAACAGCTTTAGATAGTGAAAGACAAAGGTTAATTTGATTTGCTCATGGTTTCACCACATAACAGATTAAACAAAAACTAAGCAAATCCCATATGATGTTTCGGAGTTTCTTCATGTTTCAAAATAAGATTGATAATGCCATGTATTAGTCTCAATAATCCTAATTTTACATGCTAATAACACTCTAAATCTATCATCAATGATACTCCTACATTCACCAATCCACACTTTTCTGTTTTTAATATGCTTTTCATTCTCTATGGTTTTAAGTGCTTTGTCCCTTCTTCCCATTTCTCAATAATCCTCTCTGCATGCTCTTCTTTTGGTTAGCTCCATCGTTGACAAAGAGATGTGGATATTCAAACCTATATATTATCATTCAAGAATCAGGTTGCAAGCAAGACATCATGGAAGTATTCAATCAATGGTAGCCCAACATTCTTTAGAAATCATATCAAGTTTAAGAAAATTGGACAGAAAGAGAGAGAATCAATGGTATGTTTGGAATGACTCTCAAAAGTGCTTAAAAACATTTCTTTTACACTTAAAAGCAGTTCTTTAAGCATTTAAAAAGTCATTCCAACAGACCCTACTAATGTCAGACCTTACAGATTTCGGTATCCTTGAATGCATAAACTTGGACATCGGTACACAAAATGTGGGGCTAAACCGTTGCTCTGATTGTGCTTTAGCCACTGCTTGGCTTCAGAAGCAAATTGTCATGAAAACTTAACCTTCCTTTCATATAAAAATATGCTCACTAGCATGAAAGACAAGAAGTGGCACTTAAGCTTATGAAGAAAACACCTTTCTTTGGGGGTTTGAACTGAAACCAGACGAGATGAAGAAGAAAAAGTTAAGATTTCAAAATCAATTTGATTTGTCTCAAAAAAATTCGTCAAACAGTCAAGCCGCCCTCAACTTTAGAATATTTTATTAGTATAATGGAGCCCAAGTGGCTTGCCCACCCCCCGGGCGGTCAGAGCTTGAATCTTCATACTGATGATATTGCAGAATTTTTTGTGCGGTAACATTTTGACACGCCCGTGGCTTGTAGTTGTACTCCTCCAACTTGATATCTTTTTGTTTTTATTTCTTGTAAACGCAAATAGTTGGTTGTTTTAAAAAGATCTTTTTACTTTAAAATAAGTAATGTTGAATTTTAGATAGTAGGAGAAAAAAAAAAAAAAAAAAAAAAGGGCAAAAATCAGTTTTGACCCCTAAACTTTACCCATTGTATCAATTTTAACCCTGAACTTTCAATTTCAGCAAATTAGACTCCAAACTTATATGAGTGTTGCAATTTTAACCTTCTGTTATCCTCCCTTCCAACCACCGTTAGAATCACGTGCTTGTCCATTTCTTTTCTTTTTTTATTCTTCATTTTTTTCATTTACATGTGTGGATTGAGTTTGCATGAAAGAAAACTTGTTGGAGAAGCTTTTTCTTTGGAAGGGACTTGAAGAGGCACAATGAGTTTTCTTCAATCAGTCTAAGAAGAGGGACAAAGAGAAGAAATTCAATCGATTAAGGAGGAGGCGAAAAGTTGTTCAATCGGTGTGGGAGGAAAGTCTCGTTTGTGCAAAAGGTGAGAACCAAGTTTTCTTTTACTGCTAAGAAGAAGAATATCAAAGAATACGAAAATTTGGGGATTTTTCCTCTCATTTTTGGGGGTTTCATCTAGTATTTCATTTTTGTTAAGATTTTGTTGTTGGTGAGAAGTTATACATGATTTTCCTCTCATTTTTTCCCCATTGTGTTTGTGGGTTTTGTTGCTTTTTTTTAGTTAGTCAGGAACATATTAATGGGATGATAGGAAATTATTTCTCCTTCCATTACATGGTTGCATGTGCTGTCTTAAGAAAAAAAAATTATTGAAATAAAATGGTTCTGTTTATGCTGCATTTCCCGTCAGTATCTTCGGATGAGGCGAAAGCATGCTGAATCAATTTTTTGGTTTTGGTTTTATTTCCCTTCTTTGTAGATTTTTCCCTCTCATGTGCTTTAACGGAAATTCTAACAGAAACTTAACGGAGGGTGTACATTGCAACACTTATGTAAGTTTAGGGTTCAATTTGCTGAAATTGAAAGTTCAGGGTTAAAATTGATACAATGGGTAAAGTTTAGGGGTCAAAATTGAGTTTTGCCCAAAAAAAAAAAAAGTCACCCTTGCATACTCTGCAACTGAGAGAGGGTGGGGTTGCAGAAGAAAAAGTGTGGACTTTGGAGACGAACAAAGAATGTGGTGGGTACTCGGTGATGAAGGCTGGGCAGTCGTGCGCACCGGCACGGTAGAAATGGACAGTTTCGATGGAGGTGTGCCGATGTGCTACTATGACAAAGAGGGTGTGCCAAGTGTCTTGAGCATGCTTGTCCAGGGCGAGCTGTGCCTATGGCCGCATGTCCAAACCATCCTCACCCATCATATTTTAATGCCATGTAATTAGTTTTGTTATTTCCTTTTCATTGTAACTAGTTTTTGAGGCGTATGACTCCTCGTGATTTTCATGTTTACACCTGCCAGATCAAATATGCTTCAAAATGTACTATAGGGGGGACCAAGTAGTCATCAAACCACCCCCCTACCAAGCATTGTATACTTTCTTGCAATCAAGCTTTCTTGCACCCTTGTATTCAATGCTCTCTTTTAAAGATGTTTTCAATGCTTTTTCTCTCTCACGTTTTATAAAACCAATTTTCTCCTAAAACGTGAGTGGAGGCTAGACCCTACGCCGAAGTTGTCCGCGATTTGCGATTTTTGTACGGCTGACTTGCCCGCCGGGTTAGGACAAGTGCCGCACAATCGCTCGTCCCGAGTTCGAAAGTTTGCGATTGTGACAAGTGGTATCAGAGCCTAGTTGGCTCCTTGGCTTTCGAGAATTTATAAGCATGTCGGCGACCAAACAAATGGGCAAGACCCACGTTGAGCGACTCGTTGAGATAGAGGAACAGTTGCTGTATTTGAGGGAAGTACCTGACTCGGTACGATACGTCGAAAGTCGACTTGATGAGATCTCTGAAAAGTTGGGCGAGATAGATGCAGTGAATGCCCGAATTGATGGGCTACCTGTACAAGAGTTGGCAATAAGGGTAGAGACCCTGGAAAGAAAAGCTACAAAGCCTGGTAGCACTGAACGTGGAGAGAGTTCCACGAGTTCCGTCGACAAGATGAGCGAGCGTGTCGACGAGTTGAATACCTCCCAAACAACCATGCTGCGGTTGTTTAACGAAATGACAGAAGACTTTCGAGCAACCATCGAAACCTTGAGAGGTGAGATGGCTGAGATGAATACTCGCTTGAATCTAACCATGCGAGCAGTTGAGAATCAGACCCCGAACCAAGGGCACGGGGTGCACAACAAGATTAAGGTCCCGGAACCCAAAGCCTTCAGTGGGAACCGTGACGCAAAAGAGCTTGAGAATTTCATCTTCGACGTCGAACAATATTTCAAGGCCACTGGAACTACTTCAGAGGAGATGAAAATCACGTTAGCCACAATGCATCTCTCTAACGATGCAAAACTATGGTGGCGCACTAAAGTGAACGACATTCAGAGTGGCCTGGCCACAGTTAACTTTTGGGAAGACCTCAAGAAAGAGTTGAGGGCCCAGTTCTTCCCCGAAAATGTTGAATTCATAGCGAGACGCAAGCTTCGTGAGTTGAAGCACACTGGAGGGATAAGAGAATATGTCAAGCAATTTTCTGCCGTAATGCTTGATATCTGTGACATGTCCGAGAAGGACAAAGTGTTTTGTTTTGTTGAAGGGTTAAAAAGACTAAGCTATACGAACAGAGAGTCCAAGACCTTGCCTCTGCCCTGGCTGCCGCCGAAAGACTCTTTCACTTAGGTGGTGATCCAGTCCCTCAAAAGAAGTACGTACCACCGCCGCACAATGGAAATCGGCCTTTCAGGCCCATGAATCAGAAACCTGGAGAGACCGATAAGAAGCCTCAGACCTCTTCCTCAGGTCCTCCTCGAGGGCCTTACCCACCGAGGCAGAACCAGCAATGGCCCCTTTCTTGCCTCCTATGTAAGGGTCCCCATAGACTGTATGACTGCCCCAACCGAGCTGCCCTCACTGCACTTCAAGCCGCAGTACAATCCGGTAACTTGCCTGAGTCCGAAGTTGAGGGCAACAAATCAGAGGAAGAGGAGAACACACCCAGGATGGGAGCCCTAAAGTTCTTATCTGCCATACAGAGAAAAGCCTCCGGGTCGAAAGACACGCTCGAGAAGGGACTGATGTTTGTGGATGCCATCATCAATGGTGGGCTGGCTAAGGGTACCATGATTGATTCTGGCGCCACCCACAATTTCATTTCCGAACAAGAAGCCCGTAGGTTGGAATTAAAGATTGAAAAAGATGCTGGCAAGATGAAAGCGGTTAATTCCGAAGCGTTACCTATTGTGGGCACTTCCAGAAAAGTTCCATTGAAATTGGGCGAGTGGACAGGTAATGTGGACCTTGTAGTGGTTCGCATGGACGACTTCGATGTGGTACTGGGAATGGTATTTCTTTTGGAGCATAAGGTGATCCCTTTACCACTCGCCAAATGTATGATCGTCACTGACAATAATCCCACCGTAGTCCCAGCAAGTATCAAGCAACCCAGCGGCATGAGAATGATTTCGGCCCTACAGTTAAAGAAAGGCCTTCGTCGAGATGAACCCACCTTCATGGCCATCCCAATGGTCGAAGAAACCTCGATGGCGGAAGAAATCCCGCCAAAAGTTTGCGATGTCTTGCAAGAATATGTTGATATAATGCCAGATAGCTTGCCAAAGGCCTTACCCCCTCGGCGGGGAATTGATCACGAGATTGAGCTCCTCCCAGGAACTAAACCTCCAGCGAAAAATGCATATCGAATGGCACCACCGGAATTGGCCGAGTTGAGAAAACAATTAGATGAACTCCTAAGTGCAGGGTTTATTCGTCCTGCAAAAGCGCCCTATGGGGCTCCTGTGTTGTTTCAGAAAAAGAAGGATGGGACCCTGCGTTTGTGTATCGACTACCGAGCCCTGAACAAAGTCACAGTGAGAAACAAGTATCCAGTGCCACTGATATCTGACCTATTTGACCAGTTACACGGAGCTAGATACTTCACCAAGTTAGACCTCCGGTCGGGATACTATCAGGTTCGCATTGCTGAAGGTGACGAGCCTAAGACCACATGTGTTACGAGGTACGGGGCTTTTGAATTCCTGGTGATGCCCTTTGGCTTGACAAACGCACCAGCCACTTTCTGTACGCTGATGAATCAGGTCTTCCACGAGTACCTCGATCAGTTTGTAGTGGTTTATCTGGACGACATAGTCGTATATAGCCCCACGCTGGAAGAACACCGAGTGCACTTACGTCTCGTCTTTGACAAGCTCAGGCAGAATCAACTATATGTAAAGAGAGAAAAATGTGCTTTCGCGCAGCAACGCATAAACTTCTTGGGCCATGTGATTGAATATGGCCGAATCAGCATGGACAGTGACAAAGTGAAAGCCATCCAAGAATGGAGAGTTCCTACTTCTGTGACCGAGCTTCGTTCATTCTTGGGCTTGGCAAATTATTATCGTCGGTTCATCGAAGGATTTTCCCGACGAGCTGCTCCACTAACAGAATTGTTGAAGAAAGATGTAACCTGGCATTGGTCAGATGAATGTCAGAGGGCTTTTGAAGAGTTGAAGACCACCATGACGAGGGGTCCTGTCCTCGGATTGGTGGATGTGTCGAAGCCGTTTGAAGTTGAGACCGATGCGTCCGACTTCGCTCTCGGAGGTGTACTTCTTCAGGAAGGTCACCCTATCGCCTATGAGAGCCGCAAGTTAAATAGTGCTGAAAGGAGATACACTGTCTCCGAGAAAGAGATGTTGGTAGTTGTACATTGCCTGAGAGCCTGGAGGCAATATTTGTTGGGATCACGCTTCGTGGTTAGAACCGACAATATTGCCATTTGTCACTTCTTCGATCAGCCGAAGTTGACCGCAAAGCAAGCGCGGTGGCAAGAATTCTTGGCTGAGTTTGATTTTAGATTTGAACACAAGAAAGGAAAGAGCAATCAAGCAGCAGTTCCCTGAGTCGAAAGGGCGAGCATGCGGCCCTGTGCATGCTCGCTCATATTCATTCCAGTAAGGTTGACGGATCCATGCGCGACATCATCAAAGAACAGTTGTTGAAAGACCCCTCAGCCCAAACTGTCGTGTCCTTAGCCAAAGCCGGAAAGACCAGGCAGTTTTGGGTCGAGGACGATTTACTGATGACAAAAGGGAATCGATTATATGTTCCCCGAGCAGGAGACCTGAGAAAGAAACTGATGTATGAGTGTCACGACACTCTATGGGCAGGTCATCCTGGATGGCAACGCACGTACGCCCTTCTGAAGAAAGGGTACTTCTGGCCAAATATGCGAGACGACATTATGCAATACACGAAGACTTGTCTGATATGCCAGCAAGATAAAGTCGAGAAAGAAAAGGTGTCGGGGCTCCTCGAACCTTTGCCAGTTCCATCCAGGCCTTGGGAGAGTGTTTCCATGGACTTCATCACTCACCTCCCGAAGGTAGGGGACCACGAAGCAATCTTGGTTATCATTGACCGATTTTCGAAATATGCAACCTTCGTGGCAACCCCTAAGCAATGTTCAGCTGAGTTGACGGCCCAACTATTCTTCAAGCACGTTGTTAAGTTATGGGGCATTCCATCGAGTATTGTGAGTGATAGAGATGGTCGTTTTATCGGCACCTTCTGGACAGAACTATTCACATTCTTGGGGACGAGTTTGAACATATCCTCAAGCTATCACCCACAGACCGATGGTCAAACCGAAAGATTCAACTGCATGCTTGAAGAGTATCTACGCCACTTTGTTAATGCCCGACAGAAGAACTGGGTCTAGTTGCTAGATGTGGCTCAGTTTTGTTTCAATTGCCAAACAAGTTCGTCTACAGGAAAGAGCCCCTTTGAGATCGTTAGCGGCAGACAACCTTCCCTACCTCATATCATTGATCATCCTTATGCAGGGAAGAATCCTCAGGCCCAGAATTTTACAAAGGAGTGGAAACAGACCACTGACATTGCTCGAGCCTACCTAGAGAAAGCCTCCAAGCGCATGAAGAAGTGGGCGGACAGGAAGCGTCGCCCCCTTGAATTTCGAATTGGAGACCAAGTCCTTATAAAGCTGAGACCCGAACAGATTCGATTCCGCAGCCGAAAAGACCAGAGACTTGTGCGAAAGTATGAAGGACCTGTGGAAGTCCTCAAGAAAATCGGGACCACGTCTTATAGGGTGGCGTTGCCTGCATGGATGAAAATTCATCCAGTAATTCATGTGAGCAACTTAAAACCCTATTACCCCGATCCAGATGATGATCGTCGCAATGTCGTTGTTCGACCTGGTATTGATCTAAGACAGAAAGAAGCCAAAGAAGTTGAAGAAATCCTTGACGAGCGCGTCAGGAAGACTGGAAGACCCGTACGGAGGATCCAAGAATTCCTTGTCAAATGGAAGGACCTCCCTACGGAGGAAACAAGCTGGGAACGAGTTGAAGACCTTGAAGCCTGGACACAGAAGATTGAAGACTTCAAGCGACGCCAGTTGACAGGGACGTCAACAGTTTAAGTGGGGGAGAATGTCTTGAGCATGCTTGTCCAGGGCGAGCTGTGCCTATGGCCGCATGTCCAAACCATCCTCACCCATCATATTTTAATGCCATGTAATTAGTTTTGTTATTTCCTTTTCATTGTAACTAGTTTTTGAGGCGTATGACTCCTCGTGATTTTCATGTTTACACCTGCCAGATCAAATATGCTTCAAAATGTACTATAGGGGGGACCAAGTAGTCATCAAACCACCCCCCTACCAAGCATTGTATACTTTCTTGCAATCAAGCTTTCTTGCATCCTTGTATTCAATGCTCTCTTTTAAAGATGTTTTCAATGTTTTTTCTCTCTCACGTTTTATAAAACCAATTTTCTCCTAAAACGTGAGTGGAGGCTAGACCCTACGCCGAAGTTGTCCGCGATTTGCGATTTTTGTACGGCTGACTTGCCCGCCGGGTTAGGACAAGTGCCGCACAATCGCTCGTCCCGAGTTCGAAAGTTTGCGATTGTGACACCAAGCATGGCTTGTAGAGGAGAGGAGCTGTGGAGAAGAAGGAAATGGCCCACTCTTCTCAATTATCTGTTCCTGTCCTGACTCACCTTATCCAGAAACCATAACATTTGTGAACAGTGGCCTAATGAGCTTATATCTTTTTCTCCTCTGACTTTACATTTGTAATCAACAAGAGTTCAGTTACTATGTGGTGAATCATTTGATGTTAAGGAGCTGATGGGTTATTTAGTCTAAAAACTGTTTGTTAAAACAATACACTGATTCTCTTTAGTTTACTCATGGAAATCTATTTTTAAGAGCCTTTAAAGTTGCCCTTACACACTATTGAATCTAAAACTACATTAAAGGATTGCTTAATGATATTTTTTTATTGAATCGAAGTATGTATTTGGTTTAGATTGTTCAGCATAATGATATATGGTATCAGAAAGTAAGACAGCAGATAACTTGATGGGTGCTTCCATCAATCAAAGCCATTAAACGAAAGCTAGAATAATCAAACATCTTAAAAAGTATCATAATTATGGGATGGTCATAATAGACCCTTTAATCCAGACCAGACAAGGGATTAAAAACTGAACAGCAGCTTCAACTTCCAAGCAACTGGAGATCTCTGAAATGAGCAGCAGAAGAGAACTATGGCTGCCCCTACATGACTAGTTCCCTATCTACATTCCTACAAAGCAAGCTATGTGACTACAATATTCAAATAATTGAAATCTGTCGATGACAAAATTACTGGACGCCTATTTATTAATAGACAATGAACTCTTGATTTCTGGTCAAATCTTATCCTATCCTACTTATTCAAGTGGCAAAAAAACCTTTGTCACCTTTGTCTAGGATTTCTCTTCATCTGGCGGCCCAGGGACAGAATCAACAAAGAACTCCTCCACTGAGATAAAATTGAGACGTTAGAGAGTGGCCAAATGACAAGTTATGTACATACAGGTTTAGGTTCGATTTCTGGGCTTTCTTAGATATGCAAGTGACATATTACATCTATGTCATCCAACTTTGCATGGACGGCCAGGTACTTAC
Source organism: Luffa aegyptiaca (assembly GCA_017139565.1). Lineage (NCBI taxonomy): Eukaryota > Viridiplantae > Streptophyta > Magnoliopsida > Cucurbitales > Cucurbitaceae > Luffa > Luffa aegyptiaca. Next base: position 45,724,576 of record CM029404.1, on the reverse strand, counting down.
TGAGTTACAAGAGTCATACTTGAAGAAAAGATTAACGAACAAATGTAGAATTAGAATGCACTTACTCTATATAAATCTAATTAACATTGCCAAATTGCTTGTTATGATGGCATCTTACAGAACAAAATATATATATACCCAGCATATGTTTGCGTTGGAAAAGGGTGGTTTTGGTTACATCAAACAACTTAGAGCTGAAAAGAGTCTGTGCAATTCCCATACCTATATCTTCTTGCTCTGGTGAATCAAGCAAGATTTCCGAGTCGGAGGGCAAAAAAGGAGAACCAGGGTAGTTTCCTAATGGTCCTAAATCTGCACCAATTTGAAGAGACTGCATCAATATGCTTAAAGTTATTACAAAAGAAGAATAAAAACTACCAACGAAATAGGATGTTGCCTTCTTATTCAAAACTCTTCCTAAAAGCTATCAACTTATATAAAGTAACACAGGACTATTCCATCCGGAAGATTAAAAAAGATTCAAGAAAAATTCATAAGAAAGTGATTGAAGAAATAACTTACTGGAAAAGGAAAATAAAAATTAGATTTATATAAATATAGTAAAAGGCCACCATTCCCAAACAATATTCCTCAATCGATCATCTCAAGGATACCCCATTTCTACATTCATATCAGGGATGAATGTACGGTTTTCACTCTAGGGTGATCACTGAATATACAAGGCATTCACTCGCACAGTATAACAACTTGACTCCAATTAGGATACCTGTCAATCAAGTTCAACATCCTTTAGGTTTCAACTCTTTTAAGTTGTAAACTTCAGAGACAAATTCCCCTCTACCTGTTGCCTTTGTTCACAAGATAGGGAAAGTTTTTTCTCACAATCTACGTCCTGCTCTATTTTGTGCAATAAGGATTTATTGAACTAGAGCTAAGTGGTTGAGGTTATTTGGTTTTCAAAGGCTTATTTCTCAGCATTCTTTTATGGCTTGGCTGGCCATCAAGGGGCCAGGGACTACTACTGACTCTTCTTTTTTAATAATTTATAACTTGAATGGTGTAATGTCTGGTCACCCTTTCTTTTGCAGCTTGGTGTCTCTCTCCACTTATTGAACTCTTCGTGACTTGGTTCATCTAGCTTAGCTTGGGAGTTTGAACATGCATTTGTCAAAATTTAGATTTTTCTTTTTGTCTCAGGTGTAAGGTCCAGAGTGATTGATCCTTCACAACATTTAACACTTTCTAGGATTTACCCCGTTTTTTTTAATGTAACTCTAGCTAAATGGGGGAGGAAAACATATGTCCAATTTAGAACAATGCTTATCATTCTAGCCTTGTGAAGTAATATTCCAAAGAAAAAAAAAATACTTTGAATTGCAAAGGTGAAACGAGGCAGCTCAAAGTTTTATAGGCATCAATATAAGAGTCAGATAAGAGACATCTACAAATCACAAAATGCCTAGAAATTACCTCCCAAATTTGATAAATCTGTTGTAAGATCTGACAGGCTAAAATTCCACTGAATCTGATCCAATGATCTGAGAGAATCCCTAGAATTTCCAGCTCCACCATCTTGTGAAAGTTGCAGACCAACTGAACTTACCATTTCTGATGTAAATGCAGTATCAAGTGCAGAAGTATCTACTCCAATTCCAGATATTTCTGGAGCAGTGAATGAGAAATGACCACTGGATGCCACCGATGTAGGACTCATAGACATCTCTGACATGGAGGACATGGTACCATTTGGTGGTATTACAGGAGCCACGTCAGCCTCGCTGTTCATCAACATACTTCAATAAGGACAAGTATTAGATGCAATAAAATAACTACTAGATCAAGTGAAAAATGAAATCATGCAAAAGTTATGAAGCCAATGAATGTAAATAGCGGATTACCATCCTCCATATATATTCTTAAAACCTCTCTTATAGTCAGCACATGAATTCTAGAGCCTAGAGGCTATTATGCCTTAACCGCTGGTCATTAGTCCCATGCATATTAGTACCGTTTCGTATCACTGGATGTAGTTGCTCTTGCTTTGTTTATAGGTGCTCAAAACTCCAGAAAAAGTTTGTCCTATGCAAAATCTACTACAGTCACATGAACGTGGCTGATTTTTCTTGAGCTGGATTTAGCTTAGTAGTAATGATAAGATGATATCGTGACAAGACTAGCAGCATGAGCCATCATACCCCATGCTAGTACAGATTCTCCTAGAGGTAATAGTTACTATATTTACAAGGGTGCTTGCTCCGTGGACATGGCAAATTCTTCCGCTGTATCAAAGTTTTCTTCTAAGTTTGAATACATTTCCACTTTATGCAATCTTATTGACCATTTTATAAATTTTTTATTGCTTTTTTCCATCAAGGACACAGTATTGAATGTTTTAGAATGTCGACTTTACTAGGGCAGTTTTCTTACTCGTTCCCAGAGTTCATCCTAATAGGATGGAAGTTACTAGGTGCAGGAACTCCATTAACCACATGGCAGCTTGGCATCCCAGAGCCCATGGTATCCATATGGGGTTGACCTGGCATTGACATAGGAGGTTGTTGAAGGACTGGATATCCCATTGGTAAGTTGTTAACTGCACTGAAAACAAGTAGTGATGAATAACAACGAAATACTAGTAATCTAGCAATATGTAACTCTCTTACTTCAATATATAAACCTATGCTATCTATGAGAAGAGCTAAAACTAGGTTTGGCATCCCAGAGCCATGAATGATTTACAACTAGGCTTAACTTTTCAGAGGGATTTTTCTCTTAAAGCACAAAAGAATGTTAACAATTAATATTAATGAGCAACAAATCACACACAAAAAAGAGCTCAAAATTCTGTTTCTCATTTCCACGTGCCACAAACAAATAAGCATGATAAAACGTCATCCACCAGCTTATATTCTAGAGCTTCATATTCAATTTTTTTGCACGGACATCATGGACAAGAATATTGAGTTAATTTTAAAAGGAGTTTTGAAGCCTAGAAAAACTAAGCATTAGAATTGTATCTGCACTAAGCATGCAGACCGAGAAGATACTCTCCAGCCTTCTGCCAAGTTCATATCATATATGAGGCCATATCTTCTTACAGCTTTTAGTGGAAACTCTACTCTATTAACTCAGAGCAAGGTTTTTAATCCTACCACATCTTAGTTGGCACTATCTGCAGAAGATGGTTTTTCTCCATCAATAAACTGAATAAGTAGACAAGTAAAAAAGTTCAACATTCAAACTTTATTTATGTTTAGATTGACATTTTTCTCAATGTTCTATGAGCATGATATTGAGTTCAGATGAACCAGATCAACTGACATCCTAAACTTCTCACTATCCGTTCCCATCTGTTCAAACAAGAAAAAATTTTCCCATTATCAATTTTCCTATCTAACAGATCCCGGGCATCTATAGTTCACAAATTACAAGCTTCAGCTTACAACAACAACAATGCTGCAAACAAGTACAAGGGTTAAGAACTGCATCAACTGAGTTAGATATTCATGTAATCTGTTTAAGAATATAAGAGCTTACCAGGCATAGGATGAATTCCATTCTGCATAGGAGCTAAAGGAACTTTGGGAGGTATGGAATAGTTCATGAGACGGTATTGATGTTCAAGCAAATGATTGAAAAGAAGGATTTGTTTTTTCAATTTTAACCTTATGTAATAGGCTCTGAAAAAATCAGCATTCTCTTCTTCCAGCTTCTGCCAAACTGAATAAAAACATCAATAAACAATAATAGATAAGTAGTAAACCCAATCACTTATCTAAGTGAGTGTGGAGAAATAGTAAGTGTTTACTGGAATTGTTGTTCAATTGAACACAAATATTAGGACATAGAACTTAACCAGAGCTCCTATACTTGCCTAATGACGTAAATCCAGGATCTATCCTTGCACGATTCAATAGAGTCTTAACCACCTCATCTCTATTCATATATAACTGTAGGCACCGCTCTATTAAATTCTGGACCTAGAGCAGCATTCCAAACCATTCAACAATAAAGAGATAAGAAATCACAACAGAACCAGAAAGACAAAAAATAAATAAATATACAAAAGAATGGTCACCGCCGTAACTAAAAAGAATCTGTGCTTACAAATTCAATATCTTGGTGAGAAACTTTTTTGCCATCATTGTTTGAGGCAGATATTGAACCTCCATCTGTTATAGAAGCCTCGGTTTTGTTGTTGTTCGGTACGTCATTTTCAGTATCATCCAAAGGTTTTTTTGCATCTTGAGCTCTCTATGCATGCCAAGAAGGGTATTCTTAGTATTGTAGTTAGATATATAGGTGTGCCATATAATCAATTTCTAGAAACCAAATAGGAAATTAAATGCTATAAATGAGATGCACGGGAAAATACAACATATAATATCTAAGTGCCAGAATATCAACAAGGATTGATGTCCAACAGTCGTATCAAACTACCATATTTGCAGGCTTAAGTAATATCATCTGACATCCAATATCATATGAAGCACTGTAACACACTTCCCTGATAGCAATGGAAGAAATTTGTCATGCAGATAAGGGCCAAGTAAGATATGTCTCCAATTTATAGCCAAAGTCGTTTCTCATTTCTTATTAATTTTTCTTTCAATTAGACAATACTGGAAGTACAACATTAGCACCACAACGTTAAAAAATTATTCTAAATTTTGAAGTGAATGAATATGTGGAAAAGTTTTGGGTTGTAAGCAAAGAACAAGTGAAAAGGATGAAGTTTGAGGAGCCTGGAGTTTCATATAAAGTGACGACAGAATTGTAAAAGAAAACCTGTGCGGTCTTCATATCAGTTGAAAGCAGAATGATCGCATCTCTCTATACAAATTAGGTATTCTTTAAGTACAGCAAAGGCTGCAGAAACAAACGTGATTATATACATAGGTATAGCTCTTGTAGGCTTGAATATTTCACCTGAAACCAGAATACTAATTATTCAATCACCTGGTCCAACCTATAGGACATGTATGATGAAGTATAGAAAAAAACATAAAACATATAGTAAAAGTTAACACAACGTCACAACCAGTAATGTTGCTAATTCATTGGTTAAATTCTTTGCAAAATGAGCAGTGGTACATAGGAAAACAAATAACGCAGTAAATGTGCTTTAGGCATTTCCTTTAGTAGAACAGAGAGAATTACACCAGCATCCAAAGCCTAGCAAACAGAAATTTTTCAGATGGTTTGAAATCCAAATATGTTAATTTTCAAAAGTAAATTCCCACATCTTTCTTTCTAGACCATTGAAAATCAGCACATAACTCCCACTGCCAATTATTCCAATTCATGTAAAGAAAAAACACTCTTTCATGACAATGCTCTATATCCCGTGCTAGAAATCCACCTACGACTGACTTTTTAATTCAAAGAGAGAATAATTTTTGCCAGCTTGTGAAGTTCATCAACAGACAACATCCAAGACGCTCCTAGTTTAAACATCCATGCTCCAAAAATTCAAATGAGAGAAATAATCACTTCCAAGACCGAACTCAATTCCAAACCAATAGCACATGTTACATAATTATGGATTCAGAATCCAAAACACAATTGGATCTCAACAAAGTTCCGTGGACATTGTAAATTCCACCTTCAACACTATTTAACAACGAAACAGCAGAGATATTAAGTTACAAGTTACAACAAACATCCTACTAGAGCTACGTAATTTCAATTTTCACTTCTTCAAACAGATACAAACAAGCAGAGAACAAGAAAAGAAAGTTAACGATCTGGCAATATTACCTGCAACCCAGATTTCAAAACTCGGTGAAAATGCTTAATTTCGACAAATTCAGTAACCTAAGCTCCAGAACCAAGCTCAGAAACCCGTATCGATATCGATTGAAGAGCATAAATGCCACTTGAACTCGGCAGTTGAGCTTGACTCAAAGCTTAGTAGCTAGAAGACGACAACAAAAATAAATCCTGCATCGATAGCCGCAAGTGCGAGGAAGAAGGAAAGATATTTGAATCAAATGGAAGAAACGAGGAAATTAGAAGATGGGAATTGTTGGGCATGGATTTGTTACGACATTATTGGTAGCAAAGGAAGCTGAGACGAAGCAGAGAGGGAAAAAAATAGAATCTTGCTGGGCAATGACGGTGCTCTGATTTTCAGGAAGTTTGTAATGTAATGAGATTTGGAAATGGAAATGAAATATTATGAGAGAAAAAGGATGGAGAAAGAAAAATATTTAGAAGTCGGCTTGGTGATATTTTGGGGAGAGACTGCTCGGCTCGGCTTGGCTCGGCTTATGGTTTTGACGGCGCTGTTAACGACGACGAGACGAGAGAATCGTCTCGGGGCCTCGATCACGGGCAACCGACGGTGACCTATTGTAGGCGAACGCCCAATCACTGTCATTGCCATTTATTTTATATATATATATGTTTTTTATTTTTTTTCTTTTTTTTGAGAGGCTATTATTATATTTATATTTATACATATTTTGTTTTTTCTTAATTTATTTTTAACTTTTGCTTCGTTTTTCAGTAATTGCGGCTCATGAGTCATGACTTCATGATTTTTTTTTTTGGCTAAATTATGTAGAATTATATTTATATATGTAATTAACTTCTTTAAAAAAAAAAAACATCCTTGGTAATTTCCATTGTAACAGGTAAAGAATTAAAATTTTGAGAGTAAAATTTAAAAAAGAAATTATTAAGTATTGGTTCAGAATCAGTTTCGTTAGTTTTATCTCCTCTGTTATTTCAGTTATTCTCGACTGCTGTATCTTGGCTATTTATTCGAGCCTTCTGATCAATAATAGCTCAATGCAAGTTTATTTACTCTCTTGCTTAATATGGTATCAGAAGTTTATTGATTCCTCCTCCAGAGAGTCTCTTGCATTCTTCCTGCCCAGTTTCGTCCTTTTCAATGGACGCAAATCTTCGTCTGAACCCTAGTTCTTCATCTTCTACCACTCAACCCACAAGCCAGTCGATCATTGAGCAGTACGAGAATCCCTATTTTCTCCATCATTCCGATGGAACCAGCCTCGTTCTTGTTTCTGATCCTTTGTCAGAATCCAATTATACGTCCTGGAGTCAAGCAATGGTGATTGGCCTCACTGTTAAGAACAAATTGGGGTTTATCGATGGATCACTAACCCGTCCAGACAACGAACTAAAGCGTTCTTGGATCATCTGTAATGGCGTCGTGACCGCTTGGATCCTTAATTCCTTGTCGAAAGAGATTGCCGCCAGCGTGAATTTTACTGAAACGGCAAGGGACATATGGCTCGATCTTCAACAACGCTATCAGCGGAAGAATCGACCTAGAATCTTCCAACTTCGTCGTGAGATATCGAATTTGGTTCAAGATCAGAATTCGGTCACCGCCTACTTTGCAAAGCTAAAAACGCTCTGGAATGAACTCGCGTCTTATCGTCCCTCTTGTTCTTGCTGTAAGTGTTCTTGCGGAGGTGTTAAGAAATTGACAGAGTATTTCCAGACGGAGTACGTCATGGCTTTCTTAATGGGTCTCAATGATTCTTTTAGCCAAATTCGCACGCAATTACTCCTCATGGAACCTGAACCTTCAGTCCAGCGAGCTTTCTCCATTGTTGCTCAGGAGGTTGAACAGCGACTTTCAGTTGTTCCTTCTTCCGTTGTTTCTGCTAATTCAGTTAGCTCGCCCACTGCTCTTCTTGTCAAGGCTTCGTCCTCTACCCCCGTACACAGAACACAAACACCAAGAAAAAAAAGCGTCCAATGTGCACTCACTGTAACATCTTGGGACATACCGTTGATCGGTGTTACAAGTTGCACGGTTATCCCCCGGGTTATCGCAACCAAAAGACCAACAGCTCTACGAAGTCAGATACTTCGAGTTCGAGCAACCGCAGCACTAATTCCTTGGCAAACTTGACAGTCGAACAGTGTCAGGGCTTATTGGCTGTACTTCAGAATCATCTGACTAAGGTTGCCTCACCTGATAATTCATCTTCGAAATCCTCTCCTCACGTCGCAGGTATTTGTTCTCATTCTCCAGACTCCAGTGATTTACTTTCTACATCATGGGTATTAGATTCCGGTGCTTCCATCCATATATGTTACCTCAGGGAATTCTTTACTCACATTGTTCCTGTATCTGGTAAATTCGTCACGTTGCCTAATCAAACCAGAATATCTGTTGACTTTATTGGTGACATTCAACTAACACCTCACATACTGCTTCGGAATGTGCTGTATATACCGTCGTTTCGTTTTAATTTGGTTTCTATCAGTGCACTTATTTCTGATCAGCCCATTATTGCCAAATTTGTTGAGAACTCATGCTTTCTTCAGGACAAGTTCTCTTTGAGGATGATTGGGAGGGCTAATTCTTGGCAAGGATTGTTCTTGTTGCAAGCTGCATTACCTAGATGTTCTACTGCTTTGCAAAATTCTGCTGGTTTTTGTAATTCTGTTTTCTGGCATGAAAGACTTGGCCATCCTTCACCTAAGCATCTAGCTACTTTAAATAGTCTTTTACATTCTAAAAATGTTAAGCCAAGCTCTTGTTCCCCTTGCCTGATTTGTCCACTTGCCAAACAAAGATGTTTGTCCTTTCAATCTAATAATGTTTTGGCTGACAAAATATTTGATATTTTGCACTGTGATATATGGGGACCTTATAAAACCCCAACTCATGCTGGCTATCGATACTTTTTAACCCTTGTAGATGATCATTCGCGCTACACTTGGGTTTTCCTAATGAAGCAAAAATCCGAAGCTTTACTCATCATCCCACGGTTCTTCACACTTGTTGAGAACCAATATTCTGTCTCCATCAAGAAATTCAGGTCTGATAATGCTCCGGAGTTGGCCTTCTCAGAATATTTTGCCTCTAAGGGTGTGATCCATCAGTTCTCTTGTGTTGGTAGACCCGAACAAAACTCTGTCGTAGAGCGTAAGCATCAGCACTTGCTTAATGTCACTCGAGCACTACTTTTTCAGTCACGAGTGCCTGTCAAGTTTTGGGGTGAGGGTGTTCTTACCGCTTGTTTTCTCATCAATAGAACTCCTTCCCCTCTACTGAAATGGGAAACTCCCTTTTATCGCTTACACCAACAGCAGGCTGATTATTCTCAAATCCGTGTATTTGGCTGCCTTTGCTTTGTGTCCACATCACGGACTGACAGATCTAAGCTCCACCCCAGGGCCTCTCCTGCTATTTTTCTCGGATATCCCCCTGGTGTAAAGGGCTTCCGTCTATATGACATTCAAAATAAGAGGATTTTTATCTCAAGAGACGTTGTCTTTCACGAAACTGTGTTTCCTTTCCACAGTACTATCTCTCAGGATGAAGTTGTTACTAGCTTTCCTGACTTAGTATTACCTTTGTCTTTTAACTACTCTGGATCCTCCCACACAGCTGCTATTGCTGCTACTCCTACTGTTGGAAGCCTCCCTAATATTGATGTTGGTGCCACCACTGAAGGTGATGTTATTAACACTGAGGAGAACATTTCTGGTGTTGCTACTCATGAGAATACAGCTGATATTGCTACTCATGACTGCCTCAACAGCAATGCCTGTGAAGCTCCGGTTGATGATGGTAACAATCACGGTTTTGCTGATACCGCTGTCAATGAAGTTCCTATCCACAACACTGATAGTACTGCTTGTACTCTTCGGCGTTCAAACAGGTCTTCCAAGTTACCTTCTTATTTGAGGGACTATCATTGCAGCCTTCTACACTCCCTTGATGTGCCTAATGACAGTGCTTCATATCCTTTAAGCCATTACTTGTCATACCACAAACTTTCTTCCAAATTCAGAAACTTCACCCTCTCTGTCTCGACTGATTTTGAACCAGCTTTTTATCATCAAGCTGTTCCGTTTCCTCATTGGCGTGAAGCAATGGATGCAGAGTTGCTTGCCATGGAAACAAATCACACATGGTCTGTTGTTCCTCTTCCTCAAGGACATCATACCATCGGCTGCAAATGGATATATAAAGTGAAGCACAAAGCAGATGGGACCATTGAACGCTACAAAGCTCGTCTAGTAGCAAAAGGCTACACCCAGCAAGAGGGAATTGACTATATTGAGACCTTCTCTCCTGTTGCAAAGCTGGTCACCGTCAAGGTCCTTCTTTCCATTGCGGTTTCCTTGAAATGGCCCTTGGCTCAACTTGACGTCAACAATGCGTTTTTACATGGGGAGTTGAAGGAAGAAGTGTACATGGATCTTCCCCTTGGCTACAAACATAAAATAAAACAACGAGGCACTGAACGGCTGGTTTGTAAACTCCACAAGTCTATATATGGACTTAAGCAAGCATCTAGACAGTGGTTTGACAAGTTCTCATCTGCCCTTATTTTACTTGGCTTTCAACAGTCGAAGAGTGACTATTCCCTCTTCACCCGTGGCAGTGGTTCAACGTTTGTGGCTCTTCTCGTTTATGTCGATGACATAATACTCACTGGAGCTTGTTCAAAGTTAATCACTAGTTTGAAGAAGCATCTAAACGAGGTTTTTAAACTAAAAGATCTCGGTTCTTTGCGCTATTTTTTGGGCCTTGAACTCGCGAGGTCTGAAAAAGGAGTTCATTTGTCCCAACGGAATTATACTCTCCAGCTCTTGGAGGACACAGGCTTCCTTGCTTGCAAGCCTAGTACACTACCTATGGATCCGAATGAGAAACTTCAGCTTGACAAAGGACTTATTTTAAAAGATCCTACTGCTTATTGCCGCCTCATAGGGCGCCTTTTATATCTAACCATATCTCGGCCGGATATAACCTTTGCAGTCCACAAGTTAAGTCAATATGTCGCGCACCCAAGAGATTCTCATTTGTCCGCTGCACATCATCTCTTGCGCTACCTCAAAGGATCCCCAGGGCAAGGCATTTTTCTCTCAGCTTCTTCGAATTTCCATCTTCGTGCCTTCACTGATGCCGACTGGGCATCATGCTTAGACAGTCGAAAATCGACTACAAGGTTCTGCATTTTCTTAGGCGATTCCCTGGTGTCTTGGAAAGCCAAGAAACAGAGCACTGTTTCTCGATCCTCTGCTGAGGCTGAGTACCGCGCCCTCGCCGCCACCACAAGTGAGCTCGTTTGGTTAATACAATTGCTGAAAGATCTCGGAATTGCCTCGCCATCTCCTGCCTTGATTTTTTGTGATAACCAATCAGCAATACACATTGCAACTAATCCAATTTTTCACGAACGAACCAAGCATATTGAGCTTGATTGTCACTTCGTTCGTGACAAAATTGTTCAAGGAGATATCAGATTGTTGCCAATACGATCAAACTTACAGCTTGCGGACATCTTCACCAAAGCTGTTCCCCTTCCTGCTTTCTCGAACTTATTGTCCAAGATGGGTATTTTTAGTTTAACATGTCCATCCTGAGGGGGGAATATTAAGTATTGGTTCAGAATCAGTTTCGTTAGTTTTATCTCCTCTGTTATTTCAGTTATTCTCGACTGCTGTATCTTGGCTATTTATTCGAGCCTTCTGATCAATAATAGCTCAATGCAAGTTTATTTACTCTCTTGCTTAATAGAAATGACAACAGACTACATCAAAATTAACTATACATTATAGGAGCTTCAAATACTTGGTTCAGTTTCATCTCGAACATATTAGAAATTTCAATTATTATATAAATGGTTGATGAAAATTGTTCTTCTCGACAAATTAAAATATTCTTGAGTAGATGATGTTGTGTTGTGAATGCTAATTCTTCCAACTATGTTAACTTTTATTTTAGTGAGTTTGAATATTTTCATCATATTTGGGCATTTATATATGAATTAGTCTTGAAGTTTTATTTTGTAAGAGTAGATATTCAAACTTTTGATAGTTTGGTTGAATATATAATATCTTAACCAATTGAGTCGTACTCGTGCTAGTATGCAAATTTCTTGAAAGTTAGATACGTAATAATATCAATTAAAACAAATAATTATGATGTGTTGAGATTCAATTATGAATTAATCTCAATCTGTAATTGCAAAGATATAAAAGTGTCATGAATTCACTTACATAGTTGTGTACTTTCTCCTTTTGAAGAAACAATAGAAGAGTTGTTATTTCACCGTGGATGTAGGTCCCAAAAGGTTGTACCACTATAATCTTCTTCTATCTCTATAATCTTTTTCTCATTCTAATTTTAGACATCGTCTAATTCTTTTATTTTTTGAGTTTTATATAGTCTTACTCTTCATTGTACCGTCAAACTCTGCATGAGAACTAAGTGCATTTTACTATGTGTAATTGCAACAATAACATTAGATGGTTGTATTTGTTTAAAATTATATTTGATCATTCATAGTAATATTTTTTATATGATATATATATTGACCAAATTTGTGTGTGAAATTATTTTGTATTGATCCAAGTATCATATTTCCCTACAAAACAAATACAAGAATCTAGGTATCCAACCTATGAGCATCAGCCAATATGAGCATAACTCAACTGATATAAAGCTTTGAACTAATGACGAGGAGGTCATCCCTATGGGATTTTTTACATTAATTAATTTGACTTTTGTCATCTCGCTTGTACTCATATGACCCTAAGTTTGCTAAATTAACAATAAAAAAGTGTTGTGTCAAAGATATGATATGCTATAGATAAAGAGAGGAACATGTTTACAACTCGGGTTGAGTCCTTTTCTATTTACATTCTAGGTATAATGTATACATTGAAAATTGTCATTTTCATTCTTTCATATTGCTACTTTTTAATAATCTAATATTATTCATAAATATATCAATTTAATCTCAACATAGAGAAAATAAGGAAAATAAATTATTAAAAAAATACATTAGAAATAATTGCCTTTGAGAAACCACTCGTGTCCAATCTCTTTCAACCAATCTTCCATCCAAATCAAAGAGCTACGGTTCTCCAAAGCAAGTTTTACTAACACATAGATTTGTTTTGTTTCCTTTTCACATCCTGTGACATTGAAAATCATTGAGGTATGTTCTTTGCAACTTGTCCTTCACATCTCTCTAATGAATTATATGTAGTTAACGTTCACAGATGATGAAACGAGAACCGAGTTTTTTTTCCTTCATTTTTTGTAGGTTTGAGGTATGTTTGAAAGGGAGAGGAGACCATTTGATAGAAAATGAGACAAGATTTTCCAAGATGCAAAACCAACAATTCCAACATACAAGTTGTTGGGTTAATTATCACTTCACAATCCCCTAGGCCTACAAATCTTAAAAAACAAAAGTTTTGTGTTTATATATATAAACTTTTTTTTTTAATATATAGTTTTGAATGATAAAAATTTGATTCAATCATGTGAGATGGGGTCCAATTGAGAGTGTGGTCCATATGCAAAAATCAGAATTGGCCCATCAATCTGATCATTCTCCATTGGTTATGCCTTAGATTTTGCCAGATATTATTCCATTTTCTGCCTTGGACCACTATTTTTCTCACCCTTTTTTGTTTTTGTTTTGATTCATTAATTTTTTTAATTAGAATATGATATTATAAATGTATGGATGAGAATCCAAAATTTTAAACTATATATTAAAAATGCTACCGTATTTTGATTAGTTGAGTGAAGCTTCTTTTCATCATATTATTAGGACAGTTTGTGTTTAGTATATCTTATAGTTTAATCGTTTTCTTTTAAATACATTTAATAAAAAATTATTTTGATTATAACAAATTTGTTTGAGTGTTTTTTTTTTATTCCCTTTTAAAAGGGTGCAACATGAGGTCACCCAACTTAGTACTACCCTCGTCCAAGCACGCTTAAATGCAGAGTTCTGATGGGATCCGGTGCATTAGTGCTGGTATGATCGCACTCTTGTTTGAGTGTTGATTGCATTACATTCAAACATTTTTTTTTTTTGAAAGAGATGAATATTTTTTTTTACTATGTATCTCGAAGATTTTCAATCAAACCCTTTAAATTCACTTTTTGTTTAATCATCTCTCATGTGTTACATACTTCAAAAAGAGTTTTTTTTTTAAAAAAAAATTACTATACACATTTAACTATCCCAAATTAAACATACTATTGGTATTTGACTTTTAAAAAGTATTAGATTAGCAGCATTTTCTTTCATTCCATTTACATAAATGGTTGTTTTTATGAAATTCCTTTTCATTTTATTTATAATTTATATCTAATTTTACATAAATTTGGCATTTTTTTTTTTTTTTTTTGCAGTGTTAAAAGTTGACTTTTAAGCTAGGGATTGTTATTATTCTTCACAATTTTCATTCTGTGTATTCCATCAATCTTCTTCCTCTTTATTTTTATTTTTATTTTTTAAAACTTTATTTTATTGAACCTAGTATATGTTCCATTTATGAAGTATATTTATGGAATGTCGACTATAGTACAATTGGAATAAAGAATACTAAGTGGAAATATGATTTATATTCAATTTCATTCACTAGTAAGGATGATGTGGTGCTACGAGGCACACAACCATGAAAATAAAGGAAAAAGAAAATTGTTTGGTTGGACCATCTTGTTCAAAGAACATGAAAGGTCAAAATTTCGAATGGTTCCGAATATTTACTAAAATATTTCCAAGTGGCTATTAGTTTCTAGTTCAAAAACTATGTGCAGCAAAATAGATGCCAGGTTGCTAAAATAGAATTTGGAAGTTAAAAAAAAAATACAATATAAAAATAAAACTTAGATTAATCGATCAAATTCGGGTCACTAATTTCGAACTTCATATTGATTTGATTCATATGATTTTTGAACCTTTCAATTTGGTTCATATAGTTCCAAAAGTTTTAATTTAGTTTTTATGATTTTATTAAACCTCACAAATTTTCTCTAATATTAGAGGTGATTATTATGTTGACTAACTCTTTTTGACAAAGTTGTATTAAATTGATCTTTTTTTTTTTATTTGAATGACTCTCTTGACTAGTTGTATTAAATTAATTAAGATTATTACTGGTAAAAGAATTATAGGAAAATATATTATTCTTTTTAGTCCTAACAATATGTGGGGTTAAAATTTATTGGTCTAAGTTACATTTGAACTATGCTCGGCTAAATAAATGAGTTAGCAAATGAGTAATAATTAATAGATGATTTATAAAGTTCAATCAAATTATAAAACCAAATTAAAATCCTTTATGTTTTCCTGTAGGCTATTTTTGCTGTTTCTTCTATTTTGTGGTCTAGTTCTCTAAATGTGGTGTGCTGATAGTTTGTTATGGTTGTATCCTCTCAGCTCTTTAAACGTGTCCTTCTTTATGCTTTATATTCGGCTACTGTTTAGTGTATCAGATGTTGAGGAATTTCATTATCAATGGCAGCAGTACGAATAACATCACCTTTCTTCTCTGTAATTCTTTAAAATGTCAATTTCACCTGCATAAACCTTGCACTAATGACCTAGAAGTTTGTGGTTCAAATCTCCACCTCACATGTTATAAAAAAAATAAAAAATAAAATAAAATTGGTAAATAACATGTGAAAGTTGAAAATTAAGACTAAGATCAAACTATCTTTTAAAAAAAAAATACCAACGGTTGATGGTCAAATTTGGACAGTCAGAACTCACCTGACCTTCACGTGCCACCAACGGCAAATTTGTATGAGAGGGGGGAAAATGTGGCCTGCAAGACAGTAAAACCTGCACACTAGTGTGGTGCTTGCTACATCGCCTCCGATACTTAAGTCAGCAAGGAGAAAAATCGGAAGCAAGAGAGTACGAGTAAGAGGAGAGTTCAAAGAATGAGTTTCGAGATCCTTTCTTCAGTGACGAAGAAGGGTTTAAATACCTTTTACTGTCTTTGGGTTTCTAGGGTTTCGGAGACAATTCGAACTGAACTAGGTGGAACCAGGGTGGCCAAGGACACCAGGGACCGAACGGAGGCGGAAGGACTCGGCCCACGCAAGCGGGCCGAGGGTCGATCGAGGCAGAGCATGGGGGTTGGGCCAAGGTCCAATCCCTCCGACCGTGGCCCAACCCTCTAGCCTGTTTCTTCTTCTGGGTCCGCCTTCTTGTCGTGTCTTCTGGTTCGTGTCGTGTTGCCTTCGTCTGTCCCTTATATTCCGGAATAGTCCAGAATTACCCCTAACACCAACTATGATTCAAACCAAGGCAAATTACAACCTAAATTTTAAACCAAAACAATATTCGATTAAAATGCTAGCCATGAATTTAAAAATAAATTTACGTGTATACTTTTTTTTTCTTTTTAATACAATGCCAAACAAAGTCGCATCAAGGAGAGAGAAATCACACCAAAACAAAATGCTCTCTCTCTAAGTATTAAAGTTTCGACCATTCCTTTGAAGAAAAACTTCATGGGTAATTGTTTTTCTTTTATTTAAAAAATAAAACTTTATGGGCAATAATTTGTCTCATACTATTTTTCCCCACCCACATCTATCAATTTCAATCTTTTCAATACTCAATTAGTCATTCAAAATTAATATTTGCACGCCACTCCATCATTTCAATCAAAATCAATTTTTTTCTATCTCAATTGTAATTTTAATTTGTTCCCCATTAATTATAACATCCAATAATAAATTAGATTTTTCGTTTTAATTAGGTATTGAGACTTGTTATTTAATTAGATTCTATTTGTGATGAAGTAACATGTCACATGTCTATTTTATAATGCTACAAATTTAATTAAATTTCAAAATAGTGTATCCACTATTTCTTGTTTTGTATGTTTATTTGAAAAAAAAAAAAAAAGGAAAAGAAACATCAGTATTCTCTATTATTTTGTTAGGTTCTAACTTTTTTGTCTTTCGTATATGTCGCGGGAGAGATCAAATGATCGGACTAATCATTTCCCTCCATTTTAAAACTTATATAAAAGCTACAAATCAGTCCTTATCTCAAATGACAATCTCACAAAAATATCAACAATTTTCTCTATATTGTTTATAATGTTACACAATTTAAAATTTATAATAAAAAAATTAAAGTAGTTCATCAGTCAAGTTTAAATTTTTCTTACAATAGGTCAATAGAATTTCATTTTATTTCCACTATTATATTTACTTTTCATTTTATTGTAATTTCTCCAAATATAAATATATAGAAAAAATTGTTTTGTTTTGTACTGATTTTTCTGATAAATGATAATTACAGCTTGGCGGCTGATTAATGAGCCGGCGTGTGGCTCATGCGGCTGCAAGCTGTCACGAGTGGAGTGTGACTGACACGTGACCGAATTTAAACCATAAACTTTGAGGTTTCTGTTTGATATAATTAATGATTTCTTCGTTAATAAAGTTAATCCGAACATAAGAAAGTGAAATTAAGATAATGGAAAAGCTTCAAATTAGAATTTGACACGTGGCACTCAATTTGTTCCCTTTCTATGCCCCCAATCAATGAGAAGGATGCTGACAAGTTTTGGGTGTCAGATGTGGGCCCGAAGGAATCAACTTGGGATGTACACGTGTCAGATGGAGAAGTGAGGATCGTGGCAACAGAATGACCGTTGAAAGGGCGGGAACTGGGTCAATGGAGGGACGAACTACTTTCAAAATTCCCGCTAAGTTTGTCTTCCGCATGACGCTGTCGTGACGTGACTCGAAATTAATTTCCAAGATTTATTTTTCTTAATTTACTTATTATTTTATTATTTTTCTTTATAAAAAAAACAAAAATTTACTTATTATTTTTTTTTATAAAAAATAAATTTACTTATTATTTTTTTTATCAAAAATAAATTTACTTATTATTTATTGATCAAGATTTTTTAAGCTACTCTTGATTTTTTTTTTTTTTTTACAATATCACGTAAAAGTAAGGATTTAGATATTTGACATTTTGATCCATGTTACAATATTTAACCATTCGATTTATAGTTACTCTTGAAATTTTATTGAAATTAATATATATATATATATATATATATATATCATTAAAGGAAAATAAAAGTAAAAAGGAGCTCATATTTTAGAAAATATGAGCTCATAATCATGTTTTAACGAAATATCATATATATACATATGTTACTGTATATGATTAAAAGATATTTTTCTCAAATTTAGTTTCTAAATTTTTATAAATGTATATTATTATTTCAATATTAATGCCACATGTTGTTATACTGATTATTAAAACTTAGGGAATTTTTTTTATATTAAATATTTTATGATTAGATTGATGCAAGTAGCAAAGGAAAAAATGTCAAATATTTATGATAGATTGATGCAAGCATCTTGGGAGAGACCAAAGTGGAGCCATCGGAAGATGAATTCGGACGCCGTCTGGAACGGGAAGGATGGTTGTGGAGGTATAGGTTGGGTCGTGTGTGACTTGAATGGATCCATGATCTGCTTCGGAATGAAAAGAATTAACAAAAATTGGTTGATCAAAATGTTGGAAAAGCGTAGGCGATTTTGGAATGTCTCAAACAAATTATTGATACCTACAAGCAAGATTGCATACATTTGGAAGTCGAATCGGACGCTTAGGACGTGATCAGAGTGCTGAATGGTGACGAGGAAGATCTGTCGGACCTAAAAATCATCACAGACTTCGCCATAGGTTCGAAAGCGCACGAAATTGAGTTCCGTCACTGCAACTAGGGGTGCAGGCGGTTCGGTTCGGTTCGGTTAATGTGAAAAACCGGAGCCGAACCGATAATGTAATATAGAAAATCCAAGAACCGCCACCGAACTGCCCATTTTTCTAACCGAACCGCTCCGAACCGAATAACCGTCGGTTTATTCGGTTAGGTTTGGGCGGTTCACCGTTTTGCTGGACAGGAAGTTTGGACCTGACGACTAGTGGGCCGCGCGCGCAGGGCCCAATTGTAATTGGAAATAAATTCACAATCTTAAAAATTTTGTGCGACTCAATGCATTCAAACTCACGCCCAGGCTTTTATCAATATGGACTTCCAACCACCAGACCGCTAACATTGTTTAGTTATAAAACGGTTGTTAACATATATATACATTACCGGTCGGTTCGGTTTTGTTCTCGGTTCAACCATTCCAAACCCAAAACCGACCGAATTTAACCGGTTTTTAATATATGAAAACCGAAACCGCCAAACCGAACCGTTCTGAACTTGAATTGTCGATTTTTTGGTCGGTTTCATCGATTTTTTTCGGTTTTCGGTTTTTTCTTGCACCCCTAACTGCAACAGGCTTTTGAGCACAATAGTGCACTGTGTTGCCAAGATGACATGTAATCTCATTTTTACCTATGAACATTTGACGTTGAATGATCCTGAGCGAGAGAGAGGGCTTGTTTTTTGGATCCCAAAATTTCCCATCTGATGCGTTACCTCCTTTTTGTGAGGGTGGTTGAAACCATCCAATATGCTTTATTGTGCCAAAGAGTCCAATAATGTCCAAAAGAAGTCAGTTCAATGTATGCATAGCATTTTGTGTGTGTGGGCACAAATCTTTTAATAAATATTTGTAAACATTTTAAATTACAAAACTAGTTTACCCATATTTAATTACTTCATTGTCTTTAGAAAGTCATGACTTTTTTTCTATTCAATGTTGAAGTAAAATTTGGGGAGAATTTTTTTTTTTTTTTTTTTTTAAATAAACACGACAAAGGTCTGGGTGGCTCGAGCCCTTTCTCAACTTCTAAACATATAGAATTTCTATAAAACACTGCAAAAATTGTGGGACAAATTCCAGAAAAATAAAAAATGCAAAGAGAATTTTCCAAAAAGAAAGGTGGACATTAATGGAGTATTTGGAATGCCTAATTAAAATGTAAGTTGTAAAAATTTAATGTTTACTTAATTAATACAATTAAGTTATTAAATAATTTACCATTTAAATATAATATAAATGACATAAAGTGATCAATTCGAGTTTAGTTCATTGGATAAGATATCAATTATTATCTCAAAAGTCGCTGATTCAATCTCTATCCTATAATTGTGGGGAAAAGAAATAAAGATATAACTATATGTGAAAATGTTCTGAAAATACTTTTAAATAATCAAAACAAATTTAGAAAGTAGTTAAACATGTGTTAAAAGAAAACTTGTAGTTATATTTGAATTGTTTCCCAAGAAAAAAAATAAAACAATTTTTACTCTTGAACTTGTCATGTTGTATCTATTTTTACCCTAAACTTTTAGTTTCATCAAATTAGATTCTAAATTTAATTAAATGTTGTTATTTCTACCACCTATTCAATCTTCACTAATTTACCCACTAATTTTAATAAAAAAAAAGAAAAAGGTAGACATCTTTGTAAACTCATCGATTTAATAATATGAAGCTTTGTACAAATTAACAAAAAAATAACTTTGCCAAAACTTACACATTTTAACAAAAGTTTATCTACCATGTGATTTTTCTTTAAAATCTTATCAATTTTAAGCGTATGCAGATATTTAAAAAAGAAATTAGAAGGAAATAGAACTATTTTATTAAAAAAGAATGCAATTTTAAAAGTTTTTGTTTGGTTAATTGGTGGAAAGGTCAAAAAGATGATGGGCCATTTGGAGATGGAATTAAATGGACCGACTTTCTGATAAAAAGGTGTCCAATGAGGAGATGGATTTGAAAGCCTAACTCTAAGATCCTTAAAGAACAAAAAACAATGGTTCTCTTTAATTTCCATCTAAATATCTAAATAGTATTTCTTAAAAGATCACAATTTTGTAACTAATGATTTAAATTTGTACTATAATATTAACTCAAAAAATTCCTTTCAATCACTATTTTTTTTTTTAAAAAAAAATAAACTTTGAAAAAGAAAAAGTTGATTTATGTATTGAAAAAATCGGAATATTTGGGTGTTAAAAAATGTCTGGTTTATTATTATTTTTTCAATTACAAGTGTACTAGTTTGCAGGGTGTCTAATAGTTTTTTGACATATTAATTTATTTTTTGAAGTTAATGGATCTATTAGGCACAAAATTGAATTTTTTGTTTGATAGGACAATAACTTTCAATTTTGTGTCCAATAGGTTTGTGAATAAAAAAAAAAAAAAAAAAAAAAAATTTAAAAGTTTTGGGACCAATTAAGCATTTTCAAAATTTAAAGACATATTAGACACGAAATTAAAAGTTTAGAGACCTATTAGCACAACAAGAATTTTTTGATATGCCGACGAAAGATCTCCCGATGCTTGCCAATTTCATCAGCAAAAATTGGCCATCCTGGCGATTTTTTTCTTTGTGTCGTGAAATGTGAATTAATAATTGAAATGCATGTTTCACTTCTCTCAACGCTTTTTGGACCTATACCAACGCTTTTCGTCGCGTCGGAAAAGTCACAAAAATTAAAACCCTAACCCTCTTCTTCATCATCTTCTACTCCTTCTCTATTCTTCTTCATTTTCTCTCAATCATCTATCTCGGAAGCCTTGTACACCTATTAGACATAAACATGAAAGTTTAGGAACTAAAGTTGTAATTTAATATAAATTTATTTAATCAAACATCTTTATTATTTTTTCCTTCCAAAAAAGTTAGAGATAGGAGTGAAAAGTTAGGTAAATTTGTGGTCAAAAATACAATTTTACACGCAAAAGGAACATTTAACCATCAAATTTCAATTCCAAAACCTAGAAATTTTTATTTTTGTCCGCACACAATTTCTATTTCTGGCATATGAATGACATTTTTTCCCCATTAAAAAAAATAATAAAAAAAAAAAACTCCATGATAAGTTCATTTAATGAGTTAATGACGTGGTAGCTGGTGGTACTTTTCTTTTTGCTTCTTTCTTTTTTAAAGTAGTGGTGGGTATTTGTTATATTTATTTATAATGTCATTTTCCTCATAATCAATCCATCCAAATGCTCATACTAATCAACCAAAAAACGTTACCATAGTTCTTGTTATAGGTAATTTTGGACCACTCTGATGCACAAGGAGCTGACGAAGACAACCGGACAGAGATAGGACCGGGAAATCGACCCAGAGGAAGACCAGACCAAAGGGTCAGGCCAGCTTGGCCCAACCCATATGGTCGGCCTCGGCCCAAGGCTGAGGTCGAGCTCGGTCGCCTCCGTTTGGTCCCTGTTGTCTCTGGCCGCCCCAGTTCCGCCTGGTTTGTCCTGAAACGCCTCCGAATTCCTAAAAACCCTAGGAGCATGAGCAGGTATTTAAACCTCACTTCGTCACTGAAGAAGGGATCCCGAACTCTATTCTCGACTTCTCCTCTTGCTCTCTAGCTCTTCCTTCCGTTTTCTGACTTAAGCATCAGAGGCAGTGTGGCAAGCACGACACCGGTGTGCAAGTTTTCTTTCTTGCAGGCGACGTCTTCTCCCCTCTCAAACAAATTTACCGTTGGTGGCACATGAAGGTTAGGTGAGTCCCTCCCGACCAAATTTGACCATCAACGGTTCTTAAAAAAAAAAAGAGTTACTGTCAACTCAAATTTCACAAAATGAACAAAATTTTCTAAAATGAAAAGATTATATAAATCATACTACATAAAAAGAAAAATTGTAAATTAACCATAATTTTATCTCCTACATATTCACAGCAGCCATACCTAAAACAAAATTTACAAAAAAAAAAAAAAAAGGGAAGAAAAAAAGAAGGTCTATATTTTGTTTGAGAAATGCCAAAAAAAAAAAAAGCTAAAAAATAATGATGTTAAAGAAGAAGAAAAGAAAAAGAAAAAAGAGAAAAGGAAAAAAAGTATGGAATTAGCTTTTTCTAGAAGTGAAAAGAAGATGATAAGGAACGTTGAACGTTACACAAGAAGACGAATTTGAGTTCCACTCTCCCAACTGTGTCCAAAAATGACATCTATCGTCGTTCCCTCTTCTCTCTTCCCTTTCATTTTCACTTTCTCTTTCTAACCTCCACATCACATCTCTCAACTAATCAACTACCATATTGAGATAGGTTCGATTAGTGAAAGTTTCATGATCGTCAACACAAGCATAGTTCAATTAACATAAAACTTGTACTAATGACTAAGAGGTTTGTGGTTCGAATCTCTCATCTCTACATGTGTTGTAAAAAAAAAAAAGAGTTTCCTGATCCCAAATTGATGATTTGTTAACTTTATGAAGTACACAAACCTTACTAGAGTAGTGGGGTGTTGGAGTACGAAACTATTTGCACAAGAAAGAGAAGACCGATGATAACAAAACTACCCTACGAGTCTACCCTCTATGAGTAGAGTTAGTTGATATCCTAAACTTACTAGACAATGATCAAATAAGTAGGGAATGGTGGGGTAACCATAAAAGGTACTTGTAAAGTCGAATATAATAAATAAATAAAAAAGGAAAAATACCTTTTTAGTAATGTTGAGGGATAGGTGTGTTTGGTCTTGAGTTTTCAAAATAGACATTTTTAGTCCCTGAGTTTTGAGAAATAAGTTTAAAAGGTCCTTAAGTTTTCAAAATGAACATTTTTAGTCATTGAGTTTTGAGAAATAGGTTTAGAAAGTCCTTCGTTTTATTTTTTTTCAAATTTTTTAAATTAATAATTTTTTATTATATTTTAATATTGAATGACTTTTTAAATTAACAAAATTAAAAAAAGTATTAATTTAAAAAAATTGAAAAAAATAATATGAGAGACTTTTTAAACCTATTTCTCAAAATCGAAGGACTAAAATGGTTCATTTTGAAAACTTAAGGACCTTTTAAACAGCTTATTTCTCAAAACTCAAGGACTAAAAAAGTCTATTTTGAAAACTCACTGACCCAACGCACCTACCCCTCAAAACTTGGGGACCAAAAAGGTAATTTTTCCAAAAGAAAAATCTATACAAACTGCCTTCCGGGCTTGCACTCTAATTAAAATATACATCGAACTACGTAGGTCGTAAAGAGTGTAATATATATATTTTTTTTAGTTCAACAACATTTGGGGGTGGGGAGATTCGAACCTCTGACGTCTTGGTCGAGAGTATATGTCAATTACCGCTGAGCTATGCTTGCTTTGACGTAAAGAGTGTAATATATACTCTATGCAAACTCATATATAACATAGAGACAATATAAATTTAAATTTCTACACCTTATTTATTTCACACAATTAAAACGTATGTGAACGTAAGTTTTCGAACTTCATACTTATTAAAACCGTGAACCAAACCAAACATCTCGGATAATTTTAGGTCAAAGTTGAACTCTTATATGAATGGACCAAATGGTGGGGTCAGCATGGAGTAAAGGGGATGAGGTGCATCACGTGACTGTAAGCCCTTTTCAGTTTCCTTTCCCTTTTTCTTGAAAATTATGTGACACTGTTTTTTTTCAATCCTATTATATTCTTTGCATATTCCAAAATTATCTTCAAAATGTGTGTATTTAAATTTTAAAGAACCAACTTGCACATTTTCTTAGCCCCACTACTTGTGACAATAACCTTTTATAGTTTTTTTTTTCTTTTCCTCCCAATACTTTATGGTTGATTTGAAATATTCTTTGAAAAAAAAAATCAAATCTTTAAGTTCACTATAAGACATCATGTAAATAAATAAAACACACTTACAAGTCGGTTCGATAACCATCAACTTGTTTGTCAAAGAAAAAGTGTCCCTAATCAACCATCATGGATTGATTCATCGGTCAAAATAACGAGTTGGGTAGGTTTAGATATTTTTTAAGTTATATCTTCAAATTAGAGTAAATTGGCTACTAAAATATTTTAAAATTTAGCATTATTTTGAAAGAATATTACATTACGTACATGTAAGAATTCGAACTTATGACTTTCATGAAGAAGTAAAAATATTTAAAGCTTTGTTTAATGACGTTCTTGTTTCTAGTTTTTGAAAAACAAAAGTATTTCATCATTGATATTCATGCTTCTAGTTTTTTAGAAATGTTTTGAAAATCGTATCAAAATTTTAGAACAAAATCAAGTTTCTTGTTTCTGTTTTCAATTTTTCCCAAACATAAATAAAAACATTGTTTTATCAATTTTTACTAATAAAATGCATAAAAAATATAGCATAGATTTTTTTTTTTAAATTACAAATTTAGTCCCTACACTTTTAGAATTGTGTCAATTTGGTCATTGAACTTTAAAAACTGACTAACATGTCCTTGAACTTTCAATTTTGATGTTTAATGGTCCTTAAACTATTTTTCATATATTTAAATTTTAGCAAATAAGAAACAATAAACGTTATCAAACATGTTTACGTTTTTTTTTCAATGAAAAAGAAATAGCAAAAAACAAGAAACGATTATCAAACACATTTATATTTTCCTTTCTTAAAATATATAAGAAAATAAGAAACAGAAAACTTGAAACGTTAATATTACACCGCGATACTTTAACTACTAAGCTATATTTGACTAGAATTTAAGGCAAATTCACTTGCAATTAATTATTAAAAAGAGGAGGGATGAAAAGCCAAAAAAGAAAGGACAAAAATGGTACATTAATTTTTTTTTTTTTTTTTTTTGATAAGTGTTAAAGCAAGTTGTTGGTTGTCGCTTCAATGGAACACCTTTCTTTATCAAATGGGTAAAGATTGTACCAAATTATGTTTTTAAATTGCTTTGGTCGGTGGATATTATCATTTTTAAACATTTAATTCAATTTATTATTGTTTAATTTATTATTATCTTATTATTATGTGGAGTCAATGAGCCTACAAGTACCTCTATATATGGCTCCACAAAACCCTATCTCAAGCCCTACCTTCCACACTTTGCAACATTACATCTCACCCCACATGGGTATCAAATTACGAGATGGATCTGAATTTTCAGATTTGTGTCTAATAGGTTTTTAGATCTTAAGGAGTGACTAATAAGTTTTTAAACTTTTAATTTTCAATGTGGGATTTTCAACATGGTGCGCCTCTTTCATTTGGGTTTCATGGGTTTTGATACCATATTAGATACCATGTGGTTCCATCTCAAAACCATTTGACAATGAGTGGAGTAACCTATGAATCTTATAAATTGTGAGGTTTCCACTTATCTTTTCAATGTGGAATCCTGGGATTCAAACTTCTGCCTTATTAGTCGAGAGTATATGTCAATTATTACTGCGAAGTTATGCTCACTTTTAACGACACACAAGCCTAATAGTTGATAAACTAAACTTGTAATGTAATCATAGTTATTTCAATTTTCTTGTTGAGGAGACAAATATATATTGTCTTACAGGATAAAGTTGAAGAAGATCATAAACATATAAATAAGAAAAATATATTGACTGATATATATTTTTTTTGCTGGTATAATTCAAAAGTAAAATCATGTATGGACTAAAATTCAAAGTAAACACCTTTTGAGAAGAAAAAAAAAATCAAAGTAAACAATATTATATGAAATATGGGGGAGGCACACAAATTTATTGTACATATAAATATTGAAAAAATATATAAGGAAAAATGTGTAGTTTCCTAAAATAGAAGGATTTGTGGTTTTTAAAAATGACAATATTCAAGGTAATTATGCACGACTTTTTTTTTTTTTTTTTACAATATGTGGGGAGGAGAATTCGAACTATAAATTTTGTGGTTATCAGTAAACTTTATGCCAGTTGAGTTAAGCTCTTGTTGGTAATTATGCACGATATCTTAAATGTAGGGTATGTAATTTTTACATTTTACTGCCATTTTTAATTTAATGTGAATTGGAAATGAATCTATAAATCAATTGTAATGATTTTATGAAGCAACAATAAAGTAAAAAATTAGAAGAATTTATCATATTAATTCGTCAAAACAGAAAATATTTACAATTTTTTAATTATTTTCAAATACTACAGTGGAAGTAACTCGTCGCGGAGGAGTGGCATGCACGTTGACATTTGAAATTATTATTCTTTACTTCCTTCTTTATTAAGGAAAAAAAAACATTTTTTCTAATATTTATATATCTAAAAAAGAAGATGACTTTATTTATTTTAGTATTTTTACAGGGGCCAAACTGTACTTCTCAAGTACGCAATAACTATTATCTCAAAAAAAAAAAAAAAAAAAAGTACGCAACAAATCCAAGTATTAAAAAAAAATACATTTCAAATCTTTTTTTTTTAATTTGACCATCAATTCATGAATAACTTTAAAAAGTATCTGATAGGTCCATGAACTTTAATTTTGTTTTTAATAGACAACTAAATTTTAAAAATTTCTAATAGGTTTTTGAACTTTTAATTTTGTGTCTAATATCGAGATTTTTAACAATTAACCAATCTACCATATATAATTAAATTTTATGTCTACTGAAACTCAACTTCTAATTTTGTATCTAGTACGCTTGTGAATTTTAAAAAATGTTGAATAAGTTAAGAACTTATTAGATACAAAATTAAAAGTTGAGGGACCAATTGGACACAAAAGTGAAAGTTTAATGATCTATTGGAATCTTTTTAAAGTGCAATGACTAAATTGACACAACCTTCAAAGTCCAAGGACTAAGTATATAATTGAACCTTTATTAAATTATTAAATATTATCACATGCCAGGGTCATTTATTTCTATGGGTCCTACTTTTTTTATTAAAAAATTAGATTATTTTTTTTTTTAAAAATGAAAAAGATAATGTTTATAATGGCAATTTAAAATAAATGAGTGTGAAGGAAGTTTTCATAAGAAAATAAATAAAGCAAATTTCGCTCAAATGCAACTAATTAAGACATCGATAATGTTGAAGTTTGTAAATGTAATATGACATATATATATTTAAAAAAGAATAATAAGAATATTAAAAGCTAAGGATATCTTAACATTTTCTTATTAAAAAAATATGGAAGAATATTAGCAAGGGTAATTTTGACATTTTATTTTTTTAAAAAAAATTGAGCAATCTTAGCAATGAGTTGTACCTTAGCACGATGAAATGCATGTGAATCCACTGAAGAGAAATTGGTGGTGGTGACAGCACCAATTCCATAATTATTTATTAAAAGTTGATTTTTTTAATTAAATTATAAACATCAATCCATTAAATTAGATCGATGATCTTAAAAATTTTAATTAATTACTTTAGTTTTTTTTTCTTTTTGTACTTTTTATTTATTATTTATTTTTTTCCGTCATTTTCAATCCATGAATTTAACGAAAAATGTTTTCAAAAGTTGTTTTGAAACGAACTTTAAACTTAAAGAGGTAAAATGAAATTTTTAAAAGTTAATATGTATAATTCAAACCAACTTCATAGTTTATGAATATTTTTAATAATTTAATATATAATATAATCAATAGTTCGTACAAAGATGCTAAAGTTAAACACACATTTAAAGAAAAAAAAAAGTAAAGAAAAAAAGAAAAAGAAAAGAGAAAAAATGTTTAAAAAAAGTATACACAGTACATTAAAAAAAAAATATTAAAAGAAATTAATATGAATAAATACACAGTGAAAGAAACTGTAATGTAATTGGCGAATTGTGGAGTGGTCCTTGCAAGTTGCAATGCAAAAACAAATAAAAATAAATAAATTTGTCGGTGAATGACTGTAAGTGGTATTTATTTATTTAATTAATTAACACAATAAATAAATTAATTAATAAATAAAAGAAATTGAGAGCCTGCGCGAACAGAGCTAAAGGCTTGGGGCACTGTGCCCTCTGCAAAAACCTGCAAACCAAAGCAGTCTCTCTTCCTCTCTCACAAACGCTTCCATTATCGGCATCTTCACAAAGCTCCGTGCAATTCAATTCAATTGAATTGAGTTCAATTGAATCGAATCGAATCGACCGCCATGAACGACGACGATGCATGTGGAGTTATGGAGGCTCAGTACATACGTAGGCATCATCGTCACGACCCCAAGGAGAATCAGTGTACCTCTGCTGTTTTCAAGAACGTCAAAGCTCCGGTTCCTCTTGTGAGTTCTTCTTCTTCATCCGATTCCACTGCTCTTTTTTGGGTTTCTTTTGATTTTTCTCTTCTGGGTTTTCCATTCGTCAACGCTCGCACTCGTGTGCTCTGGATTTTTCAGATGCTTGATGGGGATCGGGGAGGTTTTTGTCGATTCGTTTCTGATGGATTGTGGTTTGATTTTTATTATTACTCTACTTGCCTGTTTTGGCTTCTTGGGTTTTTTTTCCCTTTTCCGTTTCTGTCTTAAATTGGTGCGGATTTGTGGAACTTTTTCCGAATCGTTATTGACTTTACTCGATGTCAATTATTATGGTTTAATGGGATATGGATTTTACTTGTGCTTTTTGTGATTTTCTTTTTCGGTTATTCGTGGAACATTTTACTCTGCCAAATAAGCCTAATTTTGTTCGTTTACATTCTTTTTGTACGTGATTTCTTACCTAATTGAGTTGAGAGTGAGATTTTGTTTACTTCTTGAATAAGATCAGCTTGTTCTAGTGAAATGATACAATCTACGCTAACAGACTCATTCAGTTCTTGAGTTTTATCCTTCTTCCAGTTTTGTAATCGTTGAATTATGGAGGGTTTTGTTGAGTTGATCTTACCCTTTTGGTTGATTTTCTAATGATTCGATTGGTTGCATTATATCAGGTTTGGTCGCTGGTGAGGAGATTCGATCAGCCTCAGAAGTATAAGCCTTTTGTTAGTCGTTGTGTGGTGAAAGGAGACCTGGGTATTGGAAGTGTCAGGGAAGTGAATGTGAAATCTGGTCTTCCTGCTACCACTAGTACCGAGAGGTTGGAGCTTCTTGATGATGAAGAACACATTCTCGGAATCAGAATCGTCGGCGGAGATCACAGGCTCAAAGTATGATTATTCTTCTCTAACTCTGTTGTTTAATGGGAATTTGATGATTGAAGTACCCTTTTTGTGTTCAAAAGATCTCTATGAATTGAAAGCATTTCTGCTGAATTATGCAGAACTACTCTTCCATCATGACTGTCCATCCAAAGGTTATCGATGGAAGACCTGGAACGCTTGTGGTCGAGTCTTTTGTGGTTGATGTGCCTAATGGGAACACGAAAGACGAGACGTGTTATTTCGTCAAGGCGTTAATCAGATGCAATCTTAAATCGTTGGCTGATGTATCGGAGAGGATGGCTGTGCAGGGGCAAACTGAACCGCTCGAGAAATAGTCGGTGTGGAGGAAGCAACTGAACATTGATGTGAATAGTTTCATGGTAGACCCAGAGGCCATTTTAGCTCAACTTGTGCTGTGCCATGTAAAGATTGTTCAGAGCTATCCTATCACATTCTCTGAAGTTTTGGGTGTAAGTCCGGTGGTTAATTTTCCATCACATGGAGATGCATTTGGTTGGTTTTTTACATGCTTAGCCTTTTTCTTGTTACTCGTTTCTTTCCTTCGCGAAGGGCAACGAGGACGAGTCTCGTCCGCTCCTTTACGCTAGCTAGATGAAATTTGGAGATTCTTATTTTATGTTAATTAATTAACTTCAGTTTGTGCAGCATGGTAGCAGAAATTTAGGGCCTATGCATTTGTAGCTTAAGGCAGTACTGCTATGTATGTTTTGTACATACTTAGTCCTGAAATAAGTTAGTATATCGCTTTGTTTAGATGATATACATGTCAGTCTTGACTCTTGACTAAAATTTTCCTGAGAATTTGTTCTCTACTTTTGTTATGTTATGACTGGAGAATTTTGAAACCAAATTCTTCTCTGCTTTCCTACTTTAAGACCTTGAATGGATGACTTGAACTATAATGCTTTATGACCCCATTTTGATTACTTTATTATTTGGAATCAGCTGCTTGAAAAAGTATAAAACATTGAATGATCAGCCCAATCTTAGCAAGGTAAAAATATGACTAGAATTTTTCATGCTGCCTTTTCCATTAGTTTCCTTTAGGATTAGTCGTAGTCGTATGAACTCGGTCGATAGTATGGATGAATCTATTGCTTCAAAGAAATGTGTAAAAGATGCTAGCTGCCCTTGAAAGTCGAGTACTCTACCATTGAATTATTCTCCAAATATATCAAAAAGAATTTCTGTGTAGATGCAATCGGAATCAGATTCGTGGACTTGTTTATCTTGCTTGGGACTGGGAATATGAATGAATTTGTATCTCCATGTACAACAATTAGGTCTGTTCTTTGTGAAAAAAAACTGCAACATATTGACACACTCAGCTCTAATGTAATGAAATATTTAAGATTGTTATGTAGTAATTGAATGCCATGGAAACATTTAAAAGTATCTTTATTGATTGAGTCCAAACACTGGAGAGGGCAGAAATCGAGAAAAATATATACAAGAGATGCGGTTTTCGATTTTTGATAAGTTCGATTTGAATAGCCCAAATAGCTTGAAATTAGAAATTAGAAAGTTTGAATTATACCATGTTCAGATTATCGTACAAACGCTATCTTGAGTATGACTCAGTCTACCATGTTCAGATTATCGTACAAACGCTATCTTGAGTATGACTCGACTGATTAAAATATATACTTTTGATCCAGAGACAGAAGATTCAAGACACTCAACCCAAGATGGTTGAAAAAAGACAAATTTATGACTTTGTGTTTGTTTTTTGGATTTACATCTAAAAACAAAAACTTGACTAGATAAGCTTAAAATGTTTGGATTTATATAGCATGTGGAATTACCATGTAGTAAAGTGAGATAAAATAAAACCTCCAAATTTGGATAAAAAAGAGTAGGTCAGGTTTGATGACCATTTAGTTTTAAGCTTTTTATTTTTAAAATTTATGTTTGTTTTTTTTTCCATTTTCCTTGCAATCTTTGGTAATGACTCATTTGAATTTCTAGTCAAACTCCAATAACTAAAACAAGTTTTTTGAAAACTATTTTCTCTAGTTTTCAAAATCTGTCTTGATTCTTTAAAACACAGTAAGAAGGTAAATAACAAAACAAAGAAACTTACAAGCCAAGTGTGTCGTAATTATTGAAATTTGAAATAGATTGCTTAGTGGTGGTTAAAGAAGATAGAGTTGAAAACAATCTTTTATGAGTTTGAGTTAATTGACCAATAATAATTATTGTGGGATACAATTATTTTTCATTGCATCGAGGAACTTTGTTTTCTTAAATGCCGACATTTTTCTAAATTCTAATCAAATGATTCATCCTTTTGTCTTTATCTTAATGTCAAAATGTTATTTTTATTTTTTAGTTTGATTAAATTTGGGTCAATATAAGTACTTTCCTACGAGTAGTTGAGTGCATTGGGGGAAAAAAAATCTTACATAATTGTAACATGTTCCTTTGATCAATAAATATTTCATTAAAAATAAAATATAATTTTTTAGAAGAAAAATAAAAAATAAAAATTCATTTTTGTTTATATTTGTTATTTAAAAAATATTAATCCTATGTGAGCTGAATGTTTGACCTTAGGAATCTCTAGAAAAAAGTAAAGGTATCTTAAGAGTTGATCTATGATCTGACATTTCTGTTATTATTTATTAATCACGGTTGTATTAATTGTATTAGTTATTTATTTATTTAGAATATCTAATATATATATTTAATCTACAGATTCTATTCTACATGCATAGTATTTTGTGATCCCATTGACCTCTAAATTTAAAAAAAAAAAAAGGCTTATTAGGAAAAAAAAAAAAAGAAAGAAATTTTGCCAACGTAAGTAATTAAAAAATAGTACCCAAAAAATAACATTTCAACGGTCACAAAATATTAAGTTTAACCCTCTATCTAAGATGAGTATAACTAAATTGACATAAAACTTGTTCTAATCACTAAGAGGTACGTGGTTCGAATTATTCTACCCCACACATTGTAAAAAAAATGAAATTCATCAACTAACAAGAGATATTAATTTCATAATTTACCAAAATTCAAAGTTTTAGTTTGATAAAATTAAAACTTTAACATTTACTTATTTTCTTGTAGTTTAATTATACAAAATATATCTAAATTTTAGGATAGGTTTCCAGTTATCTTCCTAGATTATGAAAGTTTTCATTTTTATCCTTTGTTGATTCGTGAATCTGTCCAGTACATGCGTGATCGGGTTGGTGACAGGTCCTCGACAGTGTGAGTTGGGTTCGGGTTTTTGCCTTGCACCATGTGGTGCTGAGCCCTATCCACTCCGAAGAAGTTAACAAAGTAGATAAGTAGTTATAGTGGCGGAGTCCCTCCCTGACAAGAGTGTCAGGTAGAGTCGAGAGGTCTTTTCCCTTTGGGTAGTTGGAGGATGCTCAACTTAGCTACCAGACATTTGGTAGACGAGATTACCCAATTGAAAAATGAGGCCTGATGAGCCCTTCCCTTCTCCAAATGCGACCTTGTGGACCTGGATCGATTAATCTTACTCACAATATTCT
The DNA here is from genome assembly GCA_017139565.1 of Luffa aegyptiaca. Taxonomy (NCBI): domain Eukaryota; kingdom Viridiplantae; phylum Streptophyta; class Magnoliopsida; order Cucurbitales; family Cucurbitaceae; genus Luffa; species Luffa aegyptiaca. The sequence goes on along the minus strand of CM029404.1, from coordinate 45,691,540 downwards.
TAAACTTTGAAATTTATTCCATAACATACTTTGGAGGGTTTTTTTTTTCCTTTTTTTTTTGTTAAAACGAGATGAAAGTTGACCCTATAATTCATGTTTAAAAATTGGAAGACATACATACATACATTGCATTATTGTAAATTGACCTGAAAATCGTCATGTAAAATTTGATTAGACAAATGATTTTAGTGATATTTTTTAAGATAAAATAAATGATAACAACAATTGTGTATAGTTATAAACAATATCATCTAAGTTTTCTAATTTTCACACATTTTTTTAACTAATTTTTACACATTTGCTACCATGTCTATTTTCATCTCATATTTGATTGGATAAAATATATTTTTTAAAACAATCTCAAAATTGATATTATTTTTTTATAATTTACTTTTATTTTGTCAGATTCACTCGGACTCGGTCAACAAAACTGCCAGCCACAGAAGCTCGTCGTGACCGACGCGCCGCCATGGCCAAGAAGCGGGATCGCCAAGTCGTCTCGAATCGCCGGAAAAACCAAGTCGTCTCTTCCGATGAGCACGAAATCGTCAGCGATTCCTCCTCCGACCGGAGGCTAATCGTCATTTTCGTCGTCTTCTTTGTCATATCTCCCGCCATTTCCGCTCTCGTCTATTACAGATACACTTCTAGTAGGGAATTTTCTGGCGCATCTGTATACGAACGGGGCCTCGTCAAGACTGATATCCACTATCAAGAAGTCCTAGCTGTATGTATAATTGGAGTTGCTAAATGCTATTCTGTCTTTCGAATTTTTCAGCTACTTTGAAAGTACTGTAGAATGCTTTGGTTAAAAGGGTTTTATTTAATTTTGTTAACTTTCTGAGATCGGCGCATTCTCACTGTCTCTTGGATGTGACGAGTAATCTGACAGAGAATAGCGTCGTTCGTTAAATTTGCTTCTGCAAGTAGCTTATTCAGTTGCTAAGGGTCTTCTTTTTGATGCAGGAGCACTCTAATGTCGCAGAAAATGCCTCTCGCCGTTATGATTATCCGGTGCTTGCTTATATTACTCCGTGGTATCCGCCTGGAAACTCTCTCGTGGTACTTTTAATCTCTTTGTAATTTTGGGTAAGGGAAGTGTATTTGATGACTGGGTTTGAGTTTACTGCCAGTTTGGGCGTTGCTAGTATAAGAATTTCACTTCTATTTTGTTTTCTAACTTCTCGTTGAATTAGATGTCGATATGTATGCATACCTTTTACTTTGACAAAGTATATGCAAGAAGTTTTATTTTCAAAAAAAAAAAAAGTATATGCAAGAAGTTTTGATTTAGAATCTGTTGGTCACATTTAACCTTTCCACTATGGGAAAATGGGATTGGAGTTGCGTGAAGCTCTCTGCATTTATACTACTGAATTGAATGGTTTTACTATTTGTGGGCTTTAAATTCTTTGGTAATTTTCGTATTCGTTCTTACTGCCACTTTTTCTTCCTACTTCCTTTTCTTTCTACTTTAAACTTTGGGGCACTTTCTTATCGGGGTCTGCACATTTCTCAACTATTTCCCTCATGTTCTTTATTCGTGCAGATTTTTGAAGTCTCTTAATCTATCAGCTTTGAACTTTAACGAAGTTCACATGTTCAATTGTGCAGGAACTCCAAGGGCTATGATATGGCAAAAAAGTTCAACTCCAAATTTACACATTTATCACCGGTGTGGTACGATTTGAAGAGGTACACAAATCCCATCGGTTTCTTTTTACTCTTTTTATTGTGCGTTTTCTGGATGTGAAACGGAGAATACCAAAAAAGTGGATAAGAAATAACCTGAAGACCATTCTTCAATGAAAAGTTTTGTCTCTTGTTTCAAAAAAATAACCTGAAGACCAAGGGAAGCTATGGAACATCTATCATTTGGTGAAATCAGGGATAGGTAGTTTACTTAACAAGAGGCTGCGCACCAACTTGAAAAATTAAGAACATTTGGGTTCCACGACTTTCTGACTCTTTTACCTTTAAAAAGCTTTCTATTCTTTTCAAGCCACGCCTCCACCAAATAGCTATACTGGAGCACATTGAACACACTTCTACTTACGTTTTTCACTTAGTGGTTTTCAGCTGAGTGTAATTACAACACAAAAACACGTGATAGTGACATTGCTTGCTAATTTTAGTTGTGTAGTTAGCGTTCTACATTCCTTCTCTTTTTCTTCCCTTTACATGTTGCTAAGAGTTATGTTATACTTGTATTTTTTGTTCCTTCTGATACAGTCATGGTTCCCGATTAGTGTTGGAGGGAAGACACAATGCTGATCAAGGATGGATCTCAGAGCTAAGACTAGCCGGAGATGCACTGGTACACTGAAGGATGTATACTCTTTTTAGTTCATGCTAGTAGCAAGCAGATGGTGTTATTAGTTCTAACAATATCATAGCAAAGATTCATTAGAAGAAACTTTAATGAATCCTGAATTTATGTTGTTACATTTTGTGAAGAATTGTTGGGACTCTTTAGGATTTAGGATCAAAGAACATATAGGAGAATTGTCTTTAGAAGGTTGTGAATTTCTGACAAATTTGCAGATCATTCAGGGAGTCTTGATTAAAAGCTAACCTTTGAATGCACCTCTTATGCATGACTAGTAATCTTAAATTTTATTTGAGCCTGGACGGATGATGGGCAATTTAAATTCATTTGGTGATTCTGAAGTAGGTATTGCCTAGAGTGGTTGTCGAAGCATCTCCTACAGATCTGCTAAGAAAGAAGAAGATGAAGGACAAAGCTATTGATCTAATTGTAACAGAATGCAAGTAAGAATACACTGGATGTTCTGCTGACTTTTGTATGTGATTTTGAATTTCTTATATATTAAAGAGGCAGATCCATGTTTAGATTCACTCTTAGATGCTCTTATAAATTTCAGAGTCAGGATCGTTTTCACAAATTTATATTACAACCCAGCTTGATGTGTTAGATCATTTTGGTATTAAATTGTGTATCTTTTGTCGATTTTGTTTAGCTTGCATGTTGCAGTTGCAGATAACTCTCACAATCTTTGTTTCCTATTGTCCAGGGAAATGGGTTATGATGGTATTGTGCTAGAATCCTGGTCAAGGTGGGCTGCTCATGGGATATTGCATGACCCCGACCTGAGGACTTCGGTAACCAGTTTCCTTTCCTGTTTTGAGATGTTGGAAGATGCTTCCGCATAAGAAATGAAAAATGTACTCATTTAAAAATGACCCACGCATTTGTCAAGATGTTATTCTTGGTTCAGTAAATGCTTATTTCTTTTGGGCTTACCTGTGTCACTTTATCTTCTGGTTTTATTATTTGTCCTTTCTTTCATTACGAAGTTAATTTAGTTTAGGGACCTGGGGTTTGAGATTTTGTCCTTGATTTTTTTCCTTCTATGCACCTTGTAATATGGCTTTCTTGTTATCAATTTCTTGAGGTTTTCCAAGCCCAGAATAGGTTTCTTATTCTTTGCTAGTTTAGGATTTTTCTGGCGAGGAGAATGGTGGTTTTGTTTTTTGATTTTTTTTTTTCTTTCTTCTATTTATGCATGCCAAAATTGGAGGAGTTAAAGAGGAAAAAAAAGTGCAAAAGAAGACTGGAACTAGTTTGTTAGCATGATCAGGTTACCTAGACTTTCTTTTTGCATATCATGGGAGCTTTCTAATTACATAGGTGGTTATGATGGCCATCATTGGTCTTGTAAGCTTTTCGTTATATTTTCAATGATGTCTACCTGGAGATGAGGCTGTCAAAATGCATGTCTATGCATCTTTGATCTTTCAGATATTGAATAACTGAGGGATCTGTTTTGGTTCCCTATTACAGGCACTGCAATTTATAAAGCAGCTTGGAAATGCCCTGCATTCGGAGCTTGAGAGCAGGAGATCTAAGCAACCGTTGCAACTGGTGTATGTCATTGGCCCACCGCATTCAGAGAACCTAGAAAATCATGATTTTGGGCCGGAAGATATGCAGAGCTTGAATGGTGCTGTGGATGGTTTCTCACTTATGACCTACGATTACTCCAGTCCTCATAGCCCAGGCCCCAATGCTCCATTGAATTGGATTCGTTCAGCGTTGCGGCTAGTACTTGGTACCAAGGACAATAACCTTGTTCGACACGAGGCTGCCAAGATATTTCTTGGAATCAACTTCTACGGCTATGATTTCAGCCTTTCAGGAGGTAGAAACCATTCTATCTTTTATATTCCTTTTATTGGGTATAATTGGGGATTCATATGGGATACATTGCATCTTTAAGTTCATGGATGCTCACTTTTTTCACCACAGTATATCTCCTTAGCGAGTAACAGACTAGAATTTTTATTTCAAGTTATCCATCAATTTTACCAGTAAAGTAGCCTTGGATTCTGATATTCATACTCGACTGACAACAGCTTGTAATGGAAGTTAGCCTAGTTCGTTGTTCTTTTTTATCTCTGTATCCTTCCAATTTTATCAGATTCCCCTGAAGGAACAGTTGTTCTTTGTTGTCACTGTTCTCAATCGCAAAAAAGACAGTTTCTCTTCCTCTCTCTAAGAATTTTCATACTCAAATTGAATTGAGTATGAACGCAGATCTTCAACCTCCTTATCCCCTAGTAACTAGAAGAGTCATCATTTCCTAACATTTATCTATCCAAAGCATAAACAAACATAATTCGACAAGAGATGTCTTGTTTGTAAAGGAATTCCATTAGCTCAAGAGTGCCCATTTTCTAACAACATTTCTATTTTGCTGCAATTAATAGGAGGTGGAGCTATCACTGGAATAGACTTTCTTTCTTTGTTGGAAAAGTACAAGCCTGTGCTGCAGTGGGAGGATATCAGTGCTGAACATTTCCTCTTGTACGCTGATAACAATCAAAACAAGCACGCAGTCTTCTATCCATCACTGAAATCCATCTCCACACGTCTTGAGGAAGCTCGATCCTTGGGTACCGGCATCTCGATATGGGAAATCGGGCAAGGTCTGGATTACTTTTTTGATCTTCTGTAATAAAGTCTCAAATTTGCAGCGTTTCTTTACATGCTTTTAAGCCACCACTGTGAAGTTTTGTCCACCTTTCCACCCTTGTGGTGCTTCAATTAATTTATGGCTGATGCAAAAACTATACATTGTTTCTATGCTAAAAGAGCCGAGGGAGACAGTGAAAGTGAGCCAATGTGTGTAAGCTAAGACAGGTGAACAGATTCGGCAGAGGCCTGAGTGTCCAGAATCTCCTTTAGAAAAAGGGAAAATCATTGGCATCTTTGATGTAATGAATGAGATCCATATTGTTGAATGCTGGAATGGTTTTCGATGTTCTAGAAGAAATTGTTAGGAATAATTGAAATTATCAATGGAGAGTTCTTTTTTGCTCTTGCACTTTTTTTTATTATGTCTTTGTTGGACCCTTTTTCTTTTAGGAGTAAGAATTAATTCTATTAGTGAGCACAATTACAAATTTTCATTTTTTTAGATTCTTAAATTGTGGGGTAGAGATTTGAGCTTCCGACCTCTGGATTAAAAATGTATGTATTAACTAATTGAACAGCTTGACTATGACCTTGATTGATATTTTCCAATAAATATTAAATATTTTATTTTATGGTTTCACTTCAATTTGTTATTTTTGAATCTTCAACACTATTTTGTTTCAATTCTCAAGCTTTTAAAATGTCTATTTCAATTCTAAAATTTTTCAAGTTTATTATATTTGGGTCTATGTATTTTAAAAATGTCTACCTTTAGTCTTTCGATTTTAAAAGAAACAAAAAAATCTATTATTGTCACTATTTTGCTATTAATTGTTTATTAGATAATGTAGAGCTTCAAATTTGTATGCAATTGTTCTGATGGTTGGTTGAGGTAGGTATGAAATGAATAGATATTAAGTGGTAAACTAATAATACAAACTAAAATGGATCGTGATTATTTTGAAAGCTGGGGCATTATTAGTGACTGTTGTCTAAGAAAAAAAGAAGCTTCAAAGATTTTTTTTTTTTTTGGAATTCAGCCATTTCTGTGAAACAAAACAATTCAGTCATTTCTGTGAAAGGAAGGTCATGTGTTGTGTCCCAACCATAAAGTACAGGCCAATGTCCATTAGAAAGTTGACTTCATTTTTGAAGCTTAAAAAGCAATAAAGACCCTTTGATTTCTTTGTTCTGTAAACAACTTCAAAACTGTTCTCAGAATTCCAGTCAAAACTTGAAAAGTCTTAGAAAGCAAACATGAAATCTCCATCTTGTTCTTGAAATTTGACTGTTTCACAAAGTAGAAGCAGCAAAATATCAGCACAAACAAACAACTGTATCTTTAAACACACTGGAGTGATTAATTATTCTAACTACTCTATTCAAATATTGTACTAACTAAATGCTGTACATGCATTGATTCTTCTTTCCATTCCCACCATAAAACTTCATGGTGTAGTACTACTGTACTGAAAGTGCTACAGAGAGAGAGAAAGCTCCAATGGGATTAAAGAAAAACACATCTTTCTACTCTAATTTTCAGCCACACAAACAAATTTCTCCAAAGCAATCAAACTTCAGAAGCCACCACAATTCATCTTGCCACATGTCACCTTCCTATTCGTTGCAGATCATCTACCATTCCACCTCAGCACTCTGTTGTCAACCAAAAAGAGCCCAATTACAAGACAACTTCTCAAGCTAAGCCTTGTCATCCATCCCTCTTCACACCCTGCCCTCCATTCAATCGTATCCCCACCAAAATAAACCAATTTGGCATAAACCCTTCACTTGTTATGGTTGTTGAAGCCCTCTCATCAAATTTTTGAGCAACAGGTCAGTTTTTGCTGCTCAGATATGCCATGGAGGCCCTCAATGCAGCAAGTTTGAGCCCTTTGGCTGTTCTTTCCGATAGAAAAAGAGAACCCAGAAAAATCTCCTCACTCCCATCTCCTTCCTCTTCCAAATTGCCAAATTCTGCTAGTTTTAGCACAAATTCACCAGTCCCACAAGGGTTTTGTTCATCAAGAAGCTTACAAGGAAGTCTAGTGCTGTTGTCTTCAGTGTTTAATGCTGGGGTTGCTGGAGCTATTACGTACGAGGAGGCTCTCCAACAATCTGTGAGCACTTCTTCATCTGGGGACTTGGATTTAAATGGGGTTCTTGATGGGATTATAAATTTTGGGACAGAGAATCCTGGAATCGTTGTTGGTGGTGCCGCCATTTTGGCACTCCCTTTGATCTTTTCTCTTTTTCTTGGAAAATCTAAGCCATGGGGTGTTGAATCCGCCAAAAGTGCTTATGCGAAATTGGGTGAGGATGCTAATGCTCAGCTACTTGATATTAGAGCGCCGGTTGAACTTAGGAAAGTGGGTAGCCCTGATATTCAGAGGTTGGGCAAAAAGCCTGTGTCCATTACTTACAAAGGTGAAGATAAGCCAGGTTTCTTGAAGAAGCTTGCTTTGAAGTTCAAGGAGCCACAAAATACCACATTGTTCATTTTAGACAAGTAAGACTTTGCATAACTCTTTACATTAGTGTTTAGCCTTGTTAACTTTGTTTAGAGCTGGCAAATGACCAATTCAGCCTATTGCCTTGTTTGATGGTTTGTTAATATTAACTATATAAACTACCAATGGTGTATATCCTTTTGATGGGTGTTAATTTAAAAGACAATGGCAGGTCGAATAGATACCCTCTAGCTATGTCACTAATATGAAGATTTTTTAATTGTTCTTTTTGTTCACAAATCAATAAGGATGCATTTGCCCGCCAATTTTGTTGGTTAATCCAAACGGATAGCAAACTATATCGGTTGGATAGTAAAAGCAAGAATGTATATTAGTGAATTATTTTTAGCAAATCTATGGAATATTGAAACCATCTGGTAGACAAGAATCATAGTTATTCTGAAAGCTAATGTCTGAAAATGATCTGTCTAAGTTTTGTTGGAAGACAGATATGATGGGAATTCCGAACTCGTTGCAGAGTTAGTCACTGTCAATGGATTCAAAGCTGCTTTCGCTATTAAAGATGGTGCAGAAGGACCTCGTGGATGGACGGTTATCACCATTCTTCTTTGTCTCTACATTTGCATTCAAGGATTTCTTCCAGTATATTTAAGGAGGTTTTCACTTGGATCTGTGTCTTGTGCAGAATAGTGGTCTTCCTTGGTTAACACCAAAGTCACCTTTGAGTCTTGGCAGTCTAACAGATGCTATTGCCGGTGCACTTGGAGTATGCATCTCTGTTTCAATTTATTTATTTACTCTGTTTTTTTACGCATCAATGTTATACTGATAAGAAACAATAAGATTCCATTATGATGCTCTCTCACGGCTTTAAACAGCCCGTTTAGTTGGTGAAAAAATGTTTGTACAATTTGGAAAGAAGCCATCATTCTGAAAGATCATGGTACATTGTCTGGATTACAATGAAAAACATGATTGTTGTAGTAGCTGAACTCCATATCTTGACAATGTTCTTCATCTTCTTTGCTCTTAAGTGTTTAAAAAACATGAAATGAACAAATTAAGAAACTCAGGTAAAATTATTCCTTAATTTCTGTGAACCAGCGGAATCGTTACCTAAACTTTTATTGAGGATTGGGGTTTAGAAGGCTAACCACTATGTGTAGTCGATAGGTACGATGAGAAGAGACGAAAGAATCATGCCTGTTTCATCTGTCACATTATCGAATACTGATGTTCATCCTTGTTGGCCTGGGTTGATCTTTGATGATAAATTCCCTGTGTGGTTTTTGATGATAAATTCCCTGTGTGGTTTGGAATGACTTCGTGAATATATTCCATCACGTACAAATCTAAGTAGAATTCCTTTTTATATTAATGTGAACATTTTGTTTTGGTGAATGATCACAATCTTTCTAGCTTCTCTCTGTTACATTTGCCTCATGAACATGTGGTTCACATCACATATGCTAAACTATAATCTAACACCTAATGAAATTCAGCCTAGTTCCATTTTTTTCATCACAAAATTCCTCAAACCTAATATATTACCTACACGAACCGTCTACTGATCCAATGTCTGAAATTATAATATCATGTTGCTTTTAAGGTTCAAAATGAAAATTTCTGTATTCATTATCTTTCTGGTGGCTTGTGTTTGAGTTGGCCAAAGATGATTGGACTTTCTGTAAGATTCTGGTTTGAAATCTTCGTGTAGGAGGATTCTGATGCTCTGCCTGCTGTTGCTACTGCTGTTGCTGCAGCAGCTACTGGAATAGGTTTATTGGCTTTTACTGAGGTTGGCTCATATCCTTTGCCTACGAAACTGCAAAATGAGAATTAATAATAATAAGTCTCAGATTACTTTTTTCAACAGATGGAAACGGTTCTCGAACTTCTTGGTTCAGCTGCAATTATTCAGTTTGTGAGCAAGAAACTCCTTTATGCTGAGGTGAGTTGGATTTATGTATGCTCATGCTGTGTTCATCATTAAGATGGCTTAGAAAGAGGATGTCCATCCTTTTGAAAGAACAAGAACTAGCCAGAAGACAGTTCAAAGCAATTTGCTGTTATGTGTGCATCCTAGAGTTATTCACCATTAAGATTACACATTTCACAAAGTCGAACACATAATTCGAGAATGTGATGGCTATGTAGCCTATTCATTCTTTCATTCCGATTTTAGATGATAATTCATTGTGTAGTCACTACCTCATTTCCATTCCATTATGTGACACTGGAATTGGTACTCAAGTATGCTTGACCTCAATCCATTGGCAATAGGATCGGAAGAAAACTTTACAGGAAGTTGATGAGTTCTTAAACACCAAGGTTGCCCCGCAAGGGCTTGTCGACGATTTGAAGGTACTTGATACATTATGTTGAATTTATTATCACAAACTTAAGTTTTTTAAGTGCATTCCTTTAGATCTGCATACCTCTAAATGACAATACGGCTGCTACAGTTGCAATCTCATAATCTCATCTGTTTTCCAATCAAAACCATCTATGAATTTCAGGACATCGGAAAGGCTTTATTACCATTACCTGCTACGAGCAAGGCACTTCCTGCACCAGAAGAGGCAGCTGAAGCTGCCCCTGTGCAGAAAGCAGAAGCTGTTGCAGAGCCTGCTCCCGAGATAAATTCGGTTGCGAAACAAGAAGTAAAGGAAGAATCATTGCCCGCAGTCTCAAGGCCGCTTTCTCCATATCCTTCTGTAATTCTCAAGTCCATGAGTATTTCTTTTCTTTGCTTTTCTCTTCCCAAGTGTCTAGTTATGGATTGCATCTCAGCAAATTGAAGAACCAGGGTCTGTTTGGGATAACTTTCTAAGCGTTTAAAAAAGTGTTTTTAAGTTAAAAAAAGTATTTTTATACACTTAGAAAATCATTCCAGACAGGCACTTAGTCAACTACATAAAACGACTTGGATCTTATGGCCATCTACTTAAAAGGCTTCCAACAGGGACATCTTTTATTGTTCGCCTATCTTTTAGCAGTATCTCAAGCCATGTTTTCTATTACTCAAACTCGAAATTTGATCATGTTTTTGACACCAAATATTCTGGTTCTAGTCTCGGAACGTGATCTCTAATACTTAAAGTCTAGGCATAATATTGCCAACTTGTAGTAGAAATTTAATCAAGTTATTTGTTGTCTGTCAGTGACATTCATGATAAAAACTGCCTCTAATTCTCCATGTTTTATCTCTGGTTGCAGTATCCAGATTTCAGGCCTCCGACGTCTCCTACGCCATCACAGCCGTAATTACAGAGTAATTTAGCTGGGAATTCCAGAGTTTATATTAGTGAGTTATGATGGGTGAGCTCCATATTTTTTTAGTGTTGAAAGAAGGTTTGGATGAAAGACTGGGTCAGTGCTCATAATCTTCACCAAAAAGTATGCTGCTTTGCTTTTTCTTATTGTAAGTTAATGAAATTGTAGTTATTTGCTGAGTCTCTCTCAACTTTGACCTCAAACTTTTCTAATGAAGGTTGGATTAGTTCCAAATTCAAACTCATACTCTCTCTCACCTTCACTAAAGAAAACAAAATGGGGAACAAGTGGATACATAGACATTCCATCTCTTATATGAATCACTTGGAATATTGGTAGTTGGAGCCTAATCAAGTGGAAATTGTATAAGTAGTTCTGAAAAAAGCATGGTTTCTGCCTAACTTTGAGGGGACCAAGTTTTTCTTTTTGGGGGTTTTGAAATTTTGAATCTTTCAAAACAACTGGAACCATTCATAATGAAAAATGACAGTGTTTTGCTTGGAGAGTCTGGTTGTTGAGCATATCTGCTTGAGTTGAAGTCTTCTTCTTTGAGCTTAATGTTCAAACAAATCCATACCATATAATAATTTTTTAAGAAAAAAGGAACCCTCTTTTTCCTTTTTGAAAAACAATCATGGGAAGACCACCAATCAGTGAGAATTATTTGTTGGTCTCACAGCTTCTGAGTTTAGTTTACTTCAAAAGCACAATGATATATAGGTAGCTTCAACTTTGTTTTGAATGGTTGTTTCTAAGCATTGCACTTGTTGACTTTGTTGCATTTTTTATCAAATGGGACATTGATAATTAGTCTTAAGAAATAAGAACAGAAAGTAGAGTGATAAAATAGGAGGAATGATAGAGTGGGATAGTGGAATTTGAAATCACATTCTCCATTCCATCTCTCTCTCTCTAGGGTTTGCTAGGCCTATTGTTTTTTCTCTAGGGTTTTACTTCTTTCTTCGAAACTTCATATCATAACCCATTCCTTACGATCGACCATCGGTATGTACTCTAATAATTATGATTTGATGTAGATTCAAAATTTGTTGTACTGGTTTGATATACAATTTTTAAACCAACCTGAATATACCTCAACTTTGAATTCTCTTATACATCTAATAGTACTTAATAGAATTGTTAATCACATTGTTTTTTTTTTTTAGCATCAACCTAACATAATACGAAGAGAACCGCTCAGAGAGCAACATTACAAAGGAAAATTAGATAAACCTACACCCTCCACACACGGAGGGGCAGACTCAAAAGGTTAGACCAAAATCACCAACCATTGTGCAACACTCTTCCCCACACGAAAGCGCGCACCCCAATCTAAAAGGACAACCATATGACTTTATTTGCAATTCAGCTAGCTTCCAACTCTTCAATAATTTCCACACTAAGCCAGCCATTTAGAATTTTCGGACTATCCAACTCGAAAGCGGGCCCTGATCTCAATATTTAGGCTTGAAAAAACAATATTACCATCAAAGAGTATCTTTGCACATAAAACCAATAGAGAAAATTAAGGAGCTAAACATTAAAAAAAAAATGGCTCCATCCAATCCCCAAAAAACAATTTCTTAATCACATTGTTGAGTCCTCCAGAAGCTCCATGTCATGTTATCACATAGTTATAGAAATTGTACCTACTAACGACTAAAGTCATTTCTCAAAAAAAAAAAAAAAAAAAACGACTAAAGTCACTATTTATAGGACAATACGTTATTTTTTTTTTTTTTTTTTAAATAATGTTATTTGTAAATGCACACTAAAGGAAGGGGAAAAAGTTATTTATATATATTTTCTATATTGAATTTTCGTTTTAAAAAATAAAATATTATTTTGAAAGTTGGTTTCAAACAATGCTCAAAGAAAAAAGAGGAAGGAGAGAAGGAGGAAAGTTGGTTTCAAACAATACCTAAAATAGCAATTTAAAATTATAAGAAAAAGTTTAAATCCTCTTTTTGACCTTTGACTCCTTGATCAATATATGTTGAAATGTTCTATCTTTAGTCTTTTTTTCACAAAAGATCATTTTATTTATTGGTAAAATTATTTTCTAGAAACATGACATAGACATATTTCATTCATTTATCCAATGAGTAGATGCTTAAGTACGCAAAACTTAGAGTGTGTTTGGATTAACTTTTCAAGTGTTTAATTTTGAAAATAAATCATTTTGAAAAAATTTATAGTGTTTGGCAACCACTAAAAGTGACTTATTATAAAATGAGATTGGTAAATATATCATTTTAAGAGAAACACTTGAAACCAACTTTTTAAAAAAGAGTCTTTAGTATACAATAACTTGTGTATAAAAATACCTATGAGAAAATGCAACCAAACATATGAGTGTTTAAATTCTAAACAATTCTTATACAAAATGTTTTTTAAAAAATGCATTCTTGAAAAACATTTAAATTAAAATGTATTCTAAATGGACCCTTAATTTGAAGCTACATGTAATAAATTAAATCAATCAGCATCAGATTTCAAAATCATTTTAGAATTTCTTTGTTAAATGATTAGTGACAAATAATGACCAGAACTAAGACAAATTTCTATGAAAAATTTAAGAATAACATGGACTATAATGGAACCTTTAAGGCATAAATTTGGAATTTCATATTGTACTAAGAAGAGAATACATTTGGTGCCATAACCATACATGTCTGGTAGGTGAGGGTAGAATTGAAGACCCCCTCACCAAAATAAATTGTTTCCAATAATAATCTCTAAAAGATAAAGGAAGAAAAATAATTGTCAACCTAAGTATAGTTCAACTGGTTAAGTTATCTAGATCAAAAGATTATAGGTTCGAGCCCTCACCCCACGTGTTGTTGAACTAAATAAAAAAGAAGAAAATGTATTTGGTGCAATAAGTATATGGGTTGGGTGGGTGATAAAGGAAAAATATTGGGACAGTTGCATAGATGGCAAATTGGACCAAATTAATAGCAAATATAGCACAGTTTCAAACTAATTGCAAATATAGCAAAATTAATTGTACAAGACCAAAATGCTGTTGTCGGATTCTATCTGTGTCTATCACTGATAGACTCTGATTATTCAAAGTATATCAGTGTCTATCGCTGATAGACTTCGATTAATCAAAGTGTATCAGTGATAGTCACTGATAAACACTGATAAACACTGATAGATTTTGATTAACCAGAGTTTATCAACGATATACACTGATAGACTCTGAATAATTGGAATCTATCAGTAGACTGATAGATTCTGATTAATCAGAGTCTATCGCTGATAAACTCTGATAATCGAAGTCTATCAGATAGACTCCGATAGATTTTGCTATATTTGCAATTTTTTTTACATGGTGCTATATTTGCTATTAATTTGGTTCAATTTTCCATCCACTGCAATTTTCCAAAAATATTTAAGAATTCAAAGAAGGGAACATCTTCAAAGTGGGAGACATAAGGATAGTTCATTTTCTTTTCCTAATTAATCTTCATGGTTATGGAATATTAAAATTGCCAACCTAAGCATAAATCAATTGATTAAAGCATTATATCTTCAATTAGAAGGTTAGAGGTTTAAGTCTTCACTTCAATGTTGTTGAATTAAAAAAAAATGGTAAAATACATTTTTGGTCCTTCATGTTTTGGGTCAGTTTCTAATAGGTCCTTAAGTTTCAAAATTGAACAAATCAAAGTCCCTACTGTTTTGAAAATGGTTCCATTGAGTCATTCCATAGTTAAGTTTTTTTAACGGTGCTGACGTGACAGTTAATAGATGCTAACGTGAGACATTTAAAAAATAAAATAATATTTTTAAATTTAAAATAATAATATAATAATAATTTAAATAAAATCATTCTCTCTCCTCCCTCTCCAAAATAAAATTGAAACTTCTTTTTAGTTTAATATAGGGTTTAAGATGATAATAGATAATTTATCTTTGATGTTATGTTCAAATGGACAAAAAAAAAAAAAAAAAAGAAAAAAAAAAGAAAAAGAAACTTCTATTCATGTATAAATAAGATTTGTATTTTTTAACTTCAATTTTAATTGATAAAGGTAAAATGAACGATATTTGTGATGACTATGACCTTTGTTGGATAACGATTTCGTTTTTTGTTTTCTGTTCTGGAAACAAATTTATTTACTATGATTCTCACCTTTTTCAAAGAAACATTTGAATTAGTCAAATTCCAAAAATTAAAAACAACTATTTTTAATTTTCAAAGGATAATTTAGCTTGGAATTTGCCAACATTTTTAGATAGTAGATAACAAAACAAAAAGAAACTCATAAGTGGTGCTTATATGCTTAATTTTCAAAAACAAAATTCATACAAGAAAAATCAAAATGGTTATTAAACCGGACCTAAGAAATTTTATCAAGGGATAAAAGCTTTAATCAAATAAATTAGCATGTACCATTTTGTACGTTTGAACTCTATACATGCATATTGTTTTTTCAATATCTAGATTTTTTTTTTGTTATGTTTTGACTATGTCTTTGTTTCAAGCAGATATTTTCTAACAAAAAAATGAGAAAAAATTCAAAAAAAAAAAAAAAAACTTCATGAAATTGTTTTAAAAAAATTATTAAAAATGAATTGATAGGGATTTTTTTTTCATTATTCATTTTAAAATTAAATATAGTCTCTTCTTCTACTTGAAATGCACAAGGGCATAGGGTAAAGCAAAAAGTTAATATGGAGAAAACCCTAATGTCATTTGGTCAAAGTTTTATTAGGATTAATTCATTGGTTCAAAATTTGAAAAAAAAAATAAAAGGAATTAATTTGAAGATTGAATTCAAATCCTTGACCCAACAGTCAATAAAAATGGAGTTGGAATTTGAAATCAAACAATAAGTTGTAAACACTATTGGTTGGCTAATTAGATGTCTCTGTCTATGTCCTTTTCTAACCCAACAATAAAACAACTTTGGCCATGCAAAATTACCCATTTTAATGATTTGAACCACAGACCTTATGGTTACCAGTTGAGCTAAGTTCTTGTTGGCTTTTGATGTTCTGTTTATGCTCATAAAAGTGCTTCCCGATCAAACGTTTGGGAGAGAGCAAAAACACCTTTATGTTACTCCCAAAGGTAATAATTCTTTGATTTAAGCGCTTTTAGTCATGCCAAAAATAATACTCCTAAACATGACCTCATTAAAAAATGATGGATTTTTGTTTTTTTGTTTTTTTTTTTGTTTTTTGATAACAAGGTAAATTCCATTACACATCAAAAACTCCCCGATGGGGTACAAATATATTAAGCTCTAGAAGCGAAATTATAATTATCCAATCAGGGTAGTTCCCTACCCATAACTGTGACGTAGAGTGCAGACCCATCCGTGCCATCTTATGAGCAAATCTATTATACTTACGGTTGACATGTCCGTAACCCACCTTCGTGAAGGCATTGTGAACAGACTTGATATCCCACACAGTAGTGGCAATACAAGATTCGCAGGGAACCTCATTTCGAAGAGTTTGTATTAATGACCGAGAATCGGACACAACCGTCAAACACTTCACCTCTAAGGACCTTGCTAGCCTAAGCCCTTGTAGCACCGTCTCAGCTTCCGCAGCCAAGGGATTTATGCCAGTCGTAGAGATCATATATGTCAACGTCTGAAGATTTCCATGCTTATCTCGAATCGTCACCCCAATACCAATTCTACTATTAATACCATCATATGCTTTTTTTTTTTTTTTTTAACATATATAAGATGTTTTTAAACAAGTGGAGGATTCAAACCCTACCATATTAATGTCTTTTCTTAATTACCCATCAACTTGTTAAGTCATTATCGTAGGACCATTTTTCTCTAAAAGATGCCTAATATATATAACATACAAAATTTTGAGAAAAAAAATAATTTTGACAAAAAAAAAAATCATGAAAAAGTATTTAAAGTTCTTGGTGTGATGTTAACTAAAAGTAATTTTAATTAATGATTCAAAGTGTGTTCTTTTTTTGGGAGAAAATTAATAATCAAAGTTGGAAGGTTTTAAAAAGGGTACAAGAAATCTCGTAGATGTTGTTACAAAAAGAATCTATAGAATTGGTTTGATTATGTACACTTCTAGAATATATAGAGAATGGAAATATCATTACTTATATATTTTACGTATAATATATAGTAAGATTCCTTTTGCAAAATATATATAAATAAATAAGATTGGGATTTGGTAAAAGATCATAAAATTATAGGCAAGTGAGAATGATAGTGTCCCACACGGTTTACTACTATTTATTATATGCTATACCATACCAAAAAGAGTTCTTGACAATTGACATGTTACTGCCATCACTTTCTCTTAGATCAAACCAAATCCTAAGCATCCTTATCTCGATAAAATATTAAATTTATTGTAATTCTCCATTTCACTAGTACGCGTCAAAATTAGCACAAGACTCAACAAATATATTGTTATACGAAATAGAGAAGAAATTAATAATATTTCTGAAGACCTTGGACTAAGGAGTATATATTTAACATTTGGGATTTTCGTACGGATGAACTCTCTAAAATAGAGGGAAATGATAAATGTCCCACCTTTTCAATTCAAGGATATATGTCCTTTTGTTTGTGTCAGCATCCTAGTAAAATTACCATTTTACTCTTTACTCTAACTTCACTCTCTCTTGCTACTCTCGCTGCGCTCCAACCTCCCGCTCCTAGCTTCTCGCGCTCTCTCTCCAATCTCTCACACTCTCTCAAATTTCTCTCTCCAATCTCTTGCTCCCTCTCCAACCTTACCTCTAGCTTCTCGCTTCTTGCTCTCTCTCCAATCTCTTAGTCTCTCTCTAATTTCTCTCTCCAATGTCACTCTTAAATCTTGCTCTCGCTCCAACATCTCGCTCTTAAATGTCTTAAATGCGCATTTTCATAAAAAGAGTAAAATGATAATTTTACTAGGATGCTGACGTAAGCAAAAGGGCATATATCCTTGAATAAAAAGGTAGGATATTTTTCATTTTGGCCTCTCCAAATGGGTCATCCATGCAATTGTTTCTTAACATTTTATGCATATTCTCAACACTCTTCTTCATTTGTAAAAGTTTGAGCTTAAACATTTGGCTCTAATACCATCTTAAGCATAGGTTATGAAGTATTTAATTTTTTTTTAGAGTTCAACAACATGTAGGTGGGAGAGAGAGGATTCGAGCCTTTGACCTCCTAATTGAGGGTATAAAGTTTTTATTAGAAGAAAAATATTAATTTGATCTAAATTGATTCACCTCTATTTTTTTTTTTTACTTTTAAAAAAATTAAGGTTTAAATAATTGATACAATTATTAGTTTGGGTTTTAATTGATACAAATTAGTATTTGTCTCTTTATTTTATTCAACATATATAAAGTTAGAACGATTCGAACCTTTGACCTTTTAGTCAAAGACATATGTCCTTAACTAGTTCAACTATGTTGAGTTTGGTCAAGGACAGACACCACCTTGACCTGTTATATTGAACTATACTTAGGTTAGATATTTAGACTCTTGTATACATATATTAGGGTTCAAAACCAACCACGTCGAGACTTGCGGATAAGGAAAATATTTAAAAATTCAATATATATTTTTTTTCCCTTTGAAGAAGTCCAAATTCGAGGAAATGGGGTTGATTGAGACTCAAGAGAGAATGCTAAAAGAGTAGAGAAGAAATGAAAAAGTTTGAAAGGCCCACATTGTGTTAGCCATCAATGTGTGTGCGACGTAACC
Organism: Luffa aegyptiaca; assembly: GCA_017139565.1. Taxonomy (NCBI): domain Eukaryota; kingdom Viridiplantae; phylum Streptophyta; class Magnoliopsida; order Cucurbitales; family Cucurbitaceae; genus Luffa; species Luffa aegyptiaca. The sequence goes on along the minus strand of CM029404.1, from coordinate 45,673,142 downwards.
AAAGGGTTTATGCCTTACTTCATCAAATGACATCACTCCTTACTCCATCTCTCTTCAATAATATTTATTCATCTTCATCGTCAACTAACAACAATAAATAAATAAATAAATAAATAAATAAATAAATAAATATTCATCTTCCTCAATCAAATTCAAAGTCAGCTCAACACGAACAAGAAGGAAGCTCGAATTTTCAAGCCTCTTTCCGCGTTGTTCCACTTCAAAGGATCGATGGCTTTTGAAATGGTCAGCAAAATTTGTTCTTTTTTGGTTTTGGCCCTTTCTCTCTCACTTCGATGTTCCCTCTCCAAGGGTTACCCTACCAAATTACCTCATATGTTTTTGTTTCATTAAATTAATCTCAGCCTACTCGGTTTCTCACAGTCCGAGTCAGTCCTTTTTTTAAAAAAGTAAAATAAAATACAATCAATCTCTCTTTCATAGCCCTTCTTACACGTCCTTTTTTCTCTCTCTTCAATTGATGACATCTTTATAAGCCCTTCTCTTCCAAACCCATTTCCCATAGCTCTTCAATTCTCTCAAAGTTTGGAGCTTTCTTCACTTTTGCTCATTTGGGTTCTTAGAAATTGGGATTTGGGAGTGACCCATTTAGTGAAACTTAAATTTTCTTTGTGGGTTTTTGGCCAATTTTAAACCTTTATTGAATGACCATATTTCTTTTAGGTTATTATTCTTTCGAGATTGTTATTATTATTATTGCATTGTTTTTTGGGGTTTTGGCTGATCTCAACTATTGGGCCGCCGCCATTTCTTGTTTGGGATTGAATTTGGGACTTTGGGATCGATATGGAACACAAGAGTTTGATCACCGAGTTGACTCAGGGGAAGGAGATGGCGATCCAACTCAGAACTCATCTTCAACCTTCTTCTTCTTCCCCAGAAGCTTGCTTTTTCTTGACTGAAATGATTCAGTCTTCGTTTGAGAAAGCACTTTTGCTTCTGAATTATTATTCCAACCCTTCTGATTCAATAATGGCTGCCGATCCATCGCCCAAAGTTTCTTTCGTGGAAGAGGAATCCACCAAGAACAAGAGGCAGAGCAGCAAATCATCAGACGTGTCCAAAAAGAGGTAATTTTTTTCAACCTATTTTTGTTTGTTTGCGTTGTTTGGATTATTTGATGATAGTTGAATTAACTTGGTCGGTTTTTGTTTGATTTGCAGGAAATTGCTGCCTAGATGGACTGAGGAAGTTAAGGTTTGCAGTGGAACTGCTCCTGAAGGCCCTCTCAATGATGGCTATAGTTGGAGAAAATATGGCCAAAAAGATATCCATGGTGCTACCTTTCCAAGGTGAATATCATTTTCAATTCTTTAAACACGAAAACGTAGCATATTCATCGCATCACGGATAAACTAATAATAACTCAACGAAGATTTTAAATATTTTTATTCCTATTGTCAACTCGAGCATAACTCACAAAAAAATCATCAGTAACTAGCAAACTCACTTGTTTGTCGTGGGTATATATATGTATAAAGTTGATTTTTTTTTAAATGGGTATTTGATTAACTAAAAGATCCAGGGTAATTAAATTTGTGTGTAATTAGGTTAATTTTTGCTTTAATTGGAAATTTAGAGTCTCATTTAATGTAGTCAAATGGTTCAAGATATAATTTATAGTCTCCAACTTGTGATTCAATTACAACATTAAGTTGCTTGATTAATTAGATTGTTTCCACATGTGTGTGAAGAATAGTCAACAACTTGGGTTGCAAGTGGAGCACATGTTTGATTCACAAATAAATGACTTTGAAAAGACATCATTAAAATTATTCTTTTCACATGTCTTTCCATATAATACTAAAATAATTTAGCCTTATCAACTACAAGTTGCATCCCTTAAAAAAGTAGAGGTATTAATAACTAAACATTTAAACTAAAATTATGTTCAAATGGATGATTAAGGCTTGTTTGGTAGACAATGCAGATTCTGTTTTATGTTTTCAAATCTACTGAATCCAGTGAATATGCGTTTGACAGATGCATTTTCAAAAATTGTTTTCATATTTGGAAATTCTGAAAACAACTTTTTTTTTTCTTCTTTAATATATCCAGATTTTGAATTTAAAATTTTTAAATGTATAAACCGGGATAAATATAATATTTCATGTTATAAACTCAATTCATTTTTATGAAATTAGTTTATAAATTAATTATTAATAGTTTATATTCAACATAATATATTTAGTTGATAATTACAAATAGTTTATGACTTATAAATACATCATCGAACACATTTTGAACAATGGTTTAAATTGAGATCCAATTTTGAATTTGCTACCAAACACATATTTGAAAACATGAAATACAACTTAGTTTTTATTGAATGTCTTGTTTTCAAATTTATGTTTTCGGACCACCAATCAAATGCACCATAAATACTTGGCTACACTTCATATATCACAATCTAATATTAAGTTAAAATGTTGAATTTTAAGTTTTTTTTTTGGATAAAATAATCTCTAATCTTTTGGATAATCTTCAAATTTTGCAGATGCTATTATAGATGCACTCATCGACATGTACGGGGATGTTTGGCGACGAAACAAGTACAAAGATCCGACAATGACTCGAACATTTTCGAGGTGACATATAGAGGACGACACACATGTAACCAATCCTCTAACTTAGGATCCACTTCGATTTCAGCTCAAAATGAAATCCCCGAAGAAACCAATCAAAATCAACCAAACCCCATTTCTGAAATCTTGTTCAATTTCGGAGACCAACAACATTTCAATGTCAAAACAGAGGATCATTTTGAAAATCTTTTCCCGCCCTTTTCCTTCCCCTCGTCGTCGATCGGATCGGCAATTGGGGACGAAAATGTGTTCTATGAGCCGACGATGGAGCCGGCTTTTATTACCGACACCGGCCTATCTGCGGTGACGGTGTCGCCGGCGGCATCGGAGAAGGCATGGGATTGGAGTTTCAACGACGGAGGCGACGGAGGAATTCAGAGGGTTCAGTCGTCGGAGCAATCGGACATGACGGAGATTATTTCAGCGACCACATCAGTGACCAATTCGCCGATCAACAATGGGGATTGGGATTTCTCGCTTGATAAGGTTGATTTTGACCAGAATTTCCCTTTTGACTGTCTAGATCTAGATTTCATCTGTTGAAGTTTTTGAATTTTGTACCAAATTTTCTTCTTCATCCATTATTATTATTATTTTTTGTTTCTCCACATAGGATTTGATGATGTGTTTTTTTAGATAGGGAAAGCAAAAATTTCTCCTCATGTAAAAATAACTTTGAGAAGTGTAAGGACTAATTTATGTAGTTTAAATCTTTTAGCGAGTTCTGTGTCTGTAGCGATTCGATCATTGTATTTTTTAAAATGCAACGATAGTTATTGGATATTTTTTTTTTGAGTGACATGACATACGTACTTATTCGTCTCTCAATTTTTTTTTTACAACAAGGTAGGTACTTATTTGTGGATTCGTATGATTTGATTAAAAAAAATTAATGTTGAGAATTTAATTGTTAACTAAGCTAAATGAATTATCCAAAACATCTCATTCTATATCACTTTCTTTCATGCCATTCAAATTATTTACCAATTATCACACAATAATTACTCCCATCCAAATTAGTTGAACATGTCCTAAAAAACAGGAGATTTATTATTTATTGTAGGAAATAAACAGAAGTTTTGGTATGGGAAAATTGGAAATTTTAGCAGAGAAAATATCATGAACATTACTAGGAAACCACCATCATTGGTGGGTTGGTCATAGGCTTGAGTCAAAATGATTGTAATTGATCAACAAAACCAGCCTCCACTCTGTTCAATACCTAATCTTTTTCAACACTTAGAAACAAATGTTCAAGAAAAAAGAGCGTCACTAAAAGGAACACTTTTAGAGAAAAGTGTAATTTTTTCGAACGATACTTTCAATATACTACCATTAAATTTTTGACAGTTAGGAGAGAAAAGTACCTACATATCGATATGTAGCTAAGTAATATTTTTTTTGTCATACATATTATGTATTCTTCTCTTTCTCTTCCCATCAATCTAAGAGAAAACTGACCAAAAGTTGGGGGAAAAAGTTTGGCATCATCAACAAACATCTTTCTTCTTGCAACATTTGAAGGTATCTTCAAGTATCATATCACCATCAAATTTGTATCTGAAACCTCTGTTCATGAGCTTGCTAGCATTCATTTTGATGTTCCTGGTCGGCACATCATCAGAATTCCTGAAAATCCAGTAATTCAACAATACATTAATAGGATTTGAACACCCATTTTGATGTCTGAACGCTTTGAGAAATTTTCCAATTCTTGGTCACTCTCAAAATGTCTATTTTAATTTCTATTTTTTTAAAATAATTATTTATTTTGTCACATAACATCTGTTTATCTCATAATTGTCTTGACTAAATTATGAGACTTGAATATACATGCCCTATGTTAATACTAATTCAAACACAACTGATCAGTGGATAAATACATAAATTTTGTTAAATCAATAATGAACCCAAAAGTTCAACTTGACATTACAGAGATTCGAACACAAAATAGATATATCCTGTTTTGATACTATGTTAAATCACCACTCAACCCAAAAGCTTAATACCATTTGTTGAGTCGACAAGTGAGATCGAGTGTGAAAGTATTAATATAATTAAATTTACTATAACCCCATCAGCTTAAGTTTTTGGTTTCCGTGATGATTTGACACGGTCTCATAAGTACTGAATATATAATCTCGAAAGTTCGGAGGCTAAAATGAGATTCAAACGGAAGAGAAAGAAAGGGAAGGAGACTAACCCATGTTTTTGGTGCAATTCAGGATGGTGAAGACGATAGTAATTGGCAATGTCTGAAGAAGAATAGAAGGAACTTGCACACAAGAATCTGCCATGGATTGAAGATTGTTCCATACAGAAAATGTGGGCTTCACATACATCATCAATGTGAACGAGTGGGATTTTTCCACTCATTTCTTCGAGAAATCTGAGGGTATCGAAGACTGGAGTTTGGTCTATAAATTGAGAGAAGGTGACAATGGTGGTTAAGGCTGCAGAAGAATCAAGGATATCGCCGGCGATGAGGCCGCAGACCAATGAAACCACTTCCAACTCGCCGGATTCCTCGCTCTCTCCAAATTCAAGTAGCTCTTTCTCTGTTAGAGTCTTTGATTCTGTGTATCCCTGAAAGATAATAATTTTGTTTTAACTTGTAAACGACTATAAAAATAATGTTCCAAATAGTATATATTTTTGGTTGACTTCAACAACCATTGCGGGGTGAGGATCGAACCTTTTAAATGGTAATTTGGTGTCTTATCCATCGAGTTATGTTTGTATTGACAAAAAGTTTTAAATAAATTATGCATTGGTACGTTAGAGAATGTATTAGAAATGATCCGTTAGAAGAGGGAAAAAATCTTATATATAAGTATATAAAAATGACAACATTCACCTAAAAATAAGGTTTTTGGTTTTTGACTTTTTGAAAATTAAACTTTGTCTAAGTTTTTTTGTTTTATTATCTAATTTTTTTAAGAATAATGTTTTCAAAATTCCAAGCCAAGCTTTGAAAACTAAAAAAAAAAAGTTGTTAAAAATGTTTTTGTTTTTGGAATCTGACTAAGAATTCTAACATTATTTATCTAAGAAAGACAAAACCACACTAAAGAAATGGTAGGAAAACAAGCACATAATTTTCAAAAACTGAAAACTAAAAACGAAATCGTTATCAAACCAGACCGAAGTCATATAGGCTTATGTCCAAATTTGAAATATTAATTCCAATAGTTTTAAAAGTGTTTAAAATAGGTCTTTAAACTAATCATGTATGTGTCTCTTTTTCATATTCTAGATATATTAAACATAGAATTAAAACGTGATGGTCTTACGAAACACAAAATTCAGGTTTGTAAATTTTAAAAAGTGTCAAATATAAAATAGACAACCTCACAAGTTTAACCTACTATATTTTTGAAAAAAATCACTACCATAATAATAATATTAAGATGTTAATCCAAAGTTTAGTAAGTTGTAAAAGAAGAACTGAATCTAAAATTACAAGATGTTAATATATTGATACCTCCAAATGTGAGTTGGAAAAAGGATAAGAAAGATTGAGAGGCGTCCAGCAGGTTTCGTCGAGGAAGTCCTTGAAACAACTGCCATCGTCTTTCATCGGCGATGTCGACACGATGGACGCCGTGTAGATCAGCCGCCTCACCGTCCCTGATTCTGCGCACACCTTCGCAATCTTCCTCGCTGCTGCAAGCGACGCTTCAGTCCTGGTCTTGTACTGTTTTTTAAACCCATTTTATTCATTAACACGAGTATAACTTAATTTGTTAAAAGCATGTAAAGATAGCTCACTAGTCATGAGGAACTCACGTGCTTTTGTTATTCTGTTTATGTTAGTTATGATTTATTATTTGCTGTTTTTCTGAGGTATTATTCTGGAATATTGTACAGGAGTTTTTCTCCCTTCCTTCTCTGTATATATTCATTGCTCTGTATATTGTAAAAGTAGAGGGAAGCTTGAGATGAATAATAATGGAAGGGTTTCTCCTGTAAACTTCTCTCTGTTTCTTTTGTTATGTTGATATGGTATCAGAGCCATAAGTCCAACGACTGTGCTCGATCCTACTGAGTTAGGTTGATCGCAAGAGAAATATTTGGCGGACGTCTTGCGATTCTCGGAAAAACGACTTCGTGGATTCTGTTAATCAGATTCATCCATGGACTCTTCGACAAACACGGAGGCTGTTGAACCTACAGTCGATTCTGGTATTCAGTCAGATCAGATCATCAATCCTGGTAATAAAATTTCTACTGTTAAATTGAGCAATGATAATTTTCTGGTATGGAAAGTCCAAATTGAGTTTGCCCTAGAAGGACATAATCTTGGGCATTTTATTAGTAAAGATTTCGTTCCTCCTCCAGAGCGAGTTCTCATTAAAGAAGGATCAACCTTAACTAAAATGAATCCTGAATATATGAAGTGGAAGAGACAAGATAATTTAATTTCCTCTTGGCTGCTTGGATCAATGTCTGAAAATATCTTAGAGCAAGTAATTCACTGCAAAACCGCGAGTGAGATCTGGAAGTGTCTTTTTCAGATCTTTAATTCACGGAATAGAGCACAGATTATGAGATTAAAATCCAAGTTGCAGACCTTACAAAAAGGATCAATGACACTGAACGACTACTTCTCACAGATCAAGAAGTGTATAGATGCTCTTGCTGCAGTAGGAAAAGTAGTTGACACTGAGGATCACATAATGTACATCTTAAATGGCCTAGGATCTGAATATGAGTCAATGATCTCTGCTTTATCGACTTCTACTGAACATCAGGAAGTTCAAGATGTTATGGCATTATTATTAACGCATGAAAACAAAATTGAGAGCAAACTCAAGACTGTCAATTCGGATGGAACACCACCCTCAGCAAATTTGACGACACAAGGCCATAATAACAGTGATCATGATCTTCAGAAGCAAATGAATCAGTTTCATAATAATCAGAATTTTGGTTCACGAGGAAGAGGCCGTTCAAACCGTGGTGGTAGATCTTGGAACAACCGCAACAAGCCTCAATGTCAAATTTGCTTCAAATTTGGCCATACAGCCATAAAGTGTTATTCACTTAATGGCAGATTTTATCAACAACATATGCTTCCTCCGCAGACTTCAAATCATAATCCTAATGCTTTTCAATCTCAATTTGGTGCAGGATCTTTTCAACACAATCCTGCTCCGATGACAGCAATGCTTACAGCATCTGACCTCAATCAGGATAATGGATGGTATCCTGATTCCGGAGCAACGAACCATTTAACTAACAACTTCAACAATTTGGCAGTCAGCTCTGAGTACTCAGGTGGGAATCAGATGCAAGTTGGTAATGGCACATGTTTGACCATTTCCCATTCTGGCTATACTTCATTTACTTCTCCTACCCGAGTATTTCACCTTAAGAACCTTCTCCATGTCCCTCACATAACTAAAAATCTTATTAGCGTCAGCCAATTTGCCAGGGATAATTCAGTCTATTTTGAATTTCACTCTGATGCTTGTTATGTGAAGGATTCCCTTACTGGTCAAATTCTTCTCAAAGGACCACTCCATGATGGGCTGTACCGGTTTAGCATCTCTCCAAGTCACTCCTCCTCTCTGTCAGGCCTCTCCAACCAGAACAACTTCAACCCTCACTGTTTGTTGTCTCAATCTAGTTTGTCATCCATTGTTAATACCAATACTAAGCATTCCCTTATAGATATCTGGCATTGGCTGGGTGCCCAAGCCGACGATGCTTGTGCTATTGGAAAAACTCATGCTTTGCCTTTTTCCCCTTCTATTACACAATATACTGCTCCCCCTCAACTAGTTGTTGCCGATGTGTGGGGCCCTGCATATAAAATGTCTAGAAATGGTTTTAGATATTACATTAGTTTTGTAGATGTGTTTTCTCGTTACACATGGATATTCTTTCTACAAACTAAATCTGATGCTTTTCAAGCATTTCTCTCTCTTAAATCCTCTGCTGAGAAGTTATTGGGCAGTCCTATTGTAAGATTCCAATCCGATAGGGGGGGGGAGAGTTTAAAACCTTTACTCCTTTTCTTAAACACCATGGCATTGAACATCGATTCTCTTGCCCATACACCTCCCAACAAAATGGCATTGTTGAGCGCCAGCATAGACAAATAGTGGATGTCGGCCTTACTTTATTATCTCAGGTTTCTATGCCACTTGAATTCTGGGATGATTCCTTTGCTACGGCTGTCTACCTCATTAATCGCCTGTCAACTACTGCCCTCAATGGAGTGTGTCCTTTGACCAGCCTTTTCCATACTAAACCAAACTATCATTTCCTCAAAACTTTTGGCTGTTGTTGCTATCCTTGCCTCCGTCCATATAATTCAAATAAACTCAGCTTTCGTTCGATACCTTGTACTTTCTTGGGTTATAGTAATCAACATAAGGGATATAAATGTCTCTCCTCTGATGGCCGCCTTTATATTTCTAGAAATGTGACTTTTGATGAACTCTCTTTTCCTTTTGCCTCTAAATCCTCTACCAAACTCATCCCAACTACCACTTCTCCTGTAACTCAGCACCTTCCTCTCTTATCTCAATGTCCTTCACAGATTTTATCACCTGCTTGTCAGAATGTCTCTCCCAGTTCCCCACTCGTACTCGCACCTTTTGCCTCTCCAACTGCATCTGATTCCACAGGGATATCATCACCAGCATCTGTACAGGATCACTTACCAGTCTCACTACCTAACTTATCTACACAGCATTCTGCTCCTATGACTGCACCACTTGTTGATTCAGTTACTGAAGCTGAACCTTGTGCTAACACTAAGCCTCCTGCTGCTCCTATTGTTACTAATACTCATCCAGTGACAACTAGAGGAAAAAGTGGTATTTTTAAACCTAGAGTACTTACTGTTACTTATGATGAAACTGAGCCTCCTAATGCTCGAGAAGCCATCAAATATCCTCACTGGAAACAAGCTATGCAATTGGAATATAATGCATTAATAGCTAATCACACTTGGGATCTTGTTCCATCCTCTTCTCATCAAAAGATCGTGGGATGCAAATGGGTCTTTAAGATCAAGAGAAACTCTGATGGTTCAATAGCTCGGTATAAGGCTAGACTCGTTGACAAAGGGTTCCATCAGTCAGCCGATGTTGACTACACTGAAACTTACAGCCCCGTAGTGAAACCGGTTACAATTAGAGTTTTACTCACTCTAGCCGTAACTCATGGTTGGTCTGTTCGCCAGGTTGACATAAACAATGCCTTTTTACACGGTATTCTTTCTGAAACTGTTTTCATGGAGCAACCTTTTGGTTTTGAAAGGCATTTGACACCTCCTCTGGTTTGCAAACTTCGAAAGGCACTCTATGGGCTTAAACAAGCACCAAGGGCTTGTTTTGATCATCTAAGTCAATATCTTCATACCTTGGGCTTTGTTTCATCCCGAGCGGATATTTCTTTGCTAATTAGAAAGACTAATGGTGATTGTTGTTACATTTTAGTCTATGTAGACGATATCATCATAACAGGTAGCTCTACCTCAGTTATCACTGCCTTGATAAAGGATTTGAATTCCAAATTTGCTCTCAAAGATTTGGGACCATTAAGCTACTTTCTTGAAATAGAAGTGTCGTATCCACCAAGTGGTGGCATGTTTCTTTCATAGACCAAGTACATTAAGGATCTTCTTAATCGTACGAAAATGGCTGGTGCAAAGTCTATATCCACTCCCATGATGAGTGGTTCTCTTCCATCCGCAAGACAGGGTGCTTTGTTGTCTGATGTTCGCCTCTATAGGAGTGTTGTAGGAGCACTCCAATATGCTACTTTTACTCGCCCAGAGATCTCATTTAGTGTTAATAAAGCATGCCAATTCATGCATTCTCCTACGGTTACACATTGGCAGCTGGTTAAGCGTATCTTGCGCTACTTAAAAGGCACTGCATCTCATGGTTTACTTCTGTCTCCCTCGCGTTCTCTGTCTCTTCATGGTTATGTTGATGCCGGCTGGGCATCCGACCCTGACAATAGGAAATCCACATCCGGGTTCTGCATATTTTTTGGAGGCAACTTAATCTCTTGGGGATCCAAAAAGCAAAGCATTATCTCGCGCTCGAGTACTGAAGCCGAGTATAGATGCTTAGCCACGGCTGCTTCTGAATTAATATGGCTTAACTCACTATTTTGTGATCTATATATATCTTTACTGCAGAAACCCATTCTCTAGTGTGACAATCTCAGTGCTGTTCATCTCAGCGCCAATCCAGTGTTACATGCTAAGACAAAACACATGGAAATTGACATCTATTTCATTCGTGACTTAGTTATCCAGAAACGTCTTCTTGTGCAGCACCTCCCTGCTACGGATCAGATTGCGGATATACTCACGAAGCCGATCTCTGCTACCAACTTTCTTCTCTTTACGTTCAAGCTCAATGTCCGTGATCCACTTACCATTGGCTTGACGGGGGGGGGGGGTGTAAAGATAGCTCACTAGTCATGAGGAACTCACGTGCTTTTGTTATTCTGTTTATGTTAGTTATGATTTATTATTTGCTGTTTTTCTGAGGTATTATTCTGGAATATTGTACAAGAGTTTTTCTCCCTTCCTTTTCTGTATATATTCATTGCTCTGTATATTGTAAAAGAAGAGGAGAGCTTGAGATGAATAATAATGGAAGGGTTTCTCCTGTAAACTTCTCTCTGTTTCTTTTGTTATGTTGATAAAGCATATGTCCTTGACTAAGAAATTAGAAGTTCGAAACCTGAGATTCGAGAGTGTGCTGTAAAGGAGTAGCGACATGGAAAACAATGTGACAGCCTTGAATGGCAGCTTCAAACTGATCTGGCTCGTAAATGTCGGCTTTAAATAGCACCAAATTTGTGCTTGCATTAGGGAGGCTCTTCAGAAGCCCTACCTTCGATTCATCGTCTACAAATCAAAAATCAATTGCATTGTGAATCAAATCAGATCATAATTTAGAGACAACAAGATCGAGATGGAGATGGTTAATTTTTTTTTTAAATGACACTTTTAGTGTTGAAGTTTGAAAATTTTAACAATACGTTTTTTTTTATTGGATCGAATAACCGTTTGAGTTTCATGGGTTCTGATACCATATTAGATAAGGTTCCATCTTAAAATCAATTGACAATGAGTTGAGTAACCTATTTATTATCTTATAAATTGTGAGGTTTTCACTTATCTAGTGGTATCCTCAACACCCTTTCCCTCTCCTTCTCCCACCAACTTTGGCGACAACCACCTTGGTTATTCGCTTGTTTACATGTTGTGTTTTCATTGTCCGCTCACCGCTTTCTTCCTCTGCGAATGTGCACCATCTTGTCATTGTCGATAAACACCATAGATTGGATTTGAAACAAAGGGGAAGCTCCCATTTGTTGTAGAACAAATCTAGAATAAGGGGAGGAATGAAAAGACTCCATTTGTTTCAAATCTGGTCTATGACGTTTATCGGTGGCAACAACGGTAGGACATTCGCGGAGGAGGTGAGTGACAAGTAGACAGCAAAGACGGTCATCGCTGACGAAGTTCATCAGAGGAGAAGGAAGAGAGAAGAAGAAAAAGGAGAGAAATGAAATTGCCTAATCAATTAGCAAAGTCACTAAAAAGAATTAATATAATATATTACCAAATCAATTAGCATAGTGAGTAACTTAACCTCCAAATAATTTTATCATTAGTCAACTAACGATCAAAAGAACTGAGAGATCATTTTTAATAATTTTCCAATAACAAAGAAAGGAGGGAATTTCAAAAAAAGAAACCAAAAGGGAACAAAAAAAATTACCTCTAATTTACCAGTTTCTCTTGTCAGAACAATTTTCTACAATCCTGGTAAGCCAAAAGAAGGAAATATTCTATTTTAAGCGGGAGAAAATCTGAAGCTTTTCAAGTTATTATGGTTTAAGAATTTACCTCATATTCTAAAAAAAAAAAAAAAAAAAAAAAAGAATTTACCTCATATTTTTTTGCATATACGAAATCTTCTAGAAAAGTTACAATAATTGTTAACACTACAAGAAAACAGGGCTATTGCAGCGGTTTTATCAGGATATAGCAGCGGATAATAACCGCCCGTTTCTGGGATGATTCCTTTGCTACGGCTGTCTACCTCATTAATCGCCTGTCAACTACTGCCCTCAATGGAGTGTGTCCTTTGACCAGCCTTTTCCATACTAAACCAAACTATCATTTCCTCAAAACTTTTGGCTGTTGTTGCTATCCTTGCCTCCGTCCATATAATTCAAATAAACTCAGCTTTCGTTCGATACCTTGTACTTTCTTGGGTTATAGTAATCAACATAAGGGATATAAATGTCTCTCCTCTGATGGCCGCCTTTATATTTCTAGAAATGTGACTTTTGATGAACTCTCTTTTCCTTTTGCCTCTAAATCCTCTACCAAACTCATCCCAACTACCACTTCTCCTGTAACTCAGCACCTTCCTCTCTTATCTCAATGTCCTTCACAGATTTTATCACCTGCTTATCAGAATGTCTCTCCCAGTTCCCCACTCGTACTCGCACCTTTTGCCTCTCCAACTGCATCTGATTCCACAGGGATATCATCACCAGCATCTGTACAGGATCACTTACCAGTCTCACTACCTAACTTATCTACACAGCATTCTGCTCCTATGACTGCACCACTTGTTGATTCAGTTACTGAAGCTGAACCTTGTGCTAACACTAAGCCTCCTGCTGCTCCTATTGTTACTAATACTCATCCAGTGACAACTAGAGGAAAAAGTGGTATTTTTAAACCTAGAGTACTTACTGTTACTTATGATGAAACTGAGCCTCCTAATGCTCGAGAAGCCATCAAATATCCTCACTGGAAACAAGCTATGCAATTGGAATATAATGCATTAATAGCTAATCACACTTGGGATCTTGTTCCATCCTCTTCTCATCAAAAGATCGGGGGATGCAAATGGGTCTTTAAGATCAAGAGAAACTCTGATGGTTCAATAGCTCGGTATAAGGCTAGACTCGTTGACAAAGGGTTCCATCAGTCAGCCGATGTTGACTACACTGAAACTTACAGCCCCGTAGTGAAACCGGTTACAATTAGAGTTTTACTCACTCTAGCCGTAACTCATGGTTGGTCTGTTCGCCAGGTTGACATAAACAATGCCTTTTTACACGGTATTCTTTCTGAAACTGTTTTCATGGAGCAACCTTTTGGTTTTGAAAGGCATTTGACACCTCCTCTGGTTTGCAAACTTCGAAAGGCACTCTATGGGCTTAAACAAGCACCAAGGGCTTGTTTTGATCATCTAAGTCAATATCTTCATACCTTGGGCTTTGTTTCATCCCGAGCGGATATTTCTTTGCTAATTAGAAAGACTAATGGTGATTGTTGTTACATTTTAGTCTATGTAGACGATATCATCATAACAGGTAGCTCTACCTCAGTTATCACTGCCTTGATAAAGGATTTGAATTCCAAATTTGCTCTCAAAGATTTGGGACCATTAAGCTACTTTCTTGAAATAGAAGTGTCGTATCCACCAAGTGGTGGCATGTTTCTTTCATAGACCAAGTACATTAAGGATCTTCTTAATCGTACGAAAATGGCTGGTGCAAAGTCTATATCCACTCCCATGATGAGTGGTTCTCTTCCATCCGCAAGACAGGGTGCTTTGTTGTCTGATGTTCGCCTCTATAGGAGTGTTGTAGGAGCACTCCAATATGCTACTTTTACTCGCCCAGAGATCTCATTTAGTGTTAATAAAGCATGCCAATTCATGCATTCTCCTACGGTTACACATTGGCAACTGGTTAAGCGTATCTTGCGCTACTTAAAAGGCACTGCATCTCATGGTTTACTTCTGTCTCCCTCGCGTTCTCTGTCTCTTCATGGTTATGCTGATGCCGGCTGGGCATCCGACCCTGACAATAGGAAATCCACATCCGGGTTCTGCATATTTTTTGGAGGCAACTTAATCTCTTGGGGATCCAAAAAGCAAAGCATTATCTCGCGCTCGAGTACTGAAGCCGAGTATAGATGCTTAGCCACGGCTGCTTCTGAATTAATATGGCTTAACTCACTATTTTGTGATCTATATATATCTTTACTGCAGAAACCCATTCTCTAGTGTGACAATCTCAGTGCTGTTCATCTCAGCGCCAATCCAGTGTTACATGCTAAGACAAAACACATGGAAATTGACATCTATTTCATTCGTGACTTAGTTATCCAGAAACGTCTTCTTGTGCAGCACCTCCCTGCTACGGATCAGATTGAGGATATACTCACGAAGCCGATCTCTGCTACCAACTTTCTTCTCTTTACGTTCAAGCTCAATGTCCGTGATCCACTTACCATTGGCTTGACGGGGGGGGGGGGTGTAAAGATAGCTCACTAGTCATGAGGAACTCACGTGCTTTTGTTATTCTGTTTATGTTAGTTATGATTTATTATTTGCTGTTTTTCTGAGGTATTATTCTGGAATATTGTACAAGAGTTTTTCTCCCTTCCTTTTCTGTATATATTCATTGCTCTGTATATTGTAAAAGAAGAGGAGAGCTTGAGATGAATAATAATGGAAGGGTTTCTCCTGTAAACTTCTCTCTGTTTCTTTTGTTATGTTGATAAAGCATATGTCCTTGACTAAGAAATTAGAAGTTCGAAACCTGAGATTCGAGAGTGTGCTGTAAAGGAGTAGCGACATGGAAAACAATGTGACAGCCTTGAATGGCAGCTTCAAACTGATCTGGCTCGTAAATGTCGGCTTTAAATAGCACCAAATTTGTGCTTGCATTAGGGAGGCTCTTCAGAAGCCCTACCTTCGATTCATCGTCTACAAATCAAAAATCAATTGCATTGTGAATCAAATCAGATCATAATTTAGAGACAACAAGATCGAGATGGAGATGGTTAATTTTTTTTTTAAATGACACTTTTAGTGTTGAAGTTTGAAAATTTTAACAATACGTTTTTTTTTATTGGATCGAATAACCGTTTGAGTTTCATGGGTTCTGATACCATATTAGATAAGGTTCCATCTTAAAATCAATTGACAATGAGTTGAGTAACCTATTTATTATCTTATAAATTGTGAGGTTTTCACTTATCTAGTGGTATCCTCAACACCCTTTCCCTCTCCTTCTCCCACCAACTTTGGCGACAACCACCTTGGTTATTCGCTTGTTTACATGTTGTGTTTTCATTGTCCGCTCACCGCTTTCTTCCTCTGCGAATGTGCACCATCTTGTCATTGTCGATAAACACCATAGATTGGATTTGAAACAAAGGGGAAGCTCCCATTTGTTGTAGAACAAATCTAGAATAAGGGGAGGAATGAAAAGACTCCATTTGTTTCAAATCTGGTCTATGACGTTTATCGGTGGCAACAACGGTAGGACATTCGCGGAGGAGGTGAGTGACAAGTAGACAGCAAAGACGGTCATCGCTGACGAAGTTCATCAGAGGAGAAGGAAGAGAGAAGAAGAAAAAGGAGAGAAATGAAATTGCCTAATCAATTAGCAAAGTCACTAAAAAGAATTAATATAATATATTACCAAATCAATTAGCATAGTGAGTAACTTAACCTCCAAATAATTTTATCATTAGTCAACTAACGATCAAAAGAACTGAGAGATCATTTTTAATAATTTTCCAATAACAAAGAAAGGAGGGAATTTCAAAAAAAGAAACCAAAAGGGAACAAAAAAAATTACCTCTAATTTACCAGTTTCTCTTGTCAGAACAATTTTCTACAATCCTGGTAAGCCAAAAGAAGGAAATATTCTATTTTAAGCGGGAGAAAATCTGAAGCTTTTCAAGTTATTATGGTTTAAGAATTTACCTCATATTCTAAAAAAAAAAAAAAAAAAAAAAAGAATTTACCTCATATTTTTTTGCATATACGAAATCTTCTAGAAAAGTTACAATAATTGTTAACACTACAAGAAAACAGGGCTATTGCAGCGGTTTTATCAGGATATAGCAGCGGATAATAACCGCTGCAACACTTTTTGCAGCGGTTGAAGAACCGCTGGCAGAAGCGGTGTTACAAGGGATCTAGCAACATTTTTAAAAAATGTTGGAATGACTTCTCACAAACGCTGCAATAGTTATCCTCTATTGCAACATTTACGTCTCTCATAACGCAACAGTTATCGAATTGCAGCTGCTTAATGTGCAACACTTTATTAACCGCTAGGAGTTATAATAACCCCTGCTATTGTTGATACTATATCAACGGTTTTTGAAATATATAGCAACACTTTGTAAGATTATATAGTAGCAGTTATTAGACATCTTCTAATCCAACATTTTTTGCAAGTGTTACAAGTATTTTGGATAACCGCTGCAATTGTTCATCCTATTGCAACAATTTGTTGACATTTGCTAATTGGCAACAATTTTTAGAAACGTCAGAAGCATTATATAACCGTTGCAATAGTTGATCCATTGTAGCAATTTATTTAATATATCGCAACAGTTATCATACGCCTTTAATAACTGTTGCAATAGTTAACTTAATAGCAACAATCATATTGTTTATACTGCAACATTTTTGTTCACCTCATTTTGTGTTGATCCTAATTTGCAGCTTTATTTTGTATAAAATTTATTGATTTACCAATTTAAAAAAACTATATAACTAAAAGTGATTGTTGTATGGTATCTGAAACCAAATTTCAACAATATTGATGATTACCAAAATATTTCAATAAAATATCAATTACAAAAAGTTATAAACTTAAATAAGTACATAAACAAAACAAGTCAACAAAATACCATGAAGTACTCATAGAATTTAATACTGAATTCGAACCTAATAAATCCTACCTCATTTAAGAAAAGATAATAACCTACTTATCATCGGTTTCTAAAAAAAAAAAAAACCTACTTATCATCAAGAAGTCTTTGAGTTATTGCAACAGTGTTTTAAATGTTTTTTCATCAACAGTGTTCTAAAAAAAAAAAAAACCTACTTATCATCAACAGTGTTTTTTCATCCATTGCTACTAAATTGTTGTATATACATTAAGTTATTGCAACAGTGTTTTAAATGTTGCAAAATAATTGTTGCAATAAAATCTACTACATCAATTACTAAAAATGTGGCAAAGAAAATGTTACAATAGACATATTTGTAACAGTTTGTAAATACGTCGTAAGCGAACCGCTGCAATTGAAGATATAAAACAACAATTTAAACAACGTTGTGAATAAATTGTTGCAATTTGTGTAAATAGCAACGGTTTGGTTATGTGTTGCTAAAAACCGCTGCAACCTTGCAACATTTGCTAAAACGCTGCTAAAAAACCGTTTCAATAGCCCTATTTTCTTGTGTTATAACACGAGCATAGTTCAACTGACATAAAATTTGTACAAATGACTTAGAAGTTCCGTGATTCAAATCTTTCCACCAAAGCAAAAAAGAAAAGAAAAGAAAAGAAAAGTTGCAATAATTGATTTGTTTCTGGCCAGACAGCCACCATATCACTGCTGAAAATCTGATACCTTCAAAAGTTACTTTGAAATTCATATATTTTTAGAATTTTTTTTTCCCTCAATTGAATCTAGACCAATCTTTTTCAATAATTTTTCAAGATAAGGGAGAGAGAGAAGAAAAAAATTATGGAGAGCATCATTAGTTTGTTCCGTAAAGTCTTAGGATAGATGAGTGGTGACTAATTGAAATCTCATTTGATGAAGACTTCATTTTTAGTTTTCCATAGTTGAAACTTACACGCTCGTTTCTTCCCAATTTTTTACTTTGGTTTTTACCTTTTCTGAGGAAAAACACATTTGAATTCTTAGTTAAATTTCAAAAGAAAAAAAAAATTAAGAGTACTTTTTTCAAATACGACGTCCTAAAAAAATAGATAAAAAAAAAAAAAAAAACTTGTAGGTGAAAATATTGTTTATAAACTTAACTCTCAAAAACTAAAAACAAAAAATTAAACCGTAAGTCTATCTTCAAAGAAATTTGACGAAAAAAATATACTCGGCAAAGAGTCGATCTATCGATCCGAACGAAAAGAGAGCGAGCCTTAACACGAAAAGAAAGAATTTATATGAAAAAGAGGCAAAGAAGAGATGGAAGGTAGGAGATGAAAGGGTTTAGGTTACTTACTGGGGTTGCGAAGAGTGGCGTGGACGGTGTGGCCATTTAGAAGAAGCTTTTTGATGAGGGAAGAGGCCACATAGCCGGAGCCGCCTGTAACACAAACTGTGCACAAACCAGTCATTGCCATTTTTTTTTTCTTTTGGGTTCCAAATCCTTTTCCCCCACTTGTCCATGGATCCCATTCTAAAAGATATTTATAATGACTTTTCCAAATTGCTTTTTGCTCCTCATATTTTACTATTTTATTGTTTAGTCCCTTGATTTTTCTTTTATATTCAATAATGTGTCTGAAGTGGAAATTTAAATATCTAACTTTTTAGATCGAGATGATGATTTTTTTTTCCTAATTGAACTATGCTCAAGTTCACTTTAATCTCATTGGTTTTTTTAACTGGTTTATGTTTTGTCGTTATGAGTATTATTTCATTAACTTCATTAAACGGACAAAAAATCATGTATAACTTTTATGCTTGAATTTGATAAGTTTCTTTTATTTTATTTTTTTTTATGTGTGGGGTATTGAGAACCATCTCCAAAGATTTAATATAGCCTTGACAACAAAAAGAAGAAATCACATGTTATGTGGTGACAAAAGAAAAATAGACGATATGAATTCTCTAACCTCTCAATCGAAGGATATATACCATTAACCAATTGAACTATATGCTCAAATTGGTGAGAAATGTATATATCTTAAATAATGACGAGTGGTGAAATTTTTTTATTTATTGAATGAAAATAAAATTCTTATTTGAAGTATATTTTTTTAGGTAAATGATCAATCACACTTAATTGATAGAAGCCAACAGGAAGCTTAGCTCAACTGGCATAAAGTTGTAGACCACAAGGTCTGTGGTTCAATCCCCCACCCCACATATTGCCAAAAAAAAAAAAAAAACACTTAATTGATAGAAAATATAAAATAAAAAAAAATGACAAGACAATTGAAGGACAATTTTTTTTTTTTTTTTTTTTTTGTAATTTTTCAAGAAAAAATGACAAGACAATCAATCACGTGGACATGGACTTTTTTTATTATCAAAATCATATAGCTTCTCAAATAATCTGGCACCTCCCTTTAACGATTTCTCTCAAAATGATCACTATATCGTTTTGTATATGTATTTTTTATCCACTTCCTCTAGCCTTCGACGTATCGAAGCTTCTACCGTATTTTTTTTTCTCCAATTTCTCAAGCTTGGCACGTATCAAAGCTTCTGTACAATTTCAGTATGACTGAACTTGAAGCAAATCCAAGCGAAAACACCAAGATTCATGCTTTTCTTTGCACCAACAACAATTAGTTTACATTAAAAAATTAGAGACTCTAAGATACATTATTGATTATAGCTACAAGTTTGATGAGAGCGAAATATATAACGATAATTTTTTTCTTATATTTTGTTTGTACTTAAATTAGAATAAGATTTATTCAATATAATTGTCTTTTATCATACAATTTAAAGTAATAACAAAATATAATTTTAAACTTAAACTATAAAAATTCTAAATAATTAAATTAATGTGTTTACTTTGATCAATATATCTAAACTACAACATTTTTGTTTGAAATGTTGTGACCTAATTTTTTATGTTTAAAATTGAAATTTACCAAATACTAATAATCTACTTCATATTTTAGTTGATTTTTCTAAAAGCACAGCGTTAACAATAATTTAAAAGCTACAACATTTCAAACGAAGTCTAAGTCTCTATGAATTTTTGATCTTCTTGTCCTTTATCCCACATCGACGCCATCCTTGCTTCTTTTTTCCTATTTTAAAATATATTCATATTGTTATTTATTTAGTTAAATAACAGTAAATAAATTAAATCTGTCAACATGAGCATAGCTTAATTCCCAAGACATTTATTTATTTTTTAGTGATCGAAGGTTAAAATCTTTACTTCTCGATCTATTTGTTGTACTAAAAAAATAACTAAAATAATAGTTTTATTAAATTAAATTGATTAGAAAACAATTTTAGTTTTTTCAAAAAAGAAAAGAAATTTTTTTTTAGTTTATATATATAAAAAAAGTATCATATGATTTATCCATTAATTTATTAATCAAATTACTTATCATTCAAGATTGCCTCAATCAAAATTTGTGTAATTTATAGGGAAAATTTCCCCTATACTAAAGTAGTATCAATACTTTCATTTATGGTTTGTCATGTCACAATCATGTAGGGGTGTTGGATTGGAGAGATTTTTTGGACCAACCTGAAAAATTCGGGTTGGTCGAGTTGACTACCTGAAGGAACCGAATGTAGATGGACAACCCAACCTAACCCAACTCTCCTATTTTCGGGTTGGGTTGAGTTGCCAGATTGTCCTTTTTTTAAAAAAAAAAAAATTATTCATTTAAAATTTCTTAATCATTTAAAATTTTTTATTATTTTTTTAATTTCTTATTTAATATTTTAGGGTTTTAAATTTCATATTATATATATATATATATATATATATATATATATATATATGTTTTAATACATGGGTTCGGTTCGGTTCGGGTTGAACCGAACAACCCGAACCAAAAATTTTTAAACCTGTGAACTGAACTGAAGTTTCGGTTTGGTAAAAAATCAACCCAACCCAAACCGAAAAAATTCCTACTGATTGGGTTGGGTAGTCTGAATTGGTCGGGTTGTCGGATTTTTTTGTACACCCCTAGAATCATGTAATTTATCAACAAAACCAACCTCCACTCAATTCAACATCTAATCTCTTTCAACACATGCAGAGAAACAATAGCAAAAGAAAAGGATCAACTGGTTCAGAAAAATCATGCTGTAGATCAGTTGAAGAAAAATGCATCATTCTCCCCATTTGTTATATAAAATCTCATATATCAACTACATTATACATTATTCTCTCTTTCTCTTCGTCACATTTCAAAGAGAAAACTAACCAGAAATTGGAGGAAGTTTGTCGTTGTTATTGAAGATCTCTTTCTTCTTGTAACACTCCAAAGCATCTTCAAGTATCATATCACCGTCATATTTGTAAACAAAACCTCTTTCGATGAGCTTTTCGGAGTTCAACTTGATGTTCCTGACGGGCACATCATCAGAATTCCTGAAAACTCAATAATTCAGAGGCCGTTTGATAACCATTTCGTTTTCTGTTTTCTGTTTTTGTTTTTCATTTTTTAAAAACAGGGTTGTTTGATAACCATTTCTGTTTTTGGTTTTCTGTTTTTTAAAAACGTTTTTGAAATTATAAGCAAATTTCAAAAACAAAAAAAAAAGTAGTTTTTAAAAACAGATTTCTGTTTTTCAAAAACTCATTTTTCTTCTAATTCTTATTATTTTTTCCTCTTTTACCTATTTCTTTTCGACAAATTCTTTTTTATATTTTTTCTCTCTCTAAAACATTTTTCTCTCAACAAAATTTCTTTTTTCTCTCTCTAAAATTTTTTCTCTCAAAACTTTTTTTCCTCTATAACTCATCTATTTCTAAAAATGTATCCATATACAACTTTTCTATTCCTTATAACATATTCTACATTTTCTTTTGAAAAAAAAACTCCCAAAATTTTCTCTCGCTACACCTTTTCTTTATTTTTCTAATTTATCGTTATTTTTTCTAGCATATCTTTTACTCTTAACCTTGTTATCTCTCTAAAATTCTCTTTTTACTTAATTTTTCTATCTAAAATTTATCTCTTCTACCCTAACTTTTTTTCTTTTTTTCTATAACTAATATCTTTTATGGAGTCTAACTAATATTCTCTCTCTAAACATTTTCTTTCACGTCTCTAACTTTTCTATGTTTAACTTTTCTCTCGAAAATGTTATATTTGTGTCTCTAAATTTTTGTTTCAATGTCTCTACACATATTTCTCTCTCTAAAAACATCTTTTCATCTCTCTAATTTTTTAAAAACTGAAAACCAAAAACAGTTATCAAACAAGTTTGGTTTTCTGTTTTTAAAAAATAGAAAACAAAAAACAGTTATCAAACATATATGATTTTTGTTTTTAAAAAACAGAAAACCAAAAACCAAAAACCAAAAATAGAAAAACCAAAAACCAAAAACTGAAATGGTTATCAAACGGGACCTCAACAACCCATCATTCATAAATTTCACACAAATACGTTAAAATCTCATTTTAGTATTTGAACATTTTAAAGTGAAATTTTATAATTTCAAAGTGACATTTTAGCCTATAAACTTTGTAAAAAACGTGAATTTTGATATAGATTTTCAAAATGTGTATTTTGATTTTTGAACTTTTGAAAAACAATAATTTATTTTGTCATCTAATATCTATTTATCTCATATTTGCCTTCACCAACTTATGGGACTTTAATACATGTTTATATTAAATGTATAAATTCGAGCACAACCCAATAGATATTAGACATTTATTACCATATCAAAAATTGATGATTTGTTTCCCACACTACAATTATTGAATAAAAAAATGCCCACAATAGGAGGTTAATACACAAATATTAGGAGTTAAAAAATTTGAAAATTCAAATACTAAATGACAAAACTTGAACAAAACAACACTGGACCATACACTCAGTTGAGAAGAGCTCCTATTGGTTTTTGGATACGGTGTATTCTTAGTGGCTCAAAATTTTTTAATGGGATCAGCTCATCTATTAAATGCAATAGAAATTGATTAACACCACATAGAATGTTACCTCCTTATGACTAATGTGCAGACAAAGCATTTTGAACAATATTTGGTTACATATCGTTGTGTAGTGATCTTCCTGCACACCCCATTAAAATCTTGACAAAATTTATCTCTCCAAATTGTCAACATTTTAATTGTGGTATATAAGGAGAGATGTACATACACACCAGTATATGTAGCTAAATATTGTTCTTAGAGTAATATACCAAACAAAAGAATTTATTATTATTATTTTTTCAATAGATCAATAACCTTAACCTCAAAAGTTCAAAGACTAAATAAAAGTATAAAGAAACACGACCGATATAGCAAGCAACTAAAATGAGAATCTAAAACTGACCCATGTTTTTGCTGCAATTCAGGATGGTGAAGACGATAGTAATTGGCAATGTCTGAAGAAGAAAGGAAGGAACTTGCGCACAAGAATCTGCCATGGATTGAAGATTGTTCCATACAGAAAATGTGGGCTTCGCAGACATCATCAATGTGGACGAGTGGAACTTTTCCATTCAATTCTTCGAGAAATCTGAGGCCATAAAAGGCTGGAGTTTGGTCTGTAAATTGAGAGAAAGTGACAATGGTGGTTTCTGCTGCATAAGAATGAAGAGTATCGCCAGCGATGAGGCCGCAGGCCAATGAAACCACTTCCAATCCGCCGGATTCATCACTCTCCCCAAACTCAAGCAGCTCTTTCTCTGTTAGAGTCTTTGAATTTATGTATCCCTGCAACATAATAATAGAGTTGCGAATTATTAGAAGAGAGAAAGTTTTGTCGTATATATAAGTAAATGACAATATTTCTGTAAGTTAATTTAGATTAAACTAAAAACAAACCCATGTGACCTTATGTCCAAATTTATTTGACTCAGTATATATGTAGGGATCTTTTTACACACCATCGTTAAAATGTAGACAATTGAAAGACATAAATAAAATTTTTCATTTTCTATCTTTCAGTTTATCTCTTAGTTGTCAAGATTTGAATGGGTATGCAGGAAGATTCTTAACTACAGTTAAGTATTGTTTTAATATTATTATGGTTCTACTTTCTAGTACCTCGAAAATAGTGTTGGAAAATGGATACGAAAGATGGAGAGGTGTCCAGCAGGTTTCGTCCATGAAATCCTTGAAACCACTGCCGTCGTCTTTCATCGGTGATGTCGCCACGATGGAGGCCGTGTAGATCAGCCGCCTCACCGTTCCCGATTCCATGCACAATTTCGCTATCTTCTTCGCCGCTGCAACCGATGCTTCTGTCGTGTTCTTGTACTGTTTTTTTTTAAAAAAAAAAATCCAAATAAACCATCCTCTCACTCAAAAACAACACCACAAATTAAAAGGGTTGCTTGCATTTCCCTTCTATTTTTTTTTTTAAAAAAAGAAGCATTTGGTAACTATTTCTAATGCTACAATATGATTATCTTTTCAAAACCGTCAGATTTAAATCTTAAAATATATCCGTCCCTTATTCATGACAGTTGTTATGACAGTAATCAGAATTCAACAGAAACAAAAAATAGAAAACAAGAATGAACAACACAGATTTGCGTGGTTAACTAACGATGTGTGTTAGCTACATTCACGGACAGAGGGAGAGAGTAGTTTTATTAGTGAGGAGAAAATCAGATCCAGATTATAGAAATTAGAACAGATGAAGTTAAAGAGAGTTTATATATTACACCCCTCTTACCCCTAACAGAATAGATTCAAAATAAAGTCCAAAACGGAAATTACATAACTTGGTCATTCGAAATGCTAGATAACTGATTTAAGACATATCAACAATAGTGTCTCATAATTTGTTTAAGAAAAGAAGCAAATTGACTATTGGGTATATTTAGCCAAATAGAAAACATTGAACCATAACTGCAAGAAGGAAATTGGAAATGATAAAAAGAAACCTGAGAGGCTTGGACGTGGTGGAATAGAGTAGCGACATGGAAAACAAATTGACAGCCATGAATGGCAGCTTGAAACTGATGAGGCTCGTAAATGTCGGCTTTGAACAGAACCAAATTAGTGTTTGCATTAGGGAGGCTCTTAAGAAGCTCTACCTTGGATTCATCGTCTACAAGTTAAATCATCAACAATAATCAGAGAGAGAACAAGAGGATTTTGAGAGAGAGATGGTTTATGTGTTATTACTTAAGTTGCGAAGAGTGGCGTGGACGGTGTGGCCTTTAAGAAGAAGCTTTTTGATGAGGGAAGAGGCCACGAAGCCGGAGCCGCCTGTAACGCACACAGTGCACAAACCAGAGCCTACCATTATTCTTCTTTTTTGTTTTCTTTTCCTGCAGCTTCCAAATCCTTTATCACCACTAGTTTATGATGGATTGGGTTTTGGATCCCATCGTTCTAAAAGATAAACGATATCTACCATTTTTAATTTATTCTTTTAGATTTTGAAAAGTTTCATTTTTGTTTTTTAACTTTGAAATTGGTTCAAAAAAATATTTTGAATTTTGAAATTGTTCCAAAAAAATGTATTTTTGGTTAAAATAAAGGATTGAAACAACGTTGCAGTTGATGAGTATGAGATTTGAACCAAACCTGTTGATCATTCATTTATGACAATGAAGTTATGTTTGAGTTGGCTACCTAAAATAAAATTAAAAAAAAAAAAGGGTTGAGGGGTATTTTGTATAATATAATTCAACAATTTTTTAACATATCATTATTAATTTTTCTAATACCTTTTTTCTCCTTTTATTTCGCAATTTGATCTTTTAGTTCTTTTCTTTTTCTTTTTTTATTACAAATATGGTGTCTAAAATGGAGATTCAAAGCTTTAATTTTTTTTTTTTTTGAGAAGTTAAGGGTGCGTTTGGTTGGTGATCTAAAAATACAATCATGAAAACAAGAGGTTCAATGAAACAAAGTTGTATTTCACGTTTTCAGATATGTGTTTGGTAGCAGATCCAGGAATTGGATCACAATTTAAACAATTGTTCAAAATGTGTGTCTGATAATATATTTATAAACCATAAATTATTTTTTTTTTTTTTTTGAGAAGGTATAAACCATAAATTATTTGTAGTTATCCACTAAATACTAAGTTGAATATAAACTATTATTAATTAATTTTTAAACATGTTATGTGTTATAAATTTGTTATAATTATTATTTTACAATATCATAGAATTAATAATACATTATATTATACAAATTTTGATTTCACGAAAATAAATTGAGTTTATAACATGAAATACTATATTTATTAAAGTTTTTTTTTAATCTTTTTTAATTTAATTTTGCATTGAAAAATCTCAAATTCAAAATCTGGATACACTAAAAACATAAAAAAGTTGTTTTCAGAATTTCCACTATTTGGATCACAGAATCCAAAAACAGTTTTAAAAAACACGCAAGATGCATATCCACTGCAGTGAATCTGAACACATAAACTGGATTTGCCCACCAAACAAACCCTAACTTTTTAGTTTAGATTTTGATGCTTTAACTAGTTTGCTTAATTTAGAGCCTTTTTTTTTATTTTTTATTTTTTAACTTGTGTTATATTTTGTATCAATATTCCTTAGCTACTCAAAAGGGAAAAAAACTTAACTCTTATGCCTGAATTTGATAATCTGAGTCAATTTTGGTGAGTGAGTTAACTTTTATCCAGCATTTTTAATTTCATTATTGAATTATAACATGTTGCAATTTTTGTTAAAAAAATATATTCTCACATATATTAAATGGACTAGAAAGTGGAGATTGGACCTACAATTGATAGAAAAGGGTCGCCAAGTTAGGCCTTTGATTTTTCTGTTAAAATTAATTTAATTGCTAAGTTTTTTTTTTCAACGATATTTGAGGATGGAAGATTCCAAGTACATTGAACATAACGACGCTAAGCTACAACTGATTGTATTTAGATTATTTAAATAATTTCTCGGATTAGTTTATCTTATTTAGTTACTATAATTTGTATCCCTACAAAACAATTATTCATCTCATTTTTCAACCATTATTTCATCATTTATAAAATTCAATTCAATTTTTTTGGAAGCATATTAGCGAATAATTTATTAGAAATGGTTCACTAAACTGCATATAATTAATTTCCTTTTTGCAAGATATGTGGGGTATTGAGAATCGATGTAGTGTGGTGGCAAAAGGAAAAGACAAAATAGTAAAAAAAACAAAAAAGACAAAATAATAATAATATAAAGACAAAGTTGCAACTGGTTCAAGAAAAAGCAAGATCATAGAAGAAACATGTGGAGAAAAAATTATTATAGTTTTAAAGAGACAGTCACATTATAACCAACGATGGTGGCAGCTTGATTGTTATACATTATTATTATATATATGGATATTTCAACTATATTATACATACTTCTTTAATTTCTCATCACATCCCAAAGAGAAAACTAACTAGAAATTGGGGGAAGTATGTCACTCTTAACGAACATCTTCTTCTTCTTGTAACATTTGAAGGCTTCCTCAAGTATCATATCTCCATTATATTTGTATTCGAAACCTCTGTCGATAAGCTTTTTGGAGCTCAATATAATGTTCCGGATGGGCACATCATCAGAATTCCTGAAAATCCATTCATTCAGCAATTCATCATTAACAACTTCTAAAACAAATAAGCTTGAATCTCAGTTTCATATTTAAAATTTCAAATTGTTTTCCCCATTTTGGTAATCACTACATTTTCAAAAAATATATATTTTAGTCTCTGAACTTTAAAAAGATAAGTACTTTGATCCCCTTCAAATCTTTGAACTTGAAAAAAAAACAACATTTATTTTGTCATCTAATTTTTGGTCATCTCATATTGTCTTAACTAATTATCTAATATGCTTTAATACATGTTCACATTAGCAATTTAATACACATACTTTAAGCTATCGGATCTTATCAAACCTAGCAATTTTTAACTGACATAAAGTATGTGTTCAACCAAGATGAAAAGTTCCGAATAAACCTAAAAAAAATTCAAAGCCTTAAATGGAATATATGGATACCTGACTACCACCAATTATCAGGAGTTCATAAATATGGTGTATTCTTAGTGGTTAAAAAATTTTAGTGGGATTCACTCATCTATGAAATGCATTTGAAATTGACAAATAAAAATATGATCGCTCATGTTAATTAAGTTAGCTCAATAGCTCCTACTAACTCAGAATGTGTAAACTAAGTATTTTTCGATAGAATAATCTTGAAAGTTCAAAGACAGATTTGAATCGAGACTAACCCATGTTTTTGTTGCAATTCAGGATGATGAAGATGATAGTAATTGGCAATGTCTGAAGAAGAAAGGAAGGAACTTGCGCACAAGAATCTGCCATGGATTGAAGATTGTTCCATACAGAAAATGTGGGCTTCGCAGACATCATCAATGTGGACGAGTGGAACTTTTCCATTCAATTCTTCGAGAAATCTGAGGCCATAAAAGGCTGGAGTTTGGTCTGTAAATTGAGAGAAAGTGACAATGGTGGTTTCTGCTGCATAAGAATGAAGAGTATCGCCAGCGATGAGGCCGCAGGCCAATGAAACCACTTCCAATCCGCCGGATTCATCACTCTCCCCAAACTCAAGCAGCTCTTTCTCTGTTAGAGTCTTTGAATCTAGGTATCCCTGCCACGTAGTAATTTTTAGGTTGAATTATAAGTTTAGTCTTTGAACTTTCAGTCTATAGATCATGAACTTTAATTTTGTATTTAATAGGTTTTTGACCTTTAAAAATTTTGCCAATGTGACCATAACTCAACTGGCATGTAGTTTATACTAATGACTAAGAGATATGTGGTTCGAATCCACCATCTCCACATGTTGTCAAAAAAAAAAAAACGACCTTTAAAAATGTTTAATAAAGACCTCTAAATTATCAATTGTGTATCTTGTAAGTGTTGATAACCATTTGGTTTTTGAAAATTATGATTGTTTCCTGTCGATCTCCTTACCATGGATTGCATCTTTGTTAGGGACATATTTGAATTCTTAGCCAAATTCCAAAAACAAAAACAAGTTTTTGAAAACTACTTTTTTAAGTTTTCAAAAATTAACTTGGTTTTTGAAAACATGAGAAGAATGTAGATAAAAAACAAAGAAACTTAAACGTGGAAGCAGTCTTTTAATTTTTAAAAACCAAAAACCAAGAACCAAACGATTATCAAATGGGACTTCAATGACCTATTGACAATATTTTTTAGTTTAGAAACCAAATAGACACCATCTAGAAAATTGAGAGGTTGAACTTGTAGTATGAACTAATTTTTATAACTTTAAAATAATAATTAGATAAAAAAATACTTTTGAGATATTAAAATCAAAATCCATGGGAATGAATTATTAATTATAGTATGAACTAATTTTGATAATTCATTCCCATTAATTATAGTATGAACTAATTTTTTGACAAATTCATTCCCATGGATTTTGAGAAATTAAAAATGATTTGCAATTTATAATTAATAAATCAACAACTTCCTTCAACTAAAACGAAAAAAAAAGTAAAAAAATATATATTAATAAATATTTTTAATTAATTAAATTATATAATTTTTAATCCATAGACATAAACTAGTTTAGGTCAAAATGAGTCTAACCCAATGCTAATGGATATCTTCAAAGGTTTGGATTTTTCCACTTTAAATGTTGAAATAAAAAAAATTAATAATAACAGTTTTAGACATTATACATCATTGTTAAAGATTAGATTTTTTTTTTTTTAACAACAAACAGATTAGATATTTTAATATATAGCTCCATCGTTGAAAAAAAAAAATAATAATAAAATAATACATTTTAAAAACAAAAAAATTGTATAGATAAAAGTTAATGGTTTGCACCGTTACTTCCACTCATTGAATATTAAATACCATTTATTTTTTTTATTTTTTTTTTGAAACATTAAATACCATTTATTTACAACGTTACTTTCAAAACTTTACAAATATTAAATAATATTTATTTACAACGTTTACTTGCATTAATTTAGTATTAATAAATAAATATTGTATTAAAAAATTTAAAATGCACAGATATATAAAACGTAAAATTCAAAGGTTGTGATTTTGTAAGACACAAAATCTAGGCCTACGAATTCTAAAATTTTTCAAATATTAAATGATTTTATTATATGCAAAACTGAAAGTTAAAAAACATATTATACTATTAAACTTCACGAAGACACAAAATTTGAATCGTTAACAAGGACTTTAAAGTAAAAAAAGTAGTTTGAATCTAAAAATTAATTATAAGATGAAAAGTTGAGAAATAATAATATTATAGGTTAAATTATCAAAAATAACCCATGCATTATAGGGTTGGTTTCAATTATAAAAACTTTCAAAAGTTTCATTTTGGCTCTCAAAATTTGAATGTTTGTTTCAAAACGACACTTGCAGGCATTTTTCATTAAATTTATGCACGAAAAATGAAGTGTTTGCATGTGTTTTTATTGTTTTTCCACGTATATATTCAAATATGTTCATATAAGCAATAGTACATATGCAAACACGTCATTTTCCATCCAAAAATATAACGAAAAAATGCTTTCAAGGGTTGTTTCGAAACAAAATTAAAACTTCGAGAGCTAAAATGAAACTTTTAAAACTTCTGGAGTATAATTGAAACCAACTCCGTAGTTGAAGAGTATTTTTGATAATTTAAGCTAATAATATAGGTTTTGGTACCTGGAAATAAGAGTTGGAAAAAGGATAAGAAAGATGGAGAGGCGTCCAGCAGGTTTCGTCCATGAAATCTTTGAAACCACTGCCGTCGTCTTTCATCGGCGACGCCGCCACGACGGAGCCCGTGTAGATCAGCCGCCGTACCGTTCCCGATTCCACGCACAGTTTCGCTATCTTCTTCGCCGCTGCAACCGACGCTTCCGTCCTGTTCTTGTACTGTTTTTTTTTTTTTTTTCAAAAAAACAAAGCATCTCCTCAGTCGTCAACAAAAACAACCCAAATTTTAAAATTATTCAACTTGATCATATCTATCCGAATTTTTGGATGTACACTGAAATCATAATTTTTAATTATTTTTATATATCTTACAAAATAAAAATGACCACCAAGATTATATCAAGAAACAAGAAAGATACGAAATGGATTCTAAGAAATGAACAAACCTTGGATCCATGAGTGTGCTGTAAAGGAGTAGCGACATGGAAAACAATGTGAGAGCCTCGAATGGCAGCTTCAAACTGATCTGACTCGTAAATATCGGCTTCAAACAGCACCAAATTTGTGGTCGCATTAGGGAGACTCTTCAAAAGCCCAACCTTCCATTCATCATCTACAAATCAACAATCAATTATTGCACAGAAAGAAAAAAGAAACCCTTAAAAGAATGGTTTTTTGGTTAATTTTTACTTAAGTTGCGAAGAGTGGCGTGGACAGTGTGGCCATTTAGAAGAAGCTTTTTGATGAGCGAAGAGGCCAAGTAGCCGGAGCCGCCTGTAACGCACACAGTGCAACTACCAGAGGCCACTGCCATTTTTCTCTCTCTCTCTCTTTTCTTGCGGATTCGAAATCCATTCGCACCACTATTTTATAGATCCCATTTACAAGATAATGACAAATACACTGTTTTTTTTTTTTTTTTTTAGTTTCAACAACATTTGGGAGGGGGAGGTTCGAACCTCTACTTCTTGATTGAGGTTCCGCTGAGCTCGTTTTGGCTTTGCAAATAGCTTTTGCTCCCTATATTTAACAATTCTATCATTCAACTCCCTATATTTAAATTTTCAATCTCGATATCTCTTTGTCTAAAACTTCATCGATTTTGAACTGTATCTCTACTTTTCAATACAAATTGAACATGAGTTATTTAATTTTTAGGCTAAATTATAAAAAATGCCCATGAACTATGGGGTTTGTTTAAAAAATGCCCCTGAACTTTGAAAAATGTTTCAAAAATACCCTTGCCGTTAATTTTGGATGGAAACCGTTAAAGTTTGAGTTTCAAAAATACCCTTGAACTTTCAAAAAAAATTCAAAAATACCTTTATTGAAAAATGCTTCTTTTTTTTTTCTTCTCCCATCGTAAACTAACTCTTCTTCCAAAAATTAATGAGAAACTTTACTTATTTGTCATGTATTCATAATCTAGGAGCTTTCTTTCTCTTTCAACACATCCAAAGCGCTTGGCTAGATTTTTATATCAAATCTTCAAGATGACTTTTATTTTGTTCTTGAAATTCTACATGTGCCTGACTTCATTTGTTTGTAGTCTTTTCAATATTATTTCCTCACCAACTATTATCCTATTTAGCTTTCTCTATATTCATTTTACGAAAAATAAATGAAACTATTGTTGTATACGGATTATAACAATTCTTAAATATCAATGAGAACAAAATCATATATAAAACTTTTGATTGATTAATCTTATAAATTGGGCCAAAACCCACGGTCTTATAAACATTTCTTCTTCTTATCATCAAGATACACAAACAGAGAGAGCAAAAAATGAAATAATATATATACATATATATGTTGTTTTCTCACACTTATCTTCTTTATGCTTTTTAAAAGAGAAAACTCGATTTCAAAGTTTGTTTTTATCTGGTATTGAGTTGCACACAACCTTTATAAGCAAAGTTTTGCATTAATTTTCATGGAAAAATAATTTACGGTGAGAGAAGAGGAAAAAAGAAGAATCATTTTTCAAAAAGGGTATTTTTGAAATTTTTTTGAAAGTTCAAGGGTATTTTTGAAACTCAAACTTTAACGGTTTCCATCCAAAATTAATAGCAAGGGTATTTTTGAAACATTCTTCAAAGTTCAGGGGTATTTTTGAAACAAACCCCATAGTTCAGGGGCATTTTTTATAATTTAGCCTAATTTTTAATAAGAATTACAACACTTGTTTAAATTTAAGAGTCTAATTTGATGAAATTATAAATTTATGGTAAAAATTGACTCAATTATCAAATTCACGTGTAAAAATTAAAATCCCTCCACCCCTAAAAAAAGAAACAAAAGGATATAAGGTATTTTTTTTCCCTTAACATAGTTTTTTTTTTTTTTTTTTTTTTTTTTTTTTTTTTTTTTTTTTTTTTTTGAAAGAGAAGCTAACATGGTTAATGAAGTGATGATGACAAAACATGACCAAAAGTAAAATTCAAAGTTGAGAAACCAACATATTAGACATAAACATATAAAAGTTGTTTGATTAACTTTGTAATTTAACCATTCTTATACCATGGGTAACTATTATTTACTTTTTCCCAATTTCCAGTTGGCGAGCACAAATGTCCACAAAATATTTTTTATTTTTTTGGGCAAAATACACTTTTGGTTCCTAAGGTTTGAGGTTAATGTCTATTTGGCCCCCAAGTTTCAAAAGCTACACTTTAGTCTATGAAGTTTGAAAAATAGTTTTAAATGGTCCTTGAGTTAATTTGACCGTTAGTTGACTAACGGAAAAATGACCACATGTTGAGGTGGATACATTTTATTATTTTATATTAAACTTTTTAGATTAATTACATGACATTTCTTTTTTTTTTTTCTTTCCTTCACCATCCTTCTTCCCCCATTTTTTCTCTCTCTAAAACATCCACTCTCCAAATCTCTTTCCCTCCTCCCCCATCCTTCTTCCCCATTTTTGTTCTCTCTCTAAAACATTCAGTCTTCAAATCTCTCTCCCTCCTCCAGATCTTTCTATTAGAGTGGGTGCATGTAAGGACCTAATTGTCTTCTTGCCAATTAATCACTGATGACTTGACCTTGTCATCCTCTTTTTATTAGAGTGGATGCATGTAAGGACCTAATTGTGGCCTTTGGATTTTATGGTAAGGACTTATAATTGTCTTCTAGGCATTTTAGTAAAAAAAAAAAAAAAAAAACAGCTGAAAATGAAATATAGTAACATTGAATTTATTAGCCACGTGTATGTGTTGGTTGTATGTGTGGCTTGACATGTGGAACAAATGAAAGAAACCAAGAGGAAGAGGGGGAGAGGAGGAAATTCCCACAAAGAAAAATTTGGAAAAAAAAGTAAGAGGGTTGAAGGAAGAAGATATTTTTCAAAAGATTTGTGTTTGGTCATCTGGAAATGGTTTTCAAAGGAGGGTTTAATGAGTTTGTTTTTTTGATGTTTCAAAATTATGGAGGTGGTGGACTTATAAAAATGAAAATAAAGAAGCACTTGAGGAAGAGGAAGATGAAGACAAAGTGAAAGAGTGGATTTGGGGAGGAGGGAGAGAGATTTGAAGAGTGGATATAAAAAAAAGAAATGCCATGTAATTTAAAAAGTTTAATATAAAATAATAAAATCCATCTACCACAACATGCCACGTTATTTTTCCGTTAGTCAACTAACAGTCAAATTAACTCAGAGACCATTTAAAATTATTTTCCAAACTTCAGAAATTAAAGTGTAGCTTTTGAAACTTCGGAGACCAAATAGATATAACTTCAAACTTTAGGGACCAAAAGTGTATTTTGGCCTTATTTTTTATTTTTTATTTTTTTGAAATAGTCGGCAAAATGTTTTCTAGTTTGTGAAAATATGTGAATTTCATAATTCCTAGGCATAGAACCCCTTTCTTTTTCTTGGATAAACATAGGCATAGAACTTTGTAACATTAAACAAAATATATTTTTAATTTGGATCCATCGTTGACGATAAGAAGAGACCAGATTCAAAGGCCGCGCCACATGTGAGTTTGTTTGTCCACAAATATTATCAACCTAATTTGACCTAAATACTGTATTGAAGAATAGATGCGTTTGGTCCATAAATTTTTAAAATGAATTTTTTTAATTTATAAGTTTTGAGAAATAAGTTTAAAAGATCTCTAACTTTCGAAATGAACCTTTTTAGTCTCTAAGTTTTGAAAAAGATGTTGAAAAGGCCTCTCGTATTATTTTTTCAAGTTTTTAAAATAATACTTTTAATTTTTCAATATTCAATATTAAAAAATTATAAAAAAATTATTAATGTAAAAAAGTTGAAAAATAATATGAGAGACCTCTTAAACCTATTTTGCAAAACTCAAGAAGTAGAAAGGTCCATTTTGAAAATTTAGGGACCTTTTAAACTTATTTTTCAAAACTTAAGGATCAAAAAATTCTATTTTGAAAACTAGGGACCAAACATATCTATTTCTCAAAACTTAGAGACCAAAAAGGTATCTATCCCAACTAATTTTATTCTATTATTCCGTTATATTAAATATTTTTTTTTCTTTTGAGTTCTTAAATAATATTTTTCTGGTCGAATTATCAAATTTCGAATCATGCTTTTTGGTTTTAATTTAATCCCGGTATTTGGTCCAACTTCATATCATTAATCCTAGTATTTGCCAAAAGTGAGCATAACTCAGCGTTAATTGGCATGTATCATCGACCAAGAGGTTAGAAGTTCGAAACCCCTCACTCCCAAATGTTGTTTGAACTCAAAAATAAAAAAGAAAAATAATTGAATACTTCACACGCTTTTTTTTTTTTTTTTTTTTTTTTTAAGACAAACTACAAATAACAAGCAAGGACGCTGTCTAATTAGGGTTGCAATAAGCGCTGGAATTTTCTCTTTGGCTGTATTTCAGTTAACATTATAATAAGATTTAGGACTTTTGAATATCTAAAACAATTAGAGATTGATGGGTCAAATGTTATCAAGTTGGAACTTTTAAATTTACTAAGATCTAATTGAAACTAAGCCAAATTTATATCTACAAATTGAAATTTTTAAATTTATTATTGAAACTAAGCTCAAACCTAAAGATGGAGGTAATATAATTAATCTTTTATTTTTAAATATTGTGGTGAATGATAACATTTTTTATTTATAGAAAATGTTTTTTTTTAATACTAGTATAAGTGTGTTTTTTTTAGTCCAACAAAATTTGGGATGGGGTGGAGGATTTGAACTGATTGAGAGTACATGTCTATTACACCATTAAGCTATGTTCACTCTCACAAATAACTGTCTGGGTTTTATTTATGTGTTTTGTATTTAATTGAATTTAGGTTGGTTTTGGGATTGTGTTATATATGAAAAAACTTCTTGCTACCATATTTGAAAACATATTTTTATAAAGATCCCAAAAATAATATAAATGATGTTTTTATTGATTTTACATGTTTTTCAATTTTTTTTTTAGTTTTGTTTAAACATTAGATTAAAAAAAATATAGCCATTTTTTTTTTTTTTTTAGAAGAAGAATATAGCCATTCTGATAATTTAGTGGAAAAAATATTAATTATCATCTCAAATATGGTTGGTATCTTCTACTCTTGCAATTATTTAACTAAAAAAAAATTATAAATAATATATATCCACTAAAAAAGATTATTTTAGAAATTATTGTTATTATTTTTTCAAGTTGAATAAAAACTAACTTCAAAATAATAGAGAATAATTTTAAGATTTATTTAAAATGTCAAGACTAAATTATTACGGTTATTAAAGTGGAAAAACAAAAAGGAATTTTTTTTCCTTATTCATTTTCAAAGTTTGAAAAAGAAAATTTTCAAAGTGAAAAGGTATAATTGAAACATACCCTAAATTCAAGAATATATTAGTATCGATTAACTTATAAAACAACTGAGAATAAAAAATTTTATTATTATTATTGTTTGCAAAGAATGGAAAATTCTTTTGGAAACCTAATCTTGGTTAGGTCTATAAAGAGTCTCTCTTCTTGTCCCATTGACGTCAATTTTAAAATATATTACATGCAACCATTTTCTTAGTCAAATGACTGTAAACAAATTAATATTTTTGTTATTAAAAAAATAGTGTCCATCTTACTCAACTAAATTCATAAGATCTAGTAGTTTCAAAAAAAAAAAATCATAAGATCTAGCCATTGATTTATTAATTAAATTACTCATCATTCATTCAGTCAAAAAAAAAAAAAAAATTACTCATCATTCATAATTGAGTAATAAATACAATTTATTCAATTTTTTTTATTGACATTTAGTTAACTTTTTAAAACAAATTTTTTTACCGAAAATGACCTATACCTAATTAAACCATCTTAATCATAGCAATGGAAATTTCTAATGTTAAATGGTGACCATCATTTTTTTTAGTTTCAAATTGTGACCATCTTAATACTTCAAGAATGATATTTAATTTTTAGGTTGAGGGTATATATCTTAACCAGTTGAGTCATTACCGATGTCAAATTGATTTTTTCGTCTTTTTTTTTCATGGGATATGATAATAAAATTAATTCATTTGGTCGAGTTTGCTTAAAAGTCATACGACATTTTTCAATTCTAAATACTTATTATATTCAATACCTTTTATTAATACCTATTATTGCACTTGTCGTGTATGAATATTATTTACATATAATTTCTCATAAAAAATTTCAAAATATGAATTTTAAATTAAAATATGGCTTTTGATCCGTCAAACATTTCGTTTAGAAAATTATTATTTTTGTTCTTATCCTCGATTTACAATCTTTGACGAATTGAATAAGATAGGCGACTAATTCACAATTTCATTTTGTAAATAATAAAAAAATCATGTTTTTAATGAATATTTACCATCTAATTAGTTAGATGAACGTAGACTTTCAAATAAGATGTTTTTTTTTTAAACAAACAAATAAGATGTTTGATATTCAAAATAAAGAATATATATATATTATTATTTTTAGTCTAAGTTATATATAAAAAAAAATACCGTTGAACTATGAAGTTTGTTTCAAAAGAGGTAACTTAAAAAAGTTTAAAAAATACTCCCGAACTTTAAAAAATGTTTCAAAAATACATTTGTCGTTAATTTTTGGATGGAAACTGTTAAAGTTTCATTTTCATTAATACCCTTTAACTTTTAAAAAATTTTCAAAAATACCTTTATCAGAAAATGCTTCTTTTTTTTTTTTTCCTTTCCTCTCTCACCGTAAATTCTTACTCCATGAAAATTAATGAGAAACTTTACTTATTTGTCATGTACTCATAGATTAGGAGTTTTTCTTCTCTTTCAACACATCATCCTAAGAGCTTGATTAGGTTTCCGTGTTGAAACTTCCAGATGACTTTGTTTTGTTCTCGAAATTCTACATGTGCTTGACTTTGTTCATTTTGTTGGTAGCCTTTATTTTCTCACCAACCACTACCCATTAGCTTTCTCTATATTCATTTTATGAAAAATAAATGAAACCATTTGTTGTATACTGGTTCTAACAATTCTTAAATATTAATAAGAACAAAATCATATATAAAACTTTTGATTAATTAATCTTGTAAACGGGATCAAATCCATAGTCTTATAAACACTTTTTCTTCTTATCACTAACATACATATGTTGTTTTTTCCCACTAATCTTCTTTACATTTTTTAAAAGAGAAAACTCTATTTCAAAGTTTGTTTTAATCTGGTATTGTGTTGCACACAACCTTAACTTTATAAGCAAAGTTTTGCATTAATTTTTATGGAGGAAGAATTTATGGTGGGAGGAGAAAAAAAGAAGAAGCATTTTCCAATAAGAGTATATTTTTTATATTATTTTTAAATTTAAAGGATATTAATGAAACTAAAACTTTAACGGTTTACATTCACAAATTAATGGCAATAGTATTTTTGAAACATTTTTTGAAGTTCAGAGGTATTTTTTAAACTTTTTAAAGTTTAGAGCCATTTTTGAAACAAACTGCATAGTTCAAAAGTATTTTTTTTTTTTTATTTTTATAATTTAGCCTTATCCTTATTCAATCATTAAAGGTAATATTCGATATCTTTGAGAATACGATTAATACTAATATTAATATTATTATTGCGATTTACAATCTTTGACGAATAAGATAGGCAACTAATTCACAATTTCATTTGGTAAAAAAAACATGTTTCAATGAATCTAGATGAACGTAGACTTCCAAATAAGATGTTTCATATTCAAAATAAAAAAATTATTATTATTCAAATAATTGAAGTTGATATTCGATATCTTTGGGAAAACGAATTAATATTAATATTATTCACATATATTTCAATAGTACGCAAGCATATATTATGAAAAGAAAACCACTCAACAACATTTTTCTGACCTCTTAATCAAAAGTACATGTCAATTACTACTGAACTAGACTCGTTCTGGAAACGACTCTTTCTTCTTGAAAGAATATATATATATATATATATATATATATTCTCTCTTACTTTTGATGACTAGGGGCAGTTTTTTTTTTTTAAAAAAAAAATCATTTATCTGGTCACTTTGTTTACTAAAAAGAAAAACACGTGTATTTCTTTTTTCTTATTTTGTGGACCCTGAAATTTCCTTTAAAATCATTTTCATCCCTCAAACTTTAACAATAATTAGATGAATTATAACGTGTGGGATTTTTTTTTTCTTTTTTTGTTGAAAATTAACAAGTGGGATTTTTTATGACACTGACTTGAACCTGCCCTATATTTTATCCCAAGGAAAAGGTAGAGACATAAACAACTTTTTGGCATTCATCACTTTGTTTCTTTAGAAAGTCCAAAACATATAGAGTAACCACTTAAATCTAGCTAGTGTACTATATATTATTGTTGTAGTTCCTAATCATGAAATGCAAATTCATTCTATCTTTTATACATTTCCAAATGTTATTTTCAAAATTTACAAAATCAAGCTATAATAGAGCATATAGTGAATTCTAACTCCATTATAAAAGTTAAAGTTCGATATTTGTTATTGTCATAAGATGTTATAAGTTTATTATTAGTGTATACTATTATTATTTTTCTTGACATAAAGAGTATTAAACAAGTAGATTAGATAGGGAAATTGGAGTAGGGTAGCTATAATCAACCATCCATTTTGAAAAACAGCAAAATATATATATATATATATATATATATATATATATATATATATATATATATAAAGTGAAATTAGGACATTAAGATTTATTTAAAATGATATATTTAAGGATATTAGTGAATAGTGAAAGTTATTTCATATTCACAGCTCTAAAGAAGATTTTTGGTTAGGAACAATTATATAAGTAGTTAAATCGTAAATACAAAATTGAAAATATCACATTCTTTTAAGATTAGAAAAAGATGAATTCATTGTACTCAAAATGATGAAATCCGTTGAGTATTATATACTTATATA
Source organism: Luffa aegyptiaca (assembly GCA_017139565.1). Classification (NCBI taxonomy): domain Eukaryota; kingdom Viridiplantae; phylum Streptophyta; class Magnoliopsida; order Cucurbitales; family Cucurbitaceae; genus Luffa; species Luffa aegyptiaca. The sequence goes on along the minus strand of CM029404.1, from coordinate 45,632,765 downwards.
TATCAATCATTTTATTGTTCAAAAAAAAAAAAAATATATCAATCATTTTATTATTTTCAAAAAAAAAAAAACCAATCATTTTATTATTATTATTTATACAAATTGTTGATGGTCGATTTTGGTCAGAGGAAACTCACCTGACCTTCACGTGCCACCAACGGTAAATTTGTAGATGAGGGGGAAGACGTGGCCTGCAAAAGGGAAAACCTGCACACCGGTGTGGTGCTAGCCACACCGCCTCCGATGCTTAAGTCAGAAAACGGAAGGGAGAGCTAGAGAGCAAGGGAAAGAGAGTCGAGAATAGAGTTCGGGTCCCCTTCTTTAGTGGCGAAGAGGGGTATAAATACCTGCTCATGCTCCTAGGGTTTTTAGGAATCCGGAGGCGTTTCGGGACAAACCAGGCGAAACCGAGGCGGCTAGCGGCATTGGGGACCGAGAGGAGGTGACCGAGCTTGGCCCGCACAAGCGGGCCGAATGGTCGGCCTCGGCCTTGGGCCGAGGCCGACCATAATGAAGGCCGAGGCCGACCATTTGGGTCGGGCCAAGTTGGCCCGGCCCTCTGGTCGGTTCTTCCTTTGGGTCGGTCTCCCAGCCCTATTTTCGTCCGGACGTCCTCGTCAGCTCCTTGTGCGTCGGGTGGTCCAAAATTGCCCATAACACAAATTAAAATGCAAATAATTGTTAAATCACCATTCAATTCAAAAGTTTAAATCGATGATTGCATTTTCAAAAGACACGTTAGATAAAAGATTTTGATTGCATTTTTTTATTTTGTGAATTTGACACTGAAGATTCGAACCTCTGACCTTTTAGTTGAGTATGTATGTCAATTATTGTTTATGCATTTTTAATCGTTTATTTTATCTTTGAAGTTATATATATATAGTGTGTAATGTTGGAGGCCCATTGTTTTTGGCCCAATTGAACCTGGGGTGGCTCAGGTCTAGTTCATAACTTTCAAAAGAATTATGAAACTTAGGTCAATTTTTCAAGAAGCAGCAAATTAAACTAATCAGTTTGAATATGCAATATTAATGTTTTTTTTTTTTTTTTTTTTGAGTACATCAACATTTGGAGTGGGGGGATTCGAACCTTTGACCTCTTGGTCGAGAGTATATGTCAATTACCGTTGAACTAAGCTCGCTTTGGCTCTTATTTTGCTCTTTCATGACCACTCTAAATTTTATTCCTATTCGAGTCAACTGATGTGCACGTCCACCAATCTCATAGTGGGACAATCATTTTAACCCATTTTTTAGTTCAACAACATTTGGGGTGAGAGGATTCGAATCTCTGACCACTTGGTCGAGGGTACATGTCAATTACCGTTGAGTTATGCTCTCATAGTTGACACTGTTTTAACCGTTTTGATATCCTACAATTTTTAGTTTAAGAAATTTAAAATTTTAATATCCTAAGCAAATGGTCATCACTGGAGAATCCACTACAATAGCTGAGGTCTCGTTTGATAACTATTTAGTTTTTGAAAATTGTGTTTGTTTTCTCGTCATTTCTTTACAATGGATTTCATTTTCTTAAGAAAACATTTACACTCTTAGCCCAAATTCTATAAACAAAACAAGTTTATGCAAACTTTTTTTTTTTTAGCTTTCAAAACTTGACTTGATTTTTTAAAACATATGCAACAAGTAGATAACAAAACAAGAAAACATAGGTGGAAGCAATATTTATAGGCTTAGTTTTCAAAAACAAAAAACCAAAAACCAAACAATTACGGCCCCGTTTGATAACCATTTGGTTTTTTGTTTTTTGTTTTTGAAAATTATGCTTGTTTTCTCCTAAATTCTCTACCATGGCTTTCATCCTAGTTAAGGTTGCATTTGAATTCCTAGCCAAATTTTAAAAATAAAAACAAGTTTTTGAAAACTACTTTTTTTTTTCCAAAATTGGACTTGATTTTTGGAAACAAGGTAGAAGGTTGATACTAAAACCAATAAACTTATAGGTGGAAGTATGTGTGTATAAGCCTAATTTTCAAAAACGAAAAACCAAATGGTTATCAAACGGGGCCTACATAATTATTTTTTAGTATAACTCAAATTGGATCCCATAATTTCATATCTTTTGATTGGTCTTAGCAAGAAACTTGAATTTTTACTAAACTCTGCCTTTTATCTCTCTTTTTAAATAAAGTTGTTTAATTATAAGTTTAATTCCTAAATTTTCAGGTTTGTATCTATTTAGTCCATGAACTTTAAAAAGTGTTTAATATATATGTTCCTAAACTTTTAGATTTGTGTCTATTTGATCATTGAACTTTGAAAAGTGTCTAATAAGTCTTAAACTTTCAATTTTGTGTCCAATAAATCCTTGGATTTTTACTTTTGTATTTAATAGATCCTTAACTTATTTGAGTTGTTTAAAATTCATAGACTTTATCCGACAAAATTAAAAGTTTAATATTCTATTAGAAATAAAACTTGGTTAATTTATAAAATTTTTAAATACGCTATAGTCCTATACACAAAATTGAAAGTTTCAAGAATCTATTAAACAGGTTTCAAAAAAAAAAAAAAAATTATTAAACATTTTTAAAGTTCAAAACCCTATTAAATAAAAAATTGAAAATTCATAGATTAAACTTGTAATTTAACCAATAAAACTACATTTTTATATTGAGATGCCTAAGATAAGCTGCACATCACATTTTGTCCCATGTTAGAGTGTAATCCCTTTTAATTTGTTAATGTTTCGGAATAAAATTTATCATTTTATCATCATAAAAGGAAGAAACAAAAGAAATAATTGCTCCATCAAATTTTGTTGTTACATTTGAATATCAAATTCATCAAAATAAATAGATTAATTCAAATAGTTGTTAAACTTTATATATATATATATATATATAAAAGGAAAAATACACTTTCAGTCCTTGAGGTTTGGATTAGATTTCATTTTGGTCCTTGAGTTTTCAAACTCAACAATTTAGTCTCTGAGGTTTGGTTTTAGTTTCATTTTGGTCCCTCCATCCATTTTTCAGTTAATACTTAACGGATGACTGACGTGGCATGATTTTTTTATTAAAAAAAATATGTTTTTTGATTTTTTAAATAAAAATAAATTAAAATAATAAAATATTAATTTTTAATATATTTTTATTTATTCTTTCTTTCTTCTTCAACAACCCACCACCAGCTCCTTCTTCTTCAACCATCCCCACCACCAACTTGCCGACGGCCACCGGCCGCCGGCAACCGCCACTCGCCGGCGGCTGCCGGTGAGATTTTTTTTTAAAAAAATTTCTTATCTTTTCTTCTTTTTTTTGTCTATTCTTTCTTTTTTTCTTCCCCTTCCACCGCTCCTCTCGTCGTCGCCGCCGCCACTCCTCACGCTCAGTCGCCACCGTCGCCATCACCATCTTTCTCTCTCCTGTGGTCTCTCTCAGCCAACAACTCACGTCTGAAACAAATCTGGAACCCACGCTGAACGAATCTGGAAGGAAACTCACACCTGAAACGCTTGGAACTCTGGAAGGAAACCCACGTCGAACGAATCTGGAAGGAAACCCATGCGTGGAACAAATCTTTCTTCTCTTCTCCCTCGGTTTCTCTCTTTTTTCCCTCGTGAAGAAGACCCATGCCACGAGATGACCAGATCTGCGTTCAAGGCTGCCACGAGATGACCAGATCTGAGTTCACGGTGAACCAGTCGCCGCCGGAGAAATATGACGTTCAAGGCTGCCGCTCGACCTCTCCGAAGAGCTCTTCCATGGGATTAAGATGGCTTTCGGTCCTTCAAAAGGGGGGTTTTCTGGGCAGTTCCACCGTAGCCACTCGTGAAGAAAATGAGTTTATTTGGGCGAGAAAGAAGACCCACGAGATACCAGATTTGTAGTTCGTGAAAGAAGACCCATGCCACGACCAGATCTGCGGCTTCAAGCACGAAATCCGGAGGTTTCTTTGCGCGAGAAAGGAGGAGGAGAAAACGAAGAGAAAGAAAAGAAGAACAAAAGATAAGAAAATTTAAAAAAAAAAAAAATTCTCGCCGGCAGCGGCCTTCGGTCGCCGGTGGCCGCCGGCAAGGTTGGTGGTGGGGATGGTTGAAGAAGAAGGAGCTTGGTGGTGGGTTGTTGAAGAAGAAAGAAAGAATAAATAAAAATATATTAAAAATTAAAATTTTATTATTTTAATTTATTTTTATTTAAAAATCAAAAAACATATTTTTTTTAATAAAAAAATCATGCCACGTCAGCCATCCATTAAGTATTAACGGAAAAATGGATGGAGGGACCAAAATGAAACTAAAACCAAACCTCAGGGACTAAATTGTTGAGTTTGAAACCTCAGGGACCAAAATGAAACCTAACTCAAATCTCAGGGACTAAAAGTGTATTTTTTCCTAAGATAAATAATCGTAGGATGATGAAAGAAAATAAAGTTTGAAAGTACCAAAAAGACAATAACTATGGCATCAATTAGAGCAAAAAGAGAAAATAATTGCATGGTTTTTTTTTTTTTTTTTTTTTGAAAAGAATTGCATGGTAACTTTTTGTGGGTAAAAGAAAAAAGGTAATAATATCTCTTCTTCTTCTTTTTTTTTTTTTTTAGGACAAAGTAATTATTTGTTTTAAAGAAAAACAGTAAATATTTTAATTAAAGTAGCACAAGGGACTTAAATGATTGAATATTGGCTAAATTATAAAAAATACTCCTGAACTATGGGGTTTGTTTCAAAAATGCCCCTGAACTTTAAAAAGTTTCAAAAAAGCCCCTGAACTTTGAAAAACGTTTCAAAAATACCCTTGCTGTTAATTTTGGATGGAAACCGTTAAAGTTTGAGTTTCAAAAATACCCTTGAACTTTCAACAAAATTTCAAAAATACCCTTATTGAAAAATGCTTTTTTTTTTCCTCCCACCGTAAATTAACTCTTCTTCCAAAAATTAATGAGAAACTTTACTTATTTGTCATGTATTCATAATCTAGGAGTTTTCTTTCTCTTTCAACACATCCAAAGCGCTTTGCTAGATTTTCGTATCAAATCTTCAATATGACTTTTGTTTTGTTCTTGAAATTCTACATGTGCTTGACTTCATTTGTTGGTAGTCTTTTCAATATTATTTCCTCACCAACTATTACCCTATTAGCTTTCTCTATATTCATTTTACGAAAAATAAATGAAACTATTGTTGTATACGGATTCTAACAATTCTTAAATATCAATAAGAACAAAATCATATATAAAACTTTTGATTGATTAATCTTATAAATTGGACCAAACTCACACTCTTATAAACATTTCTTCTTCATATCATCAAGATACACAAACAGAGAGAGCAAAAAATGAAATAATATATATACATATATATGTTGTTTTCTCACACTTATCTTCTTTACGCTTTTTAAAAGAGAAAACTCGATTTCAAAGTTTGTTTTTATCTGGTATTGAGTTGCACACAACCTTTATAAGCAAAGTTTTGCATTAATTTTCATGGAGAAAGAATTTATGGCGAGGGAGGAGGAAAAAAAAGAATCATTTTTCAAAAAGGGTATTTTTGAAATTTTTTTGAAAGTTCAAGGGTATTTTTGAAACTCAAACTTTAACGGTTTCCATCCAAAATTAACAGCAAGGGTATTTTTGAAACGTTTTTCAAAGTTCAGGGGCTTTTTTGAAACTTTTTAAAGTTCAGGGGCATTTTTGAAACAAACCCCATAGTTCAGGGGCATTTTTTATAATTTAGCCTTGAATATTTTGACGTATTGTTGACTTTTAAGTCTCTCTTTTGGGCAAAATATTCCTAATGGTGGTCTTTTAGATTATTTTCAATAAGTTTTAATTTTTTTTCTCAATTTTATCCATAATGTATTAAAAAATATCAATTAAGATAACTTATAAAAAAATTGTTAAAATTATTAGTCGAGAAGAAATTGATGTATTATTAAATTGTTTTTTTAATAATATCTTGACACATAATATGCAACTTAAATTTTACTTAACACCTAAAACCTAAATGAAAATTTGTCTAATAGAATAGGGATTATTTGATATATTTAGCATTTTTTTTCCTTGCAAACTTTCATTCCGTGATCTTGAAAGAAAGGAAGGAAAAAAAACAACAAAAAAGGAAGGTAGAAAAAAAACTTTATAACTTTCATTATTATTTCCCCCTACTTCTCACTTTTAATTTTTTTGGTGTCTTGCCAACATAATCATAGCTCGCTCAACTGACATAAAGCTTGTATTAATGATTAAGAGGTTTGTGGATCGAATCCTCCACTCCCATATGTTGTATATATATATATATATCTATATTATAGTGCCTTTTAGGTACATTAAAATGAAACTAGAGCACTCAATTGAAACTTAATGATATTTAAGACTGACTAATCTAAACATAGTTTGACAAGGTGAATTAAAAAATGATTAGACCTTTTTTTTCCTACAATAAAAAAAATGAAAAGACTCCATTGATTTAAATAGCATTTTTATCTGATAAATTATATAATCCAACACAATTATCTTATGCCAACATGAGCATAGCTCAATTGGCAATTGGCATAAAGCTTGTATTAATGATCGAAAGGTTTGTGGTTCGAATCCCTCTACCTCACATGTTGTCAAAAAAAAAAAAAAAAATTATCTTATTCTAAGTATCACATTCTCATTTTTTATGAATCCACTTTCTTTTTTCCGATTAGAAGACACTCCCACAAAATAGACAAATAAAAGTTATTTTTTAAGGAAAGAAAAGAGAAAGAGAGAGAGAGAGATTTTAAATTCCTTTAATGATTGCAATTTAAGCGAGAGAGAATTGATTCTTTTTTTCCTTTTTAAAGGTTGAAATTGATATTAAGATATATGTATTGGGGATTGAGAATATAGAATAAAATGGAAATGGTTTTAAAATCGAAAGAAATAATTTATAATGAAGTGAAATTCACTTAACTCCAAACCCAAACACGTACGAATGCAATTGTTGGGTGGATACAAAATTCAATTTTAAATGTTTCAAAGAGAATAATTTTGTCTTCAAAAATTTAAATAACTTCATAATTGTTTTTTATTAGGACTAATATGAAGATAGGGCTTTCTCTAAAAAATAATAATAATAAAATAAAAACACAAATAATAGGGTGCCTTAAATCTTTAAAAAAAAAAAAACAACAATAAATAATAAATTTCTAATTTCTACACTATTTGAGTTAAGTTTAGAATGACTTAGGAAGATTAAAAAAAAAATAGTTAATCCAAACATATCTCAAATGGTTATGACATTATATTTTTTACTAAACAGATAGAAATTCGAATTATCACCTCTACATGTAAAAAAAAAACAATAATAATCAATAATAAAAAATAAAACTTCACATGAAGGGTAGGAAATTCAAATCTCTAACTTTTTCAGAATAATTATTAATATATTAATAAACTATAGTTAGATTCACATATTTACTAATTGAGTTGTATTATTGGATTTATTGTATGAGTGTGGTTAAAATAATGTAACCATTAGTTAAGTTTAGTTAGTGACTTGGTTAGAGGTTTTTTTTTTTTTTTTTTGAAATATACTTGGTTAGAGGAGTTGCTTACTAATGTGTAAAAAAAAAAAAGAAAATATTGATGTTATATTCTTATATGATTAAGTGCGTGTTTCAAAGTGATTTTGAAATAACTAAAATCACGTTTGTCACGTCCAAAATCACTCCAAAACATGCCGTTAATCATTCAAAATCAATTTGTTGTTTGATTTTACACTTTTAAATACAATTTTCATATCATCAAAATTAATTTTAAATTATTAAAGACATGTTTTGAAAATGTTTTGAATTTGACAAAAGTGATTTTAGTCATTTCAAAAACACTCCCAAACATGTCCTAAACTTAATGCAATAACAGATAATTTTTCATATTGTCTCATCTATTTTATGGTATCAAAACTTTAAGGACAAACAAGTATCATGACTTCTTCTTTTTTTTGAAAAATAGTATCATGACTTCTTCTTAATTCAAATGTAACGTATGGTTCTTCTAATGAGAATACCCCCGCCACAATAATTTAGACTTTATATGTTAGTTGACATTTTGTAAACAATGATTTTGTAAAAGGTGACGGTTAAAAACTGTCACCAAAAGCGAGAGTTGATGTTAGTTAGTAACTGTCATTGTAAATCTTACCCTGTTCTAAAAGTGAGATTTAATGTTAGCTCTTAACGGTAAATCTTGACGGCCAATTCTCATTTTTTTTTTAATCTCTAACATCTATAATCTTGTCCCTATCCGATTTGATTCTACAATTTATTTGTTTTGGCATTTCCAACTTGAATCCACTTTAAAGGCTCGCTCTTTGTTTGTCCGGATCGATAGATCACTCTTTGTCCAACAAAATTTCTTCATGATGTAATGAAATTATTTTGTAGATCGAATTTCTAAGAAGATGGGATTATAGTGTGAATGACGATGGATTAGGTAACTTAGAATCTGTTTAATAGTCATTTGGTTTTTGAGAATTAAACTTTATTAGAGAAGTTGTAATTTATAGTTATACCAATTAGTATTACAAAGGCTATTTATACAGCCTTGCATACATGAATAAATCAAGCAAGCATTATATACTCTCTGTGTTTCAATATGGTATCAGAAGTATAGTTTTTTTTTTCTTTCCAGAGAGTACTTCTTGCTAAAATCCTTAGTCTGAGAAATTTCCCTCTCCTTGTCCAATGGTCGGAGATGTCCCTCAGTCTTCTTCTTCCACCAATCAACCAACTAACCAGTCTGTGATCGACCAGTATGTCAATCCCTACTTCCTTCACCACTCTGACAGTACTAACCTTGTCCTCGTCTCTGATTTACTCACGGAGTCGAACTACAATTCTTGGAACCAAGCAATGCTTCTTGGCTTAATGGTGAAGAACAAAGAAGGCTTTACAAACAATATTATTCCACCTATGAATTTCTTTCTTTTTTTTTATCTACTTTTTAGAGTTGTTTTCAAAATTCAAGTCTAATTTTAAAAATTGAAAAAAAAAAAATCTTGTTTTTGAAATTTGAATTCACTTGTTTCTTTTATATATATATATATATATATATATATATATATATATATATATATATAATAGTTAAAACGGTTAGAAAATACACTTGAAAATTAAATCAAATAGTTATCAAACGGTTGACCGTCACCCTCAACTTTTTAATAGAGATTGAGAGATCCACACAATGGAATATAATGCTGATTTTTTCTCCATGATTTATTTATTTTTATCTCTTTTTTTCCTCTCTCTCTCCCCCTTATCTTGAAAAATTATTGATGAGATCTGTCCAGATTCAATTTATTAAAAGCCATACAAGAAGAAGAAATTCCTATATATAATATACTATATTTGAAACTAACTTTATAGATGTCAAATTTTCAGTCGTGAGGGTAGCTGTCTGGGAAGAGAACGAACGAATAATTGAAACTTTTCTTGAAGATTTTTTTTTTTTTTGAAGATTTAATTTCATAGATGCCAAAAATATGCATGTAAATTTATGAACCATATTAAGGTACTTGAAATAATAATAAAAACAAACAAAAAACAAAGCTTGAGATCTTCTCCTGCTTAAAATAGAATATTTCTTTCTTTAGACTTACCAAGTTTAATTTGTAGAAAATTTTTATGTCAAGAGATAAACTTTTATTTATAATAGGTGTCGTCACATCGGCCGGCCATAGGTCTATACATAATTTAAACGTAATAGTTAAGACATTAGTTTCTTTCTCTTTAAGTTCACTTTTTATTTACTTGGTGTTCGATGTTTGACTTGATTTCTAATTGGTTTAGAGAGTTTGAAAACAATTTTTAATTCGTCCCTGAATATAAAAATAAAAAATAAAATTCAACTCCTTTAGAAAATATACATCAACAAAGTCTAATTAGTATGTGTTACCAGCTACGTCATTCTCTTAGGTCAACTAACCATGAATGTTTCAAAGGGATCATTTAGAAATCAATTTTAAACTTGAAGGATGAATTTGAAAACAAATTCAAACTTTAAAGATCAAACATATAACTAATGAAACCTAGGAATCAAATAGAAAATAAATTCAAATCTTAGTGACCAAAAGTGTTGGTTTTGAAAACTCATTGACCAACTAAAAAAAGTAGTCAAAGCTCGGGGACCAACTAAAGAAGTAGTTAGTAGTTCAAATTCAATAAACCAAAAGTTTTTTTAAAAAAAAAAAACCAAAAGTATATTTTAATAAATAATCAATTTTTTTTTAGAAGAATCAACTATTTATTATATGAAATAAATAATTATGAATTTGATTATAGTATAGTTAATTCAGATATAGTCTGAAAAAAGATCGATTAAGATACTGTAATATTAAAATAGAAATGATAATATAAAGTATTTGTCTCTACAGCCTTGGGAAAGGCAAATCTTATTTCATATATATAATTTTTATGCAACAGTTGTCGGTAACATAACATGTGATCTTTTTTTTTCTAAATAAAAAAGAATTCATGTGATCTTTCTAGAAATTTTTAAAGAAATATTTGGAAACAAGACAAATTAAATTATTTTTAAATAGATATATTTATTAAAATAATAAAATCATTCCACAAATACTTTTGATAGAGATGTTTTTTCAAGGAGATGGTTTAAATGACTCAATTAATTATGGTTTATCAGGATTTTTTTTTTTTTTTTTGAGTTGAATAACAATCGGGGTGGGGATTTGAACCTCAGATTTTTTGGTCGAAGATACATGTCCGTTGAGTTATATTTACTTTGACAATTATAGTATATGCTATCGATCTAAAAATTAAAGATTTAAATTTTCACTTTTTAAAAGTATATATAACTTTTTAAACCACGCATGAAGGTGAAACATTTGATCATAAATATAAGAGTATGGTTAAATTATTTATATCATAAGTAACTTTTTCATTAAAGATTTAAATCTCTACCCTCATTGTTTATGTTTTTCTTTCTTTTTTTTTTTTTTTCCGTCACTTAGTTTAAACAATATGTTTAACATTTGAACCTCTACCTTTTGATCAATAAATATATGTTTTAAAATCTCGTCCGAGTTATGCACAAGTTGGCTTTTACTCTAACCCTTAATTTGAAATTAAAAAAAAAAAAAGAATTTGACATTGTTAAAATTCACCCGTCAATTATTTTAAAAAATTAAAAACAAATACTAAAATAATGTGAAATATAAAAATTTGAGATCTATAATAGAACAAAATAAACATCAAACTAGATTTAAACCACCCTCTCTTGAGCCAGATTATCCAATCTCAAATGTTGCCATTATTGCCTGCGATTCCCATTGCAATATTCACAACATGAACATAGTTCAACACTGACATAAAACTCGTATTAATGACCAAGGGATTAGTGGTTCGAATCATCCAATCCCATATGTTGTCAAAATATATATGATATTCACCTAGTCTCCATATTCACAAGCAAAAATCTTACTCGATTATGCCATCATAATAAAGGAAAAAATAAATGACCTAACATGCAAAAACCAAAACATAATTTTATCATAGACTATGCAACATAGCTCGACATTTAAGATATCTATTTTCGAGTTTTCCATTTATTAATTTATTTTTATCAGTACAAACATCATATTATTAAGGCCAAAGCGAGAGCGGTAATTGGCATGCGTCTTCGACCATGAGGTCAGAGGTTCGAATCCCCCATCCCTAAATGTTGATGTACTCAAAAAAAAAGAAAAAAAATCATATTATTAAGGAGATAGGAGGAAATTAAGAGAACAAAACCAGTTCCAATGGAAATTAATTGCAAATCTTGCTCTTCTTCCACTTGAGAGCCATTTCAGAGAGAACTTTGAAAGAAGATCCATCTTCTCCAAGAGCTCTTTCTGCTGCGTTTTTCAAATACTTCATTTTCTCACGAATCCTCTTTCCTTCTTCACCTTCCATTAACGACTTCACCACTTCGGCAATCTCTTCCTTCTCCACAATCCCAGTTTCCTCGTTCTTCTTTGGCCTCAACGCCACTTTAATGTCCTCTGTTAGCAAATGGGTGTTCATCCTCTGTTCTGCGTAAAGTGGCCAAGCAATCAGAGGGACGCCATTGATGACGCCCTCCAGAGTTGAGTTCCAGCCGCAGTGTGTCAGGAATCCGCCGGTGGAGCCGTGGCTGAGCACCCGAACCTGCGGCGCCCACGACGGCACCACCATTCCCCTGTTTTTGATCCTTTCCAGAAACCCCTCCGGCAAGAATCTCGACGCCTCGTTCTCGTTCTGGTCGCTGAAAAACGTCGCGTTAGCCGCTTCGTCGTTCGGTTTTCTAACGACCCATAAAAATCTCTGCCCGCTCATTTCCAATCCCAACGCTAATTCATTGATTTGATCACTTGACAGAGTCCCTCCACTCCCGAACGACACGAACAGAACAGACCCATTTGGCTGTTCGTCAAGCCACTTCAAACAATCCGCTCCTTCTTCGTTTTCACTGAAATCGTTTCTCACCAGCGGACCAATCGGATAAACAGGGGGCTTCCCCGGTTCTTTCTCCAGCAGAAATTTCACAGTTTCAGGCTCCAATTCAAGGAAGCTGTTGAGAAAAATGCCATCTGCCAATCCGTACTTCTTGGTGTTGTGAAGCAATAACTTGTAAGCATCGTCTTCCCTATCTTGAGCCGGCTCTAAAAAATCTTTCCCATGAATCGGAATGCACCCCGGAATCTGAAACGGCTCGGAATGGTCCCTGAACTCGCCGGAGACGATTTGGTCGAGCTTGGGCAAGTGAAGGGCGAGGGAAAGGGACATGGCGGAGGGAGGGAAGAAAAGGTAGCGGGGGACGTTGAATTCAACGGCGACATCGAAGGCGTCGGCGCTGAAATGGTCGACGATGAGACCGACGAGGTGGGTTTTTCCGATGAGGGATTTGACGAGGTCGCGAAGGAACGGAACAGAGCGAGTTACAGAGAGGGCGATGATGGTTTCGATTTTGGTGTGTTTCGGGAGGTCGTCGAAGGAGACGAGCGGGAGGAAGAGAGGTTTGATGGCGGGAGGGAGGTTGGAGAAGACGGACTTCTGGGCTTTGGTCGGAGGGGCGTCGGAGGGGATGGCGACGGTGACGGCGAAGTGGTGGAGGGAGACGAGGCGTTTGGCGAACTCGACGAGTGGAATCAGATGGCCCATTCCTGGACTGGGCACCATGACGAGGTGACGTTGGGATTCTTTGAGCAGAGCTTCCATGGCGGTGAGCCCTTGAACTTCAAAATTCAGTTTATAAAAGAAAACAGAGGGGGCTGCCTCAGTTTATCTCTAAATGGCAAAATGGCATATGTGCATGAACAATAATTGCCTATCCATATAATATATAAGGAGTTTTTTGGGCATTAAATATTTGTCATGAAGAAAAGGGAAAAAGAAAATACATCAATAAAGAGAAAAAAAAAACAAAGAAAGAAAGTGAGAATTTAGAGAATTTGTGGGGGACACATGTGTGTTGGCAATGTTGGTAGATGGCACGGGGCAAGTGAAAAAAAATGGAAAAAAAAAAAAAAAGAAAGAGAGAGAGGAGGGAGAGAGCTTTCTTCATGGGTTTGTTTTTCTTTGTTTAGATCTTGCTATGTTTGAGTAAATAGAAGCAAATTGATGGAAGAGCAAAAGAAGAGGGAAGAGAGATGGGTGGAAGAAGAAATTAAAATGCATAGAATTGAAGGAGAAGAGGTAAATAAAAGTTGATAAAATAAAGGGAAAGTAAAAACAAAAGTGATGAACTGAAAATAATAAGAAGTTAAATAAAGAGACAAAAGTGATTGGAGACACTAGGGGTGTTCATCGTTCATCGGTCGTCGGTCGGTGTCGGTTTTGGACTAAAACCGATGCCGACCACCGACATGTTTGGTTTCTTCGGTTAGTTTCTATTATTGGCTTTTGAGAGGTTGGTGGCGCCGACCGACCGATTACATGGTCGTTCGGTCAGTTTTGATCGGTTTTACAAACTTTGACGAACTACACAAGAAATGAAGAAAGAGTGAAGGAAAGGGAAAAAAAAAGAAGATAAAGAAATGAGGAAGAAAAATCTCATGTGGTGGCCAATGGAGGAGTGTAAAAAAGAGAGAAGGGGGAAGAAGGAATGGGGAGAGCTCAAGAGGAGAGGAGAGAGGGGGAAAGAGAGAAGAAAATGGTGGAGAGAGTAGAAGAAAAGAAAATGGTTTGGTTGGGATGATGGAGAAAATATAGAGAAATGAGAAGAATGGTGGATAGAGAATAAGAGAGAAGGGAGGGAAATGAAAGTGAAAGAACATGGGGAAAGAGAAAGAAAAGAGAGAAAAATAATTAAATAATATATATATATATATTGACAATATAGGACCTCGTGGTTATCGATACATCTTTACGTCAGTTGAGTTATGCTATTGTTGGCAAATAATATATTTTTTAAATCATCACATTTGCTTTGAAAATGAAAACACACATGCACACAGTCCAATGCCCATCAAATTCGTGTACATCATGTCTTTCCACTCAATTACTTCTTTTTTTTATTATTTATTTTAAAAAATATGGCTTTGGTATATAAATGTAGGTCGATCGGTTGAAGAATTCTTTATTTACCACCCCGACCATCGATCAGTCAGTTTTGAATATTGCAAAACCTGCACCGAGCGATTCTATCATAAAATAGACTGACCGATATCGGTTCGGTCGGTTTCGGTCGATCGAATTGGTTTTCAACCTTTTATTGAACACCCCTAGGAGACACTTTGTCCATGTGAGAATTAGGATTTGGTGGAAAAACAAATAATATTTTATATGGAATAGTAAATGGTATGTGAGGAGAGAGAATAAAATACTATTTTAATAGGAGAAAAGCTAAGAAAATATGGGTCTGTTTGGTAAGCAATTCGATTAATACAGTTGAATATGCATTTGACAGATGTGTTTTTTAAAACTGTTTTTGGATTCTGTGATCCAAATAGTAAAAACTCTGAAAACAATTTTTTTATGTTTTCATTGTATCCAAATTTTAAATTTGAAAATTTTAAATGCAGAATTAAATTAAAAAAGATAAAAGCTTTAATAAATATAGTATTTCAGGTTATAAACTCAATTTATTTTTGCGAAATTAAAAATTGTATATTATAATGTATTATAAATTATATGATATTGTAAAAAAATAATAATAAAAAGTTTATAACACATAATATGTTTATAAATTAATTAATAATATTTTATATTCAACTTATTATTTAGTTGATAACTACAAATAATTTATGGTTTATAGATATATTATCAAACACATTTTGAACCATTATTTAAATTTCGATCAAATACATACTTCTTGTGGAGCAATAACTTGTAGACATTGTCATTTCTATCTTGAGCTAGATCCAAAAGATCTTTCCCATGAATCGAGATACACCCCGGAATTTGAATCGGCTCGGGGTCGTCTCTGAACTCGTCGATGACGATTTTGGTCGAGCTTGGGCAAGTGAAGGGCGAGGGTAAGGGACATGGCAGAGGGAGGGAATTAAGAAAAGGTATCGGGCGACGTTGAATTCGACGACGACATCGAAGGCGTCAGAGCTGAAAGGGTCGACGATGAGACTGACGCGGTGGGTTTTTTCGATGAGAGATTTGAAGAGGTCACGAAGGAATGGAACAAGGAGTTATAGACGAGAAATTATTAGGTGCTCTCGATGCAATAAGGCAGGTAGTTTTGTACCGTGGGATGTAAGAAAGAGAAATTGTGAAACTACCTCAATTTTGTATCCAACGGTTATTAGGGGACAAACAAATTTGAAGATTTACATCCGACGGTTTTAAAGATGGAGTGTTATTGTACCGGGAGTACCAAATAATTTGTCGTTATAGGCACGTTAGAAGTTCAAATCTCTTGCCTCCACATCTTATTGAATTAAAAAAAAAATAGCGAAAAAATTAATTTTGACTCCTAAACTTGTAAAGTTGTATAAATTTTAATAAAAAACTTTAAATTTCATCAAATTGGACATAAACTTGAACAAGTGTCGCAGTCTTTACCTTCTATTCAATTTTTGCTAATTCACCCACTCATTTTTAAATAATAATAATAATAATGTAAAAATCTACATAAACTTACTAATTGCAGTTTTGTACAAAAATAAGTTTGAGTAATGCTCTTTTCAAAAAATAAAAAAAAAAGTTTGAGTAATGCACAAATTAACTATTAAATGACATTACCAAAACTCAAAAATTTCAAAAAAAAAAAAAAAAAAAAATCAAACTTTAATGCCTTTCATTTGAAATCTTATCAACTTTATATCATACTTATGTTTTATAATTCATTAAATGCATGTGAGAATTTTTTTTAATGATATCTCGATGAAAACATATTAAAGGGTTAAAATTAAAATACTTTTTAAAGTTTAAGGTTAAAATACAACATCTATCTAAGTTTGTGGTGCAATTTGATGAAATTGAAAGTTTAAGATAAAAATTGAAGCAACATGATAAGTTTGGATAGAAATTGATTTTTTTTTTCAAAAAAAAAATTATGCATTTTAAAGAAACTTCTAAAATAGAGTATACTTTTTAAGATTTTAAAAATTATAATAATTTTTGTTGATGTGTTTATCACGTTTATTTTTTAAAAAAAGAAATAAAATTACGTATAATGGATGAAAAAAAAAAAAACTATTTTAAATTAAGTTTAGTCCTTTCAAATTTTAGGTTTGTATCTGTATGATATTTCAACTTTAAAAAAATGTCTAGTAGATTTTTGAACTTTCAATTTTATATTCAATAGATCTCTAAATTTTAAAATAAGTCCATAAATTTTATATATTATTCAGTCTTCTAGCAATAACCTTACTTTATAAAATATAAATATTTAAATAAAAGCTCGACTCTAACCTTGTGAATATTAAAAGAACAGCTTTAAATTATTTTGCCATAATTTTCCATATGCCTAGACTGGTTTAGGTGGAAAAATATTCTCAATAAAGTGGAGTTTGATTAAAATCCAACAAATCAACATATTGAAAGATGCACCATGTTAGGTTGGATTTTAATAAGACCCATCCGATTAAACCTCAAAACAAAAGAAATGTCACTCAACAATTTTGATTTTTTTTTTACAACATGTAGGGATGGAGGATTGAACCTCTCAGACTCTTGGTCTGAGTATAAGCTTTATGCAAGTTGAACATCATACTCTTGTTGGCTCAACAATCTTTATTTTCCGTCCATAGTTTAATAAAAAAAAAAAAAAAAAAAAAAAAAAAAAAAAAAAAAAAAAAAAAAAACTCAAAACAAACTTCAGGGTAATTTTAATGATTTAACAAAAAGAAAAAGAAAATCCTAGCAATAAATGTTGGTCCTCCATTTTTGAACAACTTTCAAGAGTGCTCTAGAAGAAGACCCGTCTTCTCCAACAGCCCTTTCCCCTGCAACTTTCAACTCCTCCATTTTCGCACGCACTTTCTTCCCTTCTTCATCTTCAAACAGACATTTCACCACTTTTGCAATCTCTTCCTTCTCAATAATCCCACGTTCTTCCTCCATCTTCGGTCTCAACGCCGCCTTAATCTCCTCTGTTAGCATCACCGCATTCATTCTCTGTTCTGCATAAAGCGGCCAAGCAATCAGAGGAACCCCATTCACCAAACTCTCCAGCGTCGAATTCCACCCGCAGTGGCTCAGAAACCCGCCGGTCGACCCATGGCTGAGAATCTGAGCTTGCGGCGCCCACGACGGCACAACCAATCCCCTTCCCCTGTTTCTCTCCGCGAACCCCTCCGGCAGGAACCTCAATGGATCATTCTGGCTATCGACACTGAAAAATGATGCATTAGCCTCCTTATCTCTCGGGCTCCTAACGACCCATATGAATCTGTGTCCACTCATTTCCAACCCCATCGCCAATTCGTTGATTTGATCACTCGACAGAGTCCCCCTGCTTCCGAATGACACGAACAGAACAGATTTATTCGGCTGTTCATCAAGCCACTTCAAACAATCCTCCCTCTCTTCGTTTTCACTCAGATCGTTTCTCACGAGTGGACCAATTGGATAAACAGGCGGCTTCCCTGGTTCCTTCTCAAGCAGAGATTTCACGGCTCTCGGCTCCAATTCGGGGAAGCTGTTGAGAAAAATGCCATCGGCCAATCCATACTTCTTGGTGTTATTTAGCAATAACTTGTAGGCATCGTCATTTCTATCTTGAGTCGGATCCAAAAGATCTTTCCCATGAATCGGAATACACCCCGGAATCTGAATCGGCTCGGGGTGGTCTCTGAATTCGCCGGTGACGATTTGGTCGAGCTTGGGCAAGTGAAGGGCGAGGGAAAGGGACATGGCGGAGGGAGGGAAGAAAAGGTAGCGGGGGACTTTGAATTCGACGGCGACATCGAAGGCGTCGGCGCTGAAATGGTCGACGATGAGACCGACGAGGTGGGTTTTTCCGATGAGGGATTTGAAGAGGTCGCGAAGGAATGGAACAGAGCGAGTTACAGAGAGGGCGATGATGGTTTCGGCTTTGGTGTGTTTAGGGAGATCGTGGAAGGAGACGAGGGGGAGGAAGAGAGGTTTGATGGCGGAAGGGAGATTGGAGAAGACGGACTTTTGGGCTTTGGTCGGAGGAGCGTCGGAGGGGATGGCGACGATGACGGCGAAGTGGTGGAGGGAGACGAGGCGTTTGGCGAACTCGACGAGTGGAATTAGATGGCCCATTCCTGGACTGGGCACCATAACGAGGTGGGGTTTAGATTCTTCATGCAGAGCTTCCATGGCGGATCAGTCAAGAGTGAAGAGCTGAAGCATGGGGCTCTCATAAGTAAAGCAGAGGGGGTACAGGGCTGGCCCACATTTTATATCTCGAATGTGTGAGTTTTTTTTTTTTTTTAAAAAAAAGAGAAATATGAAAAGATTGTGTGAGGTGTTTCTTTATGGACCTTTTTTTTATTAATGAGTGACTTACCACGTGCTATGCACGTTATGTTTTGTTTATTAGTTCTAAAAATTATGTTTCAAGGTTATTTTTGACCGAAAATTAAAACTTACAATATTTTAATAATAAGTTTCAAACTAACTATATTTCAATAATAAGTTTTAAAAACTACAATATTAATAAATAAAAAATGTCGTTTCTTTATGAACATTAATTGCCTACACAATTCACTTATTGCTCAAAAAAAATTTTAGTGCTACTACTTATTTCCTCCATTCCATCAAGACACAAGTATAAAGACTAAATTTAGATGTTTTTAGAGTATAGAAATAAGTAAAACTGCTATGGAAACATTTTTTTCATGGTAGAGAATGTACCTAAGAACTTGATGAGGTTGTTTGCCGGTCGATCAGGAGAGGTTTTGGATGAAGATCGACGTTGAAAACCAACCTATCAGTTTTAGTCGGTTGGTGGATGTTATTTTTAATTGGGATGCTTTCTGCAATCGACCGATTGACTCATCGGTCAATTTTTTCGGTTTTACGAGTCTAATAAGTGAGATACGATTTCATTCTCGCAAGTTTTGGGCGAAGGTTTTGATACACGGTGCAGAGGATAAAAGATGGGAAGAAAAGAGAGAAAAAAAAAAAGGGAAAGATGAAGAGAGAAAGAGAAGAGAGAGAGAAAAGAGAGATTCAAAGGGAAACAGTAGAGAAAGAGAGATTGGTGAGGAAGGAAAAATAAAAAAGAGAAGAGAGAGGTGAAAGAGTGCTTGGTGTCGGTGTCGGTGTCGGTCAATGAGGAAGAGAGAATGCATGAGAAAGATTGGGAAAGAAAAAAAAAAGAAAGAAAGGGTGAAGAAGAAATAAAGATAAGAGAATAAAAAAAATAATTAAATTTGAGAAAGTAATGATCGTTTTTTTTTTTAAAAAGAAACCCTTGAAAAGACGATGTGCAGTATGGGGCAGCTTGCATGAAAGCTAGATATAACATAATTTTTTTTATTATTAACATATTAATATCGGTCGGTCGATCCTCTTTTTTTTTTTTTTTTTTTTTTTTTTTTGAGTGGACCGACCGACCGATAGTTGATTTTGTCAATGGACAACACTAACTCCAACCGAAAATGACAAAAAATCAACTGACCGATGTCGGTTCAGTCGGTTTCGATCGGTTGAGACGATTTTCGATCTAGCTAGTTTTGAACACCTCTAGAGCCTGAGACGACCATATGAATTGGAATCCCACATCGAGGAAGATAGACTGATAGACGACTAAGAATGAAAGTCTTCATGTTCTCTAAGTGGTTTTTGTGATAAGAACTTGAAAATATCAAGTAGTCGCATAAGTAAGGTCTTGGAACGCAAAAAATAAGTGATTGGTGACAATAAGCTGATAAAAGAATTATCTAAGACACCTACATGTAAGTTGTGAAGAAAAACACTTGTGAAGAAATGTAACCAAACATGTAAGTGTTTAAATTATAAATCATTTTTATACAAAGTGTTTAAAAGAAAATGCATTCTTGATAAACACTTAAACTAAAAGGTATTCTAAACGGACCCTTAGTCATATTCTCCTGTTTTCCAAGAGTGAAAGAAAAGGCTACCAGCTAGGAATTAACTGTCTAAAATTGTATTTTAACAAAATAATAATAATAACAATAATAAAAGGTTTTTAATTTAAAATGTTACAAGGTGAAAATAGGATATCTTCTACAAATTTATTATTAACTCTTACGTCTGCATCTAACAAGACTATAAACTTTAAGAAAAAATTTATAGGTTCTAAAAATTAAGTTACAATTGAAAGTTCATAGCATCAACTTCTACAAATATAGAGTGCAATTCATGAGAAGCAAAATACATATAATATATCATTATCAAAATATAAAGGTAATAATGAAATGAATGTAAAATTTCAAGGAGTAGCAGAAGATTTAAACATATATCGATCTATAATCTATAATGAAGAATTTGTTTGTAGGAATTTCTCCCCACGTGAATGGTTGTTAAAACATTATGGTACAACAATAACTCCCTCCAAAATGGAAGACAACCAAGAACGACAACAACCACTATTCCTATGCCAAAACGAGCATAGCTCAGAGGTAATTGACATGTACTCTCGACCAAAAGGTCAGAAGTTCGAATCCTCCAACCCTAAATGTTGTTGAACTCAAAAAAAAAAAAAACAACCACCATTCCCATGAACGACATCCATTCTCGAGCACATAGAATGATAAAAACAAACAAAACAAAATCACCCTTCGAAGCACATTTAAACAAAATATTAATTTTGTGTCTAATAATTAATGGGATCTTTAATTATTAGGATTCACATTTTATGATTATAGTCATTAATTTAAAGTTTGTGTCAAATAGATCATTGAACCTATAATTTTGTGTCTAATAGAGATCATTGAGCTTTAAAAAAGTATCTAATTAAATTTCTAAACTTTCGATTTTATGTCTAATAAATTTTCCATCTTTCAATTTTGTATTTAACAGGTCATTGACCTATTCAATATTTTTAAATTCCACAAATCTATTGAACACAAAATTGAGAGTTTAATATTCTATTAGACACAACATTTAATTTGATGTCTTATAGTTTCACTGATTTTAAAAAATATTAAATCTATCCAAATGTATTAGACATAAATACTTTTAAGTTAAGATGTCTGTGTTGAAAATTTTAAAATTTCAAGACAAATAAAGACAAATTTCTTTTTTCGAGAAAACACAAAATCAAATGCACAAGTATATAAATTAAATTAGCTTTTAAAATTACTTGCTAATTACTTTTAGGTACAAGATAGATCGATATGCAACCATCAATAAAATTAATATCAAAATACACTTTTGGTCTTTCAGATTTGAATTTAATGTCTATTTGGTCCATGAGGTTTCAAAAGAGACATTTTAGTCCCCAAAGTTTGTTAAATAATACAACATTGAGGAACCAAAAGTATATTTCAACCTAAAATTAATATCAAAATTAGGGGTGTAAAAAATTCAGGTCGGGTCGAATCACTTTCAGAAGAAGATGACGACTGAGAGGAGAAGAGTTGTGGAGTTGTTGAGGCATCTGCGTTCTGCGGTAAGCGTCTGGCATAAGGTGTCCTCTGCACAGCCCAATCACGTTGGCTCTGTCGTGATTATGATGGCCGCCATAAGAAAAGTTGTAGAAGCCATAGTCGATTTGGTGGGCGGTGGTGAAGGTAGGATACTGTTAGCGGTGAAGTTACCCTGGTTTCCAGCCAGAAGGGGAGGAAACGACGACGACTTAGAGAGGGGGAGACGACGTTCGTGGTGGAGGAGGCGGCGACTGAGAGAGGAGGAGACAACAGACGAAAAGAGAGACTGAGAGAGGCGGAGAAGGGGACGAAAAGAGAGACTGAGAGACGAAAATGGCGGACGAAAAGACGAAAAGAGATGAAAATGGCTGATGAAAGGACGAGAAGAGATGAAAATGGCGGACGAATAGACTAGGAGACAAAAAGGGACTGAGGAACACGGCGGAGAAGGGGACTGAGAGACAAAACGAAAACGGCGGATGAAACCCTAAAATTACTTTTTAAGTAAATGTCGAGAACCGAACCGAACCGAACCGACTCGGTTTGATTTTCCGGTTCGGTTCAGTTTTCTTCACCCCTAATCAAAATCATTGCATTTTGAGAGGGGAAAAGGCCTATAATAATGAGGGTGGTTGTAGCTCAATGCTTTCCTTGTTAATGTTATTTCTGTTTGAGAGAGGAAAAAAAAAAAGAAGAAGAAGAAAGAAAGAAAAAGAAAAGGTCAATAATAATGGCTAACAAAGAATTCAAAAAGAGACACGAGATTCTTTTTCAAAAAAAAAAAAAAAAAAAAAAAGACACGAGATTCTTTTTACGGAATAAAAAAAAGAAATGGTGTACTAAAGTATAATCAGATCAAGTTAATTTTTATGAGTTATGAGACGAATAGGGGTTTGCCACGTGACCCAATAAACGTGTTTGGACTCGCTTGGTATGTGTCAACTAGAAGCAAGCTCGACCGTTCCTTCAAAAGGTACACAATATTATTCTAGTTCACCATTAAAAGAGAACTTTTTAAGATTAAATTATAAATTTAACAGTTCGTGGCAATCCAAGCGGGCTGTGAGATGAGAAAGATTTGAAATTGAAAGTTTAAGATAAAAATTGAAGTAACATGACAAGTTTGGAATAAAATTTGATTTTTTTTTTTTTTTTTTTTTTTTAAAGTTATGCATTTTAAACTTTAAAGACACTTCTAACAGAGTATACTTTTAAGATTTTAAAAATTATAATAATTTTTGTTGATGTGTTTATCAAGTTTTTTTTTTTTAAAATAATCATAACTCCAACTCATGACTGCACGTGGATGAAAAAAAAAAACGTTTTAAATTAGTTATATTAGAAGTTTAGTCCAATTTTTAACTTGGTATCTATCTCATATTTGAACTTTAAAAAAATATCTAATAGATTTTTTAACTTTCAATTTTATATTCAATAAATCTTTAAACTTTAAAATAAGTCCATAAATTTTATATTACTCAGCCTTCTAGCAATAACCTTACTTTATAAAATATAAATATTTAAATAAAAGCTCGACTTTAACCTCGTGAATATTAAAAGAACACCTTTAAAATTATTTTGCCATAATTTTCCATATGCCTAGAGTTGTTTAAGTGGAAAAACATTCTCAATAAAGTGGAGTTTGATTAAAATCCAACCTAACATGTTGCATCTTTCAATATGTTGATTAAAGAAAATAGTCATCACGCCAAAGCGAACTTAGCTCAGCGGTAATTGGTATGTACCCTCGATCATGAAGTCAGAGGTTTGAATCCCTCCATCCCCAAATGTTTATGACTTTCCCATACATAACCACGGTCTAATTCATTTTCTAAATTTTTGTCTGATACTATAATTTTTTCTTAAAAGTCATAGATTCGAATCTTTCCGTCCCCATGTGATCTAATATTTTTCTAAAAAAAAAATTGTAATAATCAGTTAATCACAATAAAACATAACCTTCCTTATTTTATTGATTTTCGCATTACTACATTTCAGATAAGGAAAAATTCTAGCCAGAAATCTTGCTCCTCCATTTCTTAACAACTTCCAACAGCGTTCTTGAAGAAGATCCTTCTTCTTCTCCAACAGCCCTTTCCCCTGCAACTTTCAACTCCTCCATTTTCGCTCGCACTTTCTTCCCTTCTTCACCTTCAAACAGACACTTCACCACTCTCGCAATCTCTTCCTTCTCGACAATCCCTCTTTCCTCGTTCATCTTCGGCCTCAACGCCGCCTTAATCTGCTCTGTTAGTATAATGGCGTTCACTTTCTGCTCTGCATAAAGTGGCCAAGCAATCAGTGGAACTCCATTAACCAAACTCTCCAACGTCGAATTCCACCCGCAGTGGCTCAGAAACCCGCCGGTCGACCCATGGCTGAGAATCTCAGCCTGCGGCGCCCACGACGGCACCACCAATCCCCTTCCCCTGTTTCTCTCCACGAACCCCTCCGGCAAGAACCCCAATGGATCGTTTTTGCTATGGACGCTGAAAAATGACGCATTCGCGTCGCTATCGCTCGGACTTCGAACGACCCATATGAATCTTTGCCCACTCATTTCCAATCCCATCGCCAATTCGTTGTTTTGAACACTGGACAGAGTGCCTCCGCTTCCAAACGACACAAACAGAACAGACCCATGTGGTTGTTCATCCAACCAATTCAAACATTCAATCCCGTCGTCACCGCCACTCGAATCGATTTTCACCAGTGGCCCAACTGGGTAAATCGGGGGATTCCCGGATTGGCTCGATTGCAGAGCATTTATAGCAGTGGGCTCAAATTCGAGGAAGCTGTTGAGAAAAATCCCCTCTGCGAAAACAAATTTCTTCATGGTGTTGAGAAATAATTTGTAGGCATCGTTTTCTCTGTCTCGAAACGGATCCGGAAGTTCCCTCCCCGGAATTGGGCTGCATCCCGGAAGTCTAATCGGATCGGGGAGGTCTCTGTACTCGCCGGCGATCGATTCGTCGAGGTTCGGCATGTGGAGAACGATGGAGAGAGTGGTGGCGGAGCAAGGGAAGTAAATGTACGGCGAGACGTGGAATTCTCTGGCGAGATCGAAGGCGGCGGTGCCGAATTGGTCGACGACGAGGGCGACGAGGTTGCGTTGAGTCGCCATGGTTTTGAAGAGGTCGCGAAGTGAAGGAAGAGAGCGATTGACGGAGAGGATGATGATGGTTTCGGCTTTGGTGTTGTTTGGGAGGTCGTTCAGTGAGACCGGCGGGAGGAAGTGGTGGTCGATGGCGGAGGGGAGGGAGTTGAGGACGGAGATTTGGGCTTTGGTCGGAGGGTCGCCGGAAGGGATGGCGAAAGTGACGGTGAAGCGGTGGAGGAAGACGAGGCGTTTGGCGAATTCGACGAGAGGGATTAGATGACCCATTCCTGGACTCGGCAGCATTAGAACATGGGGCGTTGGAGATTGAGTTTCTGGTTGTTCTTCTCTCTGTTTAGCTTCTTCCATGGCGGTCCACGGCGGCGCTCCGGTGGTGCTATCGATGGGAGAACTTCTACTCTCAAACAATGAACTCAATGAATTCAAGCCAAGAATTTTTCTACTTTATGTAGCATATTAATGAGAATAAGGAGTATAAGTAGGTATCAATAATATTAACGAAAGAAGCCAACACGAACATAGTTCAATAAACCATTTTTAAACAATACATACGATATTGTATAATTGGTGTGGCTTATTTTAAATGTGTCATATTTACAATGTAGGTAGAGAATATGAATAATTAAAAAGTATTTTTATAAAATTGAATATATGCAAATGTGAGGAGGGATTGGAAAATTAAAGGAATTGGGTGCTTTTCCACAGCCACACAAACGTAGCCTTATCGTCCTTCCTACTATGGTAGTTGTCAATTTCATTTGCAACACTCTTATTAGTACGTATTGTCAGGGTCGGTCCCTGTCAGAGTACATAAATGTTCCAGACGTTTCGTTCAAGGTTTTGGAGTTGGAAATAGACAAGAATTTTTTATACCCTTATTTGGTATAAGGTTTCTGTGGTGGACTATGGCATAATTTATACTATGGACAAGGGTTTTCTATGACTTGCAAAAACATGAGTTTTCTTTTTGTCCATCTCTTCTTTTTTATTTTTATATGTAATTTTATTTTGAATATAGTTAATTAATTAACTCATTGATACTAAATTAAAAAATTAAATAAATGATTATTTGTTGAGAGTTTCAAGTTTTTTTTTTTTAAAACGAATACATAGTCCAACTTTATTAAATGTAAACAATTACATATTTACTGAAATTTGAATTAATTAGTTAACATTATCGAAAATATATTTAATTATTGAATTAAAATTATTTAAATGAATTTAGTATAAAAAATCATTTTTTCAATAATTATAATTAATTACTTATTGATTATTTATAATCAATTAATTATATCTTTGAATTTCATTATAATAAATAAATAATCATATTATTATTAAACTATTTATCTAATTAATTTTTATGGATACATATATATTAAATTACTGGAACTAAAGATATTTATTAATATTTTGAATTAATTTTGATTATTTTATTGATTAATTTTTTAAAATTACATGAGGTTTACATGATTAATTCTAAAAAATAAATACAGACATAATTTAAGAACTTAAAACCAAAATAAAACCAATTTTTTCCTAGGATGGTGCTTAGGCGCTGTCCTATAGAGCATAGGTGCCATCTCTAGAGCAAGGTGATGTCCTAAGCCTAGATGTAAAAAAAAAATAAAAAAAATCCTATCATAATTTTGAAATATGAATTTACAAAGGTTTGAATCTCATTTTGGTAATTTTTAAAATGTTTATTTTGGTTCATAAACTTTCAAATGTATTCTAATTTTATCTTCAATTTATTAAGGTCTCATTTGAAAACCATTTGATCTTTTGTTTTTGAAAATTATGCTGGTTTATTTCTTCTAATTTCTTTACAATAGTTTTCGTTTTTGTTAAGGACACATTTAAATTCTTAGTCAAATTCCAATAACAAAACCAAAGTAGTTTTCAAAACTTAACTTGATTTCTTAAAACATAGAAATGTATAGGTGAAATTAGTGTTTATAAGCTTTTCAAAAACAAAATGGTTATTAAACGAGTATTTAGGTCTGAAAAACTATAAATAAATCGAACCATAATTTGATTTAACAATGATAGTACAAGTACAAGTAGTTAATAACCATTATCTCGATGCACATTACAAGGAAAAATGACATTAAAATCAAGGAGGAGAATTCTTACATGCTACATGTGACTTCAAAAAGAAATTGAAAACTTTGTGTGGCTACGACAAACGAATCTATTATTGATGGGTAAATGAATAACACGCGTCAAAAACGGAATGGACCACATGGTTAGCAGCAAGTCCGAAGGGCAGTTGCATAGATGACAAATTGGACCAAATTAATAGCAAATATAACACAATTGCAAACTAATTGCAAATATAGTAAAATTAATTGTACAAGACCAAAAATCTATTGTCAGATTCTATCCGTGTCTATCACTTATAGACCCTGATTATTTAAAGTATATCAGTGTCTATCGTTGATAGACTTTAATCAAAATCTATCAGTGACTATCACTAATAGACTTTGATCAATGATAGTCACTGATAGATTTTGATTAACCAGAGTTTATCTGCGATAGACACTGATAGACTCTGAATAATCAGAGTCTATCAGTAGACTAATAGATTCTGATTAATCAGAGTCTATCGTTAATAAACTCTTATAATCGAAGTCTATCATATAGATTTTAATTAACCAGAGTCTATCAGTGTCTATCAGTAATATACTCTGATAGATTTTGCTATATTTGCAATTTTTTTTACATTGTGCTATATTTGCTATTAATTTGGTCCAATTTGTCACCCACCGCAAATTCTCTAACTCCTACTATACGTGACAGTAAAAGTGACGATTTTTATCAAAAAGGAAAATTTTGATGTTCTTTCTACTTTAAAACCACTCGTAGGAGTGCTTTGAAAATATCCATAATAAGGTCATAAAATCAAGTAAATAAACAAAATGAGGTCAACAAAAGTATAGCTCAACAGACATAAACTTTGTACTCTCGACCAAGAGATTAGAGGTTTAAATATCCTATCTCACAGGTTGTAAACGAAAAGAAAAAAAAAAGAAAAATATAAACAAAATGCAAGGATAAAATCATAAAACAACAAAATACTATGCTTGAAATATCAAACACAAGACCTTTGAAACTAAAATAAAATAAAATCTCCTTGCTCTCCACGAGAATAATCATAACTAGCTAAGAACCAACTTCAACAATGACAATTTAATTAGCTCATTATTAATTTCACTCATTACTTACTAAATTTTTATTTGATAATGTATATATTAGTATCAATCATTTATGGACTTCAGTTATGACTTGGTTATTTAAAATTTTGCTATTCCATTAGATCTAGAGAGTTGATTTAAACCAAAAGATCTCTTATTCGAAAAAGAGAGTTCTTTTATTCTTTCCAGTAGGATGAGAGGATTGTTATTAAACAAACGTAATTAAAATTGGATTAAATTGGCTCTAAACCAAAAATCTTTTTTCTATTTGAGAATGACATTAGAGACGATTTTTGTAGAAAGTCCATCTTCTTCAACAAGAGGGTGAAAGAGAAGAAGAAAGAAAGGAACAAGCAAGCAAAGTACTAGGATCACAAATCTTCCTTTGTTATGTTAAGAAAATTTGCATAAAAACATTAGGATTTTAAAGTCTTCTTTCTACTTTGATCCTCTTACATTTTCAAAATTGTAAAATTATATATAAAAAGTTAAATCGTAAAACTTCCCCTCTTTTAACCCATTCTCTCAAGTACTTCATTTTAGCATACAAGTTCTTAGTATCACACCTCGCCTTCAAATAGCAATTAATTATTTAACTTTTACTTTAAATGAATTTAAATCTCTCATCTTTATTTCCTTTTCTCTACTATGCATATAGCATAGAGAATTTGCAGTGGATGGCAAATAAGAATTATATAATTACAAATATAGCACAATGTAAAAAAAATTGCAAATATAACAAAATCTATAGAGTATATTATTGATAGACACTGATAGACTCTAGTTAATTAGAATCTATCTGATAGACTTCGGTTATCAAAGTTTATCCGCGATAGACTCTGATTTATCAGAATCTATCAGTTTACTGATAGACTCCGATTATTCAGTGTCTAGCAGTGTCTATTGCTGATAGACTCCGGTTAATCGAAATCTATCAGTGACTATCACCGATAGATTTTGATTAATCAAATTCTATGAGTGATAGTCACTGATAGATTTTGATTAATCGGAGTCTATCAGCGATAAACACTGATAGACTTTGAATAATCAAAGTCTATCCGTGTCTAGAATCTGACGACAACTTTTTGGTCTTGTACAATTAATTTTGCTATATATGCAATTAGTTTGCAACTGTGCTATATTTGCTATTAATTTGGTCCAATTTGCCATCTATGCAACTACCCCAATAGCATATAGTGACCAAACAATCAGTGTACTAGGATCACAAATCTCTTTGCATGTCCATGAGAGAATAATTTTGTTCATTTTGGACCTAATTAGAGGTGTTCAATTTTAGACCGAAAAATGATCCGACCGATCAAATCGACTGCGGTCGGTTTGTCGGTTCAATAAAAATCTGTGAACCGACCGATAATATAATAAAAAAAAATTGTGGGGGAATCGAACCATTGCACAAATTTCAAATAATTGGGGGGTTTTTAGACAACTTGTCATACCTTTATTCACATTCGGTACTTATTATTTTTTAAGTAACAGAGGATATAAAGAGAAGGAATGTGTCCAAAGGAGTGCAAGCATAAACCAAAAAACCGACAAACCGAACCGATCCAATGGTTTGGTTCGGTTATTTTGAAAAAATATGGACATCTCGGTTTCGTTTTTGGGAAAACCGAAAATTGTCGGTTCGGTTCGGTTCTTCATTCAAAAAACCAATAAAAAACCAAACCGAACCGACTATATATATACCACTTAAAATACCCTAACCTTTTGCATCTTGCCTCTCTCCACATCTCACTTTTTTCCTAAATTGGTTGAAAATCTCTTTTTTCTATGTAATTTAAAGTACAAATTATGATATTATTTGTATGTTTATCTTTATTATGTATATTTATTTAAAATCAAATATTTAAAAATTGTTATTCACGAATTAGTTTGAGAAAAATAAGTAATTGTATTGAATAAATTAATTAATTGAAACTTGTATTGAAAAAATGGGGTACAATGGGTAATTGGGCCAAAAAAAAAAAAAAAAAAAAAAAGGACTGAAATCAGAAGAGAAAATTGGACATTTAAAAATAAAAATAAAAAAGTCCACATTGGGCCCAAAACCGAAAACCGATCCATTAGACAAACCGAACCGAAGGAAAACCGAACCATTGGACATGTCCCATATTGGACATTGCTTCGGTTCAGAGTTTTGTAAAACCGACTGTATCGGTTCGGTTCGCAGTTTGGTCAAAAACCGACAAAACCGAACCGAGTATCACCCCTATGTCGAATATTGGTTCCAAAGTAGTTTCGAAATCCAATCAAAGAAAGGGGACAAAAAAGCACTTTGAAATATTGCCTTTTTTGAACATATGAATGTTGCGACCCATGCATTTATTCATTCACGCAACATATATAACAGAGTCTTGGTCGTCTTCTTCTTCTTATTCTTTTCATTTCATCATCATTGCAAGACACAAAAGATTGCGAGAAAGTGGAAATCAGAATCAGTTTGTTTCCGAAGCTTTAACCAGAAATCTTGCTCTTCCATTTGAGAACTTCTTCACGGAGGACTTTGGTGGAAGACCCATCTTCTCCGAGAACCCTTTGAGCTGCATCCTTCAACTTCTTCATATTAGCACACAATTTCTTCCCCTCTTCTCCTTCCAACAGCGATTTCACCACTTTCGAAATCTCCTCCTTCTCCACAATCCCATTTCTCTCATTCGTTTTCGGCCTCAACGCCACTCCAATCTCCTCTGTCAGCATCACGGCGTTCATTCTCTGCTCTGCGTAAAGTGGCCAAGCAACCAGAGGAACCCCGTTGACCACACTCTCCAACGTCGAATTCCATCCGCAGTGTGTCAGAAACCCACCGGTGGACGTGTGTCTGAGGATCCGAGCCTGCGGCGCCCACCACGCCACCACCAATCCCCTTCCCCTGTTTCTCTCCACAAACCCCTCCGGCAAGAATCTCAACGGATCATTCTGTCTATGCACACTGAAAATCGATCCATTACCATTACCTTCCTTATCGCTGGGAACTCTAACGACCCACAAGAATCTCTGCCCACTCATTTCCAATCCCATCGCCAATTCCCTGGTTTGCTCACTGGACAGAGCTCCCCTGCTCCCGAATGACACAAACAGAACAGACCCACGAGGTTGTTCATCCAACCAGTTCAAACACTCTGCACCTTCTTCATCCATTCTCACCAACGGACCAATTGGGTAAACCGGGGGCTGCCCCAATCGCAGAGCATTTATAGGGCCGGGCTCCAATTCCGGGAAGGTATTCACAAAAATCCCATCTGCGAATCGATATCCTTTTGCGTTAAGGAGAAATAATTTATAGGCTTCGTTTTGCCTATCTTCAGTCGGCTCGAGTAGATCTCTCCCGTGAATCGGAATGCAGCCCGGAATCCGAATCGGATCGGGATGGTCTCTGTACTCTCCGGTGACAAGTTGATCGAGCTCCAGTAAGTAGAGATTGGCGGCCAGAGCGAAAGCAGTGGAAGGGAAAAAAATATAAGAGGAGACGTTAAATTCTTTGCCCACTTGGAGGGCGGCGCTGCCAAAATGGTCGACAACCAAAGCAACGAGGTTGGTGTTAGAATCGACCACCATGGATTTGAAGAGATCTCGAAGAGAAGGAATAGATCGAGGGACGGTGAGGGCGATGACGGTGTCGATTTTGCTGTTTGGGGGAAGGTCGTCGAAGCTTATGGGTGGGAGAAAGACGTGGCGGATTTGAGGAGGGAGGGAGTTGAGGATGGAGCTTTGGACGGTGGTCGGAGCGCCGTCGGAAGGGATGGCGAAGGTGATGGCGAAATGGTGGTCGACGGCGAGGAGGCGTTTGGCGAACTCGATGAATGGGATTAAATGGCCCATTCCAGGACTAGGAACCATCACTATGTGGGGTGCCGGAGATTGAGCTCCGCCGTCTGTTTGGATAACTTCCATGGCAATGGCGGTGGCGGTGGCGGCGACGGAGAAACGAAGAGGCGCGGCGGAGGGATCGAGATTAGGATGCGCAGGGCATTGGGAGTCCTTCTTTATATATTGAATAATTTTATATAATTATTAAAATTGAAATTAGATTAAAATATATTAAAATGTCACGATCTCTTAAACTAGATTATCTTCTGACAAATTTTAAAATTATTGTCAGCTACCATTATTTACTAGTGATTATTAAATTATATATTTAATTAACTCACCTTAGTCACGTTCAATTAATTGGAATATAAAAAGTTTTTTTAATTTATTTACAAAATTTACTAATTAATTATATTTAATTTAATTAAAAAAGAACAAAAATCTTGAAATCTCAGAAGTTTTAACATTTCAATAAATTATATATTTAAATTAAAACATAAAATTATATATATATATATATATATATATATATATATATATATATATATATATATATATATATATATATATATATATATATATATATATATATATCAAGAGTCTTGAAATCTCAAAAGGTTCATTAAATTATGATTTTTTTTGAAAAAATAACCTAGCATATGAATTTTTATCAAAATTTTTAATCATTACCACGTCTGCAGACACGCGTTTGAAGATCGTCTCTTCAAGAGACAACTTTTGACTAAAAAATTAAAACAACAATATTTTAATAATAAGTTTCAAAACAACTATATTTTAATAAAAAGTTTTAAAAAATACAATATTAATAAAAAAATCGAAAGGAAAATGACATGTGGATGAATATTAAAACGACTGACGCTCTTTTCAAAAAAAAAAAACTGATGCTATTACCCAAAAAAAAAAGTACATGCAAATGAATAAATAATTTTTTTTTATAAGAAATCCTTTTTTCAAAAAAAAAAATATAATAAAAATTTTCCTTCAAGTATGAGTAAATAAATCAAACCATAACTTAATCATTGATGATGAGATAAGTAGTTCTGTTTTATTTAATAATGATATAAGTAGTTCTTAGCTATACAATTAAGTAACTAATATTAGTAACAAGAGTACAACTTAAGTGGCATAAAGCTTGTACTCGAAATACAATACTATAAGACTACTAATTTATTTTTTAATCAACAAGTAAATGAAGAATATTTTTTAGAATTTGTAGAATAATTCATACAAAGACCACACCATTATAAAAGCTTAGGGATAAATAGTAGTGTGAAGGAAGAGAGTAGCTCAACAGTAATTGGCTTGTACCTTCGATCAAGAGGTCAGAGGTTCGAATCCTCCCACCCTAAATGTCGATGTACTCAAAAAAACAAATAACCTACCATTTTTATTTTCATCATGTTTTAAAGTCAAAAAGATCAAACAAAACACATGGAAATGACACAATCATTTTTAGTTAAAATTATGGCATGACAATGAATAGATAAATAAACAAATTCGATCAAAATTTTGAAGTACGAATAAATAAAAATCTAAATTCTATTTTCATCCCAAAATTTTTAAAATATTCATTTGATTCTTGAGCTTTCAAATCTATTTTATTTTGGTCTCTAATTTACCAAATGCTTAATTTAATCCATAGATTTTTAAAAAGCAATCATTTTGATCGAAACTTTTATTTTGATCTTAATTAACAAATTGATAACATAGTTTCAAGTATGTATTCTAATATGTTGACATGAACATGTATGGGATTAA
Source organism: Luffa aegyptiaca (assembly GCA_017139565.1). Taxonomy (NCBI): domain Eukaryota; kingdom Viridiplantae; phylum Streptophyta; class Magnoliopsida; order Cucurbitales; family Cucurbitaceae; genus Luffa; species Luffa aegyptiaca. The sequence goes on along the minus strand of CM029404.1, from coordinate 45,598,895 downwards.
AATCAAGTATTCGATTAGCAAATACCGAGTGGAAAAGTAATATAACAATGACCAGTTTTTTTTTTTTTTTTTTTTTTTTTTTTTTTTTTTTTTTAATTTCTAAGTCATGGGGCTAAAATGTAAGTTGGCGACATGTAAAAGATTAAGATAGACGTTTAAAGAGTTTAGGAACTAAAACAGGATTAAACCATAAATAAATCAAACTATAATTTGATTAGAAATGATAGCACTAAGTTGTTCTATTTTACTAGGAAAAAAGGCGATTAAAATCGAGGAGGAGAATTCTTACATGACGCATAGACAAGTGTTGTGATTTGGAAAGAAATTGAAAATTTCATGTGGCTAGTCATTTTTAGAAAAAATTACGATATGAAATGAAACCTAAAGTACAAGAACCAAAATATGGTATTTTAATCGTATGACTAATATATTATACATGTGAAAAGTGAAAATTGTAAAATCTTTCCATTGCACAAACCCAAAAACAAAGGATTGCTCCAAAGAGGAAATAAGAACCGGTCATGCTTTTAGGAATGATGAACTGTCAATTTTGTATCTAATAGATATGTGGATTTAAAAATTGTCAATAGATTAAGACAATAAACACAAAATTAAAGATTTAAAAGTATATTAGATTCATAATTGAAAATTAAAAAAACCTATTAGACACTTTTTAAAAGTAATTTAGATATCTATTTATACACAAAACTAAAAATTTATGGACTTATTAAATATTTTTTAAAGTTAAAAAACTATTTTGACATAAACCTAAGTTCAAAGACTAACTTTGTCCCCTTTATAAAGTTTTGGATCTACTATTGATATTGATTTGAGAGGAGCATCAAGTAAACAAATATTAGATGGAAAAATAATATAGTAATGACCAAAATAAGTATTTTCAAAAAGTCAAAACACTAGAATAAATACTTTGAAAACTCATAGACCAAAATAGATATTTCGAAAAAAAAAAGGTTAAATAATTGAAATGAAAATTAAACGTATTATTTATCTCAAAACAAAAGATGTAGTATTATTGTTATTATTTACCTTACAAAATTTATTTTAAAAAATTAGACAATAAACCTTGTGCAAAATAAGATGAGAAAGTCAAAATGAGTGTAACTCAACAATAATCGACATATACCTTTTTCCTTGAGATTGAAAGTTCAAATTTTCAAAAAATACAGTGTATATCTAGTCATTTATAAGGATTTTCCAAAAAAATGTTGCGTGTGTATGTTAAATGTGAAAGAACCCACCATCCTTCAAGCCTTTATCATCTTTTAAATTTTTGGAATATCTTAGTTAACCAAAATCGAAAGAAATAATCTACTCATCTGGAAATAAGTTCTAGGGTATATTTGGCAACCAAAAAAATGACGTATTAAAAAATGAGATTGAGAAATAAACCATTTTGAGAAAAACACTTGAAAGCAAATTTTTTTAAAAAAGAGTTTTTAAGTATATAATAACTTGTATGAAAAACACTTATGAAGAAATAAAACCAAACATATGAGTGTTTAACTTCTAAACAATTTTCATGCAAAATGTTTAAAAGAAAATGCATTCTTGAAAAACACTTTGGACCCGTTTAAATGTTTTTCAAGAATGCATTTTCTTTTAAACATTTTGCATGAAAATTGCTTAAAATTTAAACACTCATATGTTTGGTTACATTTCCTCATAAATCTTTTTATATACAAGTTATTATATACTTAAAAAACTCTTTTTAAAAATTTGTTTATTTCCAGTGTTTCTCTCGAAAAAGTTTATTTCTCAATCTCATTTTTTAATAAGTCATTTTTAGTGGTTGTCAAACACTAAAACTTTTTTCAAAATTAAATACTTGAAAAGTTAAACCAAACATAAGTAGAAATACAATTATTCTTGAACGCTTTACACATGAATAATTTGATCTTATTGTGGATCTTGAGATTCAAAAAGGAATAAGAAATAGCAAAACCACTACAGAATTTTAGTGCAAGACATAGTTTATATCCATTTCGAACATTGTAAATTTCATCCTTAATTTATTTTTAGGCAGACATAGGTATTCTCAACTTAATCAATGAATTTTCTCTTGTGATTACTAATAAAACCCCACCAGAATTGGACAATGGTATTATAAACATTTCTGCAAATCTTTTTGGAAAGTTTAACACAACTCATAGGGTAGATAGTTACATATAAAATACTTTGAAGATAATCCTGAAAATCTTTAGAAGTATCAAGAGAAAGAAAAAGAAGGGTGGAGTTGCTAAAATTAATAGATTGACTAAAAGCAATTTCATAATCGTCAAGGTATAGAAAGAATAGTAAAACGTTCACATATATTAGCTTTAGGACCCGTTTAGGTCTAGAAGTTCATAAGTCCAGATATCAGGAATCCAAAGAAGTCTAGGTTTGGGTCGAGTATTTGGAAAATTCAAACTTCATAAGTCCAAATAGACACTGTTGAAGTCCCTGAATGCCTCGTTTCTTTAGACTTCTCATGTGTTTCTCTATGATGCTCTCTCTCAGTCCTCTCGTCTCTTCTCTCCCTCTTCACACTATTTCTCCGATCTCCTCAGACACACTTGGATGTCATGCGTCTCTTTTCTTCATCTTCATGTTGTCTCCTTCTCTTAAACCTCTCTTCTTGTCTCTCCATCTTGACATTGTTCTCAGATCTCGAAGGTATGTTCTCTCTTTCTCACCTTCTCTCACATTTCTCATAATGTTGTTATCAACAAATAAAATATGGAAAATTGAAGGAGCAGACCTTGAGATGGAAATACCATAGATGATCAGTTGATTGTTTTTTTCCCGCCGATAGAAAAAAAAAAATGATGTCACATATGTTAGTCCTCAAGTACTTTTTAAAAGATGATCCTTTTGATTTTGTTTTTTAAATTCTAAAGAAAATTTTATAAATAATGAAAATTCTATGACAGTTTTTCTAAACTTCTATAGAATGCAATGTTGGGATAAATAAGATAAAAAAGAAAACAGAGTGATCAAGTTGGATTGGACTTTAGGGAGATACACATTCTCAGTCAAGCAATATTTCAATTATTTTTAAGCTTTGGTGTTAAAATAGACTTTTCACAAGTTTGGCAATGATACGTAGGTACCTCCCTACACACCATTATTAAAATGTCGACAACAAGAAGAGATAAAAAAAAATCATTTTCCACCTTTATCTTTATTAGGTCCTGTTTGGATTTGATTTTGAAGACCTAAAAGGTGATTGCAGTAGAATTTTAACTCTTTTTGTGTTTGGTAAAAGTGATGTTTAATAATCTAAAGAAAACTACTTTGTAAATCACATTGATTTGCAAAGACTATTAAGAGTAGTTTTGAGATTTGACTTTCACTAAAATTTGGTGTGACCGGCAAATATTAAAAAAAAAATTGTCCTTCCATAACTTATTTATAATAAAAGGTTATCAAATATTATTATTCACCATTTATCTCATTCCATTTTTTTTTATATAAAAAATTTAATTGGTTGCTTCTAATTTTTTTTATATAAATTAAAATTAGATTTTGTTTTGACACAAAGTTTTGTTTATAACCATGGTTTCCCTTGATATTTTTATTAATTTAATTTAAAGTAAATACAATATAATTTCCAATATAAATTATATAAAACTTACATAATTATTGTATGAAAATTTTAAAGTTAAATATTAAATCAATCTCATACTTAGTTGAAATGTATGTCAATTATGTTAGTCATTATAACTATTTCACAACAATTTAATATTAATTTACTAAACATCATATACCTTATCTTTTCATATTTAAATTTGAAATTTACCAAACATCATACAAAGATTAAAATAAACATTAAAAAACAAATGATTCCTCGAGAATTTTTTAGGTGCTCCTGATACAATGAAGTGGATAGTTTTACACCCGAGAAAAATTCTAGTACTACGGTAGTACCTACTCCCTTCATTCAGCATTTGACATACACGTCATTTAATGAACATTTAAATGATATAATATTTTATTCTATGGTCCCACACGATTCTTAAATACTTCTTTCATGACAAACAATGAATGAAGGTAGTATGAAAATTTTTCTATACTACTTAGTAACTAGAAATTAGAAGATGTACCTCCAACATTTTTCGATTATCCGAAAAAGGAAATCATAATTGGTTTTGTTTCTAAAGTTCTAACTAGAAATCTTGCTCTTCCACTTGGTGACCACTTCACGCAGTGCTTTTACAGAACATCCATCTTCTTCAACGGCTCTTTCAGCTACTTCTTTCAAATCCTTCATTTTCGCTCGCAGTTTCTTTCCCTCTTCACCATACAACAACGACTTCACCACTTTCGAAATCTCTTCCTTCTCCACAATCCCATTCTCCTCGTTCATCTTCGGCCTCAATGCCACCTTCGTCTCCTCTGTCAGCATCACGGCGTTCATTTTCTGCTCTGCGTAAAGTGGCCAAGCAATCAATGGAACCCCATTAACCACACTCTCTAGAACCGAACTCCACCCGCAGTGGCTCACAAACCCACCGATCGAACCATGCCTCAGAATCCGAGCCTGCGCCGCCCACCACGCCACCACCAGTCCCCTTCCCCTGTTTCTCTCCACAAACCCCTCCGGCAAGAACCTCAATGGATCATTCTGTCTATCGAAATCAAACGCTGATCCATTGCCTTCCTTATCGCTCCCACTTCTAACTTCCTTGTCTGTGGGAATTCTAACAACCCACAAGAATTTTTGCCCACTCATTTCCAATCCCTTCGCCAATTCCATGGTTTGTTCACTGGACAGAGTTCCCCTGCTCCCGAATGACACAAGCAGAACAGACCCATGTGGCTGTTCATCCAACCAATTCAAACACTCTGCAACTCCTTCATCGCTCCCATTTTCATCGATTCTCACCAACGGACCAACTGGGTAAACAGGAGGCTGGCCCAATTGCAGAGCATTTATAGGACCGGGCTCGATTTCCTGGAAGCTGTTCACAAAAATCCCATCTGCGAATCGATATCCTTTTGCATTATGGAGAAATAATTTATAGGCTTCGTTCTGCCTGTCTTCAGTCGGCTCGAGTAGATCTCTCCCGTGAAACGGAATGCAGCCCGGAATCAGAATCGGATCGGGATGATCGCTGTATTCTCCGGTGATCAATTCATCGAGCTCCGGTAAGTAGATAGTGGCGGCCAGAGACATAGCAGAGGGAGGGAAAAAAATATAAGACGGGACGTTAAATTCTTTGCCCAGATGGAGGGCGGCGCTACCAAAATGGTCGACAACCAAGGCGACGAGGTTAGTTTTAGTTTGAAGCGCCATGGATTTGAAGAGATCTCGAAGAGAAGAAACAGAGCGAAGGACGGTGAGGGCAATGATGGTGTCGAGTTTTCTGTTTGGTGGGAGGTCGTCGAAGGTTACAGGTGGAAGAAAGAGGTGGCGGATTTGGGGAGGGAGGGAGTTGAGGACGGAGTTTTGGACGGTGGTCGGAGGGCCGTCGGAAGGGATGGCGAAGGTGATGGCGAAATGGTGGTCGACGGCGAGGAGGCGTTTGGCGAACTCGATGAGTGGGATTAAATGGCCCATTCCTGGACTTGGAACCATCACTATGCGGGATGCTGGAGATTGAGCTCCGCCATCCGTTTGGACTGCTTCCATGGCGGTGGCGGTGAGACGAAGAGCCGTCGTGGAGAGATCTGAGATTGAGTAAAAAGTGAAAAATAATGAAGATTATAAATAGGTAAATTGAGCATTGTTGTTGTAAAAAAAAAAAAAGCCTACAGTTTAAAATTCTTTCAAAGGTTATTTAACTAAAAAAAGAATATTTTCTCAAAAAAAAAAAAAACTAAAAAAATAATATTATAAAGAGGATGGATTGTGGTTCTCAAGCATTTTCTCTTATGTAAAATTATTAAATATTGTAGTCTTTTGAATGAGAATAATGCTTTGGTTACATGATACGTTGATGTCGAAGTGAGCGTAGTTCAACAGTAATTGACATGTATCCTCGACCAAGAGGTTCAGAGGTTTGAAACTCCCATCCCCAAATGTTGTTGAACTCAAAAAAAAAAAAAAAAAAAACGTTGATGACAAATATGGAAATGTCAAGGTTCTCATCGTACTAAAATATAGATGTTGATTTGCAAAAAGTAAAAAAAAAAATAACACCAAAAGTATTTGAATTGATTAATAATAATTTAAATATGGCTTAATTAGACTATTGAGACCATTTTTAATCCTCACATTTAAAAACGAAGAAATATTTATATCCAAAGATTGATGTTGATGAATATTTTTTTCTATTTTATCGATATGTTGCTCAATGACTTAAGAAAATAGAGATTAAACCGAGAATAATCTCTCTTCTTTCTCTCAATCAACTTTTCTCTTTCATGAATTTAAAAAGTATAATGGTGGATGTTTAAGGGTCGTTTGGTGCGCTTGAATTTGATTGGAATTGAATGGAATGTGATTTTCATGAGAATATTTTGCTGGCATCTGGATTCTTGGGAATCACGATGTTTGTGTTTGGTATGCTAGAAATAGTGGGACCCACCAAAATTAGAAGGAAAATAGAAAAAAAAAAATAGTGGGTCCCATCAAAATTATGAAGAAAAATTGAGAGAGATATAGTGGGACACACCAAAATGTGGGAAAATAGAAAAAGAAATGGTGGTCCCATCAAAATTATAAAGAAAAATAGAGAGAGAAATAATGGGACCTACCAAAATGGGTTGGAATGCACATGCCCACACTTCCATTCCAACCACACTCAAATTCGGCCCACCAAACAAGGTTATCTCTTTCCAATCCAAGCCAACCCCTTGGGCCAAAGAGGCCCTTGCAAAGATAAGTATTAATTATTCAAAAAAAAAAAAAAGAAAGAGATAAGTATTATAATTAAAAATTTAATGGTGGTCAACATAAATTTTCCTACTTTGATGTGAATAAGAATAAACTTCCCTCCAAATAGATGAACATGAATCTTTTTATTCTCTATTTGTCAAAAACTTATTATAGTGCCAAAGCGAGCTTAGCTCAGCGGTAATTGACATGTACTCTCGACCATGAGGTCAGAGGTTCGAATCCCTCCATCTCCAAATGTTGATGAACTCAAAAAAAAAGTGAGCATAGCTCAGCGGTAATTGAGTACATGTACTCTCGACCAAGAGGTCAAAAGTAAAAATGGCAATCGACGATGGTGAGGTAGATATATTTTTACAATTTCTCTCTCTCTTACATCAAACAATACAAAATTAAGAGACTCATCGTTCCAGTCTCATAGAATAATTTGTCGTCAAACAAATGCTCAATACAATCCCCTACCTGTTCCTGTCTAAAGATTCTAGGGACAAAACCTGCCAAGTACAAGAAACTTTCTTGGCCAAAGGAAATATTATTTTGGCATTGGTGAAGATACTTCCTATTAACCTTTCTATTTCTTTGTCAAAATATTCATCCAACCTCATGTTTGGCAGCTAGCAGAATTGTCTTCCCAAATGGCTTCCAAGCTCAATTTCTGTGGCATTTTTTAACCTCTCCCTAGAAGTGTCAACATAGTTTTCTTTCATTGAGAGGGTATGTTTGAGTGTACAAGTAATAAGAGATGATAATCTCTACTAGAATGTGTAGTTCCATATCGATAGAGTTCAAAAGTAAAACCATGAGAGAGTTTAGGTTCAAAAACATTTTCTTTATAGTGAAGCATGTTTTGTCGAATCTAAAAGTAAAATCATGTCTCATTAGGAGATTAAAATAGATAATATTATACTATTAGGTAGAAATATAAAGGATATATATTGTCCCTATGACATTTCTCCCATAGGATGAAGAACGGAGCAGCGCATGCGCTCGCTCGTGTTGGTGTTGGTTTAGATCGCCGGCAAGATTTTTTTGTTGTTTCGGAGTAGAGGCATCCTTCTATGTTGGAAGGCTTAGGTTGTTTTTGGCCCTCTGATTTCCCGCCCTTTATTTCCTCCATTGTTAGAGAGGATTTTTGTACTGATCAGTCTTTTCTCGTTGGTTAATGAAGTTCTTTATTTTCAAAAAAAAAAAAAAACATTTCTCCCATAGGTGGAATTTGAGGTGATACCCTTGTCAAGATCGAGAAAAATTCTAGTACTAGCGTAATACATACTCCTAATTTCTTTCAGAATCTGACACATCATTAAATAATATATTATTTTATTTCATAGCTAGGTCTCACACACGCTATTCTTAAATGTTGCTATTATATGGCAAGCAATGGATGGGGGTAGTGTGAAAAAAATTCCATACTACAATAACTTTAATTATCGGTCAAAGTCATCAATTTAAGCATAGCTCATTAGATAAGACAACTTTTTTAATGGATAAGACATCTATTACATGCTTTAAAATTAAAAGCTTTGATCTTTCACCCTACCATTTGATGAACTACTGATCTAAGTCACATCCACCATAACTTTGAAGACGTTCAACTAATATCAATATAGATTTTTTTTTTTTTTTTTTTTTTTTGAGTTTGAACATGTGTTGGTGAGAAGATTTGAACCTATATACTCTTGGTCGATGGTGTTTACCTTAACAAGTTGAGTTATGTCATATTGATAATATATAGAGTAATTTAGTAATATTGTTATTATCTATAATATTACAAAATTTTATTCAAAATTTAGATAATAAACCATGTACAATATACCATGAGGGAGAAAAGAATGTTGCGTGTGTATATGTGCATGAGAGAGATTAATTTGTAGAAGAAACAGAAAGATTGGTTAAATTACAAGTTTCGTCTCCGAATTTTCAAGTTGTGTCCAATAGATCCCTGAACTTTTGATTTTATGACCAATAGATCCCTTACATACTTGAAATTTTAAAAAATGAGCTAATCTATTAGATATAAAATTGAATTTTATGTCTAATAGGATCTTAAACTTTTAATTTTGTGTCTAGTAGATCATTAAAAAAAGCCAAATAGGGTCAAATACTTATTAGCACAAATTTGAAAATTCAAGAACCTATTGGACATAAAATTAAAAGCTTAAAAACTTATTACACATAATTTTTAAAGTTTAGAAACTAAATAGACGTAAATCTAAAAGTTGAGAAAGCTATTAGACACATTTTAAAGTTCGAATACTAAATAGACACATTCAAAAGTTTGAAAAAGCTTTTATTGGAGAGAGTTAAACGTGTCAGGAGAGAAATTGAATTGAATTTTAAACTCCTAAAATATAGGGTTCGTTTGGAATAACATTTAGTTTAAATGTTTTTCAAGAATGTATTTCCTTTTAAATATTTTGTATAAAAATTTTAGAATTTAAATCATAGATAGGGTGATATCTTCTAGTAAGTGTTTTTTTATACACATGTTATTATAACTCTTTTTAAAAAATTGCTTTTTTCATCCAAAACTGATTATTCTTCAATCTCATTTTTCATTAAGTCATTTTTAGTAGTTGTCAAACATTAGGTTTTTTTGTCAAAATTATTTCTTTTTTATTTTTTTTTCAAAATTAAACACTTGAAAAGTTAAACCAACCATATCTATAAAGAATCATACTCATCACCAATGTCCCACATCCAAAGTTTGAAAGTGGAGGAGGTGTCGGCATCCATTAAATAAGTGCTTCTTTATTTATCATATGAGAATTTAAAAAATGTTTTAAATCATTACTCATATCAAAAGAAAAAATGAGCATATACATTGATAATTGCATGTACTCTTCTCAAGTTCGAAATTCAAATCCTTATACAACTCAAAAAAAAAAATAATAAATAAAAATAAGATAAAAAGATTTATAGTACATTCATTACCTCATAATTATTTATTAATTTCTAATAAAAGTCTCTATACAAATCAACAATCAATTATTACTATACATATAAACACTCATGATCCAATGATAACTAATGGAGAATTAAAGTAAAGTACATAAGAATTTCATACATGAACAAATCAAGAGATGTCTTTATTAGGGACAAGGCAAAGCAAGAAGCTTTGTTTTTGTACAAAGAAAATTCAGAGAAAAACCAAAATGACAGAGCATTTTTATAAACACAAGAAAAAGAAAAACAGAGTATTTTCTAATGAGTGGAAATCTTGCTCTTCCACTTCTGAACCAGTTCATGAACTATTTTAGTGGATGATCCATCTTCTCCAACAACTCTTTCAGCTGCTTCTTTCAGATCCTTCATTTTCGCTCGCAGTTTCTTCCCTTCTTCACCTTCCAACAGCGACTTCACCACTTTCGAAATCTCTTCCTTCTCCACGATCCCATTTTTCTCATTCGTTTTTGCCCTCAACGCCACTTCGATCTCCTCCGTCAGCATCAGGGCGTTCATTCTTTGCTCTGCGTAAAGAGGCCAAGCAATCAGAGGAACTCCATTAACCACGCTCTCCAGAGTTGAATTCCATCCACAGTGCGTCAGAAACCCGCCGGTCGAGCGGTGGCTGAGGATCTGAGCCTGCGGCGCCCACGACGGCACCACCAGTCCCCTGTTTTTCGTCCTTTCCACGAATCCTTCCGGCAAGAAATCCAATGGGTCGTTTTGACTGTGGACGCTGAAATATGTGGCGTTTGCGACCTTATCGCTCGGACTTCTAACGACCCATATGAATCTTTGTCCACTCATTTCCAATCCCATCGCCAATTCGTTGATTTGATCACTCGACAGAGTTCCTCCACTCCCAAATGACACGAACAGAACAGACCCATGTGGCTGTTCGTCCAACCATTTCAAGCACTCTGCTTTCTCTTCGCTTCCATTCGAATCGATTTTCACCAATGGCCCAATTGGGTAAACAGGGGGCTTTCCGTTTTCCTTTTCTCGAAGAAATTTGATGGCTCCGGGCTCCAATTCCGGGAAGCTGTTCAGGAAAATCCCATCTGCTAAAACGTATCTCTTCATGTTGTGAAGCGTCCATTTATAGGCTTCGTTCTTCCGATCTTGAACTGGGTCCAACAGATCTTTGCCTTGAATCGGGATGCATCCCGGGATCTTGATCGGCTCCGGGAGGTCGCGGAACTCGCCGGCGACGGACTCGTCGAGCTTGGGTAGAAACAGAGCGAATGAGAGAACCATGGCGGTGGAAGGGAAGAAAACGTATGGGGAAATCTTGAATTCTCTGGCTAAATCGAAGGCGTCGGTGCCGAAGAGATCAACGACCAAGCCGACGAGATTCGAATTCGCCACCATGGATTTCAGTACGTTCCGAAGAGATGGGAGAGAGCGAGAAATGGTGAGAGTGATGATGGTTTCGATTTTGGAGCCGTCGGGCAGGTCGTCGAAGCTGACCGGCGGGAGGAAGAGGTGAGCGATGCCGGAAGGGAGGGAGTCGAGGACGGATTTCTGAGGCTTGGACGGCGGACCGTCGGAAGGGATGACGAAAGTGATGGTTAAACGGTGGTGGAGGACGAGGCGCTTGGCGAATTCGATGAGTGGAATCAAATGACCCATCCCGGGGCTCGGTAAGATGGCCAAATGGGGCACCGGAGCTTCCATGGCGACGGCGGCGATGGTGAAAGCGGTGGTTCTGGTTCTTGGAAAAGCAGAGAAGAGAAAGTGAATTGAAAATGTGATGGAAAAAGGGAAAGGAAAACAGGGGATTTATAAAGAGGAAGAAATGAATCAATGGAGGGTTTTTTTTTATTTTTAATTTTTGAGTTTTGTTGTATAATAAATTGATTGGTTGTTTAAGAAGAAGGAATTTTCTTAAAGTGGGCAAATAAAAATGGAATCTTTGGAGAGTTGAAAATGTGATGAAAAGGGGAAAATGATGAGCAGCTCTAGAAGGAGGAATTATTATTATTATTATTATTATTATTATTTTTCTTTTTTTTTTTTTGAAAAAATGAATTAATGGAATTGAGCTTGGGGATAAGGGGAAGTGATGATGTCAGATCAAACGTAAGGCTTATGCTAATTTGTTTTTTAGTTTTTTTTTTTTTTTTTGAGCAATAGTATTATTATATTATTGTTATTATTATTTGCAAAGGTAGTATTTTTATTTTCCCAACTGCCCCATTGAGAAATAAAAATGTTACCTTTGCAAGAATGATAATAATAATGGTAATAGTGATATCGTAATACACGTGGGGTTAATGAATTGTTGGATTAGTTTGAGGTACTTTTTACTTTTTTTTTTTTTTTTTTTTTTTTTTTTTTTTTGAGAAGGTTTGAGGTACTTTTTACTTGTACATACCTTAATAATAATGGTAATAATACTAATATCAAACTCGTTGGATGTATAAAAGGGTGAAAAAGGCTCAAATTTGCTTGCCTTAAATGTTCATGTTATTACTTTTGCGAAATAGAAATGTTTATATTAATTCTTTTCTTGGTGTGGTGTATTTTTGTATTTGTATGTGCAGTTGGGTTGTAGGGGAGTTTCGAGGAGAAAAGTTTCGACATAAGCCAAGGCTAAACATACGAGTTGGGCTCTAACTGACCAAAGTCGACCTACCTATGCACATTGACCACACTTGGGCAGGCAGAATACGCCCCTGATGACCCAAAGCCTAGGGTCAAACCCATGGGACTAACCCTTTATTGGGTTAATAAGTCGGTTGGTTCGGTTCATAACGGTTCAACCGACTCATGTGAGGAGAAAATACTAGGAACGCAGAGTCTCAAATTCACTATAAATAGAAAGAGGAGACTCGGGCATGAGGGATGCTAAAGAAAAACTCTAATTCTTGCTACGCTAATTCAAAAATTCTTATCTAATTTAAGCATCAAATAGTCTTTGACGAGCACCGAAACAATGTGAATGCGAACTGATTTTGCAAATATTCTTCTCCAAACTGTTTAGTGAGATCACATAAATCAGGTGGATTCTCCTATGTCGAACTCATGCATCACCATTGGTACGAGAAATTTTTGAGTGAAATGGAAAGTAAATTACCATGAAAGTTTTAAACCTAAAGCGTACAATGTTATACCATTATAAGGATATATATGGAAAGTTTTATCAAATCAAAAACTATCTCTTTTCTATTTTTTTTTTTTTTAAGTCGTCTTAAATTCTAATATAACCAACTAACACAGTTAACTAAATAGAAAATATAAGCATACTATCACACTTATTAAAAAAAATCACATATTAAATCAAATAATAACACAAACTTTAAAAAACGATAGGGACCCAATTAAAACTAATCTCAAACCATAGATAACCTTTTTTTTAAGAAAATTCTAAGAGTGAGAATTTTTTTTTTTTTTTTTTTTTTTTTTTTTTTTTTTTTTTCTTTTGAGTTTGTAGCTTTTATGACTAGAAAAATCCTAATGTAGCTTTTGAAAAAGAAAATTGTAAAAGGTCCTAAATAAGCTGACATTATTGAACCTTTGGTTGGTGAGTTCCAAAGAAAAATTAAAATTTAGCCAAACATGGCCTTACCTCGTTGACCAAAGTCTTCTAAGTCCAAATTGAATCAATTTTCCACTTTAAATTAAATGAAATCACGTGGATGGAATAAGCCCATGCATTATTGAGTCGATACTGACGTCATAAATGACGTCTCATAAAAAAAACAAAAACTTGATCTACTAGAAGGTTTGAGAAAAATCTTTTATTAAAAAAAAAATAAAAAAGACAAGTGTTCTTATATTCCATGGATATTTACTTTTTGTTTAATCTATTTATTTTGTTATTTTGTTTTTTGGTAAATAAAGTGACATTTAAACTGTTGAATGCATTTTTTAGCAAAAGAAATTGAGAGTTTAAATCTTTCCTTTTTTAATATGTGATTAGATCATTCCATGTGTGTCTTTTGGCTAATTTATGACGTTGATGTCAAAATTTGGCTAAGTGACTCACCTGACCTTCACGTGACACCGAAAGTGAATTTGTTGAAGATTATGTGACTTGCAAAACCAGTCAGACGGCACACTGGTGTGGTGTAGGCCACCTGCACTCCGATGCCTAAGTCAGATCAAACAGTAAAGAGTGTTTTAGTCGCTAATTTTCCCAACCCTTTTTTGGGTGCGGGAGACCCCATTTATACATGTGTCTTCAATTAGGACTTTCTAGGCTCTCGAAGGCGATCCTAGGCTGAACCGAGTGGAACTGGGGTGGACCGAGGCAGTAGGGACCGAACGAAGGCAGAAGGAACTCGACCCACACGAGTGGGCCGAGCATGGGATTGGGCCGATTGGCTCGCTCTCCTCCAGAATCCGCTTCCCGATAAGCTTTCGTGTTGGTGCTGCGTTGTCCTGCTTAGTCCTTAGATTCTGCGGTGGCCCAGAATCACCCACAACATATGATATTTTCTCTCATAAAAAAATACAAGTGCATAAAAAAAAAAAAAAACAAAAACAAAAATTAAATAAGATTCTTTTAGTCTTTAAATTGAATTTTGACGTTAATTTTCAACTAGATTATTGATAAATGCATGAAAAGTAGGCTATCTCAATTTTTTTTATATAAATAAAATCTTGTGATTTAAGGTGAAAATTTAAAAAAAAAAAAAAGTTTTTTTTTTTTTTTTGTTGTATTATAAGACAAATATGTTGTGAATTTCAAGGGAAAATTTTAATATTATAAGTTATGCTAAGCTGAAAGCATTTTCTTATTTATTAGATTTCAATTTACTAGTGGAAGATATAGGTGGATGAATTCTTACACTTCAATTTAATGGTTGTTTTAAGAAATTTAATATTTATTAGTGGGAAATATAGCTGGATCATTTCTCAAACTTTGAAAGTGATTCTTTAATTTAAAAAATATTAGAAGTTTGCAAAAGAAAAAAAAAAATTAAACACAAAAGGCAGCAACTCACATCCAAACTTTTATAAGAAATATGTCATTTTGTGTAAAAAGGACAAACATTAAGAGTAAAATAACCTTATATATCAACTTGAGCAAAGTTGGGTTAGGTTTATTACCGTTTAATTATTGTTTTTTAATTACTGTTATTTTCAATCAACCTAATTAAAAACATGTACCTTAACCAAAAGGTTCGATGTTTTGAATTCCTCTATTTTTACATGTAGTTGGACTAAAATTAAAAAATAATAATAATAAACAAATAAATCTATTGTATGTCTACATTTTGAAGTCTGGAGTTTAGATTCTTTATGGATTGAAATTAGAATTTAATTTGGTAGTTTTTTTTATCATGGTTGTGACATTTTTCTATTTCAAAAAATCAAGACTTAATATCGACGAAGATATTAATTCAACATTTTTTCAAGATTAATGTTCAATTTAATAATATCAAAAGTCCCATTAGAATGACTCTTTGCATTTTTTTTAGATCATGAGAGTTTGGTCAAATACAGTATATATAGAAAAAAATAGTTATTTTGATTAAAAGTGATGCAAATATTATGACTTGATGATGAACATCAATAATGTAGTGATGAGTAAGGTTGGAAAGCCTTTTCAATCATTTCTCACTCTCCAAAGCTTAATTATTGCACTAAAATTAAAAGGTTCATAATTAGGTGCACAAGCACATAGATGATTTATTTGATTTGCTCGCATGTGGGATACTAATTAATTTATGTTTTTTTTTAGTTCAACAACACGTTTGTGTCGAGAGATTTAAACCTTTAAACTCTTAGTGATGATACATGTCAATTACCGTTGAGCTATGTTCATTTTGACAACTAATTTATAATCCAAACTATGATTTTTTTTTTTTTTTTTTTTTTTTTAGTTGAACAACATCTGGGATGTGAGGAAATTTTGAACCTCAGACCCTCTGGTCAAATGTATATGTCAATTGTCGTTGAACTATGTCCACTTTTGTTGATATTTGTTATTATTTATTGCTAACTTATTCATAATTAGCTATGGATTCATGCTTATCACCAGTTTTGGCAGAGATAGATTCCAAAATTGTTTGGAATTTACTTCATGATCGAGAACAATATCTAAATGAACTAGCCCCCTTAATTCACCAACTCAGACTTTTGGCCACAGATCATCACATCAGGGATTTCCTCTTAACCTTAAGGGATGACAATACAGTAGCTCACCAGCTAACTACCCTTGCTCGCAGAACAAAGCATTTTGAAATCTGGCTAGAAGATTGTCCTATTTGGACACAAAGCAGTTTAGCTCAAAAAATGCAGTTAGTGGACGTCCCAACCGTTTCTTTTGACTCTTTGTAATTCTGTATTTGTTATTTTCCAAAAAAAAAAAAAAAAAAAAAAACTTATTCATAATTCAATTGATTAAAATATCATATCTTCAACTAAAAAATTAGAAGTTAATCTCTATCACCACATCAAATTAAAAGAAATAATAACAATAATAAAAATAAAAATGTTTATTATAATAATTATTATTATTTTGAGTTCAACTATTATATTTAATACATTTCAAATTTTAAATTCTTTTTTTAGTTGAATGAAGATCAAACTATCGAGGTTCATGATAGCAAACAATTATAGATGTCTTATCAACCAAGTTATTTTAACATCATTAATTTTTAACTTTCTTTAAAATTAATATTAATAAGAGTTGTTGAACAATTTTTTTTTTTTTTTTTACTAACAAATATCGCAAATAATATTTAGTAATATTTATCAACGGTCTCGACAAGCCGACAATTAATAGATTCTCCTAATTCCTTTTGGTGCACCAAAGGGCTTAATCATGAACCAATAATTTTCAAGTTAGCGTATAAACATTTAATCGACTGCTTAGTTTTCTAATTGGTGCATTTTTTAATGGAAGCATCATTATTTGTTACAAATATATTGAAAAAACGATATTAAATTACAAGTTGAGTCCTTGAATTTTTCAAGTTTTTTTATTTAGTCCTTCAACTTTAAAAGGTTTTTAATAAATCTCCAAACTTTCAATATTATGTTTAATAGATCTTTAGCATATTCAAAATTTTAAACATTAACGAATCTATTAGATATAAAATTTAGGTTAAAAATCACTTTTGGTCCCTCAACTTTCATGAAAGTAACAATTTGGTCCCTTAACTTTAATTTGTAACGATTTAGTCTATGTATTTTTAATTTTGTAAAAATTTAGTCTCTGAACTTTAATAAGTAACAATTTAGTCCCTACACTTTCAAATTTGTAACAATTTAATCTTTGTCGCAAAAAAAATCATCAAAATTAAATGTCAATTTTTATTATTTAATTATTAAATTTTGTAGCTTATTAACATATGGGTCCCAAATTAGTTTATTATTAATCTAGGTAAGAAATTTCATTAAATCTTTACATAAATTTTTCACGATAAGTACTAAATCGTTACAAATTTGAAAGTACAGGGACTAAATCATTACAAATCGAAGTTCAGGGACTAAATTGTTACTTTCATGAATGTTTAGGAACCAAAAGTGATTTTTAACACAAAATTTAACTTTATGTCTAACAACACCCAAAATTTTTAACTTTGTGCCTTGTGAATTTATAGAACGTCAAATAGGTCAATGACTTATTAGACACAAAAATGAAAATTCATGGACCTATTAGACACAAAATTGAAAATTTAAGAATCTTTTAGACATTTTTTAATATATCTATTGGATGTAAAATTGAGAATTCATGAACATATTAGACATTTTTTAAAGTTCAGTGACCAAATAAATGCAAACTTGATTGCTGAAAGACTAAACTTGTAATAACTTAACCAAAAATATGTACATATAAATTCAACTTAGCTTATCCTCTCCAAATTTTACTTTTAAGTGATCATTTGTATAACCATTTAGCCGAAAAAATCATATAAAATTATTTTCTAAATTCATTTCTCTGATTTTAATTTTATTTAAAAACAACTAATATAAAAATGATTAACCATGTGAAAAGGTGTACCATTAAATGCTGCATCCGTCCAAATTGACTGCCAAATAATTATCATTTTTCTGTTCATATATTGTCCCATCAATAAATTCATTACTACTCTTTTGACTTTTTATTAATTTCAATTTTTTTTTATCTAAACTTTTAATTTCATTACATTTCACTCCAGAAAATTTTTATCTTTTAATGCACTTTCATGTGAAAAATTATCCATGAAAATAATTAAAAATCATTCTTGGTCCCTAAACTTTCATGAAACTAACAATTTAGTCCATGAACTTTGATTTGTAATGATTCAGTTCTTGTATTTTCAATTTTGTAATAATTTAGTCTTTATACTTTTAAATTAATAAAAATCTAATTCTTGTCGCAAAAAAATTCATCAAAATTAGATGTGGATTTTTATTATTTAATTATTAGACTTTGTAGCTTTTTTTTTTTTTTTTTTTTTTTTGAGAAACAGACTTTGTAGCTTATAAATCTATTGGGTCCTAAATTAGTTTATTAATCTATCAATGTAAGAAGTTTCATTAAATCATAACATTAATTTTTATGATAGGAACTAAATCGTTACAAATTTTAAATTAAAAAGACTAAATTGTTATATATAAAAGTTCAGGAACTAAATTATTACAAAATTTAAAATATAGAGACTAAATCGTTACAAATCAAAATTTAAGACTTAAATTGTCACTTTCATGAAAGTCCAGGATCAAGAGTGATTTTACCAATGAAATTTGGTAAAATTTAAAACGCATGTATGATATAAAACTAATGAAACTTCAAAGAAAATTGACAGCACTAAGAATTTGGTTAAAATTTGTGAGTTTTGAAAGATTTATTCGATTACCTATTTCATGCCTTTATCGAGTTTAAATTTTTGTTCAAATAAGTGAATTTTTTTTAAAAAAAAAAATTAATTTAGAACTGATTTTGACGAAATTGAATGTTGAAGGTGAAAACCAATACCACTTGTTAGAATAAAAATTGATTTTTACCCAAAGTTTTTAAAGCTTTCGCCTAAAAAGAAAATAGTTTTTACAGATTTTAAAATGCATCTTTAGCAAAAATACATTCTTCTAGACTTAGCAGAAGCTCTTTTTTTTTTTCTTTCTAAAACTTTCCTTTTTCTGAAGAAATTCGAACATCACTGTCTGTGACCGTGACGGTGACCGACTGACCGGGATTGGACTCATCTCCTCGTGATGCCACAAATAGTAAAAGACAAAACTACCCTCAACCTTCCGTACAACCTGAATGACTGATAACTTATCCCCTTTCCCATCAATGCTTTTATCAAACTAATATTCTCTTTCATTTCCAATTCTTCCCCCTTCTTTATATTGTTTTCAAGATACCTGAATATTCAGGTCAGCTTAAACGTACCACGACTAATCTCACGAGATAAAGTTTTGATAATTCGTGTTCAACTTCAGCTGCTGCATTCACAAAAAGTACCAAAAATTTTCTTTTTCCTTGAAGAAAGAATGGTGGAAAACTCAGTAACTTATCAACAGTTGAATACAGATTCAAAGGAATCAACCCATTTACAGATACAACATATTCAGGACATGGCACACAAACACTAACACTAAAGTAAACAAAGCATATAACACTAGAATAACATTAATTAATGCTGGTAATTCAGACAAGAGACCTCTGCATTAGCTGGTTGAAGATTTGCTTACTAGGTTGTCTTTCCCAATATCACATGTGGATTTGTCTGGCTTTTTCATCCCAATCATGTTCTGTTGATTAACAAGCTGTTCTTGGAACTTTCATGCCAAACCCATGCTTTACCTTCTCAACTCTGATTCAGAAAAGGTGTATGTTAGCTTAAACAAATCAGAAAAGGTGTGTGTAGTTTGACTGATGAAGAGTTTGAAAAAACAAAAGTATCAGCTTGGCACTTACGTCGGAGCGAGTTTTCCAAGGCCTTCGAGCTCTTCCCCGGTGTCCTCGTCAAGGACTCGGCCGGAGATTTCAATAATGTAAGATCTGTCCCTTGAAGTGGGAAGCCCTCTACCAGCTAGCAAATCTAAGTCCTTTTGGTGAAGCTCTCTGCCATTCACAAAAACACCAGTATTTCCGCCAGCGCAGTTCTCTGGCATGGGGTAGTCAAATTCTTCAATGTAAGGCTGCAAAAGGATAACAAACAACTTGAGAACAAGGCAAAGAATCAAAACAGAGGACAATGCATCAACTTGAACTTCAATCTTACAGGAATTATGCCAAGACAAGGTCCACCCATGACGCCCCAGAATCCAGCTCGGGCATCGTACCTGATTTTAATTAATTTGAAGTGACATTAGCACAACGGATACAAGCGAGAATGTATTTTTGAATTGAGCTGTAGCACAACTTGGACTTGGTAAAGTAAACAACATCAAAAGTGTACAGTAAAAAACATCCACTTCTCTTGTCTGCTTTCTACTTTTGCCAAAAAAACTAGCATAAACGAGTAGCTTTACATCATGAAAGGTTACATAAAAAGAAGAAACAATTAGGTAGATCTATTAATGAACCAAATAATGAGTTTGCATCATAAAGCATAAAAGTAATATAGACAAACTATATCTTAAAGTTAAGACATTCATAGGGAATTTATTATCCTAGGTAGGTGACCACTGTTATAACCCCACAATCCCTTTACTTTTTCTTTTATTTGTCCCTTGACCACTACTTCAGCCTATAGTAGTTTAAGTTTGGTTAAACAATTGGATGGAGAACTGTAGCAAAAAACTAACATTTACTTCCATTTGGAAATACATAGAAAAGTTTGAGTATGCTCTTACCAGTATTTTCCTGGATGGATTGGTCCAGCAAGCTTTTCTGCTTTCTTAACCACACGATACGACATTAAGTGTCCATTGACTGAAACATTACTTCTGCTCCGCTCGTCTGATTGATTAGATCTAAAACTCTTCTTGATGATGTTTGCAAAAAAGGATTCCCCTCCTTTGTTGGCTCTCTGTTGGTTATCTTCTTTGCTCACATCCTGTGGCTCTTGAAATGTCACAGTATTAGAGTAGTCATTCATTGACACATCCATCTCAGTTGCCAGTGATGCTTCTTTCAAAGAATTCTGCCGTGAGGTCACCTTATTTGGTTTCACATTCTCTTGATCCGAACGGCTACTTCGATTTCCCTTAGCAAACCTGTTTGCAACCTGATTATTAGACGAGTAGTCGAAGTATGACTGAAGTGGGGAACCTGGAAGGGGAGGAGAGCGTGCAGTTTTGATTAAATTGTGTAAATTGTTTGTAGCATCCCTTGGAGCAGTTAAAACATCTGGACTGTCTTCATCATCTGAGGTACTTGAAGATGAAGGATGAAAATTTTGCATCTCTTGTTGCTTAGTTGAGTTTAAACCTGACCCAACGGGCTGAAGCACAGGCTCTCTATCTAGTGACTCAAAATCGTAAACAGTGTTTTCGTAATCATCAGAAGAGAAATTAGCACTATTACGGTGCAAGTGGCCATTAAAATTTGAATTATAACCCCTGGCCACCTGACCATCACTATCGTCGACCTCCGAGGGAAACGGAACTGCCTGTGAATGGTTGGAGAAAACAAGTCTCTTGTCAATGACAGTAAAATTGATTAATGTAGAACAAGCCCCACAACGAACACTTTGCTGATTCTTTACTGCCATTAGCTTCTTAGGAAGTTGCAGCATTTCAAAGCAATTATTACATGTAAGAAATGGAGCACCACCAGCTATTGGATAGCAATTACGGCCACCACTCACTAAGACTGTCCTCCGAGGACGACTGCTAACAGCACCACCAATCTCAGAATTGAAGTCACTCGGCCATCTAGATTGGGCTTGTCGATCACGAAAATTCAAGGGAGGATTTGTGGATCTAATATTGTTAACACATGCACCATAAGCAGCAGTATTTTCATGAGAATATGGTGAGGGATTGTTTGGAACATCAGGAAACCTTCTATTGTTGTAGTAAGTACCAGGTACTGAAGCTGGAACCTGTGAATATCTATTTTGGCACTGGAAACAAGAGCAAGAAGGCTGATGAAAGGGAGGATTTGGAGGGTAGTGGTTGAACGGATCCAAACCGGTATCGACATAATGGCCAGAATGATATTGGTGAGGGTGTTGTTGATGCGCACACGAAAACTGGTAGGAGTTTCGTCTTAACATTTGTGATCCAAAATGGTCCCCAAAATGAGTTGTATTGTTTGGATTATGCATCGCAGGGTAATAGCCTTGCACAGGCATTTCAATTCCATTGGAAAGAGGAAATGGTTCTTGACAATAACTGGAATATGAAGGACCTGCAACACATTTGTCAGGCCCGAGTAGCTGCTGCGGTGCATTTGATCCTGAAGAACCATCCATAGGCCAAGCACCAGAGTGATAAAAAGGTTTTGAAGGTTTCATTCCACCATTTGTGGAAGTGTTTTGGTTCGGATTATGAACTAAATTGCAAGACTGACCAAGCTGATCCTTCAGCTCATCCAGCTTCCTCAAAAGCTCGAGTCTGTCCTGTTCAAGGTGCTTAACTTTATCAGCTCCACTGCTTCCATTGCTATGATTTCTTAAAAGCTCCTGGACACCAGAAATGAAATCCAACCGATAATTAGTTTGATCATCTTTGAGGTTAGAAGTCGAGAACCTCACACTTTTCAAATTATCCCTTGAGCTCTTCTGAACCCCATTCTCCATCCCACCTGTTTCTCCCTTTTGCCAATCCAATTCTCTTCCTGATCCAAGCGTCGTCAACTTCATTTGAACATTCAAGTCCATTTGTTCCGTTCCCATCGAAGTACTCAAACCATCTTCATCCATATTCAAGTTAAGATCCTTCTGAACACCCCATTTATCAGTCTTACCATTGAACTGCTCTTCACATTTCTCAGCAACCTCCACTTTATCCTTGTCAGAGCCATTTAAATCACAAGGCAGAGAACCAGGACACGACTTCAAATCGACATCAGAGGCATCACTAAGATCAACCGTCCCTTTTTCGGGAGTATTCGTGGATTTAGTAGACGACCCTCCAACCCTGTCTTCATCCGACTTATCAGATAAAGATTCTTCTTCCTGATTTCTAACTTTCGCTGTGAAAACAAACGACAAAAAAAGGGCATCCCACTTCAAATTCCAGGAAAACACTCCACAAGAGAAAAACAAAAAAGAACCCCGAATACCAAATTTGATTACAGCAGTTAAATTCATCCAAATTAAACCCCGAATACGAAATAAACATTGGAAACAGAATATTCAAGCATGAATTCAGCTCGAAACAGAAGAAACAAAAAGGAAGAACAGAAAAAAAAAAATACCTCGTAGAATGGTACCACAGCCACCGCACTGATAAACAGAGTAATCAGCGAGCTCCGGGAGAAGATTCTCGCACTTGGGGCATCGAACCAGTCGCAATTTGGCGGAACCCGACATTGCGAAAACTGGGAAAGTGACAGACAGCGAAAGAAGAACAAGCAACAAAATGCAGAAAACGAATCAAGAAGAAGAAGAAGACCCCAGAAAATAAAAATCCAAAAACCACAGAGTACCCAGTGAAGAACGGTCGGAAAGAAGGCGAATAAAAACAGGCAAAAAGGGGGGAAGGAAAAGCTAAAGGAAAGGAACAAACCCCATGTGAAAAGAAGTCGAGCAGAGGATAGAAATGAAGCAAAACCTCAAATCACTTTCTAAAGTGTCACATTTGGGGCTCAGTGATTCTGAGAAAACAATCAGTGGAGGGTTAAAAATCTTTGGAGGGAAGAAAATTTCTCGGAAAACGAAGAAGCTGTACTGTTCAACTGCGTTGGTGTTATGAGAAATAATACCAATTTCTTCTGTTTGGTAGTGCCTGATTTTTGTTTGGTTTTCACAAACACAGAGAAGAAGAAAGAAGAAAAAAAAAAACAGAGAGAGATGGAATTCCAATGCTATTGGGGAATTTGTATAAAAGAAGCCCAAAATCTTCAAAGTGACGTCGTTTTAAAAATTCCATCTTCACTTTTTCTATTTCTTTTTTCTTTTTTTTTTTATATATATTTTTCTTTTTCTTTATATATATTTATTTTACTATTGTTACTATACATAAACATTTTGATTCTTGCACTCCTACTCTATCTTTGTTTTTAGGTCTCCTATTTTGTCCAATATTACTTTTATACCAAATAAGATCAATTTATTTATAATTTTCAAAATAATGGGTAGGGTTTTTAATAAGTTTATATTAAATTTACCTAGGTTAAATTATAAACGATTTGGTTCCTAGGTTCTTAAGGTGGTATCTGGTGCTTTAAAATGTTTTTAATAAATTAATAATCTTTAAATTTTGTGTATGATAAGTCTTTTTTTTTTAATTCAACAATATTTGTGGTGGGGATTTGAACTTCTGACTAAGGGTACATGTTTATTACAGTTGAGCTATGTTATTTTGACTAGACTCAAGTTGTTAACTTAGTTAATTTTAACACTTGGATGGTATAGTGGCTGTATTATTTAAGAATTGTGTGATGAGTTTATTTTAGGTAAGTTCAAGGGTTTGGAGGTTGAAGTGTGAACAAACAAAATTAATGAAAGAAATGTATTACTATTTCGAGACAAAATTGAAATTTCACAAGTCTAGCTATTAGATTATTAAAACAAATTTTACATTAAAATTTTTAATTTCATAAAACTAAACTACAAATGTAATACCCTTCTTCAACTAGTCCCGGAAAATGGATGGCGTTGAAGCACTCGACCTATACCCGACCATTGGGGCAAGTGCCAGGGTCGGATGAGTAGGAGGGCATGGCAGTTTGAGTGCGAGTTCGGGCGGAGTGGCCGTCTGTACAGATTTTGGTGATAGTAGCAAATATTCAAATGAGAATTTTGAAGGCCGAAAAAATGTAATACCCTTCTCATGATATGGAAAACTAAAAATGTTTTGTTTGAATTTAGTTGGGTTTGGTTAAAAGTTTAGGAGTGTTATGAACTCAATCAAATCACTTTTTTGAAAATATTGATAATTAAAAGCAATTTACAAAATTCAAAAAAGATGAAAAATCTAATTAATTTTCTTTATGGAATGTTTGACGAGATAACTGCTCTAAAAAACTTTTTTGAAAATCCTGATAATTAAAAAGAATTTACAAAAATCTAAAAAGTTGAAGCATTTAATTAAAATTCTTTTTGGAATGTTTGACAGAATAAATGGTTTGAAACACTTTTGGTTCAAAAGAGATCCCAAAAGAAACTCACCGAAAAATAAAGTTGGAAAAAGAAAATGTATAAAACCAAACACTGTTGCTTCTCAAAAGCAAAAGCAAAGCATTGGGCTTATAAGTTTAAAGTACAAAGTTTTGCTATTGCCACTCCACATCTTCTTTTTTAAATTGGGTTAAAAATAAAATGTCATTTTAATTTACATACTTTCCATAAATCTTAAAACTAGTTCTTATTCTCAGTTTAAAGTTGATTTTTATCAAATTAGATAAAAATAATTAGATATAATGAGAGTATTTTTCCATAATTTATTAAGAGAAATCTAATAGAGATTACTTAAAAAAAAAAAAAAAAAAGTTACCAATAAATTAAATAGAGACCAATTTCTTTCTTAGTACGATAGATGTGGAGTATAGAGATTTGGACCACCAGCCTTAAAAGGACAGAGTATGTGTCAATTACAGCTGCGTTACGTGCACTTTAACAATTAATGACTTAATTTAAAGATGAACAATACTTGGTTGCACACTGAAGGGATCTCCAAATATACCTCATTAAAATCTTGACAGCTAAGAAAGAGAAAGGTAGAAAATGAGAAGAAAAAAAAATTATCTCTCTTAGTTCTCAAGATTTTAATGGTGGTTAGATAGAAATCTGCGATTTGTATGAAGATCTCTACGTATCGATATATACAATATTATTCTTTAAAAATTTATTAAGAGTGAAGAGGAGGGAGGGAGTGGAAGAAACAAAAAAGAGGAGGAAGAGTGGGCCCTACAAAAGACTGAAAATTGAAATGGTGTTGGATTTCCACTTTGTTGTTGTTGTTCATCTTTAGTTGATTCTTTAGTTTCTCTCTCTCCAATTAACATCTTTTTACAAAGAGAAAAAAAAAAGAGAGGAGAGAGAAAAAGGGAGTGTTTGGCTCATGTGAAAAGAAGTGAAAGGCAAATTGAAAAAGAGACCCATCCTATGCCCTAAATACCCATTTGTTTCATTTAATTAATTCACAAAAGGAGAGAGTGGTCTCAATATTTTGAGTACTTTCAAATTTCAATAAATCGTAAAATTAGTCTTCATATTTTGTTGAAGTATGAAGACTATATTTGAACATTTAAAAGTTAAAATACTAAAATAGAACAAATCCCAAAATATATAATTTCAAAAAAAAAAAAAAATCCCAAAATACATAGACCAAAATGGTATTTTAACCAAAAAAAATATTAGTAAGGCCCCGTTTGATAACCATTTCGTTTTTGGTTTTTGGTTTTTGAAAATTAAGCTTATAAACATTATTTTCACCCACAACTTTCTTTGTTTTGTTATCTACAACCTTCTCGTGTTTTCAAAAACCAAGTCAAAATTTGAAAACAAAACAATGTAGTTTTCAAAAACTTGTGTTTTGTTTTTTGAATTTGGCTAAGATCTCAAATGTTTACTTAACAAAAATGAAAACCATGACAAGGAAATTGAGAGAAAACCAACATAATTTTCAAAAACCAAATGGTTATCAAACGGGACCTAAATTACAAGTTTAATATTTGAACTTTTCTTTTTGTGTCTAACAGGTCTAAACTTTAGAAAGTATTTAATAGGTATAAATAAGTCTCCGAACTTTAAAAATATTAAAAGAGATTCCTTACCTTTCAACTTTATATATCTAATAGGTCCCCAACACATTCAATGGAATATGAAACTTTCAACTTTTTCTCCAATAGTTTTGCAAACTTTAAAAAACGTGGAATAGGTCAAGAATCTATTAGACACAAAATCGAAAGTTTAGACGTTTTTTAAAGTCCAGATACCTATTAGATACTAATTTGAAAGTCTAAAAACTAATTAGACACCTTATAAAGTTTCAAGTTCGAAAACCAAAATTGTAATTTAACAAAAAAAAAAAAAAAGAAGAAATCAAAATCAACACTTCTCACCTACTCTTCTACCTGACAAAAAAGTCTTTGAAAAAAAAAATGGTTAAAAATTAGTGTGTCCTCTATTTTTGTATCTCTGACATGGTCTTTGCTTTGATTCTCTGTCCCACATCAATTTTTCTTTTTCTCTTTATACTTACCTTTTAATTTAATGCCTATTTCTTTCTCTATCCTCTCTTCCTTCCTTTTCCCCTGTTTTGGCCTTTTACTTTTATTTTCCATTTACCATTCAAAGCTCTTTTTGGTTTCTACCTTTATCCCCAACCAACACACATTGCCATTTGCCAGAGAGAATGTGACATTTCATCTTCATCATTTTGTTTCTTTTCTAAATGTATAAACACAAACCCCATTGCTTCCAAATTCAATTTCATTTTAATTTTTATGATTGATGTAGTTTTTCTTAATTCTATGGGATGATATAGTTTGTCCATGCTAGGCATTTACTATTCATTCCTTTCATGTCACATCACTCATAAAATCATCATAACATGCAACAATAATAATTGGTCTCCTTACTTCCCCGGTTATAATTTGATTATGATTTTGTCTGCTTTCGCTGGGGTTTAGAGTATGTTACTTTACGAAAGATCTTGTACGAATAGAGAATAGAGATAGGTTAGATTATACAAAACATCCCTAAAATTTGAGATGAATTTTAATTTTGAAGGTGTTTTTAAGAAAATACGTTGGAGAGTTTTTCATTAAAATAATAATGGGAGAAATTGATGTGATAGTTAATGTATTAAGGTCGAAAGAGACACATATGTGAGATCATTTACCATTCAATTTTAATTATATGGAAGATTAAGATTGTTGCTGTTATCGTTTATTTCAACTTAAAAGATATTGTTGACATCATTTAACTAATCAAATTTTACACATCAATTAGTTATCACATCAATTTACGTGAATGATCGTTGTAATTGTGATCTCATGTATGCCTTCTAATTTTCACATTAGTTACCGTATCAATTTTCATTTGAGAAAAGAAAACTTTTCAAATGCTTTTTCAACAATTTCAAAAGTTGTTGAAAGGTTTTAAAAAAACTTTTAAAACTCTAAACCTATCCAAAAGTTTAATGGTATTTTGTTTATTTTAACCCTGGGAATATTATCATTTTACTGTATTTTAAAGCATATATTTTCGTCACTTCTAATCGATATGAGGTTATATCTCTCGATATTAGGAGTTTTTTTTTTGTGTGCCTTAGTTTCATGAGAGAAAATAACTAGAAGTCTTTGAGCATTTAAGGAAGTATTTGTCATGTTGGTTTGGAAAGACTTATAAATGATATGACAATTTCCACTACATAATTAAGTTCATTGCTAAAAAGTCATAGGTTTTAATAGAAGGTCATGTAATGAATTAAATACCATAGAGTATACACATTTTTCAAACTTGCGTAATAAATTTCTCCTAAAAGAATTGATTTGCTTTGAGAGAAAAATGTGCCCATTGATTTTTTCAAATTTTCCACCTTCGACTAAATGGATAAAAAACAAACTTTTTTTTTTTTTTCAGTTCAACAACATTCGAATCTTGACTCTTTTGGATACATGTCAATTATCACTGATTTATGCTCACTTTTGACGATAATAAACAAACTGTTGATGGCAAAATCTGGACAGGTAGAACTCATCTGACCTTCACGTGCCACCAACAATAAATTTGTTTGAGAGGGGGGAAGACGTAGCCTGCAAGACAGAAAAATCTGCACACCGGTGTGGTGCTTGCCACACCACCTCCGATGCTTAAATCAGAAAGCGAAAGAAGGAGAGCAAGAGAGCAAGATGAGAGAGTAGAGAATAGAGTTCCGGATCCTTTCTTCAGTGATGAAGAAGATTTTAAATACTTGTTCCTGCTCTAGGGTTTCTAGGCATTTGGAGGCGATCCAGGGCTGAACCGAGTGGAATCGGGCAGCCAGGGGTAGCAGGGACCGAATGGAGGCGGAAGAACTCGGGCCACGCAAGTGGGGCGAGTGGTCGGCCTCGGGCCGACTGCCGAGGCCGACCATATGGGTCAGGCCAAGACTCGGTCCCTCTGACCTTGGCCCGACCTTTTGGCCCGTTTCGCCTCCGGAGTCCACTTTTTGGTCCTATTTCTGGAATCGCGTCGGGATGTCCTCGTCAGCTCCTTGTACATCGGAGTGGTCCAAAATTACCTATAACACAAATCATCTTAATCAAGGTTGCATTTATTTGACATATTTGTTTTTTATAAAATTTCCAATGGTAACTTTAATTTTAGATTTATGAAACTTGCATGCTTACTTTCTTAAAATTTGAGTAAAATACATTTTTAGTCATTCATATTGAACTTAGTTTTTAGTTCTTGAAATTTAAATTTAGTTTCTCTTAGATTTTTTAGGTTTCAAAATCAACATATTGGGTACTCAAAGTTTGAATTTGATTTCTAACTAGTTCATAAAGTTTGAATATTTTTTTTTTCGAGTTCCTATTTCTGTTTCTCATAAAGTTGATGTTAGTTAACCTAGCAAAAATGATGACATGCTAGTTAACACACGCTAATTCAACTTTCATAATATGTAATTTTTTAAATGAATCAAATTTTTTTATATATTTTTGTTTATTTAGGGACCATTTATTAGAAATTGAATACAAACCTTGAGATGAAACATGACACTTTTGAAATCTTAATGACCAAACAAAAACTTAATTCAAATCTCAAAGACCAGAAATGTTAGCCAACAAGAGCATAGCTCAACTGGCATAAAGCTGTATTGATAACCACGGTTCAAATCCTCCACCCCCATATTGTAAAAAAAAAAAAAAAATGTTAGTTTTGAAAACCCAATGATCAAACAGAAACTAAATCTGAATACCTATTCATCAAAAGTGTATTTTTTCGTTTAAAAAATCTATTTTTCAAAAAAAATAAATTTGTAGATTTCCAATGAAAGGTGTGTTTGATGGGTCTACCTGCAGGCTGAGCAGAGCATGCTGAAGATATTCATAATAAATAAATATAATGTAAGTAAAATGATTAGTATTTTATAAGTTTATGCAAATTAATTTGTACCTTATACTACACAAAAGTTTTAATTGGTCAAATGTTGGGTATAAAAGGGAACAACATCTTTGTTTTTTAGTTACATACTTGCTCTGTCTTCCAGTTATTGGTTTTTGCTTTCTGTGCACTCAAAAGACAGAATCATTTTCTATGTTTTTCTTTATTGTTATTATTGCATTTTCAAAAACAACTGCATTCAAAATGTTTGGTTTATGGATCAAGATTGCTTCATTTCAAGCTAATTTTTCTTTTTGAGTTTGGTGGATTGATTTATATAATATAGATTAGAGTTTTGTTAATTTCACACGCTGTATTAATTTAAAGTTTTGAAGAGTCTTATCTCTCATATCGTTTATTAGTTTTGGCAGGTTTTATAAAACATTTTTTTTTAGTTCAATACAAGTGAAGATTTGAAGATTTAGATTTCAAGTTGACTAGTTATATAAAACTAAACTTCTAGAATCCATTTATTTATACAAATTCAAATCTATGAATTTCATGCCATAAAATTTGACATTTTTACAAACTTTGTCACATCAAAGTCCTCCAAAAAAAAAAAAAAAACTTCATAATATATGCCTCCTAATTGTCTAACACCCAAATCTTGTAGTATAATCTTCATTTATTTAATTTGTTGAATCGGTAAAAATATTATTTTTTTAAACAAATGTACTTCCTTATGTTATATAATATAAAATCACTTTCACATCAAGTTTTGTTTTTTTTTTCTTTTACATGCACACACGTATCGCTACAAATTAATATAATTGTCAATTTATACTTTTTTTTTAATATCCACTAGAACTTTTTCTTTTAAGCTTAAACATGGTATGCTTTATTAAAAATTTAAAACAATATGATATATGTTGTAATTTTGCACTGTCTAAACCTAAAAAAACATCAAGAATATTGGACCCAAAATGAGAAAAGACCGAACGACTTGCTCGAAGCCCATTCCTTAACCTCGACCTCGTGGCATGAGGTCAAGGCCATGGAGCCAAGGTCGAGGCAATGCTCGACCTTGACCCAAAACCAGCCTCAGCGTAGCAAGTACCTACATGCCCTGTGTATCTCTGGCTTGGTGAAGTCCCTTGATGATCTGGTTCAATCCACTCCAATCCTAAAACCATCCTCAAACGGGTGAAACTCTAAAATGGACAAGGTACAAATACTCTTCTTCAACTTAGGAGAAGGATATTCTTCCTCATTCTCAATTACTTACTACACTCATAACCTCTTAACCGACTTAAGCATAATAGTCAATGTCACACCGGTGTGTTTCTTGTCTTACAAGCCACGTCTTACTTCTTCGAACAAATTTATCATTATTGTCACGTGAAGATCAGCTGTGTTTTCCCTGTCTAGATTTTGGCAACAATAATATAAATAATAAAGTATGGTTAAA
Source organism: Luffa aegyptiaca (assembly GCA_017139565.1). Classification (NCBI taxonomy): domain Eukaryota; kingdom Viridiplantae; phylum Streptophyta; class Magnoliopsida; order Cucurbitales; family Cucurbitaceae; genus Luffa; species Luffa aegyptiaca. The sequence continues at coordinate 45,567,604 of CM029404.1, read as the reverse complement.
AAGTGATAATATGGAGTAATTATTGTAAAATATATATATAAACTTTTAAGTAGGTGAGCCCAGCCCATATAGGTGGCAGGCTAAGTGGGCCTAATCGACCTCGAGTATGTAGACTGTAGGCCTATCTGCCTATGTCTGCAATTCTACCAAATAATTGAGATACGGCCCATTAGCCTCTGGTTTTCTCCTGCAAGCCTTCAAAAGATACTTTTGTGGGTTTTCATTTGCAAGAATGTCCAAATTTTGTACGTAATTACTTTTATACCCACTTTTGGCATTGACTATGACTAGCCAATCTTTTTTTTTTTTTTTTTTTTTTTTTTTTTTTTTTTTTTTTTTTTTTTTTTTTTTTACATCAACATTTAGGTGGGGGGATTCGAACCTCTAACCTTTTGATCGAGAGTATATGACTAGCCAATCAAGCTTTATTTGCAATTTTAACTCCATTATTTTCTTCTTTTGGCAACTTGAACTTTGAAATTGTGAGGTTTTAATTTTTTATTTAAAAAAAAAGATAAATTACCATTTCGATCTTTTTATTTTAAGCTTCATTCCATTTTAGTTCATGTACTTTTAATTGTTTAAATTTAGGTTATGTACTTGAAGTAAACCTGAAAATTGGTCTTTATTGTTATTATATATCAAAGGTTATCCTCATCCCCAAACATTATTGAAGTTAAAAAATAATTAAAAATAATTAAAAAAAAAAAAAAAAAAAAAAAACGTTTTGCTAACTAATGAACCATCTGAATTTCTCTCTCCACATGTGAAGCTTGAGACAGTACGAGAGTTCTTGGAGAAAGGATGTTTGATGTTGAAAATTATTGTTCCACTTTTTTATTTGGTAGATTGAAGATGTTCAAGGAATCTATTAATTTACAATTGCAAATGCCAAATTGTAGTCTCTAAAGCCAATGGAAGCCCTTCCATTATTGCCAATCATTCAACCAAATCAACATCACAACCATGCATCCTCAAAGCAACAAGCATAACTGTTCATTTTCAATATCTAATCACCACCTACAATTTACTATATCACACTTTTTTTTTTATAACTTAAAAAGAAAAAAGAAGATAAGATTTAAAATAATGTAAATTAATACGTAAGGTTATGTAAATTTGTACTTTTTAAAGTGTCAAACGTCAAAATACAACATGCCTTAAATAAAAGAGAAGTTTTGAGATTATGTAAATTTATACATAAACTTGATAAGTTATATCAATTTTTATCCTAAACTTCAATTTTATCACTTTCGACTCTGAATTTTGATTGATGATGCAATTTGTACCATCTAATCAAATTTTATTAATTCACCCATTAATTTTAATAAATAATAATGTAAAAAACCTCTCAAAACTCACGAACTTGACAAAAATCAAGTTTTAATTAAATTTTATTAATGCACAAAATCGATCGTCATTAAATAATCACACTAGAACCTACATATAGTCGTTGGTGGAGGCAATTTTGGAATGATCTCCACTTTAGCCCTGTCCACCTCGATTCCTCTTCGTGCGATAATCTTGTGCCCGAGTACTCTCCCTTATTGAACCATGAAATGACATTTTTCCCAGTTTAGTATTAGGTTCGTCTCCTCACATCTTTTTAGGACTTTCTCCAAACTCTGCAAACAATTTTGGAATGAAGTTCCAAAGACTGAAAAATCATTCATAAAGACTTCTAGCGTTTTCTCCACCATATCCGAGAAAATTGCTGTCATACAATGTTGGAAAGTTGCTTGGGCATTACATAGTCCGAAGGGCATTCTTCTGAAGACAAAAGTGCCATAAGGACATGTAAATGTTGTCTTCTCCTAGTCTTTAGGTACTATTGTAATCTCGTTGTAGCCAGAGTAACCATCCAAAAAACAATAGTATTCGTTTCCTGCCAGCCTATCCAACATTTGATCTATAAAAGGAAGTGGAAAGTGGTCCTTCTTGGTTGCTTTATTCAATTTCCTGTAATTCGTGTACACTCTCCATCCTGTAACAGTTTGTGTTGGAATCAACTCATTTTTCTCCTTAGTGACAACTGTCATTCCCCTTTCTTCGGAACACATTGTATCAGGTTGACCCAGTTGCTGTCTCCAATTGGGTAAATGACTCCAACATCTATCCATTTGATAATCTCCTTCCTGACTATTTCCTTCATCACCGGGTTGAGTCTTCTATGCATCGTACATTTCAATTAAAAAAAACATATGTTTTATAGTTCATTGGACATATATGAAAAATACTTTTCCAAACCAACCATAAAACATAAAGTGCGACACTTTTAAAGGTTAAAGTGAAAATTGAAGCACTTGTCTAAGTTTAAGGTTGCAATTTGTTGAAATTGGAAGTTTAGGTTAAAATTTGATATACCTGATTAAGATGAGTTTTTTCCTCATTTTAAAGTGTAACTGTCAAATCGTGATCTATATTAGGTTTTTTTTTTTTTTTTTTTTTTTTTTTTTTTTGACAACAAGTGGGGTGAGAGATTCGAACCACAAACATTTTAGTCTTTAGTAGAAGTTTTATGTCAACTGATCAATGCTCTGTTGGAGTCTATATTACTTTTTAGAACAAGAACAATAATATCAATTCATTTTTTACAAGGAGAATAGTATTAATAACATTATCCAGTAAATAGAAGTGTCAAAATATATATATTTTTTTTTTGAGAAGAAAGTGTCAAAATATATTACACTATCAAGAAAAACGTCATTATATACATATAAAAAAAAGTGTAAATTCAACATTTATGTAGTTATTAAAAATAAACGTTAAATTATTATTTTAGTCCCTAGATGCTAAGGTTTATGTCCATTTGAACTCTCAACTTTAAAATGTCAAATATGTCCTAAATTTTTAAAATATCCAATAAATTTTTTAACTTTCTATTTTGTGTCCATTAAATATCTAACCTGATCGAAATTTTTAAAAATGAATTGATCTATCAGATATGAAATTAAACTTTATATCTAATAGAACTTTAAACTTTCAATTTTATGTCTAGTAAATTTGTTGATTTTAAACAATGTCGAATAAGGCAAAAACTTATTAGACACAAAATTGAAAATTTAAAAATATATAATAATGTACATAAAATTGAAAGTTTAAAGATCTAGTATATACTTGTTAAAGTTCATAGATCAAACAAACACAAATCTGAAATTCAGGAATCTATTAAAAACTTTTAGAATTTAAAGACCAAATAAACACAAATCTGGAAGTTCGTGAACTAAAGTTATAATATAATTAAAAAAAAAACATTATTTTTTTAAGGTAATTTTGAATTTGAGTGTGTTTGTTGAGGCTGTCTCTTTCAACTGATATGATTGGTAGATATTTAGTTTGATTGATTTATTTTTGACAAATTAACTCTTGTGTCTATGTCTTAAATTGAGTTTGTTGGACAGCAATAGTGGGATGTTGGTTGGAGAGCTTGTGGAACAGTGCTGTCTTTAATTACTATTTTCAAATTATTGGATAGAATATGATTACTTTGTTTGAATTTAAAATGTAACCAATAATTCAATTCTATACATGCTAAATAACCAATCATTTATTCAACATTAAACATCATTAAAAAAAAAATTATTCCATTTTCTATTTGATTAAAATCATGCTTTTTTTTAGTTCAATAAATTGTAGGATTGAAAATCGAATCATCGATTTTTAAGATGACAGTAAACATCTCATCTGCTAAACTATACTTTAATCGACTATTTATTTAACTTAGGGTAAAATGCTCTTTTGATTCCTGAGATTTGAACTTAATTGTTTATTTGGTCTCTGAGTTTTCAAAACTAATACTTTTAATCCTCGATATTTGAATTTATTTCTATTTAGTCTTTTGGATTAAAAAATGTCATGTTTGATTCTCAAGATTTGAATTTGATTTCAAAATTTGGTCCCTGAAGTTTGATACTAATTTCAAATTAGTCCTCGAAATTTGAAATTGATTTCTAAATGGTCTATGAATAGAGTTGACACTGATTGACCTAATAAAATGGTGATATAACAGTTAATATATGCAACTAGACTTGGCTCATATGTATTTTTTAAATGTGTTGAATTATATTTTATTTTTTTCATTTTTTATACTTATAACCAATTAAAAAATAATTTCAAATTTTAGGGACGAGTTAGAAATCAAAGTCAAAACTCAGACCAAAATGTGTTACTTTTGAAATTTCAAAGACCAAATATAGACTAAATTCACATCTCAATCACCAAAAGGGTTGGTTTTGAAACACCCTGAAACTATATAAAAATTAAGTTCAAATTTTAGGGGTTAGAAAAGTATTTTACCTTATTTTTTATTATTTAAAAGAAAAAAAAAAGGAAAAGGAAAAGAGAGGATACATTACAAAATTTCCGAAAATTCATATACCATGGATATATATATATTTTAATTTTAAAAAAGTTCTTTTATTCCTTTTTCGAAAGACCTTTCTTCAACTTAAAAAATGGTAGCCCGAGAATCATAATAATAATAATTATTATTATTATTTAAACATACAGCTCATTTTATAGATTAAGCTTTTATTAATAATTTGTTGATTATTTTTCAGTAAATCAAACAATATAATATCTTTTTAAAAAAGGAAAAAGAAAAAAGAGCCGTTTTGAACCATTCTTCTACAAAAATAATTTAAAAAATTTTCAAAGTCTGCTTCATTTTTTTTTTAGGAAAAAAGAAAAAGAAAAAGAAAAAACTATAATCCATTTCAATGGTATTTACTCTTAATTGAAATCAATATATATTTCTGTCAAAGTTTTTATTTTTTGGTAACAAAATCATTCAGATTTATAACTTTTAAAAAATCATACAATTGAAATTATTTAAAAGATAATTTGAAGGTAAGATCTAAAAGTCCGATCTTGGACTTAAAGTAAATGACAAAACAAGATGAGATATCTAAACAACATCTTAACATTATACTAACAACAACTTCTAAATTAACATCGTTTAAAAGTTATAATCATAAACATATATAATAGATATTGGATTAATTCATATTACTCAAAAGTATATACATTTTAAATTTTGTTTCAAGTCTCTCATACATCAAACAAATTTTGATTTTCGTTTCAAAACCTTTTTTTTTTCTCCAATGTATACGAAATTGCAAACAAAATGTTAATATAACCATACATTAAAATCATTACTAAATTCGTATTAAACGAAATTCAAATCGATATATAAAAGCCAACAAAAGCTTGACTCAAATGGCCAAAACGAGCATAGCTTAACAATAATTGACATGTACTCTTGACCAAGAGATCAGATGTTCGAATCTCTCCATCAGATCCACACAAACAAATCCGTTTAGAACAACATAATAGTTACATGAAGTAATTTTGATTAGTAATATGAATTGAAGGTTAGTAAATGGGTTGGAAATTAAAATTACGAATTTCATACTTGAATTTGCTTCTTCCTCCAAAATCCAATTCTGCTAAAAATTGCAGAAAGCCTCACAGTAGTTTTGAATTTCTTGAGCTTGTTCTTCTTTTCGCCCACTGGCTTCTTCTTCGCGGAGACGGACGGTGGCGGGGGCGGCGGAGATGGGATGAAATCGGGGAAGTGGGAGACTTTGTTGGAGAAGAACCGCCGTGATCCGCCGTGGTGGGGCGGCGGCAATGCCATGAGATTCCGGTCGATGAGATGGGCGAGGGAGGCGAGCTCGTAGGAATCGTATAATGGACTGCCACAGTCCCATACGCCCAATTCTTCTCTCATTTTTTTTTCTCAATGAATTTTCTTCATCAAAAGGGCTTTTTAAATCTCACTTTGCTTTTTGTTTGTTTATGTTTTAATTTTAAATTGACAATTTTGCTCATCTTTGCCCTCAAATTAGAGGACAAAGATTCTTCTAATTTTACTTTTTTAAATACATGGATGATTTCGAATCAAACTCATTGTATTCTAGTGAGTTGTTAAATGTAACAAATATATTTTTTAGATTTTTTTCACCAATTTTAGTGAAATAAAAAATTATATATAGTTTTAGTTTAATACATGTGATCGTAAAACTTTCGATTTGGTTTTTATAGTTTGACGTTGAACTAATCTTGTTAATATGTAGTTTTTGTTGTTATAAATTGTTTTTTTTTTTTAGTTCAACAATCATGGAGGTGGAGGATCGGACCATTGAAGTTTAAGTCATGCTTTGATTCACTGTTGTTATTATATTGAATATGTGATGTGTTTTCTCTATTTACATATTTTGTTGGCTATGTTAGTTAAATGGATCGAGGTTTATGGTTGAATAAAAAAATATGAGAAAATTAGTGGGTTTTTTTTGAGTGAGTAAAAATTGTTTTATAGTGGATTTGTGAGATTTAACCAAATTATAAGAATCAAATTGAAATTAAGTTGAGCTAATGGAAGAAACCGATGCGTACCTTCTGTTGCGGAACCAACACCGCTCCTGCCCCAACGACCAGGCGAACCCCTCTAAGTGGATGTCGATTCCAGAGGGTATATGGAAGCTGAGTTGCGATGCTACCTGGAACGAAAGAGAAGCAGTAGGGCAGTGTAGAATGGCTTTTGCGCGATTGGAGAGGAACAATACAGATGGCGGGATATCGAAATATAGATTGTTGTTGGAAGATCTCATGGTTGGAAACGCTGGCGATCTGCGAGGGTCTGCGGGCGATACACAATCGGATCCCCCTACCAGGTCCACGTGGAAAGTGATTCTCCCCATGTGGTGCGACTGATTAATGAAGAAGAGATTGAATTGACTCTTTTCATTAAAGAAGTCAAAAGCCTTGTCCCCTTAAGACATATTGAATATGTTTCCCATATCAATCTAAACCATCATTTTATGGCCCATTACCTGGCCCGTAGGGTTTGCGAGGAAAATGATACCAAAATCTGGTATTCTGCGTTTCCTAATTGGCTTCTTTCTTTAAATGAGACTGATATCAGGTGTGTAAATCACACTAGTGGGGGATCCTGTCCCACCAGTGTTGATGTTTTTGTTTCTTCTTAATGAATGTTCTTTTCTTCTAAACAAAAAAACAAAAAAATTGAAATTAAGCTCAAACTAGCTAGATGAATCGAGGCAAATTCAAGCATGTATAGTGTAGCAGATGAGACACTAATTACCATCTCAAAGGTTAACGATCTTTCACCCCACACTTATAAACTAAAGAAAAATCATATCTTGACGAGGGATATTATTGTCTTTCAACAAAGAATGGCTTCGTGCTAATGACACATTACACAGTAAGCAATTGTTTTTATATGATTCGTTTTGATAATTAACTATCCGTATAAGATTTTTTGAGTGACATTAAATGTATTTTCGAGTTTTTTTTTTCAAATATTAAATATTAAATAAAGTTTGTAAAAATAATTCAAAAGTCAGATCACTTAGGCTAGCCGCCAGGGGACATTTTTTATTAATATTACAATTTTTAAAACTTACTATAAAAATATAGTTAATTTGAAACTTATTATTTAAATATTGTAGTTTTAAATTTTCGGTCAAAGGTAGTCTCTTGAAGAGACGACCTTGAAACACGTGTCGAATACCGTCTGACATGACAATGAATTTAAAAAAAAAAAACAAAAAAAACAAAATTCGAAGAGGTCATCTCTTCAAGAGACGACCTCTGCACATTTAATCAACAAAAATACTTTTGGCACGATGGTGAACGCTGCATCTTTCTTTCATCCCCTTCCCATGTTTGATCCCAGCGGCTGCATTTTTATTTCCTTTTCGTTTTCTTTCCTTTTCTTTTTTTTTTTTTTTCGTTTCTATTTTTTTATTTTTAAAAATATTAGTAGTTTTTTATTTTCTTTGTTCTGGTTTCACTTTTCTTTAAGATTTGAACTTTTTTTTTTTAAATGAAATTTGAAGTTTGAAATATACTTAAAAATAAAAAATTTTATACCATTTTCTTTATATTTCTATTTTGAATTATAAAATTATTATAACCAACTTTTAAATTTAGCTAGTTTAGATAAAATAAAAATAAAAATGAGAAATGTGACAGATAAATCAAATTGTTGTTATCTTTATACCAATAAATTAATTTAATATATAAAATAAACATTTTCTTTTTTCACTCTTCATTGAAACCATTGTTATTGGTATAAACATAACAACAATTTGATTTATTTGTCATATTTCTCATTTTTATTTTTCTTTTATCTCAATTAGCTAAATTTAAAAGTTGGTTATAATAATTTTATAATTCAAAATAAAAATATAAAGAAAATGGTATAAAAAAAAATTTTTAAGTATATTTCAAACTTCAAATTTCATTTTTTTTTTTAAAAAAAAAGTTCAAATTTTAAAGAAAAGTGAAACAAGAACAAAGAAAATAAAAACTACTGATATTTTTAAAAATAAAAAACTAGAAACAAAAAAAAGAAAGAAAAAAGAAAGAAAACGAAAGAAAGAAAACGAAAAAAAAAAAGAAAACGAAAAAGAAAAAAAAAAACCCAAAAATGTGCAGCTGCTAGGATTTGAACATGGGAAGGGAAGAAAAAAAGGTGCGACATTCACCACCTTGCCAGAAGTACGTTTGTTGATTAAATGTGCAGAGGTCGTGTCTTGAAGAGACGACCTCTGCGTTTTTTTTTTTTTAATTTATTGTCATGTCAGACAGGGTGCGACACGTGTTTCAAGGTCGTCTCTTCAAGAGACGACCTTTGACCGAAAATTTAAAACTACAATATTTAAATAATAAGTTTCAAACTAACTATATTTTAATAATAAGTTTTAAAAATGGTAATATTATTAAAAAAAGTCCAGCCGGCAGGCGATAAACTTGATTTTTTTAATAATACTATTATTATTAAAGAAGAAAATGACTCAATTTATTCATTTTATTTTGGAAATTGGTTTTGAAAGTAGAGTGCATGTTATGGAGCATATAATTAAATATTGTTCGAGTAGAGTGGAAATAGTTTATTTATTTGCCTAAATTAAATAAAACATTAAGAAATTAATAAAATGATATATAAAAATAATAGTATATTTCATTCATGGTCGTTTTTTTTTTCAAATATTAAAAAAAAACTTGTGTTAAGAAAAGAAAAACCAAATAATATATTTTATTAATAATAAAATTATAAAATATGCTCCAGCATTCTTGGGCCTCGACTCGTGTAGCTTAGGACATATGAGTGGTATCAATAATAGTGACAGGCTACAAAGTGAGTGTTCATGTTGAGGGACCACAAGGTGCACAAGTGTGGACTCTTCAACCAAGCAACATGCTCAATGACACAAAACTAGGTGTCATTGTTACGCTCCCCTCTTGCGGATCGTGACAAATATACACCCACGCCCTCCATTGGGCGAGGAGAGAGAGTTTGGGGTGTCAAGTTGAGCTTGCTTAGACAACGCTTTGCACATGAGCTATTTGTAGGCTTGCTTTTCAATATCGACAAATATCCTAATGTGCAAAGTCGCAGCATGCTTGCTTCGATCAAGACAAGCTAAGATTGACCCTACAATTGCTCTCTGTTTTATAGAAGGGATCGTCCATTGAAAAGAAAGTTGTTGTTTGATCTTACACGACGTTGCTGAGTTTGATTCTTCATGAGCCAATGTGTGACAAAGCGATTCAAGGGATGTCGTGAACCAATGATGACAAACAACATCAATGCTGAGCAGATTATGAAATATGCAATTTCATTGGTAGTTCTTATTTAATTTATAAACATCAAAAAAGTTAATTTCAACTACTTTCTTGGGTGCTTTCAAAAAAAAAAAAAAAAACTACTTTCTTGGACTTGTAACTTTGATTTAACATAACTCTATTCATTTATACCATTTCTCGAAATCTAAACAATAACATGACTTTTCAAATCTAACTTGATTATTTAATATTATTTGACGGATAAACGACAAAAAATAAGTGGACAATCGAACAGAACATAAAATTAGAAATTAATTTAACAAAGGAAAAGCAACAATCAACTTTACAAAAAAAATGGTTTAGGTTTAGTAATTTAATAAATCATGTCATAAGCATGGTGGAAGTTGAGTATTAATAATGTTAATTTACTTTGTAATTAAATTAAATACAAGTTGTCTTAATTTGTTTATAAAATAATGAAGTTAGGTCACTATTGTAAGTTATCTGTCTAGATCTGTTGATATCCAATGACACTGTTACACGTGGCAACCTCTGAATCTAGACCTATATGTGTACGCCCTCCAACGAACCAATATCCACTTCCCCTTTTTCCATTGAATCTTTTATAGAAAATTCTTTAATTTTAACCAATTTAATTAGATTGACAACAACGTTGTTTCAAGGCATATTTAATCAAATACTATTGAATTGATTTCAAGTATTATTATTGACTTCTCATACATTGAACATTTAGATTTTTTTTTTTTTTTTTTTTTACAAAAGAACAATTTGAATTAAAATCAATGTTAAATTACAAGTTTAGTCCATAAACTTTAAAAAATCTCTAATAGGTTTGTGAACTTTTAATTTTATGTCTGATAAGTCCCTGACATATTCAAGATTTTTGAAAATTAATCAATCTATTAGGTATAAAATTGAATTTTATATCTATTTTTACCCTAAGCTCTCAATTTTGTATTTAGTAGCCTTGTAAATTTAAAAAAAAAATGTGTCAACGACTAATTAGACACAAAATTGAAAGTTTTTTTTTTTTTTTAATACATCAACATTTGAGGGTGGGGGATTCGACACTCTGACCTCATGGTCGAGGTACATGTCAATTACCGCTGAGCTAAGCTCGCTTTGGCACACAAAAGTGAAAGTTGAGGGACCTATTGGACATAAAAGTTAAAGTTTAAAAACTTACCGAATATTTTTTAAAGTTCGGGGACCTAATAGATATAAAATTGAAAGTTTGAAGATCTATTTAACATTTGTTAAAGTTTAGGGACCAGATTGACACAACCCTGAAAGTTCAAGAACTAAACTTATAATTGAACCTTAAAATAAAATTACAATAGTCTCGTTGATAACCATTTTGCTTTTGAAAAGTATGTTTGCTTCCTCACAATTCTTTAGTAAGCTTTTTACCTTATTAGTATAGTCTGACAGTTAAAATATCAATTCATTCCCTTGAGGTTTGAAGTTCAAATCTCCACTTTCACATTGTCATAATAAAAAAAAGAGTAGACACTTGCAACAGACAAAATAGTTACCAAACTTAAGATTATATTACATTACGAAATGGATATCTAATGACTTAAACTATATTCAAGTTGACATGTAATTGGTTGTTTATGGTTTATCGGGTTTGGTTTGAAAAGGGGGGAAAGTTTATAACTAGAATTTGAAAATTTACATTATACAATAGAAAAAGAGAGCAGATGGGAGAGAAAGTGGAAAGTTGTGATGAGATGTGATGTGGGATAGAGAAGAAAAGAAGAGAAATACTAATAGGCAGTGCTGAAATAGGAGTTAACAACATTGGCGCACAAGATCTGCAAGACAGTGGTGTTGGTGGGGCTAACACAACGAGGGGTTTTGTACTGACTCACCGCCGCCCCTAACGACAGATAATGGTCCATAATCTTGTGAAAAGTTCCCTTCCGGACCACCCTCAGCTCCAGGGCTCCTATGGCATTCACCTTTCTAGAGCTCATGTACCCTGCGTCTAGGAACGCCCTGTCCAGGCTGTTGCAGCACTCCCCCAGCACCTCCCCCTTTGCCTCCCCGCTTATCTCCCAGAAGATCACGTAGTGCCCCGGATCCCTCGACGTGTCCACGTGGCTCGTGAAGTCCACCACTTCCAGCTTCTCCGCTGCCAGCACGTCTCCGGCTGCCTCCACTGCTAGCTGCAGGTCCTTCTCTGTGTTCTTGTCGATGTTGATGGTCAGCAGGAGGTTCCTACGGCACATGAATTTCAGCTCTGGCGTTGCGTTATGGAACCCCATCACTTTCACCACGTCTCCTAATCTATAGCGGTACAGCCCTGCAACCAACCGTAATAAATGTTTCTATTAGGATTACGAGTGAGTGTGAATTCACGTGGGGTTAGATTTAAAGTGGACAATAATATACAACGTCCCCACGACACGACAAAGAAACATGTTGGATAGCAGAGGACAAAGCAAAGGGCAGAGACTGCCCCTGCAGACCCCCTACAGTTCACATGGGAAGCATTGAAACAACAAGCTTGAGATTTGAATAATCCAACATAACATATGTGGAGAAGGACTCTTGAGTTAATATAATAGTTTGGGAACACAACTGTCACTCAGTTACCTGTTCGTTCATGTTTGCCTTGAGGAAACAAAACGATGTTATAGAGTCCAATACATGAATTGAAAGGAATTACCTGCAACATTGGTGACAATTATTTCATACTCTTCGCCGACCTTGACTTCGGTCAGACCCACCGGCTTGTTCTCCTGCAGAATGCAAGCTCCATCTCCCTCCTGCTCCTGATCTCCAGCATTCTCCTTCAGCGGGATGAATTCGAAGTATCCGATGTTTGGAAGCACAGCAAAGGTGGCCATTTCAGGGGGCAACATTGGGTTAACGTTTGCTCCAACCCATCCTTCTGAAGAACCATAATCAGCACTCATCAGAGGCAGATGGCCCGCATAGTGCCTCAGTTTCTTCAGATAAGGCTCCATCGAGCCAGTCATGATCCCATATATGTACTTTGCATTGGGAAAGAGCTCCGGTATCAGCCCATACCAATTACTCAATCCTGCACATTTTTTGTAGATCAAATCTGCCAATTCAGGATTTGGCTTGAGCAATTTAGACATCGCTGTGCGAATGGAGGGGACGGTGACCCAACTAGTGAGAACACCGTCTCGAATGTTGCTGCAGAGCTCTTCCCATACTTGCTCAAAGGTCCTGAAAGCATGGACAATGCTGTGTGCAAAAGTGGAGAACACAAACTCAACTTCGTCCCGGAAGATCAGCCCACACAAGAGATGGCAATACAAAGATTGGTGGAAGTCAGGGCCAAAGATAACTTCATCCGGGCTACAGCACTGCGACTGGATCGTTTTCATCGTGCTCTTGAATTTCGCACTGCGGTAAACGTTTGTCGTTGCAGTTCCTGCTGCCAGACCACCCTTAGTTTTGAACTGCTTGCTGCTGTAGATGAACTGCAGGGCCTTTCCATTCCTAATGGGAAATTCTCTGTAGAACAAAGAACTCTCACCACATCAGCCATGACAAACTCATTTTATACTATATAGAACTCAAGAAGATGACAAACGACAGTAAAAAGACAACAAACTGTATCAACCATTAAGCTATTCAGTTCAGACAACAAATGATTCCGAGACCAGATCATAAACTTTTCGAACGATAAGAACAGAAGAAGACAGTTCAATTACTTGTTTCTGAAGGCAAAAGAAGTGCGATAAATTTGCATTGTCGTCTCCAACAATTCATCATTGAAGGGAATTAACTTGGGCCTCCCCTGAGTAGTACCAGAGCTACATCGTAAAACCAACCAAAAATCTTAGAAAAAACAACAAAATCTCCAATACTAAGAATCAAAACAAAACATGGTCAGAACAAATTTGCAAAAGTACCTCAAGGAAATGGTTTTGATTGGCTTTCCAGTGAGAATAGGGGAAGAAGCACCATCTGCGATTCTCTGAATATATGACTCCAAATCATTGTGAGTAGCAAGCGGGACACAGTCCTTGAAGCTCTGAGGATCAGTTCTTCCATTAAGTCCCAAGCTCTGCAAGTACTCAGCCGAAGCATTATCCTCCAAAATCTTCTTCAGAGTCTCCCTCTGAACTCTCTCAGCATCTCTAGTCATTTCTTCAAATTGCTCAATCACTTTCTCCCCATCAAATGCTTCCATTTTCTCCAACATTCTCACAGGTTGAAGACTGTTACAGACAAAGGGTACCGGAGCATAACGAAAGATTGGATTAATATCAAACCAATCAAATTTGCAAGACAGCAAAGAGCTCGAAACTGCTCAATAACGCATGGAAAAAGGTGAACCCAAAAACGTGAATAACGAAATGTTTACGTTGAAAACAGAAGAGGGTCCATGAGACAAGATAAAGGAAACAACAAGGCAAATATGATTTGGGAATTCATCTTTTTGCAAAACCCAATAAGAAACAAAAGTAAAGAGAATATATAGCAAGCTCGTGAATGGCGAAAAGTCAACATTTGAACAGCAAACTTCAAAGCAAAAAGCAATTACAGCCGGAGGAACTGATTGATTGGATTGAAAAAAAACCTCAAAGCAGAAGAGCACAAGACGGCGCTCGAAGATCTAAATTCTCTGATGGAATTCAACCAAGTCAACTACTAAGAAATTTTCCGGGAAACTGTTTCCCGGAAAATAGAGCGGAAACAGACGAAATGAACAAGAAGGCAACCCAGTCTGGTTTATAAGCATCAAACCGTTCTCAGAACCGACCAAATGACTTAAATAAAAAGACCCCACTATTCAAATGTAAAAATTAAACAGAAAGAAGTGTAAAAAAGTTAACTCTCGTGGAAAAAAAGCAGCCACGAACTCGTCAACGACGATTAAAATAAAAGAGACTTTTCACAGAGAGAGAGAAAAAAAACAACCAAGGCGAAAACAGATTAAGAACAGAGAAAGCACACAGAGCAGGACGATGAATTCAAACAGGTAATCAAACATTTCAAATTCCAATAAACCGCAACATCAATCTCAAACCACCGCGGAAGTCGCACCAATTTCGCCGGAAAAACACTCGAGCCCTTACAAGTCTACTCAAGAAATCGAAAACGAAATCAAACGAAACCCAGGAACTCCACCATGAAATTACCTGAAACCCAACTTCGAACTACTCGAGAGTGATGCAAAAAGACGCTTGTGGCAACAGTCCGGAGCGAGCGAGTTGAATTTGACGAACAAGTATGCGCCAGTAAAAAGAGACGAAAAGTCAAAAGAATCAACAGAGACGGTCACCAATGGAAGATCGCGGTTCTCTCTGCTCTTGGAAAGGTTCTAGAGAGAGAAAGAGTTGCAGAGCTTTTTACTTAGCTGCAATGGAGAGAGACAAGGAAGTGGATGCGATGGAAGATTCTAACAGGCGGTCAAATGCTTATATAGGCGTTCCACCGGTGGCCGATGCCGTCCAAATACGGCGCCCAATTAGTTATCCGAATGACCGTTGTGCCCCTGGGGTTGGACCGGAATTACCGGCCCATTTCTGGCCGGTGAACTTCGTCGGGCGGGTTCGGGTCGGGTTATTTCCTAATTCGGGTTTGGAGAAAGGACAGGGTTTTTAATTTTATTTACAAAAATGGGATCTGGGAAAGGGAAGCCGTTGAAGGCTGCCCTCGATTTTAGCCAACTTTGGAAGATTAGATTTGGTTGTTCTTTTTTCAATAGTTACCTGCATATCTCTTTATTTGATTTTGCCATTTTTGGTTCATTTGGATCACGTATATTGAATATTTAGTAATTAAAAATATCATAGATTTAAATGTTTAAGATAATAGATGTATGTGTTTGGATATAGAAAAAAAAAAAATCAATATTAGGAAGTTGTTTTGTTTATAAAAAAAACATAATTTAAATTATTAATCAAAATATAATTTATATTAGATAATTAATTAATAATAACTTAAAACTATTAAAGTTAATTTACACATCAACTAGAAAGCAATGGGAAATTTTCTCTCTCCTCTCTCCTCCTAGTTTTTAAGGAAAAAACAAACAAAATATTAGAAGAATGGTAAATTTTCATAGTCAATGGAATATTTTTATCTTTTAATAATAATTATCTAGGTTTTGAAAGGTAGACATCTATGAAACAAGAACAACACATGGGTTTTGATTTTTATATTATTATCAAAAACTTATCTCAAAATCTTGTTGAAATAAAAAGGGTCTTAGTAGCACAACCCTTAAATTGAGATGACTGTTCACAAAATTGATTTCAAAATCAATTAGTTTTTAAATGTTAATTTTTTTTGCCAAATTACAATTAATCTATAGTGGTAAGATTTTATTGTAAAAGTTTACATTAATTAAGTTTTGGTTGGTATGTTTCGGAATATTTAAGAGTTAAACTATAAAATTTTGTAAATTTAAAGGATGATGGAACAAATTGAGAGTTTGAAGATGTGATTGTACAACTATACTAGAGTTTAGAAATAGTTTTTGTAATTTTTTTAATGAATTAAAATTTAAAACTAACACCTCGTTTGATAGTCATTTTATATATATATATATATATTTTAAAATTAAACTTACAAACACTACTTTTGCCTTCAGGTTTCTTTGTTTTATTATCTACTTTTTATAAATGTTTTCAAATTTTAAGTCAAGTTTTGAAAATTAATATATATATATATATATATATATATATATTTTGTTATAGGTAATTTTAGACCACCCTGATGCACAAGGAGCTGACAAGGACAAATGGGTAGAGATAAGACCAGGAACCGACCTGGAGGAAGACCAGACCAAAGGGTCGGGCCAACTTGGCCCAACCCATATGGTCGGCCTCGACCCAAGGTCGAGGCCTACCGTTCGGCCCGCTTGCGCGGGCCGAGCTCGGTTGCCTCCGTTTGGTCCATGCTGCCTATGGCCGCCCCGGTTCCGCCTGGTTTGTTCCGAAACGTCTCCGAATTCCTAAAAACCCTAGGAGCATGAGCAGGTATTTAAACCCTTCTTCGTCACCGAATAAGGGATCAGAAATTCATTCTTTGAACTCTCTGTTTCTCCTCTTGCTCTTCCATCAGTTTTTTTTACTTAGGCATCGGAGTCGGTGTGGCAAGCACCACACCGATGTGCAGTGTTTGTTGGTCTTGCAGGTCACGTCTTTCCCTTTTCATACAAATTTATCTTTGGTGGCACGTGAAGGACGGTGAGTCTTCTGTCCGGATTTTGGCATGAACATATATAATAGTTTTTACTTATAGAATTTGGCTATAATAATTCAAAATGAAAACTTTATATGGAAACTGTTTGCACAATTTAAAAAAATAATAAAAAAAAACAAATGGTTATCAAATAATTTTTTTTTTTTGACAATTCAAATAAAATTTAAATGTTTAGTTGTTTTTGTTAAATATTAATTGCCACCCTGTTCGTTTATCTCCCTGACCATATTTGGATTTTTGTATGAGTTCCAGGTGTGGATAAGATTTCTAAATTTATCTATAATCTATAATATATATAAAAACATGAATGAATGGATAAAAAGATAATAAAAAGCCAACAAGAGCTTAGCTACAAAGTTGTACTCATAACCACAAGACCTGTGGTTTGAATCCCCCTCTCCACATATTGTCAAAAAAAAAAAATATATATATATATATATAAATATAAATGAGGAAGAAACTTTTTTTTTACGATATTAACCTCAACTTTTCAGATAATACCTAAATTAACCCCTTTTTTTTTTCGACAAAGCCTTATCAAAATGTATGGATATATACCAAATGAACATTATAATATAGATTAAATACTTACTGTCCTTGAACTTTTACATAGTGTCAAATATGTTCATAAACTAAAGCAAGAAATGTGTTAATAGATTTCTAAACTTTTGATTTTATATTAATTAATAAATCATTGAGATTATAATTTTGTGTCTAATAGATTACTGACTTATTCAACATTTTTTAAAATTATAAATCTATTAGATACAAAATTGAAAGTTTAATATTTATAAGCCACAAAATTAAACTTGATCGGTAATAGATTTGTTAATTTTTAAAAAACACTAAATATGTTAGAAACTTAGTAGACACAAAATTGAAAGTTCATAAATCTTAGCTAGTTTGACATTTGTAAAGTTCAAGATATCTATTAAACATAAAATGTAAAATGTAAAAAAACATAAGATATTTTTTAAAGTTTAATAATTTATTACAACTATGAAAGTTTTGAGACTAAACTTATAATTTAAGATATATAAATATACGATATAACTCAAATGTCAATGCCACAATAAAATTGGATTTTTTGGTTATTCCGATGTTGATCGATTACATATTTTTGAACTCATATTAGATCGGATCATCATTATTGTTGATTTATGATATTTTCTCTTTAACTCATAAAAAAAAAATGTAGTCATAGACTCATAGTTTGAAACGAAATGTATTTAACTTCATTCATATCATAACTTGAATTAAAATTTTTGTTTATTTTGGTATATGATTGGATGTGAACGATGACAAGACTAAAGAGATTGATTGATAACAACTTAGTAAAAAAAAAAAAAAAAAAAGTTAATTCATATTGGAACGGCGGCTGAGTCGAGGGCTTGCGGCGGCCGCAACCGCAACCACGTCGGCGGTTCTGGCAGCTGTTGCTGTCAAACGTCAATGTGATTTTAGTAGTATAGTTCTCAAGCAAAAAAAAAAAAGAAAAAAAAAATTATCACTTCACTTATCATCTTTCGAATCAACTTCAAAATTATTAAAAAAAAAAAGTGTTATTAATTTACTTTGATAGTCTATTATTTCCTTAAAATTCTCAAAAAGTTTTTTTGACTTTTAATATTTTAATGCATATTCTCGTTGGCTAATTTAAAAATACAATTGGATTTTTAGGCAATTTTTTAGCCTTTAAAATTTTGTCTAGGATTTTAAGGATATTTACTTTTAACTACAATGGTGCCATTTAATAAATCTCTCAACTTTAAAATCGGTTTAATTGTTTTCTTAGTACAACGAAAGTGAGATATGGAGATCTGAACTTTCGACCTCAAAGGGTGGAGTAAATATCAATTTCTACTTAGCTATGTTCACTTTAGTAGTCTAATGAGTTTCTAGAACCTGATTGGTATGCTTTTTGGATTTTGTTTTATACTTTCAAATTCAGTTATTTTAGTGAATATATGTTTGGTAGATGCATTTTTAAAAACTATTGTCACTTTCTGTTATTCAAATAGTGAAAATTATGAAAACAAAATTTTCATTTTTAATGTATCCAGATTTTGAATTTACATCAATATTATAAATTCAATTCATATTTGTTAAATTAGAATAGGTATAATATAATATATAGTAAATTATATGAAATTGTAAAATAATAATTAAACAAAATTTATAACATAAAACATGTTTTATAAATTAACTAACAATAGTTCATATTCAACCTAACATTTAGTTGGTAACTATAACTAGTTTTATAGTCTATAAATATATTATGAAACACATTTAGAACCATGATTTAAATTAAGGACTTCTCAAAAAAAAAAAAATGATTTAAATTAAGATCCAATTTCTAAATTTTCTATCAAACACACATCTAAAAACACAAAATACAACTAATTCCTTGCTATCAAATTTTTGTTTTCAAATCACTAGCTAAACACGCACATCCTAAACTTTCAATATTGTGTCAAATAAATCTCTGACTTATTATAGACTTAAAGTTGAATGACATGTTGAACACAAATTTGAAAATTGATGTACTTATAGATATTTAAATTTAAAATCTATTAGATACATAATGAAAATTTTTAAAATCTATATAATATTTGTTTTGAAGTCCAATAATCTATTATTAGACACAACCGTCAACAATTTACAAATATGAAGATAGTCTATCACAATCTTTTTATTTTTTTTAATAAAATGTGGGATGGGGGATTCGAACCAGACCTTATAGTCATCAGTACAACTTTATGTCAGTTGAGCTATGCTCTTGTTGGCAGTCGATCACAATCTTTTAAAAACTAAGTCACTCCAAGAAAAAAAATCGTGAAATTCATGTCAAAATTTTTGAAAAAGAAGAAAAAAGAAAAGCTAAAAATAAACTTTTTTTTTTTTTTTTTGTTCCTTAAAAATGGACGGCAACTATATTGCATATGCGTGCAAAAAACAACAATAAAGCACAAGAGCATTATCATTCAAAAGTGAATAATAAACGTAAAAGAATTGAACTCATATATTTGTTTTAATATATAATATAACAAAACTTTAAAAGTAAAAGCGATTTTTCTTAAATCCCACTTTCTCTCTACTTTTGTCCAATAATGCTTTTTCCAATCATCAACAACTTGCATTTTTTTTTTTTCCATATCTTGTAGGGCCCAATATTCTCCATTGAGATTGGAGAAACACTAAAATGCAAGCTTAGTCATTTTCTTTTCACTATTTGGCGCATTTTCATTTACATTCCTTCCATATTTTTATTATTTGAGATTGATGTAGGCTTTCTAGCTAGAGGCATATTATAGTTTTTGAGATATAATAAAGAAAAGAAAAAAAACACATGTTTATTTCACTATTCTTTTTGTTGGGTGTATTATTAACGATTGGGTTAAGTTATTCATCATTGCTGAAATATCAATAAAATATCTTATTAATTACAGCCGAAGAGTGTGTTTGGATAACTAATTATGAATGACAAAAAAATGTTTTAAAAAATCCAGAGTGTTTGATTAAGAAAAAATCACTTTTGAAATAATTAGATTGGTTAACGATTGTTTTCTCAATAATCAATTTAAAGATGAGTATTAAAAATAAAATAAAGAGGGATTTTTTATCCATTAACTTTAGAAAACACTAGAAAAAAAAATTAAGGAAAAGTGTTTTAAAAGTTCTTTTTAATATTTAAATTAATAGGCATGTCCAAAGTCACTCGAAGATTGATATCAATAAAATAGCATGTTGAATGCTGCCAATTTAAGAATAACACAGTAGATAATACACTTATTACTATTATTATTATTTTTTTTAAAATTTGAATGTTCGATTTCTCACCCTCACGTTTGTTCATTGTTGAACAAAAGAAAATCTCTCACAAACGTACGTTACATCAAAGAATATGGAAATTAAATTATTCCAATAGAAAAGAATTGGAGAGATAAAAATGTGTGTATAGAAAGATTGTTAAGAGAGAATACATTGGATAAAGAAAAAGAGGATGAATTAAGACAATATTTGTGCACACAAAAATGTACTTTACATGTAAATAGGTAATGAATTAACGTACAAGAAAAAAAAAAATAGATTAGTGAGATCTATTTCAGAAAAGATTAAAAAAAAAAAAAGTAAACTAAGAGATGATTTATGTGAAAAGAGAAAAATCAATGAAAATGGATAAGTGGATGAAATTAGGTCAAAACAAACCTACGTGTAGAGAGAAATTAAATTAACTTAAGGATAATGCGTGCATATATAGAAAGAAATTAATAGAATGAAATGCATTAAAAAGAGGCCAATTATTCAGAAAAAGGAAGTATATATACTATAGTTGATTGAGAAAAAAAATGGAGTAGAATATGTAAAGAGAAAATATATTTTCAATATCATTTTTTTTTTGTTCTAATTTATTGTACACATGAAAATGGAATTGTAACCACCTCCTTGATATTTTAGGTTCCATTTGATAATCATTTGGACCCTGTTTGATAACCATTTAGTTTTTTGTTTTTGAAAATTATGCTTGTTTTCTCTCAATTTCCTTGTCATGGTTTTAATTTTTATTAAGGAGACATTTGAGATCTTAGTCAAATTCCAAAAACAAAAACAAATTTTTTAAAACTACTTTTTTTTTTTTCAAATTGTGACTTGATTTTGAAAACATGGGAAGGTTGTAGATACCAAAACAAAGAAAGTTGTGGGTGGAAGTAGTGTTTATAAGCTTAATTTTCAAAAACCAAAAACCAAAAACCAAATGGTTATCAAACGGGGCATTGGTTTTCTGTTTTTAAAAATTAAGCTTATAAACACTATCTCCACGTATAAGTTTCTTTTTTTTTTTTAATATCTTCTCCCTATGTTTTAAAAAATCAAGCCAATTTTTGAAAACTAAGGCTTCGTTTGATAATCATTTGGTGTTTTGTTTTTTGTTTTTGAAAATTATGCTTGTTTTCTCCTAAATTCCCTACCATGGCTTTCATCCGAGTTAAGGTTGCATTTGAATTCCTAGCCAAATTTTAAAAACAATAACAAGTTTTTGAAAACTACTTTTTTTGTTTCCAAAATTGGACTTGGTTTTTGAAAACAAGGTAGAAGATTGATACGTACTAAAACAAAGAAACTTATAGGTGGAAGTATGTGTGTATAAGCTTAATTTTCAAAAATAAAAAACCAAAAACCAAATGGTTATCAAACGAGGTCTGAAAGAAATAGTTTTCAAAAACTTGTTTTTGTTATTGGAATTAATTTGGCTAGGAATTCAAATGTGTCTTGACAAAGATAAAAACTATGGTAAAAAACATTGGAAAAAAACAAACATAATTTTCGATGGTTATCAAATAAGATCTTAACTTTTTTCTGTTCTATCTCATAACTTGGTGGTTTGATTTTTCCAATTGGTTTGTATCTTTGGCCAAAAGAGATTTTCACCGGTTAGTTGTTTTGCTCTTAATAAATTAATTTTCTTCTATGTACAATGGATAAATAAAACTGTGTTTTCATGTATGCACCGTACGTTAAAAAAAAAAAAAAAAAAAAAAAAAAAAAAAAAAAAAACTTCTTTAAATTTATGAATTGAATATTCTATGAGAGGAAGGATCAACTTTTCCAACAGGTCATTGAGATTATCAAAAAGGCAATATATTTTTAAATAAATAAAAATATATGCCCAGGTTTCAATATATATATATATATATGCCCATTAAATCCTCTCATATCAAAGTTTTTTCTAACCCTACATCATGGGAAAAAAAATAAGAAAAGGAAAATCCAAGAACATCAACTTCAATATTTATTACGCTCTCTTTCAATCCTTTTCCCCTTTTCTTTTCCTTAATACGATAAATTTTCTTCTTGTTTTGGAATATTCTTTTTCTAGAGACAATGTAGATAAATTTTACGAAAAGATAAGAACGATAAACAACAAAAACTCTACCTCAAAAACTTTAAATGTTAAAATAAATATTTTGCATATGTGGAACTGCTAAATAGACCATTATTAAGAAATATTTGTTGAAACTAACCCACACAATGTAATTGTCAAAGTGAGCATATGGTAATTGACATGTACCTTCGACGAAGAGGTCAGAGGTTCAAATCCTCCCACTTCAAATGTTGTTTAACTCCAAAAAAAAAAAAAAAAAAAAAAACAATGTAACCATCACTTTTATACGTCTTTTGAATATCTAATAAAATAGAGATAGAATGAAAAAATAACGAAGAGACTATTTGTCCCCTGTTTATTTGTCTTCCTTAAAATTTTAAATTTGAAATATATATAACGTTGGGGAGCTTTATTTATTTATTTTTTTAAAAAAAACATTTTTAATCTTCTTTCATGCACTCAACAAAGATGAAGGCTTAGACTATTGTTGTGGGTGGTTTTGGACCACCCTAGAATCCAGGGACTAAGCAGAACAACGCTGCACAACACGAAGGCTTGACCGGGAAGCGGACTCGGGAGGAGAGCGAGCAGAAGGGATTGGGCCGTTCGGCCCAATCCCATGCTCGACCCTTCAAGTGGGCCGAGTTCCTTTCTTCTCCGTTTGGTTCCTGCTGCCCCAGTCCGCCCCAGTTCTACTCGGTTAGGCCCAAGATCGCCTCCGAGCGCCTAGAAAGCCCTAATTGAAGACACAGGTATAAATAGAGTCTTTCACACCCGGAAAAGGGTTATCAACTTTGACTACCAAAATACACTCTTTCGGTTTTATCTGACTTAGGCATCGGAGTGTAGGTAGCCTACACCACACCGGTGTGCAGCGGTTTTGACTGGTTTTGCAGGTCACGTCTTTTCCGTCTTCAACAAATTCACTGCTGGTGTCACGTGAAAGTCAGGTAAGTTTGGCCAGCTTTTGGCATCAACAACTACATTGTTTCGACTATATCGAACTCAATTTATTATTATCATGAGATTGTCTAAATAATTTTTTTAAAAAAAAAATTAATAAAATTAAAAGAATATTAGAATGAATGAATTAATCCAATGGAAGTGGGTGATTATGTAACTCCATTATCAAGTGGTGGAACTTCCATTTCAAATGTAAAATGACCGAAAAGGGCTTCTCACGAGCTCACTTTTTCGGGGCAATAAAACGGGTCATTGACCATTACACCACTTACTTTGACAATTTTTCCCTCATAAGTTAAAAGTAATGTAATGATTTTATTATTTTTTTTTTTTAAAAAAAAAAAACTTTACAATTATTTTTTTATTTTTTGCAAAATCCAATTAACTTTCATTTAAAGCGTTACCAATGATTACGAAATTAAGCATTTGCTCCTTAATTTCCATCGAAACTCAATTAATTATATATTAATCTTACAATCAACTTGATTTAAAAAAAAAATATAAAAAAATGTTTAATCAAATGATGAAAGAGTTGAAATTAATGTTTGTTTTGAAGATTGTTGAGTTTCTTAAAGAGGTAATTTGGTTTTTGTTAAAAAGGTGCAGCTTTGCTTTAGGCTATTGGGTAAATCTAAATTATTTTATTATTACTACTAATTTCCCTTTCTAAGTTGATAAAATATACTAATACTATTTTTTTTTAAGAAAAATAATTGTGCTTGCATAATCAAAGTCTAACAAAAGTTGATGCTATAGGATTTCCAATTCTATCCCTAAATTGTGGCTTTTGGCTCAATTATATTATAAATTTTAGAATATTTATCTTTTATAAATCTTATAAGATTGTGTCTTTTATATATAAGTGTTATTGTACTCTAACTTTTTTAAAGTCATTACTGGCGTTCTTATCTTATTATTAGAAAAGATATGAAAACAAAGAACAAAAATAGTAATCTCCGATTATTATGTGTTTTTCTTTTTTGACAAGAATAATCAAATGGGACTAACGATGAAACTATTTAACTAGGATGAAATTTCTCTCTAAAGAATCTTAAACAGTATATTATGGTTGTTGTCTTTTAAAAAAAAAGTTTTCATCTATTTAGGAAATTATGCGCAACATAATTGATTCATTCAATAATAAATGGTTTATACATAAAATATTAGAATTATATGGAACTTGGAAGATGTTTTTTTTTTAGTATCTATACAACTTTGGCTTCAATTTGGCCTATGTTTTTGAAAGAAAATATTATCATATATGTTTAAAGCTTAATATATTTTTATTGAGGAATGGCAAGGATCCAACACAAGTTGTTTTTTGATGCAACAAAAATAATTACTATTATACAACTTTTTTTTTTTTTTTAATTTTAACATTGTGATCTATCAAATTACACTGGTTCAAAGACACGAACTTAGGTTGAAATAATAATAATAATTAAAAAAAAAAGATAAGGATTAATTTTGTTTGGAATCACAACAAATTATTTGAATTTCTATGGCTTGTTTTTAGAATAATTCATAAATAATCTATCACATTAAATTACTATTTTTTAATTAAAAAGTTGCAGGGATTAGAGATTGAATCATCAACTGTAGGGATGATTTTCTTTTTAAAAAAAAAAAAAAAAAAAAAAAAAAAAAAAAAAAAAAAAAAAAAAAAAAAAAAAAAAAAGACATTTGAGATGGTAATTGATGTCTTATCTAATGAGACTAAACCATTAATTTTTTTTTTAGTTTAACAATTATAGGAGTGGAGGTTATCAAATAACACGGGGTTCCATCTCAAAATGAATTAATAATGAGTGGAATAACTCATCTATCTCATAATTGTGAGGTCTTGTTAAGAGAGCTCACTGATGATAACTGCATTTGTTATTTAGTTACAACTGTTATTGTTTTTTTGAATTCTTGATCAGTTGTACAATTTGCTTATTCATTGTATTCACAGTATTATTCTTATATATAGAGTACTGTAGTTTGATCACTATAATAAGATTTGAGATGGTTTTGTGATCATTGTTGCTGAGAGTATTAGTTTCTGTTTTCCGATTTCTATTTGGTTTATGTTATCTAATAGGAGTTGACATTTGAAATGGTAACTCGCTCAATAATAATTTCTCATTTATGATTATGATAATGTTTGATAAGTTTTAGTTAAAGGATAAAGGCGATAAAATAATGTGTATGGATGATCACAAGGTCTGTGGTTCGAATCCCCCACCCCACATATTGTCAAAAAAAAAAAAGACGATAAAATAATGTGTTAAATCATGTTGGCTAAATTAAAATATGCCTAATTTAATTTTTTTTAATGCTATAACACTAAAGATGGTTTAATTTAATTTGATTTGATTTGATTTATTTCCCTATCTTGCAACTGCAACCGACCAGAGAATTGGACATGCAGTAAATTAAATTTCTGCTATTTTTTAATTTTATTTTTAGTTTAACAATTATAGAAGTGAGGGTTATCAAATAACACGGGGTTTCATCTCAAAACGAATTGACAATGAGTGGAATAACTCATTTATCTTATAATTGTGAGGTCTTGTTAGAAGAGCTCACTGATGATAACTACATTTGTTATTTAGTTACAACTGTTATTGTTTTTTTGAATTCTTGATCAGTTGTACAATTTGTTTATTCATTGTATTCACATTATTCCTATATATAGGATACTGTAGTTTGATCACTATAATAAGATTTGAGATGATTTTGTGATTATTGTTGTTGAGAGTATTAGTTTCTGTTTTTCCATTTATGTTTGGTCTATGTTATCTAATAGGAGTTGACATTTGAAACGGTAACTCGTTCAATAATAATTTCTCATTTATGATTATAATTATGGTTGATAAGTTTTAGTTAAAGGATAAAGACGATAAAATAACGTGTTAAATCACATCGGCTAAATTAAAATATGACTAATTAATTAATTTTTTTTATAATGTTATAACACTAAACATGGTTTAATTTAATTATATTTGATTTGATTTATTTCCCTATCTTGCAACTGCAACCGACCAGAGAATTGGACATGCAGTAAATTAAATGATTAGTTACAGCTTTGGAGGTGTGATTTTACATCAATAATTTCCACCAAACACCAACAATGTACTTTTTTACTGTTCATTTTTTGAAATATTGTCAAAATATCTGACTTTTGTAATATTATTGTTACACATTTGGAACTAGTTGTATAATCAAGTAGTTTTATTTATTTATTTGTCAATTTGATAATGAGTTGTATAATTAAGTCAGACCATTAACCTTTTTTGGGTTTATTTACTAAATTTTTAACATATTCCAACTTTGCTCACCAAACATTTGAAAATAAAAATAAATCAATTTTAATCTTACACTTAAAAAAAATATATATATCAAATTCAACTCCTACTCCTTAGGATATATCAATTCAACAATAAAGTCTACTTATTTTTAAAAATGTGATCTGAAATGGAAATTCAAATTTTTAACCTATAAATAAAAAGTTTATTGATACCTTCACTGTTGAATTATTACTATTCTTTTTTTCAATATGAACTGTTCATGTTAGTATAATAATATCCCATTAAATTCAAGATTTTCATTTAGGAATAAATCTTAATTTTCTCACTTAGCATTATGAAATATAGAAAGAACAATTTTTCGTTTTAGAAAAATGAACTCTATTACAAATATGTGAGATTGATTAACTTTATTTATTAGTAACATTGATGGTAAGTGAAGACATAAAAAAAAAATCATTGAAAAATGAGTTCAAATACGAGATAGTCACTTATTATTATTGTTATTATTTTAAGTTTAATAACATATTTGAATCTGCGATCTTGCGATGATATATGTCTTAACCAGATGAGTTAAGTTAGTTTAGTTAGCTGCTCACTTAATTTATTCAAGTTTTACGAGTGACCTTTTTGGAGGTCGGTGAACTAGTAATCGACCTATCAGCAAAAGATTTTCTTTTTCTTTTTCTTTTTTCTCGAAAAGTTTGTCCAATGATATTAGCCATTCCTTTAATTCTATCTAGTCTCAAAATCATCGATTTAAATCATCACATGTTCTTTTCTTTAGGGAAAAATATGACTTGATTTGATAGTGGTAAAGTTCCATAAATTTCCAGCTCGATCGATTATAATTTATAAAATCATTAAAGTCAATAAAACTGTTATAAACAGTTTCTTCGTACGATCAGTCATTTTTATTTATTAATTAATTGGACAGAAAAGTCAGCTAAGCTTAGTTTTTGGCAATTACGAAAGGATTATTAAAATCATTTTTTTCGAAAACACTTTTGCCAAAATATAATATTTGAAATTGTCTGGATAACCATACACTACTGTTCTATTTGATGCGAATAAAGTTGATTTTTAATTAAAAAAATTTTTAGTGTCAGCCAGCCCTTATCTTAAACTTTAAATTAGTTTATCTGAATTTTTTTTAATAAAATATTACTACCTTGACTAAAAAGTTATCGGTTCGAATTTTAGCATGATATCAAATTAAAACACATTTATGAAAGAAAAAGAGACTTCAATAATAATTTAGTTATATATATATATATATATATATAGATAAACTCTATATTCTGATTGAGGTGAAGAACATCACAGACGCTATCAAGTCTCTCAATTCAAGGGCCCCAGGGAAGAAAATCTGATCGCCCACTCTCTCGCCTGTTTGGCAGCGAAGTGTTCTTTTGTTCCGTCTATGGAAAATTCCCAATCTCGGGAAACAAGGCTTATTTTTGTATCTCCTAATTTTTCTAGTTGGTTTATTTCCCTCCTTTATGAGGGTAGTTGTATCTAGTTTTCTTAATTAATGAAATTCTTTTTCAAAAAAAAAAAAAAAAAAAAAACTATAGATAGAGTTGATATTTTTATGTTAGGTTTAAAGCTTATCTAACATTTTTGGTGTTAATAGAAGATATAATATGACAAGTAATTTGTGGATATGGTAAATGAGAATTACACATGAAAATTTGTATTTATTAATGTGGGGATTTGTCAAAATATTAGTAGAAAAATGTAAATGTAAGTCTTCTTTTTTTTAGTTATGGTTCATGAAACTGTCTTCTGTGTTTATAATATTGAATATTTCAACTTTCGACTTCTAAAACGTTTTTCTTTTTCAATCTCTTATAAAAAAGATTATAGTAATATCTCTATTTTAATTGAATTATGGAGCATGGACTCTACCGATCATGTTTTTAACACGTGATTTGTGTTAGATTTCTTTTATTTTCATTTTTCTTGAGTTCAACAATAATACGTAAGAATAGAGATTAAGACTTATTACCCGTCAGATCATAAATCCTAATAATTAGTTGAATTATTTTCTATTTTTCATAAACAATAAATATGTTAGAGGTATTTTCTTAATACAAATTAGATATAATAATATAACTGGATCCAACCAAGATTAATCGTCAAAATATCATGTGTGAACTAAATTGGTAATTGTATTTTATAATTATAACAATGGTCATTTATTGAATATTAATGTTGTGTATGGATTACGTGCACTCAAAAAAAAAATAAAATTTTGTATAAAGTTATGCCAGTTGAACTAAGCCCTTGTTGGCAAGGACTTTTCATCATTTCATTTTGATAAATGAGAATTTCAAATTCTTGGTCTCAATTGTTTTCTTCCTAAATTTCTCTCTCATTTGCTTCCATACTACGAAAACATGCCATAATTCAAACAATAACTTGAGGTGGATATCCAAAGCGAGCTTAGCTCAACGGTAATTGACATGTATCCTCGACCATGAGGTCAGAGGTTCATATATTATTAATGGTCTCTTTTAATATCTTTTATTACTTTTTAAAGTGAGCTTTTCGATTTTTGTGGAGCCAAATTATTTAATAGACTCAATTGGAGGCTCGTTTGAAGTCTAATTAAAAGTAAAAGGCATTTGATGTACTCCAAAGCGATGCCATTATTTCAGATTAATTGTCTTTCGAGATTTTCGGTGCCTAGAAATCTTTCTACGAATCTAAATATATTTCAAATTTTTACACTAAACTTCTACTTTAACCATATATGTTTGTTGCAGATTATTATATATAATATTGGACAAAATACACTTTTGGTCCCCGAGGTTTGGGGTTGATGTCTTTTTTTTAATTGATTTGTCAAATAAGTAAATGAGGTAGCCTTGTCATCATATCCACGTCAACACATAACGGTCCAATAAGCATTCCGTTTAGTTAAAGTGAAGTCAGGGACTATTTAGAATAATTTTACAAACCTGGAGGACTAAAGTGTGTATGTTTTGAAACTTCAGGGATCAAGTAGACATCAACCCAAACCTCGAGGACCAAAAATGCATTTTGTCCTATAATATTTTAACTTTGTTCGACATTCGTTATAGTTTCATATATTTTTCCAATAAAGTTTTCAACAATATTAAAAGATATGTTGATCATTTTTTTAACCTAGCAACACAATTATAGAGAGAAGAAATTCAAACTTTTGACCTACCATTAGAAAATTTTAATGTCTTAACTATTAAGCTATGTTTACATTAAAATAATTTATTGATTAATAATCAAAATAGAGACAAATATATTAGGTTAATGAACAAAGTAGTCAGGATCCAAATAAATATATATTTAAGAAAAAAGTTATATAAAGGCCATTTACGTTATTTTTGAGGACCGACCGACCTTTTTGTAAATATATAAAATCGTGCTTGTAAATAGTAAATTATTTAAGTGCATTTACAATAATATAAATATTTATCTAAATATTTACAAATATCCTTTTTTTTTTTTTTTTATAAAAAAAGTGAAAACTGAACAAATATCCATGCAATAATTTGGATATAATGAGATTTAAGCACGTGAGTACTTTAAAATTTCGGCCACAAAACAAAAACTCAAAAAAGTAGTAAATTATAAAGTCAATATCAGACAACTTAATTCCACCATAGCTTGTGGTCCAGATAAATTATATTATAAGCATTTTGAAAAATAAAAGCAGACCGACAAGAAATTTAGAATATTTCAATTACTCACTCAAAATACCTCTATGCATTTTCAAAATAATAATAATAAAATAAAAAATCAAATAAAATCAATTTTCTTCAGCCTCATTTGGTGTCCCTCGAACCCAACTAGAGACGAAACCTAATTTTCTTACCTTTTTTTTTCACATAAAAAAAAAAATCAAATTTTACCTCTAAACTTGAAAATAAACTAAAGATATGTTAAAAATAGTTTAGAATCGAATCAAAAGTTTTAAATTTACATAACCAAATTGAAAATAAACTGAAATTACAGGCCCCGTTTGATAACCATTTGATTTTTGGTTTTTGGTTTTTGAAAATTAGGCTTGTTTTCTTTAAATTTCCTCACCATGGTTTTCATTTTTGTTAAAGACACACTTGAATTCCTAACCAAATTCTAAAAACAAAAACAAATTTTTGAAAACTACTTTTTTTAGTTTTAAAAAATTAGCTTGATTTTTGAAAACATGGGAAGAAGGTAGGTGAAAAGCCAAAGAAACTTAGAGTTGGAAGTGATGTTTATAAGCTTAAAAACCAAAAACCAAAAACAAAAAATCAAATGGTTATCAAACGAGACCATAGGGATCGAATTTAAACTAAAGCCCAAACGGTTAATGACCAAATCGGTAGTTTAACTAATATTATATAATAAGCTATTTTATATTTCCAATATTATTTCAAAATATATAACAAAACAAATCCAATCTATATATAAGCTAGGTTACGAAACCCTAATCCCCTAGGCGATAATAGACAGAGAAACTAAGAACTGTGGAACACAAAAAATGTGTCATTTTTAGTGGAAAAGTTACTCAAAAAAAAAAAAAAAACAAAAAAGAGTTGGTGACGTGTCAACTCCTAAGATTCCAATTACAAATATATTTTTTTAATAGATATAAAAAAAGCCAGTCAGCCAATTGAATCCGACATGTCGTATTCAAGATTTTGATTGGAATACAATGTGGTGTCCATCATCCTTCCAAATGTGGCCCAATCCATCTTATATCGAATCTAGACCCCTATCAGGTAAATAATTGCAACATTTAAAGAAGCTGCCATACCATACCCCATCCACATTTAAACCTTTGGAAATTATATAGAGAACCCGGACGGAACCGGGACGCGGGCCAACTTGAATATAACTTGATTGGCTATGACATTATATTCTTGACCCAAAAGATTAGAGATTCGAATCCTCATGGAAATATGAACAATGTCTCGTATTGTGGGGTAGGAAATCAAACCATCAACCTTTAGAATAGTAATTATTGATGACTTATATGTTGGGAATGAACATTAAGTTTGTTTTTTAAAACATTATTACAAAATATGAGAGTGGAGATTTGGACCTACGACCCCTATTAGAAGAGATAAAGATGCTTTAACTGCTGAACTTTGAACTTTGTTTAAGTTCTCGTCAAGGTAAGATTTAAATTTATATTTTCAAATAAGGGACGATAAAGGTTTGAATCATTGACTTGTAAAAGAGGTTATAATATCTTGACTATTTAAGTTGTGTTGAAGTTGAAAAATTTTAAGTTGATATCGCAACACAAAATTCTTCATATGTTCATGATAGTATGATATTGTTCGCTTTCAGTCTATATATCCATATGATTTTACTTTTGAGTTTATAAAAAAAAGGTATTGTACCAATAGAGATGATATTCACTTATTCCGACTTACATTAGCATCTTCTCCACTCGTAATTGCATTTCTATAATAAAATTTCGTGCAAAACGCCGCGATAGAATAACCGAGGTAGTAATACGAATAAAAACACATGTGAAAATAGATAGAAAGTGAAGTAGTGAGTTACATTAGGTCGGCTTAAAGGTGAATAGTGGAGAAGAGACAAGTATAGGCATAGATTGATTGGGGGGTTCAAATTTCAAAGTTGGAAGTTGAAACCCAAAGCTAGTTGTTCTTTTTCATTTTTGTGGGTGCCGCATGAGCAATGACTGTGGTTTCACACCTTGTTTGCCGTCCATAAATAAGTGTCCCACTTCAATGTTAGGTTCTCGTCATGCCTCACCCTCTTTTGACAAATTTCTATGCTGTCAGAACAATTTTTATAATTGTCAAAACGAGTATAATTCAGTGGTAATTGACATGTATCATTAATTTAAGATGTTTGAGATTCGAATCTCTCATTCCATATGTTGTTAAACTCAAAAAAAAAAAGAAAAAAAGAATTTCATAATTTTCTTTCTTATGAAGTATAAACGAACCAACAAAACTAGTCAGTCAAATTGTTTTCTTATCTTTCAAAGAACACATGCATTAAACACAATTGTCTGAGAGATCTACAACATTGATTCATGTAGGGAGAGGGGGACCGACTGACCAAAGCAACCTTTTGCTAAACCATGTGCGGTAAAGGTATGATACATTTGATGAGGAGATCTTTTTTTAAATAATATTTGAGGGAGAAGATTTGAACCTTTGACCTTTTAGTCGATGATATATGTTTTATTTTAGTTGAGCTATACTCATATTGATAACGTGGATGACGAGAAGATTATGATGTAAAATTATTATTAGTTAAAGGGTGAAAATTGAAAATAATTAACAACTTCCATACAAGTAAAAATTTAATAATTTGACTGACAATTAGCCTAATTCCATAGACACTTTGTCTAAATTCAACAAGGTTTTGATTTGATTAAAAAAAAAAGGGTTGTTGTATTAAAGAAAAAAGGTTGTTGACATCTCAATGTCGTAGTTATATCCTATCAATAAGATTATTCTTCATTTTTTCCACTTCCGAATTAAATTACCTCATCTTTCTTATACATAAATACAAATAGAATGGTCAAAACGAGTATAGCTCAGTGGTAATTGACGTATACCCTCAACCAAGAGATCAGAAGTTCGAATTTCCTCACCTCAAATGTTGTTGAACTTAAAAAAAAAAAAATTGTTATAATGGATTTTTATTAATGAATCATTTATCCCTTGCATAGGAAGGGAGGGAGAGAGAATTGCAGAATGGCATAAAGGGAGTGTGAGAGAAGAAGAATGAAAAACTAGAGTATTTTAATAAATATTTTTTTTTAAAAAAAAAGAGATATTTTTAATAATTGAATTTATTTAATAAATTAATTTACAGAAATTATAGCGGATGGGTTCTTTTGATGATCAAATTTCAAAAATGTCCATAATGAATATAATTATTATTGGTAGGTTTTTATCAATTAATTAGTTTATTTTTCTTACTAAAATACCCTCACCTCAATGAATGGAATCAAATTTAATTTAATATTATATTTTAAACTAAATATAAACAATAAAGTAAAAAAATATTTTGAATTTACTTTTTTATTCTGAAATCGGATCCAATACCAAATTTACAATTAATGTTTGATTCTTCTCCTTAATTTTTGGGTCAATAATAATATTTTCTTCCTTCTTTAGTTTGTTACCATTTTGCCTAAAAATAGGGCATGTTTGTCTTCCTATAGCAAAATCTTTTAATTTTCTCGTCAATGCCGGCGAGGTTATGAGTCTGAACTCGGTATGGTAGTGGAAGATATTCTCATAGTTTCCGAGCAAGCTAGGAAAATCTCCTTCAGCAAGTGCAAGAGAAACCATAATAAGTTGACTCACATGATGGCTAAATTGGCAGTAGAGGGGAGTATCGAAGGGGTCTGGATAGAGGAGCTCCCACAGTAGCTGTCTAATGTTCACAGAGATGAGTTAGGGCAAGGATTGAGTGGTGTTTTGTGTTAATTTTGTTGGTTTTGTCTTTATGTTTTGTTTGTCTTGTCAAAAAAAAAAAAAAAACATAAATTTTCTCCAATAACACCGTTTGTCCTACAATTTCTTTTCAATTCATTTTTTGTTCTTTCCTTCCATTTATTTTTCATTTGTCGAAGATCGTCCAACAACATTTTCACCTTCATTTTCTTATTTTTCATGCATAGGACCCCAATATTCTATAAGGAGGGGTATGAATTCGTAAAAATTATGATTTGGCTAATTTTATACCGGTTTGTATGTGGTATATAATAATTTTTAAATGCCAGGTATGAATTTTTAAATACCAATTTTGAAATTTGCAATAATTTTTTTTGTATAGATCGGGGTTTTTTTGTCGTATAGATCTGGGTTTTTTTTGCATATTATACGATTCCTTGTTAAATACCCGGTATGGATTTCTAAATACCGGGTATGAATTTTTAAATACCCGGTATGAATTTTGAAATTTGCAATATATATATATATATATATTTTTTACGTATAGATCTGAGTTTTTTTGCCATATTCTTCGATTCCTTGTTAAATACTTGGTATGGATTTCTAAGTACCGGGTATGAATTTTTAAATACCCGGTATGGATTTTGAAGTTTGCATTTTTTTTTTTTTTTTTGCGTATAGATCTGGGATTTTTTTGTCGTATAGATCTGAGTTTTCTTGCATCTTCTACGATTCCTTGTTAAATACCCGGTATGAATTTCTAAATACCGGGTATGAATTTTTAAATACCCGATATGGATTTTTGAATCAACCAAATCGAGAAGCAGGCGGCAAAAAACTGAAAAGGAATTTAAGAATTCCAAACTGGATGTGGGAATAAATTTGAAAATAATTATATATATTTGTTACATAAAAGGAATGAATTGAGATAAATATTTAAAAGAATATCTATAATTAAATTAAAAAAAAATTCCATATTGGGTAGCGGGTTCTCGATTTGAAATCTCAAAAAATTGAAATCTCAAAAAACACCAAATTTTGGTTGAAATCTCAAAATAATGAAATTTGAAAATAAGAAAATGAAATTATGAATAATAAAATATAAAATTTATTTAGGGGAATACTTTCCATGTTAGCATACAAATTCCCTCATTTTTGGGAAACATTCGGTTGAAGAATAATTTATATAATCTAATGGTTTTTTCCTTTTTTGTAATTTCTTTCTTTCTTTTTTTTATTTTATTTTTTATTTTTAATATCAGAGGGTCAAAATGGTAAATGGGCTACAATTAATTAAAACGGACTGGACTGAAATGAAGTTTATAAACTTTTTGGACAAAAGTGAAAAATATGGGCTGATTTCAGCCCATTCTTGTAAAAACCCCATTAATTTACTGTATAGGTTGTGGAGTGTTGGATGGGCTGTGCCCATCTTTATGTGGGCTAGATAACAAAATTATTCAAGGATAATGTCCAGTCCACATCATTAAATTATGGCCCCAAATTAAAGAAGCCTTGCTCCTTTTTAAGAATTTTAAAATTTTAAATTCCTACTTTATTTTATTTATTTATTTTTTTTTATTACATCAACAATCGGGAATAGGGGGATTCGAACCTCTGACTTCATGGTCGAGGGTATATGCCAATTACCGCTAAACATTCTATCTCATTTTCTTTTTTTTCTTCTTTGGTAATGTGGAGGTAGAATTCAGATATCCGACTTTAAGAAAAAAAGTGTTATCTTAATTATTGAGCTATAACTACTCAATAGAATTAATCAAAAACAGATTTATATTTCTAAAGAGGGAAAACCGAAAACTCTGCAATAATCTATTTCTAAATTCGTTCGTAAAACCAAATCTCATCCTTCTAGTCCTCTATCTCTCAGACTTCAATATTCATTCTCTTTTTTTTTAAAAAAATAATAATTAATTATTTAGCTTTTTTTTTTTTTTTTTGAGAAAAATTAATTATTTAGCTTTGTGCTTGCTACAAAGCGTTTTAATATTATAAGTTAGGGTTTGGATTTATTTTTTAAAAAATGAGATAGAATGTTTGAATTAAGAATCCAAATTGATAGAAAAAACATTGAAAGGTCCTTAAAAAAATAAGATTATTGTCTAAACACAAAGGTGTCCTTAAAAGTCATATTGAAAAAAAAATATATATATTTTTAACGTAATGTCTTATTTTATCTCTCATTCCTCCAACATTGAAGTCATGATCCGACAAATAAGTGGAAAGGCTTAAATACTACTTTGGTCCTTGTACTTTCGGCTTTGGTTCATTTTTTTCGAATATAATTTTAGCATGACACTCCACTGCTTACTAAATTTCTTGAAATGTAGTAAAAAGATTTGTATCTAATGGTTTCCCGTGTGTATAAAATTTATGCTTAAAATTTGCAAACAAATACTAATTAATTTGGTCATTTTTTAAAATTCTAAAAAAAAATGATCATTTTTTAAAAGTACAGGGACCAAGATGAATATTTTGAAAGTATACAAGGATCAAAATGAAACAAAGCCAAAAGTACAAAGACCGAAATAATAAACTTAAACAGAATTCATCCATTAATTTGGCTATATTAGAATTATTCCCAATATTGGAAAAAACTCTTCACCTCAAGGATATGAGAAAATTTTACCCTTCCTCAACTCCAGGGAAGCCTTTCACAAATAAAAGTTTTATTAAAAAAAAAAAAACAAAATTTTTGTTTAAATTAAATTCATTTTTATTGGAATCAAATCGCGGACTTCCAAAGGTTAGGATTCTTCACCTCAAGATGCTAGAAAATTGAACTATTAGGGGCCGTTTGTTTGACGGTAATCCAAGATTCCCATGGAATGGACATCTGGATTACCTCGTTTGTTTTGTGGTAATGTTGGATACCTAGGAATTTCGGGATGCCCATACGGGAGGCATCCAAGGAGCTTTTGATGCCCTCATGAGAGATGAGTTTCAAAGATTCCCATGTTGAGGGCATCTTCGAATGACATTTTTACCCCCCCCCCCCATTTTACCATTTGTATTTTTATTTACAAATAAATTAATTTATTCATACACTAAAAAATAAACATTTAGGGCCCGTTTGATAACCATTTCGTTTTCTGTTTTCTGTTTTTGTTTTTCATTTTTAAAAAGCAGGGGTGTTTGATAACCATTTCTGTTTTCTGTTTTCTGTTTTTTAAAAACGTTTTTTAAATTATAAGTAAATTTCAAAAACCAAAAAAAGTAGTTTTTAAAAACAGATTTCTGTTTTTCAAAAACTCATTTTTCTTCTGATGCTTACTTTTCTCCTCTTTTACCTCTCTCTCCAACAAATTTCTTTCTCTATTTTTTTTCTCTATCTAAAATTTATTTTTCTCTCTCTAAAATTTTCTCTCTCAAAACTTTTTTTTTCTCTATAACTTGTCTATTTCTAAAAACTTGTCAATACATTTTCTCTCCTCTTTTGGAAAAAAAAAGTCACCAAAATTTTCTATCGCTACAACTTTTCTTTATTTTTCTAATTTATCGTTAGTTCTTTAACATATCTTTTACTCTTAATTTTACTATCTCTCTAAATTTTATTTTTTTATTTAATTTTTTTAATCTAAAATTTATCGCTTTTACTCTAACTTGTTTTCTATTTTTTCTCTAACTAATATCTTTTCTCGAGTCTAACTAATATTCTTTCTCTAAACATTTTCTTTCTTCTCTCTAAATTTTCTTTGTTTAACTTTTCTCTCGTCTTTTAAAAAAAAAAAAAAATCTCTTGAAAACATTTATATTTGTGTCTCTAAATTTTTGTTTCAACGTCTTTACACATTTTTCTCTCTCTAAAATATCTTTTCATCTTTCTAATTTTTAAAAAACTGAAAACCAAAAACAGTTATCAAACAAGGTTGGTTTTCTGTTTTTTAAAAACAAAAAACAAAAAACAGTTATCAAACATATGTGGTTTTTGTTTTTAAAAAACAGGAAACCAAAAACCAAAAACCAAAAACAGAAAAACCAAAAACCAAAAACTGAAATGGTTATCAAACGGGCCCTTAGTTTTTCAATTTTACATTTATATATAAAATAAATGATAGTTATATTGAATAATATTTTAATTTATTTTTGATTTATTCTCTTAATAATAATGTTAATTCTACATTTCAAAAAACACACACATAAAAACCATTACAAAAAATATATATAGTTCTCTAAAAAAAAATCTAATTTGATAATGTGATTAATTCAGTCTACTAAAATACACTGTGAATTATATTAATTGTCATGTTTTTTTTAAAAAAAAAAATTAAAGTTGAAATTATTTTTTAAAATTAAACTAATATAAATGAATTTGTTCTAAAAAAAATAACTAATTAAATTGATATAAAAATAAAACATTAGATTAACAAAGACCAAAACGTTATATAAATTTAAATTATACTAAACTAATAGGTAAATTAGCTAAAAATTAGTAAGGGTATTATTGGTATTATACATAACCTAAGAACTTTCCCGTACAAAAATCCTGCAAAACAAACATAGTTATCTGAATATTCCCATATATTCTTATAAATTATTCCTTCAAAACAAACACATTATCTAAAATACCCGGCATCTATATTTCCGAGTATCTATAATTCCAGGCATCTTAATATTCCAGGTATCTATAATTCCAGGCATCTTAATATTCCGGCTATCTAGATTCCCAAAAAACAAACGGCCCCTTAGATATTTCTAGGATTCCATCGTAGGAATTTTTTATTTAAAAAAAAAAAGCCTTGGAAAATCACATTTTGAGAAAGGACAGATTATGTTGATAAAGGCAAGATTTAGTAAGAAGACAGAATCCCCAAAAAAAGCGAGTAAACCTCACGATTTTCAAAGAAATCAGATGGAAGAAGGCTCAAAAGAAAGAGAAAGAAGGACAGATTATGTTGATAAAGGCAAAGTTGTAGTAGAAAATGATCTGGAATCTGAGGAGGGCTATTATGAATTGAGGAATAAAAGGGATGAAGGAACGTCTTCATGGACATATGACTTAAATACTTCGGCAAATATGGAGGTTGACTTTCAAAAGACTTCAAATGAAGGGATTATGAATATAGAAAGAACAGAGGAAGGAGAGTTTGAGAAAGATGGAAAGGTCGATGAAGGTATAATGATGGTCACACAAAGCTTGAGAGGGGAGCATCCTCTTGATGAAAATCAGAGAACAGAAGATAAAACATTAAGAATGATGCGTCCAGAGAAGAAAAAAGGAACTTGGAAAAGGAAGACAATGTCGGTTTCTGCTAGAAAAATACAAAGAGAAATGATTGTTTCACTCAAAAGGAAGGCTGATGATGGAGGTGGAGAGGATGGTAAAAGACAAAAAGCTGGTGACAATATGATTATTGATGTGAGTGGCTCGGAAAATTCATTGAGCAGCCCTGCCAAGGGCCATGAAAATCTTATGTTGGAATGTTCGGGGTTTGGGGAACCCGAGAGCATTCCGAAGTCTAAGAGGCCTAGTCTTAGAAAGAAACCCCCAAATCCTTTTCCTATCCGAAACAAAATGTGATGACAAGATTACCAGTAGAATTAAGACAAGTTGTGGTTTTGATGGCTGTTTTACAGTCAAAAGTAAAGGTGCAAAAGGTGGTATTTGTTTGTTGTGTAAAGGAGACAATATGGTGAATATTAGATCCTTCTCAGATAACCATATTGACTCATCAGTCAATTGGTTAGGGAAACAGTGGAGGTTTACAAGAATGTATGGTTTCCCCGAGCAAAACCAAAAACATTTAACATGGAACCTCATCCGAAGACTGAATTTATAGAATAACTTGTCGTGGCTGATTGGTGGAGACATGAACAAAATTCTGGATGATTCAGAAAAATGGGAGGTCCGAGAAGAGAAAGAAGATGCCTGGAGGATTTTAGAAGAGTTCTGGATGATTGGATTCTAAGGGACATTAGGCCGAAAGGAGACCTTTTCACTTGGCATAGTAACAAAAGGGGATGCCATGTTTGGGAGAGACTTGACCGATTTCTATACAATAATTCTTTTGATTTTTTATTTGAAAGTGTTGGGGCATACAATCTTGATTGGCTTTTTTCTGATCACAGGCCAATTAAAGTCAATTTAAACTCTAGAAGATAAGGGAAGGAAGAAGAATCAGCAAACCATTCAGATTTGAGGAGTGCTGGACAGAACATGGAGAATGTGAAGAGATAATATCCAAAAATAGAAGCGGAGAATGGATAATTTTGAATATACACAGAATAAGAATCGCCAATTACCGCTGAGCTAAGCTCGCTACAATATTATAACATAAATACAAATCTTATAACTATAAAAACTCTAATCCTAATATTTTCTTTTAAAAAAAACCAAATAAGTTAGACAATGTTTTAAATATATTTAATTAAAACCATTTTTCTCCCTCCTTGCTCTTTTTTTTTTTTCCTTCCTCGTTCCTCCATTTTTTTTTCTTTTTTCTTTTTCTTCCTCTGTTTTTTTTTTCCTTCCTTATTCCTCCTCTTTTTTTTTTTTTCTTTTTTTCCCTTCCTTATTTCTCCTCTTTTTTTTTTTTTCTTTTTTTCCCTTCCTTATTCCTCCTCTTTTTTTTTTTTTCTTTTTTTCCTTCCTTATTCCTCCTCTTTTTTTTTTTTTCTCCCTTCCTTATTCCTCCTCATTTTTTTTTCTTTTTCTTTTTTTTTCCTTCCTTATCCCTCCTCATTTCTTTCTTTTTTTTTCCCCTTCCTTATTCCTTCTTTTTTTTCCTTCCTTATTCCTCCCGTTTTTTTTTTCCTTCCTTATTCCTCCTCTTTTTTTTTCTTTTTTTTTTTCTTCCTTATTCCTTTTCATTTTTTTCATTTTTTTCCTTCCTTATTCCTCCTCATTTTTTCTGTCCTTGTCCCTCCTCCTATACCTTCTAATAAAAATAAAAAACCGTCTATCTTATTTTCTCATCACAACATAAATATAAGCTTATAGCTCACATCCCAACCCAAATATAAATACAATATTTTGTTGAAAAATAAATAATTTTATAGTATATTTTTATTACTAACAATTATAAAAGAAAACTGCATTGAACCTAAATCACATTTCCTAATGATAACATAAATACAATGTCTAACCTATTTCTCATTTCCTAAAACTAACATAAATACAATGTCTCATACCCTAGACATAATCGCTCACCTCCTTTTTCCTAACATAAATATAATATTTTCAATAGAAAATAAATAGTTAAAGTAGTATTTTGAGTATATTGAACTAACAAAAATAGAATTATAGATTAAATTCCTACCTCGTTTCCCAATACTAACATAAGTACACCCTTAAAGGTTGTAACATTAATATAATATAATGTAATCGATTATTTTCTTGAAAGAACTACATAATTTAATTTAGACCATGCATTTATATCTAAATGTATGCATATAACTACTTAACAGAATTATCAAAATAAATCAATACAATTCTACTCAAGAGTATATTATTCAGATTTTTAAAGAGAGGAGAAAAGAGTGCGTACCCGGTCAAGTTCGTCGATCATCCATTTGATTTGGGTCATCGAACATTGAAAAAGAAGTTATCGTTGAATCGGAAGTCTCATTATTTTCTTGTGGTTTCTAAAGAAATAACGATGAGATTTTCAGATTAGTATAAAGAAAGACAATAATCCAAACATCGTTGAATCCTTGACGATTCGATCAAGAAATATAAAGGAAGACAATGATCCGAAGGACACAGAGATGCTTACCGTTGAATCGGCGCTTTCGCCGGAAGAAGGAACATCGTTCAAGAAGCCACGGCGGAGGAATCGGGATTCTGTCATGAAAAGCCGAACGAACGCGAAACTGCAGCAAATCGATCATCCGCCATTAAAGAAAAGAAAGGGAAGAACATCTGGAAGATTTGATCATTCGCCATTAAAGAAAAGAAAGGAATATCGAATCTCTGGCGTAGAAAAATAATAAAAGACGCATACCGTTGAATCGGCGGCGGCCGGAAAAAAGATTGCGAAACATGAAGGGGCGGCGGAGGAATGGATGATCGGCCATGGAAGCGGAGAATGGATCGTTCGCCATTGTTGGAGAGAAAAGGAACGCTGAAAGTAATTAAAATATGAGGGAAATACGAGATAAAATGAGACTGATTTTTTAACATAGTGTTTGCCTTTGCTATATAAATAGTTTTAAAATTATAATTTTTTTTTTTTTTTTTTTTGAGTTCGTTTTAAAATTATAAGTTAGGATTTGGATTGATTTTTTTTTTTTAAAAAAAAAAGATGAGATAAAACGTTTGAACTGAGAATCGAAATTGTATGTAATATATATGGACATTAAATAGATTTTTTTTAGTTTTCAAAAAAAATAAAAGATTTTCTTTTTGGCTCTTTTTCCCCCTCTTATATTTT
Source organism: Luffa aegyptiaca (assembly GCA_017139565.1). NCBI lineage: Eukaryota > Viridiplantae > Streptophyta > Magnoliopsida > Cucurbitales > Cucurbitaceae > Luffa > Luffa aegyptiaca. The sequence continues at coordinate 45,524,838 of CM029404.1, read as the reverse complement.
GAAATTTTCAAATTAAATAGAATTTTCATTTGAAACGAGGCATAAAATTAATATCAAATTAGGTCTTGAATTTTAAAAATATATGTTAAATTAGATTAAATATATATTTGCTCAACGAGTTTCTAATAAACTTACATAAATTTTGATTTTTAATCTTTCGTACCATCTATTTTTTTCTCTAAATATTTTCTCTTTAAATAATATCAGAGGCTATTTGGAATGAAGTTTCTAAGTACTTAAAAAAGTATATTTTAAATACAAAATAAAAAAAAACAAGCATTTAGAAACTCATTCCATGCATGTGCTTAAACTCTATAACTATTGTGTCAAAAAAAAAAAAAAAAAAAAAAAAAAAAAAAAAAAAAAAAAACTCTAGAACTATTTCTTTTAGATAATATTATTTAAGAAACATGCGAAATAAATGCTTTAGGTAAAACTTAATGTTGAGAATCCCTCGTTTAAAAGATAAGTGGAGAACTCACAATTTAAGAGATGTGTATGTTACTATACTCATTACCAATTGATTTTGAGATGGAACTCATGTGTTGAGAATCCCATATTGAAAAGATAAGTGGAGAACTCACAATCCCATGTTATCTAATGCTTAATGCAATATTGCCAGAAAAAACATAGCTCAACTGACATAAAGTTATATTGATAATCACGAAGTATGTGGTTCGAATCTCCTCCCCCACATATTGTCAAAAAAAAAAAATAATAGTAAAAGAAAATTCTCAAATTCAACAATAAAATTTACCAACCAAAATGTATCAACCATGAGTACTTTTGTGGTTTTTTTTCTTCAAAAAAAAAAAAAAAAAGTCACAGGGCACAAAAGTATTTGTGGTTAGCCATATAATTTTAGAAAAAGTTAATTTCTACTAATAGAATTAATCGCACCACTTTTTTAAGTTTAAGATTAATTTCTCCTAGTAAAGTAGAAGAACAGTAACAAAAAGAAAAGAAAAAAACATGTTAATAGGTTAAATTATCAATTTAGTTCATAAACTTTTAGCATTAATAGGTTTATAAAGTTTAAAAGTGCAAATAGATGGGTAATTGTGGGAAATGATCCAAAGTTTTGAATTATAAAACATTGACTCGTTCATTAGTTTCTATGACCTCATTCATTCGTTCTTCCCAACCAAGATTGTAACTACACAGGTTTTTCTTACAACCCCATTTTCTTTGTGTGGTTGGGAAACTTGAGAGGTCACATTTTATGACTCTTCCTAGTCACGATCTTGGTCAGGAAAGTGACCAAAAAACAACTTTGTTAACATTTTTTTCTTTAGGGTTTTTTTTTTTTTTTTCCGATCACCTTGCCGATCGGGGTCATTATCGAGAAGAGTCATAAAAACTATTTTTTAAGAAATGGGTCCATCTTCTATAACCCAAAACTTTTTAAGTCATTTCCAACAATTACCCAAAATAGATCTTATCGGTTATCTCATGTTCAACATTTTCTAAAATTAACAAGCCTACAAGACACAAGAGGAAGACTATAACCTTTCAATTTGATGTATAGCAGGTCTATGAATTTAACAAATTACGAATATCATATTAGTCCAATAAACACTTTAAACTTCAAGCACACTTATTAGAAAAAAAAACTTAGAAAATTCATAGATTTATTAAATGTTTTTAATCCTTCGAATTTAAAGTTTGTTTCAAAAGAACCCTTGAAGACGTCAAATCTTCGAAACTTCAATACAACTTTAAAAGGTTCGGAACTAAATTTGTAATTTAATAAGTTAGATTGGAAGAAAAATGGAATGGAAATTGGAAACACAACATTGTTGAGCTTCCATCCAGCCCATTGACACCACACACAGAGGCCAGAGCCGCTTAGTTTCAACTTCTCTCTCAAAATTCTTTAGATTCTAAAATTCTTCCTTTTTTTTTTTAACCCTAAAAAATTCTTCCCCTCTTTCTCCGCTGACATCTCTCCTTGCAGCAATGTCCTCCATTCTTGATCTCCATTAATACTCCTTCTTCCTCTCTCTCTCTCCTCCTCCTTCTTCCGCCATGGATGTCGCCGGAGTCTGGCTTCCCAAGAACCCTCCGGCCACCCCCATGCCCGTCTTGGAGATCAACCTCATCTCCGCCCAAGGCCTCAAGGTCCCCTCCAATCATTTCCGCCCAAAACAGACCTACGCCGTCGCCTGGGTCGACCCCTCCCACCGCCTCCGCACCCGCCTCGACGCCATCGGTGGCGACAACCCCACCTGGAACGACAAGTTCCTCTTCCGCGTCTCGCCGGAGTTTCTTGCCCGCGATACCTCCAGCGTCTCCATCGAGATCTACGCCCTAGGCTGTTTCTCCGATTCTCTCGTCGGTACCGTCCGGTTCCTAATCGGTAACGTACTCGCCTTCGACGACTGTACCAAGACCCCTGCCTTCACCGCGGTCCAGGTCCGGCGCCCTTCCGGACGCTTCCAGGGGGTTCTCAACATGGCCGTTATGCTTCATCAGAACTCCGATTTCGCCTCCCTGAGTGGGGCTTCCGCGATCGGTTATCGCGATCTGATGGGGGAGAGTTTACAGAGGAGGCGGAGTAAGAAATCGAAGGCTGGAGATTGTGAAATCTCTGTCGAATCTCACGAAGCAGAGTCGCCGGATTTATCCGACGGTTGTGAATCGTCGAGTTCTTCTTCTTCTCCTCCGTCGGCGAAATCGAATGTGCTTAGGGATTTGAACGGAGTCAGGAATTTGGGGTCAACGAAAACCCTAAAGGCGTCCAGTAGTTCGAGATTCTTGTGCGGTCTGGTGACGCAGAGCAAGACGACGACCGATCATTCTCCATTGGAGAAGAGCTTCAAGGTTTTCAGTGGATCTCCGGACATGGAAAGGTAAAATCCAACTCTCTGGGGTGGAGATGATCTCTCTGAAATTGAATCTCGATTCTGATTTCTAATCGGAGTGGGCGAGATTTATGTTGAATTCTTTGCAGCTTGTCGATCCAGCCCATGTGAAGAATTTTGAAATTCATTCCATGGATTCTTTTTTTTTTTTTTTTTTTTGGCGCCATTGAAAAGGTTTCTACTTTCTAGAATGAAAATTCGATAGGTGAAGAAGAACAACTTCGCAATTGATATCATTTCCTTCATTCTTCTTTTCAAATTTCCAAGAACTTTTCTAATTAGGGTAAGTTTCACAAGAGTATTCTGTGTTATAAGAAATTAATCGATCGGGTTAAAGTTTAGGGTAATTAATTGTTGATTGATTAATGTATGATCATACTACCAATTTATTTGAATTGAGCTTTGTTTTTACAATGATTTTAAATGTAGCTAAATCTAATACTACTTTGACTGTTGGAATTTAAATAATTGTAAAGATTTCTTTTCGTGTGGGAATAATTTTGCATGGCCACGTATGATTTGCATGCATTATTTAAAAATAAAAATTTGAGGGAATTCGAACTACTACCACCAATAATGGTAGGGGCGACCAAAAAAGGCTGTCCACTTATTGGATCGTACAGAATTGTAAAGGCCCAGTTTTATTTCATTGAATGCATCCTTCTATAATTTTGTTCGATAAATTTTAGTTAAATTATTATTATTATATATATATATTTTTTTTTTTTTTTTTGAGTTCTGAGTTGGAGTGATTTTACAGATAGTTCAACAATTTGAAAGGCAAAATTTAAAATTTTAGAATTTGAATACTAAATGGAACAGAGAAGAACAAAGATGTGTTGTTTTCAAATAACTCAAATGTCTACTGGCATTCAAAATGTTTGATCTCTGGAAATTGTAGTATTTTTTAAAACGATTCGAGTCATCTAAATCAAATCCTCAAATCCTCAAATCCAACCATTTCCGATCAGATCGTCCCTCGTTCAGAAAACTCAATGCGTGTTTGCGATTCAACTGTAATTAAAATTTTCAAACCAAAATCAGATAAAAGTGATTCCTCGACGAGGCGGAGTGAAAAGAAAACTACGAAGAAGCCCTAGGATCAATAGGTAAGATCCAATCGCGCGCCGAATAGGAAGCCAGAGAAATGGACGTGATTGATTGATGGCGACGCCGATCAGATCAGCAATACGTGCCGATCTGACTTCTCTGATGGTCGATTGGGCGAATTAATAACAGGTGGTGGGATCGGCGCTGAGGCATTGTCTGACGAAACAGCTTAGCGCTAGCTGTCTCCGATTGCGATGTCCGGATTTCGCGCCGACTTTGCCATTCCCTCGGCAGCGGCTGTTGCTGGATGAATCTGTCTTTGGTCGATCGACAATGACGATGAGCACCGGCGCCATGATGTTGCTGTGATCAGTCATGGAATCTGACGAAGAAGGAAGATGAACGAAGAAAGAAGAAGAAAGCGTAGCGTCGTCGACTGTGAAAAGTACAATCACGTGGCGTAGGTTTACTGGCTTCCAGTTTATAACTGAGCACATTGGTAACGTCTACAAAATTAGGGTTTTGCAATGCCAATTTTGCTTTTAGATTTAGATTAAATTAAATGGTTTGTTAAAAATGGTCAAACTAATATAGTTAAGTAGAAATTGAATACTACCAAGGTTTATAAGCTTAATTTTCAAAAATAAAAAACCAAAATCAAATAGTTATAAAATTCAGGAATTTATTAGGCACAAATTTGAAAGTTTAGGTCCCGTTTGATATTCATTTTGTGTTTTTATTTTTGGTTTTTAAACATTAAACTTATAAACATTACTACCACCGGCAAGTTTCTTTGTTTTTTTAACATTCTTCTATGCTTTCAAAAATCAAGTTAATTTTTTTTAAACGGAAAAGAAAAAAAAATAGTTTTCAAAAACTTTTTTTTGGTGGAATTTGGCTAGGAATTCAAATGTGTCGTTAAAAGAGATGAAAGTCATGGTAAGGAAATGATGAGAAAACATTCTTAATTGTAAAAAACCAAATGATTATCAAACGGGACCGTAACAATCAAACTTGTAACTTAACTTACTTTTAATCTAGAAGAATGTTTGAATTTAAACGATGTTTAGAGATCTATGACTTTCAATTTTGTAATTAATGGTTCAGGGGCTTATTGGACATTTATTTTTTAAATTGATAGATATATTAGAGTAAAAGAGCTCAGACACAAAATTCAATTTTAGAACATTCAAGAATGTATTTCTTTTTAAACATTTTATATAAAAAATTGTTTAGAATTTAAACACTCATATGTTTGGTTACATTTACTCAAAAGTGTTTTTATACTATTATATACTTAAAAAAAAAATTTAAAAAAATTATTTTAAGTGTTGTTCTCAAAATGATATATTTCTCCATCTCATTTTTTAATAAGTTCTTTTTTTTTTTTTTCGTGGAAAACACTATAACTTTTTTCCTCAAAATTAAACACTCAAAAGTTAAACTAAACATACCATTTAAAACAATGTATAGTCAAAGACCTATTAAAAACACGATTCTTAAAAAAAAAAAAAAAATGGAGGCTTGTGAAGTAATTCTAAATTTAAAAAACCTGTTTTAGTCCAATAGCCTATTAAATACCCAATTAAAAGTTTAGGAACTACACTTATATTTCTTTATTTAAAAAAAAAAAACAAAAAAAAAAAAAAACTACATTTGTATTTTGACTTTAATTTTCATTGAATGGAAGATTTATTAATTAGATCAATATAAAATTTTAACATTAGCTTGAAAATTTCGCTCTAGAAAGTGTTGGGAAGTTATTTGGAAAAGGGAAATGAATCTTCACATTTAATTTTTTTTTTTAAAAAAAATCTTAATTCTCCACATCTATTATTCAATCTAACTATTTTTTCTTTTTCTTCCCTTCTTTTAATTCGACATTTTATGATGGTAATTAGTTTTTTATTATTATTTTTAATTTTTGTTTTTAAATTTTCAGATCATATATGTTGATGCCAAAATCCAGACGGAAGACTCACCCGTCCTTCACGTGCCACCAACGGTAAATTTGTATGAAAGGGAAAAGACATGACCTGCAAGACAAGCGAACACTGCACACCGGTGTGGTGCTTGCCACACTGACTCTGATGCTTAAGTCAAAAAATTGATGGAAAAGCAGACGGTTCAGAGAATGAATCTCATATCCCTTCTTCAATGACGGAGAGGGGTTTAAATACTTGCTCATGCTCCTAGGGTTTTTAGGAATTTGGAGGCGTGTCGAGACAAACCAGACGGAACCGGGACGGCCAGAGGCATTAGGGACCAAACGGTGGCGACCGAGCTCGGCCCGTGCAAGCAGGCCGAATGGTTGGCCGAGGCCGACCATTGGCCCGACTCTTTGGTTTGGTCTTCCTTCGGGTTGGTTTCTTGGTCCTATCTCTGCCCGGTTGTCCTCGTCAGCTCCTCATGCATCAGGGTGGTCCAAAATTACGTATAACAATATATTTTATGAAATAAAAATCAATCGTATTACTATATCAATTTTTTTATAAGTCAATTATATTAGGAGTGATGATAACATTAAATTTATACAGGTAACATTTTCAAGATTGACCAAATTCCCTTAAATAAATAAATTTAAAAAAAAAATTGACCAAATCCGACGACACGTTTCTACAAATGGTCATCATTATATACATTTTTTGCATACTAAAAAAGTACTTTTCTTTTCTAAAATAAATTATAAAACAAAATTAAAAAAAAAAAAAAAAAAAAAAAAAAAAAAAAAAAAAACGAGGATTCAAACGTCACGAAAGGGGTCCTAATATTTAAATCTAACGTTATAAGAATTAAGAAAGAAGCTATTTTGTCCAAGGAAGGATTTTCTATTTTCAGTTGAGATTTCTGACCACAAAACAAAACAAAATTAGGTGAAAAACGTGTAGAAGGAAATTTCTTCAATGCCCCTTCCAAAGCACTCATTTCAATTACATACTTAAAAATACTGTCAATAGATTTTTGAACTGTTTATTAAGTTTTAAAGTTTCAATTATATATATATATATATATATATATATATATATATATATATATATATATATATACACTTACTTTCTCCGTCTTATATTGTTGAACTAAAAAAAAGATGACAATATGAGCATAGTTTAACTAACATAAAATTGTACTATTGATCAAGAGGCCTGTGATTCGAATCATTCCCATCCTCAACATATTATCAAAAGAACTAAAAAAGGATTAGAGACGGTGTATTGTATTAGACACTTTTTAAACTTCAATAACTTATTAGACTTGACTAGCTCTGAGAGTTGTTCAAGAAAACCAAACTTATAATTTAACATATGCTTCATGTCTTTTTTTTTTTTTAAACAAATTTTAGAGAAAAATAAAATTTTCTCCTAAACTTCCTAAGTTGTTGTTCATTATCAATTGATATGACAAATTGAACTAAAAAAAATGATATAACAAAATAATAATGCGGTAGTTAAAGTACGGTGACTAAACTTTATATGTATTTTGTAAAAGAATTGGAAAGTTCTTTTTTTTTTTTTTTAATATTTATACTCAATGACCAATTAGAACTCAAACTTAAATCATGAAGGTCATACACTTTTGAAAGCTCAAGGATCATAAGAAGCTAAATAGTGATGAAAAAATATCAAAATTGTTAGTTTTGAAAGCTCGAAAACCAAATAAACACTGAGTCTGAATTTCAACAACAAAGACCAAATTAAAAGGATTAAAACTATATTTAAAGATATAAAATATATACTAGGATTGTTGGTAAAGCCTAGAGTGTCACAATCCACTAAAATACAGTCCTTGCCATTTGATAAAACCCATATAAATAGAGAGAAAAGAAAATCTAATGCATGCTTTCAAAGGGAAGGAAAATGAATGGTGGGATGTGATTTCTTTGGGCTATATATGGGGATCTGCCTGCCTTTTAATTTCTTTCATATAATCTTTATGTTGGAAGACTTTATTGTTATTTTTATTTTATTAATTTCAATTTTTTTTAAAAAATTAAAGCTTTGGCCTACTCCCAAAACATTAGAATCCTCAGTTAGGTGTTGCCAACCAATGAACCTAAAGTGCCAAAAACAAATTATGTCTATTTCCTTAGACCCACCATAATACCACACATTGCATTCCCACCAATTCTTTCTCAATGTCATCACTTTTCCTTTTCTTTTTTTCTCCCATTCAATTATTAAAAGACATTTAGGTCACGGGTCAAATTTATATAATCTAAAATTGAAGATTATTATTTTGTTTTAAATCTTCAGCTCTATAACTCGTGGTGAGATACACTTGATGTTTGACTAATTAAGATATGCTCATATCGTTTGAGATTATACATTCAAACATATGTTTGATTGACATATTAATTATAAAACTAAACAAATTTAAAAATAAAAAGTAGACAAAATAAGTGGATTTGAAACAATTTTTTTTTTTTTTAAAAAAAGAGCAATTTCATTTATATTTGTTACATGTGCACACACAATCTTTTTTTTTTTTCTTTTTTTTTTTTTTTTTGCAACATGTAGTGGGAGATTTGATCCTCTGACCTCTTAGTCAAGAGTGAAACTCTATGTCAGACTTGTCAACTGAGCTATTGGGAAGTAGGGCTCCTATTGACTAAAGGTGGATTCTTCGCTTTCCTTTAGAATGAAAGTTGCTATGAAGCCCCTACTACTGACTCGAAATGGGAGCTGGTTTGGAAAAGGATCTGAGAGTGTGATGGCCGGTTGGGCCAGGAGGGTTTCTTAACGCCTGATTTTTTCTTCTCATCAAAGTTATTTCACAAAGACTTGCCATGACAAGGAAGGCTCTTACTAGCATACACTTGATTTACTTAAAACTTAAATTCACCAGATGATTGTATTTTATATTGTATACTAAATTTGTAAATCACAACTCAACAACTCAGAAACTAAATATTGGTTATAAGAATTCAAAACTTTTATATGTTTCATTTTTATGTTTACAATCCAAGCAAAACTAGAGAGTTATTTTCTAAGATTGCTTAAACTAAGAGTAAAAAAAAAAAAAAAACTTTGTAGTTTTAGTGTCATGCTTTTTTCAGAATTGTTCATAAGATTGTGAGCATTTATTTATTTATTTATTTGAAAACTTAATAGTAATTTTTCAGTATTATTGGTGAATGTATTTCCCTTGTTTGGATTTAAACCATGTGATTCACTGGTTTACTTTTTACTGTACTTGTTCACTGACCTTTCTGTCTATATTTACCCACATATTTCTATCATCGTGCCAGCAGCCATGGGAGCCAGGACCCCACACTCTTTACCCTTTTACCTAATTTAGTAACTTAAATTCTGGTTTTTTTTTTTTTTATTTTTTTTTAAATCTTAAATTTAATTCTTGTCTTTTATAAGTCCTTAAAAATTTTGTGTTTTATTAGCTTATTCGATATTTTTTGAAAATAAAGTTTACGATTCCAATTTGACACAAAAATAATTTTTATGTGTCTAATAGATCCATTAATTTCAAAAAAAAAAAAATTGTCAAATATAACAAGAACTTAATTAGATGTCAAATAGAAAGTTTAGAGACATATTAGTTTATTACATACTTTTAAAGTTTGGAGACTTATTAGCCACATAGTTAAAATTTTAATGATGAATTATAAATTTTTTAAGGTTGAGACTTATCCAACGTAAATTGGAAGGTTTACAGACAAAACTTGTTATTTAACCTAAAAGATATTATTGATGATTTAATTATCCAATAGAAAATAGAACTTAAGTTATTTAAATTATCTACCCTACTCATAAAAATGTAAAGTTATTGTACTCTAGAATTTCATTATTCCCTAGCTAATGATTTTGAAAGCAAAAAAGCAATTTCTAAAAGCAGTAACATAAACTACTTTTGGTTTTAGCTCAATACCTAGCCGGAGTATACTTTCACTGAAATCTTATTTTTCAAAGTGGTTCTGAAAAAACCCTTAAAAAAAATCATATTTTTTCCCCAAAATTTACTCAAAACTTTAGTAATTAATTTTATCATGGTCGGTTGAGAGAGAGACTCAAATCCAAAAGAAAGAGAAATTATCAGGTGCTTCTGATGCAATGATTCGGCTAGTTTTGTAAAAGTATCTCGATTTTGTATCTAACAGTTGTTAGTGACAGACAAATTTAAAGATATATATTCAATGGTTTTAAAGAGAAAATCTCGTTGCATCGGAAAATTTGTCCAAAACAAAAGGGTAAATTCCGTACAAATTTAAGAATGGCCAATAAATTATATGCTTGGCTGGAAAGAGGCTGTTCCAAGTCCAAAGTGCTTCGTCCACTATCCCAAAAAGCGCTTTTCACTTCTTCTTAATGCTCATTTGCTAATGCAAGAGGGTCAAAATCTTATATGCTGATTGATCTTTTCATTTGCTTAATCAGCCATTTTTTTTTTTAATTTTCCTAAGTGCATAAAAAAGGCCAATTGGGAGATTTAAAAAATAGGGTTTTGATTAGTGTATCTCTTTTGTTCTTATTGTCAATTATGTATTTTTTTAATGCATATTATAAGGGGGAAAACCATCAAATATATCATATTGTTTGTATTGTATTGCTTGTTCCTAGGGATCGCATATCTCTAAGAATATTTTGTATAAAAAAAAAATCATGACGTATAGCCAATGTTAACGGGTTTAAATCTTATTTTGGTTCATGAGTTTTTTTAATGAAAACTTGATTTGAGCGTGTCTTTTATTTGTCTACTCAATCTAGGTGAACCAGGTATTTGAAGTTACATTAAATAGCTCAATACTAAAGTTTTGTAATGACATAAATTTTGTTTTATAGTAAAGTCTATAGACTAAAATAGGATATTTGAAAGTTGAGGAACCAAATTAAAATATTTAAGAATTGAGACATCAAAGAAAAATAAATATAGGTAAGTTTTCAACCAAAGCGAGCATAGCTCAATGATAATTGAGGTTAGAGATTCTAACACCTTTTGTTGAGTTATAGATCATTCTTCATCTCCATGTTAGTATGATATTGTCAATTATGGGCACCACTCAGGAATTTTTTTTTTTTAGTTTAACAACATTTGGAGGTGACGGGATTCAAACCTCTAACCTTTTGGTCGAAGGTACATGTAAATTGTCGTTAAAATATGCTCACTTTAGCACATCACTCATGGATTTATTTATGGATGCTATAAAAAATGCATTAGACTAAATGTAACGTTGCTTTAACTTTCATTTGGAAATATCAAGTTCGTATCTACTTGCTGACCATCATTACGATTTTACAGGTAAGAGAGATGAATGTAGAAATGAGAGAGATCAAAGAAATATTTTCTTTTTTTTTTTTTTTCAAACGATAAATAGTTATCAAATCGTCAAAGCGAGCATAACTCAGCGGTAATTGACATGTACTCTCGACCAATAGGTTTCGAACCCCCCACCTCCAAATGTTGATGAACTAAAAAAAAAATATATATATATATATATAGCTATCAAATTTTTAGTAATGGTTACAAAATGATGATAATTACTACTTTTAAGATATATTGAAAGTACATTGACCAAAATTGAACATTTTGAAGTACAATGACTAAAATGAAACAACTCACAGTTATAAGAACCAAAATGATATTATTATTTAAATATCTAGCTAACTTTTTTTTTTCCTTTTTACATATTGTGTGGGGAAAAAGGTAAGGTGTTAAAAAATTTGGACCACCAAAATCAACTTTAGAAGGACCAAAATGAAGGCAGATACATACAGGCCCTTGAAATTAAAAATTAGAAGAGGATATCCATTTATCAATTACCCACATTAAAATCTTTAATCCAATGATTAAAATTAAACTAATTACGGTGATGATTTTTAATGCAAAATATAAAATTGAGATTAGAAGTTTGTGTCCACTCAACTAAGCCACTTAAATTAAAGAAAGATCCAAACAAACATTTAATTAAAACATCTTACGTGTGGAGATTATGACACCTAACCATAAGATTTAATGATTAATGATTTCGTTAGGGGAAAAAAACAATTAATGCACCCATTTATTAATTAATTCATCACCCTTTTCCTTTTGCATGCTTGCTTGTTTTTGGGGGATGGATCATGGTTTTCTAGGTCTTTAAAAAAAAAAATTAAGAATGAAAGAGTGGCAATTAAATTAGAATTTATGTCGGAAAGTAACTGCAAAAACAATTGAGTCAAGATACATGTACATCTTACTTAAAAAAAAAAAAAAAAAAAATCCGACCGTCGTGAGATCGATATTAATTTATTTATCAATAACTAGTGTAACGTCATTACCCTTTAAAATACATAGCTCAACGCTAATGGACATGTATCCTTAACTAAGAGGTTCATTATGTTATTACTTATGAGACTAAATCAATAGAAAAAACAATCCAATCAAATGCATATACTCTTTCCATTGGGGAACTGGGTATTCAATGGGCTATGAATCCAAAGAGGTTCGAATCTCCTCTCTTCCAAATATTGTTGAATTAAAAAAAAATCTTTTAAGCACGTACGTCTTAAAATCGGGAAGAGAGAGAAGAGAGAGATTAGAAATATTATGTTCAAAAGTACATTGAGCGAGACACTTTTAAATTTTTTACATCCCTTAAAGGCCTTAATCTTTTTCACTTGTCAAAATGAGCATAACTTAACGGTAATTGACATTTACCATCGACCAAGAGATCAAAGATTCCGATTCTTTCCACATCACGTTTTCACTTATCATAAAGACCATTAAGCTAATATATATTGATTAGTGTTTTGAGGTATCTACCAATTCCATTAGTAACCAATGATACTTTGTATATATTATTTTGGATTTTTTTTTTTTTTTTTTTTTTGATTTTGTGCAATCTAAATTAGTTGTTCAACATTAATGACCTTAACATATAATCAATCATGTAATAAAATAAATAAAACTCCTCATACTACCTGATAACTGTATTAACTTTAATTAAATTAATGTTTATTTTAATCAAAGCTAAAACCATTTAGTGAAATGTAATAATGGAGTTGAGGTGTTCTAGAAGAATTTAAGGAAACTTTTTATTTGTTGTTCAAAAATAAAGAAAAGGGAAAGGAAAGGTTTTATTCTAAGGAACATGATGCTTGGAGTTGCCTCTTTTAGTTGGCAAAGTATATATCCCAATAAATATTATTTGTTTCCATGTCGGACAATTATCATGAGACTTTTTATACATTGTATTTTTTTTTACAACATATGGGGTGGAGGATTCGAACCAGTCATTTCGGTCATTAGTACAAGTCTAATGTCAGTTGAGTTATGTTCATGTTGGCTTTTTATACACTGTATTTGAACCTTATGACTTATATATACATTTTTTTTAGTTCAACAACAGTTGGGGGTGGAGGAATTCAGACATCTAACCTCTTCATCGACGTACATGCCAATTATTGCTGTGTTATGCTCACTTTTGACAACCTCGTGACTTATATATGCAAAGAATATAGTTATATATTTTATAGATCAAAATACTATTTTGATTATGTATAACTTATTCTATTTTTTTAGTAAACTTGGTGAAATAATAATAATAATAATTTTAGAAAATACACAATGTGAATACATTTTTAAATTTTATAGAAGAAAAACTAATAGAGACTTAAAAAAAGAAGGGACTAATTATAAGATTTATTGAAAATACGATGAATAAATTTAGACATTTGAAAATACAAGTGCTAGAACTAAAATGATATTTTAACCATTTTTATTTTACCTCTTAGATAATTATCATAAGGCTTTTATACAGTATGTATTTGCCCATTGTGATATATACAAAGATTTGAGTTATATATTTTACTTTTTTTTTTTTAAGAAAGTTATATATTTTACTTTTTTTTTTTTTTTTTTTTTTTTTAAGAAAGTTTTATATTTTACTTTTGATATCTACAAGTGTTTAGACAATTAGATGGCAAGTTATAACCTAGATAGTGAATTGACCTAATTCTCTCTAAACATTAATACTCATAGTGTGGTTTTAAAAAAAATGTCTACTCATAGTAGTTCTAAGTGATATATTATTCCATCGATTGAATTTACTTCATTTAAATAGATATTTTGTTAGTCCAACTAATGTGAACCAAGGACCGAATCTTCAAACTTTATAGATTTCTTATTTACTATTATGTTCGGCTTGACTTATTTAAATAACTAATTAAGGACGTGTTTCACATCTTAAAAAAAAGAAAGATAGTATTTTAAGGGAAGTTTTATCATATGAGCATATTTTAAAAGCTTTTTACCTACTTTATAGAAAAATAAAATATCAAATCACTTTTGATTGTCAAAAAAATTTTAAAAAGAAAAGCACAATTAATTAGTCAAAATCATTCTTTAAAACTCTAACAAAACATCATATTCAATTTGAGCATAACTAAGAAGATAAGACACAAATTATCCTTCTAAAAGTCGATGGTTATCGAACTCAAAAAAGAAAAAAGAAAATAGTTCAAATCCTACCCTTTAACTTTTGTCGACGTTGGTTCTTATACTTTTAGCTTTTTATCCATTCCAATCGATGCTTAAAAAGGACCATTTTAGTCCCTTTATTTTTTAAAATATCGACAATTTTAGTCAAAACTAACGGACTAAAATGGATAAAAATTAAAAAGTACAAGATGAAAACGAACATTTAATATAGAGACAATAAAAAAAAAAACCAAGATATAAATTAGAAAAAGAAAAACTTTTAGGTATTTCTAAGCACTTCAAAAGACATTCCTAAAGCACATTAACTAGTATATTGAATGTCAATATCATTATTATTCCATAATTTTATACAAATGTCATTTATAGAGAGAGAGAAAGAGAAACATTGTTAAATAAATTGGAGGTGATGAGAAGCCTACTAAGAAAGCAATATGAAAACTATTTTGGCCATTTTAGAATGTGACAAAAATCCTGAAATGTAAATTAAAAAATAATAATTATTAAAATATTTATTAAAAAAAGTTTCCATGGTGGGGTTCGATTCTGCATACACACAGTTTACTGTTTATTTAACCATCCAATTTTAACCATTATGGATTGGTCCTAATGGTCAATAAGGGCCATAGAAAAAATGGAGAATCTAAAGAGAATAAGTTCAATTCATGGTGATCACCTATTTAAGCAACCAAATGGGTCAGGCAAACCTAGTAGGATCAGACGGTCCTCCCATGAGATTAGTCTGAGGTAACTGGCTCGGACAGTTACAAATATCAAAATTCAGAAAAAAAATATTTATTAAAAAAAAAAACCCCTCGTTAAAATCTATCGATTGCTTGGAAAACAGCTCTGGACTGAAACACAAGGCCCTTCTGTGGCTCTATCCCCACGCTACCCAAAACCAGAGGCAACCCCACGCGCCTCTCTCCTCTTCTCTCTCTCTGTAAAGCGGCTAAAAGAAAAACCGCCTTCCCATTCCTCTTCTCGTCTGTCGTTTTTCTTATATCTAAAAAGAAAACGAAAGGGGGAAAAGAAATTAAGGAAAACCTATACAACCAACACACCCTCACTCTCTCATCTCACCCTTTTCCTTCTCTTCTCTTGTTTTCACCTCGTTTCTCTTTCTGAGATGCTTCCTCTCTGATTCTTAGCTCACAAATCTAGCAACCCTTTGAATCCTTTGCTCCATTTTGCAGAAATTTTTGTTCTCAACCCCATTTCACTGCTTGAATGAAAAAGGGGTTGCTCTGTTTCTCATTTCTTTCCTTCTCTTTTGTCATTCCACCTGCATCTGAGCTTTCTCCATCGAATCTGGCGTTACCCCATTTTCCGGTGACTGCTTAGGAGGCCTTTTACAAGGTTTGTTCATCGTGGGTTGTCCGCATCCGGGCCTAATTTTCAGTTTTGTAATCGTTTTGTTGCCTTTTTTCTTGATCTGGGTTTTGTTTTTAATCCCTGTGTTTGCTCATTTGCTGATGGATATGGATGTGGCTTTCTTCTCACGCGAGGTTTTCGGCTTTGATTGATCGTTAACTCTTGTGTGTTTCACTCTCTACTCTCTCACCATTTGTTTTTGGTTCAAATTTGCAATTCTCTGTTGGGGTTGAGGTTTATATGAGATGGGTTTTTTTTCCCTTTCCCTTTGGAGAAGGCATGAATTTATGTTGAGTGAATGTTGACTGGAACTTCTTTTGGAAAGCTTCCTTTTAAATTGATTTCCATTGCTATTACTTTTACCCTTTGCAGTGATGATTAGGAGATTTGCATTTCTTAAGTCTGTTGTGGCGGTTATTTTCCCTCTTTGGAATTTGGCTTCTTAGATGCTTAAATGCTTTTACATATTTTCTGAAAGAATATTGTACTCATGAACAGTGTCGCTCTTTTGTTGCTGTCTGCTCCTCTGTCTGCCATTCTTTCCTGTGGGTTTGTGCATAATGTCGTTTGATTTGGGTTCAGGTCTTATCCTCTTTACCCTTATGTGTGGTTTTAAAACACCTTGGTTTCTTGTGTATGGTGGCTAGTTGTCTGGAAATGATCATTTCTTCATTAAAGTAGTCTACAAATGTCTGTAATCTTTCCACTTATTAACCCACATAGGATTCTTGAAGACTGGATATGTCATATGATTTAGGGGTGATGTTATTACACTAAAGTTTGTGGTATTTATTTATGTTATTCTAAGTGTAATGATTAGCAATGTCGTGTACTAGTCTCTTCTATGTTTTAGTTCCTGACTTTCCTTCTGCTGTCATTTGTATTAAGTTGAAATGTTTTTTCCCCTGACATTTTCTATTGGAAGAATGTGTTTTATGACATATGCTTGTTTCAATTCAGAAGAATTGGATCAGTTCATTCCTGCTGCATCTTCTTATAATTTGACTCCTGTGCTCAGTTCTGCATTTTTTGATCGTTCTTCGTTATGGAGGGAGAAACGTCGTGGATCAGGCATTGCCACAATGACATGTCAAGAGTTCTTGAAGATTTTGATTCTTACTCGGATTTCTCAAATGAGGGAGGCAAAGAGGCTGTAGCAGTTTCTGTGGAGTCAATCCTGCCTGATGACTTGTTGGAACGTATTCTGTCCTATCTTCCAATAGCGAGCATCTTTAGAGCTGGTTCTGTGTGCAAACGATGGCATGATATAGTTAGTTCGAGAAGGTTCTTGTGGAATTTCTCACATGTCCTATCACAAAAACCTTGGTACTTCATGTTTACAAGCTCGGATGAGCCTATCGGTCATGCCTATGATCCGGTTCTTAGAAAGTGGTATGCCATTGATCTCCCCTGCATCGACAAGTCAAATTGGTTTATTGCCTCATCGTGTGGCTTGGTTTGCTTCATGGACAATGATAGCCGAAGTGAGTTACATGTCTGCAACCCTATCACCAGATGCTCGATGAAATTACCGGAGCCCTTGGGATCGAAGTTCTCTGATTATAGTGCACTTGCAATCTCTGTAAACAGGGTTTCACACAACTATACAATCTCAGTTGTGAAATCTAAGCAAGTTCCTGGAAACTTCTTTCAATGGGATATATCAATTCATATTTATGATTCAGAAAGAATGATGTGGGTTACCTCCTTGACTGAAGTCTTGTCAGGGTGGAGAGGTGGCGATGAGAGTGTGATTTGTGATGGAGTTCTTTACTTCTTGATCTACTCAACCGGGGGCGGGGCACCTGATAATCGCCACGGTCTTGTTACTTATAATATCTCGAACCATTCTTCTCATGGTTTGTTGATAAGAAGCTTTATTCCTGCTCCATGTTCTCTCACTTGCGGTCGATTGATGAACCTTAAGCAGAAGCTGGTAATGGTTGGAGGGATTGGTAAACAGGATAGGCCAGACATTATTAAGGGGATTGGCATTTGGATTCTTTGCGGGAAGGAGTGGCGAGAAATTGCACGCATGCCTCATAAGTTCTTCCAGGGATTCGGGGAGTTCGACGATGTTTTTGCCAGCTGTGGCACTGATGACCTTATTTACATCCAGAGCTATGGAGCTCCAGCTTTACTTATTTTTGACATGAACCTCAAACAATGGAGATGGTCGCAGAAATGCCCTGTGATGAAGAGATTCCCGCTTCAGCTTTTCACCGGCTTCTGCTTCGAACCAAGGCTTGAGATCAATCCCTAACTTGTTTGTCGTCGCTCGATTTGTGTGGTGTTATTAACAAAGTTGTCTGAAATTTGGTTGATTTTGTTCCTATTTGCATTTTTTCTGTTGCACTGAAGAATCTACATTCCAAGGAAGGAGTATATACATGTAACTGCAGATAAAAGCTGCATGCATATTCATGAATATGAGAATAGAATTCTTTACATAGGAAAATACCACTCAAGTAAAACAGTTACAAACTCTGAGACTTGTTCAAATTTGGTGATTCCTCTCTGCAGTTGCCATTAATGGAACTTCTTTATATTCTATTCTTCACTTCAATGGATCATTCTCTGTTCATCTTGAGCACTCTCTTACAAGTATATCTATCTGATTGAACTCTTTCTGTTAAAGCAAGATTGTCATTCTAGGTTGCCTTCTAATCACTCTTATGCCATACCCAGACACTGACGTTTTACATTGGCTCGAACCCGAGGTTTAGAGTTAGGCGCTCGAGTAGTGCTTCATCTATAGTTTAAGCTTTTGGGTTCGATAGTTATCAAACAATGACCAGGTTTGGTTGGAATAACTTTTGAAGTGTTAAAAATGTAAGAGAGTCATTCCAAACAGGTTTGGTAACTTATCTCGCTTCGTAGGGTGGTTGGATTTAAAAGGCTACTAATAGGGAAGCATGGCAAATAACCTGTTGGGTTGATGATTCTATTGGTACCATTGCAAAGTCACTTCTGGCCCTTTTTTTTTTCTTTTTTTTTTTTACAGGAGATCTCTAATTATTGGATGTGTTTTGTCTTGTTATGGAATGGAAGTGAGTCCCACTCCCAGCCTTCCAAAATAAGGACAGGTGACTTAAAGGCTCCTATAAAATAAACTAGTACAGTAAGAGAAAGTTTCATGTAATGAAAGGACCTTTCTTAAAATTCAATTTATTTGGTCCTATGAATTTAATTTAATTTAATGCGTCTATTTTTTCACAGATAGAACAGCATTTTTGGATTTTTTTTTTTTTTAAACAAGAGTGAGAATTAAACTATTTTGAGATAGTAATTGATGTCTGACATGGCTTTTTCAGACATTGATCTATTTAGCTTTGTAGAAGGCTTATTAGATAGGTTCGAACCTTTTGATTTTTTAAAGTGAATTTTTCTTTTTACCAACTTGATTTTGTGTATATAGTAGCTAAGTTGGAATGCTTTTTTTTTTTTCTTTTTTTTTCTTTTTTTTTTTTTTTTTTTTTTAACTTTAATACTGTATGATATAATGTTTTTTTTTAATCAATAATATTTCTATTTAGTTTTAAGGAAGTTAATTTCTAGCGAATTTTAATAAGTATTAATATAACGTTGATGCAACATGATAATGAAAACATTAAGAAGGTTTGTTTTAAAATTAAGATCAAATGTACAAAGGATATAAGAATTTAAAATAACATAGTTTATAACGTTTACAAATTGTTAATTGAAGCATAGTTTAATTAGTTAATGCATTATATTTATGTTTTGAAAGTTAAATATTTAAATCTTTATCGTTATATTTAGATATTTAAATCCTTACTACTATAGGGTTAAATTTATTATTAAAAAAAAGTTAATAACTTTGTTTTCAATTTTGGAAGTTTTCACCTCGAATGTTAGTCAATTTGTCATTTTTATCATTTTTCTTAGCTCACAAATTGCATATACAAAATAAAAAATAAATAAAAGCAATACCTTTTTTTTAATTATTATTTTTAATTTTTATTCCCTCGGTTTTATAAGATTGTTTTCATTATCCATTTTTCTTATTTTGATTTGTTCGTATTGATTCTGACACTTTGTTTCTTCCAATTGGTAGCTTTTCGTTATTCTTTCGTTAGAAAGAAACGCAAAATTCTGCTCAGAAATGGATTCTAAAAAAATTATTATTAAAAAAAATTATAAAAAGAAAGAAAGAAACTCACTTTTATTTGTTTATGTATAAAATATCAAATTTCATCTCTACATTTAAATAATTTTTTTTTAAAAAAAAACAAACTTGGTCATGAAATAGACATTTTAATCCATAATTATTTTTTAAAAAAAGTATTTGCATTGCTATTATTTTATCATTTAATATTCACTCATCTAAAACTCATCTCTCTAATACATGTTCACATCAACAACACGTCAATGCACATACTTGAAATCATAGACCTTCGTGAAGGAAAGCTTGATTGACATTTAATTGGGATGAAAGTTGGGTCCGTACTGAATGTAAGCGAGTGCGAATGGTACCATTTAGAACAATTAGACTGAAGGTGACGTCTTGACATAATAAAGACCATACTCTTTTTCATAACCTTGAGCAAGCAAACGAGCTTTCGTTCTCGTGAGTAATGAATTCAAAACAAAATAAATGTAATGATTAACAAAATTGTTCTTTTAAAGTGCGAGAACTAAAATAGATATTTTCAAAATTCAGATACCAAAATGGCTATCTAAATGTTTAGGGCCAAATAAAAATGAAAAAATTTCAAGATTTGGAAGTATTGTTTTGCTTCGTTTTAGACTTAGGCAATAGTCTCTATCTTTTAAAAATCTCTAATTTATCCTCAATGTAATAAAAAAAAATCTCAATTAGATTACACATGAAGTTAAAGTATCTCACATCATTTTTTTTTGTAAACATGTTTGGACACATGAACATATCAATTGGACACCCACCTAAACAAGTCGGATTTAATTGATTGACAGGTTAAGTTTCATGTGTCAAATAACTTCTAAGCAACCTGTTCACATTTCTAAATATGTCACTAAAACAATAATTTAATGATATATCAACGTTTCATTAACAAATTTAAGATACATTAGATATAAACTCGAAAATTTTCAAAGATCAAATAACAGACTCAAAATCTACTAAAAGATTAAAAGATTAGGGATCATTTAATATATTTGGAGCGTAACGTTTGACCCAAAACAGAAAGATGAGAGTTTTTGATAGTGCAAAATCATAGGTCATATCCCTCCCAAGGAAGGGCAGGGTAGTAACTAACAATGTACTTAAAGGGGCACCTTGGCAATGGAGATTTGAAGATTTGATTAGTGTACCCTCCTAAATATAGGACGTTTGGTTAGAATGCCCCACAACTAAATGTGGCGCCAAAAACTGTATTTCCCCTGCAATTCAATCGTCTCTAACCTCCATTTCTGACACACCCTTCAATCCCACATCCTTCAATTGTAACCCTTTAACCATTTCAACAAAACCCACATTTATCCCTCTCCTCCCCTTCTCTTCTTTATCTCTTCCTTCCATGGCTGCCTCAATTTCTTCCCCCATCAACTGATTCTTCTTCTGACAAAGGTAATGCTTCCCTTTTCATCATTCTGTCTCTGCGAAATTTATTCATGCCCCCGCTTTTCCTTTTTGTCTTCCTCTTCATTTATTGCCTGCTTGCCTTTGGCCCCTCTGATTCTCCTTTTCTTTTTGGCTTTTGGATGATTGCTTTGCTTGATCTCTCTCTCTCTCTCTATCTATCTATCTATATTTCTCTGTTGTTGGAGGATTGGATGGGTTGGTTTTTGCCAATGTGTTTGGTTGATCGATGTTGGGAAATGGATTTGGGTTTTGGTTTTTCTCTCCGATTGGAAAATGTTTCTTTCACATGCTTCTTGTTTGGGGTGATCTGGGTTTCCCAGACCCTAATGAAAACTGGACTTTTTTTTTTTACTTCTGTTAGTAATTTTATCTGGGGGTCCTGTTTCTGTACCATTTGAGTACAGCAGAGCTGTTTTGTGCAGCAATGAAGACCCCCCCCCCCCCCCCTCAGCTTTTCTGGTTATGGTGGCCCACATTTTGAGAAAACAACCCAAAATCCTCCATGATGTGTATAAGATGTTTTTAAAATCTGTAGACAATATAATAGTGGAGATAAGGCTTCTTTTAGGCCAAAAGTACCTGTAAATATCGTCAAGGACAAAGATATAGATTGAGACAGATGACATGGGAGAATGCAAAAGCATTAACCCTGATGTTTTGTCATGTGATTTAGTGTTTGAGCTTGTGATCCCATCTGGGTTTGTAGCAACAAGTCAATGGCATGATGTACAAAAAATTAACTTGTTCTATGTGAATATGTAGGTTGATATAATCACTTGTCATTTTTATCCTATATGTGATAAATTTTACTTGTTGTATGGCTTTTATGAAGATACTGGAGTGCAAAGGATTTGTCACTAAACTCTGACAACTGACATTGTTTTTTGGCTGATTCTAGTTGGAATCAATCTGGAAATTCAACGATTTCTGGATCAGTCAAGGGACTTTGGACATTAATCAGGTTTGTATAAATGCTCTATAGTGATGGCATATTTTACGATACCATGTGCTTGATATCAAGTCTTACTGGCAAGCAAGCTGTCCCCATGGGATAATTTTGAACACCATTTCTGATGATTTGCATCTTTATTGTTTTTAGAAAGATTCTTTATACTATATGTGAACAATGGCCAAAGTTATATAAACAATCCCGTATTTGACCAAGCCCTTTTGTTTTGACATCATTTAGGCTGCTTACGAGTGATTACTATTGTTTAGTTCACAATGCTGCTTTTCCAAGTGATTTGATAATCATATCCAAGTTTCTATTGCAATTGTTTGTATTTGATAATTTGTATAAGGTCTCTGTGTTGCAGGGAAGTTCATGGCAATGGGGAGAGGGGAACTCTCACCACAGGACTTCAAAACCACTAAAAATAATTGGATTCAATATACCAAGAAGAATAATATACGTCTTCCTCAAGGCTCATATACTGACTTCGAGTGGAAAGATTACTGTCCTGCAGTTTTCAGGTTCTCCGCCCACAAAATCTTAGTAATTATTTTAAGAGTGGGAAGAAAAAGGAAAGGAAATTATTCAAAGACTGGATTTTGTTTGAAAGTATTTTTTCTGGAAAAGGGGGAAGAAGTCCTTAGCTTCATTGGAAGCACACTTCTAACTGATCAAAGTTTTTCTTTTTTAACGAAGAGCTTGTCTATTTTTTGTGCATCTCCACCGAGTTCTCTTCAAGTCTAAAATTTTAACAAAACCCAGTAATCGTGAAGCTAGATGAAGCTGAAAGTCTAAGAGTTCTTTATTTTCTATGTTTCTTTTTTCTTTCAGAAACATACTAGAGCTAGAGAAAATAGACTATGCCGACTATATGTTGTCGATTTGTGGTGATGAGACCCTGAGAGAGGTTTCTTCGCCTGGAAGAATTGGCAACGTGATATTTCTCTCAAATGACGACCGATTTGTGATAAAAACCCTGCGAAAGTCTGAAGTCAAGGTAAGGGTATCACCCTGAGAAAAATTGGCAACGTTATATCTCTCTCTCTCTCTCTGTTCCTTGCTTATTCATATTAATTATACCAGAGAATGAGAATGACTGCTTGCTTTACAGATAAATAGAATTCAAGTTTTCCAACCAGAAATTTATACCTGAAAAAGTTGTTTTTCCCCTTCAAATTTTCTACTTCATATATTGAATTTGGAGTGTGCCTTGAGACCTTACTTTAGCTCAACTCGTGATCTCAGGTTCTGAGGGAGATGCTTCCAAAATACTATCGCCATCTAAAAAAGCATGGCTTTTCATTGTTGACCACATTATATGGACTTCACGTAGTGAGACCAATCGGAGGTATTAAGGTGAAAATTTCAGTAACCTTGAAATCTTGTCATTTAGAGAAGTATACTTCTAAATATATACGTATGTTCATGTACAATTTCCCCCTGTTTTGGAGCACAGATATCAAGTAAAGTTTTTACAAGCATTAATAATCGTCTTAAATTACTAATCAACAATTTTAGAATTCCCTTTCTAATGCAAGATAAGCACCTCTGCTATATGACCTTTTATAGAATGGCTTTTTCTAAGTTTTGATGAAGAAGTTCATCCGGAAGAATGCAATTCATAGATTGTAGAGATTGTGTGTGTGTATTTTTCAGTATCCTGAAAGACCCCATTTTAAAAGTTCAAGCCTTCATTTGAGCTAAAGCATAATGTGACATTTCCTGAACGATTATTTTCAGAGTAATTTGAAAATTGAGAACATGGTTCTGATTACTCTTTTTACATGATTCTTATGCTTGTTTAATGGTTTTTCCATTTTTGCAGGTTTATTTTGCAGTCATGTCAAATGTATTGCAATCAGATTTGCACTTGCATCGGCGATATGATCTCAAAGGCTCATCAAGAGGTCGAAATTTTAATAAAGTGATAGTCCATGAGGAGATAGTGTATAAGGATATAGATCTTGATTTCTACTTTTACCTGGAACCATCACTCCGTAACAAGATATTGACGTGAGTCCATTTCTATAATGCTTTCTCAAAATCTTTAGAATGATGTCTCGTATTCATGCGCATTCATACTAAAGAAGAAGCTTGCCTGCGGAAAGCTATCTTCTCTTCACTTAATCCTCTCCCTATGGCATAGTTTTACCAGTGTTCTTGTCCATCTTTTGTTCTTCAGGCAACTCAAGTTTGATTGCGAGTTTTTGGAGGCTGAGGGCATCATGGACTACAGTCTTTTGCTTGGTGTACATATAGAAGCCTCCTCGCGTCAAGGTGCTTTCACTCCTTATTTGTCATGTTTGAATGTATGCATTTTGATTGCATATGTAGTTGATAGTGTAGACTGCTATGCAGAAGGTAGAGGAAGAAAATAATGACATACCCAAATGGCGATAAGTTGGTCATGGCCCATGGGATGTATAAATAAAGATAAAATTTTCCTTATAATTTTTTCAGTTCAATAATAGCAGGAGTGAAGGATCGAACCATTGACCACTTGGATGGTAATTGGTGTCTTATCCATTCGGATTGACATTTTCCTTTATTCTTTGTTGCTTCAAATTACATATGTTCATACTATGCAGTTTTTTTTCAGTAAAAAATAAATGGAATACATAATTGCTTCCTAGCAGACTTGACAGTAGGAATTTCCTGCTATCCATAACTAAATGTTTGACAAGTGTTTACTTTTTCGAAAAAAGGAAAAAGTCTCTCTCTTCTATTTCCATCTCTCCTATAGGTAAGATATTTAGTGGTGAGCAGCAGAAAATTCTTATGGGAAAGTATTGTTCTTGATGATAAGGAATATGGAAAAATAAGACATCCGCCCTGACCTATGCGAAGAGAGTAATAATAATTGCCTTATCTTGCATATTTCAAGAAGAGGTAAAAATTTCTATGAACCAACTAATACAACTCCTCTTTTCCTCTTTAACCAAATTACCAAATAAGTAGCCCTGAGAACGTTGGACCAAGTAACTTTAGTTTCCCCCTTGAACTTTAGTAAGTAGTAAAAATGTCACAAGTATCCGAAGCATCAATATAAAGATTAGATTAAGTTCATTCTGCATCTTTAAGATATTGAGCCGTTTCATCAATTCAAATGTAATTAACATTTGGAAGTCCTTTTTTCCTCTTTCTTTGTGACATCTGCATCGGAGGTAACTCTTGGTTATTAAATGTATATCGATGGTAGTAATACACTGATAATATAAGGCAGTCTAAATTCTGCTAAATCATAATTTGTTTAGCATTTAAGCTGAAAAAAGAACTTGGTGAATAGAACTAACTTTTCATAGTTCAATTTAGGCTCACTAGACAGGATAAATTCTGTTTCAGGAACAAGGACCACTCCACATGACGATGCAGACTTGACTGTTGCTGACCTTCTTAAACATAATGGCAGGTATCCACCATCAATCTTTGGCTCTTCAGCTCATTCTGATTTCTGTTAAGAGAAGAAACCAGATTTTGTTTCTATTTATCTATTTGCAACCTTGAATTCTTGATATTCATTTGGTGAATATGAACTCAAAAGCTGAACTGAATATTAGCCAGAGTGGCTTATTTTGAGCTGGCCGTGGTCTGCTTCCCAGTTTAAATGTATAATACATGCCAATCGTTGTCTGTTTATCCAACAGATCAATGTTTTAAAGAGAAATAAGGGGAAGTATTTACAAGTTATGGAGTTGAAAATAGAAACAATATTTGAACTAACGAACTGTTGCACCCTTGGTACTAGATTTGGTGCAAAACTTCCTGCTAGTGCAGTCCGAACGCCAAGGAACGAGATGGGGATTGTTTCTTCACCAAGGAGGGTCAGGGTGCCAGAGTGCTACAATGTACTGCTATACTTTGGAATAATAGACATTTTCCAGAACTACAATGTGATAAAGCGTCTGGAGCATGCTTACAAATCCATACAGTATGATTCAAAGTCAATCTCAGCTGTGAATCCCAAAGTATATTCTTCTCGCTTCCAGGATTTTCTTGGCAAAGTATTTCTAGCGAGAGAATCAAACAAAAACTGGTAAGGCTCTTCACCATTATTCATTTACTTGTTCTAAAGAAACTGGCAAGCCCATATTCATTCTTAAACAGTGGCTTTGGGAACCAACATCTTATATATGCTCATTTGACAGGAATTTTGAGTATTGATCCATATGAAGTCAACCCAGTGGGGAGAAATCTACAATAAAGTTATGTTTGTTCCTTGCCCACATCATGATTTGGAAATCATAATGTATAGGAAGGCATTGAGCTCAGGTAGGAGAGGAGATTGTTAGCAGAGACAAACAAATTGCAGCTGAATATGGAGACGGAGCTCCATTCCATTGTTTCAGGAAGGACTGAGAGAGGTTTCTAGAAATGGCTCAGGCGTTGTCTTTGATTCATGCTAGAGTTATATAGTAAGACGCTTAACTGTTTGTGTTGTTGCCTGAGAATTCTTTACTTTATTGGCTCTATTGGCCTTGTTTTGTATTCATTCTATGAGCAAGTGTATTAATGACACGAGGAGCAAATGAATTGGATGAAATGTGATTGAAAAATTCAGAGGAGAAAGTAACCCATTTGTTCTTTATAAGGGAAAAAATCAAGCAGCAGTGGGAAATGTGAAAACCAGTGCTCACTTTTCAACTTTCTATAATTACGTTTGAATCTGTTTCTTAGTAGAAACCCAGAATACTGCTCGATCAAAGCTAGCTGTTTCTACAGAAATCTAACCGTTTCAAAAAGGGCCTTCTCCAGAAATGGAAAATGGTAAATGAGATGCTCTGCCCCACCATTGACTCTGTAATTTCCTTAAACACAGATCCGAGATCTCTCTCTTTTTCTCTGTTTCTTTCTTTCTTTTCTGTTTCTCTCTTATAAAGACCAAATCCATGTCCCAGATTTGGCTTACCCATCTCCATTAATACCACCTTTTTCAAAACGATTCTTCCCTTTTCTTCCTCTCTTCCTCCCCCCATTTTTCTCTCTATATAATGGTTATCTCTCTGACTGAGTTCCCATGAATTGTCTCCACCGGTGGCGGCGGCGGAGACGGCGGAGGGAGAGGCCGCGATGGAGCTCCCTTTGATTCAAAGAGAGGCAGGGAAGAAGGTGAATGGAAGTGCTGCGAGTTCATGAATGCCTGTGGGGTGCCCGCGCCAGCTCCAAGGCGCCGCACCTTCCAAAGGTTTGCATGCGCTCGGAGCTGTTCTTGCCTTCCCCTTTCCTTTATTGGATTGAAGGGAGCTCCTCTTATATTCTCTCTTTATCTTTCTCTTTTTCCTATCAATTTCTTCTTGAAACTTTGTGAGTTTCTTCCCCTTTTGAAAAGGGTTTGTTGTTTCCATTTGATTTAGCTAAATTGATGCATGAGAATGATTAAGAAATTACTCTTTTTATTTTGTTGTCAAAAGTGAGACCATGATAAATTTTG
This sequence comes from Luffa aegyptiaca, assembly GCA_017139565.1. Taxonomy (NCBI): domain Eukaryota; kingdom Viridiplantae; phylum Streptophyta; class Magnoliopsida; order Cucurbitales; family Cucurbitaceae; genus Luffa; species Luffa aegyptiaca. The sequence goes on along the minus strand of CM029404.1, from coordinate 45,497,164 downwards.
TTTGGGAGACCATTGCTACCGTTATTCAATTATGATCTCTGTCGTTACTATAGTTCGGTGGATGTCTTTTGTCGAAATTATGTTTAAGGAAAGATTTCTTTTTGCGTAGTCGGGTAACGACAAATTCTATCTTTATGATTTGCCTATTTCGTTCATCGTACTTTTGTTGGCAAAAATGATATAACGTCCATGTAGTTTGTAGAGTCTATGACATATGCTTATTTGTTAAATTTTATTATTGTTTTTCAAAACATATTTTTAAATTAGCAATTATAATTGTGAAAGTGAGTATAGTTTGGTGGTAATTTGATATATGCATTTGACCAAGAGGTTAAAGGTTTGAATCCCTCGATCTCCAAGTGTTATTGATTTTTGAGTTTGAAAATCGTAAAGTTCAGTACCTGCATGCCAGCGTGATCAGAACTCAAAATTCGGAGAACCTCTCGAGTCAAAGGCGTTGAACTCCCCCCCACCCTAAAACGCTTGGAAGATCAACACAGATGTCTCCTGGTCGAAGGAGAAAATGAGCAGAAGATTAGGATGGATAGCTCATGACTTCAAAGGTTCCTTGATTTGTGTTGGGTTTAAAAGAGTGAAAAGGAAATGATGATAAAATGCCTAGAAATGGAAGCCATAGCAAAGAGTTTGAGGAGCTTACTTGATCGAATGGAAAGACCTTTCCTCCTGAGGATCATCATCAAAGCAGACTCTTTGGAAGCCATCTCCATTCTCAATCACGTTTCGAATGATAATTCGGAGGTGAGGAGCTTGGTGTTTGGTTAGTCGTGTGGGAATCGTTGATTTCTCTTTCAAGCCACGAGAAGCAAACGTCGAAGTGCATTTCTTAGCATGCATAACTTCTACCTACAATTTGATGGATAAACGTTCAAGCTCAGATCTTTTGGATTCTTCCAATTCGGAAGATGGTTTTTTTTAGGGCTAAAATGCCAATTTGGTTGAACTCTTCTTTTTTAATGGAAAATTCTTGTAATCTTAGTTGTTGAATTAATGAAATGTTTTATTTTAAAAAAAAAAAAAAATCAAATGTGTTCAAGTCAAGTGCAAACTTTCACATCATCTATTTTTTAGTTAACTAACAATCAAATGAGTTCAATGATGTTGTTATAAAAAAAAAAAAATAAATAATCAATGACAATTTAAAACAATTTTCCAAATCTCCTTTGAAAATTCGGCTAAACAAACATGAAACTATCTGAAAAAATAAATTTAAATCTCGATTACATCTCAATAATCAAAGATACATTTTGCGAGCTCTTATATTCTTGATAGTGGATTATAACTCAATTTAAAATTTGTAATCAAATAACTTAAAACAAATTAAAAAAGTACAAAAGTATAGTCCCTGTTTGATAACCATTTGGTTTTTGAAAATTAAGCTTATACACATATACTTCCACCTATAAGTTTCTTGATTTTAGGTATCAATCTTCTACCTTGTTTCCAAAAACTAAGTCCAATTTTGAAAACAAAAAAAATAGTTTTCAAAAACTTGTTTTTGTTTTTAAAATTTGACTAGGAATTCAAATGCAACCTTTATGATGAAAACCATGTAGGAATTTTAGGAGAAAACAAGCATAATTTTCAAAAACCAAAAACAAAAAACCAAATGGTTATCAAACGTGCGATGGTAAACGTTAGCCGAAGTTGACATTTAAAAAAGAATTGTATTTATAGATAAGGTATGAATATCAACTCATACTCAAATATCAGGTCGAACCATTATAATAGAATAATTGACTTAGGGCTCCCTCTAACTTTAGGAAGGCCCAAGGTATCTAACTTGAGTTGGGCCAGCCGGCCCATTTTGCCACCGACTTTTTTCCCTTTTTATTTTTCGAGTTGAATAATAATTTAGATTAGGAACTAAATTATTCAAATTCTAGTACAAATGTTATAAATTTATAATACATTGATCAATTTGCTATTTTTCTTTTTTAAACAAAAACAATTTTCTACCAAGTATCAACTTACTTTCACATAATATGTAATAAGAATGATTTTTTTAAGCGAGTGCAATACAAATGGTTTTAAATAGTAATTTTTATAGAAAAACAAGTCGATTTATACTCCATAAATTTGGTAGGTTGTATCAATTAAAACTCTAAATTAATAATCGAAATCAATTAAAATCATAAACTTTCATTAATAAATCATTTAATAGCCAACAAGACCATAACTCAACTGACATAAACTTATACTAATGACCAAGAGGTCTATGGTTCGAATTCCTCACCCCATATTGTCAAAGGTGAAAATTATACCTAGGCAGTTTTTATACTAAATTCTAATTGGATGTCTAAATCGATTGATTTGTGAAAGTTTGGTATTTTAATGGATAGAATTATTAGTTTGGCGTTTTAATTGATTTTATTTCTAATTTTTAGTTTGAATAATATGAGGTGAAGAAAAAAGGAAAGAATAATTGAAAGGGAAAAAGAGATTAGATGGAAATAATGAATAAAAATAATTAAGGGAGAAGTAAAGAGAAGGCAGCCACTAGTCCCAGAATTGGGACAGTGTGTTAGGGACAGGTCATGATTTTGATAATTCCAATCCTCTTTACGGTCTGGAATTGTTAGGGGCGCCCCTATTCCCATAACCAAACAAATAGCTAACGAACGATTAACTCTTCTTCAAAGGCGCCTCATTTGATTACCGCTTTACTTGTTCTGTGCTTCCTCTCTCTCTCTCTAAAATTCTCTCTCTTTCTCTCTCTAACGCTTATCGATTGCCGAGGTCTCATCCGTCTTCAAACTGAAATGTAGCGCCTTCGATTCTCTTAGGGCTTCGAATTCCGTCTCTTGATTCGGTTGATTTGGGTTCGGCTTGATTCTGGAGATTTAGGGTTTTCTGTTTTTTTCTTTTCATTTTTTGATTTGGGGTTCAGTAGGGGTGGGAGATATGAAGGATTTGAATTCGGATATTTTTGACCCGACGGCCGGGATGGATTCCGATTATTCGCGTGCCTCTTGTGCTTCATCATCCGACGCGGATTTTGGATTCGCTTTCAACGATAGTAATTTCTCCGATCGGTTGCTTCGGATTGAGATTATGGGGGAGCCGGCTGAGTCCCGTCCCGATTCTGTGGGATGTACTAGCATCCTCGATTGGGCTCGACGGAAGAGACGGAGAGAGGATTGCAAGAAGGATAGCGGTAAATTTTGGTTCTAATTTTCCTCTTTTTTAATTTTCTGTTTTGTTTTCTCGCTGTGTTTGGTCGATGGTATTGAGGAAATAGAGAAAACTTGGAATCGTTGAGGTCTTTGATTTATTATTTGGGAAATGGAGAGATAAATCTCTATTCGGTGATGGGGGAAAATCGTTAAGTAATTTAGGTTATGATAGCGAAAAATTAAATGATGCGGGCCTCAGTTTGCAAGGTGAAATTGGAACAGTTGTTCATATTGGTTTGCTAGGTGAAACGGGAAATGGGGAACAGTGGTTCGTGTTGTTTTCTTGAGACTATGAGAAACTGAGCTACCCTGAAATTTATATCTGGACGGGTATGCACAATACAGAACTGCTGCCACTGCAACAAATGATACATACATCGGCAAGGGATGTTATCTTGTGGGAGAGGAATTATATTTTGAGTGTCTTTGTTATTATATTATATGATTTTCATATAAGATAAATCGAAGTAATTTGAGTTGTCATAATTTTATGTCTGTTTGCCGTCTCTAAAAGTGAAACCATTGATTTACTTTCATTGGAATTGCTCTGGTTGGTCTTTCTGTTGTTTTGATAGAACTGAACAGTGACCAAGCAAGTTTCTTTGTTTATCTTGCTTTTGTTCTGTAGACATCAAACTGACTATTAGTTCTATATTACATTATTGTCAATTGGACATGGATACTGTTGAATTGAGGCTCTGTAATTTCAATTGTTGTTGTATATGGCCTTTTGTGCATATTCACTTTGCGTTTGGTTCCTTTTCTTGTTCAAACATTGGTTCTTTATGATTTACGATCAACTTTCTTTGCAGTTGTCGATCTAAATGGATGCCCTGAGGAGCAAGTTTTAAATGGAAGCCAACCTGATATGGATGATGTCATACCTTGTGACAATCTAGATGACGAACCTGCTCAAATGATTGAAGAGTTACATTCAGGTATAGATAATGCAGATGAGGAAGCCAAGTTTTTGGTGTCAAGTCAAAATGAGTTTTTGTGATTTTTCTTTTCTGCGTGGCTTAAATCCCTGTGTATGTTTAAAATCATGTGTTTATCAAAGCTTTTTTGTATTATGTAACTTACTCCAAACAAAATAGTCACTATCATTTAAATGGAGTCAACATCCTATTTGAAATTATTAGATTACAAGAATAAGATGTCTTAAAATTTGCACGTGCTGTAGGTGATGAAGCCGCAAATGGCGATGAATCAAACTGGGGGATGGATTGTTCTACTGTTATTAAAGTGAAAACATTGCATATCAGCTCTCCAATTTTGGCTGCCAAAAGTCCTTTTTTCTATAAGGTAGAAGCAAATATATATTTATATGACTAGAAATACAGAGATTCTTCTACTGTTATATTTTTGTGGGAACTGTCTTCTGTAAATCCTTTTCTCTTATCTAAGAAATAATTCCCTGTCTAGCTGTTCTCTAATGGGATGAGGGAGTCTGAACAACGGAATGTGACCTTACGAATCAATGCCTCGGGTACACAAAAACTTTCGTTGTGTATTTCTCGTCTGTATTTCCTGTTCTTTGTTACAGACCACACTGTTTATAATTTGTCTTTTTTTCCTTTTTTCTTTTTCCCTCCCACCAAACAGAGGAAGCTGCGCTGATGGAGTTGCTGAATTTTATGTATAGTAATACCCTATCTTGTAGCACTGCTTCAGCTTTGCTTGATGTGCTTATGGCTGCCGACAAATTTGAGGTTGCTTCATGCATGAGGTATTGCAGCAGACTTTTAAGAAATTTGCCCATGACACCCGAGTCTGCATTGCTGTACCTAGAGCTTCCATCCAGTGTCTTAATGGCTGAAGCAGTCCAACCGTTGACTGATGCAGCAAAGCAGTATCTTGCAGTTCGCTACAAGGACATTACCAAGTAAATTTCTGATTCTCTCACGTTATACTATAATCCTTTTATTTTCTATTATTTTTCTTCTTATTTTCCAATTTTTAACCTTTATTGGTGGTGGGGAGGGGGAATGTTTAGGTGGAATGTTTATTTGAAGGATTCTACTCAAGGCCTTTGTTCCTTTTAGAAGGAACAAATATTTTGCAATATAATTGTAACCATGGAGAAATGTATACTGGATCCTAAATGTTAGTAGTAGGTGGTAGTGGTAGATGTTGGACCTTCAGTCTCCAACTTTTGATTTAGTTTGATGGATGGAGTTGAATATTCCAACTATTTCTGCTTTTATCCGTGTTTAGAAGTTAGAGCACGTTCATTTCGTGGTTTGTGGAGTGTTGTCTTCAACTAATACTCTGTCCTCATTTTTGGATCTTTTATATATTTCGGGGAATTGTGGTCCCACCTCACTAAGAAGCTTGTCTTAATTTGCTAGAAAATTGCTCCACATTCACTTAATTTTGCATTGGTGAATCATGCAACTCCCCACACTTCACAGAGACAGGATTGAGTTTTGAAAAGTGCACGTTAGAAATTCATCTATTGCATCTTGATGAAATATCATGAACTGAAACATTTACTTGAGAATTTGGTGAAATAGCTAATTTGATTGTTTTTCCGGGAACCATCAAGTTAGACTTTAAGACGAGTGACAACTTTTAGACTACGTTTGTGATGGTGGGTTTCGAAAATTGTTTCTTAGTATGCACTTTTTACATTTTTCTTTTCCCTCTTGCGTCTGTCATCTTTGGGGTTCTACTGGGAGAGAGCCTATTTCTCAACTAGGCTTTTTGCATTAACCAGGTTCCAGGACGAGGTAATGGCTTTGCCTCTCGCAGGAGTGGAGGCAATATTGTCTAGTGACGATCTTCAGGTTGCATCAGAGGATGCAGTATATGACTTCATCTTGAAGTGGGCTAGAACTCAATATCCAAAGTTGGAGGAGAGACGAGAAGTGTTGGGGGCACGACTTGCACGTTATATTCGATTCCCCTTTATGACATGTCGAAAGCTTAAGAAAGTTCTGACCTGCAATGACTTCGACCATGATGTTGCTTGCAAACTTGTGCTTGAGGCCCTTTTCTTTAAGGCAGAGGCTCCTCACCGGCAGAGAATCTTAGCTGCGGATGAGTCAGCTTCCTCAAATCGCCGCTTCTTTATTGAGAGAGCGTACAAGTATCGTCCAGTGAAGGTAGTTGAATTTGATCGACCTCGGCAGCAGTGTGTGGTATACCTGGACCTTAAGCGGGAAGAGTGCACAAATTTGTTTCCCTCAGGGCGAGTGTATTCTCAAGCATTTCACTTGGGTGGACAAGGATTTTTCCTTTCGGCTCATTGCAACATGGACCAGCAGAGCTCATTCCATTGTTTTGGGCTTTTCTTGGGAATGCAGGAAAAAGGATCAGTATCTTTTGCAGTTGACTATGAATTTGCTGCAAGATCAAAGCCAACAGAGGAGTTTGTAAGCAAATATAAGGGCAATTACACATTCACCGGTGGCAAGGCGGTTGGGTATAGAAACTTATTTGCAATACCATGGACTTCTTTCATGGCTGAAGATAGTCACTACTTTATAAATGGAGTCCTTCATCTTAGAGCTGAACTTACCATCAGGCCTTGACCGACCCGATCACATTCTGTTCTGTATCTAAAGGATCGAAAGGTATTATCAATTATCTCTGGTGTAGGTTGTCTAACCATCTAATTTTTGTATGGCTTTCTTTCTTGTCTCCCCTTTTGACATCCCTCCCTCGACTCGAAGAAGACGATGTAATGGTAAAGCCGTTTTATTACTAATACTTGGATCTCAAGTATGCTATACTAAAATCTCTCTGGATATTGCTTTACTTTCGTTCTCCATACTATTTAACATCAACATTCGAAACCTGAAATTCTGGAGTCCTTAAATCTTTGAAATCTATCTGGTAGCCTTAGAAATTTGACTGTTCCCCATACTATGGCATGTTCTTGTTCAACTCCTGATCTGTTTCTGGCAACTATTTTCTAGTAGAATACTGGTTAAGTTGGTTATAAAGATTTTGATTTATTTTGTTTTGTTTTTGAAAACTCTTTCTTGAGAAACACTGGTTAGTGGGCTATAAAGGGTTATAAGGATTTTTTTTCCCCTATTTTTTAGTTCAAGAATGTGGGGGTGATGATTTAAATCCCTGACCTCTTATTTGAGGATATTTGTTTTAATAGTTGAGTTATGTTCAAGTTATGTTTAGGTTAGTGGGTGGAATTATATACATTTTTTTTTAAAAAAAAAAATGTGATAATGTGAAAAGATTAGCATTAGCAAACAAAATTTCAGTTGTTTGAGATTTAAACCTTCCAACTCATCTTAATTATTGCAATGTTAAAAGAATACATAGCATTGGCACATGCCATGTCAAAAAAGAAATGTAGCTTGACATGTCTAATTTCATTCATTGTACGGAGTTTTAAGTTCAATGAAGGCTTAATTTACTATTGAAAAACAAAAATATATGAATAATTTTTTCCTAAAAAAGAAAGGAAAATGAAAGAAAATGGTGGCTCCATCTTGGAATGTGAAACTTATTTTCAGAAATTATTCTTTCGTGACACCAACGCTAACAGACATTTTCAAACCTGGGGAAATTTTTATTCTACCTTGTTGTACATGCCAGGATTTTCTTTTTTTAAAAAAAAAAAAAATCAATATGATAGATTTTGATAGTATTTTAAGAAGTTGAGAAGTTTTGAAAATATTCTGGGCATGTGGTATCTTAGATCATGTAACTATTCTATTTTTTGTTAATGGAACTAAAACCTAAAACCTATATTTGGCCTAAATATACTATGACGTTTTGTTGTTCAATTACACAAATATATACCTACTATAAAAACTAGATTTGAAAGTAATTTTGCTTAAAAAATATATTAAAACATATATTTGGAACATAATAATTATGACTTTGCGATATGGGATGCGAACAAGATTTATCCTACAGATTCAAACTTTAAATTTTCAAAATCATTCGAAATGAAAGAAGAAAAAAACTAAAATCTTTTAGCAAAGTCCCAAACCGTTGATTTTCTGTCAATTTTTTAGTTATGGAATATTAGTTATGAACTTGAATTGCTTGTGGACCTACTGATGTGGATAAATAAAAGAATTTCGAAGATAGTTTACTCTTAAGGTTGATCAATTTTTATTTCAAACTTTCAAATCAGCTTAGACTTGAAAAGTCTTCTTCCCACATTTTTTGAGAACTCAAAAAGAAAAAAAAAATCCTTAGACTTGATAATTGTCTCTCGTAGTTTTAGCTCCAATAACGAATAAAAACAGTATTTTATGTGTTCAATAAATTCTAAAACCTCAATATTCAACCTAATTTTTATGCATTTTTTTTTTTGTTTTATATGCATTTAAACATCAATATTATATGAGTTTTAAACGATTTATTGGATCTTGTGCATTGATTGAGCTTAATTTTTGTTGAAATTTGTGGAAAATAATTAAGCGGCCAACAAACAAATATAGCATGAATTGAACTAAAAAGAGGGGAAAGAAAAAGAATATGTCACAAATTGAATATAAATAGAAGGCAGGATACACTTTGCAACACTTGAGAGTGGAGGGATTCAAACCTCTGACCTCTTGGTCAAGGATACATGTCAATTACCGCCGAGCTATGCTCACTTTGGCATACACTTTGCAACACTTGTATAAGTAAAAATTGATTCTTAATCCAAAAACCTTTTTACTGGAAAAATTATTAATAGAACAAATCGGACTAGACAGTGAATCCAATCAAAACATATGATTTGGAAAGATGGAGTTTTTTCAAGAGGGGGAAAACGGCGTCCATTTTGACAAAAAGAAACCTGTGAATTCAAAATGAATATCACAAAGCCATCGAAATCGATCCAGAAACAAAAACCATAACCCCCCATGAATTAATAGTAATAAAGGAAGCAGTCCAGAAGTTCCAGGAGTCAAAAATTCAGAAGATTTTATTGTATGACATCCAATGCCTCGTGGCTCTCTTGAAATACAACCACGAGGTTGGTTTTCAGACTCTAGTAACTGCTACAAACTCTTATTTCCAGCCTGCGTAATTAATGTAGCTTCATCTACTGCCCCATTTGAAATCTAAATGCAACCGAAGAAAAACAATAAGGATAATATTCAATGTGATTGCAACAGGGGAAATAAATTATTAAAACCAAAGTGGGATGCAACCACAAATCTTATCAGCTATCAACCTCTTACGAACAAATATTATTACATCTCCAGATTCCCAAGGTAAAATAGTAGTGCAACAGAAAAAACCGAAACAAATAAAGATAAACCATCACAAGACCATAGAGGTTTAGTTTATCATATAGTATAAACATAACCATGGAGAACCGTGAAATCCAGAAGATATTGAGCAACTGAAGGTTTATTCTACCAATTCATCAGGATAGATGTTTCCATTCTAACAGATGACTACAATACTTCACTTCAAATATGCATTTTTATGCACACTAAGGTAAAAATCGGCGTATTCTCTTAGTTCGGAAATTTGGGTCATCCTGGGAATATATTCATCATATCATATGGTGATAGTCAAAGGCATTATTATAAAAGGCAAAATTGTATGGATCCTTTAGATGTAAGACCATTTGCCACGGAAAACTTCAGAATTCTTAGTAAAACCCACATGAAGTGCTTGCGTTTCGAGTGGCCTTCTGATATCGGCCAAAACAAACCAACATAGATTGAATGAGTAATTATGAGGAAGAAAATCAAGATTCTCGAGGCAGCCAGAGCACTTGTTTAACGAAGGATATTGGGTCCTTAAAGTAATTGTTTAACTGTGAAGCAAATGGTGGGAGGCAAAGGTTAAAAGACCTAATTGAGATTATACTTCTACATTACTTTAATTTTAATAGGCATTTGTATGAGTTCCCAAAAATATAAACTGCAGTGGAATTCATAAAAGACGTCTTTGAGTTCTTAACAACGGATCCTTCTCCGCTTCAACTATTCAACACACAGGATCTTGGGAAAACAGGTTTTGACTTATGTTAAAGATAAATTGATTCTTCAGCTAGGTAATGGCACAAATCCTCCTAACAATGAAATTTTGCACATAAGATTTCCCAAGAAGATGGATGTGAGGGGCATAAGTCAGCGATTCCTCAGTTGAGGAGGTAGAAGCCTCCCCTCCAATCTATGCTAAATCCAGGAAATTGTTTTCTAAACAAATGAATGCTAGATAAATTAATTCCACAAGGGAAGTCACGCCTTGAAAAAGTATCATAACAAGCAAAATTTAGAAAATTTGAAACAAAAGTAAACCCCCTAATGTATACTGAGGTCAGAGAAAGCTCGCTCTTCTTTTTCCTAAATAGCCCATCAGTGAGGCCAGAGAAGTTTTTGCCTCCCCCAATCAGATATTTATTCAGTATATGCCTAGACTTGATGACGAACTTGAACTTGAAGTTCATAATTTGAATTAAGCAATGCAGTCTCTGAAGATATCACTACAACTGGAATATCAAAGAGGCCAATCTACGGGATAAGTTTAGGAAATTAGAACATAAGTAAAAGAAATCCCTGACCTCTCTGATCATCTAAGCTTCTCTTTCCCGCTACTCCTCCTGGCTGCTTCCATGACCTTTTCAATGTAGCCTTCAATTGGAGGCGTCAAAGTCGCCATGAACCGGTTCGGTGGGAACGGAGTCAAATCTGGGACCAAAGCAGCAGCTTTCAAATGCTCTGGCAATGCTTCAATGGCATCTTTCTTCATCTGCAACAGCGTCGATTCAGCTGCCTGTCTCGCACGGTGCCGCCTCATCAACACCCGACTGTACTCCTTCGCAAGCCGCCGCCCATCTTCCTCTGTCAATTCGTACTTCGGAATCTTATCCGCGTCGACCACACCCAGTGATATCAGATCCAAACCCATAGTTCCAATGATCGACGGAGAATCAGAAATCCCCAATTTCGATTTATCCATCTTCATCATCTCAATCTCGCGCTGGCGCTCTTTGCTGATGAGTCCCAGCTTCTCCCGCTCCGCCTCGCGTTCTCTATCTCTGGGCTTCAAGAACCGCAGAGGCGTAGGTGCATTCAGGCATTGGTCATAGAGCTTTTCCTGTTCGGGAGGGATTCTTCTTCCTCCTCCTCCTCCTCCTCCACCTTTGGAAGAGGCGGCTCCGCCCTTCTTGATGGTGATTTTGGAGCGCTTAAGCTGTTGCCCAGCTTTGATCTTCGATTTGCCCTTGGCAGTGCCACTGACCCAGCATCTTTGAAGCAATTGGTGGGCGCCGGAATCTGCAGTCAGGGACAGAGATTTCAATTTCGCGAAACGGATCATCTCTCAAAGCTCCGAGCTAAAACCCTTCTTCACCAGCTTCAGCATGAAATCTAAAAACTCAGTCTAGGGTTTTTCTTCAAATACAGTAATGCTTGAAGAAGGTTGAAGAATAACCCGCGCCCGAAATGAAGACCCTTTCGGAGCCCGGGTATTTTTTTTTTTTTTTTTTTCAAATATAATTTTGATTTCTAATTTTTTTATTTTTCAGAAAAAAAAATCAATTTTTACCCCTAAATTTATCGTAAAAATCTCTATAGAATCAAGTTTTGTACCACTTTAAGTTTTTTTAAAGTACAAATTAACTATTGAATAACTTTTTTCGAGACTCACAAACTTCAACAAAAATTTAATTATAATGTTGTTTTTCTTTCAAATCTTATCAACTTTGTACCACACATAAATGTAAGGACTACAAATATTTTTTAGGGCAAAATACACTTTTAGTCCCTGAGGTTTGGGCTAGATGTCTATTTGATCCCTAAAGTTTTAAAACTGACACTTTAGTCCCCAAAGTTTGAAAAATGGTTCTAAATGGTCCCTAAAGTTATTTGACCGTTAGTTGACTTAACGGGATGTTGACATGGCAGTTAACCTGCTAAATAGACTTGATGAGGTGGCAAGGTTTTATCAATTTTATATTAATTTCCTTTGTTGAATGGGATGTGTGAATTCCATCTCCCTCATTTTTCCCTTCTCCTCCTTCGCCCACCATCGCCGTTCACCACCACTGTTCACTCGTCGTCATCCCCGCTGGATTTTCACTTGCCATCTCATCCACAAGTTTCAAATCTAGAACAGATGTTCCAATTTGTTCCAGATCTAAAAGAACAACATTCGTCTTCTAGATCCAGAGAAGGTTCTTCCTCAAAGAAACCAGAGCAAGAAGGAAGGTTTTTAAACAGATAGGAATATGGTACATAGAAGTTGACTTCTCAACAAAGCAATTTGACTTAAACCGCCGCTTATTGGATCAATAATTTGCACACGCTTCCAATAGATTTAGGGCTTTGAAAATGGGGGAAAAATCTAATTTAGAGAAGAAGCTCAGAAGTCAGAATTTCTACCACATAAGAAGCCAAAGCAGCAACCATCCACTAATCCAAAGAGCTAATAAAACAAACCAAAGATTAAGAAATCCCTACAGTAGTGCCAAAAAGCAACAAAAATGCCTAAGAAAACCCACCAAAATTAAGCTCACAGAACCTTAAAAAAATTCTTTTATGGAGATTTTTATGATTTTAAACCTTTTGGCTCTGTGGAGAAATGAAGGAGGCTTCTGAAAGAGCAATAACAATATATTTTTCTTTTTTATTTTGAAATGGAAGCGACCGCGAGCGACATGGAAATGGTGGCGAGCTTCAATCTGTAGTGACGGTGGCTAGGAGAAGAAGGAGAAGACGGGGAAGAAGGAAAAGGGAGAAAGGAGAGAGATGGAGGAGTGCACATGTTCCAATCAGCAAAAGAAATAATAGAAAATTGATAAAACTTTGCCACTCAACTTAAAATTGCCACTTCATCAAGTTCATCCAGCATGTTAACTGCCACGTCAACATTCTGTTAAGTCAACTAACGGTCAAATAACTCTAAGGACCATTTAGAACTATTTTACAAACTTCAGGGACTAAAATGTCGATTTTAAAACTTCAGGGACCAAATAGACATCAAACTCAAACTTCAGGGACCAAAAGTGTATTTTGCCCTATTTTTTATAAGATAGCCTCAGGCAAACCACAACCTGAGTTCAATTGCATGGTTCACATTGGCATATATCACCATGGGAACGGTAAAGACTAAAATATTTTGTGTGCAACAAACCAAAATAAAATGTTTGAGAATTTATAGACTATAAAATTTTAGAGAAGATAACGTGATTTAAACCTAAACTGTAATCCTCTAAAGTGTTTCTTTCCATCTGGTCGAACCCTACTATGTTGTATACGTGAGAAGCATGCTTTTATACCCAACATTATTGCAATGCAAACTCAAAAACCTAACACTAACTAATAAAAAATGTCAAAGTGGATATAGTTTAGCAGTAATTGATATATATACCCTCTACCAAGAGGTTTGAAGTTTAATCCTCTCATCCCCGAATGTAACAATGAATTTCACCCATTTTCTTCTAAGGCAAGAAGTAAATAAATTTGAGAAAAGGGGGGTTTTCATCTAATGAACTTGACAAATCTTATTACACAGATACAATGAAAGGGAACATGAGTTACAGGGATTAAAGCAAAACCTATTCCACATTACATGATTTAGATTGCCTCTTATAAACGAAAGATCAGAATAGAGTACAAAATGATGATGATAAGAGGAACTAAGCATGTCGAACATGGCGCCCGATAACGCACATCTTATTCGGTTCCAGCAATCTTCTTCTTCAATGCTTCAATGTCATCAGCTAGTTCCTTTCTGCTTGACTGAGGAAGGTGGAAAAAGAAACATACAGAAACATTTTTCCAGTTAATATCTAGTTGCAGAGCCAACCAAGAACTAAGATTTCTATGGTTTCTTCGAACTCGAGATTCTATTCGTCATTTTCATCCAATTATGTTTTGGATCAGATTCTTCTAGTCTGACCAGCTCATTAGATACATGTTACTAGAACTTCAAGAGTTGTTAATCTCGAACAAGACTTAGAAACTATAATGAAATTTCATCAAGGGTGAGGAGGTTTGAGAAAAGATCAAACACTAAAGTCATGATAAAATGCAACCTTGTTTAAAACCATAGTTCTCTAATCAACTCACCTTGAAGAGTAGATATCGGTACACAAACCACCCTGTATATCCAAGTCCTACCAACTCCAGGATCTTCGGAAGCTGATTAGAAGATGGATGGAGAGTAAGTGTCAAGTGGCTTTAGAAGGGGCAGAAACAAATTGGAAGTATAAATTTGAAAGCAAGATTTCCTGTGGATAATAAGAGAAAACGTCGACTAGCAACATCGATGCCGATCGGTGAATATAGAAGCATGAGTTTGATGGAATCAAATACCAATGGAACTGAGTTGATTGCACCAACAAGAATTGAAGAGAGCCAAACAGCCACAATCGCCCCGCCTCCATAGAGAAGTACCGTGGATTTGTTCTCAAGGGCATCCCACTAGTAAACAGGGTGAAATTATTTCTTTAGAGTCATCCCAGTGTCAGTATAACTAACAGAAAGACCATAGAAAATGAATGATGAAAAATAATATACAGACAAAAAGTCAACTTCTTTCTCAGAATTAGGACAATAACAGGCCATGCTATGTTTCCTGTGGAGCTACCTTTTCTTTCAAGTCTGAAAAGAGCTCAGATGCATCAGCAGCAGATTCTTCTGAAGATGAGGCTCGGGTTTGAAGCAAAGACGATCTACGAGACTCTGTCACCAAATGGTTGGCTGATCAAATTAAATAAAGTTTGGGTATAAAAGGTTTAAATCAAGAAACTAATAGACCCAGTGACAAATTATCTAATTTAAAATTCAGAAATAGCAATAAACAATAAAATAGAAACTTTTATTACACAAAAGTGAACCATGTTCTTAAACTACAGACCTCATTTCCAACAAACTTTTATGAAGAATGGGGCAGGCGCCAACAAAAAGATTGGCTCTGATTTCCCTGAAGTGCATATAATACATCTTCTCTAAAACTGAAGTTTCATAAGCTACACAAATCTAAGATATTTAATGGATGTATAAAGCTATGCATTTGCACATCAAAGCTCTTATTCTAAATTCACAGATGTATGATGTGTGAAATTGTTCTCTAAGCTATATTACAGCACATTAAGCTATATCACAGCACATTAATCCGCTTCTTCAAATTTTAAGGCTTCTGACAAAAAGATTGTGGTCAAATGCCTAGATGCATAATGCAGGATTTTTTTTTTTTTTTTTTTTTTTTTGACAACAGATAGGTCGGAAGATATGAACCTTTGACCTCTTGGCCAAGAGTACAAGCTTTATGTCAGTTGAGTCATGTTCTTGTTGGCTTAACGCACCCAATCTTGTAGCAGTTAAGTTGCCAAAATTAAACGAACTATAAAACTAAATAAACTTCTGGCTCAAATCACAAGAACGACAATTGGCCCTTGAATCTAACACAATGATGGCTAATCTATGCTCCTGTTCACCGTTCAATTACAAATGAAACTTTCTCCAAATTCAATCACACAGTGCGGAACTTGTGCCTAAAGAGTCAAAATGTAATCTCTTCTAATCCAAAATGTCAAGAAGCCCCAACCAGGGTCCGAATGATTGAATCTACAAACTAGCAAGCTTGCAACGTAATGTATTTTAAAAACCAAAAAAACAGTGACTCCATAGTTAAATTTCAGTTCTCTAGCAAATTATCCTCATGACATGAAGGATACAGATACCACCAAGCTCAACAGGTTAACACCCAACTAAGAAACTACCCAAAAAAACAAAGAGAAACGAAAAACGAAACATCATGAGTCAAAACAGACCGAAATTTTCCAATTCCCACAAGCTGTTCGACGAAATGCCCCAAAGAAAATCAATGGGGTTTTACGAGAAAGTTACCTAAGGATAGTTTGAAGGAAGTGGGGAAAGACGGAGAGCCGAGTCGAGGGGGAAGAAACGGCACGGCGGAGCGGCGAGTGGGTTGAGGAGCAGCCAGAGAAGGTCTCAGAACGGCGGTGGCCGCTGTGGGGGAGGCCGTGGCTGCCATTTCTTTGCAGAAAGTTCAATCAAACTTAAGAATCGGCGCCGGAAAGAGAGAGCAATCCTCAATCAAATGGCCGTCGAGGAGCTGCTGCTGCTGCTGACGACTTTTCGATCCCTGGTTTTTTGGAGAGATTTTTTTTGTGTTTCGCCATTTTTCTATGCTCAGAAATGGCTTGTTTATCCGTGATCACATTCTCGGAGGATGGCCTGTGGAAGCGACACGTGGACGTGTCCTTCGTTGTGATTGGTCAGTTCCCTATCTGAAATCCTTGTTTGAGGACTCAATTTTTCTCCCCCAACTCGCCGATTGAATAGTGCCACACTGCCACTCCAAATAAATATTCATATAGATTAATTATTTAAAATATATGTATAAATTTGTCTTTAGGCATGAGAATTTACTATATTCTAAGAGAAAAAATTGAGTTAGTAGCTTGGTGAACTTTTTTTTAACTTGTTTTTTTTTTGGGGTAGACACTTTTTTTACCTTACCGAATGTATATGTTTGTTTGATATCTAGATTTCAGAATGGTCACTTTAGTCATTCGGTTTAGAAGACAATTTTAGATGGTCTTTAACCTCATTTGATCGTTAGTTGATTTGATGAAATGTTAGTGTGGTGATTGACTGATTTAACTTTAATTATGTGGTGGTTTTGTTAACTGGATTATTGAAGTGGCCATTTACTTCGTCCCTCTTCGTTCTCCTTTCTCCTTTATCTTCTCCTTCATCTTGATGTAAAGATGAAACCTTGAACCATTGCACAGGGTTGTTTTTCTTGAATTGCACCAAAAAAAGGTTGTAATTCATTCACAAAAGTGTCCTTTCTTGTTGGCAAAACCTAGAGTATCTAAGAGTTTACCTCTGCCTGTAAAGATTGAAAGGTAGCTTCTTAAGTTTTGGAGATGCATTTGATCAAGGCTACAACTTTCGAGAGTTCTACAGACCTGATCATAGTCTATAAAGGTTGGAGGTCGGCTTCTTAAGTTTTAGAGATGCATTTAATCGAGGCTACAACCTTCAATCAACCTTTGATCAAGGCTACAACTTTCGAGAGTTCTATAGACCTGGTCGTAAACAAGAAACTTTTTGTCATAAGCATCATCTTGCCATTAGTATTTCTGACAACCACCTCAAACTCACTAAATCACCAACAACCATTGAACATCCATGCTAACTTTGCAAGACTTCGTGGGAGGAGGTATCCATCATTCAACTGCATAGTCCTATATCATTCTATGGCCATGGGGATTCAGAATTGGTATCATTACTGCATAGTCCATCTCACTTGGTCCATTCTTTTGGGATGCAACTCTCGAGATATTGTAGCATTTCACTGTTTAATCATATTGATGACGAGATAACGACAAAGAGACGAATCTCAATCGAATCAAGCATTTGCATAGCTCTACAAGAAAAAATGAAACAACATTCGAATAATTGAAATCAACGGGCTTTAAACCTGGTTGCCAAGTGGACCAAATGTTTCGACTTTCCTTGCCTTGCCATATTGTGGCAATCCATACTGCCCATGATTCCTCTCCTCAAGAGGTTATCTCAAGTGGGAAGGAAATTTAAACAAGCTCGCCACATGAATATCTTCATTTTAATGAGAATTTTCAAATTCTGAATAGTCTTCTATATCTCGAGAAAACATCCAGCCTTTAGGCTTTTTTTTTTATAACAACATGTGAGGTGAGAGATTTGAACTTTTGATCTCTTGGTCGATGAACCAACTTTATGTCAGTTGAGCTACACTTTTGTTGGTGCCTTTAAGCTTCTTTGAACAATGTAACAATTAAGTTGTTTATGTATGACAAACAAAAGATCACATCGACGAATTTCTTCCATTTCACTTGATCTAGTTATATATTGTATGTGTATGAATCAATTATAAATACATAAATATCATAAAAGTACAAACACAAACATGTTTATATATCTTTTTTATATTCAAACTCATAAGGTTTTTTTTTTTTTTTTTTTTTTTTTTTTTTTTTTTTTTGAAACAACTCATAAGGTGTTTACAATATTATATTCTACCAAAACTCTGCAACAGAGCAACCCATGATTATCAGGTAGATTTGCATAATTTAAGCCCGTTATAGCTTGAGTTGGGCAGAAAGAATCCAATGGATCGGCCCATTTATATATGGGCTAACTAATTATGACAAGCCCACCTCCTTCGAAAATTTAAAACCACAAATTATCAAAATGAACATAAAACTTCTTTTTGTCGTTTATATAATAATTATTATTTTATCAAATTATTTGGAGAGATAAATAAATAACACTCAGAAGGTGGACAAGACTTTAAATTAGTCACTAAATAGGCCAGGGTGGATGACTTAAATTTCGATAAGATCGTAATCTTTTATCCTTTAGAAAAATTTCAAATCCATCCTTAAATAAAATTTAACATGATTAATGGAATATTGACACGTCATGTTTATTCATCCATTAATTTTCTATCACTTCATGTTAATTCCTCAAAGTTTAAGTATATATATATATATATATAGTCATGTCAGCATTATATTAGTGAAATTAAAAAGCTACATTCAAATTCCGAGGTATTTGAATTCTCACGTTTTTGTTTGTTTATTTTATATTATAAAATAACAGTAGATTTAAATATAAATACAGTCCAAAATTTAGACATGCAATTAAAATTTTTAAAATCCATACATGTTTGATAATTATTTAGGTCTTGTTTGATAATTATTTGATTTTTTATTTTTGGGTTTTGAAAATTAAGTTTGTTAGTGCATCAACATTTGGGGGTGGGGAGATTCGAACCTCTAACCTTCATGGTCGAGGGTCATGCCAATTACCGTTGAGCTAAGCTCGCTTTGGAAAAAAAAAAAACCATTCAATTTAGTTTAGATTATAATTTTTTTTCATTTTTAATTATAATACTACCCAAAAAAAAATCTGGCTATAAATAATCTATAAACTCTTAGACTAAGAATTTTGTCAGAGGTTCAAGGATCAAGTAGACATAACTTTGTCTGTAGATAAATTTTATGATTTTTTTTTAAAAATTCATTAATATTAGAAGAAATGAAGATTTTAATATCTAACCTTTTAACCAAAAGTAGATATTAATCACTCCTAAACTATACTCACTTTAACGTTATAGTTTATGATTCAAAATTTATAATTAAAAAAATAGTTGATGGGCGTGAATGAAGGGGACGCTGACGTGTACTGTACACCAATTTCCCCGTTCACAAGTTCTACTTGTAACGATACACGTGGAGGCAGACAAAGATGGTTAATAATAGCTGCCACTTCTCAATATGAACTGGAACCAGCGGTCAATTGTCCCGATTCAATCAAAAGCGGCAGGTGGGGGTTACATTCGTCATTTTCCTCGCAATATCAGGGGCATTCTCGGCACGAGTGAAAAAAAAACGTAATTTTGACCCGCAATCTAAAATAATAATAAAAAACAAAACAAAAAAATTAAGGCGAATGAAAAGGGTAAATGAAATCCGATCTCGAGCATTTGCTTCGAGTCCACGTCAATTCGGGCCCCACACGAGGTGAGCCGAACGCCTGTGAGACACGTCACGCTGTCGGTAAGATGCTTCGTCTCATTCGCCTCACCGTTGAAATTATTAAAAAAGGGGAAAAGGTGTAAATAAATATATTCAGAATAAAGAGGTTGCTGCCACGTAAGATCCACTCCCTCTCTCACATGTCGGTTTATATGGCCGCCGTGAACCACGCGCAGCCGTCGATCTTATCCGACCCAATCAACGGTCTTTAATAATGCCTTTTTTCTTTTATTTTTTTTTCCACGCCTGCGTTGCGTCATTACACTACCTTGCCACGTAAGGCCGGGCAATGGTAACTGGTACGTGACAACTAATCCAATTTTACTACTCTTCTTAGCATTGGTCCACGCTAAAGTTTGGTTTTTTTTTTTTTTTTTTATTGGTTAAATGACAAAGTTAGTTATTAATTGTAGGCTAAATTATAAAAAATACCCAATTGGTTTAAAAAATGCCCATAAACTTTAAAAGGTTTCAAAAATACCCTTGAACTAAAAATGTTTCATAAATACCCTTGTTGTTAACTTTTTTGATGGAAACCGTTCAAATCGTTAAAAATGTTTCAAAAATACTTTTGGCAAAAATCCAGTCAAGCTCTTGGAATGATGTGTTGAAAGAGAAAAAAAAGTTTCTAGTATATGAATACATGACAAATAGGTAAAGTTTCTCATTAATTTTCATGGATGAAGAATTTATAGTGAGAGAAGGAAAAATGAAATAAGCATTTTCCAATAAGGTTATTTTTTAAAACTTTTTGAAAGTTAACGAGTATTAATGAAAGTGAAACTTTAACAATTTCCATCTAAAAATTAAAGACAAGGGTATTTTTGAAATATTTTTTAAAGTTCAGGAGTATTTTTTAAACTTTTTAAAGTTCATGAGCATTTTTGAAACAAATCTCATAGTTCAGGAGTATTTTTTATAATTTAGCCTTAATTATATCAATTTCGTTGAACTTTAAAATGTGTCTAATAGGTATCTGGAATTTCAAATTTGTATCTAATAAGTCCTTGGTATGTTCGAGATTTTTAAAAATTAACAAATCTATTAGATACACAATTGACAATTATGTTTAGATCCTAAACTTCTAATTTTGTATCTAGTCGTTCTGTTAATTTAAAGAAATGTTGAATAGGTTAAGGATTTATTAGACACAAAATTAAAAGTTGAGAGATCTATTGGATAAAAATTTAAGAACCTACTAGATATTTTTCTAAATTAAGAGATTTATTGGACGTAAAATTGAACGTTTTAGTATCCATTCGACACTTTTTAAATTTGAGAGACCTATCTGACAAATCTTAGATTTTATTTTAGCAATTTTAAATATTTTTTTAATCTTCTAGATTTTAGAAAAAATCAACATGAACCCAGTTTAATGGGTCATTACATTACTTACTTCTAAGTTCTAAGTTCTGAATCTCCCTCCTTACTCAAATAATTAACTTGTTTTAATTCAGACTCCAGGAAAATTTTTATTTTAAACCCTCTTGCTAGGTTTTTCATTTATAATTTATCTAAGCACAGAGATTCACATGTGCATGGTTTTCTATTGAATGTTTTACGAAATGAAATTTACTACAATTATTAAAATAATTTGAAATGGAAACTAAATTACCACTTGATTTTATCTATAAATTAAAACAATATTTAAATATGTTTTGAAGTTTTCCCCTTTCTAATAGATTATCTTGATCCAACAGATAATAATAATAATAATAATAAACATTTGAACCTCAGTACTTAGTTTTATACTTGAGTACCTTTACTTTATTGTAAAATGCATGGTGGTCATGTGTGTTACATTATTTTATGTTATACTACATTAATTGTTGTCATTTTTTAAGGTTAATGTTCATAGATAATTATTTTATTAGATTTTTTTTTTTGAAAATATAATTATTTTATTATTAGATTTTAAAAGACAATTGTGATGAAATTTAGAGTCAACCTACACATGGGTGATGTGAGCAAGAGGTTATTTTTTTCCCCTCAAAAAGGAAAATTATGCATAGATTATTTATAAACCTTCTTACAACTTTCGTTGGTGAAATGATATGTAAAATTTCTTTGAAAAAAAAAATATCGTCTTAAAAAAAAAAGATATGTCAAATTGAATGCTTCACTAATATGAAAGAAAGAGAAAAATATATATATATAAAGAAAAAAAGGACTCACTCATTTTCTTCTATTGGTTTTTTTTTTTTTTTAATATACGATTTTTAACAACTAGTTAAAATACACGTGCAATACATGTGAAAGCTCGTTGTTTTAAATATATGTTATAAACTTATTAGAGTGCACGAGAAAGTTTTATTTTTTTAAAGATCAAGTACAGACAAAATTAAAAATTCAGAAACTTATAAAAACTTATTAAATACAAACGTGAAAGTTCATGTACTAAAATTGAAATTTAATCTATACTCAAATACGATATACACACAAATTTCATCTATATTTCAATCATTTCTTTAAATTTTGCATCTTCATCATACTATTTATACAATGAAACCCCTATTTGAATAAACAATAAACTATGTGGGATATAGGATGGAAGTGGAAGATGAAGAAAGACCACAATTAATCTTAGATGATAAAAACTTGTATAGACGTATCACTCATTAGGTATAGTAACACTTCAACAAGACAATTAAGTATGTTACAACCAAATGAAACCACTTAAAATATCGTGACCAGATAATCCCAATAAATATACGTAAGTCACCTACACGAGACTTAGGAATGTTGACTCGTCCTATGGAAGTCCATAGACACTTGCATTATAATATCAAATATTAGATACAATTGAATTTTGAAAACTAAAAAATTGTTGATTTTGGGCACTTTATTTTCCATTATTACCGCATGCGAGGAATTGATACAACAGTTCACTATAGTCTTGGGCCTAATTGAAAAAGGCTATGACTTTAGGTCATTCCTAAAACAACATTGAATAGGTCGGCTCGAAATTGAATTTAATTGATAATTCGTACGGATGAATTTTAAAAATTTTATTTATAAAATTTATTTCTAGTCGTTATTTTCTAGAAACGCATGTTAAATTACAAGTTTAGTCATTGAACTTTTAGAATTGTGTTAACGCAGTCACAAACTTCAAAAAGTGTCTAGAACTTTCAATTTCGTGTCTAATAAGTCTTTGGTCTTTTAATTTTGTGACTAATAAGTAGATAACATATCAAATATTTTTTAAAATTAATCAATTTATTATATATAAATTTGAATTTTATGTTTATTGGGATCATAAACTTTCATTTTTTTTTGTATAATAGGCTCATGAATTTATTAGGCACAAAATTGAAACCTATTTGAGATATAAGTGAAATTTTAGGGACTTCCTTGATACGTTTTAAAGTTCAAAGATCTATTTGACACAAAATCGAAAAGTTCGAAAACTTTTTTTTTTTTTTAAGTGCATCAACATTTAGGGGTGGGGGGTTCGAACCTCTGACATTTTGGACGAGGGTACATGTCAATTACTGCTGAGCTAGGCTCGCTTTGACAGTTCGTAAACCTATTTGACACCTTTTAAGGTTCATATATCAAATTAACACAAACTTAAAAGTCGAGAAGCAAAACTCGTAATTTAACCAAATTTAAATAATATCTTGTCAAGTACGCAATAGACCAAACGAAATTATTGATATTATTGGAATTAAAATATAAAAGGAAGTCATTGTCAAAGAATCTTAAATTTAAATGGATTATTTTACGTGGAGGACAAATTCTAGGCAAGAACTCAAACTTGTTGACTCAAGCAACAAACACAACAAGCGATTCTCGATTTTCACGAGAAATACAATAACCCGAAGAAAAAATTAAGGTTGTTTTTTTTTTTTAAAAAAAAAAAAACTCTAAAACATTTTTTATCGTAAACATTAATTCTTATCGAAATGCTTATTAAATTTGGATTATGGTTGATATCTTAAACGTTTATAGGTGTTATAATTTTACGCTGTAATAATTTATGTTCAAACAATTGTTAGAAAAAATATGTTTATGTGCATTTAATAAATTATAAAATATGAAAATACTAGAGTTTGAGGTGAGTGTAGCTTTATGGTAATTAACATGTATTCATTTTGGACTTTTGTTTGAATTTGATCAGAAATTCAAAAGTATCATTTACAAGTAAAAAAAAAGGTATTGTTATAGGCAATTTTGGACCACCCGACGCACAAGAAGCTGACGAGGACGTCCGGACGAAAATAGGGCTAGGAGACTGAGCCCGAGAAAGAACCGACCAAAGGGCCGGGCCAACTTGGCCCGACCATTCGACCCGCTCGCGCGGGCCGAGCTCGGTCACCTTCTCTCGGTCCCTGATGCCTCTAGCAGCCTCGATTTCGCCTCATTGATCCCGAAAACACCTCCGAATTCCTAAAAACCCTAGGAGCACGAGCAGGTATTTATACCCCTCTTCGCCACTGAAGAAGGGGACCCGAACTCCATTCTCGACTCTCTTTCTCTTGCTCTATAGCTCTCCCTTCCGTTTTCTGACTTAAGCATCGGAGGCGGTGTGGCTAGCACCACACCGGTGTGCAGGTTTTCTCTTTCGCAGGCCACATCTTCTCCCTCATCTATAAATTTACCGTTGGTGGCACGTGAAGGTCAGGTGAGTTTCCTCTGACCAAAATCGACCATCAACAGGTATAATTTTCAAAAATAAAAAATAAAAAATAAATGGGGTTTAAATATTTTAAAAGTTAATATATTTGACATAGATCTTAAATCAAAATCAATCCAAACCAACCAATCAAGCTATTAATTCTCACAAATTCGTCGTTAATGGCCAACATAAGCATAGCGAACCCAGAGATCCGTGGTTCGAATTTTCCACCACTACATGTTCATTAAAAAAAAAAAAAAAAAAAAAATCGTCATTGGCGACTCATTTTATAAGTTGAAAATTCGAATTAGATAAAAGAGAAAAAAAAAAATATCGATATTCCATCTTTTTTATCTCCTGATTCTCTTGTTCCGATTTTGAAGTTGAAAGCCGGGAGGAGGAATCCGGAACAAGAATTAAAAAGAGGGCCAAAGCGCAATAATGGGCAATGGGCAACGCGTCCCACGTGGCAGTCCGAGGGGCTGTGGGTGGGATTTTTTTTATTAAAAAAAATCGTTAGAAAAGTTTGAGGAGCGTGACGGTGAGCTGGCTAGGCAACCGTAGGTCCCATGTGGTTGTGCTGGGGACACGTCACCTCCAGGACCACGTACAACCGGCCCCCCTTTTCCAGTGGGGACCACCCCCTCAAGTACGTGTTCAGTTCCATTTTCCTGACACCTGCTTGGGTGGCGGAGATCCCCTCCTCCTCATCATATTATCCGTGGCACTCTCCTCACCCTCCGATCCCCTCCATCGCCTCCATCCAATTATTTTGACGTAAATTGCTGTGGGCCCCATTTCATTTTTTTGTTCATTTTTCTAAATAAATTTTCTATGAGATTTCCTTTTCCTCTTCTAAGTACAACCCATTTAAGCTTGGAAATATTTAAATTTCTGACTTTTTAACAGGTTGATGTTAATCGTCGTTAAATTATGTTCATTTTAACAATTCTTTATAAAAGAAATTGAGAAATTATTACGATCATACGTTTGAAATTTGATCTAGGTGCCTCCTCAATTAATGAAGTTTTTGCAATCAAATCCTTCAAATGTATATATTATACAAACTATAAAATATCGTATAATTATATTCAAATTCTTTATATTATTTTGTTGATTTATTAAATAGAATCTCAATATCAGTTTTTTTTTTTTTTTTTAATTTCTTTTTTTAGTTCAACAACATTTGGAGATGACGATTTGGACCTCGACCTTTTGGCCAATAGTATGTACTAATTACCATTGAGCTATACACGCTTTGACGTTAGATTGTTCTAATTCAAACATAACTTGTTATATAATACATCAGTTATCATCTTAAAAGTCGATAACTCGATCTATCACCACGTCTTGGTTGAACTAAAAAACAACTACATTAGTTCAAGAGTGGTTCATACATTTTATAATGTTTAAAGGTTTAATTGTTAATTTTTATAAGTTTTGTTGGATGGTTGCTCAAATTGAAATTTTGATCATGTGACTTTTTTTTTTTTAGTTCAACAATTGAACAATACATAGGGTGAAAAGATTCAAACTTATGATTTTTGATTAAGAGTACATGTCAATTGCTGTTGAACTATGTTCGATTTAACAATTTTATTTTTTTGCTAACAAGAGCATGACTCAATTGACATAAAATTTGTATTCCGACCAAGAGGTCGAAGGTTCAATCCCCACCCCCACATGTTGTAAAAAAAAAAAACAATTTTTTTTTTTTAATTATCGTGTGATTGTACTAATAACTACGATAGATTAAGATGATTTTTGCAATTATATATATATATATATATATATATATATATATATATATATATTTCAAAGTGTGGGACCGGGTGTATACGTGGGACGACTGTGAGGTGACTTGGAAAAGCGTATAGGATTCAGAGATGGTGAGTGGACGGTCAGGATTTTTAGATTTTCCAGATACTCGACAGAGTGCGCCAGACAGGGATTGCTGCTATCCGCGTCGGATTGAGAGGTCCTCGCCCTACCCCTCTCCAATCACAATTACACTTCTACCCTTGCTCTTTTCTTCAAATCTCTCCTCTGCCCTCTTCTTTCCTTATCTTCCACTTTTACCCCCAGAACTTTTCCTTTATTACAATGATTCTCCAGTAATTATTTCAAAACAAATTGTTTCTTCTCGCTAAAATTCATGAAGAGACGTTTACCTGATATTATATTAATTAATTCTATTGTCTGCCAATCATTTAATCTCTTTTTCGAATAATATATATATATATATATATATATATTCCCTTAAACATGTTTTTTTTTAGAGTTGATAAACATGCATTTTTAAGATGGCGACGAAGTGTGAATTAACAATAATTTAGTTTTGGAAGTTTTCTTTTAAGCCTTTTTTTTTTTTTAAAATACTTTTAAGCCTTTAAAAGTAGGTTATACAAATATAAATAATTAGCATATGAGTTTATTTGTTGAAAGTTAAAATAAAAAGAATTAATTATTAAAACGAGCCTCGTACTAAATACTTTTTTAAACTAAGGTGCACAAAATCTACTCTTTTTCCCCCCTCCAATATTTATAGTATTTTAATTGGATTCAATTTATATAGTATTTTAAATTTCTACTTTTAACTTACCATTTCTGATATAGAGGGAAAAAACACTAAATGAGTTGGGTTTGAGTTGAAAATAACAAAAAGAATTGATTTTTTTTTTTTTGTGGGTTATATTGAAATTTTAGTTTGAACTTTCATATAGTTTTCAATTGTTTTCTACACCATAAAAGTTGATTAACTTTCAGATTTGTGTGTGTTTAGTTTTTAAAATTAAAAAAATGTTTAATAAGCTCTCAAACTTTCAATTTGTGACTATTAGGTTCCTAAATTTTCAATTGCATGTCTAGTAGGTCAACGACTTATTAAATATTTTTTAAAATTTACAGACCTACTACAAACAAAATTGAAAGATTAGAGCGTTATTAGACGTAAAATTCAACTTTATGGCCAATAAGACAACCACATTCTAAAAATTTAATATATAACATCAATCTACTAAATATAAGATTACAAATTTAGGAATCTTTTAGATACAAATTCAAAAGTTTAGGCCCCGTTTGATAACTATTTCGATTTTGGTTTTTGGTTTTTGAAAATTAAGCTTATAAACACTACTTCCACCCACAATTTTCTTTGTTTTGTTATATACAACATTCTCATGTTTTAAAAAACCAAGTCAAAATTTGAAAAAAAAAAAAAAAAAAAAAATAATAGTTTTCAAAAACTTGTTTTTGTTTTTGGAATTTGGCTAACATCTCAAATATCTACTTAACAAAAATGAAAAACATCACAAGGAAATTGAGAGAAAACAAGCATAATTTTAAAAAACCAAAAACCAAAAACCAAATGGTTATTAAACGGACCTTAGAAATTAGATACTCACAAATTAAAAAATTTAAGACTAAACTAGTAATTTAATTAAAATTTTATTTTTTCCTTTTCATGTAAAATTCACCAAATTCCAAGTTGCAGCCATGCCACAGATGAATTTCTCCCAAAAAAGGAAATAAAAGTAAATGCAGAAGCAAAATAGATGAAATTACATTTCCAATCCCGTGAGTCCAGAAGTTTGAAACCTTTTTAAATATAAAAAAAAAAAATTGGAGGGATTTTCCAGGTGTGCGTTGCTGTACGTTGCCAATAAAATCAAACCACGTGTTCAACGCACGAATAATTGAAAATTAAAAAAGTAATGAATAATCCAATGACGACAAAATATCTAAAACAAAAGATGAAACACACGATTTATCTAGACCGTCGGATGAGTGGCCGATGGCCGACTCGAAGAGTCTTTGCTGGCGTACAAACGTGGATCAGTTATTTTAATGACAATCAATTAATTAATAAATAAAACTATCTTTAGCGACCACGTCAGCCGGATTGGGCCGGGCCGGGCCCATGACCCAACGAGACGAGTAGATCGAATCTTGGGTGGACACGTTTACGGAGGAGGTGATGTCAGAATAAAAAAATAATAAAAAAAAAAGAAATCGGGTGCACGAATCTCGAGGGTCCAGCTCAACAACCACCATAGCCCACCACCCCTGTATATACGGTATACGTATACATTTTCCATTTATCGGACACGTGTATGGTGACGTGGACGGTGCCTTGGCGCTCGCTTTCTCTTTCTCATTCTCATTCTCATTCCCCCGCCTCCTTTCTCCCAACCTCTTCCTTCACCACTTTCATTCTCTCTATTTCTCTCTCTTATTCTCTCTCTCTCTGCGAGATAATGCAGAGGATACAAGCTGCGGTTTTCGCAATCGAAGTTAGTTGAAGCTCAAGCTGTGTATGGAATCTTCTCTTTCGTTTTTCTTGTTTTGTTTTGGTTTGCGTAATAGTTATAGAACTGATTCTGAAGCTATGTGAAATTTTCCTTTTCTTTGAAGAATTTTGAGGAGGAGAATTGAATTCTTGTGCATTTACTCACTTTTTTTGAAGTTTTTGAGCTCGGTTTGCTTGCCTAGGGAATGGAGGAACGAATTTGATTGTTGAAGTATTTTAGTTTGTTGCTGAGAGAAAGTTGAGAATAATGAACTTTAATGATACAATACAACTGCAATTTTTTTTTTTCTTTTGGTTTTTTGTTAGTTGGCGTTGGGAATTTAAACTACTGACTTTTCATTTATCTCTAACCGAAATCCTGTAGATGGAAGTTTGTTTCAGCTGGATCTTTGTAATTACTCTTCGTTAGGATCTCCCTTGCTTAATCCTTCTGTATTTGCTTCGTCATTTGTTTCAGCTCGGATTATGTTCTCGGTGTTTAGGCCCTTTTCATTCGGTTCTGCATTTTTATGATGGATGGAGGAAGTAAAATTAGATGGAACAAGAGAATTTGAAACGTGAATTTATTAGAATGGAACTTGCAAACGTTCCGGGTTTTGAATTATTCGAACAAACAAGGGGTCTTTGTAATTGTAACGATTTACATAGAGAATTGAGCTTCTAGCCCCCTTTTCTCTCTTCTTTGTCTTTTAATTTTCTATCGAGGGGTATTTTCGTCATTTATCATCCCAGAATTTACTTTTCAGTTCGAATTGGAGATAATCAACGAGCCCTTCTTTGTACGGAATCCCATATATGTCCCCTTGTGAATTGGTTTTTCCCAAGAAGCCCTTTTCCCTTCCCTGTATGCGCACTTTTGTGTTTACAGATTGATAGATACTTGAGTTTTTTCCCCTTTACCGCAGTTGGGTCTTTTTTACAACTTTATTGTTTTCTTTTTTTTGAATGTTTAGCCTTTTTTTTTTTTGGTTTATTTGTTGAAAACCTTTTCGGCAATGAGCACAAACCGTTAATTTTCACTAGCTGATTTTAACCCATACGTATTATTTTGGAATTCAAGCTATAAATGATTTAAATGAACAGTACTTCATCTGACCTGTGGCAGCTGATGGATAATAAAATTGACTGCAATAGTAATGATTATGAGAAATTGACTGGAATTGAGTTTTCTTATAAAGTCCCTTTACAGACAAAAGCATTTGTGGTTGCTTTGAAGGATGGCTATGTCCTGTCCTGTGATATTAAAAATACAAGGAAACAAAGGGGACGGTTTAGTACTGTCAGTTGTATTTTAAATAAGTGGCTTCAAGATGTAATTTGGAGAAGGCTTGACCTGTTTGTGATTCAGATATGAGCTTTTAGAAATAAAGAAAGCTTAGCTCAGTTTTTAAACCTTTTAATATCCTAAAATACCCATGCATATTAGAGTTTTCGAGAGGCATGCATTTTTTAGATATTTTAGTTATGAAAGCTTGGCTTGAATTTAAGTTTTTCATTCGATTTAAATTGTTTCATAGTTCATAAATGATTTACTATGTTAATCAAAGTTATTTTATTTTCTCGTGTCTCTTTTTCCTTTAAACAGAAATTTAGAAGACAATAATTTCCCAAAAGAAAATGCATGTCATTACTTT
Organism: Luffa aegyptiaca; assembly: GCA_017139565.1. Classification (NCBI taxonomy): domain Eukaryota; kingdom Viridiplantae; phylum Streptophyta; class Magnoliopsida; order Cucurbitales; family Cucurbitaceae; genus Luffa; species Luffa aegyptiaca. The sequence continues at coordinate 45,466,914 of CM029404.1, read as the reverse complement.
TCTAAATCTACATGCTTGATTTTGAATTTTTCTTTCCTCCCTGCTCTAATGTTTGCATTGCTAATCTATGCAGCCCAGCTGATTATAATCGGTGCCAAAGATCTGTCATATTATAACAGTCAAGCGAGATATCCAGTTTGAGCGGTATCTTTAACATGGGGACTAGTGAAGAGGTAAAGGCTGTGAAGTCTGAAAAACCGTCTTCACCATCGCAGGTATGGTGATTATTTACTTGCGAGAGAGTGAGGTTTACCTGTTTTTAGTTGTCTGTGAAAGTTACAAAGTCAACACTTTTTGGCCAATTGTTTAATTATTTTAGCTGAACTGGTTTCTCTCTATACATTGACAGGATCAGAACAATGGGTCGAATTCAGCCAGTATTCATGTATTTCCTGATTGGGCAGCCATGCAGGTTCATTTTGACAGCTTCCATACATATGCCAATTTGTTTCAAACGGTCACTCAAACATGTCACTTGATAAGATTATGAGGGCTAGATTGTTATAGCTAATCAAAGGGAGTTGTCACCTTTTCAGGCATATTATGGTCCTAGAGTTGCAGTTCCACCATACTACAACTCTGCTGTGGCTTCAGGTCATGCTCCTCACCCTTATATGTGGGGCCCACCACAGGTATTTATTAACTATTGTAGAGTTTAAATGATGATGCTTTTTCTATCAAGTTATACTTGGGGAAAGGACTATGTTTGACTGAAAGTTTCTTGCTGATTCATTTTTCCAGATGATTCCTCCATATGGCACTCCTTATGCAGCAATCTATTCTCATGGAGGTGTTTATGCACATCCTGCAGTTTCTATGGTAGGTTTGCATTTTTTTTCTGCAGCATGATTGTGTTGTTATCACCTATCATTTTGATTGCCTTTCACTTAGGATACATCCTCAGAGCACAGTATAACTATTGTCAGTTTTCTTTTGATTAAAACAAAACGAAACTCGAAATTTGAGCCTGTTACGGCCTTCTTTAGTACTCTTGAGAAGTAATGTAGGTATTGTCTTTTTTCTGCCTTGCTAAAATTCTTAGCTGGAAAATTTGGCTCTATCTTCATTTAAACCAACATTCTTGTTCTTTTTATCAATTTTCCCTGGATAAGTTTCTTGTTTGGCGATCCGAACTCAATCATAGATGGGTTATCTGTAGCATCCCATCTGCGAATTGGATTTTCTGTTGCGGATAAAAATTAAGCAGTTTGTTTTTATGAAGATGGAACACATTATTTTCTTCTACTCGTTGAGCATTTCCAGACTAATTATTTGCTTATGATATTAATGCAGGGACCACACTCACATGGCCCTGGTGTTCCCTCATCACCTGCTGTAAGTGAAGCCTTCGTGCTGGGATTTGTATTTCAGTTGAATTTTGATTTGTAAATGTTTTGAAAAAGTATGAAATGGAGGTGATAATGTACTAGATGTTTTGGCTTCCAAGAACAAATATTGATGAATTGTACATTGGTGTTCATTGCAGGCTGCTGCTACTCCTTTGAGCATTGAAACACCTTCAAAGGTGTCTGGAAATAGCAGTCAAGGTTTGATGAAGAAACTGAAAGGTTTTGATGGCCTGGCAATGTCTATAGGCAATGTTAGCACTGAGAGTGCTGATGGGGGAGTTGAGCACGGACCATCAGAGAGGTTATCCAACTTTATCTAGTTATTATCTTCTAATTTTTTGTAGAGAATTTGTTGTTCAAACTGAAGTGCCCTTTTTTTAAATTAAATTGTCCACATTTTTTCTTACTCTCTCATATTTATCTCGTGACTCACCTAACTTTTGAATTCTCTCCGTCATGTTAACAGTATGGAAACTGAAGGTTCCAGTGATGGAAGTGATGGAACTACTCCTGGGGTGAGATTTCCTAGCTAGAGAACAGTTCTTGGTTCATCAAAGCTAACATCTTATAGCTTTATCATTAATTACTTGGCGATGAAGAATTGCAATTCAAAATCGTGATTTCTTTTATCTCATAACATGTTCAGGCAAATCAAACCAAAAGGAAAAGAAGCCGTGAGGGAACACCTACCACTGGTACAATTCCACTACCAAATATTTTCCTTTCATAACATATGGCGTTGCCCAATGATCTATACTTCTTTTACTGATTAAACCTTTTCTTTTATGTGTTTGGATTTAACTATTTACATCAACATGAATGTGTACTTATTGTTTGCGATAATTTTATTTTCCCCTTTGATAGCTATGATGTTGCGTTATGTCCATCTTAGAGACGTTAACAGTATTATGAATTCCAGAACAGCCAACCTCGTCTGAATAATAGACTTGGAAGTTATAGAAATTCTCCTAGTTAATTACAAATTTAAAGCTTCCTTTAAAGAGAGAGGATACCTTATTGCTTTTGTGCATGACCTACCCTTTGTTGCCATGCAAGTTCTAATGTCTACCATCCCCTTTAGTAGCACGAGATTGTTACACTACCATTGTTTTGTTTCCATGCAGCTAGTATGATGTGATGCTAACCTTAAAAATACACTTCAAATTAATCACATGCAGACTCATAATTTCTGAAGAATCTGTTAGTTTTCATGGTTATGCTGAGTGGACGATGTATCATTCAATTATAAGCCTTGGATGCTGTATATATCTTGTGTATGAATCCTGATTTCTTCAGTCTCATATTCCAGGTAAGGATGCAAAAATTGAGACTCAGGCAAGTCCAGTTAGTGCTGCTGAAATGAATGAAGGCTCTAACAAGTTATTGGGCTCAACTAAAACAGCTGATGCGACTGGAAAACTTGGATCTGCGATTTCACCTGGAATGTCTACAGCATTGGAACTGAGAAATCCTTCTAGTCTAAACACCATGACAGGTCCAACTGGCGTTCCGCCTTGTTCAGTATTGCCTTCTGAAGTCTGGCTACAGGTATACATTTGGAAATGACACTCTAATTTTTCAATACATGCCCTCTTAATGCCTTTTCGTGTTCTTATGTGACCATTGCTTTATTAACCTGAGTTATGGGTCATTTAACAGTGAGTTATGCTTGATCTTATGTGACCATTGCTTTATTAATGCCTTTTCATGTTCTGCTCAGAATGAAAAAGAGCTAAAACGGGAAAGGAGGAAACAGTCAAATAGAGAATCAGCTAGGAGGTCAAGGTTGAGGAAGCAGGTAGAGTGGAACTTAAAGAAACGTTTCATTTTCTAATATCGAATTAGAAAGTCATCGGCCTCGCTTCTTTTTCTCCACTATCATTTCATTTGAAGCTAATACAATTTCTTCTTGTTGTCAGGCTGAGACTGAAGAATTAGCTCGTAAAGTTGATTCACTGACTGCGGAAAATGTCGCTATTAGATCTGAAATAAGTAGATTGTCAGAGAATTCCGAGAAACTTAAGCAGGAAAACGCTACATTGATGGTGTGCTGCCCTGTCTGATGTACTCTTTAGTTTTTCCTCATCCGAATCAAATCTATAAATTGCTAACAAAATAAAATGCCTTGAACTCGACAGGAGAAGCTTAAAAACGCTCAATCAGGACGAACAGATGCATTAGACATGAATGAAAAGAGGATGCAACAACCTGTAAGCACAGAAATCAAAGGACCTGTGAATAAAAGCATTAACGAAGAGAGTAACATCTGCAAGAAAAACTCGAGTTCGGGTGCAAAGCTGCGTCAACTCTTGGACACGAATCCGAGGGCAGACGTGGTCGCTGCCAGCTAAAAGAACCAGTTTAATTGCAGTTTCTTTTTCATGTGGTTTTGGCATATTACAAGCCCAAAATTACTGCTAACAAAAATTACAAAAGAATGAAAACAGCTGAATAGGATTGTGTCTGTGAGAAAGAGCAGACTCTAATTTTAATGGTTAGTTTCTCTGAATAGTTGTATTATTATGTGTAACTATAAAGAATATTGGGGTTGGCAACTGTTACTGCAATGCAATGAACAATATGATGTAATCGTTGGAGATTAGAGATTTTTAGCTTTAGATCTCTGTGTGCACCTCGTGCGGGATGATATCATCAATCGGTGGGTTGTAGTTGTGAACCCTTTTATGTATTCTCAATGAAAAATTGCATCTTTTTTTGGTTGCTGCATTGCATTGCATTGATGTCTTCGAACCTTTTGGAAACCTTTTGGTCGAGAGTACCTGAAAAAATGAGATGGGTATTATTAAACGTCACCCATTTTCATACAAATGTGGAGGTTGAAGTGTAAATATGAAGTCTGATTGGAAAATATCGAATTCTTGAAAAGGACTGAAGGGAGAAATGGAAAGCTATGAACCACTTTCGTTGTAACGTGGGAGAAGTTGGAACTTAACCACTTTTTCAAACAGTAAAGTGGGTTGGTGTGAGCCTGAGTGGACTTCTTTCTCTTGACAAATAATGACAATTTTTATTTGAAAGGTATAAGTTTTTTTTTTTAAATTAATCGTCAATATTATATGCCACTAGGGCAAAGAAGAACGTCATCAACAAATCCAAACTGGGATACACTCTACCCAAGACTTGTTCCAAGCTGGTATAAGTTTTATATTGGTCTCAATAAATAAACATATATATAAACAAACATCATATGAAGCATGAAGATTAAAACTTCTAACCTTTTAATCAAGGGTACCTGCTCTTACCAGGCGAACATAGTTCAAGTTGGTATCTTATTTTTTATTTTATATATATATATTAATTATAGTGTTTTTAATGTTATATAAAGAATTTGAGTCATTGTCATTATTATTTTTTTAAAGTGTGTATATATATATACCATTTACTCGATGAGTAAGATTTTTTTTAGTTCAACATGTGAGGTGGAGAAATTTGAAAATTTGACATATTGATCATGAATATATGTCTTAAGCTGTTGAGCTATGTTAAGTTTGTAAGATGTCTTCAAATATGTTTGAATTTTGATTTCCTATATGTGATAATGATATATTCAAGAAAGAATCAAGCAATTAATTAGTATTGGGAATGAAATATCAACTTTTTATTTACAAAATAAATCCTTTTGACTTCCAATTGGAATGATTCAAAACCCAGCTACCTTTTCCAAAGGGCCTGGAAAGTTTGAGCCCACGTAGATAACATTGAATGGGCATAGGCCCACAGGCCCAGCCAAGCCCACAAAACCAAATCCATTTGGCATTCGATCTGATGCCGGGCCCAGAAAAAGTCCACTAACGGAATTCAGTTCCGGTGGCTGTTAGCAGCCGTTGGATCAGGGGAGTTGCAAATTTTGAAAATTTGAGCCGCGTGATTCATGAATTGGACCCCACCGAAAAGAAAAAAAGAAAAAAAGAAAAAGGAAAAAAAAAGGTCCATTTTCCGAGTAGGCATTTCACGTGCCTTTTTACCGTGACCCGGGGAAGTCCGGTCTCTGACCGTTTCTCAATTCCATGCCCCAACTCTGCCTGCCCCTGCCCTACCAAAAATAATAAATAATAAATAATAATAATAATAATAAAATCCTCTCAAATTTCCAATAATTGAACTTTTTGTTAAATGGTTTATTTGTAGTGTGTTTGGAATAACTTTGGAGAAAAAAAAAAGCAAATACTTTTTTGAATGCCAATCCGGGCATGGATGCAATACCAAATATCATCTTAAATGTTGATGGTTTGATCATAAACCCCTTCAATTGTTAAATTAAAAAAAAATACAAATAAAATCAATCTATCTATATCACCTTTGGAAAAATTAATAATTTAGGATGTGTTTAGTATATATTGACAGATGATTTCAGATAATCAAAAGTGTTCTTTTAAAAGAATATCAATAAATAAAAAATGCTTAAAAATATGTTCCTAAGTAAATTGATATAATCTAAAAATGACTTTAAAGTGATTAACCGAAAAAATTAAAAACATATAGTAATTAAAAGTTTAACTTTTGAATATAGTTTAACAAATAAAAAAGTTACTTAAAAGCACTTTTTTTTTTTACTATGAGATATAAAAACATTTTTATTAAAAAGTGCTTAAACTAACAAGTTTTCCAAATAGGCTCTCAGTCTCTAAACTTAAAAAAGTTGTATCTGTTTACTTTGTTTTAGTTCAAACTAAATATTTGGAAGAGGCTACCAATTCGTTAACTCTTTTTTTTTTTTTGTTCAATGTGTGGAAGTGAAGATTTGAGTTTGAACTTTTAGTTGAGATTGTAATAGTTTAACTAGTTGAGTTATGTTTAACTTGACAATGCATTGACCGGTTGAGTTATGTTGTTGTAGGTGACACTTTAATTTTGTTTGATGTTTCATGTATGATGTAAATTGTAACTAACAATATCCACAAAATCGTTTATCCAACCAACTTAACTAATTGATATGTGTATTCTTTTTCTTTTAGTTCAATAATGTAAACACATATATTTAAATATCTAACTTTTTTACTTTAAAGTTTTGTTATTGATGTTATTTAAAAAAAAAAAAAAATTTGTTATTGATGTTGTTAATATAGATTAAGATAGGTTCTAATTCTCAAAAAAAAAAAAAAAAAAAAAAAAAAATCTAAATTTGAGAGACAATTTTATTTTATTTTATTTTATTTTTTTGCAAATAAATAGATATAACATCGAAGCTCAATAGTCAATATGAGTTAACCTAAAATTTAAAAGCAAACTAGCAAAGTGATGATTATTATTACTAAAATTTAAAAAGTGGTCAGTAGGTTTAAAACAAAGTCATATTTGAAATATTACTTTTAAAAAATGTTATATTTTTAATCATTCAATATTTTGTTTAAAAAAAATTAATATTTAAAAAATAAACTTACAAATCAAAACTTTTTATTCAAAAAAGAAAAAAGAAAGAGGGGAAAAAAAGAAGCAATAGCAATAACAGCTTCATTGGATAAAGGGGAAATTTGGAAAAAAGGCAATGGATATTACCAATTCACAAATTTCCATTTTCAGCTCAGAAACTGAAAATAAAACCATTAAATTTTTCACCATTAAAATCAAATTCGCATCCAGAATTGAAGAGAGAAACCGACGAATTGCTATAATTTCATCAAACTGATTTCAGATTTCAAATCCCAATCAAAATTTTGAAAAACTGTTGATTTTAATGGCTCTGGGAATTTTCTCCAAAAAAAAGTAGACCCTGTTTGGAATCCGAGAAATTTTTTTCTGGACATTTAAGACCCATCAAAGTTGAAATCCAGTCCACTCCTTTAGAACAGTTCTTGAATAAATGTATTAAATTTTGAAGAAACTATAACCATACATGTTATGTTAGTTTATAGATTTCTCTGGATTGTAGCTTAGAGTAGAGAGAATCTTAAGATTTGCTTTATTCTTATTTATTTGATTATTTTAAGGACGAAAAGGAAACATGTTATGGTGTCTTATCTTCTACTTTCTTCGAGCCCTCGCGGTCATAATAATCTCGGATTTTGTATGGCTCTCCTTAAAGTAATGCAAAAGAACAAAATTGAAAATTTTTTGATTCAACTCTTTCTTCAAAATTCCCTCTAATTTAAATTTCACAGAGCTTGGAAAAGAGTACAGAAAAAGGTATGTTTCTCGAAATTCCATGTCCTAGATCTCTGCAACTGATTAAAAAAATGCAGGTTTTCTTCGCCATTTTCATGTACATTGCATCGAAATTTCACCCACTTTCAAGAAATCCCACGATTTCTGTTCTTGATGGGTCGTTTCAATTTTTCTGGGTTTTGGAGCTGAATTTTACTTGAAAATTCATCTGGGGTTGCCTGAAATTTCTGTTGTTCGAATGATTTCTTGCTGGAGATTTGAATACGATTCCTTTTTTGGGATTTTTGATTTCTGTATTTTTCTCGAAAAAGGGAACTGATTATCTGGATTGTCTCTGTCTTGGACCTTTTCGAAGGGCCTTTCAATGGGAATTCGTTTTTCTTCTTTAAATGGCGCTTTGGCGAATATTCAGAAAAAGTTTGTTTCTCATAGGCCACAATAAATGCAAATAAATTCTTCCCTTTTTTTCCTCTCTTCCTCGTTTGACGGTTTTCTTGAAAATATTTATATATATATATAAAGGATTTGAAACGGTCGTGATTATTCGTTTTTGAATTTTCTGTTTCGATACGCGTTACGCCAAATTTCCGCCTTCTTGGTCGCTTCATTTGCGCCTCTTTCTTCTTATGCTAATGCGAGCCGTTTGGGTTAAGCGATAATCTGGGTTTCGTTTTGCAGTTTTGTAGATCTAATTCCCAATTCGTAGATGTGGGTTTTCTTTAGATTTTCATCCGTATCGGCTTGAGAAATCAACTGGGTTGTCTCAACATTCCTCCTAGTTTTTTTATTTTGACGAGAATTTTGGGGTTTGAAGAGAAAGCCATGGGGCATTCGGCGCCGGTTTGGGACTGCAGAGCGGCGACTGCGATTACCAAGGATTGGAATGGCATTGATCAAGTTGAGCTTAGAAATCCCAAAGGGGCTTCCGCTAAGGTGAGTTTTCTTCTTCCATTTTCATGGAGTTTGGACAAGGATTGACAATGCTGATTACCATCTTCTTTCAATCGACAGTTTCTGTTTCGTTGTGCTTTTTCTTGTTCGATTCTGTTGTTTTTTGGGGTTTGATCGATTGAATCTCTGCCTCTGGATTGGGGGTTTCTGGTTTTTGATTATGTAGATTAGCTTACATGGAGGACAAGTTATTTCATGGAGAAATGAACAAGGAGAAGAACTTCTCTTCACAAGTAGTAAGGTTGGATTCTGATTCTCTCTCTCTCTTTCAAGATGAAACCATTGATTGGGGATAACTTCAAAGTTTGTCAAGAGAGTTTGAGGAATTTGTTTGTTTGGACAAAAACTGTGCTATATAGAAGTTCCCCAGATTGTTGTTTCTTGAGTTTAGTTTGTTTGGAGAATCTGAGTTGTTGTGGTTTCTTCAATTGTAGGCAATCTTTAAGCCAGCAAAAGCCATGAGGGGAGGAATTCCCATATGCTTCCCACAGGTATATAAGATGATTTTGTTCACTTGCAAATCACTGCAGGAATCTTTCTTCATTCCTGATGTGCTTTTACGAAAATTGTTGTAGTTTGGAAGCTGTGGATCACTAGAGCAGCATGGGTTTGTGAAGAACAAGATCTGGACGATGGACGAAAACCCGCTGCCTGTGTGCTCTGATGATATTGAGGGAGCCTCCTTTGTTGATTTACTATATAGATCTTCAGAGGAGGACTTGAAAACTTGGCCTTATAGGTAAAGCAAATGATGATGTTATGTTTTCTTTGAACTTTTAAGATCTTGAAGGAAGTAGATTCAAACAACTCTTTGACATTTCTAAGTAAAATTATCCATACCTTTTCCTTTCAGTTTCGAGCTTCGGCTTCGGGTGTCTCTACAACCTGATGGAGACCTGATCTTGAGATCTAGAGTTAGGAATGTCAATGGAAAACCATTCGGTTTCTCGTTTGCCTATCACACGCACTTGGTGGTTTCAGATATAAGGTAGCTTCTAGAGTTTGTGTCTCATCATTCGTTTCATTTGATCTTTATGGTGTTCTCTGCTTGTAAATTCGGATTCTTATATATGTTTGAATTACATCGAAGCGAGGTGAGAATCGAAGGTCTGGAAACGCTCGACTTCTTGGACAATCTATGTCAAAAGGAGCGCTTTACAGAACAAGGAGATGCCATAACCTTTGAATCTGAGGTAGTTTCGGTATTTCTAGCCACACGCTCTTTTGTCGATTCATAACGTTTCTTGGGGTGTCAAAGTTGTTCATAACATAATGCTTGATGATTGTCGATTGTCGATTGGTAGGTGGATCGAGTATATGTGAGTACCCCGAACGTAATTGCTGTACTTGATCACGAAAGGAAGCGGACTTACGTGATAAGAAAGGAAGGATTACCAGATGTTGGTAAGATTTAGAATGTGTAATTGATATACATTTTCCTTCCATTCTAGCTTGGAATTGTGCAAAGAACATATGCATTATTGTCTTCCTTTTGTGTATCATAGTGGTATGGAATCCATGGGAGAAGAAATCGAAAGCAATGGTGGATTTCGGCGACGAGGAATACAAACAGATGCTCTGTGTCAACGGAGCAGCGTTAGAGAGACCGATCACCTTGAGGCCAGGCGAGGAATGGACAGGGAAACTGCAACTCACCGTCGTTCCCTCGAGTTTCTCTCTTGACTTGTAGAGGAAATCAAACTGAGCACGGACACGGTCACGGCCAGACTACTTATATTGGGTGTGGAATGGCTGATGCTGTGTTGAGAATAATGTTCTGGTAGTTTTAGAAAGAACACTGATGTTCTGTGTCAAACACATGGTGATTTTTTTTTTTTTTTTTGTTAGTTGAATTGATGAAATTAATTTAGGATGATGATGTGGGGTATCCTGCAAGCAAATTGGGAAGCCAATGTTTTTAAAGAATGGCTTTGGCTGCAATATCATTCCCCAAACTATCTTCTTGTTGTTTAGAGGAAGAGAGGGAGAATTTGTTATTTTTCTTCTTAGTATCAGAAATTTCCTCTTTTGTACTTAAAAAAAAAAAAAAAAAGACATGGGTTTCTCTTCAATGAAGATGTTCAACTATTATCTTAGTTTCAGTTTTCGAATTTATCAACATTTGGAAGTGTGAGGATTCGAACCTTGACCTTTTGGTCGAAGGTATCGTTGAGCTGTTCACTTTGACCGACTCTTTTTAGCTTTTGGAGTTCCTCCTTTTTTTTTTTGTACTACTCTGTCATATATCTTTGTTTTGTTCTTTTTCCCTCAAAAGAGATATGGGAAAAAGAAAACAAAGTTTCTTTTATTTTTATTAATATGGATGTTGATTGGTTAGGTGGGGGCTGGATGATGTAATGGAATTAATGTTTGTTTGATTGTTAATTGGAACATTTTAAAGATAATAATCATAATCATTTGATTTTTATTTTTGAAAACTAACTTTATTTCCACCCTGAGTTTTTTGTTTGATTCATCTACCTCTTGACAATGTTTTCAAATCACCCTAATCTTTTTAGAATTTGATCAAGAATTCAAATGTTTCTTTGAGAAAAAAGAAAATCCATCGTAAAGAAATGGTGAGGAAACAAGTATTTTTTTAACCTCCTAGTCGCTGAAGCCAATTAGTGAAAAATTTCTAGTACTACCGTAGTATGAAACTCCCCTTTATTGTTTTCCATGATAGAAACATTTAATAATTGTGTGGAACCTACGGAATAAAATATTGCATTATTAAATGATTTGATGTGTCAAATGCTAAATGGAGGGAGTATGTACTACGGTAGTACTAGAAAGTTTTTCCCAATTGACCATATTAAAAATTTATTAAAAAAAAAAATTAAAAACGAAATACTTTTCAAATATATATAAAAAATTATAAAGAGAAAAAATGTTAGTGTGAATAAGGTGGCATGTCAAAATCTGTAATTTATAGTTTTTGGGTTGATGGGCAACGTTCTCTCTCAACTTGGAATAAAGGGGCTTTAACTTAGTCTTAATTGTCTCCTATTCATTACTTTATCTTCAAAAGTCTCATATTATCTTTGGACAAAAAAGGTCATATTATCTCATATTCCTCCATAAGATTTTTTACTTTTGGTAGATGATCTTCCTAACCTCACCCAGAATAATAATAATAAAAATAAAAATCCTCGATGAAAAAGAATATAACTATTTGAGATCATATGCATTCTTCACGTGATAATTAAATCGTTGATGGATCTTTTCCAGCTAACTTAGCATTAGTGTTGTTTCGTGAAAGAATCGAACACTATATCAGTGTTAGTTGAACTTTTCTTTTTATGAGATTATCAACCATGGATTTTTAGCACATATCAACAGAAATATATATATATAATCGAGTCAAATTATAAGTTTAGTCTTTCAATTTCATGTTTGTGTCAATAAGTTATTTAATTTTGTGTCTAATATGTTTTTGAATCTACAATTGGTCTCTAAACTTTCAATTACCTATCTAATTGGTTTTTAAACTTACAATTTTGTGTCAAATAGGTCTTTGAGGTGTTCAATATTGTTTAAAATCCATAGATTTATTGTATACAAAGTTGAAAGTTTAAGGTTCTAAATTTTGTGTCTAATAGTTCCATTAATTCTTTTTAAAAAAAAAATGTTGAACATGATAAAGATTTATTAAAGTTTAAGAACTTATTGCATACTTTTAAAAGTTAATAATCCGTCAAATACAAACTTATACATGTAATACGAAAGATTCCGTCAATTTGTGCCTTGTCATTGTGGGGCCCGCCAGTAATTTCCAGAAACTTTAAAAAGACGGAAGAAGAAAAATAAACGGAAGTCACTCCTTTTTATCAGAGCCAGGTTTCGATCCTGGGACCTGTGGGTTATGGGCCCACCACGCTTCCGCTGCGCCACTCTGATTTGTTGATATATGTTTTGCAAGTTTAGTACTTAATGAAAAATATTTCTTATACTTTCTTAGATTTTTTTTTTAATTATTATTATTAAAAAGTTTAATTTGTTAAAACCATTCCTTACAATTTTAACAAAAACAAAAAATACTAGGAAATTTGCTTTAAAGAAACACTACCGATCTTTATTTGACTTCGTTGGGTTAATATTGACCAAAAAACAATTTTAACACTTTCATAATCTTTTTCAAAAAAAAAAAAAAAAAAAAAAAAAAAAAAAAACTTTCATGATCACTTTAAATAAAAGGTATTGTGATTAATCACTATGAGAAAAAAAAAACATTATAGACATTTATACATTAGGAAAATATAGCAACTCTAAGGAAGCAATCTATCTGATGAACAAGTGTGTGGTATATGAAGATTTATTACATCATTGATCTTTTAACGCATTGATCAAGGTTGATTTAAAAAAAAAAAAAAAAATACCTATTTACTTTAAGATTATTGTTTGACAGCGCCATTGGATAGGGAAGTTAGACTGGTTTTGATACATAATTTGTGCAGAAAAACTCTATCAAATGAATTAAAGCTAGTATGAATTCAACTTTCTATCATTCTAGTTAAAGAGGATAACAAAACAAAACAAAAAAGATGAACCAAACCAGTTCATGAGTAGAAGCTTTTGAATTTTGAAATATAGGAAGGAAAAAAAAAAAAAAACAGATTCTATACATTTGGGCAAGAGAAAGTTCCCAGTCTTCATAACTCAAAATGCTATCTTGTCTCAAAAGATCTCCAGTCCATAACAGAAGCTAGAAACAACTGAAGTCTCCTTCCTTTCTGTAAGAATGCTCGACCATGGCGATACTCGAGTTTCTTGGCATTTCCTAACATTATCAGTTCACAAAAACAGTAGAGAATTGCTAATGTGAGTATGATTCAATTGACATAAAGCTTGTATCCACCAAGAGATAAAAGATTCAATTCTCCCACCCCACACGTTGTCCCAAAAAAAAAAAAAAAAAAAATCCAACCATCATCAATGGCAATATTTGGTTGTATGAAAAAGAGTAGATTGGTTTGGTACAATGGCATTGAGTCAACAATAATGGATCTTTGTAAAGGTAAAAAGAGAAACAAATCAGAAGTTGAGAAGTCCTTACTTCTCGGATGAAACTAGCCACGGCTTTGCAGCCCTCAATGGCAAGCTGCATAGCATTCTCAAATATATCAACAGTTAATTTGGCATCCATCTACGAAAGCGAATCATTAGTTGCAGAAGACCAGCTCAAGTTTACAGAAAGAAATACAAAATTGGAAGCAGTCGAAATGAGAGAAACAAAACTAATCAATTCAGTTTCAAACTATAGCCATCTATCTTTCACAAAAGCACCAAATAAAATATCAACGCTAGAGAAAGGAGAAGAAAAAGTAGAAGTTAAAGAACCTGAAGAAGGGTGACTATATTAGTTCTTGTGAACCATGCAACATTCAAATAAAAGACAAGGATGAGAACGAAAGAACCAGAAGTTATGGAGATAAAGAAAAAGTTGGACAAAAAATGGAGGTTCACATCCGATTCATCCTTTTTGTTGCGGCTAGTGAATTCGGGGGGAGGAGGAATCAGCTGCAGGAAGTAGCAATATCACAATTGGGGACAGCATTGAGCCGATCATCATAACAACAAAGTTAGCAAATAAGTGAACTACAAGTCTACAAGTCTATATCTATATGTTTCATGCTTATTTAAACCAGCGATCCAGATTCTTCAAGTCGCTACCACTGAAGACACAATATTTGTTGAAGTTTTGATATAAGATTAAACTTATCATGATCCATCAGCTTAAGCTTTTAAGTTGATTGGTGATTTAACATGGTATTAGAGCAGGAGATTTTGTGTTTAAACCTATCATTTCCTCCTCAATTAATATTGATTTCCACTTGTTGGACATTCTACACTTATAAGATTAAATTTATCATAACCCATCAAGTTAAGCTTTTGCACTAGTAGGCAGGAGGGAAGGTGAGACCAGTTAACATCAAATCTGTAAAAGAGGACACACCATAACTTCTGAGAATTTGGGTAGTGAACAATAAAACAATTGCAGGTCTCAAAACTTTTCACACAAAGGAGGCAAATAGAAGAAGATAGCAGGAAGACATCAAGAAAAATTTCCACATTCTGTTCTGTAGAAGAGAATAAAAATATGAGGTTTGTGTAAAGAAGATGACAAAAATTCAGGCAGATGGTAAGAAAAGAGAATATCAACCTAAAATATCTGTACTAGAACTAATAATATCAAGAGCTATGTCCGTTGGACTGTGTCATAAACTTTAATTGTACCTCCATCTGCTGGAACTTGGACAAAAATATCTATCTTCACATAAAAACAAAGAATGAGGAAAGATATAGGTCGAAATTGACAAGTTTCAAGATTAGATGAAAATCTCCTCATATTATTTGATGATATACAACCAGTATTTATACAGTTCAGGAGATACAAACAGAATAACAGAAGAGTAAAACTAACCTTAACATTCACAAGGAGATAACCTGAATTAACATAATAGAATAATAATAGAAATCCTAGAGGAGGAGCAGCTCTAAAGACGATTATCGAAAACCTGAGACCGAGGCATTAAATGTGTCAAAATGCATACCTTCATTGTCTGGCGAATAACTAAAGATATCTCCATGGATCACCTGAATGTAACAAATGCCATAACTCAATACAAAATAGATATAAATTCAGCTCTAACTTAGTTCTCTTCCATTAGTTTTTATTTCATTCTATTTGATAACACCTAAGTCTAGTTTGATAAACATTTTGTTTTTGAAAATTAAGCTTATAAACACTACTTCCACCTATAAGTTTCTTTGTTTTGTTATCTACCTTCTTCTCATGTTTTCAAAAATCAAGTTAAGTTTTGAAAACTAAAGAAAAGTAGTTTCAAAATATTTGTATTTGTTTTTGGAATTTGACTAAGAATTCAAATGTTTCCTTAAAAAAGATGAAACCCGAGAAAATAAGTATTGTTTTTTTTAAAAAAAAAAAAATATCAAATGCTTATTAAAGGGGCCTAAGCAACTTCATCGGACAACGAATTACCACACCCACACCACGCTAGTTCTACAGAGAATAATCTTAATATAATACTACCTTTCATGGTTAAAAGTTTCTTATGTATCAAGATATGAATATTCACCAAGCTCCTACTTCATGGAATCAACTACAATCACAATGATGGAACCAGAACTTCAACAACATTGGCATTCAAGTATACGAGTGGCAGCAACAATACACATCAAGAATTCAAACTTCGAAACAATAGCATCAAGAAGAAAGTATAACCAGTGCTTGATCGCTCTTTTCTTGACTCATATTCAAAACCTACAAATGAAACAAAAGAATTCACTCCAACTATAAATACCCAGATGAATTTCAGAAAATACCCACCTCAAAAAGTGCTAATGTTCGTTGCATTTTGAAAGAGGTAGATACAAGCATAGCAGCAAGAAATTTGGTGTTACCCATTTCAAAAACAGCAGAGCTGATTCAGAAGAAACAGTAAAACAAAGGCATGATAGTCGATTCAATGAAGAGCTAATTCAGAGAGGCATTTTCAAGAAAACAACAAGAGACTCGAACAACTTGAGAGAAGTGATAGTACCCGTCTGCTTTAGGAAGGTCGCCAAGTTCTGCTCGGAATTGCCAAAGTGAAAATTGAATGGGGGATCATGGAGTCGAAATGAGAAAGAAAATGAATTGAGCGGGAGAATCAGACGGTGAAGTACTTCAATGGGACGGCGCCACGAGCTCCATATGTGCGAATTCGAAATGAGTTTCGCACGGAATGCAACAAACCGAAGCAATTACAATTCTCATTTATTTTAGAACTAAAAAAGAAATCAATTTTTTGCTGATAAATTTGGGGAAGTGTTTTTTTTTTTATTTTTACTCTAAATTTTGAATTACAGTCCGAATAAGTGTTGCAAATTTTTTTTTTATTTGACAACATGTAGGGGTGGGGGATTGAACCTCCGACCTCTTGGTCCATACAAGCTTTATGCCAATTGAGCCATTCTGGTTGGCAAGTGTTGCAATCTTTGCTTTTTCATAGACTTTCATATTTTTGAAAAAGATTAGTAAATTATAAAACAGATATTTAGTAAAAAGTTTATCAAACTTGACACTAAAGTATAATTCAAGTTCCACAATAAAGTATGTGTTTTTTGAGATTTTTTTATGATTGGTTTTGTTTACTGTCGGGCTTAATTTTATATATATATATGAAAAAAAAAATATTGCTTTTTATTGAGAGTTGAACTCAAGACCTCCCGCTTACTAAACGGGTGCTCTAACCAACTGAGCTATGAAAGCAACAGCATGGTAAAATGGTAATGGGTTCAACTATAAAAATCTAATCGTCAAAAGAAAAAAAAATAAAGCCTATAAATTTTGTTGCTAAATTTCGATAGCCATACAAATTTTACTTCTAAGACCCCATTTCGTTTTTTGTTTTTGGGTTTTGAAAATTAAGCACTACTTTCACCTACAATTTTCTTTGTTTTGATATCCTACATTTTCCCTACGTTTTCAAAATCAAGTTAAATTTTGAAAACAACGAAAATTAGTTTTCAAAAACTCATTTTTGTTTTTGGAACTTGACTGAGAACTCAAATATCAATTAAAATCATTGTAAGAAAATTAAGAGAAAACAAATATAATTTTAAAAAACCAAATAGTTATCAAAAGTGATCTAATTTTTTTTTTTTTTTTTACCTCTATTCTTATAATGGTTGAAACTTTGTAATATCTCAAACTCACTTTAAATGATATGCTTAGAAAACATTTACTAAATAATGGTGTAATATATTTATTAGATTAATGTTTAATAATTTAAAATAATGTGATGGAAAAGTGAGAGGAAAAAGTTGAGATATAAATAAAATAGAGTGATATAGTTCTTAAAAGAAATGGTTACTTAAAAAAGTGTTACATTCCACATTCAACTTTATGAACCTTTGATTTGTTTTTAGATTTTTATGTTTTAGTCTTCATCCAAAAATGATATTAGTTTTTATTTTTTAAAAACTAAGCTCATGAAAACTAAAACACTCTTCAAAACAAATTACCACTACTTTATTAGAATATAATCACTATCAAATAAGCTCATAAATATTTATGGGAGGAAAAATTATTACTATAATGCATACTAACAAAATGGGTTTAAGTGATTATTTAAGTATAATGGTAACAAATATTTTATTCCTAGAATTGTTGCGTATTATTACTATTTTATTATGGTAGTACTTTAGTATGATTTGACCAAATTTAAACACACATAAAACAAAACATAATCATTAATATGATAAAACATTTAATCCTAAAAGTTGAATTGGTCCAAAACATAATTTGTTTTTTTTTTCCACGATTGGTTCTCCAATGTCACAATCTTTCAACCTCATCAATATTTTAATTATTCCTTCTAAATCAATTTTTCAAATTATAATTTGGGTCACGAAGTGCTTCTTTTTGTTACTAGTTCTAACGGCACAATAATATAAAATTATTAACGACCAAGTAGAATTATAATTCGGATATAAAAGATTAGAAAAAATTCAAATTTTTGTTTCAATTGCAAGTTTAGTCCTAAAATTTTAGGATTATGTGAGTTTGGTTACTTAACTTTGAAAAGTGTTAAATAGGTTCTCAAACTTTCAATTTTGTATCCAATGAGTCGCTGAACTTTAAAAAATATCTAGTAGATTCTTAAACTTTCACTTTTATGTCAAATAGGTTCCAAAACTTTAAAAAGTATCAAGTAGATCCTTAACTTCGTGTCTAATAAGACATATTCAATATTTTTTAAAATTCACAAGCCTAATAGATACAAAATTAGAAGTTTAGGATCTCAATGGACATAAAATACAATTTTATATCTGTTGATGGCAAAATCCGGCCAAGCGCTCACCTGACCTTCACGTGACACCAAGAGTGAATTTATTGAATCCGGAGAAGACGTGACCTGCAAACAAGAAGTAAACACTGCCCATCGGTGTGGTGCTTGCCACACACACTCCGATGCTTAAGTCAGTGATCGGAGGAAATCCAGCAAAAATAGTAGTTGTTCTGTCAAAGAATAGAGTTAGGAATCCAGTTTTTCGAACCCCCTACCTGGGTCCCAAGAGGACCTTTTATACCTCGCTCTCGATTAGGGTTTTCCTCATCCTTTTTGGAGCTGATGGATCTCCACTCCTTGGATCCAACTCTCCCGGGCCCAGGAAGATCGTTTCCCATCATTCGAGCCACTGTTGGGCTTTGAGGCCTGGTCGGCCTCCGACCCCCTCCTCGGCCTTGGCCCAGTGCCGAGGCCGAGGAGAGTGTGTTGGGCCGCTCTTCGGGCTTCTTTTCTCTTCGTTGGAATGGGTCCGAGGTTGCTTTCTTCTGGAACTCCCGTCATGCTAAAATTAGCCATAACAATATCTAAAATAGATTGGTTAATTTTTAAAAATCTCGAATATGTCATGGACCTACAAAATTAAAAGTTGAGAAGTTTATTATACATTTTTAAAGTTTAAAGATCTATTTGATACAAAATTGAAAGTTTAGATGTCTATCGGATACATTTTAAAGTTGAAGACCAAATTGACATGATCTTTAAAAGTCCAGGGATTAAACTTTTAATTTAACTTTCAAATTTCACTTTGGAATTAAAAATGAGTTTGAATTATTTAAATTAAAAATAGAATGTGAAGCTGGCCGCTATGAAGAAGGATGGCCCTGGCAGGAGCCAGGTAATAGGGGACTTGCAAATGAGGCATTAAGATTTGACATCTAAGCACGTCAATTACACATTTGGCAATTAATAAGACACATCTTTATTTCATAAGCCACGGAATCTTTTTCTATTTTTCTATTTTTGAATTTTTGAATGTTTGAATTTTTATTTTATTTTTTGTTTTGTTTTGACTGAAAATAACAGCACATGTCTCTCTTTTGTTGGACGCATGATTCTCTAAATGGCCTTCCATTAACATTCTTTCAATCTCTATTATGGTCTTCCAACTTCAAGCTACAATATTGTACTAAAAAAATAATTAAATTAAACAAAAAAAAAAAAATCAATGTATTTGAGTGATACTTTATTGGTTTTATTTTTCCTTCTCCCGTTCAAGTTGATTTTGGCCTAAAATAAGATGGAAAATGTTAAATTAGCGCGAAACTCAAAAGTTTGGATTATTAATGATATAAACATGATATCAAAATACGAGATGTGTATACTCAAAAAAAAAAGAAAAAACAAAGAGATTATGTGTTTAACTTCTATAACGTCGTCTTCTTATTTATTAATATTGATTTTTACTGTACAAATTTTGAAGTCCATAAGTGAAAAAAGTGTTAAATTTACCATCAACCGAAGTCTTTTGATTGGATGGTGGTTTAAAAGGGGAAAAAATTCAAATCAATTCACTTACACTCCACTAAAATTTTTAAAAATTATTGTTCTTTGTTTAAAAATGAAGCAACAATCAACTATAGCAACCAAAATAGTAAATAATTATAGTCTCGTTTGATAATCATTTGGTTTTTTTAAATTATATATGTCTTATCCCAAATTTCTTACCACATGTTTTCATCTTTCTTAAGTACACATTTGAATGTTTTAAAAAACCTGACTTGATTTTTGAAAACTAGATAACAAAACAAAGAAACTTATTGAATAAGTTTAATTTTAAAAACCATGGAGTATAAGAAAACCAATATCAAGTTGAAATCACCCTACAAGTCATTCAAATAAAAGACAAAAATTTAAAATAAGTTTCTATTTCTCTCGTACTCGTGGAAAATAAAAAGAAGCTATTTTTCTCGCTTCCATTTTCATTGAACTTGCCATCCAATCCAGCTGGTTTTTTTTTTTTTTTTTTAATATAAGTTTCGAAAATTCATTAACAAATCACAACGGCTCCTAATTGCTGACGTGGATTCTCTTTATCGGTTTATTTAATGTATTCATAGTTAATTCCTTTTCTCTGTTTTTATATATATATATATATATATATATATATATATATATATATATATATATATATTTTTTTTTTGACAACATTCTCTGTTTTTATAATTAGTTTCAAACAATATCATAATATCATCTACATTGTTTTTTTTTTTTTAGAAGATAATATCATCTCCATTGTTAACTTATTTTTAATTTACAACTAAATCATTAATTTAATTAAGATAGACAATATTTAAGAATTAAAAGGATAGAAATAAAATCTTTTAAAAATTTAGAAATTAAAATAAAAAAAATTCATAAAACGATAAAAATGATAGGTTCGAACTCCAAAGCATATTTTAGTCCATGGACTTCTATATATATATATATAATTTTGTATATATTGCACTATAGTCTTTAAACTTTCAAATTTTACTTAATAATTCTTTAATTTTTAAATATTTAATCCCAAGTCTTCTATCTAAAATATTTATACATGGCTTCAAAATTTTATCCATAAAAACATCTATAATAAAAAAAAATAAAGGATATATTTAGATCTCTATAGAATATTGTAAAAGACAAAAATAATCATCACATACAAAATTCCATAACTAAAATAAAATAATCCGGAATTAAAATGGAATGAATTTGAAAATTA
The DNA here is from genome assembly GCA_017139565.1 of Luffa aegyptiaca. Taxonomy (NCBI): domain Eukaryota; kingdom Viridiplantae; phylum Streptophyta; class Magnoliopsida; order Cucurbitales; family Cucurbitaceae; genus Luffa; species Luffa aegyptiaca. The sequence goes on along the minus strand of CM029404.1, from coordinate 45,445,936 downwards.
TATGATTGAAATATGGTTTTTTTAAATAATTATGTTTAAACATTTACTTAAAATAATCGAATTAAATGTATAAATATGACAATATGTTTTTACCAAATTGGAATTTATGTGACGCAACCAGTCGAAAGGCCTTGCAGCCAAATTTCTGCCACCGCCAATAAGATCCACTCTTCTTCCTCCTCTGTTTCACTCTCACATTCTCCATCACTTTCTTCTCATCGGAAGATCGGAATTCCGGCGGATCTCCGGTCACCGACTCGCCGGTAAGGTGATCGTCTTCTTCTTCTTCTTCTTCTTCTTTTCTTTGACCAATTCCTCTCTGCGTGTGAATGTGACATGCTGCGTTGCACATTCCGATGAGATGAATTCTATTTTTTCCCTCTTTCCCAAGGAAACGAAATTCCGTTTCCTATAATTTAATGCGATGCATGTACTTGACTGATTAACTGAATTGATTCCTTTTTCTTTGTCTCGTTTTGTGCATTTGATTTTGAATCGACTGTAATTAAATCAGATTTCTGTGAAGAGTTAGTTGAGTTCAGAGAATATGGCAGAGCCGCCATTGAAACCTATTCTCCAGAAGCCTCCGGGGTATAAAGATCCAAATCTCGCCGCTCAGCCGGTGCCGAGACCGCCGGTGAGGAAGCGGATTCTCCCCTCGCCGTTGAGCCAGAAGAACAAGAAGCGACAGAGTTGCTGCCGGAGATGCTGTTGCTTCCTCTGCCTTTTTCTCCTGATCCTGATCGTTGTGATTGTTGTCGCCGGTGGAGTTTTGTACCTCTGGTTTGAGCCAAAACTTCCTGTGTTTCATCTCCAGTCATTCCGGATCTCCAAATTCAATGTCACCGACAAATCGGACGGCTCGTATTTAAGCGCCAAAACAATCGGCCGCATCGAAATCAAGAACCCTAACTCGAAGTTATCACTAAATTACGGCGATATCGACGTCGAAATCGCCGCCGGAGAAGAACCTAAATTAGGATCGACGACTGTGCCGAGCTTTGTTCAACCGACGGAGAACACGACGAGTTTGAAGATCGAAACAGTGGTCAGTAATGAAACAGTCGACGGCGGAGTGGGGCGGAAGCTGAACTCCGGCAACCGAACCGGCGAACTGGTGGTGAACGTTGCAGCACGAACGAAAATCGGATTTGTGGTGGATGGCCGGAGAATGCCGCTGGTGAAGATCGAAGTTACGTGCGGAGGCGTGAGCTTGAAAAGTCTGGACAGAGGCAAAATGCCGAAATGCTCCATTCATCTGCGCCGATGGTTTCTGTAACAAAAATGGAAAAAGAAAAAAAAAAGAAAAAGAAAAAGAAAAGAAAAAAGCTGAAATCAATTAAATTTAAGATGGTAATCACAGTGGGATTAAACTCTATAAACACAGAAAAGTTTGTCCGATTTGCAACCATAGAAAACAAAATAGGTATGCTTTTGGTCTCAATTTTTGGTAACATTTTAATTTGATCTTCTTGTTTGGAAGAGGAAAATGTTAATATGATAAATGATATTACATTATGTGTCGAGTTCTTTAGTTTATCAATATTGGAGCGAAGATTCAAACCTTCGATTTTTAAGATAAGATGTATAATGTATTATAAAACACCAAGCTATGCTGTTGGGATTGTTTTCTTTAAATTTTGAATCTATATGAACATGTTATATAATGTCTTTGGAGGTTATTTAGAAGTTATTTGAGAAAAAACGTTGGTTTTATTAAATAACAAAATAAATCCTATACTAAAGAGATTTTTATTAATTGTTTAAATTTCAATATATTAAGTAAGCTATAAATTGTTAAAGTATAGTTTAGTGATAATTGATATATACTCTCGATTAAAATAAAAAATAAACAAAATCATTTTTTTCTGTAAGTACTTAAACTAGGAAAATGTGCAAGCACATCTTGAAATTATAATTTAATCTCATGATCTTTAAATCTAAATAAGTCTTCTAAGAAGTCACAAATTTTAATTTTAATTTTTTGATAATATGTGGGGGTTTTTTTAAGAAAAGTAAGTAAAAAAAAGAAAAAAATTAGAGAATAGAGGCAGTTTTAAAAGTTATTCGAGATTTAAGGTGTCGCGTCTCTCGAAAGAGACGCGACACCATCCCATCAACCTTTTTCTTTTATTTTTTTATTCTTTAATTTATTATTATTATTAAATTTAATTTAAATGATTTTGTTTTTTTTTTTGTTTTATAAATATTAGTTTTTATTTTTTTTCTAGTTTCCATTTTTTTTAATATAAATCTATAATTTAGATGTTTGGAAGTTTGCATTTTTTTTTTGTTGTCTATATCATTTTTCTAATACAAAACACCACATATTAAATTTAACTAATGTTACGAATAGATTTTTAAAAAATTATTGTACATTAGTTTCAATAATTTTTCGATAAAACTTTATATAGTTACAACATAGTTAAATTTATATCTATATAGAAAACACAATTACGTTTTAAAAACTAACCATCTTTAAACATTTCCAATTCAATTTTAAGTACAATTAATTTAAAATATGTTAATAATTGTTTCTAACAATAATAAATTTGAAATAAAAGCTCTCAATTTGCCTTGTAATCATTTTTTTTTAAATCTCAAATATGTTTAACTTGAGAATTATATTGTTAAAAGACTTATGATAATTCATTAGTGAATTGATTATCGATTTTTAAATTAATTGTACTTGAAATTGAATTAGTGATGTTTAAGGATGGTTAGTTTTTAAAACGTAATTGTGTTTTCTATGTATACATAAATTTAACTATGTTGTGACTATATAAAGTTTTATCGAAAAATTCTTGAAACTAATGTACAATAATTTTCGAAAAATCTATTTGTAGCATTAGTGAATTTAGTATGTGGTGTTTTGTATTAAAAAAAAATGATATGGACAACAAAAAAAAATGCAAACTTCCAAACATCTAAATTATAAAATATATTTAAAAAATGAAAACTAGAAAAAAGAACTAAAAACTAATATTTATATATAAAAAAAAACAAAATCATTTAAATTTAATATAATAATAATAATAATAAATTAAAGAATAAAAAAAAAAAGAAAAAAATGTTGGTGGATGGTGTCGCGTCACGCGACACCCTAAATCTCTAATATGTTTTGAAACGGCCTTTATTCTCTAATTTTTTTCTTTTTTTTACTTACTTTTCTTAAAAACCCTATGTTGGGTGGAAGATTTGAACTCAGTTTATATGGTTAGATTTTGTTTTTTACTAACGAAGTGGGAGATTTGAACCATAGACTTCTTGATCATTAATACAAATTCTATGTCAGTTGAACTATGCTCATGTTGACTACTCATTCACTACAAATTTTTATATCTTATATGTGCAATGTAATATTTAAAAGAAAAAGTTGTGAAGTTAATAGATTCAATTAGTTGACCTTTTAATTTTCCTTTTTTTCCTTTTTATTTTTAGTTCAATTAGTTTTTTTTTTTTTGTTTTGAAAATCTTTTTAGTTCAATTAGTTGAGCTGTTAATTTATGGTTAATTAATGGGCAACTATTTAAAGTTAGACGAGACTACTTTAATGGCTTTTTGTTGTGCGTGTTAAATATTTGTTTTGGTGGTATATAACATTCGATATTGAATTTTGGTCTCTTTTTGCTGCTTGAATTTTTAGTTAGGTTTGGATATGATCGAAGGTTTGGATTGAGATGTTTTGTTGATTAGACTTTAGGTGATGTATTCATTATTATTTTTTGAATTATAACCTCATTTTTAGGAGGAAAGTATTTTCTTTTTCATTTTTACCTCTTTAATTAGGAAGTATAAATGATTTTTTTAATTTAAAGGCTTGAAGATTATGATTTGACTAACAAGAATCTTAAAAGAAAAAAAAAAAAAAATGTAGAGACATGTTTCGAACCTCCAACTTCAAAAGATAGAAGTGATGCCTTAATCGTATATCTATATGTTCATGTTTATTTGACTAACAAAGTTGAAGTCAACTTGAGCTTAACTCGATTGATTAAGACATTTTTTTTTTTTTTGCTATTAAGACATGTATTATTGACTAAAATGTTAGAAATTCGAATCCTCACTACAATGAGGTAGAATGCCACTACTCTCGACGAACTAGCATACATTGGAAAATTAACACATTTTTAAATTTAAATTAGAAAATTGTAGACAAATAAATTCCACGAATATACCACCAATAAAATAGTCAAAATTAAGTCTTGCAAATGCCCTAAAAGTTAACTACAAAATTAAGTAACCAATAAAGTGGTCACATTTTAAAAGTTTATACTGCAATTCAATTGGGATGGTCCAACAAAAGATCCTATTTACAAAGTACTAGAATGTGTCTAAGAAATCAAAGAAAATAAGTGCAGAGCACGAAACATGATATAACCTATCACACAGTGATAGTGCAAAATCAGACTTTGATCGAAGCACAAGACAAAAACATATAAGAAATGTAAAGAACAAACTATTGTCGAGAGAAATAGATATCTTTAGAATGACTCACCTAGAAACTCAACATAAATGTGATGGTTCTAGATGAAAATGTTGGGTTTGGAGCAATTCTATGCAATTGAGGGGTGGTAATGGATGCCGCTGAATTGTTCACTAGATTTAGGGGTTAAGTGGAGCTAGCCGAGCTAATAAGAGCATAGCTCAAACGGCATAAAGTTGTACTAGTGACCACGAGGTCTGTGGTTCGATCCCCCACCCCACATATTGTCAAAAAAAAAAAAAGTGGAGCTAGCCGAGGCCATGGCTCTAAACAAGGGAAGTAGCTTGCAAATAGAAGTGTGTATTCAACCAATTTTGGGTAGAAATTGCAAATTGGTTGGGAATCTCACTAGGAGGAAAGAAGTTTACGATTACGAAACGAGTTAGGATAAGTTTGAAAGTGGTTGAAATAGTTAAAATTATCTTTTTCATTTTCAAAATCACTTACAAACATGTATTCAATCATTCAAAATCATTTTAATATATCTGGTTGGATACTTTTAAATGCAGTTTACATGCCATCATACTTGATTTTGAATGGCCAAAGTAAGTATAGCTCCGCGGTAATTGACATGTACCCTTGATCAAGAAGTCAGAGGTTCGATCCCCCCACCTCCAATTGTTGTTGAACTAAAAAAAACCTGATTTTTAATGATTAATGCATGTTTAGCAATGATTTTGAACATGACAAAAGTAATTTTAACGAGGGAAAAGAGAAGGTCAAGGCATACTTCTCATTGGTGGAAGTTTCAATGAAGCAACCAATATTCTATCTTTTTGTCCTTATTTCCTTGTATTAAAAAAACAAAATCATCAATATGAGCATAGCTTAGTAGATAAGATACCAATTAAGGGTGTGTTTGGTTTAATTTTTTAAGTGTTTAATTTTGAAAAAAAAAATCAAGTGTTTGGCAAACACTAAAAATGACTTATTAAAAAATGAGATTGAGAAATAAACCATTTTAAGATAAACACTTAAAAGCAAATTTTTTAAAAAGAGTTTTTAAGTATATAATAACTTGTGTATAAAAACACTTACGCGGAAACGTAACCAAACATATTAGCTTTTAATTTATAAACAATTTTTATAAAAATGTTTTTAAAAAAATGCATTCTGGAAAAATATTTAAACTAAAAAGTATTCCAAAACGGGCCCTAAGTCACCCTTACAACTAGTCACAATTGTTTGAAAATGAAAATGTTAACTTGAGTATAAGTCATTGGATAAGACACTATTTGCTATTTGATGATGGATGATTCTGTCCCCTTGGAATTTTTGTATTAAAAAATAATTATTTAAAAAATGATGAAACGTCAATAATAGATTGCATTAATTATAGTACAGTAGCATAAAGTTCAATTTACAAATATTAAAAAAAAAAAAATACAAATTTCTTAAAGAAATTTTTACTTCATATCAGATTTTTTTTTTTTGTTTTTTTAATATTTTCTCAAAAAAAAAAATCAGAAATATTAAAGTAACAGTGTAGCACTCATTGAAATATATATTAAAGTAACAGATTCTGATGTGACTCGAATCCTACCTTCGGTATTATTGCTAAATGTTAGGTTTCTGTAATAACAAAAATTTTTATTATAGTTTCAAAAAAAAAAAACAAATATTTTTATTATTATTATTCCTAAAATGCTGCATTGATCTTGAAAAAAACGAGTGCTGATTCTCCACGTTACGCTTTCGCCAACTAGTTTCGTTGGCGTTCATTTTCCTGCACACGCCATTTCCACCTTTTTCTTCCTCAGTTTTCTCGTCGGAGAGGCCTCTCCAGGTTACCGTCCATGGCGTCTAAGCGGATCCTGAAGGAGCTCAAGGATCTCCAGAAAGATCCTCCTACTTCCTGCAGCGCTGGTTCAGTATTCTTCCTACTCTCTTCCTTTTCACTTTCTCTGTTTCTTCACTTTTTAAGCTCGATCTAGTGATTGCGTTCTTTCATCGAGCATCGGAGACTCCGAGCGACCTTGTTCTTGTTCTTTTATTTGGAAATCAAGTGGATCGAAATGTTTGTTTGTGGATTGTGAAATAGTATCAACTCTGAGATTCAACTATCATGTTCGTAATTAGCAAAGCATGCGGAGGTCGACGAAAATCGGTTTTGGAGTTCTTAGCACTGACTTGCCTTCTAATTTTTATCGTTTACGCATTTGGATATTGTTTGAGTTGGCTCTTCCAAAATAATTGATCATACTGTGGAATGGAATTTGGAAATATACAAATTGAATCGTGTATTATAGTTTGATTTATTGTATATGCTAAACTTGTTGAAGTAAGGTCTATTGAGTAGAAAACTATTCACGCCGGTATATTTATTGGCTCATGGATCTGTTTGACTTTAGTTTTCTATACTCTAAAGCATCGATTCTATGAATGTTCAAGTTTTAAGTCATAATTGATTAAAAATGGAGCTAGACTCACAACTGAGTAATCGCTTAAGATATGAGTAAGGGATTATAAATCTACGCTCTGTGGTCTGGCTTAGACCAGAAAAGGAATTAAATCAGACCATTATATTATTAAGTTTTTGTCCGAATAAGTAGTCTGTTGTTACCAAGACGGTGTTTTACTAAGCCTGTTTTGTTTCCTCTTGTGAATGGATCAAAGTTTCCCATGAACTACCAAAATATAAGACGAGATGTTCTGTAACAGGTCCTGTAGCTGAAGATATGTTTCATTGGCAAGCAACAATCATGGGCCCTCCAGACAGTCCTTATGCAGGAGGTGTTTTTTTAGTTACTATTCACTTCCCTCCCGATTATCCATTTAAACCTCCCAAGGTATGACATCAAATCTTACATGTCTGGTTATATTCAACATTTTCAATTCACTTGGACTCGTAAATTTCTATACTCCGTTATTTCTGCCTTTTATCATTCAAATAATTTGTTACCATATGTGGTTCTTGTTTCATTAATTATTCTAGTGGCTGCAATATCTGTGTTGTCACTGTTTCTAATACTTATTTGATTAATAACTCGGTGAAGCCGGTGCTAGAAGTTGTTTTCACACTTCTTGAGCTAAACAGTTCAGTTGCTACGGCTTAACCGTGTCCATTATTTTTTGAGGTTGTTCGGTAAAATAGTTTAATATCTGATATCTGGAAAGTTTGGTGGCAGATGTATTGGCCATACAAAGCCCACACTTTAAAAACTTAATATATGAACCACATATCCATTGGAGGTTATTGATAGTTTTCTTCACATTGTTCATGTGAATATGATGTTATTGTTGTTATATGTTATTGTTGTTAAATAGGCTTACTGCCTATTTCACAATAGTCGCACTATCTGTAACTAAATGTGAAAACTCGATTTGGGGAAGATGAGCGTAATGACTTGATTAAGGTGAGGAAAGTATAAAAACTTAATTTAATCATAGATATGTCTTGTTAGGTTCTCGGACACCCATTGGTGGATGCAGCTCCCTTGTTCTTGATTTTGGAATTCTAGAGTGCAAATCCTGGGAGTTTGTCTCTTAATTTCAGGCATTTTATCTGATCTAATTTGGAACCATAGGTCCTTTTTGTTGACCCTGAATCCTGATGCATGATGGACCGATTACACCTGACAGACTTCAGGGTTGAAATCCTAAGATCTCCGTCTCCCTTGAGTGGTGCAATGTGTGCAGGTCTAATTTTGAAGATGCCTCTCATTTGTTTTTGTGGTGCTCTTGTACTTTGTGCATGTGGTGGCGTATTTTTCAATACTTCAATTTCCAGGTGCTTTTCTACTGGGCATCAAATATTTTATTCTCGTGTGCAGTCATCCATTTGAGACCAACTATCAAGGTTACCTTTTAGGAGATTTGGCTGGAAAGAAGTAGCCAGATAGATGGCATTTTTTTGATGAAATGTTGGGATCTTATTTCTCATGTTGTGTCTTCTAGGGGTGCTTTTGATTAGGTTTTGCTAACATGGGACTGTTTTTGCATCCCTCGTTAGCTATAGTGGGGGAAGAAGCCTTATTTTTCCCTTCTCTTCTGTTTTCCTTCTTCCTTGATAAAATTTTCAGTTTTTTGAGCTTGTATTATTATTGCTGTGTATCATTGCTTATGTCACTTTATATAGGGAGTCTTTACCTAAAATTTTTTACGTTGCTTCAATTTATTATTTGTTTAGGTTGCTTTCAGGACAAAGGTTTTTCACCCAAACATCAACAGTAATGGTAGTATTTGCCTGGACATCTTGAAAGAGCAATGGAGTCCAGCTTTGACTATATCAAAGGTTTTGACCTCTTAATGACAATTTTACCATTCCATTCCTAGATGTATGATTTCCATTATCTTATGCCTCATTTGCACGATGGCTTTGGATCAAATTCTTTTAATTACCTCCGCGTCACCATTCACAATTTTTGTTACTTAACTAGGGATTCAAAACACTGACCTACCTATATTAAAGAATAAAAAGCACACCACTAAGTTGATATTGTGACGTTCATGGTGCTCAACATGTTGATGGTGATAGGCAATTGTACTCGAGTGCTCAACACTCTTGTACAGTTCTTCACATTTCATGTCATCTTTATTTCATTTCAATATTTTTCAACCTTGCATTTCTAATTGTAGTAATGATCTTTAATCCAAATTATAAAGAGAAGCAGTCTGGATATTAAAAAAAAAAAAAAAAAAAAAAAATTGAATCCAAGAACTCATGTGAAAACACAGGTAAGCTATCAACTTAGACCAACTACTAAAAAAGTAAGATGGCAACTATATTTGAAACACAATAAGTGTTGAGCATACAAAATGCAGCCATGTTGCTTTTGTCATCAAAATCCTGGTGGGGGAGGAGAGGATGAGTGACAGCATGATATTCTGGTTAGATTTCAATTTTTTTATGAAATTCATTTCAATGTTTTATGGAATAACATTTGAGTAGGGCAATGGGTATCAAGTGGTCACTGTCCAGTGTTGACATGGGGAGACCATGGTATATTTTTCTGAAATAGTCTATTTCCCTCCGCCAAAATTCCAGACACTGTCTTATGATATGGATGGTGTCCTGCATCTTATTTTAGAATATTGAATCATTGTCTGCTCTGCATCGTCTTTGGTAAAGATTATTGAGAATAGAGAATGACTGTCAATCATTTTCTGCATATCAATTTCACCGTTTTCCTAGCTTTGATTCAATATGCAGTTTTTAAGTGGTTGGGAAGGGTTCTTGTTTCATATTCAGGTGTTGCTTTCTATTTGCTCCCTTTTGACCGATGCAAACCCAGATGATCCACTAGTGCCAGAAATTGCTCATCTGTACAAGACGGATAGGGCCAAGTATGAGACAACTGCAAGGAGCTGGACTCAAAAATATGCTATGGGCTAGTATGTATTATTATGGGAAGGGCATGAGGGATGTTGCTGTTGGTTCTTATGTATAAATGAAAGTTTTCTGTACAATCTACTATTATGGGAGATTGAAATAATTCTTATGTTGTCCAATTTAAAATCAACATGATGCTTTAAGCTTTTGTTCGACTAATATATATCAATTATATGAATTTGATTTCGTACAGTTCCATAACATGTGAATCTTAATCCTAGATTTCAAGCTAGCGAAGAAACTATTTCACATCATGGCTTCATATGATGGTGGAGGATAAAGGCGGAAAATGGGCCAGTGCGGCTCCAATTGCATTTCCAACCCACTTGAATTCTGAGGGTATGCTATCTTTTCCATATTCTAAACTTCTTTTTTCACCATTCATTTTGTCAACTGCCTTTTATTTCTTGCTTGGATCTAGACATTTTTCTCTAGAAATTGAGAAATTATTTGTACTATTTTGGCTGCAAACGAAGAGATAATACAAGCGGGATGGACTAGAGGGGCAAGGGATCTACATAACCTAAGAACTTAGGATCTTACAATTCTCTACACTTAGTCAACAACAAAATACTAGGAAGGCTAAAGAACTCTTTCACATTGAAGAACCAAAGGTACTTGAATCTAGACTTATGGTAATGAAAATCCATATGTTCCTTGGATCTAGGAGTTCTTTTTTTAGACAGAACTTCAATCTAGATCTGATTTTAGTATAGCTCTAGATAATAGTGGTTTTAAGCAATTCACGGTTGAATATTAAAAAACACAAACACATAAGTAAACACTTCTTACTGTATATAAGAAGTTGAAAAGTATTTTTGTTATTTCAAGATTCATGTCAAGCTTATCCTGAGCCACCTAATGAAGAATTGGAAGAATCAATGCAAATAGAAATCAAACTGAAAAACTTAAAAGTTCCATCCGAAAACGTCTTGACATTGTCTTGTCTTAGTTGACAAATATGGATGAAATGTCTGCTTTCTTCCACCTACCATTACCACGCCAATTTATTATGATCACTCCTCCTCTCTCTATCAATAGAAATAGATTAAGGGCTGCAATTTGGTTGACAAAGAAAGTGGGACAATTCCTACATCCCATTCCCAAAAAGAATTAAATTATTAAATGTTGTGTTGTCCTTTGGTATGCTCAAGTTGGTCTTTGCCATCTCTTCAAACGTAGGTGGACATGAACTACACCGCAGATTTCCCTTTCAGACAATAATTGTCGAAAACTATTCATATACTTCAAAACTTAAACTCTAAGGCACATAATATCTATCAAAGATTCATCATACACCTTGGCAATTCTGCCAACAACAGGGTTATTACGTGCATGCTCTGTTTGTTTGGTTTTGAGAGCCTTCACTTCCCAATAATTAATTTTGGACCATTACCCAACATTTGTCAACTAATGAGAGAGAAGAGAGAGAGAAGACATGTTGTTTGTAGGCTTCCTATGTTTTTTTTTTTTTTTTACGTGTAGGGTGGGGGATCAAACCTCTGACCTTTTGGTCAGGTTACAGAACTTTATGCCAATTGAGCCAAACTCTTGTTGGCGTAGGCTTCCTATGTTAGAGAACATAAAACACTCACAAAACAACTTATATTTTTCATCAACATCTCTGAATCCTCTTACAACCGTCAAAGTGTTTATCCTTAATTAATGTAAAAGTGAAATGGTTTTTTAAGGCGATATTCAAGTGATTTCTTAATTTTCAGTCTTGGAATTCAAACTCTTTAAAAGTTCATTCGAAGAGAAGGTATTGAGAAAAATATAATTTGTTGGTTTAATATGAAGATAAAGAAGTCAGGAGCCTAGCAACTTCGAGTGGACAAAAAAATGAGTGTATATAAAAGACTCAAACAAAAGTAAATTAGTGGTGGGTTCTGATCAGCTGTTTCGTTTGTATGATGAATCTTCTCTACAGCTTCATTAAATCTAAGGATGATGGGAACTTGGAAATATCACGTGAAGAAAATGAATTGTGTGATAATATCTAATGAGAATGACAGTTCCTTTAATGTCTTGGACTCACATGCTTGGCCCAAAGCAAATAATGTTAATTAATATATGTTAAAAAAATCTGAACTAAAATCAATATAGTCATAGGATCTTTAATTTTTTGACATTCTAACAATTCCAAAAACTCTTTGCTAAATTGCTAACTAAATCCATTGTTATCAAAAAGAAAATTTTCAATCATAGAGAAACCACATCCTTCAATTGATGTTTAGCATAAAGATATTTAATTTCATCTATATTTAATAGGTCAATGATATATAAAATTACTAAAGTGAGTACAACTTAGCTATAATTGACATGTATTCTTGACCAATCGAATCCTCCCATCCCAAATGTTGAACTAAAAAAAATATACAAAATTGAAAATTTAAAGACCTATTGGACATAAAAGTGAAAATTAAAAAATTATCGAATATTTCCTTAAAGTGTATTTAATTATAATCTCATAGATAGATATAGAATTACAACTAACAAACAAAATATCTGCTCCCGTTTCATAGTCCAAGAGTGAAAAGAGAACGGCCACGTGTCGAAACCACAACGTCCGCATAAAATATGCGGCGACTAATCTTTCAAATTTATGCTTAATTAATAAATGCTTATAACTTAAAAATCTTTTTTCTCGAAAAAGTAAAGAGGACAGAACACTCCTATAAAACTGGGACTCTTGCTTTCCTCTGCTCCGCTCTGCTCCTCTCAGACACAGAACCTTCTCTTCTTCTTTTCACTCTCATTTCCCCAAAAAAAAAAAAAGATCCTTCTTCTGTAAATTTCGATCTCATTTCATTTTCCTTTCCCCGAATCTTGACTCAAAAGTTCAGAAGGCCATGAAATTCGAGTCCCCATTAATGGCTCGAGTTTGCTCCGCCGGAATTAAGTTCAGAGAAATCCGAACCATCACCCACAAACCGGCGGCGGAGACCAAACTCGTCCGGATTTCCTACACCGACGGCGACGCCACGGATTCGTCCAGTGGGGAAGACGAAGAGCCAATCCTCATCCGCCACGTCAAACGCCACGTGACCGAGATCAGGCTTCTCACTGACAGTTCCAAAAAAGCGCCGCCGAAATCGAGAGCTAAGCCGCCGCGAAATTCGGAGAGTCATAGAAAGTTCCGGGGAGTCCGACGGCGGCCGTGGGGCAAATGGGCCGCGGAGATCAGAGACCCTTTCCGGCGGACTAGAGTTTGGCTCGGAACCTACGACACGGCGGAGGAAGCTGCCGTCGTGTACGACCAAGCCGCCGTCCGCCTTAGAGGCCCCAACGCTCTTACCAACTTCGCCGAAACTCCCAATTCCAAAACTACCGTTGTCACACTCCTCCCTCCCCCGCCGCCGCCGGAAACTCCGAGTACGGCGGCGGTGGCGGCTTCCGATAGCGAAGAATCTCGGAGTCTCTGCTCTCCGACTTCCGTTTTGAGATTAGAAGAACAAAATTGGAGACCCATTGACCATCTAAGCGAAGAATCAACACTAGAAGATGAATTCAATTGGTTATATGATCGGAATTCGAACAGTTTCTTGTTCAATTTAAGAAGCCCACAACCGATTTATTTCGGCGAAATGGAAATGACAATTCCGAAATGGGAAGATTTCGGAGACATTTCGGTGGATTTCGAATCATGTAAATGGGACGTAGAGAATTATTTTCAAGATCCAACTTTTAGTATTGCATTGACTGACTGACAAATTAGCTGGGATTGTACGAGCAGCTGTGACTGTTTGAGGGTTTTTTTTTTTTTAATCTTTTTTATTTATTGATTTGTTATTATCAATTTTGAAAATTTTGTTGTGTTTATTTTTGTATTCCAATGTATGTTTTATGAGCTTTATTTTTGGAATGAATTGTATTGTATGGAAATAGAATAGTGAGGTGCAACTTTATCTACTCTTCAACCTTTTATAGATTTGAGATATATTCAATAAATGTGGGTAGGTTTAGAATTCTATTTCAGTATCTAAATGCTTTATTCTCTTTGGTTCTTGCTTTTTGAATTTTGACTAAGATTTTCTATGGGGTATTTGAAATTTGAAACACAAAAAAAGAAATTCAGTCAAATTTACCAATTTGGTGTTTGTGATTTTGAACCTAGTTCAAATTTGGTTTATATAGTTTTACAAGTTTTAGCTAGTCTAACTCTAATTTAGTTCTTATATAATTCGGTTGAATCTTACCATTGTTAATTGATCCTATTGGAGTTAGTTTCTGAACCGATAATAAAATATGTTAGGTATGAGTTTTTAAAGTTTAATTAGGATTTAGAGACCAAATTGAAACTTTTTAATTGATAGGGATCAAATTGAAATTGAGATGGAATTACTAGAACTAAATTTATACTCATAAGACAACTAGAACTAAAAACTTAAAGATGCAAGTCCAAATCATAGAAACTAAACAGATAATTTAACCAAAAAATCTCGACCAGTCAAACTTGTCTTTTAAGAATTAAATACGAAACCGTTATCGAACCGTTTGAAGTGGGGGATATACGAGAGCTAGATAAGATTGTGTCTGTAATTAAGGAGAAATTATTGAAAGATAGGGATGATATCTTGATTTGGAAAGTAGAAAAAGGAAAAAGAAATAGAGAGAGAGAGATGGCATATGAGAATGATTGAAGAGGCAATGCACACCTGTCATAGTTAGCTTTTGAAATAAATGTTATAATGTTGGAAAATAATTTAGCCCTCTAACTGCAGACAACTGGTACGAGGTTTCTTGTGGACCAACACTCTCAATTCACTCTTCTTTTTTTCCCATTTCTTTACATTTGCTATCTTTAATTCAATTCAATTCTCCCACCCTCTTATGCAACAGTGTAACAATCTTTCAAATGAAAAAAAAAACTTTTACTTTATTCATTTTGTACTGATTTGTAAATAGTTGAAGAGTTATTCTGTTCGTCTCATTGTAATTCTTTATTGGATCGAGTTTTGATATTGATGTATCTTAGAACATATGTGAAGATCTTTTATTTTGATTTTTCAGGAATAAAAATGGAAGCTAGAGAGACAAATAGGTATGTATTGTCACATTCAATCACCTAAAATAAGAAATAAAGTGGTTTCAGGGTTTGTAGATACCTATATCTATATAGTCCTAGGTAAGAAAGCTCCATGTAAGCCAATGTTAGTGTTTGAGGGAATAATTTAGAAGATCCACTTATATACGTGCATGTGTACTTGGTTCTTGAAGATAAAGTGCTATTTGTAGAGTTAAAGAAACAATTACGGCAAATAGTACGAAATATGAGATTTTGGAGAATTAGACTTAAAGTGGAGTGAGGTTGGTTCGTTGGTCAATTATACATAAGTAACATACATAGCATAGTCAAAACGAGGTAGTAAGAGACATCAGACATACATTTATGTCCAAACAAAAGTATTTTGGCGTGAACTTGAATTGAACAGAGACAGACTTTAAGAGATCTATTTTAAAATTTCAATTTAGACACTCTCGTCACAACCAATGTGTGTCAAAAAAGTCTGACAAGTGAAAATCAACGAGCAGGTAGTTTTGAATTTGAACCCAAACCAACATGAAATGACAAAATTTTTACACCAATAATATTCATCTCTCTATGGATATTTCCTTGGTTCTTCCCTTCTTGAAAGTTTTTTTTTTTAAAAAAAAAAATTAAATAGAAAGCAAAGTGAAAACAAAGTGAAGAGGGTAAGGGAAAAGTTGCAATCTTGGTTGCAGAAAAAGTAGCAGAAAAAACCATTCCTTGGTGTCATCTACACAGCACAGCACTGATTCTTGTCTGGGTCTTTGTGGTGGGGTTTTGTTCTGTCCTACCCAACACCTTTTACAGCCCATCTCTCAGTCTCTCACTGTCCTTTTAAGCCTCTCAAATCAACTCCCCAACATTAACTCAACAACTTCAAGAACTTACAAAGGGTAATAACTAATATCTAAGAATGAGCCAAATTCCTCTATGACACGTCCTAGTCGACGCGGTTATTCGATATGCAAACATGGTCCCATATCATAGTTAAAAATAAAATCTTAACATTAACTATTTGGATGAAATCTTATAACAAAAACTATATAGATTGATTTAAGTTCAGAGTGGATAATAATGATGATAATTCATCTCTGTGTTCTGTCATAAGGCACACGATTTTGACTTTTTGATAATTTAACCTAATTTTTTTTATGTACGTGGTCATGTGGAATTAGTGCATGCTGCTTAATTTGGATTATTCTAAACTCATCATGCTTCAATTCAACAATTGTCTTATGAATGTTTTCTTCAAGAGAGAGACAAAATGAACAGTATCCAAGAAACATGTTATAAGGAAAAACAAACATTAATTATTATGTTTGTTTAAAGCTTTTTTTCATGATTATTCTTTTTCTTTACATTACATAAGGAAAACAAAACATAAGGCTATAGTTTCTGGGTTACGATAATCTTCTTCATTTTTTTCCCTCCTGAGAGATGGGGATTTGAGCCTTTAATTTCTAGATCGATGGTACAAGTTTTATGCTAGTTGAGCTAGTGAAGATACGATAATATCGTACATTAATGCTAAATATTACATTGGAAGTTACCTAGTAAAATTATATGCTACTTATAGAGTACAAAGAGGGTTAAAAAAAATAAACTTAAACAAATTTGGAACTAAATGTACTTGAACTTTGAACTGTAATTTTTTGTTGGTAGCAGAATTTTACCGACCAGAATCAGTTGTGACAAAATTGAGAGAGATATCACGTGGGATGGTGGTAAACAACAGAGAGGGATTTGGGCCTCCATTTTATAACTGCTAAAATGGGCCGGGCCCATCTATTCAATAATTTCCTTCGTACATCATTTTGGTGGGCCATAAACACCTGGATACGCAGAAATAATTGCAGTCTAGGCCCAAATGATTTACTCGTGACATGGAAAATAAATACGAGAATTAGAAAATTAATTATATTAATTCGAATCATATTTATTGAAAAAAAAATCATATATCTGGCTTCTGAGTTAGTGATGAATAGTATTGTAAGTGAAAATTAGGGAAATAAAAAGAAATAAATAAATAAAAGGAGGGCCCATTAGGCCCATTTGACCGACAGAAAAAGTCTCTGAGTCTGACAGACAAGTTGGGGAGCAATCAGGTGGAGCACAGGACACTCGTGAGTACCATACACACAACTTTATAATCTCCACGTGGAACAGCGAAACCAATTCAGGGAGACTTGGTCCATGGTAATAAAAGCATACCCATCAATCAATTGCATACATACACGCACGCACAAATGTAGGTGTCGATTCAAACCGTCGACTCGATGCTGTTTTTAGGTGAACAACATGTGGGAGTGAGAATTCGAACATCTAACTTTTTGGTTGGTTAGACTATTTAATACTTTGACGGTTGAATTGAGGCCTCGTTTACTTACCTGTAATGGAATTGAACTGTAATTACAATGAAAATGAAATTAATCGCAATGATAATGAGATTCATTTGATGTTGTTTACTTAGAGTTGGTTGGAATGTTATCAAAATCTTATTGATGTTGTTTACATCCATTTGGAATCGAAATGGAAATATGTATGATTATCGGGATGCTTTCAATCTCGATTGCAAAAAGTGAATTATGTCTCTAACCCTCCACACACACTGGTATGATATTATCTACTTTGGGTATAAGTCTTTATGGCTTTGCTTTTGGTTCAAACAAAAAAGCCTCATGAAATTGTTGTGTCTTTACTCATATATCTCTTATCTTTTCCTTATTTAGTCAATGTGGGACTTTGGTTACATTCTCAACAATGTGAAGAAGAGAGAAAGGGCAAATGGTGTAAAGTAAACCAAAAAGATGGTGTGGATTTCACGTAATAAGGAATGAGAATGAGATTGATCACATTTTTTTTTTCATAACCAAGAATGAGAATGAGATTGAGATTGCAGAGTTTGGAGTGGATCCCACATTTAATTCTCATTCCTAATTTTGGTAAACATCATCAATTTAATCAAGTGGCCCCCAAAATTTTCACTCTCATTCATTGATCATAATCGTAAGGATGTAAACAAAGTCTAAGTTGTTTTTTTTTTTTTTTTAAAAAAAAACAAAGTTTAAGTTCAAGTTGACACATCAATTGGAGCTTTTAAGTCTTTCTTAGAGAAAAAGGGAAAATAACCATTAACTTGGCAAGATGTATAGATTTTCATATTAGACTCTCAAATTCATTAAATTCCACCTTAAAACTTTAACAATTTAACAAGTTTAGAAGTGAAAAATGGATCATTTTACTTAGAAAAAAATGTAACCTCTTAGAATGTTATGATTCACATAAAAAAAAACATAAATTTTCTTATACAAGAGTGGAGATTTAAACCTACCCCAATAAAAAAAGAAAATTGCTTTAAATGTCATTTCTAAAATCCAATAAAAAAGTCTACTCGTTACAAACTTTATACATATATAAACAACTATTTTAAAGCCAATACTAACCAAAAATAGTTATAAACTAAACTACAAACGTTCAATTAAAGGATAAGTTTGATTATAAACCACACCATGCAAATAAATAAATAACTATAATTGATATTCCCTTTATTTGAGTTGGACTAAAATGCCGCGATCGATTGGGCTTTAGTGGGCCCTTTACAAACGATTCCGAACATAAGAATGGAAAGATTGGACCCAGCCCATTTACCACTATTAGCCCAATATCATTGATATTTGTAAGAAAAATACACTTTTTTTTTTTTGACAACATATGGGGTGGAGGGATTCGAACCACAGATCTTTCGGTCATTAGTACACGTCTTATGTCAGTTGAGCTATACTCATGTTGGCAAGAAAAATACGCTCCCAAAATATAGGATTATAAAATATACATCAAATACAAAATTGATAGAACTTTAGAAAAAAAATGAAACAGAACACTTAAAAAAAAATTGTCAGACATTTACTTGTTTTTCATTAAAAATAGCCATTATATTTGGTGAAATTTAAACAAGGGAAATTTCGCTATCAATTCCAAACATGAGTATGACTCAAGTGGTTGAGATATATACCTTTTGATTTAGTGGAAGTTAGAATTTAGTCTATATGTCTAAAAATTAGAATTTCCTCATTATTCGATGACAAGTTCCAACCATTAAAAGTCACTAACAGATTGAGTGTGTAATAGTTAGCTATCTTGCCGAGTATTCAATTCGTTAGTGACTTCTAAAGATTACGTACTTCAATTCATTAATGACTTCTAACAATAGAAATTATTTAATGAACTTTCAATTATAATGAAATTCTAATTTTAAAATTATATCAACTAAATAAACTAAATTTGTTATTTGAAAAAAAAAAAAAAGTTATGCTCAAAGAAAAAAGATCGTATAAGAATAATTCCTAGAGAAACTTTATGCTTCAAAAAAAAAAAAAAAAAGTTAAATGATCAAAAACATCCCTAAATTATGGAGTTGATTTCAATTATACTCCTGAACTTTTAAAATTTTCATTTTAGCCCTTGAAGTTTGAAGTTTGTTTTAAAATGATCCTTGAAGGTTTTTTTCGTTAAATTCATGGACGGAAAATGACGTGATTGCATATGTATTGTTACTTATGTGAATAGATTTGAACATATACGTATAAAAAAAACAATAAAACGCATACAAACACATCATTTTTTGTCAATAAATTTAACGAAAAATGTCTCAAATGATCGTTTTGAAACAAACTTCAAACTTCAACAGCTAAAATGAAAATTTTGAAAGTTTAGAGATATAATTGAAATTAATTCTTTAGTTTAGGGATATTTTTGATAATTTAAACAAGAAATAAAAATATCGTATAAGAATAATTCTTAGAGAAACTTTATGCTTCACCAAAAAAAATAAAAATAAACGAAAGGAAGACTGGCCACTGCTCCACCCAATTGCTTGGCGCCTTCCTGTCCACGCCACGAATCCCTTCCCACGTTAACTCTCTCCGATTTCCATTAAAATTGTTTGCAACTTCACAATTTCACACAAAATCATATATTTCTCTGTTTTTATATTCGTTTTACAGAAGCCAATTCCTCTTCCTCTTCGATTTCATTCTGATCGTCATACTAGTCTACAACCGCCTCAATTTTCTTTCTCATTCATTCAAATTCGTTGGCCCATCTTCCCATAATTTTGGGGCCTCCAGCTCCAACAAAGAAAAAGTCATATAAGACGTGTTCTTCTTCGAAAATCTTCATTTCCCACTATTTTTATTATCTCGAAGAACAGAAATTACAACGCTTCTCTTCAACCCAGTTGCAGAAAGAAGAAGATATGGTGGGCTTGAACCCGAATTTTCCCTCTTGGACGAATTGCTCATCGACCCGAGTTGATTTCCAGGGAAACGTTTCTTCTTTATCGGATCCCATGTTCAAAGGCGGCAAAGAACACCGTTCTAACGACCTTTCTGATGCCAATTTGAGTTTTGGAGAGAGAGCCCTTTCCGCCGCTGGAGCCGCCGTTCTTTCTGCCGTCCTCGTTAATCCCCTTGACGTCGCCAAAGTATGTTAAGTTTCTTTGAATTTGTAATTGGGATTTTCAGTTTCGAAGGTTAGGCCATTGGAGGATGCCATTTGTTATTTTCTTTCATTTGCTTTAGACGACAGAGTAGTTTCAATTACTGATATCTTTGTACTTACTTCGAGGTGTTGCAACTTTGTGATTAACTTTGAGGTGGTTCTTCGTTTTGATCATGTCTCTTCAGACAAGGTTGCAAGCACAAGCTGCTGGAGTTCCATATCAAGGGCCATGTCGGATGACAAGTTTAGAAACGAATACGGTGTGTCTGAATACCTTAATGTGCATTGGCTTGAATATGTTAATATGAGAGTCGAGAGTGCAATTTTTGGATGATTTTACAATTAGCTAGAAGAGACTAGGATCATTCTGGTAATTGTTTTGTCACATTGCGTATTGTCTGTGTGGGTGTGTACAAGAAAGTGTCTCTTATTATAATTGTAGTATTACTGGTTTGTGAAAAGCCAATGAACTTTTTTTGGTTGTTCCTTAGGTGATTCCAAATTTGAGATGTTCATCAGCATCAGGCTCACGTGCTCTTCTTGGCCTTGAACCTAATTGTTCTCTGGATTGTAACCGGTATACGGGGACATTTGATGTGTTCAACAAGGTTATTCGTCAGGTTGGTTGAGAGTAGTCTTGAGACTGATACTGATTAAGATCATCCATAAGTTTCATAGAGGCGTTATAGCTTTCACAGTTTTAGTGGAATGTAATATTCAGTGAAAGGAGTGAGCTTTGATTTATAATTTGAGTACATCTGGTTAATATATTTAGCAGTGTTAACTTTTTAAACATGTCTATCTTCAAACATGGCTCATGGTTATATAGGCCGTATGGTGATCAATTTGCTTCTATCTGTACTTATCCTAATCCCTGCACATCTTGTTATTGTATTTGATATGTCACTTTGTTATATATGGTGGATCAATTGGTATCAATAGCACTAAGAACTAAAGTATTTGCAGGAAGGCTTTGGGAGGCTGTGGCGAGGCACGTATGCGAGCTTAGCTCTGGCTGTGCCAACCGTGAGTATTTATTTTGGCCATGATTATTTTCCTCACCCTATAACATCTGCTCCCAGATACATTTTTAGCTGAGATCAGGGGTATATTGTTGATGATTTGTGCTTACTCCTGTCTACCAGGTTGGGATCTACATGCCTTGTTATGATATCTTTCGCAATTTGATGGAAAATTTTACCACCAAGAATGCTCCGGATTTGACTCCATATGTACCGTTAGTTGCAGGATCAGCTGCCCGCTCGTTAGCTTGTATATCATGTTACCCTGTTGAACTTGCACGGACCCGAATGCAGGTATTAGATTATGCATATTGATTTTTTTTTTCCTTCATATTTTGTGTTTATTTTTTACTATATACAACAAGCCTGCATCATAACTCGAGCTCGTACTTTTAAATATTTTTTATCCTTCCCTCTCCTAGGCATTTATATTGAAGCAAAGTGGAACTAAGCCTCCAGGGGTGTGGAAGACACTTGTTGAGGTTATGAACCCTATTAGGAGTAATCGCCTTCAAGATTGTAAGTACTTTCACAATACTGCTTGTGTATGATGTTTTAATGAAGAGAATATGATGCTAAATGTTGAAATTTAGTACAGTTGTTCAATAGAGTATTGATTCCATTTCCAACAGTACAGAACTATCGTGTCTTATGGACTGGCCTTGGCGCACAGCTTGCTCGAGATGTTCCATTCTCTGCCATCTGCTGGGCAACACTTGAGCCTGTGAGAAATTTTCTGCAAAGCTGATTGAGAAAAGCACATTTGAGCTATGGTAAAATAATGCCTTGCTCTGGTATGTTTGAAGATTCTGATTGTCTCTTCTTTCCATTGCAGTTAAGGAGAAAAATTCTAGGCCTAGTTGGCGAGGAAGCCAATGCAGCAAGTGTGCTCGGTGCAAATTTCTCTGCTGGCTTTGTTGCTGGAAGTCTTGCAGCTGCTGCAACATGTCCACTGGACGTCGCAAAAACCCGAAGGCAAATCGAGGTTTCTATCAGTACTAAAAGCTTCATGTAGTATTTTTGGCTTCCAATCCCCACACTTTTTCAGGAGGGTTTGCTTTGAGTTTGTTGGAAGTTGATTTCTCAGCTCCCACATTGAGCTGAAGTTCACTGTCAGTTCCATAGTTCCAAACCCAGCTAACATAACATATATAATTAAAATCTTCAAAGCATCTCGTTGAGTTGTGGGACTTTGAGATCTTAGATGGCAAGGAGTGATGAATCATTTTAGAAAAGCCAAGAAAATTTTTTACATGGGTTTCTATGGCTCATACAACCCTTTATCTTTGTGGGTTTCTATGGCCTGACGTCACGACCATGTCTTAAACTCCTGCTCCCTTGATTCTTATTTTAGAAAAGCCCAGAAAATTTTCTGTATGGGTTTCTATGTCTCATGCAACCCTTTATCTATATCAGTTTCTATGGCTCATACAACCCTTTATCTATATGGGTTTCTATGGCTCGACGTCATGACCATGTCTTAAACTCCGGTTCCCTTGATTCTTATTTTAGGAAGTACTAGAAAATTTTCTTCCCTCATCAAAATATAATGAGTTTTTCTATCCTACCCCATGAACTGAAGTTGCATTGCATTTTTGGTTGTCAGCTGTTTCTTTTGCTATTTTGCAGAGAGATCCTGAGAGGGCATTAAAGATGAATACAAGAACAACTCTGGCAGAAATTTGGAGGTAAGTAGCAATCTTTGTACCAAGGCTTCCATTACCAGCAGTAGTTACTATTGGTGTTAAACTAAACCATTTCGTTACTGGCACGATACGATGTTTCTATTGCCATACCACAAGTTTTATTATGGTTAGACAATCTGGTTTTGATCAAAATTCATGCACTGAAACTGTTTACTTTGGGACAACAGGGATGGAGGAATGAGAGGAATGTTTACAGGAATTGGTCCCCGTGTCGGTCGTGCTGGCCCCTCTGTCGGGATAGTCGTCTCCTTCTACGAAGTCGTCAAGTATGCTTTGTATCACAGACACCCAGAAGAAGTGATGAGTAAATAATAGAGGGAGTCACTTGGAATGTCCCTATGTAAGCTCAAGAAATCTCCTTTCCACAGATTCTTTTGGCTGAAGATATTTGGATGTGTTTAGACAGCAACTTCTAAGGAAATAAAAATCTCCTACTGGGACCTCGAATCCCTGGCTTTTTCTTTTCCCCCTCTCAAAAGTAAATTGAATCCCAATCTCCAATCTTATATTGTTCATTTTTTCAGCAAACAATTTGGTTCAATCACAATTTTAGATGTACATGAACTTTGGGTTAAAGAATGAGCTTTATACTTGTAATTTAAGTTGTAATATCAATTTTCAGTAGAATTAGAATGAAGAATAAATAAGAATCAATTATTTTGTCTCTATGGTCCATGCTTAAAGTTTTTTTAATTATTTTATTTTTTTAGTTGGACATAATTCAAACCTCTTACCTGGTCTACGATTAGATTTTATTAAATGTGTATAGTTTGATTAAATCTCTCCAAACACTCTCATCCTTGTCACATGTTAATTTTCTAAATATCTCACAATATTGTTTGACCTTGTCGCCGGTTAACATGACATGGAGGCAATGAATTTGCATTAGGTGATTTTTTTTTTGGACAACATGTGGAAGGTAGGATTCGAACATCTGACCTCTTGGTTGAGGGTACAAGATGTTAGATCAGCTATGCTCGTATGTATAATATTTATGAAAAAAAAAAGAATAGAAAAAGAATTATCTATTTTCCTATTCAAATCTTCCTTATTTTGATTGTTTTTTGCCTCTCCTCTTGAGAAGAGAAACACAATTACAGAAGGTTTTGCTTGGCCATTGATGAAATTAGATAAACTTTTGAAGAGTTCAATCACAACGTGAAGGCCCTATTCTATTCTCTTCAAGATGACAATAACATTAGAAAAAGAATGGTGGAATCAAACAAAGTCGCAGACTCGAAAAGCTTTGAAAAATGGATCCAATGAATAAATTATGATTGGAAAAAAGAAAGAAAAGAAAAGTAATCGAATAAACAATCAGACAATTGATCAAAATTTGCCAAACCCAATATGCACATTCCTCTCCAACCCTACATTTTATCACAACGAGAGAAAGAAAGTTGGCCCTACTTCCTTCAATGATTTATCCACAAACGCATCTTCAAATCCCAAAAACAGCGCCAACATTGCTACAATCCTACAATTCAATTCAGAAAAAAGTTGTAGGAAGACGCATCGAGAGGATGGATTAGGTATGTGAGAACCAACGCCAACAGCATCAGCACGTACGCAATCCCTTGGTCTATGGAGGTCCCTGATTTTGCACAAAACCATCAACAAATCACTTCCAAATCAGAAAATCTCCCTACGAACCAACCGAATTTCAGAATGCAATGCAAGTAATCGCTCGTGCTAGAACGGAAATCCCTAATCGAAAGACCTACATTATTCTTCTTCATCATCCGACAAAGAAGACAAAAGAAAAAAGAAGAACGCGAAAAGAAAAATAAACCGGAGATGGAAAGGAGGTTGGATCTAGATACCGTCGCTTGCGGGAGCGGGAGGGGGAGCAGGGGCCGAAGAGTGCGCGTCAACGAGTGGCGAGAGAATGAAGAGGAGGAGAGCGAAGAATGTGAAGAAGCCGGAGAAAGCCCTAGAAGTGGAATGGGAGGACGCCATTGTTGCAGTCCGTCGAAGCTCTGATGAAAGGTTGAAGAAGAAGAGAGAGAGAGAGAGAGAGTGGCGGAGGATAACGTGGTGATTTGGTTTTTATAAAAGAGAGAGAACGGAGAAGAAACCGGCAAAAGCCAGTGTGGCATTCGTCAATGCCAATATCCGTGGGCTCCACAATTTCTATTTCCTTTATTATTATTATTATTATTATTTTAATTTAAAATTACTAATTTACAAATTATACTTTTCCTTTTCAATTTAGAATTCCTTTTCCCCTATCCTTTTTTTTTTTACTTGATCTCTCATTCTAGTTAAATTTATAAGGTTTATGTTTATTAAAAAAGTGTCTAATAAATTCTTAAACTTTCACTTTTGTGTTTTGTAGGTACATAAATTTTCAATTATGTGTCTAAAAGGTCAGACTCATTTGATATCTTTTAAAATTTAGGAATCTATGAAAGTTTATGGTGCCATAACAAATAGATCAGTTTTTTATTTTTTAATGTTTAAGTAAAAAGAATTGAAAAGGACAAAACACGAAGACTTCTCAAGTGAAAATAATAGATCAGGTAATTCGTAAAAAAATACAAATAAAAAATGTGAGTGACCTATTAGATACAAAAGTGAAAATTCATAAACATATTTTACATTTTTAAAGTAAAAAAAACATATTAGACATAAAACTAAAAGTTTATAAAAATATAAACTAATAAAATAAACAAATGAAACTATAATTTATGAATTAGAAGAAGCACACATATATAAATTATAGGAAAAATTACACAAACCACTCTTGGATTTGTTACAATCACATCCTTATACTTTTAATTTGATTAATCAGTCCCCATAAAATATATCACTAATAAAAAGGACTGATTGCAATACTTAACAAAGTATAGAGGCTAATTGATTAAGTTAAAAGTTCAAGGGTATGATTGTAACAAACCTTACCTTGTGATTGGTGTAAGTTTTCCTAAATTATAATTCAAATTTTATTTGATAAACTGACCAAAGAAAAGGAAAAAAAATCAAAACATGTCTCTAATTTATTTTAGTTGTAAGAATATTATCATTTAACTATCAATTACTGTTGAACTATGCTCACTTTAGCAAGTTCAATTGGCCTATGGCTTTTAATGTATTTGGTTATTCTACATAAAATTCGAAGGAATTACTTTGATTTGATAATACATGATTAAAAGGCCATGTGACAGAACCAAACTGACAGCCTGTACGCTTAGTTGGCACCCATTAACTGTGCATAGTGGATCCCATCCCTAATCCGAACGTTTTCAATTTCAACTAATCTTAACGGCTATAAAGTTTTCTTGTTGCGTTTTATTTTGCATTTTTTATACTTATAAACTACAATAATTAATCTTCTAAAAAAAAACTACAACAATTATTTTCTATTTATTAGATCTTTCGTGTTAACGTTATCTTAGGATTAAATTTCTCTTTCTATTTTATTTTTATTGAGAAATATTGGTGAAAATAAGAATCTAATCCAGATGAAGTGGACTAAAGAAAAAAAAAACTGAAGTAATTAATCTTCAATGTTTAGACTTCTGATTAGACTTCATTTAATAACCATTTGGTTTTTTATTTTTAAAAATTATACTTGTAACAATTCTTTTAGAATGGTTTTCATCTTTGTTAAGAAAACATTTGAATTCTTAGTCAAATTCCAAAAACAAAAACAAATCTTTTTAAGGCCCCGTTTGATAACCATTTGGTTTTTTGTTTTTGGTTTTTGAAAATTAAGCTTATAAACACATACTTCCACCTATAAGTTTCTTGGTTTTAGTATCAATCTTCTACCTTGTTTTCAAAAACCAAGTCCAATTTTGAAAACAAAAAAAAAAATAGTTTTCAAAAACTTGTTTTTTTAAAAAAAATTTGACTAAGAATTCAAATGCAACTTTAACTAGAATGAAAACCATGGTAGAAAATCTATGAGAAATCAAGCATAATTTTCAAAATAAAAAACCAAATGGTTATCAAACGGGGCCTAAGTTTTCAAAATTTAACTTATTTTTTAAAACATGAGAAGAATGGAGATAATAAAATAACAAAACTTAAAAAGTTAGAAGTAGAGTCTATCAGCTTAATTTTCAAAAACCAAATAAATTACCAAACGGAGCCTTAATGAATTGAAACTGCTCAAATTTATCATATAACTTGAAATGTACATTTGTAAATTAATTTTAGTTAATTTCTTTAATTAATTTTAAGACATTTTTCAAAATAACTAAATTCATTCTTGCATTACAAATTAGTAGTAAGATTCATACACTCTTTACAAACCTATTCAATCATAAATCTCAAAAACCACTTACCAACCCATTCATTATGCAATTTGATTTTTCTTCCCCACTATTTAAAAAGAAATCAAGATAAAAAAATAATAATAATAATGGTTCATCAAAAACAGTATATGGTTCAATCACTGACGTAGATTGGTCTTCCTCCAGCCAATCCTGCATTTTAAATAGATTTTATATGAAGAAATATTCTATTTTACTGGAGGAAACAACAAAATAATCTAAGCCAGACAATCTCTTCCTTGAATTTTGATGCATTATCTATGTCAAATACGTCTCTAAACTTTAAAAAGTGTCTAACAAACTCTTAAACCTTAAAAATGTCTAACAAGTTCCTGTGGTGTCTAATAAGTCATTCGACTTTCAATTGTGTGTCTAATACATTCTTGTCCTATTTGACATTTTTTTTAGATTCATGAAACTATTAGACACAAAGTTAAACAAACCTATTAGACACAAAGTTAAGAGTTTAATGTATTATCAAACACAAAATACAATTTTATATATAATATAGTCGTTAATATTTTTAAATGTTGAATATATCATGAACCTATTAGACACGCTTAAAAGTTTAAGGACTATTAGACATTTTTAAAATTCAAGGATCTATCAGATATTTTTTTTAACGTTCAGAATCTATTGGACACAAACATGAAAGTTTATGAACTAAATTTTTAATTTAACCAAATTCGAAATTCAAAGTAATCTATCCACGATCAAAGCAAACTTTCAACTAATCTTCGTCACTCGAAATATTATCAATCAATAGAAGATTGGGAGAATAGGCAATACCTGGCCTTCATTCTAACTGAATGTTTTAAGTTGGAAGAGAAAGCCAGTGATCTGCAAAGTGACAATGGAATAATGCTCAAACTCTGTAAACAACTTGAAGGAACAGTTGAACTCAGATTCTCAATCAAGCATGGGGTCTGTAGATTGTAGAATAAGGCACACAATCTCACCACATGCAATGTTAAAGTAAGAAGGCCTACCACATGTGGATGGTAGGATGAACAATGCTGTTCTCAACTATGATGCCACAATCCTCACTCTTCACCACACAAATCCTCCCAAAACATAAAAACAAAAGACACCTCATTGACGCAAATGGAAGACGAAGACCTAAACGGATTGCGTATGGATTAGAATAGTGGGAATCGGTCCCCTACGTTAACGAAGCATACAGAGAGAATCTGTATTTTCAGATTGTATATTTACTGAATAATATGTAAATCAAAATAAAAGACCAAAAATCACACGGTTACAACCTCCAGTAACATGACCTGCAATGAGGAAATTCCAGCAGTCAATCATTCATCTAAAGCAGTACAAAGAAAAGCTCTAGTGAATAAATGAGCTTGTCACTGACTAAAGGTGAATATGGTAGGAGTAACGTTTAGATGACAGCATAATACAAAACCTAAATAATTTGTCTTTTTATATGTGTGAGTGTGTATGTGTATAGATATATTCCATGTATGCATATTCGGAAGTGGGAGTTGGAAGGGGGCGGATTTTCATATGAAATTTATTAATTTAAACTTATACCAGTGCCTTATATGCATATTCCTTCTAAGAATTAGATGATGCTTTGTCAGCTTGGTCATATTTTCCAAAAAAAGAAAAGAAAAAAATATCGGAAATTGAAACTGAAAAAATATATAAATATCTTGCATATAAGTCCTAGAAGACCAGCTGGCATTTTGTCACCTTATGAGTTATGAGTTTGGACCAAAATTTTTTAAAATAGATATTTAGCAGTTAAGGTCATGCCCAGGTTGGAGGATGCCAATAATCATATCAGACTACTAATGTCATAACACATGGAAAGAAATTAGAAGATAAAACCCCCTGTAACAACCCAAATAAAAACTCCATTTCACCTTACTCCCCCTGTCAGACGGCCAAACTTGGGTCTGCTGTCCCGGATGCATTTCCTTCTCCTGTAAGAAGTTGGTCGGGATCCTGCTTCATAAAAGCATATATTAAGTGAATCTTATACTTTGTAGGAAATGAAGCACTTGAATGATACAGGGGTACTGACCTCCATTCCCCATTTGATATAATCTGGAGACTCGCAAGCCTTATATTCATCAACCAAACTTTCAATTATATCCCTTGATTCATCAAACTCTGAGAGGTCATTGTCCTGTCCAATTGTAATTGTTCGTTTTGAGTTCAGACTTTGTTCAATTGAACAATTCATGAGGAAGTTGCAAATTCACAGAATTCAATCCACTAGACCAATCATGGAGTGTACAACATGGCTTAAATAATACATGATTGACCAGAATTCCTTGCAACATGATCAACTAGATAGGGCCAGTGAGTAAACAATAAATCTTCAATGGAAGCAGAAAGTGTTGGATTAGAAATCTTACAGCAAACATTGGGAACTTCCGATAGTTGTCAAGAAAGGCTTGCTTCTTTCTCAACTTCTCATACTGGCTCAAACACTTGCTGAAAAGGTGCCGGATGCTGGTATGGCTAGCTAACATAAGACCACTGACCTGAAAATTTTTTCCAATAAGCATTAAAAAAATAGAACAGATAACATGAGATTGAAATACAACAATAAAGAAAAGCCAAGATATTGAAGTAATAGAAGAAAGAGATGAGGTTAAAAAGGGTTCTGAAGAGACTTACCCTATGGGCAGTTTGAACATATGGCGATTTTCGTGAGAGTGCAACCTAAATCAAGCCAGAATACAGGTGCTTATGAATCTACATGGAAAAGTAACTAGGAAAAAGGGAATATCAAAATAGATTGAATTTACTGTTGAAATAAACCTGAATACTGGCAGGGCCCCACTCAATAAAATTCACAAGCTTTCTTTCACGTATCCTCTGCAAACTTTCATGAACCTGTAGCATAATGGAAATGTCAAAATACATTAGCAACCTTGTAGTAAACCGAACGTTTATCCTTTTATTTTTTGGGCATTTTAATCATCAATACCTGTGTAGGGTCCACTTCTCCCTGTATGATGTTCAATATTGATATGTATTTCGCTTGACTAGCTTCTTTTGTTCGAGCATAAGAGGAGACCATAATATTTTTTGTCTGTAAATGAGCATATTGTCAGATGAAACGTGCAAGTCGGATATGATTTTTTCAAAGAAAAAAATTCAACCAAAAATTCTTGCCTGCAGAAGTCTTCTCATGACATCGAGGACAGTGGTTTTCCTTATCACATTAGCCTACAAAGAATATACACAATTTTGATTATCCATTGCTAAAAACTTTCTTGCAAGCAAATCGTGCTAAATGATAAATCATCAGAAATTAAAGTGGTTACTCAAACAATTGACACCTACAATAAGGAGATAAAAAGAGATGTGAAACACAAATATGTGCAAAGAAGACCCAACTTTAACCATGTCAAAACATTCAACTGAAACCAGTGGATGATTGTACAATCAACAAAATCACTGATAATGCTCAAAGAAGTTTAGTTGAGGTATGATGAAACTATATAATGTAAATCAGTAACAAGCACAGGGAAAAATACCTGGCGTTCAACCGTGAGTGGTGTGTATCCTGTCATTAGAAAATGGCATCTCGGTGTTGGAATTAGAGAGGCCAGGAGTCCAACCAAATCATTGTTCATATATCCTGGGTATCTCAAAGTGGTTGTGCTAGCTGACATTACTGTAGACACTAAGGAGTTTGTTTGTGCAAAGGTTGGGTTTGATAGATGAAGGCGTTCTACAGCTATTCTATTTAGGGCAGTATTATCAAGAACAACAACACAATCAGCATTGAGTGTTAGCCGCTTTAAAGTCAAAAGTGAGTTGTAAGGCTGGACTACAACATCACTTGTTTCCATCTGGTTAGGAAAAACACTGTACGTCTGAACCAGTTTTTTGCTGTAGCGATCATTTAGAGTCTCCAGGAGATATGAGCCCATGCCTGCATTATATCAAGTGGCAAAACTCAATCACATATTTCCAGTCCCCAGCACTTCTGTTTATCTTTACTTATTCTAATATATCATCTTTTGATTTTTACATATTACATACTCACACAACTACGTCATTGGAGATAAAATGATGAGATCCCCTTAAATTGAGAACTAGATCTCTTCTTTCTTTTTCTCATCAAATTTATCTGCAAACCAATCACTATCAATCATCCAAGTTCAAAAGAACAACGAACAAAAACCAAAATTAGGATTTGTCTGTGCTCCAAATCCTGAATCAACTTGCATGGTTTCTTAAATAAAAATTAAATACATGCACACACAGTACAAAAATCTGTCCGGATAGAAAAAAATGAATACAAACATCTGTCTGGATTTTACCTTACTGCAATGTCTTTCCATTATCCTTTTCCCAGTACAGAAATAAAACTAATAAATAAAAAATTGGGAAAGGTTAGAAGGATGCGCAGAAGATACCTGATCCTGTTCCTCCGGCAATTGAATGACATAGAACAAAACCTTCAAGACTGTCACTTCCATCTGCTTCTCTGTCAATCATATCCATGATATCCTCTTCAACGCCCTTTCCCTGATCATGTCTTCAAATCAAGGTCAATAAGATGCCACATGGATAACATAGAACTTTAAGAAGCAAGACACATGAATTTTATTGTGTACAAATTTTGGATCATAGAAGGAATATCAGAATGTATCTCTACTGAGAATTACGACACTAAAAAGGAAAAAAAATGTTGGAAAAAAGAAAACCTGATGATATCCACTAGCCCAGTTATTTCCAGCACCACCTCCATGATCTGAAACAAAGATGTTCTCGTGGTTGTAGAGATTTCGGTATTCGCTATTTTGAATACCATTGATGACCCTGGGCTCCAGGTCAATAAGTAAAGCTCTTGGTATGTAGTGCTGATCATCAGCCTGATAGAAGAATACATCTTTCCGGTCACCTCCCTGCATATCATAAAATATGTTTACATATACATCCTTCCACTGAAATGTATTTGCAGCTTATACATGCAGGATATTACATATGACTAAGATCAAAGAGGTGGCTCAGTCCATTGTCACCCAGCTACTACTAATATAAGCAATCCATAATCTTTCAGCTCTTCATAAAACCTCTGCCACATGATAAGAGCTGGAAACTGTTTAAATCGAGATCACAGTACTGACTTGCTGAGAAATCACTTCAAAGAAACTCTGAGGTACAGGTAAAAGCGGAGCAAAACCATGCGAGTTGAAAGTTATATAACATAGCTAAAATGAAAACCCAAGAATCTTCAGCCAAAGTTATGATAAGTTACAATACCCCATCTGTCCCTCCAATGCCCCAGTGACCCGGTGCTATGAATAACCCCTTCGCGCGAGCACAGTCCAAACCGTAGGAAGTTGCACGAGAATCCCCCCATCACCATGCAATTCTTGCTCATTAAAACCCTTATTAGGCCACTTCCCACTTATCTTCTCAAGTATTACAACGCCCAAATTCGAAAAGTGCAGTTATATACAATTGCCCATAATGCCAATACTGTTCATTCCCTCATCTCTCTCCCAATTTTCCCAGCAACCAAACACACTAACACTCGTGCAAACAGCCACGTGCATAATACATTACACCTATAAACTAATTTTTTTAAAAAAAGAACAACAGTACTTGAAGAAGAGAAGCAAAGCAGAGACCTGAGTAGCAAAATCTTCAAGAATGCCATCTTTGCTGATTCCATGCTCAAGGCAGAGCTGCTTCCAGAATTCCATTCCGATCTGGTTCCCACATTGTCCAACTTGCAGAGTGATGATCTCTCTCGGCATGTTCTTTAGGAAATTAGGGCTAGCTAGAAGAACGGAAAGGACAACGAAGGAAGGTGGGAGAGAGGAATCTTGCAATCGAGAATCTGGGTCTGGCGCGGAATCGTTTTTGAATGGGAAGGAGAAAGAGAGGGAAAGGAAAGGACTGAGAAAGTGATTTTGGTGGAAGTTTTGGTTCTCTATTTGGAGTAAAAATGAGAGTGAAGCTAAAAGCTTAAGCAATTGAATTCACGGTTCGTTCAGGCTCGTCTGTTCTGACCGCGCCACACTCCGGCTGAGAGTGACTAACTTGCGCCACTGCCATTTCATAAACTTGGGCTTACTGGAACTAATTGGGCTTCTGTCCCAGTTGAGTTGGGCCGACGGAGCTGATTGGGCCCTCTAGGAGGCCTGAAAATGGCTTTTATAAATTATCAAAAATAACCCTGAACTATCTAATTCGTTTCAATTATACGTCAAACTTTGAAAATTTTCATTTTAACTCTAAACTTTGTTTCAAAACACCTTTTAAGACTTCTGTTATTAAATTCATGGACAACAAATGACGTGTCCCAAGTTTTGGATCAATATCTTCATCCTTTCAACATCATGCCACCAAATTCTTCTAACTGTTCACAGTTATCATGTGTCTTTTTTTTTCCATGTGTTTGCATATGCAACATATAAGTGAACACATCATTTTTCATTCATTAATTTAATGATAAAAGCTTTCAAGGGTCAGTATGATACAAATTTCAAATTTTAATGGTTATAAAACAAGTCATTCTCTAATACATTTGTTTAAAGGTTAAATATATGTTTTACTCTCTAATATTTGTGTATTTCTTTTTTCAACTTAATCTTTATTTCATAAGAGGAAAAAAGATAATCTGAAAGATGCAAAATTTTAATTTCTCATTTAAATTTTAAAAAATTGATAGACATTTCAAAATTTATCCTCTTACATGCCATTTTTCTTCTATAATTTTTCACTAATTCACTAAATACTATGGCAAGTAACTTTATCATGGATCAATTTTAACATTCACAATCATTGAAGCATCATGAATTAAATTTAAATGATTATTATTATTTTTTTTTTTGACAACATGTGGAGGATGGAAGATTCAAATCACATCCCTTTTGATCCTTAGTACAATGTTTATGTCAGTTGAGTTATGCTATTAAAATGATTCATAACTTACTAAAGATAACTTGTTCAAAAAAAAAAAAACTTACTACAGATAACATTAAATATTTAATTATTATTTTAATTTTTTTTTTTTTTGAAAAAATTATTTTAAATATATATTTTTTGAAATCTCTCAATATTATTATTATTTTTTTTCTTAAATCCCTATGATTCAAAAAAGAGAAAGGAAGAAGAAGACGCGCTTAAATAAGAAAGAAAACAGTTAAAAATGCACTATTATAAGCTCTGCTGCAAATGCAGTTTCCAAGCTATGGCCATCGAAATTCGCGGCAAAACTCCGACCATCCCTCCTCCATTCTTCAACCTTGCCATTTCCGGACAAGTGTTCGGCTCTCGCCTTTCCCACTTCTTAAAACCATTTTCCAACTTCAATGTTCCCTTTTCCCTCATAATTCTCTCTTGTTTCTTCATCTCTCGCCGTTCCAATCCCTGTCTCTCAACCCATTTCTGTTCATTTCTCGCATCCATTCGTCTCACAACCCCCAGATTTCAACTGGGTCCCCTCAATTTTTGCCGCTTTTTCTCATTCTGGTCTCTCAACTTCGATCGGTGGTTTTGATTCTGCTCCATTTCGTTTCGGCTCTGAGGCCCAGGCCAGAATTCTGTTCTTCAATCGGTTTTCTAGGGGTTTCGAGCTCGACTATATTGCCGCTATGTCGATCGCTCAATTTCCAAACTCCCTCGATCTGAGATTTTGCGAGCCGATTGATTTCCCCTAGAGATTATAATCTGTATGTGTTATTGGGTTCTGAAATGGAGCAATTCCGGCAGCTTGGAGAGGCCTTGGGCAGTGTAAAAGCCCTCATGCTATTCAAGGATAGCATTTATATAAGTCAGAAGCAGTGCTGTTTGTTGCTCGATGTTCTGAGCTTTGCGTATGATTCAGTGGCGGAGGAGATGAAGCAAAATCTTCGATTCGAAGAGAAGCACACTAGATGGAAAATTTTGGACCAGCCATTGAGAGATCTGAACAGGGTGTTCAAAGAAGCAGAAGGGTATATTAGGCAGTGTTTTGAAACGAAAGATTGGTGGGCGAAAGCCTTCATGCAATATCAGAACACCGATTGCATTGAATTTCACATTCACAATTTGTTGTGCAGCATTGCCGTTGTTGTTGAAGCCATTGAAACAGCGGGGGAGAATTCTGGTTGTGATCACGATGAGATGTTGAAGAAGCGGCTTATCAACTCCTTCAAATACAGGGAAGAACACAAGGATTCGAAGATTTTCAGATGGAAATTTGGGAAACAATACCTGATTACTCAGGATTTCTGTAACCGGGTCGATTCCGTTTGGAATGAAGATAGATGGGTTCTACTCAATAAGGTTCGAGAGAAGAAATTCACAGCTTCATCCAAGTATGAGCTACGACTAACTGATCTTCTTCTTAAAAACTTAGATGGGTCAGATTCTTTGAATGGAAAGCTGTTGCCTAGTTCAATGCTAGTAGGATCAAAGGACTACCAGGTGAGGAGACGATTAGGGGGTGGGAGTCAATACAAAGAGATACTCTGGTTAGGGGAAAGTTTTGCAATGAAACATTTTTTTGGTGAAATTGAATCCTTGATTCCAGAGATTTCCTCGCTGTTATCTCTTTCTCATCCAAACATCACAAGGTTTCTTTGTGGGTTTACTGATGAGGAAAAGAAAGAGTGTTTCTTGATTATGGAACTCATGAGTAGAGATTTGTCAGTCTACATAAAGGAGATTTGTGGCCCTCGTAAGAGAATTCCATTTCCCCTTCCTGTAGCTCTGGATTTGATGCTTCAAATTGCAAGGGGAATGGAATATCTCCACTCAAAGAAAATCTACCATGGGGATTTAAATCCTTGTAACATTCTGGTTAAGCCAAGAGCTTTGTCTACAGACGGGTATGTGCATGCTCAGGTCTCAGGATTTGGCCTACCTGTTGTCAAGTTCAAGAACTCTACGAATCAGAATGAATCCCTTCCATTCATATGGTATGCTCCAGAAGTATTAGAAGAGCAGGATCAATCAGGAAGTGCGGAGAGTTCTAAGTATACCGAGAAGTCTGATGTGTACAGCTTTGGCATGGTTTGTTTTGAACTTCTGACTGGGAAAGTCCCTTTTGAGGATAGCCATCTTCAAGGGGACAAAATGAGCCGAAACATTCGAGCAGGAGAGAGGCCACTTTTTCCACATGGTATGCCAAAATATGTGACGAACTTGACGAAAAGATGCTGGCATACCGACCCGAATCAAAGGCCGGGCTTCTCATCCATTTGTAGGATTCTTCGGTATATAAAGCGATTTGTTTCGATGCATCCTGATTACAATAGCCAGACGGATCCCGTTTCGCCAGCAGTAGATTACTGTGAAATTGAGTCGGGTTTGTTGAGGAAGTTGCCATCTTGGGGAATATGTGATGAATCGTCTGCAATATTAGATATCCCATTTCAGATGTTTGTTTACAGAATCGTAGAAAAAGAGAAAACTGGTGGTACCAGCATTAAAGATACCTCAGAATCAGGAAGCGATTGCGCCTCAGCTTGTGGGGATGAAATGACAACAATAGATGATCCTTTCCCAGCACCAGTTGAAAAAAGATTACCAGCTTCACGTGAAGGAATGAATAGAAGGCTTTCATTGTCTAAGAACACTTCTGATATTAAACTGAACAAACTACCAGGTTCTTCTCGTTAATTGTCATGCTTACTATTTTCTTGAAATATCAGCTTTAGAATTAGCAGATAACAAAGACCAAACAATGAACAGTAGTGCAAGAATGGAGAAACTAACACCCTCTAAATCTTCATTAGTTCTTCAAGATTCACACCTGCACGAGTTATTTTGGCATATTCCTTTGTTGTTAGATTTTAGAGAACTGGAACCAATTAGCATTTGAAATTGGTAATAACACATATCTGTTGAAATGCTCTTATGTTCTAAATCTAACTTCATGTTGACTGCATTACACAGGTACACCGAAAGGACGATTTTCGAGGCCTCCACAAATCAGTCCTCGCGGGCGTAATATGCGAATGAATTCCGAAAGCCAGCTTATGGCAATGAGTCCAAGGGTTAGAAGATTATCAGGCCATGCCTCAGATTCTGAGCTACCCTAGAAACCAAGGAAGAAGTATTGATGTAGCTGACGACCTCAGTGATTTAAGGCATTGCTCATAAACGTTTCCCTGATGATGGCCTGAACTGAATGAACATGGGCTTCACAAACAAGTTCTTCTTCTTCTTCTTCCTCCCTTGATGGGTGAGTGGAAAAGGACATGGAGCTGTGTTTCGAAGAAGAGAATGATCCAACATCTTTTGTAACTAGGAAGAATCGATCTTAGCAAAGAGCAGTTGATCAATCAGAGGAAGTGGGGAATAAATTGCTAGAGGATCCAGTCACTGTCAAATAATATATTTCTTTCAAAGTTTTGCTACCTATCTTAAATTCTAACTGCAGCTAATGAACACTTGAATGAAAGCAAAGCAAAGCAAACACTGCAAGTCGTGAAGAGATTCCCTACCTGCCCTGTTGAAAGCGAGAGTTCTGCAAACCACAACAGAAGAAGACGACGACGACGACGAAGCTGTTTTTGCGCACGAAAATGGTTTTCGAAATGGAAGGGGGAGGGGTCAAGAATATATGGAAATGGAAACAATGTTTGATTATTAGAACCAGACTTCATATGAGATGTATTGCTTTGATACTGACTTTAACATTTGGAATGAGAATTAAACTTCACCATCCAGTTACAATGCAGGAAGTATGGTAGGAGCCAAGTTACATCACATGAAAATGTCACAAATAATTACTTATAACCATGAAGTGAAGTAAATCTAAACAACAAAATTGTTTGCATATCAACTTCTTAGGTATGAAATAGGGGGAAAATCAATTTATATCTCTAAACTGTGGGGTTATTATCACTTAAAACTTCAAACTCATAATAGGTCAATGTAAATCCTAAACTTTTATAAATGAATCAATTTAGACAATTAATTAAAACATCCCTGACAAACACTTTTGAGCCAATTCAATAGCTTCCAATCTTCACTTAGTACAACCTTCTTAAATGGACATCTACTTAGTATATACAAAGATTCTCCTACTTGAATGGGACTATGAACCAATCTATCGAAAGTTGGCTTTTGAATGGATCTGCTAAGAAGACCATAGATCAACGAGTGGAGTGACCAATGAAAGAAGAACGAAACGAAGAGGCGAGAAAAAAATGT
The DNA here is from genome assembly GCA_017139565.1 of Luffa aegyptiaca. Lineage (NCBI taxonomy): Eukaryota > Viridiplantae > Streptophyta > Magnoliopsida > Cucurbitales > Cucurbitaceae > Luffa > Luffa aegyptiaca. The sequence continues at coordinate 45,407,440 of CM029404.1, read as the reverse complement.
TAAATTATTAAAACCACCCATAAACAATGGGATTGACTTCAATTATACCCCTTGAAAAGTTTCATTTTAACCCTTGAAGGGAAATTTGTTTCAAAACGATATTTGAAGGCTTTTTTTCTTTTAAATTCATGGACGTACAAAAATGATATGTTTGCATGTGTTTTATTGTTTATGTGAACATATTTGAAAACATGCAAACACGTTGAGAGATTCCCAGCCTGCCTCGCCAAAATCGAGAGTTCTGCAAACCACAACAAAAGACAAGGAAGTTGTTTTCGCTCCAACGATGAAACAGTGCTTGAAATGTATTGAATTTTTGTTAGAATCAGACTTCATATGAGATGTATTGCTTTGATACTGATTTTAACATTTGGAATGGGAATTAAACTTCAACAATAATGAAGTATGGTAGGAGCTAAGTTACAGTACATGGAAATTCTATAGCCCAATGCAAGTAATTACTTGTAACCATGAAGTGGGGTAAATCTAATGAGATGCAAAATTGTTTGCATATCAACTTCTCATATATAAAATATTTGGACTCTGAAAACTACAAACCAGTGCACAACTCTGCTACAAAACTCTTCATGACCAACATTACACAGTTTTGGTAAAAACACAAGGTTCTAAACACTGTTTTCACTCGTCAATCATCTACTGACTTTGCTCATGATACAAGGATACTTGGAACTGCCAGAGCTCATTGTTCACATCCAGATTGAGTTCATTTTTCCCAGCTGACGAGATGAATCGGCAAGGTTATTCAGTCGACGCAAGAACGGCTTTCGAGGTTACAAATATCCCTTCTCACATGTTTCCATCTTCAATGAGTTCCTCAAAAGTAAATGAGAAACATGATTAATCAATTTGCCCCATGGCCACCGAAAGAAACTTGGATATATTCAAACTTGCCGATGGACGGTCCCTCCTCCACAACTTCAGTAAATTTATGGCTCAAAGAAGCATGGCTCAACAGTAATTTGAATGTACTCTCAACCAAGAGGTTAGAGGTTCGAAAGAAACATACAATTGTCAGGCTTCCAATCTCCACTTCTAGTCAGCAGTACAACCATCTTAAACTGGCACCTGCTTTAGTATATAGAGATTCTCCTACTAATTCAAATTTATGATTTCCTCTAAATGTGATTGAACAAACTGATACTTGTTTTCACATAGTTTATTCAACACGTAATTGAGAGTGCCTTCTTCTAGTTTATAACCTACCCTAAACATTGAGTCTATGACTGATAAAGAATCATCTATCTTACCTATTTGAATGAGACTCTGAACCAACTTATCAAAAGTTTGCTTCTGAGGCTTGAGATTGCTCTTCAACATAGTTATAAACCACTCCATGCCCTCTACCACACATCCTTGTTCACACAATCCACTAATGATGTGATCACGAGTGCAAACCATTGGCTGAAGACCTCTATTATGCATATCATTCCACATTTTCTTGGCTTCTTGCACACCTCCTACTTGACAAAGCTTTTGAATGAGATGAGTATAAGAGGAAGTTGAAGGCTGCAACCCCTGCTCAAGCAGCTCCTTGAATAGATCTGTGCTCTGCAATATCTTCCCCTCTCTGCAAAATCCTTGAATCAGGGTGTTGTATGTTACAACATCGCAAACTACATCCTTGCGAGGCATTTCTCGAAAGAAGTCATATGCTTCATCTGTCCTCCCGTGTCGACACAAACCTGCAATCACTGTGTTGCAACTCAGCGTGGTTTCTTTATAACCTCTATCATGCATTTCCTTATACAGCTTCAAGGCCTCATCCATATTTCCAATCTTACAAAATCCATAAATCAACACATTGTACGTATATTCATTTGGAAGATATCCCTTATCAATCATCTCAAACCACAGCTTTCTAGCATCTCCGAGCCAGCTCATCTTGCAAAGGCCATGAATCATTGTTGTATACATGACCATGTCAGGAGCATATCCTCGATCCTTGAGGCCATTGAAAACCTGAAAAGCCTGCAGCTGCTTTCTTTTCTTGCAAAGCCCGTTAATAATTTCCTGGTAGGTAAAAATATCAGGATTACGGTTCTTAGCTATCATTGTGTGAAGAAGTTCTGATACTCTATCGTAATTCTTCTCCTCACAGAACCCAGAAATCAATTTATTGAAAGCATCGTTATAAGGGGCCAATCCATCTTCTAAAGCCTGTCTTAGAAGCTCATACGCTCTTGAAACCTTGTTATCGCTGCAAAATGCCTGGATAAGATACCCCACAGTCTCAATCCCCATATCCGCTTGCACACCAGTTTCCATCATCTCTTCATACAGTTTCCAAATAAGATCAGTCCTCCCAAGCTTAAGACAACTCTGTAAAGCAAAGTTCCAAGTCTCAATGGATGGACGATATCCAGCCTCTTTTAACACATCAAATACATTAACAGCTTCCTCAACCAATCCACCCTCACAAACACATCGAATGTAACCCTCCAAAGAAGCAGGCTCGGGACTAAAACCAAAAGAATGAAGAAAAGATTTAGCGGGAACACAAGCCTTGGCCTCCAAAAGAGCATCAAAAAGCATGTTACAACTGACTGGATTGGGCAAGAACTCAGGCTGCGAACTCAACCAAAGAAAAAACCTCAACGAAAGCAAAGCATTGTTCAACTGCTTCAAAAGCTCGCGAAAAAAAGAAGGGTCATAGAAATTGAAAGAAGGGTAATCAGAAAGCAGAGTCTGCTCCCATCTGGGTTTGCTCCTGATGACCTTACAAACCTCTTTCGCAATCTCAATGAAGTCTTCGCTGCGATCTGACTTCAACAGTTTCTCGCTCAGTTTAGTCTCTTCACAACCAGTATTGCCTCCATTCGTTTCTACCGAGAGATTCCTGATGGGGATCCTGAGGTTTTTGACAAATCGAGAGTTTTGGCGAATGGAGATCATAACAGACGTAAAATTAGCCATAAACTAACTGTTTCTCTGATTATCAAAGGTAAAATTTCTGCTTTAACGCAAACAAGACAACTGAGAGAAGCCTAATCAAAGAAAGTCGAGCGAACAGCACCAATCAAGAAGCTTAAGAGAACGAACACAAATTAAAGGAGCTCATTCGAAATGTCGTTCGGATTACAAAATTCCACAGTATTGAAACCAAGAAAACAAGATAAAGTGAAGCAAACCAGAGATCCGAGAGCTAGCGGAGCGGGAGCCACCAGTGAACGGCGAAAAGGAAAACGATGGAAGAAAGCGCCATTGGCGGCGACGGAGGGGCAATTTTTATTTTATTATAAACTTTTTCTTTTAACTTTATATTATTATTTTTTTAAGAGAAAAATTATAATTCATTACAATTTAAATAAGTATAATCCTAATATAATTGCCATAAAGGTTTAAATATTAATTCGTATTCCAATTTTTTTTTAAAAAAAAAAATTCATCATCGGAAAATTTTAAAAATTTCCCATGGGAAGTATCCCTTTAAAAAAAATTGGTTAGGTGAATAATACCTCAAATGAGGGGTTTATATTCTCATCCACTCACTTCATATTCTTCAAAAATATAATACATTTTACATAAAATTTAACCATCGAATAAATAATCCAGGACCAAAGCGAGTCTAGTTCAGCGGTAATTGCCATGTATTCTCAACCGAGGTCAGATGTTCGAATCCTCCAAATGTTGATGTACTCCAAAAAAAAAAATCTAAATGAAGAAAGAAATCCACATTCTTGTACTAAGTATTTTCTCCTCTATTCATAATTTTTTTTTTTGTTCGTTTTTAGTAAGATTACTAATTCAAGCACTATTTTTATAGCTTTCCTTTTTTTCGTAAAATTTGTTTCAATCATCATTTTTTTTTTTTTACATATCAATTTTTCTTTTAATTATCAGTCTAAAAAAGTCAAAACGATCAGGTTTTAGCATTGACTAAATTTAACTACAAAGCACTAAATTAACGATAAACCTTAATTTGCTAACTTATTAGACCAATTCACAACCAAAAAAAAACCCATTAAAGTAATTGGATAACTTTTTTTTTTAAGGAGCAATTGGAGAACTTCAAACTCAAAAATTGTGAAGGTTTTGACTTTGCGGTCCAAACCTTCCCCACGAGACACAACACAAATTCAACTTCCCAAAATTCATGTTAGTTTCCTTCCCTCTCTTTTCCAAAATTTTCCATTGACTTTTGTTTCTACCAAACATAACCATTTCGTTTCTAAAACATGTTCTTGACCTTAATGTTTTGTGTTTTTTTTTTTCCAAAGAATTGTGTGCTTCTTCTCTCTCAATATTCTTCAACTGTTGAATCGTTGATTAACTCAAAAGTTTAAGTTGATGGGTTACCATTAATTTCATTGTCAACAGAACTGCATGACATATCTCAAGTAGAAAATGGCAGGAGCTGCAAGAAACGAATCAAATGCTAAAGAAGAACAGGAATCGAGAGAAGATATTCAAAACTCGGAATCGAGTTCGAGTTCCTCGTTTCTACCAGAGTTGAACCTTCTTTTTGTTTTTCTTTCATTGGTTTCTCCCGATTCGAATGAAGATTCAAATGGTGAAGATGGTGAGTTGATGAGAGCAAAAGAGCTTGAAGCTAGTGCGACTTACAATATTGCACGATCGAGTGTAAAAAAGAAAAATGTGGTCGAAGCCAAGCCAGAAGGTCGACGAGTACCTCAAAGGTTTCATACAACAATAAAAGATCACAGGTTCTCCTCCCTTTACCAATTTCATTAGCTTCTCTTGGTAAATGCTCCTTTGAACAAAAAAAAATACCTCAAAGTGATTGTTATTTTGGTGTTAACAGGCATGGCAGAAAAATGTGAAGCAGTCGATAAAAATACAATGAAGAAAGATGAATTGAGGTCAAAAAAAGGGCACGAATATTTGCTGCTACTAATATAGATAACCACTTATCTAAAAGTTTTTGGTATCTATCACCATGTGAAGAAGATGCTCAAGTGATGTTGAAATTCTTCACTTTCAATGAAATATGTTTTTATCATTATCATAGGGCTAATTTGCTTGCAGAACTAAGTGTTGATATGGCAATTTGATGCAAATAATATGAACAGGGCAGTTAGGTGGCCTTATCTCACAAAAATAGTAGTACCTTAGATTAGGTAAAAGAACCCTTCTTTGGTGTCTTGAATTGCAAAGTTCAATTCTCATAGTACGTGGAATAAATTGTGTATCAATGTCATAACTAATGAAAAAAAACTAAATATATCAATCAAATTTCTCCTGTACATGAAAATCAGAGCATGAAAATCAGAGTTGCCAGTTAATATTATCTTCTTCAGGATCACCCGATATCCGACCTGAATTTCAAAAATAACTTGTTTCATATCTATGTGAGTATGACAAAACCAACACTATAGAAAGTTCGAATGACAATATTCAAAACAAAGGAGGTTAGAAGGTTTGCATTTTAACCTAAATATATGAAATTTTGAGATATAATACAAGAAGGAAGAGACCAAAGAATATAGAACACTTCAATAGTAGAATTCAGGTGTCTCCATTACGTGCACTATTCATTATATCATTATGCAAAGCGAACTTAGTATCTTAAATATCATCCATTTCTGCTGTTAAAAAGTATATTCACATAAGGGCAAGAAGGAAAGAATAGCACGTAAAGTGAAAACTAGATTCAATAAAAGCTCTGCTCTCCCAAACTAACGGAGGCATTCAAATGTGCTTATTCTATCGTCAAAACATTTATTGACGTAGCATAAGAATAAAAGCTTATGCTAGCACGAGTTTGTAGAAAGATATTTAAAATCAGGGAAGCAAATTATAAACACACTCAATACTGCCTTAAACTAGTTCTTGGAGAGAGGATAATTAAAACATCCTAGTTTACCACCCCCCTTGCCTACAAAAATAGCAGACCGTTCAACCGTTCAACAAATGTAAGTTAGTACCCAATAATCAGTCTGAGATTCTAATCTCAACTCCCAAAACGTCCTTCACCATTTCGTATGACACGAATGCGATTGCAATTGATGGGACAACCTGAATAACAAGGCAGCAGCAGAAGAATCAAATAATATCCTTGATTCAGGGAAATACAATAAAAGTCAATTCATCAATCAACTTGTAGAAATTATGCTCGTCAAATTTAAGCCAGCAACTCTATAAACCACCCAAAAGAATACAATGCCAAAAATACGAAGGGACCACAGGGGGATGTAACATGTCGGTGCTTCTAATATAAATGGGATGTGAATGGGCAGCATTTACAATAAACATCAACAACAGCCTTAAAAATTCTATTATAACAAAATCAAAGCCGTCCATTGGACACAGATGACGTGAATACAACTTCAGACAGCTCAACTAAGAGAAATTTAAAAATCAAACTATTTTTTTAATTTGCATATGTGGTGGAATTATTATTTTTCTTTTCTCATTCTTGTTGGTTGGAGCACTTTATAAAAGCTCCTTTATAAAACATACATGCACAGTTTTTTTTTTTTTCTTTGAAATAAAACATATATGCACAGTTTTAAAAACCATTTGCCAAACAAAGCACTGAGAGACTTCATTGATCGCCCAAACATTGCATGCAGAATCTCTCATTGTCCCATCAAAATCAGAATTAGATCTCAATCAGTCAACTTCTAGATAATGCATCATATCAACACAAACAAACAAGCAGAGGCAGAAGAGAGCATGTCTAACCTTCACTGAGTTGGGGACCAAACCCTTGTACAATGCTCTGAAGCCTTCGTAGCGAACTGTTTTTCTAAAAGCATCAACCATGCCAGTGTACTCGAGGGGTGCCTTACTTCTTCCATCACCAGTGACTACAGAAGCAGCATTATTCCAGCCAACCATCTGCATTCTTCTACGAATGACATCAAGAGGATAAGCAATAGTTTGACCGACTGTTCCAGCAGCAGCTCCACAAGCTAGACGTGTTGTCACACTGAGCTCTGAATCTTCGACAAGTCCAAATGGTTTATTTTTAATTAACCAGTCTTTAAGCGATTCATACACAGCAAAGTTAAGACCCACGTAAGGAATCTGCAAAATGGAACGTGTTTAATTAAACTTCATACACGAAGTGTATAAGCAATGTATCTTCCAGAATCCGTAAAGTGTAATCCAAACAAGTTTCATAGCATTAAGAGGATAAGTAAAACTAGAAGTAATTGCTCATTCGTAAAAGATTTGATGAAGGTTTACAACAAAGAAAACATACATGATGACAGATTATTTTCTAAAAATCTAGAACATGGAAATGGCAAAGACCCGTCAAATAAAATACATATACTTTTTTGTATACATTTCAGTGATTCTCTCACTAAAAGTTTCTTATAGTTTATGATACTTTCATATAAAAGAGACAATAAAATATATAATACTTCAAGAAACTAAAGAAACCATTACCTATTTCTAATGATACAAATTATTGCAATATACGATATTTTTTTTATTGCACTTTGCTTCTCTCAATTGAAGCCTACAAAGCATCTCCAACATCTAAGGGAGAAAGACCTCCTCAAAGCACCTCAAAAATTATAATGGTAGCACATCTTTAGAGGGATAATGATAATGAACTTACAACTCCGATGACAGAAGGAAGCCAACCCTTGTACAAAGCCCTTGGACCTTCTTCCCGAAGCACCGTTGAAAGAGCATGGAATATTCCTCTGTACTGGTAAGGAGACTTATCTGTCTGAAAACAAATTCAGGGAAAATGTAGGAAATTTCAATTTGATTGAAAAGAATATCAAGATGTCATATAGTTGTATCATAACATTTATCCATATCTGGGATTGTAGATACTCAGCAATAAATATGAACTTGGAAACTCATCAGGAATATATTACCATACAAAGGGCAAAGGACTGAGAATGAGTACCTGCACAGTGAGTCTTCCTCGCACCATGTCCATAGGGTAAGTTGCTGACATGGCAATTATTCCAGCACAAGCTCCAGCACCAAGACGTAGAAGAGGAGTGAGTTGTGCATCATCTGCAAAAAAAATTAATGACAAAACAGGCTTAGATTGAGATTTGCACCCCGGGGGGCCCTTGTGCTCTCTTATAGTAGCTAGAGGGTCACATATCATCTAACAAAAGTGATAAATGGTAACTAAAATGAACTTACGGTCACCAGTCTGCTCCCTGTAAAAGTACAGTATTCCCCTGCCAATGGAGAAGAACAAAAATATTAGCAATTTAGCAAATATTAAAGAGAAAATTAAGGCATTTAAGGGGTGTATCGAAGATCCATGAGAGGTTCCTTGATTGGCGCATTAGTAAAATTAATTACCAACAAGTATGACCTGTTTCACAAATCATTGATCATATTTTTGTAATCTTCCCTCTTCAGCAATTAGATTTTTCTAGTAACTCTAGTCCCAAATGAAGCACCCTCCAACTATTGGTTATCTTCAACAGATTATACAACCCAAATAATCCTATTTGTCAGAATGAAAAAAACTATTGGTTTCAGGTGATCAATTACTAGACTTGTGTTCATAATAAAGCAAGAAAAATGGAATTCAACCATTACCCATCAAAGACATCGAAACAGGGTTTAAAGGTACTTTCTACCACGAACCACCAGCTAGAAATACCTCCATTTCCCAATTTCACCAAGATTAGTAATAATGATCAGGATATGTGGTTATGTCAGTTCAACCAATAAATGAGTGCGTTCAACAATGTCATTCATACAAATTCAAGCAAAAAATAAAAAACACTGTATCCTCCAACTCGTGCATCTAATTTAACTTGAAACACTAAAGTCAACCATTTCTGAAGGCAAAATTGAAGTTGAATATTTTGCATCATTATGACAGAACATTGACTTCAAAACATACCGAGAAGCTTGCTCATAGCTGAAGAATTTCACTGCTGAATTTGGTACTATACGAGCACAATTTGTACCATTGCCTTTGAATAGTCCCCGAAAACCCTCAGTTCTCCAAATATATTTCAAGCCTTGTATCGTCCCATTATATTTTATGCTATGAGGATTCTGGACCTGTTTGTAGAAGCAGCTAAATAAGACGTTGTAACTACGTATATCCTACTTTGTGTCCATGCTCATAAACCTCGTGAGTCGTGTGCATGTTAACACAATGATCAATTAATCAATTGCAGAAAACCAATAATGAATACTGAATATAGTAGACAAACCTGTAATAATATCTTCAAACGCTCCAAAGGGGCAACGGCGGTTCGAGACCTGAAAAGATATGAAAATCTTTCAGAAATCGGTTTCACGGAACAGTAATCTCATATATGAAGTTCTAAAATTCAGGTAAGCTTAGAAGACTACGAAGATGCGACGAAGTCAAAATATAAAAAAACCTACAGGATGCACGCATTAAACAGTTACCAACCTTCTTTCCCAGGTCAAAAGTAATGAAATACCAATACCATCAAGTTCAACAGTCAGTCTGATTTACGAATTCAAGCATAGACGGTCCAAACTTCACATATTAAGTTTTCCTCTCCCACATTTTTTTTACTCTTAAACGAACAACCAAAGCAACGAGAGAGAAAATATATATATACACTCAACCGACGAGCTAGAACTTAATCATACGTCCTACAATTTAAACAGGCAGGCAAAGGGACAGTAGAAAAATGTGTAATCCTTCAAATCTCAATTTACTTGGATAGAAATCGCAGTTTACAGGGGAAAAATGGAACTCACACTCCGCCGGCGACTCCACCAGCAACCAGAGATTTGCAGATGCTTAGCACGGCATAACTAGGTGCTTTGACTCCTTCTCTCGCAAGCTTCGCCTCCTCTGCCAGGTTTACGATCGTAGAAACAGCCGATTCGCTTCGTTTGACGTCCTCCGAAGCCATAAAAGAAATCAGCGAAACAGAAAACGAAAGTGGCGGATCACCGAAACCCTAAGTGTCCGTAATTGGAAGCTTGATCTCAGCCTCCGAACAAAGATTCCGGTGATTATCGTAGAGCAAGGTTTTGCATTTCTCTCTTTCGTCAGTGTTAGTCGCGGGAGGGAAGGGGGCGGGGCGTTGCGGCTGCTGCTGTTGCGAAGTCATGAACTTCTTTGAGACCTCGAAACTACGACCGTTAATTAACGCCGTTTGTTTTGATGTTGATTGACGGCGTTTATTGGTGGTTCGGCCTGTTTGGATTGAGATGAATTCTCAGCCACTAGATTTACTCTTCCGTAAATAGCGAAAGCGGTGTACTCGCCATAACAGAGACGACACGTGGCATTTTGAGAGAGATTCCTGTGCGGGAAGGAACACTGTATCGTCAATGTCTCACCAATTACATTCCACCGCCAGGGTAAGAAAATCAGATGGTATATTTTGATTTTTTTTTTTTTGTTTTATTACAAGTTTTTTTTTTTTTTTTTTTTTTTTATAAGGATTGTTTTATTACAAGTTTGGTCTCTAAAATTTTAAGGTTACATCGATTAGGTCTTTGAACTTTAAATAGTATTTAATAGGTCTCTTTATCTTTAAGTTTATGTCTGTCCCTGAACTTTGGAAATGTTCAATTTGTGTCTAATAAGTCCTGACACATTCATGATTTTTAAAAATTAAGGAATCTATTAGATATAAAATTGAACTCTTTATTACTATTGGGACCCCGAATTTCCAATTTTGTATCTAGTAGGTATGTGAATTAAAAAAAAATGTTTAAATATGTCAAGGACTTATTAAACACAAAATTTAAAGTTAAAAAACCTATTGAACACAAAAGTAAAAGTTTAAAGATCAATTAGATACTTTTTAAAGTTCAGGGGCCTATTGGAAACAAGTCTGATGACCTGTTTGACACGTTTTAAAGTTCAAAGACCAAGTTGACACGACTCTGAAAGTTCAGGGACTAAACTTGTAATTTAACATCTTCTTTAATAGAAGAGGAAGGCCGGCTTGATTAACCTATCTTTTTTATTATTATTATTATTGTTTTGATCAAAGACATTTAGCTTTGATTCATTTTTATTGATCTATGTTCCATTTGTTGTTTTTTAAGGTTATATACTTTCAAAAAGTTCATTTTGGCCTTAGTTTTTCTATATAAAAAAAAGGCCATTTTAGTCACCATTGGTAAAAATTCACGAACTCTATCCAATGGTGAAAATTCACAAACTCTATCCAATTAGAATTCTTTACCATATAATTTGTATTACATTTCAAGAAGTTTATTGAAGACAACGTTGTGCTAAAATGGTGTAAAAAAACAAATAAGAGATAAAATAGAGAATGAAGGGAACTAAATACACAAATGTCAAAACAAATGTTTTAGAAGTACAAAAAATATCGTACTAAAATGGACCAAAACAAAAAATACAAATATCAAAATGAAGGAAAGTAGGGAGAAAAAATGAATAAAAATTGAAATTGTAGAACTCAAAATACTACTTAAACCTATTTCAACAGTAGATTTTCCTTTCTTTTTTTTTTTTCCTTTGCCTGACAATTTATTCTTTTAGAAATAGTGAACTTATAAATAAATGAACAATAACATTAAACGCTTAGACATAAACATGTAACCCACTTTATTACGTTTTTTAAAATTTGTATTAAAAAAAAAAAACAAACAAAACAAGCTACCAATTCAAGCAGTCAATGATATTTTTTATTTCTATAGTAACTTTATTAAACTCTTTAAATTTTCTGTTGCTTAATTCTGTTGATTGTCCACTTAGCAAATGAAATTTTAAAAAGAAAAATGGTCTCTTGGATTGAATTTAAAATGCTAAATAAATTATAATCTTTTTTTTTTTTATCACCTAGGGCACTTACGTATTTGTAAAGTTGTAGTTATATTCGTCTTACATTTTTATATAATTATTTTCTTCTAACAATCGTTGATGCAAAATTTTCTATAGATAGATCCTACCATGTGTTTGATATGAGTTTCTTAACTTTGATGAGATTCTATAAAAAAAAAAAAAAAGTAATATTTATGTGGTGTTATGTCCGACACGTGAAAATTTCTAATACTTTTATAGTAATTTTGTTCACACTAAATTGCATTTTATAAAATAATGTTTTAATATTGTTAAGTCCACGTCATTTTTCAAACGATGTTAACATGACTACAATAAATTAGAATAATATTCACATACTAATCATAGTATAGGAATTTTTTTCACTCCACCATTTTAATGCTTAAGTTAATATTTTTGTAATTCGTAATGATTTCTATGGTGGCCACCTATCATGGTTTAGAGGGAATGGGTTCAATCCATGGTGGCCACCTACCTAGGATTTAATATCCTACGAGTTTCACCAAATGTAGTAGGGTCAGACGGTTGTTCCGTGAGATTAGTCGAGGTGCGCGTAAGCTGGCCCAGACACTCACGAATATAAAAACAAAAAAATGATTTCTAACTCTTTATAATCGTCATTGTTGATTCATGCTTATTTTTTTCAACAACATTGGAGTGTGAGAAATTCAAACCTCTGATCTCTTGATCAAATATACATGTTAATTACTGTTGAGTTATGCTCACTTTTAGCAGTTAGCACTTAACTTTGCTTTTGAATTAGGTCAAAAGGTCTCCATTGACATTGACAGAGACAACATAGGGAATTAATTGGAGAAGGTAGAAGGTTGGTTTGGATGAGCAAAATTCACAGATTGCGGTTGTAGATTGCTTCTATGCGGCCTAGTGATTGTTGACAAATATTGAGCCTTCGCTTTCAACTTTTTTTTTTTTTTTTTCATAATTCAAAAACAATTTTAATTTTTTATCCTTTTCTATTGTATATTTGTCTATTATGCATTGATTAATATACTAAAAAAGGCTTAAATTGAGGAACTTTTAATTTTGTACCTTTTTTTTGGGGGGGGGGGGGGGAAAGTGTATCCTTTTAGTTAATAGGCGCTAATTTGAGCATTAATGTATTCATTTAAGTAGATAAGGATGTGTTCGGTTTGATGATTTGAAAATAAGGGATTCAATGAAACACATAGTTGTATTTTATGTTTTCGAATATGGATTTTGTAGCATATTTAGAAATTAGATTCCAACTTAAACAATGGTTCAAAATGTGTTTGATAGTATATTTATAAACCATAAAACCAGTTATAGTTACAAATTAAATATCAGGCAGAATATAAAATGTTATTAGTTAATTTATGAACATGTGTTTATGTAATAAATCAAAATTTGTATAATTATTATTCTAGAATGTCGTATAATTTATAATATATTATATTATGCATATTTTAATTTAAACAAAAACGAGTTGGGTTTATAATCTGAATTACTATATTTATTAAAAATTTTATATTTTTAATACAATTTTGCATTTTTAAAATTACAATTTTAAAATATGGAAAACGTAAAAATATTATTTTCAATTTTTTTATCATTTGGATCACATAATCTGCTAATACGGATTTCAATAACATAAAACATAATCTAGATTGCATATCAAACTGATGGTGTGTAAATCTATTTTGGAGAGTTTTAAATAGGTTTTTGAGTTTTAAAGGTTTTATCTAATAGACTTGGTTAAAACATCGTTATGGTTTTCTTGTACTTTGGGCCTATTCTATCTTAGTCTATATACAATCAAATGTTCTAATTTAGTTATCATACTTTCAATAATGTTAAGATAGGCCACTTATATTTGTTTGATCCATTCTCTTTGTATTATCCTTGACCCATATTCTTTTATTATCTATGTCTGTTGCTCTACCCGATTGTATTCCTCTAGGGTTTGTTTCTTCTTCTTGCATTTTCTGTTGAGAGAAAAGAAGGTCCTAGAGAGAGTAAGGTTGAGAGAATTTTTCAGATATTTTTGTTGGAGTTTTTCTCCCCATGCCTTTATATATGACTTGATGATATTGATTTCCATATATATAAAAGCATAGGGTTTTCTCCTGCATATCCTCCTCTTCTTTCTCTTTTCTATTTGTTAATTAATAAATCTTAAAAACACAACCTCTATCATTAGTTTATTGTCAACTTTCTCAAAAAAAAAAAAAAAAAAAAAAAAAATTTATAAATTTTCATCCGTAAATTTTAGAAACACGTTCCTATGGTAACTTTTTTGACATGGAAACCATTGTAACTTTTCACATATTTCTCGACTGGGACTACAATCATGTGGCCAACGAGGATTTAGGAACTTGTGTGTTCTAGATAAATTGTTCAAAGAGACTACTACGGAGTGACGGGTAGTTTTACACTGTTTGACATGTGCTAATATATTTATTTAAGAATAAGATTTCATATATCAACTCCCATGAATGGTAAATGCTTGTACATAAACGATAAAACTCAATTATCTATTATATTCATATACTAGATAGTTTTTTTTATGTACATGACACATGTAATGTCATTTGATTAACATTTAAGAATTATTTATTTATTTACTAAAAAAGAATATTTTTAATTTAACACAATTCATTTTAATTCTAAAAAAACATAAACATAAATCCGAACCTTAATAAAAATAATGAAATAAATAAAGCACGAATTACATTATTAGAGATTTAGATGATATCTAAAATATCAAATTTAAAATAATAATAATAAGAATACTTGGGGTTCCTCCTAAGGTACACAAACTTTAAAATTACTCTTCTAATTTCTAAGGGAGGTAAAAAAGACACACACACATATATAAATCCGATCCTAATAATTTATAGAACTCAAAAAAAATAAAAAAAAGTATATATATATAAAAAAAAAGAATATTGAAGTCTGAGATATCGTTATATATATATATAGGATTAGAAGGATGAGATTTGGTTTTATGAATCAATTTAGAAATAGAATATTCCAGAGTTTTCGGTTTTCCCTCCCCCGCTTTCTTTTCCCTCTCGATTTCTTTTACCGTCCTTTTCACAGAGACTTCGACGGCTTATCGATTCCTCCGCCTGAGCGTGGCTTCTTCAGCGATCTTCCTTTTCCTTCTCCGGCGGGCAACGGTTAGTCTCCATTATTCTCCGATCGTCTCCATTTTTTTTTTTCATTATTTCCTTTTCGCCTGGTTTCTTGATCGATGTCGATCGTCAAGGATTCAACGATTACTTGATCGATCTTGTCTTTCTCTGTTTCTTTGAATAGTTTTCTAATTATCTGAAATTCTCATCATTATTTGTTTAGGAACAAGAAATTATTGGGACTTCGATTCACTTATTCTTTCCTCTTCTCCAAATGTTCGATGACCTGAATCAAATGGATGTTCGATGATTCTTTTTCCGACGATTGAGACCGGGTACGCACTCTTTTTTCCCTCTTTAGATTTAGAAATACAAATCATATTCTCTTGCGTAGAACTATACTGTCTTATTTTGATGATTCTTTTTGAGTATATATATATATATATATATATATATATATATTGACAACGTGTTAAAAATACATGGTTTAAATTACTTGATTATTTCAAGAAAACAATGTATTAAATTATATTAAGGGTATAACTTTTCAGGGTGTGCTTATGTTAGTATTAGGAAATGAGGTAGAGGTTTGACTGTTGAGAATTATTTTATTTTTGTTAGTTTAGTACTCAAAATACTACTTGATTATTTATTTTCCAAAGAAAGTATTGTATTTATTTATATTAGAAAAAGGAGGTGAGACATTGAGTCTAGGGCACGAGACTTTGTATTTATGATAGTATTAGAAAATGAGATATAGGTTTAATGTAGACTTTATATTAGTTTGTTAATAATGAAAATATACTATCTAAATTATTTGTTTTCTATACAAACTATTGTATTTATAGTAGATATAGAATATTTTTTTTTTTTTTTTTGAACAACAGTAGATATAGAATATTGTATCTATATTAGGATTGAGATGTGAGATATAAGCTTGTATTTATGTCCTAGTTTTATATTAGGAAATATAGGAGGAGGGATAAGGAAGAAAAAAAACGAGGAGGAATAAGGGAGGGAAAAAAGAAAGAAAAAAAAATGAGGAGGAATAAGGAAGGAAAAAAAAAAAGAAAAAAAAATGAGGAGGAATAAGGAAGGAAAAAAGAAAGAAAAAAAATGAGGAGGAATAAGGAAGGAAAAAAAAAAGAAAAAAAAATGAGGAGGAATAAGGAAGGAAAAAAAAAGAAAAAAAATGAGGAGGAATAAGGAAGGAAAAAAAAAAAAAGAGGAGTAAGGAAGGAAAAAAAAAAGAAAAAAAATGAGAGGAATAAGGAAGGAAAAAAAAAAAGAAAAAAAATGAGGAGGAATAAGGAAGGAAAAAAAAAGAAAAAAAAATGAGGAGGAATAAGGAAGGAAAAAAAAAAGAAAAAAATGAGGAGGAATAATGAAGGAAAAAAAAAAAGAAAAAAAATGAGGAGGAATAAGGAAGGAAAAAAAGGAGAAAAAATGAGGAGGAATAAGGACGGGGAAAAAAAAAGAGGAGGAATAAGGAAGGGAAAAAAAAAAAAGAAAAAAAAAAGAGGAGGAATAAGGAAGGAAAAAAAAAAAAAGAAAAAAAGAGAGGAGGAATAAGGAAGGAAAAAAAAGTGTAAGGAGGGGGGGGGGGGGAACATGATTAGAAGTAAATAGTGAAGACATTTTCTAACTTATTTGGTTTTTTAAAGAAAATATTGTAGTGTTATATTAGGATTAGAGTTTTTAGATATAAGATTTATATTATGTTAATATTAGTAATAAAATATAGGTGGTGAAAAAATTGTTAAATTATTATTATTATTTTTTTTAAAGATGTTAAATTATTTATGTTATAAAGAAAATATTGTATTTATGTTGGTATTAGGAAATGAGATATAGGTTTGGTGTTGCTTTCATTTTTCTTCGTTTTATTTCTTAATGTTTTTTTTTTTTTTTTTTTTTTGAGAAGTTATTTCTTAATGTTAAGAGATTGTCCTATTCCTTTTCGTTTGATGAAGTTGATTGCTAATTTTGGTAATGTCTATGTATAATTATTGAGTTTAACATTGCTATTTGGTGTAATTAATTTTTCTTTAATTAAATCTAACTAATATCTGCTAAATTGGCTATCCACTTCTTATGCCTTTATTTATTTATGTATTTTTTTTATCCTTAAAATTTGTTTAAAAGAAAAAAGTAGGAAGAATCAAAGTTGTGCTGGAGTGAAAAAAAAGAGAGAGAGAGAGAGAGAGAGTCAGAGGAATAAGTTGATTTAGAATTTGGCTATTTAAAATTTAAATAGTGTTGGAATGGATTAAAAAAATAAACACAGAAAAAAAAAAAGAAAAAGGAAAAAAAAAAAACCCAAAATCCTCAACAAAATCAAAATTCCAAATACACAAACAAAAACCTTAGCTTAATTAGAGGTTATACATTTGGTTGGGAATTTGTTCCAAATACAAAATCAAAATTTCAAATACACAAAAAAATTTTAAGATGGAATCTAGAAATGTCTAATAGTCTAATTTTTCTAGGATCTTGAGGTGAGGAATCATAATTTTTGGAAGTCCGAGATTTGATTCCAATAAAAAATGATTTTAATGGAAACAAAAATTTTGTTTTGTTTTATTATTATTATTATTTTTTATTAATAAAACCTTTATTTGTGAAGGGCTTCCTATGATGGAGTTGAGAAATGGTAAAATTCTCTCATATTCTTGAGGTGATCTAATATAGCTAAATTAATGGATGAATTCCACTTGGGTTTAAATACTGTTTTGGTCCATGTACTTTTGGCTTTGTTTCATTTTGGTTTTTGTACTTTCAAAACGTTCATTTTGATCATCCTTACACTTTTAAAAAAGTGACCAATTTAATTAGTCTATGTTTGCAAATTTTAAGCATAGATTTAAACACAATGGAAACCTTTCAATACAAAATTTTGACTACATTTCAAGAAACTTAGGGTTCGCTTGGAATACATTTTAATTTAAATGTTTTTCAAGAATGTATTTTTAAAAAAACATTTTGTATAAAAGTTGTTTAGAATTTAAACACTCATATGTTTGGTTGCATTTCTTCATAAGTGTTATTATACACAAGTTATTGTATACTTAAAAAGTCTTTTTTAAAAAGTTGGTTTCAAGTGTTTCTCTCAAAATGGTTTATTTATCAATCTCATTTTCTAATAAGTCATTTTTAGTGGTTGCCAAACACTATAATTTTTTTCAAAATGATTTTTTTCAAAATTAAACACTTGAAAAGTTAAACCAAACACACCCTTAGTAAGTAGTGGAGTGTCATGCTAAAATCATGTCCAAAAAAATGAGAAAAAATTGGAAAAAGAAAAAGAAAAATGAATCAAAGCCAAAAGTACAAGGACCAAACTAGTATTTAAACCATTTCACTTATTTGTCGGATCATGACTTTAATGTTGGAGGAATGAGAGATAAAATAGGACATTATTTTAAAAATCTTACTTTTTCAAAATGACTTTTAAGGACTTTTCTATTTAGACCATTTAATATAAAATTTTGGCCACTATATTTTTACAGTGTTAGTAGGGAGCTAACATCTTCCCATACACAAACAACGCTTATAATCAATTTTTTGGTTTTTGCTTACCTTTTTGTTATTTATTTATTAAAAAAAAGTAGTTTTCTTTTTATTTTGACATGAGATATTGGTTTGTTAAAACACTATCTTACATTTTTTTCCCAAAAAAAAAAAAAAAACATCTTACATTTTTTTCAATCAAAATTGAACATAACATACCATCATGGGTTGGTCCTAATAGTCAATAAGGGTCATAGAAAAAAAAAAAAAAAAGACTTAGAGGAAATGAATTCAATCCATGGTAATCACTTCATATGAATTTCCTTGGCAACCAAATGTAGATACAATCGGATAAGTACTTTAGAGGTCAAAATTATATATTTTTTTCTTTTCTTGTTTTTTAAAAACAACATCAATACATATTTTATTGGTTTTGAATTTTGACGGCAACTTTCCAAAATGTTTACCAATTCAACTTTGGATTTCCCCACTGACCAGTCAATGGCTTACGAAGTCTATTTACTCATAAACAAATGAATCAAGGAGAACAAATCAAAATGAACTTTCTCTGCATACAAATATATTATCAATGGCCATCAACAGCAACACCAATGGCATCATTCCGACTCGCCACTCTACTAACCTTCCTCTGTTTCTCCCTCGCCGCCGTCTCCACCGCCGGCAGCCGCCGTGCTCTGGAGGTCGGAGTTTACTGGTACCAAGGCAGCCTTCTCGACGCTTGCAACTCCGGCAATTACCAGATCATCAACATAGATTTCGAAATCTCACTTGGCAACGCCCAAACTCCAGAAATTAGTCTAAACAGCTATTGCAATTCAACCACCGACAGCTGCACCAAATTCACCCAAGAAATCAAGTCCTGCCAAGCCTCGGGCATCAAGGTTCTGCTCTCCGTCGGCGGTGGAGCCGGCAAATATAATCTGAACTCCACCGAGCCCACGAACTTCGCCGCGTACTTATGGAACAATTTCCTCGGCGGCCGATCAAACTCCCGGCCACTGAACGACGCCGTATTTGACGGCGTCGACATCACGAACGAGAGAGGCTCGTGGGACAATTGGAGCGCACTTGCGGAAGAGCTGGAGAAATTATACAGAAAACAGGGGAAGAAATTTTACCTGTCGGCAGCTCCACAGTGTTCGTCTCTGGATTCGAGTCCACATTCGATTCCACAACCTGGGCTTTTCGATTACATTTCGGTCCAATTCTACGGGAACAATCTGGGTTGTCAATACGCGAATGGCCGGCTCGAGGGGTTCTGGGAAAGTTGGAATACGTGGAAGACGTTTAGTGCAGGCAAGGTGTTTGTGAAATTGCTGGCGGGTCCAGTTGCAGAAGGGATGGGATTTATTCGTCCCGATGTGTTCAGAAGCCAAGTGTTGCCGGAGCTTCGACGGAGTTCGAAGTTTGGCGGCGTGGTGCTGTGGTCTAATGCACTTGATAAAGGATACAGTTCGGAGATTAACCCACAAGTATGTGGATCGGTTGGGGCAGAGTCCCAATTGACAAATGATATTCATATGGCTATGTTTCCAATGGGTAACAATTATGATGGCCAACGAGGGTTTAGAAGTTGTGGGGGAACTTGTGTGATCTCCTAGAACAAAGATGCTCATATCAGGCAAAAGTGATCATTCTCGCGTCAATTCGCCTTACTCCGTTTTTTTAAGTTGAAGATTCAAATCTCCATACTTTCATTTTTTGTACTAAAAAAAAAGTTATGACCCAATTATTAGCTAACTTGATTGTAGCTTAGTTGATTAAGACATGTGTATTTTGAACCAAGGGATTAGATATTCAAATCTCACACCCTCACATATTGTATAACTTAAAATAAAAAGACCGAATTTTCTCTTTTTTATATATACTAGATAAGAAAATACCGTATACTGGTATGTAAGGAAACACATAACAGGCAAATACTCGGACATTCATCCATTCAGGCATTGTTAAGGCAGGAACTCTCTCATGTCAATGCCAATCATTTTTGCATATTGTGCTGAAGTCCAGCCCTTTGGTGCAACCTTGGATGCATGGGAAGGGATGCAATTTCGACACACCCGTGCTGTCCGACGCTGTCTTTGGAATCTCACCATAACACACACATGTGCCATGGAATTCACTTAGGTCATGAAGCTCGGAGGTGGTGGAGAGTTGACATGACCCCATGACTCTCCTAATAGTAAATTCTTAGACATGAAAGTTTTATTTCATCTTTCCTATCAATATGCAAGTATTTTCCATCAAACCAACTTGTTGTCCACGACATTTCACAAAATTCCAATCTGATGGAAAATTTCTCCACCACATACGGGTGGAAGAAAATGAAAGTGGAAGTGGAACCAATCAAAAACGGTGATCTATAAGTATCCATTTTATTATTCTCTTTAAAATGTCCCCTCAAATGGCTCTATCCCAGTTCGCCACTCTGCAAATTTTACTCTGTTTCTCACTCATCGCCGTCTCCACTGCCGGCAGCCGCCGTCGCCTGCAGCTCGGAGTCTACTGGGGCCAGAATGGGAACGAAGGCAGCCTGATGGATTCTTGCGGCACCGGCAATTACCATATCATCAACATAGCTTTTCTCAATTCATTTGGTAGCGGCCAAACTCCGACGCTCAATTTAGCCGGCCACTGCGATCCAACCAACGGCGGATGCACTGAATTAAGCCAAGAAATCAAGTCCTGTCAAGCCTCAGGCATCAAAGTTCTGCTCTCCATCGGCGGCGGAGCCGGTAGCTACGGTCTGATCTCCGCGAACGACGCCAAGAACGTAGCCGCTTTCTTATGGAACAATTTCCTCGGCGGTCGATCAAGTTCCCGTCCGTTGGGCGACGCCATATTCGACGGCATCGACTTTGATATTGAGTCCGGATCATCAATGTATTGGGATACACTTGCTGAAGAATTGAGGAAATACGACGAACAAGGGAACAACAGAATTTACCTGGCTGCTGCTCCACAGTGCCCGTACCCCGATTCGAATCTACAGCCTGCTCTGGACACAGGGCTCTTCGATTATGTATGGGTCCAATTTTTCAACAATCCCCCTTGCAATTACTTTGAAGGCAGTGTTGACAATTTGTTGAATAGTTGGAATAAGTGGAGGGGAATCAATGCAAGCCAAGTGTTCGTGGGATTGCCAGCGGCGCCAGAGGCCGCGCCGAGTGCGGGATACATTCCTCCCGATGAGGTAAGAAGTCGAGTGTTGCCGAAGCTTGAAGAAAGTTCAAAATTCGGAGGTGTGATGTTGTGGAGTAGGGCATTTGATAAAGGATACAGTTCAGGCATCAATCCAGAAGTATGTGGGCGGTCGGTGGAGAGTGATTCGACGAGTGATATGGCGATGTTCCCCATGGGCATTAAGTATGGCGGCAGACATGGGTTTACAACTTGTAGAGGAAGAACTTGTGTCATCATGTGATGATAGTAGCATAGAATAAAATGATCTGATCATCTCGTCGAAAACAGGTTTGATTTACTCAAATCTTTAATATAGACTATAATTCTGTTTTTTTTTTTTTTTTTTTTTTTTGAGAGAGAGAGAACACGAAAAGACAAACTGAGAAAAAAAGAAGACGGAAGAGACCCACACCAAACAATCTTTTACCATCAACCTTCCTCTCTTCCTTCTCCCCCGTTGGACCTGACGAACGACAACGCCCAGGAGAGGGCTTCTTCAATCCAGACACCATCAACTTGATTGCTTTGGGCATGGACGGCAAGCACGTTGGCAAATTGATTCGATTCTCTAGAGGTAAGAAGCAACCCTTTCATGCCCCCTGAATTTCTATAGAATTTGATGTCCTCAATAATTTCTATAGAATTTGATGTCCTCAATAATATTCTGAATTTCTATAGACTATAATTCTGTTGGTTTTATGATTTGAATGCTCTGATTGATGACGTTTCTATAATAATTCTAGAGGTTGTACATCATTGTAATAGCTTTATCCAAGTCTTTTTGTTCATATGTTCCCCGATCCACACCTAGATCTTGTTGGGATAAACACTATATTCTAATGATCAATTATCTCCTCTTGTATGAACCTAATAGGAAATTAGTAAAGTAGAAGCGGAAAAATTAATCATGCACAATCACAGGACACCAACAATTTTAACGTGGAAAAACCTCCCCAAGACGAGGAGTAAAAAACCACAGATCGAAGTCAAAAACTCCACCATAATCAATAATGAGTTACAATGAGTTCTCTCTAGATATAACTAGAGGCATACAATAAAATATATATCTCAAGATAACAATCGGCAACAAACGACAAGAGAAGAAATAAGAAAGATCTCACCCAAGTGGAAACCAAACTACCCACTGCAATTGACTGTAGGCAGCACCAAAAGAAATCTCTACCGTCCAGATTGAAGACCCTTGTGTTAGGAACACACGATCAAAATTTTAGCTCGATTGGACTACGGATAGACCTCCAAAAGACTGAAATACGGTACTGTACGGATGCTATTTCTTTTTTCCTTTTTCTTTCTTTTCTTCTCACTGTTGTCACTCTCTTGCGCATACTAGGACCGGCGGCTGCAAAAAATTACTAAAACAAAGTTTGGCCCTAATGGGCCTTGGGCCCTTTCCACTAAAGTGAAAAAATACCCAACAAATCCAATAAGAGGAGAAATTATTAGGGGCTTCCGGTGCGATGAGGTTGGTAGCTTTACACTGTTAGATGTAAGAGATTGAAATTGTGAAAGTAATTTTGTATTCAACGATTGTTAGGGGTAGACAAATTTGAATATTTACATGTGATGGTTTGAAAGAGGAAGACTCATTACACTTGGAGTACTTAATAATTTGTCCTTGACTCAGATAAAGTTTGATGTCCACCCCTTGCTATCCAATGGTCCTTATGGATCGAGATGTGGCTCCCATAGCCCACTTTCCTTTTATACCCTTTTAGGAATAACCCCCTTTCCCAAACCAAACTTCTCTGCTATTTTATATGTAGTGTCACAACCTCTCAATTTCATGTAAAATGTGGGAAAACAATAACCTCTCCCTCGTAATATTCCTAATTTATATTTATTTATTAGTTTTTAATCTCTCTTTTTTTTTTTTTTTTAGTGAAATGGTCAATCTCCCATTTATAATAATAATAATAATAAACCCTAATCTTATTCGTGCACATGATTTGAAATTCATTAGGATATATATGTGATTTCAAATATATATATATTTCTAGCCAATTGAATATTCCAAAGTTGGCTTTCTTCTAGATCAACTCTAAGTTTTTCCTTTGAGTGGGTTTGCATGATTGCCAACATTTAAGCGTGTGGTTCGCTCCCCATCCATTTCTAAATAAATCACATCATATTTGTGTAGTGTTTATTACCTTCCACTACATCTTATCTTCTACCCAAAAAAAAAAAAAATCTACAAATTTCATTTTAAGAAAATACACTTCTACCCCTTTTCAAAGGATTATAAAATATTTATGTGTCCTTCTATTTAGATAATAAATTCAAGAGGCGACAAAATTAAATGAATGTATACCATTTTTTTTTTTTTGTTATCGTCTAAATACATATTTGAGAGTCAACATGAACATGGTTCAAATGGTATAAGTCAAAGTGAGCATAGCTCAACGGTAATTGACATATACACTCGACTAAGAGGTTGGAAGTTCGAAATCTCTCACTCCCAAATGTTTATGAACTAAAAAAAAATGTTCAATTGGTATAAATCTTGTACTAATGACCAATAGGTTCGAATCCCCCATCCCACATGTTGTAAAAAAAAAAAAAACATATTCGAGATCAAGAAATTTATTTTCAAAAGTTATGATCTTTCATGTTCTCTCTCCAATGTTCTCTCTAATGTTCTCTCTCCATTTTTTTTGTTGGTGGCTCACTGTACCAAGTCAAAATTCCATGCTTAATATTTCGATCTCACATGTGTGAGGATGACAAACATTTAGAATATATCAATTAATCAAATATATAGCATAGTCTTAAAATGATATTTCTAAGTTTCTTTTGAGGAAAAAAGTAAAGAAGATCTAACAAATCAATAGGCTATAGTTTTTAATTAAATATGTTTGATTATGACAAATTTGAAAATTTGAAAAGGAGAATAGAAACTTCCATATCATATATATTTTTACTGTATAAATCCATATAACTTTGACCAATATATATATAGACTAACTTTTAGGATATAATTTTAATTTAAAAGTAAAAGTATAGTAAAATCAATGTGAATGTTTCTTTAAAATGGCATATTGTTAGGAGTTGACAGAACAAGAAGAAGAAAAAAAAAAGATCAGCAAAATCAAAGTTTTTTCTTTTTTCTTTTTCAATTTTTAAGTGACAATTTCATATATGATTCACTTAGGGTGTAGCTCTCAATCTGAATAGTCATGAACTTTTTCCTCCTAAAAATATAACTCTTTTAAATAAAATATTTTAAAAGATAACAAAAAAATATAAAAGTTTCTTTAATTATTTAACCATATTTATTGCTTGAACATTCAAATTTTTATATTAATTAAAAAACTATAAATCTCGGATCTTTTTCAATTCGCATGCCCAGTTTAACCTAAATGGTATTATATGCGGAAAAAAAAACATTTTAAAATTCTTTGACACTAGTTTATTAATATTATTTTGGGTAAAATACCTTTTTGGTCCCTCATGTTTCGAGTCCGTTTCTAATAGGTCCCTACGTTTCAAAATCGGACAATCAAGTCCTTACTGTTCTGGAAATGTGTCTATTGAGTCCCTCTAGGGCTGACGTGGCAATTTAAAATAATAAAATATTGATTTTTAATTAAAATAATAATATAATAATAATAAAATTAGTATTATTATTATTAAAATATA
The DNA here is from genome assembly GCA_017139565.1 of Luffa aegyptiaca. Lineage (NCBI taxonomy): Eukaryota > Viridiplantae > Streptophyta > Magnoliopsida > Cucurbitales > Cucurbitaceae > Luffa > Luffa aegyptiaca. The sequence goes on along the minus strand of CM029404.1, from coordinate 45,382,225 downwards.
ATAATAATTATTATTATTAAAAAAATATTTTCTCTCTCCTCTTTCCCCACTCCCCTCTCTTCTTCCTACTTCCCTCCCTTCTTCTCCCCGCTGCCCCTCATCCCCCACCTCCTCTCTTTTTCTCCCCGCCGGCGACCCCAATGATCAACCTTCCACTCCCATATGGTGGTTGTGTTGCTTATATTCTCCAATGGTAGAGCTTTGGGAGGTCATATGAGGTCTCATATGATCAACCTTCCACTCCCACAAAAACCAGTGGACCCACCGCCGCCGCATGCGCATCTCAGTGAAGACGCCGACTCCGCTTCCTTCCTCTCCTCCCCCTCTTCTTCGGAAGGCGAAGCAGAGGCAAAAGGGTCTGTCTTATAAGCTAAGAGAGAACCCAAAGCGAAGCATTCGTGTGGTAGATCCCGAATTCTCATTCGCCGTCAACGTCGGCTCGGTGGTTCTGCAGGACCGGAAAAGCAAAACGGAGTCCTCGAAGAACCCAACTCGGAGACGATCGAAGAGGACTCGCAAACCCGATCACCACCACCACCATCATTACAATGTTTTTAAACGGCTTCAGGAAAAGGAAAAGAAGCTGAACCCGCCGGAATCGTGGACGGAGGCGGAGCCAGTGAGTTCGATCTCCGGCAGCACGACGGAAGAAGACGTTGCGTTTTGGCTGATGATGCTTTCGATTGATTTTGCCGGCGGCGGGATGGTGGTTGTGGGGCTATTGGGGTCGCCGGCGGGGAGAAAAAGAGAGGAGGTGGGGGATGAGGGGCGGCGGGGAGAAGAAGGGTGGGAAGTGGGGAGAAGAGAGGGGGTGGGGAATGAGGAGAGAGAAAAAATATATTTTTTTAATAATAATTATTATTTTTATTTATTAATTATTATTATTATTATATTTTAATCATAATTATTATTATTTTATTATTATTATATTATTATTTTAATTAAAAATCAATATTTTATTATTTTAAATTGCCACGTCAGCCCTAGAGAGACTCAATAGATACATTTCCAGAACAGTAGGGACTTGATTGTCCGATTTTGAAACGTAGGGACCTATTAGAAACATACTCGAAACATGAGGGACCAAAAAGGTATTTTACCCTATTATTTTTAGTTTTTTTCATAACATGTGGGAATGAAAAATTCGAACCACAGATCTTTTGATCATTGGTATAAGTTTTATGTCAGTCGAATTATGCCTATGTTGACATTAATATTATTTTTAGTTCAACAATTGCAGGTGGAGAGAATCGAACTATTTACAAATATAAAAAATCATATTCCAATTTTGTCGTTGACAAATTTAGTATTAACAAGTCACACTCTAAACATCCAACTAAACGTTTACTTTTTGGACATGAATCAAACATTCAAATATATTATATATAGGCTTTTTATACCAACGGGCGCCAGCCGTCGATCACATTGACATAAGTTTCATGTCATAATTTCATTTTCTCTACAATTTTCAACCTTCACTTTTCTTTTTCTAAATTCTTTTTATATGTTTTAATTTTTATTTTTATTTTGCATAAGACAAATTGTCAACATGTTTGACCAGCACTAATGCAGCACAAGCCCGCCGTTTCGCTTTTGGACTTTTCCGAGTTGACTCTAAAAAAAATACATATAATTGTATTGACCGTTAAAGACCAATAAGCCATTGGCCAATGAATTATCTCTTCCTATAAATACTTGAATCAACTACCAACTATCTCACATCATTTTTCAGAACTTTCAACACTTTCAATAATGGAAACTCAATTTTGTTCTTCATTTGCATGCTCTCTTCTTCTTCTCATAGCTCTTCTTTTCATGGGTTGTTATTCAGAAGCAAGTGCCGGCCGCCGCAGTGTTCGCGGCGGGATTGCAACCTATTGGGGCCAAAACATAAGAGAGGGGCGGCTGAGTGCCGCCTGCGCCACCGGGAAGTTTCAAATCATCAACATAGGGTTTCTCTCCACGTTCGGCAACGAACAGATGCCGCAGGTGAATCTAACGCGTCACTGCAATCCCATCTTTAACGGTTGTTGGAATGTGAGTGCTGGTATCGCCAACTGCCAAAATTGCGGCGTTAAAGTCATGCTCTCCATTGGTGGTCCTCATGGAAACTACTCTCTCTCCTCTATCGCTGAAACTCTCGACCTCGCAAACTACATATGGAACAACTTCCTCCATGGCCACTCCACTTCACCACGCCCGTTTGGTTATGCACCAGTGGACGGCGTGGATTTCAGGTGTGTTAAACTACCACTAAACTCAAGTAGAATTTTATTAATAAAACACTTACGTCTGTATTTTTTAATTTAAAGATGGAGTGTTTTTAATTTAATCTTTTATACATATTCTTAATATCAGGATTGAGAGAGGCGAGTTCTCTCCCTACTACACTCTACTTGCTCGACGGCTACATGAATACGGCCGACAATGTGGCCGGAAAGTGTACCTAACGGCGGCTCCGGGGTGTCACTTTCCCGACAATTACTTAACCGAATCACTCTACACCGGACTTTTCGACTATGTTTGGATTAGATTTTACAACGACCGGCAATGCCAGTACAATTCCAGCAACCCATCTGGGTTCCAGTGGTCGTGGATGCGGTGGATACATTCAATTCCGGCGAGAAAATTTTACGTGGGAATTCCGGCATCTGAAGAAGCCGGCGATGGGTACGTGGCGCCGGCGGTGCTGATAAGGAAAGTGCTGCCGTTTGTTAAGAGATCCACCAGCTACGGCGGCGTTATGCTTTTCGACTTGTCGAATGATGTTCAAACGAACTATAGTTCTTTAATCAGCGGCAGGGTTTGAAGATATAGTGTTGTTCTCTTTAGTTGATTAAAGTATGAAATAATTATTTTTCTTTAAAGATTTTTTTATTAGAGAAAGCAAAATTCTTTTTCTTTATCCGACGAATCTATAGAGAGAAGTCAAAAATACGAATTAATGGTATATGTATTTGACTTTCAATGGTATATGTATTTTAAATCGCTATGTTTATGTTGGCTATTTAACCATTATTAATGTTACAAATTAACTAATTTGAATTTAGTTTGAAGTATGTTTTTATTTATTTATTTATTTTTTATTTAGGGTTTCAATTTCTTAATTGCAAAGTCAAATTTAATGACTTAATTTGTATTGATTAATGATGGTTAAATAGTCAACATGGGCTAAACCAAGATTCCAAAATTTCAATCTTCTAGATCAAGTTATTATTATTATTGTTTTTTTTTTTTTTAATTTTTTTTTATTATTTAAAAACTCTTTAAAATGCGGGTAAATCATATCGTAAAGCACCTTCACTCGAAAGTATGTTTTTGTTCGACCATTTAGGACATGTTTAGGAGTGAGTTTGACAAAAAATATATATATTTTTTCTTTTTATTGGTGTCGAAGTCAGAATACATAAATAATTTTGGAACAATTTCGATCACTTGATGGATAATTTTCAAGTGATTTTTAGGGCATGTTTGATAGTGTATTTTAGAATAGTGTATCTATTTCTAAAAATTCTCTTCATTGCTAGTGTTAATTAACTCGTTCAATTATGTCTTATGTTTTTAATATTTTTGTCATAGCAACCAATTAAATTAAATAACATTTAATTGTAACATCTATTGAAGTCTTTTGTGTTTGGTCTACCCAATGAAAATAGTTCAATGACTAAACATCAATAGTCTTTTATATAGATCAAACATTTAAATATCCATTCTCAAAATATAATAATAATAAATATCCACTTCTATTTGTTATATCATATTATTTAAAAAATACATATATATAAACCCTTATGTCTCAATACATTTAAGACATTTTCCTTTTTTTTTCTAAAAAAAAAAAAAAAAAAACATTTTCCTTTCCAATTACCTATTTGGTCACCAACCATACTTTTTTAGTTTGATTTATGGTCTGATTGTGCCAAAGTGAGCAACTAGTATATACCATCGATCAAGAAGTCAAAGTTTTGAATCTCTTACTTTCAAATTTTGTTGAACTAAAAAAAATTATGGTTTGATTCCGTTAAAAAAGAAAAAAAAAAGAATATATTTTTTTTAGGAAGTCAATGACTATATAGTGCTATTATATTGACATGACACTAAAGAAAATTTTGACCCAATTAAATAATTAAACACTGAATACGATTAGGATATGATATACGTGAATTATATTTGACCAAAAATATTTATACTTTTCTTTTAAATAATAAAATAAAGAAGACCTAACAACTAATGATGTATATTTCTTTATTAAATGCCATGATATTGACAACTCTGAATTTCATTTTGAATGGAATAATAAAACCTTCTATAATTTTGACTAATAATGTGCAGGCTGTTTATTTATATTTATTTATTTATTTTTATGAATAATATTAAATGTTCCTTTAAAATGGCATATATTTTTAGGAGTGGACCAAAAAGGTCAGCAAATGTAAAGTTTCTTTTTTCTCCATTAATTTTTAAGTGATTTCATATATTTAATTTAATTTAAGAATTGACAGCTTGAAAAAAAAAATGATAAAATAAAATACAGCCACTAATTCTTGCTATGATTTCACACTTCAAGCTAAGTCATATAAGTCCACACCAAATGCCCCCTCTTTTTCCTCTCTTTCTAGAAATATTTGGAAAATTTTAAACGATTGGAATATTATAATTTCTATATTAAATGATCGATGACCTATTTGAACATTTAGTTCGAGGTGAGTGTGTTATATTATATCTTCATGGTAGATTATTTAAATTTCTTCCCTTAGATAACATAATCTCTTCTCTACATTATATTTTTGTCAAATTTATAATATCGTGTCATATGATTAATCGATTTAAAAAATTATCAATGAATAATGGAAGATTATCAAACCATAATGAACTAAATAAAACTGTTTAAACGAGAGGACGAATTAAATAAAAACAACACATTTCTCAAAACAGAAGAATGGCTACTAAAATTATCATTTATGAAAAAATAACTCTTTATATAAACAGTGGTTTTAGTTTTTTTTAGACAAACATCTATAAAAAACAATAAATAATAAAGAAAATAAAAACACAATTGCACATAATATTTATTTTAAGAAAATAGTAGTTGAAAAATAATTCTAAAAAACTTTAAAATATCTTAAAAGTACCTCCCACTCAAATGCGCTAAGTATATCCTTTTAAAGTTTTTTTTCCCCTAAAGAAATGGAAAAAAAAAAGAAAATAAAAGAAAATCTATGACAAAAACAATATATTGATAGTCATGGCATTCATAGCCATTGTACTATAATTGCTTTGAAAATTATAAGTCCATTATTCCCTCAATCATTATACTCTTTACAATTGAAAGAGAAACTTCTTTCATATGTTTCTCTTTTCATTTCATATTATTGTTAGTACAATTTTAAAAGTCATTTAATGCATAAAGCAAAAAGCATATTTTATTTTAAAAAATGTAAGAAAAGTTGAATGAATGATAAAGTTTTTTCCAATGATATAGATTGAATTGGGATTGAACTTGTTCTTGCCAAGTTGGTCAATTTAGTAAATAGTCGTGTCACTTTCCACACGACAAATCTCTCTTATTTACAAGAAAGAAGACAATATTAATCTCGCTACCGTGATAACCATAGACTGTTATATATGACACTATTATTGTCATACCATGTGAATTTTTGACAAGACAATATAAGATGATGTAACCTATCATCACTATGTGACCAACATCGAGTTGTACTAACCTCCACCTCAGAGATTCTTAATGAGCTTGACGTAGTGCCAACCTACTCGGCAGTTCAACGAAAATCCCTCAATCAAGTTTATTTCTAGGACTTCCTTAGCCACATTGTGATTTATATTTAACATTTTCTCTAATTACTACTTTGCTCTTATAGTTCCTTTTGTTTTGTTAAATAGTTGAAGGATAGTCTAAATTATTTATTTTTATTATGAAAATATTATATTTATATTAGAATTGGGATATGATAGATAAACATGATCATGTATATTTTTTTATTCTTGTTTTTTATTTTTAAATAAGTCGAAAACAAGACATTTTTATTTTATATTCTAAATTTGGCAACAGGCTGGAGACATTTTGTGCCATAACATAAAAGAAAGGATTTTTCCCACAGCTACTTCAATAATAAATTATTTGATAATGACCATCATAAAGGCATGATAAGAAAAATAAGAATAAAATATCATTATTAGTAATTATATACACACACACACTACCATTTAATACTTTGTGATATTTTCAACGTTGTATTTTCTTATAATAATGATGTATCCAGTATTCAATTTACTAAAATATCAACACATTGACACTCCTCAAAAAAAAAAAAAAAAAACACATTGACAGAAAAAAAAAATTACTCATAATTTTAATAGAATTTTTCAGGTGGTATAAAACTTAAAAAAAAAAAAAAATAGAGTTGTACTAAATATATATATATATATATATCTATATATATATATATATATATATATATATATATAATAGAGGTTTTATTTTTCTTTAAAAAATGGGTTTTCATATACTTTGATGGTAATTAAAAGGTTAAATTATAAGTGTAATCTTTAAATTTATTTATTTTTTTTAAAAAATTGATTCATTTGAACACAACTTCTTCATTTTAATACATATAATTTGGTTAACCTTACAAGTTATTCCTAAATTGTGTTCTACTCATTCTTTCATTTTTTTACTCAATCATAAATCCTTGACTAACCAAGTTATAAAGGATATGTTAAAACTTTTAAAACCATAATGACCAAGTTGAAAATCATACCCATAAATAATTGGAACAAATTTTTGGAATTTAATCAAGTTGAAATTAATTGTTCATAGCCAATCTAAACATAACTCAACGGGTAAAGAATAACCTATACGAAAAGTTCAAACTCAAATCACACTCCCACACATTTTTGGACTACAAAAAAAAAAAATAAATAATATTATAATAAATAAATAACAAAACTAACCATTTGTCGAATAAAAATGGTTAGCCTAAAAGTTCATGAACTTTAAAAAGTGTCAAATAGGTTTGTAAATTTTCGATTTTGTATGTAATGAGTTACTTTTGTATCTAATTCATCACCAACCTATTTGAAATTTTTAAAAAATTCAAAGACATATTGGACATAAACTTGAAAAGGTTAATATCCTATTATACACAAAATTCAATATTATGTCAAGATAGATTTATGAATTATTAAAAATATTGACTATGCCAAAATTTTATTAGATACAAAATTAAAGATTCAATACCTATTCGACATGTTTAAACTTTAAAAACTTATTCTACCAAAAAATACATTTTGAAGTTAAAAAATCCATCAAACAAACATATAAAGTTTAGCGAGAAAATTAATCGTAAATTGTAATTTAATTGTCAACAAGAGCATAACTCAACTGACATAAAGTTGTACTGATGATCACGAGATCTGTGGTTCGAATCCCCCACCCCACGTATTGTTAAAAAAAATTGTAATTTAACTAAAAAAAATTGTAAATATATATATTTTCGAATAATAACTCAGCTTAAAAAATGTAAAAAACAAAATTTCCCCTCCCCGCCTACCGTTAAAATAAGATAAATAAAATAAAAATAAAAATACTAAAACGACATCGTTTTATTTTCTTCCGACAGGCCAACCACCCGAATATATAAATAAATTTGCACCTCCACATTAAATACGCGCCCTCTGTTTCTCTCTCACTCCTTCACCGTGTCATTTTCCCTTGCAATTAACTCCAAAACAAATCCCACTTCCCTGCTTTGCTTCTCTCTCACTCACTTTGCTTTCTCTCTCTCTCTCTCAGTTCGCTCACCTCTCTCACCGAACCACGAACCATTGAATCCAAATTTCCACTCTCTATTATGTAACTACGCCATCAGTTTCAGGGAACATTCTTTGATTTCTCTGGCCCTTCCTTGTTTTCTTCTTTCTAATTCGTTGATTTCCTTCAAGAAATGGAGTTGGATCAACTCAGACCGGACAATCCCGCCATGACTTTCGATGAGGCTTCCATGGAGCGGAGCAAGAGCTTTGTCAAAGCCTTGCAGGTTTGCAACTCGAACTTCTTCTACTTCTACTTTGTGTTTCGGATCTGATTCTTTCTTTTTTGAACTATTTTTGCTTGTGATTGGCGTTTGGTTACTTGTTCCTTTTGATTTAGGGAATTTCGGTGTTCCGTTTCTCTTGATTTGCTTTGTCTGGCTTTGTTGACTTTTCTTGAGTTTTGATGCTACTTGTTGAGGTGACTGATTTTCCGGAACGAACGGCTGTGACTGCGAGGATTTTTTTAAAATGATTTATGAACCTTATTTGAATTTCAATTTGAGCGATCGAGTTTTAAATTAATGTGTTTCGATGCTCCGACTCTGACGGAACAATTTTATTTAAAATTTGTTTGAATTGAACAGTGAAATGCACTTTAGATTTGTCGTGTTTAGGCATGATACGGTTGGAATTTTGAGATGTATCGTGACACTGCGCGTCAGTGGAATTTTGCTTCACGTGATGAGTCTACGGTCCTCTTAATATGTTCTGGAAAATCTGAGAGGACGGCAAGGTCTCTACCAAGATTGGCCGTAACGGCTGATAATTTTATTGAATATTTAGTTCTCTATCGGGATCGTCTCGTTTTCGAGAGGAGCAGATTAACTTCTACTGTATATGTTTGTTTTTCCTTGCTGAATTTTTTTGTCTTCATAACTTTCTATTTCTTAGTTTCATCTTTTATGGAAGTATGTGGATCACATTGTTTTGACCATAATTATATCTTTCATTCAGGAATTGAAGAATTTGAGGCCTCAGCTGTACTCTGCTGCTGAATATTGCGAGAAAACCTACCTTCACAGCGAGCAGAAGCAAATGTATGTTTTGCTGGTTCACTTCTTGCAGTGACTTCATTATAAGTGGACATTTTTCTGCTACTAGTCGATAAAAGTTTTTAGTCCTGTACTAAGTCTGTTATGGAGTTTCTTGGCTGACTGTACCTCTCCCGGGCTTCATATTTCTCATCAATGGTAGTTAAGACGGGTGTTATTTGAATTTGATAATACGTCATTTGGTCAAACATATAGATAAATTAACCTGTAATAGGCAATTTTTTGTTTTGATTTGAATGAGTTAAGTTCAAACTTGGAATCGTTTCAATGTTGTTAACCATAGTGGAGTCTAAGGCTTGGCAGGGGTTAGCATTTAGCATATTGCATGCTTGAACAAGTCGGCACTGGGAACTTTCCCTTTTTCAATCATTAGTTAGAATTGACATATCTTATAATAGGAATTTAGGAAGTATAATATATTTGCAAAGAAAGAGACACATGTAACCAAATGTCAGAATTGTCACAGGGTGGTGGACAACCTAAAGGACTATGCTGTACGGGCTCTTGTTAATGCTGTCGACCACCTTGGTACGGTGGCATACAAGTTGACTGAACTTCTCGAGCAGCAAACATCAGATGTATCAACCATGGAGCTTAAAGTCTCTTGTCTAAATCAGGTAAATGGCTTGCTCGTGTCTTATTGGGAAATTAAACTATTGATATTAAAGAAAAAATTAAGTCTATTTTTATTTTAGCAACTTCTTACATGTCAAACATATACGGATAAAGAAGGACTCAGGCAGCAGCAGTTACTGGCATTGATCCCAAGACATCATAAGCATTATATTTTGCCAAGTAAGAATAGCAACTATCCTTCTGTTATCTCCTCTTGCTGTTATGGTGGAAATGTGAATTTTAACTTCTTCTCTCTCCATATTTGACCTTTTCCATTTCATTTTATTTACTCTAGATTCTGTCAGTAAGAAGGTACATTTTAGTCCACATATACAAACCGATGCTAGGCAGCATCCCTTTCAAGCAAGAGGTCGTCTTCAGCCCTCAGGTATCTGGTTTATGGTTGAGATATGTAGTTAATCTGTTTCTGTTAGAGTTCATTATTCTGATTTATATATTGGAGCAACTTGGTTGTTTTAGTTTCTATTATTTTTATTTTTAAAATTGATAGGAACTTTAGTTCCTGTTATCAGTTTAACATTCTGATCATGTATTGGTGTGTCTGAGCTTGTATTTTTCATTTCCATTCCAGGCATTGCTGCATCAAAGACACTTTCGTGGCATTTAGCCTCAGAGACAAAGTCAACATTGAAAGGTGGTTCACATTCTTTAAATGGGTAAGTGGAGAAAATTTCTAGCATGAGTTTCAATTCTTTGAATCCCCTTAATTCCTGATATTGTTGAGTCTGCCACTTTCTAATAACTTTCCTTTTTATCATTATGCAGTAATGAGGACCAAAAAATTGCAGAAAAAACTTCTGGAATTTTCCATCTTATAGGTATATAATAATAATAATAGAACTAGTGCATTACCATGTTGAAAACTGGTGCCAGTTATTTGATTGGATTCTTTTTTCTCTTGATATGATGATACTTATTGTCAAGCTTGACCTTGTAGATAACGATGCCACTATCCGTCCGAAATATTCAGCTGGTCACAGTCAGCCATCAAATGGATTTCCTGCTTCCAGTGCAATTTTGCAAACGCTAGGTGGTACACACAGGGTAATGTTAAAATTGATCAGACTACAGGCATTCCCAATTTTCTTCTGAGTACATGCACGAGAACTAGGAGTGATAAGACTTTCTACAGGGTTGTTGTTGGATTGGTTTCTTCAGGCTTTCCATCGTTTTATGATGATCCATTTTATTCATCTCTTGAATGGAATAGATGTTCTCAGTCCATTTTCTTTGGATAACTTAACCTGCAAACGCTTTTTGTACAATTGCTTGGTAAAAACAGAACGGTTCCTGTCTTATATACATGTTGTGATATCTAGGATATTGCATTTGCGTATCTTGGTTGAGTATTGTTGATACAATAGATTGCTTGAGATGAAGAATGCCAGTCTTCTAATAGGATGTGTTCCATTCCAAGTTTTGGTTGTTTCTAATAGGCTGTGATTTCAAGACTTATCCTTTCAAATTCCTGACTGCATTAGTTGCTTTCCTTTTGTTTCTTTCTGTCTGTCTTAATGTTTGAAGAAAAATGTCAATCTCACAGCCTACCTTTTACAGGAAGCATTCGAGGGTTCCAGGCAGTTGACAGCATTCAGGTCATTTGATGCCCCAAATCGACATGAAAGAGTACACGTCCCTTCTCGCAGCAAAAGTGTGCTATCCGCTTTCTTCGTAAAACAGAAAACACCAAAACTGAGGGCGGGCTCAGTCTCATGAATTCTTCTTCAACAAAAATCACCAGCAAAAACCTCAACTGTTATGGCGCAAATTCTACATGTATTGTATCTTCCTCTGCTATGCTATCTGTCCATTTTCTTCTCTTTCATGTCCCATAAATAATGAAAATTAGTACATAAAATTAATAAGGATTTAGGGAAGATGGTAGTCAACAGTGTCTATCCGTCAATTCCTGCCTGATATGATAATTGATAGGTTAATTTCTTTGGACGGTTCATTTTCTGTATTGGTACTTTGTGACTAATTGATTGGTTACATTCACAACCCTGGTGGCAGTGTGGCTAAGGAATCAAATAGTCTTTAGAGAAATAACTATATGATGGTTATTCCAAAGTTTTTCATTCTGCAATAGAAAATCTGGTCACCATGGAAGGAAATAAAAAACTACAGGTCAAGAATTAAAAGACTAACCTAGAAACGTGGTATATTTGAAATATTGAACTTTTTGGGTTTTTCATTTTCATTTTAGCCTTTTGGTCGAGGATATAATGTTTCATCCGGTTGAATTGTATGTTTGAGTTAGACAACTTTTTAAGGATGTTTGATCCATGCTTTTTTGGTAGGGTTGGTTTACGAAGCTCATAGGATTGATAAACATAAAGCATGAAATAATCATCTAATATGTGAACCAAACATTACTAATTACTAATCACTAGCTTGAGTTTCACAATCATGCTTTGCTTAGATATTTTTCTTCTTTGAACTTAGCAATATGGATTATCCTTATCCTTTGATGTCAATCAAATCATCTATAGTTGGAAATTTTTGCCCGAAGATAAGAAGGTTAAGGGGCATGTTTTTTTTTTTTAAAAAAAAAAACAATGCGCAATTGAATCTTAAATTGGCACCATATGATAATAATTTTATATTTAATATAGCTTTTCCCTATGCACTCGGGAATGGGACTTGTATATCTTAATCTTTTATTACCATTTTCCATGTAGCTTCCATTTATTGTTTCATTATGTCAGGTAGCTAAAAGATGAAATTTGATTTCATACTATTCCTGTAGCGTGAGATTCAAAATAATTATGAGATAGCTTTCGTATGAGTATGATTTCTCAACTTTTTCAGCCATGCCAAATTCCCAATCGTTATGATTGGGAATATTACAGGGTTTTACAACCTATCTCTTTCCATGGAATTTTGTGTGGATCTATCATCTATAATTAGGAGGGGAATCTTACATTATTAAATTATTTTTGCAAAAACGATTCTTTTGAAAGCTATTTGAACGAAATGATTTTTTTTTTTTTTTTTTACAACATGTAGGGGTGGAGATTGAACCTCTGACCTCTTGGTCGGAGTATAAGCTTTATGTTAGTTGAACTATGCTCTTGTTGGCTATTTGAACAAAATGATTGAGATTTAAACTTATAATTTTTAAATAAAGTTGTTAGTAATTATTGAGTCATACTTGAGTTGGTTCAAAATATATGGAGGAACGAAAACATGTTCTTATTAAATCTTTTAAAATTATGTAAATGAATTAGTTATAAATTATTTAGGTACAAAACAATCATAATAAATAAAGAAAATGAAGGGATAAATTAGTTAATTTTATTGTTTGTGGATCAAATTTGTTGTACTCATCTGTTACTATATGTGGACATATTGCATGCTCTTCTAATCATCACTTATCGTCACAACGATACCTCAAATAACATCATAGTCGGTGACCAATTACTTCATGTTTATCTTCATCTTCTATTCGTCTATCAAGCTTTCATCTCTGTCATAATTTTTCTATTAAACAAACTTCTAATTTCATTAAGAATTTGATTTAACAATACTCAAATAGTTTATCCCAGATCAAGCTCACCTTTCTTTGGTGGAAGAAAAGAAATAGCGATGGATTCGTATGGAGCATCCCGGAATAGTTTATCAACTTATATGAAGTTCATTGTCCTTGCACAATTATCTCAAAATAAATCTCGGTTGAATCTCTTCTAAGTATATCTATTTTGCAGGCCACTTTATTAAACAATCAAATAATAGACTTTTTAACATAGCTCAAAACTTAGTTAGACTTTTTAACATAGCGAACTTAGTTATCCCAAAAGAGATTTGTGATATACAAATAAAAGAAATGAAATTAAAATAAGAGATAAGGAATCTCACGTTCCACATATTATAGCCTTTTTAATCATAATGGTGAAAAGAGCAAGAATTGAACTCACATCAAGAACTTGTCATCTTGTTCGAGGTGAAATGACCAAGGATTAAAGTCTTTCAAAAATTTGTCATTTGGTGGCTCTCTCTCCCTCATTTAATTAATTAAATTTCATTTAAACATATAGGGTAATCTATTCAATTTCTTTTTTTCAAAAAAAAAAAAAAAAATCTATTCAATTTCTGATTCCAATACCTTTCCCCCCATCATCATCTAATCAATTCAATTTGAGAAATCAAATTAAATCTCTAGATTCCAATTAACAATTATCATCTAATCAACTTTATTTTTTTAAAAAAAAAACCTTAAATATTTGAGAAATCAAATCAAAATCTCAATTTCAAAATGAACCAATAAAGTGTTTTCTTAAAATGAGATGTTTGACTCTCTTGTTATGTGTGTAATTTGGCATTAAGTCAAGCCTATATATGTTTGATATATATATTTATTTATCCAAGACTTTACAAACTGCATAAATTCATACGGCATAAACTCATCCTTAATAATCTTTTATATTAGATATTTTCCTTTATAAATCATAAATTCACATAGCAAATGTTATAGGTAATTTTGGACCTCTCCGATATGCAAGGAACTGATGAGGACAACACAATACCAGCCCAAGGAAGCAGGAAACGAAACCCGAAGGAAGAACAGGCTGCTTTGTCCTGACCCCCTGCTCGGCCTCGGCCTTGGGCAGAGGCCGAGGCCCATGGTCGACCTCGGCCCGCTTGCGCGGGTCGAGCTCTTCCGCCTCCGTTTGGTCCCCGATGCTCCTGGACACCTCGTTTCCACCTGGTTCAGTCCGAATCATCTCCGAAAGCCTAGAAAAGGCAGGAAAAGGTATTTAAACCCTTTTTCGTCATTGAAGAAGGGATGCTCTAATCCCTGAACTCTCCTCTTACTCTTGTTCTCTTGCTTTCCATCGTTCTGCTTGCTGACTTAAGCATCGGAGGCGATGTGGCAAGCACCACAACAGTGTGCAGGTTTCCTTGTCTTGCAGGTCACGTCTTCCCCCTTCTCAAACAAATTTACCGTTGGTGGCACGTGAAGGTAAGGTGAGTTCTGTCTGTCCAAATTTGACCATTAACACCAAACACAAACATTACATAAACTTGAACTTTCATAGCAAAATTTCATGTACAATTCATATACAAATACAAATCATATATAACCTAATAATATATAGTTCAATTGGTTAAGACATATATCATCGACACTCAAATATCATTAAACCAAACAATCATCCTAAATCTTTAATTTCATAACAAGTTAAACATCTACACCAAGACAAACATATAACGCTCATTA